>OU862914.1:9277231-10712231 GCA_917880885.1 Limnephilus marmoratus | reverse complement strand
ACTGTTTATCAGATTGCGGCAAGTCGATTCGGTTCAGGGATCGTGACTTGCAAAAATCTCCCGAAGGTGACAATAAATCACTTGGGGCATCGCTGAAGTGCCATCCATCAGGAGATTCTCAGGGCATAATAGGAGACAGTGGAGAAGAGGAAATTACGGGACCCTGGGTAACTAAGTCCAGCCCGGTAATACAGTGGAGAAGAGGAAATTACGGGACCCTGGGTAACTAAGTCCAGCCCGGTAATACAGTGGAGAAGAGGAAATTACGGGACCCTGGGTAACTAAGTCCAGACCGGTAATACAGTGGAGAAGAGGAAATTACGGGACCCTGGGTAACTAGGGCCAGCCCGGTATTGATATTCCTGGAAGCGGCTGGGCGCCTGGACTGCAAAGGCGCCGGTTCCTGGTGTCAGGTTGTTTTGTTTCTTGTTTTTCTGGAAGGTGTTATTGTTGCCGGGTGTGTTTTTTTTTGGTGTGGGCGATCATGGAATCGGGCGGAATTTCCAGGTTCTCTCACGTTAATGGGGATTGGAGTTTGTTTCGCCTGAGGTTAGAACAGTTCCTACTAATTCGTGATGACACAAAAACGATTAAGTTAGATGCTTCACAGAAACGCGCATATTTGCTAAATCTTCTAGAAGCGGAGACATTAACTCTTTTGATCAACTTATGTTTTCCTTCTAAAGTTACAGACGTGGCATTCGATCAGTTAATAGAATTAATTGAGAAACATTGTTCCAGACCGCGATCGGTGTTCAAGGAACGAGAAAAATTTTATCAGGCCAAGCAATCACTTGGTGAATCAGTCAGGGATTTTGCAGTGCGTTTACGAGGATTATCTTCGTTTTGCGAGTTCGGAACGCGTTTACCGGAATGTTTAGCTGATGTTTTCGCAATCGGCATTTTGCCGGGCCGAGCCAAGGAGAAAATTTTTCTCGAGGGGACTAAATTAACGTTTAACAAAATGGAAGAATTAGCAATAACGGTTTCAGCTTTAGATAATCTGGTTCCGGAAATTAAATCAGAAGTTTCCGTAGGGACGTCGGGCGGCGTGAATTCCATTAAACGCTCGAATTCGCCGGGGAGATATTCACATCCGGATAAAACTCAAGGTTTCCGAAGGTCACCTTCGCGGTCGAAAAGTCCCGAGCCGAGTGGGTTCTCGAATATTAAAAAATGTACCATTTGCGGTGAAACACATTTAGAAAAATATTGTAAATTTAAGAATGCAAAATGTTTTAATTGTCACAAAGTAGGGCATTTGAAGAAATTCTGTAAGAATCACAATGTTTATCCGATTTTTGAACAATCCCGGGATAAGGTTATTAATAGTATTTCTTACATTAATCCGTTTAGGGCTAATGTAATAATTAATAAATTAAAATGTTCCGCTATGATTGATTCAGGTGCCAGTATGTCAGTCATGCCTGATTTTATTTTCAACCGTTATTTTAGGGATGTAACATTGTCACCTGATAAGCGTACTTTATCTGGATACGATGGTAAACCACTAAATCTTGTAGGTAGTGCTTGTTTTACCGTAGAATACAATAATATTAAAAATAATTTATTATTTACTGTTGTGATTAATGGCTCGGAATTGATAGTGGGTCGGGACTTCATGGAGGCTTTTAATCTGAAGATAGTTCCAGTGATGGATAATTCGGTTTCAACAATCAAAGACAAAATTGAAATGATTTACAACGAGTTTCCAGAAGTGTTTTCGCCGGGGCTGGGTAAATTCAGTAAACATAAAGTGAGTTTCAAAGTGAACAAGGAAGCTCGTCCTGTTTTTTTTAATGCGAGGCCGGTTCCGTTCGCTATTAAGGAAAAAATTGAGAGAGTTAGAAACTATGGTAGCTGATGGTATCATTTCTCCGGTAACCAGCAGTGAATACGCGTCTCCAATTGTACCGGTAATTAAAAAGAACGGGAATGTTAGGATTTGCGTGGACTACAAGAGATCTTTAAATCTCATGACGGACTTGGAAAGGTACCCACTTCCCTCCATAAATGAAGTTGTTCACAAAGTAAGTTCGGGTAAAGTGTTCGCTAAACTAGATTTAAGACAGGCTTACTCACAATTAGAATTAGCTGACTTTTGCAAAAAGTATACTACAATAAATACGCATTTAGGGTTATTTCAATATAACAGACTAGTCTTTGGTTTTAAGTCAGCGCCAGCGATCTTCGCTAGGACTATAGCAAGCTGTCTTCAGGGGTTGAAGGGGGTGGCATTCTATTTAGACGATATCATCATTTCGGGGGTCAACGAACTGGATTTAGTGTATAATATACAGGCAGTGTGCGCGCGTTTACGAGAGTGCGGGTTGAGGGTCAACACGGATAAATGCGATTTTTTTGTAGAATCGGTTGAATTTTTGGGGTATGTAATTTCAGGGAGCGGAATCCAACCACAGCCAAACAAACTTGAAGCTTTAAAAAACGCTCCGTATCCTACGGACGTTCATAAATTGAAAAGTTTATTGGGTTTTCTAAATTTTTATCGGAATTTCATTCCTAGGATGTCATCGATACTGGAACTCCTACATAACCTTTTGAAAAAAGGGGTAGAGTGGAATTTCTCAGAAGACTGTAAAGTAGCAGTCGATACCATTAAAGAATTAATGGGCAACAACACGATTCTTACAAATTATTTTCCGGACTTACCGGTAAAACTGTATACGGACGCAAGTACATGCGGACTCGGAGCTGCGTTAATGCATGTGTTTAAGGACGGCACAATGCGTCCAATTGAGTTCGCTTCTCGTAGTTTAACAACCGCCGAAAAGAAATATAGTATTTTGGATCTCGAAGCTCTGGCAATTGTGTTCGGGTTAAATAAATTTTTTCACTACCTTTTTGGAAGGGAGTTCACGTTATGCGTTGACAATATGCCGTTACTAAGAATTCTAGGGGAACATAAAAATATTCCGGTTCTCGCGGCAAACCGTTTGCAGAGATATGGCATCATTCTGGCAGGGTTTTCGTACAAAACGGAATTTGTGAAATCTTGTAATAACCAAGCAGATTGTTTTTCTCGCTTACCGTTGAAGGACACAGTTGAGGATTTTAAGGATGATTGCGGGACTGGCTTTGTTTGTGTTAGCCACCGCAGCAGATAGCGAATTACAGCTAGTGTTTAGGTATTTGCGGCAGGGCTGGCCCAAACGAGTAAATCGTGACAGCAGTATATGGAAATATTGGTTGAAAAGGAATGAACTTTCTATCGTAGAAGATTGTTTGTTTTGGCAACATAGAATAGTTATACCTGTTTCTCTCCAAAGGCAAGTTTTAGATTTATTACACAGGTCACATCTAGGTATTGTAAAAATGAGGGGAATTTCTAAAACATATTTTTGGTGGACTTCTCTGAACATAGATTTGGAGGAAGTCGTTCAATCTTGTTCAGATTGTTCGTTGTCAAAACAGTCACCACCCAAAAGTCAATTGACGGTTTGGCCAAATCCAGGTAAAGCTTGGAGTAGGGTACATCTAGATTATTGTGGACCCCTAGCGGGAAAGATGTTTCTCGTGGTTTGTGACTCATTCTCGAAGTGGTTAGACTGTATCGAGGTGCAGAAGGCAGATTCAACTCATACGATTATGGAATTGAGGAAAATTTTTTCTAATTTTGGCAACCCTGAGTTAATTGTATCTGACAATGGCTCAGTTTTTACAAGTGAGGAATTTAGAGTTTTCTTAAAGGAGAACAATATTAAGCTTATGACTTCTCCGGTGAAACACCCCCAGTCAAACGGATTGGCAGAAAATGCAGTAAAAATTTCGAAAATGTTCCTCAAGAAACTGTTAATAAACAGTAAATTCCCACTAGATTTCAATGTCAAGCTGTTGAATTTTTTAATGGACTATAGAAATTCTTTCCATTGTTCGACAGGTATTGAACCAGCGGTTCTGTTAGTAGGAAGAAGGCTGCGTTCTACGTTCGACAGTTTATTGCCAGTGAAAAATGGAGAAGACTTTTCGGAAAAAGTCAAGGAAGCTAACGTTAACATTTCTAAAGCTCAATCGGATCAAGTTAGGTTTTACAGAGGGGTAAAAACCAGGGTTTTTAAAGTTGGAAAAAAATGTTTAACAAAAGATTATCGTCATGATAATAAAGTCGTTTGGGCTAAGGGTGTAGTCTCTAGAAAGCAAGGTAAAAAAGTTTATATTATTAAGATAGGAAACACTGATGTGACATGGAAGAGACATGTGGACCAGATGAGGGAAATGTCAGTGAGCTGGAAGGAAGATGGCAAAATTGCGCAGCATCCCGCGTCTGAAACTTTGAGGAACGAGCCTCATGAGTTAGAGACTGCGACCTTGTTGCGTGGATTGACTGGGTGTTCTCCTGATTTCAGGTTGGTGGGGGAGGAAGTGGTGTCGGAGCAGGCACGGCAACAGAGACCATGGTCGGGAAGACTGCGTTCAAGTCACAAGGCACCCACAACTTCCAGAGGAGACGGGACAACTTGACCCAGTCACCGCGGTTGAATTATGTGTATCTTAAAAATTATTGTTTATGAAGTATTACAATGTATGTTAATTGTTATTTAAGTGTGAAATATTTAAGTAAGTAGCTTCAGAGTTGAAGGAGGGAGAGATGTAGTGTTGGTAATATGTTAATCTGTCGGGTAGGTTCGGAAATACCGAACCTAGCCGAAGCGACCGAACATCGGCACAATATAATAGCGAGCAGTGGGCTCGCGCGGCGTTCTTTCTCGTCAGACGGCTTACAGCCAACATTGTACTATTATATTCTATTAAACAGTTTCCGTGTATCAAAGTACTACGTGTTTAAATAATAACCCTGAAAACATCCTAGAGGAATACTGGAGATAAAGGGCCCAGTATTGCCTGCAACATTGGATATTACAGTTTGTGTAACATGGTTTGTGATACAAAAGAAAGTGCCCCTTTATAACGCCTACTCGCGTCAAGGCAAGAAAAACATCCCAGTTTTCAAGTAGTTTAGCGGCTTCGCTAGGTTTGTGAAACATGGTTTGTGATTGAAAAGAAAGTGCCCCTTTATAACGCCTACTCGCATCAAGGCAAGAAAAACATCCCAGTTCTCAAGTAGTTTAGCGGCTACGCTAGGTTTGTGTAACATGGTTTGTGATTCAAAAGAAAGTGCCCCTTTATAACGCCTACTCGCGTCAAGGCAAGAAAAACATCCCAGTTTTCAAGTAGTTTAAGGGCTACGCTAGGTTTGTGTAACATGGTTTTTGATACAAAAGTGAATGTATTATTTATAAAAAATAATTACGGAAATTAAAAACATGTTTTTTTCCGTCATTTTATTTCCAAAACTCCGATAATTTAGTACTTACCTTTCCAGATTTCGTGGTACCTTCAAAATTTTCTAGCCGTTCGTTATACATTCAAGTGTATCAGGAATACCAACATACCAAAGTAACAGCGAATTAGCTAATAGGTAATGGCGTACAATCTCACGAGACGAAAGCTAATTTTAATTTTACGTAATCGAAATTTAGAATGAAATATTTTCCACTTCCCCCAATGCAAATAGTTGTCTTTTAATGTAATTAAGGGGAATCAAAAGGTTTTTTTCAAAAAAGTGCATATTAACCGTTGCCAGCAATCTCCAAAAATTAATTTTTATTTTTACATATTGTTATATACCTTTACTGGTCGGTAGGTATTTTTTTTATTTTTTTTATTTTTTTTTATTTTTTTTTTTCGAAATATATACATAAAAACAATGGAAATACAATTACAAATCAATGCCTAGATAATAAAATTACTTTTTTTTGCACCAGATTTAAATGTCCGGGTTAAATTTTCCCCAAAAAAAAAAAAAAAAAGGAAAAAAAAAAGGAAAAACTAAACCCTTTCACACACTTCCCCAAATGATCATCTAGTCAACCCACGCTATGCAATTGCACTATATAAGTATTATAAATACAAAACAATACAAGAACAACATGTCAACCTACTAGAGACCAAATGGGAATATAATTCACCGACTCCAGATATTTTCATATCAGAGGGTTCGGCTCTGTGGCATTTCTAATTGAACCTATAAATCCTACCGATCCCTCAATATAAATATTTAAAAAATCCTTTGTAATCCTACATGTATTTAAAATGACTGATTTTTGCATTTTTATGTTCAAATTCTTTGACAAATCTAATATGCTTAAATTTTGAATCAGATTCCTAGGTATTATGCCAGTGGCCGAAATAACAAATGGAAATATTTTTATAGTCCGAGAATGCCAAATTCTTTTAATCTCATTTCCTAAATCTGTGTATTTTCTTATTTTTTCAGAAATAGTTTTTTGAATATTACAGGAATTTGGAATAGCTACATCAATGATATAAGTAATTTTTTTAATTTTGTCATGTAAAACTATATCAGGTCTATTATGACTAATTGTTCTGTCTGTTAGTATAGTTTTATCATAATATATTTTATAAAATTCATTTTCTAAAAATGAATTTGGTTCATATTCATAATATGGTACTATATTACGGCAGTCAATCAAGTTATGTTTAATTACCAAACTTTGGTGGATTATTTTTAAAACCTGATTGTGCCTAAATGTATACTCGGAAGGCGCTAATAATGAACATCCCGATATAATATGTTCTATAGTTTCGGGAAAAGCCAAACATTTTCTACATAAATCATCAATTTGATTTATATCTTTGATTATATGCTTTCTATAATTTTTAGTATTAATGACTCTATCTTGAATGGCAAGCATAAATCCTTCTATTTCTGCGCTCAACTCTCCAATACTCAACCATTTGTTTGACGAAAGTTTGTCAACATACGTTTGGTTGAGATAATTGAAGTGTTTTGCGTGAATAATTTTATTTGACCAGGAATCTAATAATTCCTGATTAGTATTTATAAGAATGTTGGCATTCTCGTCATATAAATTTAAAGGTGTAATATTTTTATCTGCCTTGCAAATTATTTTGTGCATTTCTGAGCTATTAGCTTTCCTATGGAAAAAATTTCTAAGCATTTCTACCTGATTTTGTTTCAAAGATGTTATTTTGACTACACCTCTACCTCCTAAATTTCTAGGTAAATTAATTCGTTCTATAGCTGAATTTGGATGATGGCAATTAAATTTTGTTAACGTAGTTCTAATTAATCGTTCTAAACTATCTAAATCTGTATTGGACCATTTAATTATGCCAAATGAGTACGTTAGTAGAGGTATTGCCCAAGTATTTATTGCTTTTACTAAATTTTTAGCAGATAGATTGCATTTTAAAATTTTTCTGATCCTAGTTTGAAATTTAATCCTAATATCATTTTTAATACTAGTGTGATCTAATCTATTCGATTGCGGGTATCCTAAATATTTATAAACCTCATCCCCTTTCATACTTTGAATTTTGAAATTTCTAAATATACCCTCGTCTCCATCTACAATTTTGCCTTTCTCTATATGGATAGTTTTACATTTATCTAAACCAAAGGTCATTTTAATATCATCTGAAATATTTTAACTACCTTAATCATTTTCTCTAAATTTGATTCAGAATTTTAATCATTTTCTCTAAATTTGATTCAGAATTTAATATAAATTATAATTAATATTAATATATTTACAATAAAATATTTTTATCATAATATATTTTATAAAATATATATTTCATAATATATTTTATAAAATATATTATGATAAAACTATACTAACAGACAGAACAATTAGTCATAATAGACCTGATATAGTTTTACATGACGAAATTAAAAAAATAACTTATATCATTGATGTAGCTATTCCAAATTCCTGTAACATTCAAAAAACGATTTCTGAAAAAATAAGAAAATACACAGATTTAGGAAATGAGATTAAAAGAATTTGGCATTCTCGGACTATAAAAATATTGCCATTTGTTATTTCGGCCACTGGCATAATACCTAGGAATCTGATTCAAAATTTAAGCATATTAGATTTGTCAAAGAATTTGTATATAAAAATGCAAAAATCAGTCATTTTAAATACATGTAGGATTACAAAGGATTTTTTAAATATTTATATTGAGGGATCGGTAGGATTTATAGGTTCAATTAGAAATGCCACAGAGCCGAACCCTCTGATATGAAAATATCTGGAGTCGGTGAATTATATTCCCATTTGGTCTCTAGTAGGTTGACATGTTGTTCTTGTATTTATAATACTTATATAGTGCAATTGCATAGCGTGGGTTGACTAGATGATCATTTGGGGAAGTGTGTGAAAGGGTTTAGTTTTTCCTTCTTTTTTTCCTTTTTTTTTTTTTTTTTGGGGAAAATTTAACCCGGACATTTAAATCTGGTGCATAAAACATTAACATTAAAATTAAAATTAACATTAACATTAGCATATAAATAGTAATAAATTTCACTGATTTTTTTTTCCTTTTTTTAATTTTTTTATGGTATTTCTCTTCTATAGAAGCAGACGCTTGTGATTAGAAGAGGGACGATTATGGGATTAGGAAATATTTAAAATATATTAACAAAATATATTTTGTATCTTATAATTTACTTGTGGTAGATTCTTAATAAATAACAAATTTACAAGTTATGATGATAAATTTTATCAATTTGGTATTTTTACTTTAAATTGCTCTTTGATTGCTTTTAGGAGGCATTTATCGTCTTCGATTTTTCTTATTTTTTCAGGTAGGCTATTAAAGTATTTTTTTCCTAGATATGTATAATGATGTTGTGCAAATGAGGTGTTGCATTTTTGTGTTGGAAATATATGTTTTTGACGAGTACGACTTTCAGTTAAAAATTTATGACTTTGTTTTTCTTTTATTATTTGGATTATTATATTTTTTCGAACTAGATCATTAAATTTTAATACCTAAAATTCTTCAAAAATAAGGTGAGTCGGATAATCTCTTCTTTTTTTCAATATAATTTTTATTATTAGACGTTGCACAATTTCAACAGGGAGTAGGTTTGTTTTGTATGCAGCTCCCAAGCTTACTACAGCGTATTGGAGATTTGACTGTACTATAGCATGATAGACTGATGTTAGATTTTCTAATGAGAGAAAGTTTCGGATTTTTAAAAGTATGTAAATTAATTTCCTTATTTTGTTAACTGTAAGGTTGATTTGATCTTTCCAGTTTAGGTTTTTGTTTATTGTTATTCCTAAGTATTTAATTTTATTCGAAATTTTTAATGTGGAACAGTTTATTTCACAGTTATTTTTTTTGTGATCTTTAGAATTGTCATGTAAAATTATATCAAAATTTACCGGAACATCATTTGATTTTATTGCAAATGGAATGACGTGAGTTTTTTCACTATTAAGAGATAGTAGATTTATATCAAACCAGTGTTTCAGTATGTTGCTTTTTGTTTTATTACTTGCCATGTGATTCCACTTTCAATAAGTACTGTGTCGTCGGCATACGAGGTTATACTACCATGAAGTGACTGTGAGAATATCCCATTTACATATAAGATGAATAATATGGGACCTAGCACAGTACCTTGTGGAATTCCATATTCAGATGTCTCTTCGTCGCTATAAATGTTATTTATTTTGACACATTGAGGGCGATTTTTTAGGTAGCTTTTTATCCAATTTGCTACGTTTTCATTAATGTTCAAATTATCTAATTTTTTCATTAGTTTTTTATGGGATATGCTATCAAACGCTTTTCTCAGATCTATAAAAATACCTATACACTTTTTTTCATATCAAGGTTTTTATATATGCGTGATGTGACATTTGCAATCGCGTCTTGCGTGCTGTGCGCTTTTCGGAATCCGTATTGATTGTCGTGAAGTATTTTGTTATTATCAATAAATTCCATTAGTTGAGATTTTACGATTTTTTCAAATATTTTGCCAATATTTGAAATGAGGGAAATTGGTCGATAGTTAGTTACATTTTCTGCATTTCCACTTTTGAATATAGGTGAGATAATTGTCCTCTTATAATTAGACGGAAATATTCCATTTTTTAAACTTAAATTAATTAGGTGAGTTAATGGTTTTATCACGTGGCTTTTAATAGATTTTAACATATTTGCAGTTATGTTGTCAAAACCCGGTGACGACCCTCCTTTTATATTTTCAATAATGTTTAGAATATCTACTTCCTTGATCATTTTAAAATGGGATAGTGAGTTTACACTTTGTATATGTATCTTCAATAATTGGTTGAGTTGTCGCTCCCTTTGTTACATTAATTTTTTTAGCGAGGTTTTGTCCGACTTTCGCGAAGAAGGAATTGAAAATATCAGCACATTTTTTAGGGTTTTCCTCTGCATTTATTTTTACGTCATTTTCGTCTACAATTACCTTGATTGAATGTCTTTGTTTATTGTTATCTATTGCACAGTTAATTGTTTGCCAGATTATTTTTGGATTGTTTTCAGAATTTATTATTTTATGTTGGTAATATTCATCTTTACTAATTTTTATTAAGCGTGCCAATTTATTTTTATATTTTTTATAATTAAATTCTATTTTTTTGTCGTTTGGGAATTTTATTGTTTTTTTGTATAGCTTACCTTTTTCTTTGATTGAATTTAATAAACCCGGTGTGATCCATGGTTTCAGGTATTTGTTTTTGTCTAAATTACGATATGGAATATCTGTTTTTGAGTTTTCTACATGCTTGGATAAAATGTTTTCAAAGTACTTTGAGCATTTATTATTTATTATTTCATTGCAAGTTTTAACCCACTTTAGCGTTGACACAAATAACATCTGTGTACGTGGAATTTCAAACAAAACAATTGTAATTCGGTTTTGGGTTCAAGAATTCGTAACAAGATGTCGACGTTTCTTCCCTGGGTATAAGTTCTACGGATTAATAGAATTTAAGTATCTTTCCGGAATTACCTGTCACGGTTAATTTAACTAGGAACTGACTTTTTTTGGAACCAGTTCTTATTGGATTTATAAAATGGTTACCTACTGTTAAGATTTCAGGTACTGAAATATTAATATTTGTGATTGTCACCCTAATGGTTGTGGCAACATTTTTTTAATGTTGGCAATTGCCAGGGCGATTTCGTATTGCCACGGATTTTTTAATTCCTCCTTCTCTTGTTACCATCCGTCTTGGGCGGGTCGTTTTTGGCAAAACGTCTGCTGCCAGGTTTTCACTTCATGTGGGTTATAAAACCGCGGAGAGAGATAGCATCATTGGGCTCACCGTACATGAGCTACCCTACGGGTCTTTTATTGTTTCAATAAAGACCAATTATTCAAGAGCTGGAGTTATTATTGAAGAGTTACTCCAGCCACACTTCCCTTGGAATCTGGTGTTACCACGCCGGATTGCTTTGTCAGGAGAGCGGAAGTTGAGATCCTGAACATTGGTCATTCGAGCCGGGATTATTTGCATTGATCATTGCATTGATCATTCGAGCCGGGTGATCATTATTGCATTGATCATTCGAGCCGGGTGATCATTATTGGATTGACTCATTCAAGCTGGGTGATCATTATTTGGATTGATCCATTTGAGACTGAAGATCATTATTTGGAGTGGCCCAGTCAGGCCTCATCATCATCGGGAGTGGTCCAGTCGGCGGCCTCATCATCATCGGGATTGGTCCAGTCGGCGTCCTCATCACCATCATTGGATTGATCAAGCGAGCCTCATCACGACGCTCGCATGCACAGCAAATCAGGTTGTAGCCTTCCTTTCATTGTCCTTTCAAATTCCATTTAAAAAGCTAAAAATCTGTGTAGATGCCACATTATTTCGTATTGATTATATCGAATTACATTCGGGTGTTCATAATCAGATGCTTTCAATATTACATAGCATAAATTTGTTGGTGATAATAATTTTTATTGTTGTATTCAGTCTGCCGAATAACTTTGCTTTTGCCTACCTACATTTCTAGCCACGCGGTTGCAAGTTTCGTCTTTGTACGCTATAGTATTGTGAGTGGTTTCTCTATGATCCAAAGTATATTATTTATGGTATTATTCATTGTTGTTTACGTCAAACTGTCGCGTTGTGTATTGTGTATTCAGTTTTTAAATCAAGTTAGTGTTATTTCGTTTGTAAAAAATGGAACTCGACAAGTTGATTAAACGGCGCGGGGTTTTGAAAGGTTCATTAACGAGATTCGAAACCTATTTAAGCAACGGAAATGATATTACACCTGGCGTGTTGTCATCGAGGTTGGAAGCCATTAAACCTTCTCTGATAGAATTCTCCAAAATTCAGCTGGAGATTGATTTATTGAACAAATCAGAAGATAATGACGCGAGGGATAATTTTGAAGGTACATATTTTAATGTAATTGCATTAGGACAGGAAATGTTATCAAAATTTAAGAAGATTGAAAATGTCCCAAATATATCAGTAAATTTACCACCAATCTCTATACCAGTGTTTTCAGGTGACAACCATAAATGGTTGACTTTTAAAAATTCGTTCATTGCCTTAATTCATGATAACAGTAAATTAAATAATGTTCAGAAATTTCATTACCTTATTAGTTATGTGTCCGGAGAGGCACTTGATTTGATTAGTTCTCTAGAAATAACCGGGGATAATTATAGTGCAGCTTGGACAATGCTTATTTCGAGATACGAAAATGTCCGACTTATAGCAAATAGACATTTGAATTTCTTATTTAGTTTTACACCGTTAAAACGACAGAATCATCATGAATTAAGGAATTTAATTGATCAAGCAAACATTCATTTGAGAGCTTTACGCAACTTAAAGCTACCGACAGACCATTGGGACACGTTAATCATTCATATTCTAACCTCAAAGTTAGATAATCACACACGTAGCCTTTGGGAATCAATAGAATGCGACGAAGTTTATCCTACGTTCGTGCAGTTTAGCAATTTTATTTCACAAAGGTCTCAGATCCTGGAAACTATCCAAGGTGATATTGGTGGAATGCAACAGAAATCGGAACCAGTTGCAACAAAAGCAAAGTTTTTTAATTTTAAGGAAAAGAAGTCTACAAACAAGGTTACGTTAGCGTCGAGCAACGTTAATTGTATGCTGTGTAATGACAGTCATTTCATTTATTCTTGCAAAATATTTGTTAACAAAGAACCAGCGGCACGAAGAAAGCTCGTTTCAGAGAACAATTTATGTTATAACTGCCTAAAACCGGGGCACCTTTCAAAGTTGTGCAGGTGGAAGGAAAAATGCAGTGTTTGTGATCGAAAACATCACACTCTGTTACATATCAATACTGATAATGTACAAGCGGGTACTTCAACTGGCAAGGGTCAGTCGGAGGCACCAGTAAATTTAGCATGTCATAGTGACATGAACGGGCGGGAAATTTTACTATCTACCATAATAGTAAAAATAGAAGACGCGTATGGTGGAACACACAAAATACGCGCACTTTTGGATTCGGGTTCAATGTCTAATTTTATTACAAAGGATACTTGTAAAAGATTAAATTTGCATTGTACAAAGTTGAATATACCTGTTTCAGGTTTGCATAATAATTTAATTCATGTAAAGGAAACAGTTGACATTAAATTTAAATCATTATGTTCTCAATACCGGGATGAAATATCTTGTTTGGTATTAGATGAGATTTCTTGCAATCTTCCACAGACCTTGATTAATCCAAAAATGTTGAACATTCCAGACGGCATCCAGTTAGCTGATCCGCAGTTTTACCAGCCAGCTGCTATTGATATGCTGATCGGAGCAGAGATATTCTGGCAGGTGGTTCGTACGGATCAGATACAGTTAGGAAAGGATAAACCTACATTGCATCAAACGGAGCTAGGCTGGATAATATCAGGAGCTGTACAGAGGCGTCAAAATACGAGGCCAGTTAAAGTTTGTCATATTTCATTAAATTCTTTGCAGAATCAATTAGAAAGGTTTTGGAAGGTTGAAGAAATTGAAAATAGTAAGCATCACTCTCTGGAAGATAGTGAATGTGAAAAGATGTTCAAAGGCACGCATAAACGCGATGCAAATGGTAGATTCGTAGTGAACTTACCATTTAAATCTAACCTATCTCAATTAGGAGATTCATTTAGTATTGCTAAAAGTAGATTAGTTTCAATGGAAAGGAAATTCTTAAGACAACCTAGTTTAAAGGAACAATTCTCGGAATTTATTGATGAGTATCTTGCGTTAGGTCACATGACTGAATGTGAACCGCCAATACGTGATGAAACTACTTATTATTTACCACATCACGCTGTATTTAAAGAATCAAGCACAACTACTAAAATTCGTGTTGTTTTTGACGGGTCGGCTAAACCCGCTCGAGGGATTTCTTTGAATCGCGCTCTAATGATTGGGCCCACCATTCAAAATGATATATTTTGCCACTTGGTATTTTTCAGAAAACATCAATATGCAGTCACGGCAGATATTGCAAAAATGTACCGCCAAATTAATATCAACCCGGAACACAGAAATTACCAACGTATATTATGGAGAAGGGATGCGGAGGATTGTTCGAAACACTATACGGTAAACACGGTGACATATGGTTTGGCTCCTTCGCCTTATTTAGCAATACGTTGTCTGAATCAGCTAGGTAATGACGTTTCATTTACTCATCCATTAGCTAGTAAATCCCTTAAGGAAAATTTTTATGTAGATGATTTTCTTTCTGGTAGTGACTCCATTGATACTTGTCACTTGCTTAAATCACAAATCATTAATGCGCTTGCTACAGCAGGCATGGAGATTAGAAAATGGAGGTCTAATGCGCCCTCGATTAATGATTCTAAAGATAATTTAGAATTATTGCCAAATAAATCCAATGAAGCTAAGATTCTCAGATTAATATGGGACACCAAACTTGATGAGTTTACCTATCAGGTAGAAAGCATAGACTCAAAGTTAGAAGTAACAAAACGTCAAGTTTTATCATTAATGTCAAAAGTGTTTGACCCTTTAGGACTGGTAGGCCCAGTAATCATTGTCGGTAAGATAATTATGCAGAGATTGTGGAAGCTAAAAACATCCTGGGATGACAAGCTACCCAATGACCTTTTATTGGCCTGGCAGATTTACACGCTGAGTCTCGGTAAAGCAAATCATATTCGGGTACCGAGGAAAATTTTCTGCTTTAATAAAAAATCTTTTAGAAATAGGGAAATATTTAATAATTATTCTTCATTAAGACGACTGAGGCGCGTAGTTGCTTATATGTTACGTTTCATACATAACTGTTCTAAACGAAGACCGATGCGGGTCGACGAGCTTTCTGTAAGCGAACTGGAACATGCCATGCATGTATTGAATTTGAACGCTCAGCGATTCGCATTTCATGATGAAATAGCGTCTGTGAGTAATGGAAGATTTGTATCTAGGCAGAGCAAAGTAAATGCACTAAATCCTTTGATGCAGGATGGGTTGTTGTGTGTTGGAGGTCGACTATCACAATCCGATATTACCTCAGGCTCTCAAAAACATCCAATTTTGTTACCACAAAATCATAAGTTGACTGACTTAATAATAATCCATCTGCATTATGAGAATTTACATTTAGGATGTAATGCTCTGCTCGCATTACTGCGTTTACGTTTTTGGCCAATATTTGGTAAAAACGCAGTGAAGCGAGCACTGCATAAATGTATTGTATGTTTCCGAGTCCGTCCGCGCAAGTGTCGCCAGCTCATGGGTGACCTTCCTGCTGACCGATTCCGAATCCATAGACCATTTTATGTAACCAGCATAGATTTTGCAGTTTCAATTTTAATTAAGTCTGGTTTAACCAGAAATGCTAAGAGTGTAAAATCTTACATATGTTTATTTATTTGTTTTTCAACGAAGGCAATTCACCTAGAATTAGTGACTAATTTAACTTCAATGGCATTTATGAATGCATTGAAAAGATTTATAGCTAGGAGGGGTAAACCCTCACGACTCTTTACTGATAACTTTACAGGTAGTTATAGGGAACTTACTGAACTATTTGATTTTTTGAAGGCATCTGATAAAGAAATCCATAATTTTTTGGCCCAGCAGAATATTAGCTGGAGCTTCTTGCCTCCCCGCTCACCGCATCACGGGGGACTTTGGGAAAGTGCAGTTAAAATGACCAAGTTGCATTTAAAAAAAGCAATGCGGTCAACTGTTTTGACATACGAAGGAATGAATACCATACTAATACAGATTGAGGCTTGTTTAAATTCCCGTCCTCTGACTCCATTAACATCAGATCCAAATGACTTAAACGCCCTCACTCCGTCACACTTCCTTATTGGCGACAACCTGTTAGCATTGCCTGAGCTTGATATCCATCATCTGCCTACAAACAGGCTTAATATTTACCAAAAGATGTCTACCGTTGTTCAATCTTTTTGGCACAGATGGAGCCGGGAATACCTAGCAGAATTGCAGAACCGAGTCAAATGGCAAGAAGGACGTCAACGCAGTTTACAGCCTGGTGACATGGTCATCATCAAGGACAACCAACTACCTCCGCAGTACTGGAGGATGGCGCGAGTGACGGAGATCCACCCTGGCCAAGACGGACGCGTCCGCGTCGTCTCCTTGAGGACGGCCAGAGGTGTCACCAAAAGAGCCGTGACACAGCTCTGTCTACTTCCCATGGAGGATCCTTCCTCCAACCTGGATTAAGAACCAATTACAACGCTAAAAGTGATGTGATGTGTAAATCAAAGTGCCGTCAGGCTCATCAGTGCCAAGTGTTAAACCATTTTCACATAAGTGGGTGCAGCGCACCAGAAGGTTCTACGTTATTAAACTTTCATTTTTTAATGTCAAGTCTGACATAGGGTTATATACTTAGTTATAAGTTTTTTGTTATTATTTTGATATCCATATATTGAATATTGTTTATTTTTGTATGTGAACTCGTTGGGTAAATTCTGAGTACCAATGTTGCAATCTCTTCTAATATATTATTTTATGAAAAACGACTATTCCTTAATACTCGTTTTGGGCGGGAATATGTTAAGATTTCAGGTACTGAAATATTAATATTTGTGATTGTCACCCTAATGGTTGTGGCAACATTTTTTTAATGTTGGCAATTGCCAGGGCGATTTCGTATTGCCACGGATTTTTTAATTCCTCCTTCTCTTGTTACCATCCGTCTTGGGCGGGTCGTTTTTGGCAAAACGTCTGCTGCCAGGTTTTCACTTCATGTGGGTTATAAAACCGCGGAGAGAGATAGCATCATTGGGCTCACCGTACATGAGCTACCCTACGGGTCTTTTATTGTTTCAATAAAGACCAATTATTCAAGAGCTGGAGTTATTATTGAAGAGTTACTCCAGCCACACTTCCCTTGGAATCTGGTGTTACCACGCCGGATTGCTTTGTCAGGAGAGCGGAAGTTGAGATCCTGAACACCTACAGAACCTACACTCAAACTGGGCGAAGCCGAACTTAAAGCCACCCGCAGGGCCTATCCGCAAAAAACCTGCGAAGCGGGTTTTTAACTGCTAGTTCCTATTGATTACTATAGAATAATATACATAACAATATTATATTATGTCCACAAAAAATTGGTATAACAATGCCCAGATTTTCCAGTACAAGATAAAGCTTGCCAGATTTTATTATAAAATATTTCATTTCAAAATGTTCTCTGGCAAAAGAGGCCAGCGAACCAAACTAGCATTTATCTCTGATGGCGACAACTTCAATTTACAGGTTTGTACGAGTTAGCTTTTGACATGATTATTTTATGATGCAAAAATCCATTTTATTATTGCTTTTGAATCCAACCAAATCTTATCATTCGGAATAGAATTAGCAATTCATAAAAAAACTGGTTTGTAACACGTAGACTTCCCTGATATATGTATGGTTTTAAATTCAAAACTTTTTTTAAACCAATTATTAAACACATCTAATTTTATACTTCAATAAATACTATATACCTAGGTGAGATAGTTTTCATACTTGTAATAAAATCGTCTATTTCTAGACATGCTGATAGAAAATCTATTTTTGTAATAATATTTCGAATAATTAAGTGTGTGGGACTGATTAAAACATATAATTTAAATCGTTCTTTTATTAGAGTGACCATATTTAACATTTTATTGAAGATAAGTCGACATAATTGTGTTAATAATAGCTAATAACGAATCCAAAGCCATGGAATCTAAATCTTCTACAAAATTTCGCTACGCCCATTATAATGCCAACAAAATTTATTTAGTTTTTTTTGGGAACCACATAAAATTCTCACTGCATAGTCAGCAGACGTATATGGCACTAATATTCCCTCTGATGGAGCAAAGTCACTCATAAATTCGTTCGTTGTCTCACGTATGGACTATTGTAATAGTGCGTATGCTGGCTTACCTAAAAAACAATTCAATAGAATCCAGTCCGTTCTCAATGCTGAGGCGTATTGCCATTTAACCCCGCTTCTAAGGGATCGCCTTCATTGGCTTCAGAGCCCTAAAAGAAAAGAGTTCAAGATCTGCTTAATGACCTTCAAAGCATTGCAAGGAATGGCGCCAGCCTATATATCGGAACTATGTGTCCGACAAAACTTACTCTAGGTCAGAAGATCTAGATGTTATTAATCGTTTAATCGAACTTTCTAGGTCAAATCGAGCCGTTTACTATGATCGATCTTTTCATGTAACTGGCCCGCTCATTTGGGACAAACTTCCCTCAGCTCTTACTAATATCCAGAACTTGGCTGAATTCAAAAGAGCTTTAAAAACAAACTTATTTAAAAAATCATACCTTTCATGAATTTTAACTCGTTTTCAATCTACTATAATAAGCCATGTTCCTTAAGTTTCTGGTAATTGTTTGGTTTCGATTACCTCCTTATTATAGTTTTATGTGCACTCTGTTATTATTATTTCTAAATGTACACTGCCTCCTATTCTTTATTATAAATTAGTTTTAATGATTCTTGTTGTTAATATTGTTCTTTAGGAATTGCTTTGTATAAACTGTATATTCTTTGTTTCAATTTAATCAATTTTGTAAGGACTCGTAAGGAACACTATAGGATTAATTTTGAGTTTATTATAATTAAGCGCACTTGAAGTTAAATATCACAAAACTGCGCTATATAAATACTACGTTATTATTATTATTATTATGTCATTGTGTTAGAAGGAAATGGGGTGATTGGTATAAATTGCTGCCAGGAAACAAGTCGATCCTTATTCCACCATTAGTGTTATAAAGTGTGCATTAAAACAAATTCATGGATGAGTTGAAGAGGAAATTTGGGGTGTATCTGAAACTTAAAATAAGAACATATATGAGGACAAGCAATGAACCAGTGCAATATTTAGTGTATCTTCCAATCTGCTATGAAGTACAAATTAAATTTTTAAAAACTAAAGTAAATGCTTTGAACACCTTGAAAATGTAAGCGCTATAAAAGCGCAGAGCAAGAACTCTCAAACGATGAACCCTGAAGTCACGATTTTTTTTAAAGGGAACTGCTTTAACTTTCTACAATTTGGTCAAAAAAAATTACCAGCTCATTTCATTCACGATATTTGGAACTTTTTTAATTATCATGTTAACAAACAACTGTGTCCCTACGCTATATTATTTACTGTTCCACGTTTTTTAAATGTTTCATTAAGAAAATATATTTCTATACATGAATGCTGGAATTTGGTCAAAAATAAATAGAAAAATGCGAAAGAAATTAGTTGTGTCGCTTTGTCACCACATTATTGCCCAGTTTATTCAATTTGCAGCAACGCCATTTTATTCTTTGAAAATACAAAGGTGTACACTATTTCGAAACAAAAGTACACCTGCAAAATAATGGCGCGAATGTCATCCATTAAACAGGTAAAAAAACCTGGGCATTTCTCACTTCAGCTACCGCTATAGCCACATGTGTCCAGCATATGTCTGAAATTTACGGTACTAATTTCTAAACCCACAAGTTAGGAGATTATTCAATAGTGGATATTAATTTTGTTGGCAAGCAGCTGTTCAAACATAATACTTAGGACAAGTTGTTTCACAGAATTTGAACAATTCATCAAATTTCAAAGTTAATTTTAAAGGTCTGTGAACGTTATGTTATTATATGATTACGGGCAACTTGCTTCACAAAACTAACAGAACTTGAAAAATAATTTTGAAATTTGATGAATTGTTCAAATTCTGTGAACAACCTGTCCTTGGTAAGAATCAAAGATATTTATGGATTTCCTAACTCATAAATCTTCACACTCACCTACATCTGCCTTCTTAGTGAGATTCCATTAAAATTCAGCATGCAAGCATTATTAGAGCATTTTGATTTTTTTTTATTGACACGAATGAAATTTTGTGATAAGGAACGTTATTGCCTTAATTATAGTTTTTTTTCATATATTGTTGAATTAGTCTATTTAAATAGAGTTTTTAGTCAACTTTGAAACCAAATATTAAATGATTTCTTTATTACATTAACCGGTCACCAACTTAAGCAGATATAGGCGTTAGAAATACGACAGCAGTCAAGTACAATAAGCGTGTTTATACGTTAACGCGTGTGTCTCCATAGAAATCGTTCTAACTCCGTTATTCTTTTAGTGACATCCCTAAAACAAAAAAGTAAAAGGTCGATAGTGGAACAAGCTGTACATCCCTATTCAAGTTGTCCATACAAATGCATAACAAGAATATTCTGTCATTTGCGCAATCTGACACATAATTTTTCCCGCCAAATTTCGGACTGGCGGCTCGACCCCGCTCGACATTGTTAATTTTGATTAAATATTTGTACATGAAATGATAAAAAAGTGAAGTGACAAAAGTGTTTATTGCATTTAAACAATAGTATAAGTAAAAACATCAGGTGAGTCATTTTTACATTTTTTTAATCTTTGCATTCTAAATTTTAATATTTACAAATGTTAATATTTATTTGTAATACAATAATTCGAAAGCTTATTTTGTAACCTTTCTAAAACAGTTTTTACTATTCGGCTACGTTCAGAAATGTTTCATTTATAGAGCTTTAATTGTGAAGCGGTAATAACACAAAGTTTTCGTAAAATGTCATTTCGTTTGAGACATCTCAAGCGAATATTCGCGAAAATTCGGAGGGGTTAATAGTTTCTAATGTTTACTCATTTTTCTATTACATAGACTTTCATACTTCTTCTGTGACAAAATTACCACCAATGTATTTATGTCCGTGACAAAAACCTTATTTATTTATTTAACGCCATAAAAAGGCTTTTACATTACAACGATAAGATTATCAGTTACAGTGGCACAAGGGGTATCAGTAGTATTAAGGGCCAAATAAGGATGAATGAGACAAATATATAAGAATATATAAGAATTATTCTTATATGGAATAATATATAAGAATAGTGATATATAAGACACAGCAGTTTTTTTTTAATTCAACAGTTGGGTTTTATCAAAAAATAGGATTGAGAAGAAATATAAAAAGAAATATGTACTCGTTTAATAGTTATAATAACAGGGAACATTCTATGAAAACAGAGTGATAATATGTTAAGAAAGGTAACTTGATAGCTAGTATAATCATGCAAAATTGTCAACATCAAGTAACTATATCTATTCTTAAATTAGCATTGTTATTTGCAAATCGTTGAGTTCTAGGTATTGGCTTGTAAATAAAGTAATTTAGTATTGAAATTATTGTTACGTTCAAAATTATATTTGCTTGAAATGGTTCAGAAAGTTTGCTCTCTCAATTCAGAACTGTAAGTTAGATGAATAAAAATAATTATTAAAATAGTTTCTCCTTCTTCACGAGTATTACAATAATTTTTTGAGTTACTATATCTAGTTCAGGCTGTCTTTGGATGTTAATTTTTATCCTTAGCACGCACATTCAAAAACTGACAAGGTAATTCACTTCACAAACAAAAAGTTCAAATCTGTCTAATACAAGTCTGCTTACGACAAAATAAATGATTCACAACTTCGGTATCATAAAAACTCTAACTCTAAATTTGAAATTAAATGTTACAATAACGTTCAAATTTCTCAGAATGCTGTATGATCGATTACCTTTAAGAAATTGAAACAACACGCGGACCATCCTCGAGCCGTGATGCACACCGCATGCAGTGTCAGTGTATTCTGAATATCCTCATGGGCTGACCCTCCTCACAGAGCACGCTGACCAGTGACACCTGTTCCGCCGTGTTGCTGCTCGAGGTTAGACAATAATAATAATGAAGAGAAGGTTAGACCTTGAACGAGCGGCGTCTGCGCGTCTCTCCTCCGCAGTAGGTAACAAGTGTGTTCCGAGATATCGTAACAAGTTTACAAAAAGAAGACAAGTGGAAGATTGAGATGGCGAAACTTCTCTGTTTCTCAATGTAGGTAGGTAAGAATAATTTTATTGTGATTTTAGTGTTTATTTGGTTTCAATACCTAAGATAGATAAATATTCTCAGGCTATGAACTTATCGAGTGTTCTTCAGAAGTTGTCGAACTGTCAAATTGGGAGTTATAATATTCAATTGATTACAATTTTGGAATTGCTGTGGCTGTGCAAAGTGCATCGTTATGTCACAAGTAACATTTAAATAACGTCGACGAGTGGCAAAACCAGATATAAAAGCTAGAATTAAAAAAAAAACTCTAAAAAACACGACAAAAAATATGAAATTTAGCTAAAATATTATAAATATTGGCTGGGGAGCAATATTTTATAAGCACATAATTCAAATATTTATAATAATCTTAAGTTTTCTTGAAAAAACTATTTCCATTTTCTACCGAAACCCTTTTTTCAATTTTCAATTTACCTACAATAGTGTGAATAATTTTTTTTTAATATTACAGATTTTTAAATAGGAACAATAGATAACTTAATATTTAATATGATATCAGCAAGATATCAAATTTAACACCAAACATATATTTACTTATTTCAAAAATCTTAAATATTTAAGCTTAAAATGAAAAACTAAAACTACAACCGTAAAACTACTATAAGAGTCCATATTTGTTATTTATTAAAAAAAATGCATATAATCGAATTTATTTACTTAGTATTATTATTTGCAATATTTTATTACTTCGATGACTTCATTATTTGAGCAAGATTTCCCTCACCAAACACAAGCCTCTGCCCATGTTTGTGTTTCCTCCCTACTACAACATGCATCTCACGACCCTTACCCATTCCTTCCTTTCTTCAAAAAGACCCTCCTCACAGCATCCCACAGATGACATATGCCCTGAGGAAAATTATTTTCGCACACCCGTGTGGGAGAGTTAAAAAATAACCTTGTCTCTTTATGGTGAGGTAAGGCTTTGAATTTTTGTTCTTTATCACAATGCAACATCTAATATATTGTATTTTGGTAAAAAAAAACATATATTAAATAATAAAAAAATATTGATTATTTCTCATAATCAAAGTGATTTTAAAAAAAAAAATTGTAGACGGGGCGCGCCATATTTTCTGTGAAGTTTACTGAAATTCTATTACTACCTAATATTAATTTTGTTATTCACGAAAAATAACAAAATACGGTTGAATTTTCCACGCAGACATGGTAAAAATGTATTTATTTAGTAATTTGGTGGTCTTCGCAATAAAATGGACCTATTTATGTTGAAGAGCGAATGATTTGTTATGTAACATAAATGCACACATTAATGATGAACTTTGTTATTTCCCCAACTTAATATAATCATTACTGTTGAATTTAGGGGGGTTTTTACAATTTTCCATGATAAAAACCAATGGTTTTTTTTCCAACATTATGAACGAAAATAATAAAATTTCCGGTTCAAGGAAAGCATAATATCATACTTCATTAATACAAATCCAACCACTACTATTAATGGATGTGGACTTCTTATAGGCTTGTTGTTTTTTTTAAACATTTAAAGCTTTACATTTTCCAATGGATCAAACCAGGTAAATCATAACTTTTTTCCTATTTGTTTTGAGGAGATGCGTTATCGCGATTACGGGAATAAAAAAGATCAATTACACAGTCGTAAAGCGAATCGTGCAACCAAACCCATTTATCATCGCGTTTAATACGAATCTCTGAATTACATGCGAATATATACCCACTGTAAGCATATATACACCTTCGTTACTAAGTTCCCAGTAAGCCTCAAGCTGTAAAATTAAAACAAAGAAGAGCTGAGAAAGGTAGCCAGGTAATTTATGAACATATTGCCCACTTGCCAAATACATGAATCATTCATTATACAGGAGATCGTCTAAACTTTAATATTACCTATAAATTTAATTAATTAATCAATTTATCATCTCGCTTTTAAGAGATGTTTTACTATTATTTTTTCTCTCCACATAAGAGGCCCTGAGGGATATAATTTCCCTATCATCTTTGGGGATGCTGTGTGGAAGGTTTTCCGGTGGAAAGAAAGGAGCGAACCTGGGTCTTGAAGAGTCCCATTTTGGAGGAGGGAGAAAACTCAGAGGTCGACAAATCATTTTACAACCCGAGCTGTTGAAATAAAGAACGAGTTGTAGAAATTACCCCTTCTCATGTGACATGCATCTGTGTACAAATGTTGGGCACGCGTTTGGCTTGTTTCCCGTTTGCGTAAAGGAGCCAAAGAAATCAATAACGCTAATTTCTCGGAGCGTCTTCCATTGAAATAGCGGTAGAACATGGACAACATTCCCACTCGACGCCTGTACTCTAAATATTGCAATCTGTTTGTTAATATGGGAGAATCTATCAAAAGGACACAGTGGCGAGGTTTTTTTTTCAGGTATTTTGGGGTTCCGGACCAGAGATGTCTACCAATTTCAACGGTTTTTATTTATCTTAAAATATTTGCCTAACAAACTGGCCACAAGTTTAGTGATCATCACCTAAAATAAATTACGTCATCGCCGGTGTAATTTTACATACGCATTGTCGACTCTCGTAGACGTAAAAATTATTTCTTCGAAAATCGCATGATTTATGGAAACTTTAATGGACTTAACACATTTTCCCCAGCTTTATGCAAATACGACATAGGAACACTATTGATTACGATTTCTAGAACATGCTAGTGATTTTTAATTTCTATCTTCCACGATTTATTACGTACCTAATCGAATATCAAGATTATTAAAAAAAAACTTGTCCTATTATTTTTAATTAAACCGGGAGGCTAACTTTAATTCGCGGCCACTTTGATTATCTTGTTTGTTAGCAAAAAAATATATACCCCGTTGAATCAAAAAAAGTTAAACAAATATTCTATACACCGGAACATGTAAATATTGATGCACCTGTTATAAATATTTACAAGTCTAGCCGATATCCAGATTATTCAGTCGTTTTAGCTATGACATTGTGAACACGAAATTTAAAAATTTCGCCTCGAAAGACCAAAACTCCGGCTGGAATGTTAACTTCTTGAGATCAAACTGATGAAACATGGTTACTAAGGCTCCATTTAAAGAATAAGTACCTATCGGTGACGGTCACTATGCAAATAAGGCACCTACGTTACATATTAAATAATAATCCGATTGACAAAAATGCACCAGTGACTTGTAATTCGATCACTAATATTCAGTGTTTTTTAAATAAGTTTTTTTGATACAAGTCCTCAATTACAAAGATGTATTTTATGAAATGTTAATCAATGTGTTTTTTGTATAAAATAAATGCAACAGTTGACAGCACTGCTTATAAATTTGAAAAAAATGTCTTCTTTTTGCAATCGAATTCAGATTGCCAGCAAAGCGACTGCGTCATATTAAGACCCCATCCGGGCGAAGCGTTTTAAATTACCATAATATAATCGCTACTAAGAATTAGAGCGCTTGTAAAACAGATTGCTCTTTATAAGATGCAAGGGTCTCAGACGATTGTTTTCACTTCTTTGAACAAAGCGAGCTATTCATTTTGCGATTGACTTAAGCCGCCGCTTTCCGAATTTCTACCGATTTCTTACATATCTCTCTTAAACACGTTAAGTTTTAAAGATCTTAAAAAAATATATGCTTTTCTTAAGATAATATCTAGACATTCCCCGCACCGAAACGCAAATGATAGAAAATCGATCGTTCCCTTGATAGAAAAAAATCGTAAAGTATGCTCCAAAAATTATTATAAACACGTTTGTTTTTGTTATTTTACGAGTTATATGTATGAAATAATTCACATTGTTTATTTAAATGCTGTTTAAGACAACCCCGCTAGATTTTGCTCTATTTTAAACGAGTCGGGTTTTATTAAACATTTTCATAATTTTCGCATCGATTTTATCGCTTTAAATATTAGCGCGCACCTCTAATTCGCTCTCCACCTTCTTCTTTTTGAGCGCGTATACGGCACCTTAAGTAGGTACTAAGAGCCTGTCAATCTTACCATTCGTTCTTCTACTCAACAGCACAACTGTGAAATGATTTGCCGACTTTTGTGTTTCCCCCTCTTTAATCTTTTGTATCTTAAGAGCCAGGATCACATCTCCCCTTTCTAAAAAAAACATCTATATGGCTTACTTAAAGACTGCTGTGAGGAGTTTACAATGTTTACATATTATAAATGAATGAATAAAACCAAAAAGTTAGGTAGTTCAATATCTCTTTACTTCAATTCTTACTTTTCTTTGACATTACTTTTCCTTGACATTTGTTGTTTTTTGGTGAATTAGAAAAACGGGAAGTTGTCTCAGACTTGGATTATGCAAAGAAAGTTAAAAAAAAAACTGTTTACGATATTTTCCCTGAGATCCACTATATTCTGTCAAGAATCAAGTTCAAAGCGTGTCATTTGTTCCCACTGCCCCTTCGATTTTATAATGCAGTGAATCGTGTTGCGAATCGTATCATGTACCGCGTACAGGATCCAAAGACAGAATCTCGCGCAGAATAACGAAATAACGAGCGTGCTCTCGAGGCCTATCTGCCTGTTATATGATATGTCATTGGAGCATGCGATATTGAAATTTACGTCTCCGTGATCCGTGCGTGGAGAGCATAATGGCGGGAGGATTGAAGGTCAACAAACAGGTCCGACTACCCACAGTCTCCGTTCGATGCCAACTAGTCTGGTCAAGTCTCCTACCAAGCTTCGCCGCTTCCAAGCCTCGCAGCTTTTTAAAATTAGTTACGGTAAAAGATTTCCCGATTTGAGAAATAATAAATTTGGCCTTGGCCTTCCGATCAACCAGCGCCATTCATAAATAATCAGGAGTACAATCTTTCCAAATGTCATCTATTCGCTTTGTAAAGACACCTGACTGGTATTAAATTCTGGGTGACGCTCATTACCATACTGAGGTGGATTATACTAGATGCCGAACAATCTGGCATCAGGTAAGTTCAGGGGAGTTCGAACAAAAAATACGCAGCTACTAACGTTACGGTTCGATTACCAACTTACAGATTAAAAAAAAAGATTAAAGAGAGATAACATTGATATTCATTGTTCCCATATTCACAAATCGGTTCGAGAAGAACATCCTTTGTAACTAATTGCATGTTATAGAAGATTTATTTAATTTAGAAATTCAATTATACCGCGTCGAACTTTATAATTATAAAGAAATACATATAGATAAACACACAAAACAAAAATCATATTTTTTGTTCAATAATGTAAGCGCCAGCTTCGTATGCATATTTGAGAAAGGTCATTGTTTTATTGGAAACATGAGTTCAATGTAATTAATATCTGACCAATTAAAACAACTTAATTGAAAATCGTTTAAAAATTAATAATACTTAACTACCGGCTTTGTATCACAGGTAGATGAAAAACATCGATATCTTACCTAGAGTTTTTCGAAACAAGTCTTCCCGTTTTTTCTCAATTTTGCTTGGCTGGCAACATTTTCACGACGGATAATTTAACAAAATGATTTTTTCGTGTTGTCACTTGGGTTCTCATTTTTTCTTTTAAACATAAGATTATTGTAACACATTTATTTGCAAAATTTGCACAAATCAATAAAAGCAGAAATAAGTCTTTACTCTTTAGGTAGAATAATTCCAGCAGTATGTCTATAATAATTTTTCTATATAAGTGTTTCTTTTTGTCAAAGCTATATTTATTTATAATCGTGTAAAACATATTTGTTCGGTACTTAAAATGGATACTCGCAAAGCAGAAGTAATGGGGTTACTCAAGGATTGCCTACTTATCCCGTTTTCTTACTCCGCTTGTCTATATTCCGCTGGATCATCACATTCACAACTGAACTCGCGAGCTCATGATGGTACTTATCTGTTTCGACGCGGTTGAATAAAGGTTCCGTATTCAACACTCACAACATGTGTTGACAGGACGATTTTTAATTTTCAACTGAATACTATGACACATGATTGTATTTAGTTGGACTAAGGTGGGTAGGGAAAAGTAAGTATTTTTGGGGTAGGAATTATAATTATTTTGGAAAAAGGTTCAACAATATTTTTGTAACAACTTACATTTTTGTTTTTGAAAATATGCGAGTATTGAAAATTTCTAAAATATCGTCTTCAGAGATATATCTACCTTGGAGTTTCTAAACTGGAGAGAACTGGCACAAAACCGAGATGAGTAGAGGAAGACTCTTGAGGAAGCCAAGACCCACCAGGGGTTGTAGAGCCAAGAGTGATGATGATGATTAAAAATTTAGGCCTTCCATTGTTCCACCTTCAGGATTAATATAAATATTATTATGATGGTGGATCAAATTATGCTTCCCCTTCCCTATTTCACAGAATGATTGCTCAATATTGACGGTAACACCGCTTGTTTTGGCTAATATTGATAATACAATAAGCACAGTGTCATTTTCCTGTTGGCAAGTATTGGATCATCCACTGTTCACGGGTAATTTGATAATTCAATTTGCAATTTCTGGAAAAACTCAATAAAACCGGTTTGTGCCAAAGTTGAGGTAAAAGCATACTTATGAATGAATCAAGTCAATTTCAATATACAACCGACCAAATATGTCGTTGGCTGCGTTTAGTATTCGCGTTAGAAATATAAATTACTTATTTAAGCCTTGTTGGATGGCTGGATAAAATTATCTTTGCTGTATATGCCTAGATTTTTGGATATTTTAATACAGGGTGTTCATCTGTTTATTTTTCAATATAATTTATTCTTAGCTTTCCTGTACACGGTATCCGGAAATTCGTAGTAGAAGCGGATAACTGGTGAATCTGCATCACATTTGAAGTCGATTTTGTGGTATAACTTTTTTTGTTTGAGCTTTCATTTACGAGTAAATCAAGTCCAAAGTTGTAATTTTTTTGGAAATTTTCTAAAAAATCTGTTCCTAAAGGACTAATCGTCACCTCATTTGGACAAAGTTCTAACTGCACCTTACAATGTTAAAGACTTTGATGTGCTTAAATGTCAAAGGCAGTTAAAACCTTCTCCAAATGAGGTGATCAGCTGAATATCAGCTGTTTATTGTTAAATTCGTCGAAGTGTAGACCAAGTGGCAAAATCTTTTTACTCCTCAGGTGCAAACATTGAAAAATGTTAAAAAAAACTTTTTTGTTTCTCTGTGTGATGGTATTAGGTATAATATTAAAAATATTAAAAAATCTTAACAAAGTACCTACTCCTGCATAAGTTCTTACCACTGGCTGTGGCCCATCGCCATTTGTCTCCAGTTCTTAGTCCATCTCGTCCTGCTCCAATCCTCATTCACATAGTAAATCCATTTCTTACAATGCCTGCCTCTGGGTCACTTTCGCTGGGGCACAAACTTGTTCATAAATTAAATTTGCGTCCTATTGTGTATTCTTTCTACATATTCAGCCCATGACAGTCTTTCTGACCTATTTACAATGTCTCATGATCTCCAAGATTTTCGAATGCATGATTCATTTTTATTCCGTTTGATCCTTTTACTGGTGTAGGTTCGAAGGTTTTTCTTAGAATTTTACTATCAAACACTGCTAATTTGATTTCTTAATTTTGGGTTAAGCACCATATCTTACAATCTTAATAATAACTGATCAAATTTTAATTTTATATTTGAGATAAAATTGCGATCGTATTCTATAGACCAGTGCTCTTCAACGTCATCTTACCCGCGGCATGCAAAAGTTCTTCTCGGAAATCCGCGGTGCACCACAAATTTAAAAAATTGCTTTCGATTTCAGAAAAACCCATTAGTTTTAAGGAATAAGGAAAAAATATCCCATTATTGAATAATCCTTAAAACGAAGTAAATTAAACACAAATATCTTGTTGCCTAAAATATGACCCTCTCAAATGTGTATTTGCTAAGCTTTTATCCATTTTTTTTCTAATTTAAGTTTTTATTCTAAGTAATACACAAAAAATGTCAATTTTTGTGAATTTCATGGTATTTTGGAAATACTTTTTGTACATTGTAGACTAGCGTAGCACGAGGGACATCGATAATGTCGGTAACCTGACAATTTACGACGAACAAATTGACGAAATTTAGTCTACCTGATCTATTGTTTGTTCTAGATCTGCAGTCGTGCTCTATAATGATGAAAAGTTACAAACATTGTCAACAAAATACCGGTATATTTGAGCTACGGGGCTAATCGTTTGGCAATAATTGTTGGTTCATTCGTTATTTTGGTAATTCGTGATGATGGATTATCGAAATGTTTGTTATTCAGGTTTACGATATTTCAGAAGCTGAAATTGACAATGGTATCATTTGCGGAATATCGCCGCTCTTGCTCTTCAATGTTCTTCAAAAATACTTTCAGGTAATTGTGGGTAGAGTTACTGATCCATTGCTGTTGTTTAGTGTTAAAACAGCTTTGGGACTAAGCCATTTTCCAAGGTCCTGTACAATGTACTCACCTACAAATCCTTCCTTAAAAGCCCTACTTAGGAGAAGAAAAATAGGATGAGTACGTTCCTGTCTACTTGACCAGTTCGAAATATTATTTGCAATCATATTTCCAATACCCACATTGTCAGTTGAAATATTGTCGCGATTGTGGTAACAGCAATTATTGATTCTCTCTCGAAACTCGCGTTTAGATAAAACTGTATGATATTGACATCGACATTTATGATCTTAACAGCTATATTCATGAATTCTGCGTAATTTCGATTTGATGTTGTTTTTAAATGTAGATTCATTATGGTCATCCTGTATACATGTCTGCTGTCATGAAATAGTCATGATGATATTGTGGCTGCAAGATTTCTTTAAGTTTTAATGCAAATATATCCGAAAGGAACTCACATCTTGAAAGTAGAGATCAAATGTTTGACCTCTAATTTAAATTAAGTTTTCAAGGCGTACGCTAAATTATTAAGTAGGTATGTATTTCGAGTCGAGCGATTGGTTCTGCATCGTTCCGCAAAATGAGAACAACCAATAAAATTACGAAAATAGACCAATCGCGATCAGATACGATGTTCATTATATAATATTGTGTAATTTTTTCAAAGTTTTTCCCTAAAACGTCGAATATCACAACGAAAGTTTTTTTTATGACAAACGGAGTAAAACCTCATTTTTTTACGATAATTTCACGCAGAAGGCCCGGATGAAAACAATTTCCCTCGGAGCCTAATTCATCTTTGAGGATGCTGTGTAGAGGGTCCTTTTAGGGAAAGGAATGAGTGGAAGTTCTGAGAAGGAAAAAGGTGTGTGGGGTTAATGTGGAGGTATGAGAAATCTGGGAGTCAATGTGTCCAGGAGTGCCGGACGTATTAATCCATTCCTCCAACAGCGGTATAAGGCAATGGGTCGAGAAAGACCGCCTGGAGAGGTCAAAACGTCTCCCTCAACCAGTCTCTCCCGATCCGGTCCGCCACGCACTATGTGATCAAATACATCCTCCGCCAAGACCTAAACAAATTTCACCCCATGTGCCAGACCATAAAATTAATTAAAAGCTTAACTTACTAGGAGATAACAATGATGCTAACAAAAAAACTGTGTACCTAAGTTTATTTGAAAATACGTGGAGACAAAATGAGAAGATAGCAGTCAGTCTGTTAATAATATTTTTTTATAAAACGGTGCGTTTCGTAGTATTCCTATGTGCTCTTAATTTTCTGTGTTTGGTTGTCTAGTTTCTTTCTGCATAACGACTCCCAGTTTGGCAACAGTGTCTGAATAAACACATTTTATTAAATATTGCATGGAGGTCGGGCGTACTGTTATGATTTCATCAAAATGTGTAGTTTTCTGATTACGGACTTTTAGAACAGCCGAAAATAATTTTTCGTTTTGTGGCTCTTTGGTTAATTTTAATTTAGTTGGTGTTTACTTCAAAATTGACACAACGGATATCACTATTGTTCTGGGAGTATGTACTTTTATTAGCTAAACTTTGGTCCAATGGAGACGGTCCGATGCTCTGTGGAAAACCCGCTTGCAGAGCGCGGTGAAAACTGTGTGACCCAAAGATTAAGTTTAGAATTATGGAATTCAATACTTCGTTTGTGTGAAAGTACTATGAAACTGTACATGATTTTACTTCGATGGCAAGCCAGAGAAAATTACTTATTACTATTTATTTTATTTATATTTTCGAGCATACATTTTACATCTAATTACAATGGTTTACGTAGATAATAAGTTTCAGTAATTAAAAAAATGTAAATGATCCGTAATTGTTTGTAAGTAGGATAGTAGTAGTGATTTGTGAACATCTCACTAAGAGAACCTGTGCTGAGCTGAGGTGTTCCAATGATTAAGTGCTATTCTATCGACATTAGTAAAAACACCTTATCCTGCTTGATATTGTCAAGAATGGCAATATGGGTAAATTTAAGATAAGTAGCATTTAGAGTTAGATAAATAATGTCTTATTAAACAGGTAGGCATATTGTTCTATGGACCACACGCCATTGGTATAAATATATATTTTTAAAATTATTTTTGAAATGTTTGGGTTCGGTTATTTTTTTTCAGGTTATACACCAAATTATTACGAAGAAGATTACAAAATTTAAGAGGAAAAAAAAGTCCAAGGGGGCAGTTTCACTATGATGAGACGTATGTCAAAAGATAGTTACTGAACTCTCTATAGGTAACATTGAAGATGTCGATGCTCAATGCAGAATCGTTAAGGTCGAGCATTCCTGTTAAGAACAACGATGGATACAGGAATGGGTAGTATGTATATTCTCTCATATACAGGTGTAACGCATAAACCTTTTTTGTACTCTTTCTATTTCTAGGATATGGTTTTGTTCAGAGGGGGCCCAAATAATGGAGCTGTATTCCAGGATGCTGCGGACAAGTGCTTCATATGTTGGTTGAGTTGGTGTTATAATGTTTTGGGTAAAGTAAATACCTTGTTGTTTGATCCAGTCTGTGATATAAATGACTTTAAAATCGTCATAAACGATATTTTCGTTAGGTGTTTCTCATGACGATATAATTTAAGTTTGAAATTACTTAAAACTGATCACGAAAGTCATCTAATTTAAAAAAAACGGCTGAACAAAATCCGATTAATCCAATGTAATGTTCGCATGTACAAAATTTTGTATTCACTTCAATTCATTTTAAAAATGCTACAAATCTCTAATAGCTTCATCCCAACACTCCACACAATGTACATGAACCGTTCTCAACTACGAGTATCTCACAGGTTAATAAATACTTGGTGGACATTGATGGGAACGTCCGAATATAAGAATTATAGTAACAAATGATTTCATGAACTTTATTTTGCTCTTTTGACTGCTGAATTATTTATTTGCTAGTTGGGAGTGACTCACACCCGCTGTATGAATAATAATAAAAATAACAATAAATATCTTTATTGAACGATATTTGCAAGATTTATAACTAAAATGGTACATGTTACAATGGTTTAGTAATGCACGATTCGCCTATTGGTCGGAGAGTTGGGAGGAGTTGCGTTGGGAAGAGCGTATTTGTGCATTTGAGGAGTGTTGAGCTAAAATTTGGACTCAATAGTTGATTTGTGCGATTGGGAGCAATGGCCATTAATATCGTTCTGGTGAGAGAAATCCTTTTAACTTCAGCGACTCAGATCTTCTCTTTCCCTTTAGAATTCCTTCCTATAACCACTTCTTTAAAACTTGCTTACCATCATTCTACTGGTTTTGGGTAGTTAGACCCTTGGGTACTTTTTAACATAAAAAATGACAAGGAAAAATACAGGAAAAATTCTTCAAAGAAAAAAGACTCTCCCGATATGCAGAGTGGACCAGGTACTGAATTTTAATTGGATATTGATTGTGCACGAATCCAATAATCCTAATGCAATATTTCATAATTCAATGGAAACTTGTTGGATAAATCGATATTTTTTATAAAATAAAATACCATAAATAAAAGTTTGGTAACGACAACAATATTAACGGTAAATGTCTGCCTGTTCTGTTTCATAAATTACCCACTAATGTCAATAAAATATCAGCTTTTCGAAGGTAGGCGCTTGTATCAATTTTTCCAAAGAACGATATCTCATGTGAGTCACAGAAGAATACAAATGGCTCTTTAAATAATGGTACCTACCTATTTTTCTATGATCACAATAATATTGCCTCATAATGCGTGGCCACGGTTTCATTGTTATTTTGAATACTGGTAGTAACCCTCAACCGCCGGGCAGATAGCGAATCTTTCGTGCAATGACCGGTTGAAAGACATATATAAGTCGGAATCTGGCAGCCTACTTCTTTAAATAGATATATAGTAATTGGTAGAAGAAAATGGCTTCTAAATAATTTATAATTTACCAGAACCGCTTTAAGGAAATATTAAAGAAATCTTTGCAGTATTTTCAATGCGTTTCCCTGCAGCACAGCATCATAACCAGCGGTTTTTCTTCACAAAAACCGGATTGCAATCTTTAGACTTTAGAGCTCAATTCAACGTAATGTGGGTGCGTGTCAATCTTGCCAGTACGGTAAGATTTTACGCATGTTTATACCGCTCACCGAACCTTAGCGTTTCAGATACGTCCGAACTCTTCAAACATCTAAGTAATACTGTTGATGACCTCTTGCCCCGCTTCCCTACGGCAGAGTTTGTGGTCCTGGGGGACTTCAATGTTCATAATGAACCTTGGTTAAAATTCTCAGGAACAACGGACTCTGCTGGACGAGAGGCGGAATCCTTTGCCCTCTGCCACGGACTGGAGCAAATGGTTCAGGAGCCTACAAGAGTTCCTGATGTCCAGACTCACCGCTCCAATCTGTTAGATTTGTTTTTAACCACTGTGCCACAAGGTTACAAGATTGACGTCACAGCGCCTGACGGAATACCTGCCCTGGTATTACAGAGGTGCGCTGTAGAAATAGCTCCAGTTTTGACGAAGCTTTTCAAAATGTCCCTGAAGTCTGGCTCTGTGCCCTATGGTTTGAAAAAAGCGATCATTCACCCTATTCCAAAGAAGGGTGACCGCTCCAACCCAGCCAACTACCGCCCCATAGCGATCACATCAGTTCTGTCTAAGGTGATGGAACGTGTGATCAACGACAAACTGCTCACATACCTCGAGAAGAACAAAATTATTAACGACCGTCAATACGGATTCCGACGGAACCGCTCGTGCGGTGATCTTCTCGCGTATGTGACGCATGTTTGGGGGCGGTGCCTGGAACGTTTCGGTGAGACCCAAACGGTTGCACTGGATATTTCCAAGGCATTTGACCGGGTTTGGCACCGAGGGCTTGTCAACAAACTGTCTTTTTACGGACTTCCCGCATCCTTGTGTACGTGGATTGCCGACTTTTTGAGGGATAGGTCGATTCAGGCGGTTGCTGACGGTTTCACCTCTTCCTCGCATTCAATAAATGCTGGCGTCCCACAGGGATCGGTTCTGTCACCGACTTTGTTTCTGTTGCACATCAGTGATCTCTTGCCATGTGCACCGATCCATTGTTACGCGGATGACAGTACAGTCCATGATAGCTTTTTGTTTGACAAGCCCCCAAAGGGCACACAAACTCCAATAGCTCGGAGGGCTTTGAAGCAAAGAATGGACGGTTACCTCGAGAGGGGTAAGAATAACCTCGTCGAATTTAATGTTTCAAAGACCCAATCATGTTTGATAACGTCTAAAAGGGATCGAAATGAAAATCTAGTCTCCTTCCGAACAGGACCTCCATCGATATGCTTGGTGTAACTCTAAGTGACCAGCTCAGGTACGGGGGCTCCATCGAAACCAGAGTTAAGTTGGCCTCTCAGAAACTGGGCGTACTGTACAGGGCCCGCAGATACTTTAATAGTACACAACTGCTAACCCTGTACAAATTGCAACCCCACGGTTGAATTTGGCAGCCACCTCTGGTCTGGAGCACCAAAATACCTGAAAAAAACCCTTGACTCTGTGCAGAAACGGGCGGTCCGTTTGATAGATTCTCCCATCTTAACAGATGGACTGCAATCTTTAGAGCACAGGCGTCAGGTGGGAATGCTGTCCTTGTTCTATCGGTATTACAATGGAAGGTGCTCCGAGGAACTAGCGTCATTGATCCCCTCGGCACCGGTGCATAGTCGGGAAACACGCGAAACACGCGCCCAACATTTGTACACGGTTGACATTAGTCACATGAGAACGGGTCGTTTCTATGACTCGTTCTTGAGTTCAACGGCTCGGCTGTGGAACGATTTGCCGGCCTCTGTGTTTCCTTCCTCCTACAACATGGGTCTCTTCAAGACCCGTGTTCACTCCTTCCTTTCCTCAAAAAGACCCTCCACACAGCATCTTCAAAGATGACATAGGCCCTGGGGGAAGTTATTTTCCTCAGAGCCTCCTGTGTGGAGTTAATGTAAAAAAAAAAAAAGTGTCGAGTGGGAATGCTGTCATCGGTCCACCGGTATTTCAGTAGAAGATTCTCCGAGGAACTAGCGTCATTAAACTAGACCAACATTTGTACAGTAGAAGATATTTGTCACATGAGAATACGTCGTTTCTGCGACTCGTTGAGGAGTCGTGTCATGGGTTCAACAGCTGGACTGTGGAACGAATTGCAGCCTCTACTTGCTCCCTCCTCAAACTCTTCAATAAGAGTCCTTTCCTTTAAAACATCCTCCTCACTGCAACCCTAAATATGACATAGGCCCTTAGGGAAATTATTTTCCTCAAGGACTACTTAGTGGAGTTAATGTAAAAAAGGTGATTTTTTAAAAATTATTTGTGAACCGTGCAATCTTTTAGACTTTTTTATTGTAATCAGTCATATCCTCGTCATGTAGTCGTTTCACAATTTATAATTTGTACTTATGCCGGGCGTGTTAACTTGCGGTTAAGAAGGGAGAACTTTAGTTAGTGAGTAAAATGGCTTGATTGTTTCTCCCTCCTAGCCAAGTTCTCTGATGATATTGAAATTTCAACGGTCATCTGTTACCTATGTGCCTAGCATTCTCCAATACATATTCAGCAATAGATAGTCTGGTATTTATTTGGTGTATGATATTTTGCCGCCGTTAGTTTGTCTATGACTAACTTGATAAATATGTACCCAATGCGTTCTACGTGCAAAACTATAAATGCATACGAAACTTTTTTTATCGCGTTTTTTATTATTCAAAAATCTTTTCTTGGCAACAATATACAACAAAGTACGAAGCTCCGGACAAAAGTATAATAAAATAATTTGTACCAACGATTCTTGTTGCATTTTTAATTAAATGAAGACAATATAAGCGAAACTCAATCGAAAATCTGAAAACAGAAAAATCAGAAAAAGATATTGACACATCTGGGACACGAACCCAGGACCTCTCGCTTACCTCTGTCCTGGGTTCGTGTCCCAGATGTGTCAATATCTTTTTCTGATTTTTCTGTTTTCAGATTTTCGATTGAGTTTCGCTTATATTGTCTTCATTTAATTAAATATTACAATTTGAGGTTTTACTCGTAAAGTTAAAATAAAAATAAAAAGATTCTTGTTGCATTTTAATGGAGGTTTAGCAGCAAATAATTTAACCATGAATGAAATCAGCAACCATTTTTTTGTGGCATATTGCAAAAAAAGTATTGAGGTGATTCACCACGTCATGTAAAATTTGGGATCAGGCCGCTAACAATAGCACTCCTTATGCATATGGCGAGAAGGTTTGATTTCCCGTACAACATCAGCCACCTCTTTTGATTTATTCACGAAAAAACATCGCCTGAAAGATTTTTATTTTTTATTTTATTGTGCGAAGCTCAGGCACAAATATCTTGATTTTTTACAATCCTTTTTTAAAGAATTCGTAAAAGGGGTTCGTAAGTGGAAGATTTTTAACTTTAAGGCGGTTTTTAATAGGCCTGATACTTTATTTTTTCTGCGCTCACAAAAACACCAATCTTAAAAATTCTCGATTATTTCAAAGGCAAGTACGTGTTCTATCCGCAGTACCTATTTAATTAAATCATCGAAAATATTTCTACGCCATCTAATTTTCAAATCAAAATCAGATGATTTTGCAGTGCTAGGTAGTGCATCACCTTCAATCGTGCCAAAATCTAAAAATTAAATATATATTATTGTTAAATGAAACAATTTTACTTTGCTTGAACCACTTTTATGTTTGAGTAAATCCGACCGGTTTCAGAACAACCGTTTCTTCTTCAGGGTAAATGTATACTGATTTGACAGTTTTTAAATATGGATGGGAACAATGTATTATTATGGTAGGGATATTGGTGGAACAGTGTATTATTATCGTGGTGTATCCACCCCTACCATAATAATACGTTGTTCCCATTCATATTTCAAATCTGTCAAATCAGTATACATTTGCCCTGAAGAAGGAATGGTCGTTCTGAAACCGGTCGGAATTACTCAAATATAAAAGTGGTTCAAACAAAGTTAATTTTTTTCATTTATCTATAATGGATAACCACAAAGTTATAGCTACATTCAAAAGTATATATTATTGTGTTCACTATTTTGATACTACTAAATATTTTGACTTGCCAGTTATAACGATTTTATTACTGGTTGTGAAAAAAAACTATAAACAAAGTGGTTCTTCTTCTTCTTTCGTATAGTGAAACGTTCATAAGAATATATTCTGAAATATTTAGAAAGAAAGAGAAACAAAAGATTGGTCATACGGGTAAAAGAGGGGAAGGAAGAGAGTATGATTTTATTGCAATTTATAAAATAATGTGTGACAACGTTTCTCATTGCATTTTAATGGAGGTATAACAGCAAATAATTTAACCATGGATGGGTCAAAATGGGCAACCATGGCAATCTGGTGGTTAACTTGCCATACCATAAACTTCGTAAACACCTACTGACCTTTACAACGCGTGTATCTGTCACAATTGACGCCGTGTCAAATTATTAAGGTGTGTTTATGCTAAATGTGCGTTCACATCATTCAGGTGAATCACACGATTAAGGTGAATTATATTAAAGGAGAAACATATAGAGACTCGGTGAGTCACACAACTCTCTATCGCTCTATCCATAATGTTATGGGACAATTATTCAAAGAATACAATAAATTGAATCACTGAAAATTACTTGGACTTAAACATTCTTCTGTAAAGTCTTTGTGCCTTTGCGGATTTCCATTTGTGGCAGGATATTTCCGGTTAGTTTCTTCGTACAATTCACAAAGCAAAACAATTCCCAAAGTAGTATTTCGAACCTTACGATGATCTTATTATTCGTAGGACACTGGTCAATGAAGAGTTACCTTCATACATTATATAACGCCACTTGATTTTCAATCAATGAGACTTTAATAAAAAATATTACGGCTCCTAAAAATATATTCATCTAAAATTTAGCTCACCAAACGCCGAATCTAAGTAAATATGTTTTATATTACGTAGGTACCTATAATCAATAAATCGTTATTCAAAATTTAATAAAACACCATCACAATATCAAACAAAAGTGTTTATATTGCGATCATCAGTTTTGTTTTGGTATCAAATATTATGAATCTTTTTAGTTTCTACGAAGTTGAACTTTTGTAGATTTTGTGCGTTTTATAAAACTTATTTTTTTTTTATTATTTTCTAATAACTTTAAATACATAGGTACATAAAGTTAGAAGGAAGCAAGAAATAAAAAAAGGCTTGCAGTTCCTTTTTTGTATCATGTCATGCTTAAAACACATGCCTGAATACTGTTGAATATTGTTTTTTTCCACGACTTCTTTAGGTACTGCTTTCTTCGAAAGGTTAAATCTGTTTTCTTATTCTTGGATATTTCTTGTTTTATGCTGTGCTTTTTTATTATTATCAACATTAAAAGCTTTCTTATTTCTTGTTCTTGGACTTTTTCTTTTATGCTCTGGTTTTTGATTATTTTCAACATATTACAAACTGTCTGTTTTCTTGTTCTAAGATTTTTTTCTGTTCCGTTTTTTAATTATTATCAACATAATAAAACTGTCTCTTTTCTTGTTCTTGGATATTTCTTGTTTTATGCACTGCTTTTTGATTATTATCTAGTTGAAATTTTTTTACTCTTAGGTTAGTAAACTTAAATATCAACTTCACCAGTTTATTATTAATACACTTTATATTATTTTATTACTACACGATGTTCAAAATATGATTCATTTGTTATTCGTAATTTTTTTTAAATTTAAAGGAAGGCAAACATTCCCGGGATACGAATAACCCGAAAACATTAGAAAATCTATTACTACGGTACACTTAGCGGAAAATGTTGCTTGTGTCTTGATGAAGGACTTAGCCAGCCATGAGTTGAACACACGACACCTGGGCGGGACCCAAACGCGATGTCAACTCAGCTACTGGCTGGGCTGTTTGATAAGAATGAATAACAAAGCTCGGAAGTATAGAATAATGAATAACAATGCTCATATATAATTTTTTTATTATTTTAAAACCGGTCTAAGTAATTAGAAATGATTCTCATTTTTAGTACGGATTGTTACGCAGATTTTGAACAATTCAACAAATTCCGAAGTTAAAATTCAAGTTATTCATGTTCTGTTATTATTTCACCATAATGAACCGGTTGTTTCACAAACAGAATTCGAATAGGATTTTCACAGAACATGAATATAAACATTGAAATTTGATGAATTATTAAAATTCCGTTAAACAACCCGCCCTTAGTGTTAAAAGATTTGGATAAGAGTAAAGCGCTCTTAAAATAAAATGATCAATTATTGGTTCTCTTTTACCGCATATAAATGCATCATTAAAAGCACAAAAAAACCCTCCACACAGCATCCTCAAAGATGACACAGGCCCTGAGGGAAATTATTTTCCTCAGGGCCTCCTGTGTGGAGCTCATGTAAAAAAAAAAACATAATATCATTCTACTGTTAATGTGCCATTTCCTGATCAGTATCGAAAAATTTAGACATTGGAACATATGGACTTTAAACGATGATTTTAAACACGGTGGTGAATTTTCACACCATTCAAGACATTGTACAAATTAAGCATTCGATTATTGATAATTATGACGCTGATTATTGATTCAAAACACCGGGAACCTTTAGTGGTCTCAAAACGGAAATATGTGTAATAAAAACACCCAACAGGTTATTTACAATTTTATAACATTTCTGTGGTTCAGTAATGACCCATACTTTACATCGCAACAAAATTTATTTCAGGTAAACACCTGCATTCAGTCCAATAATTATGCCTCGTTCTTAAATAGCAAGGCAAATCATAAGTTTGTTTTATAACTCTCACTTCCTACGTCGAAGGTTTTTTAAGTAACATTGTGCCAGGACCAGGATGTGAGACCAACGTCTTATGTTTTTATGTAAATAAGAAAAATCTGGAGGTCTCCAGTCAGTCTGTAACTTCTGTATTATTTATAAATGCCTGTTTCTGCGGCTGACCTGTAAGCGCCTTGATTCTTTGCAAATTCATGATCTTATTCTGGCGAGGTCAAATAATGAGTTTGTTGATTTCTTTGGATATCTCTAATCCGATGAAATTACATTTTAAAATTAATAAAAAAATATTTATGAAATCATTTTTCAATCTGTCGTGTTAGTTACATCATTTATAACTCGAGAACGGCCGGAGCGATTTTTATGATCTTTGATTTGTTGGATTTATCACCGCCCCGAATAGCAGGATAGCTATTAAAACATGGGAAAATTAACGAAAGAAATTTCTTTTCCTTACATATTTTGTATGGAACGAATTCTTATCTTTTGAAATTGTGACCAGTATAATATTGAGTAGTGAGTGAATTCCAAAAATTCAAAAACGTCAAACATCAATGCGCTGATTTTTTTGCTTTTGTACTTAAACATATAATGCTGCCCCTCTTTCTTACACACTTAAATGTCAACAGTCAAAAATGGGACAAACGGTGAACGTACGTCTGCACCCCTCCAAAGGAAAAAAAATAATTATTATTATAAATCTCCCTCATACGTATAAAGAAAATGAAACGCAATTCCCGTAAGTAAGTGGAAAAGTAATAAAATCACAAAAATTATAAATCCGTACATAACGCCATCTCTGATACTGACAATAACAAAACACGGACAGTTGAGCATCGATAACTGCTTCATTGTGTAATTTTTAATTTAATAAAAAATCTGAATTTAATTCAGCTAATAAGTTAACACAGCGGTTATTGACTCTGAGGCGGTACGAAGTTCGCCAGTTCAGGTAGTTTTTTATAAAAAAATATGCTTTCATAAAATTGGAGACATTGAAAATAAATTTACTAAATATATGATATATAAAATTTGTTATTTAATTTTACCCATTAATTAATTAAATAAATTTTAAATATATTTCATGTTTTTAAAAACATATATATTTTATTTTCTTTTTGTTTGAAATACTTTTGAAAGTTATCCTTATCAATGTAATATGTCATTGAAGAAGAAGATAAAACTAATAAATCTAAACGTTTTCTTGTCTTACCGGGACACAGCGCCTTAACCGACTCGGCCATTGGGACCTATATTGTCCCAGTTGTGACCCTAACCTTTTTTTCTTTGTCTTGTTGTGTTTGGCGTTTCGTTTAGATTTATTAGCATTGTCCTTCTTCATTCATTTTCTTTATTAAAGAATTTTTTTTTTATAGAATTTTGTGTTTGAATGTTTGCATTTCGTTCCACAATATAAAGTCCTGCCATAATCGACGAGAACTTCAAATTTCGATTTAGAGCTGTACTGGCGATACTTATGGTTTATTAGTAACAGATCGAAATATGTAGATAAATACCTACCAACTTTCCTCTCTTCCATTTTCTCTCGTCTTTCCCTTCCTCCAGTTTCACCAAAAATTATACAACTGATTTAACATGCAAAAGTGGACTCTCCAATAACCTAAAAACTAGTGTCCGACCGAAACAATATTTTCTTCCGAAACCGAATCCTCGGTATCTGTCTTAGTTTCGGCCGAAACCGAAACTTTTTTAGACATGTTAAAAATCTTCGTTATTGGTTTTTGGGGTGTTATGCCGTGTTGCGCTACCTCCTTCTTTAGCCAACGTTTCGGACATCGTCGCAGTGTCCATCATCAGGGCAGATCCGGCAGATCCGGTAGATCTGCCGGATCTGCCCTGGCTAAAGAAGGAGGTAGCGCAATACGGCATAACACCCCAAAAACAAATAACGAAAATGCTTTTGGCCGTGAAAATCTTAAAACTTTTCTGTTAAAAATCTGTTGTTTACTGAAATTTTGCTAATTTTTTACACTTACACGGAAAGTTAACACGTGTTAAATGAAATAAAAAACAATAATTGAAATATTTGATTTTTTTACTTTAATGCCATAAAACAAACAGAATTAACAAAACTTGTTATCTACTTCTTGGAACAAAAATTAGTCAATAATCAACACTTACATTATAAAGGAGGAGCCTCATAAATTGAGTACTTTAATTTTAATTGCGTTTATAATCACAACATTCTAATTATACGTGTTAATAAAATAATACAAAAAACAATGATTGAAGTATGTGGAAAGATAATTATTTATTTTTGTGATGTTACTGTTATAAAACAAACAAAAATTGTAAAAATGAATAAAATTGTTTAACTACTACTTGGAACAAAAATATGTCAGCTGACAATGGCAGGTGACACACGAGCCACGAACTCACCCGAAGTCAGCCGAACGTCGCGCGATAATTCACGAATGCAGAGTTTCGGTGCTGCCGAAACCGAAACTGATGCCGAAACTAGATTTTTTTGCCGAAACTTGGTCACTACTAAAAACCACTAAAAAATAAAATTAACTCTCTGAACTACGTTAAAAAATTAATTTTGATAGGTTTACGTAACATACATTTTTAATTTTGTTGTGATTTTAACTGGAAGAATAAAGAAAAATGTGTTCTCCAGTTTCAAATATTTCAATGCATGTTAAAAATTACGTAGCAAAACTTTGTTTGGGTTTTTCAACTATATTGTTCAACTCATTTTATTTTAATTTTATTATATAACTGCTCTTGTGTAAACAGGTACACACCTTCATAAAAAAATTGTACTTCACATTACAAAAAAACGCATTGTTGCCAGAAAACATGTTTCCTATGTGCTATAAAATCTCATATATTTTTTGCATTCATTGTGCTTATAATGTATATAAACGGCGCAAGTTTGATGAGCGTATTTTAAAATTAGGCAATTTTATATAATTAATTATATTTACTTGCAACAAACAACTCGTGAGAAGATTAATATTTATTTTTGAGATAAAAATGAAACCTTTTGTTATTAAGTAACAAATGGTATTTCATGAAACTTATGAAGGCAGGTTTATTCATATTATATTTTAAAAAACCGTAGCTTTTCGAAATAATATTTCAGCGCTTTTGCCTTATCGGTCTCACGTCAAATGGCTGTCAAAATATTATGACTAACGTCAACTTATACTAATATCTCTACAGGGCCAACCAAAATATTGTTTTAATTGTCCAAAAAATTACAATAAAATTTGTTACAGTTTATTTTAGGTCTTGGCGGCCTAGGTGTCTGCCACCTGCTGCGTGGTGGGGCGGATCGAAAGAGACTGATCGAGGAGGTCTTTTGATCTCTTCGGCCGGAATCCCTCGACCCCTCGCCTTGCACGGCGGTTGAAGGGATGGATTCGTCCGTCACTCCTGGACACATTGACCCCCAGATTCCTACCCACCTTTCATACCTATTTCCTACCCTGAACTACTCTTCTTCTGTGTGGGGTTTTCGTGTGGAGCTAATGTAAAAAAAACACATAAAATTGCGTTTTGTAAAAATATATCTGAGTAGTCTGGTAGGTACTTCCAAACCTCCCTTTTCACTTTCTAGAAATAATTTGCCTCACAATATTGTAGGTTTTTAATTCCGTTGGACCCAAATAGAACACTCGTGTAACTTCAACATTTAAACTAAATCTAAATCTACACAAATAATATGATCTGAAATAAAATTTATTGAAAACCTTGGTATATTTATTGTAAAGGAAAAACAATAAAGTTCATGAATTGGTTAACATGACTCCAAGAGGTTTTAATATGTAGATTGCTGATAACTTATAAAGGTCTCTTTTTTACAAAGTGTCATCTATAGAGGCCACTTCGATAATTTTGCCAAAAACATAGTTCATTCGTGGTAATATTTTAATTGCAACAGAAAGAAAAAAAATTCCCACGGTTGTGGAAGGTCTTAAAAGACACAGTTCCATTTATTATTGGTAAAAAAAAAACACAAAAAGCTCGGTGTATTGGCGCCTAATACGTTATTTGTGTCAGATCAATGCATCAGAAATGTATTAATTTAAAACTGAGTGTTTTAGGTGACCCTGTACATTTCGTGTTTGACGTTGTACTTAAGCATTTAAGCTGTCATTGTATGTGATTAAATATCTTTTTACAAGATGAATCAAACGCCTCATTTAAATTAATGTTCAAACACTGTTGGCGAGACCATGACCTATAACTCTCATAAAAAGCTTTGTTTTTATTATATTATGTTTTAAATACACTCAAGAATGTGTTGCCAAACGAATATATTAATGAGATAAATGTATTGTTTGGGAACTTCCTTGTTAGATTTTTTTGAAAAATTGACTGTTCTTCCAGCACAATAATATGAGCACCGTAGAGTCATCGAGACGATTTTTATAGAGACACATTCAATTTGTAAAAGTCACAAAATATTTTTTTTTCTCTCTTCCCAATTAAAAAAGATCCTGTTTAGAATTTTGTATGTATGCGTTGTGGATTTTTATCCTACCAATGTATAAGCAAATATCTATTCTATAAAAGATCTTACTTATTTAGTGCCCTTTCCTATTGGCTATCAGCAATTATTACTAAGGTACAATATCGTTTGTTCGTTGTACAATGAAGTGTTCGTATATGATATTCCCCTCACGATGTGATCAATATATAACAGATTTCTTATCTTTTCGCTAATTTGTATAATAAATTGCACAATTGAGGTCTTTGAATTAAAGTTCTTTGAAAAATCACCAAATTTAGATATCATTTGGAGGATGCGCCAATAAATCTTTAAAACTGAAGATTTTTATTTTCAAATGTAGTTTAACTTATAAGATATTTTCCTAATCGATTAATTCGATCTTCGTTATTTGTTTTTGGGGTGTTATGCCGTGTTGCGCTACCTTCTTCTTTAGCCAATTAATTCGATGTTCACGGAAGGACGAGTTCCTGGATTTACAGTTCTAATAAGAACCAGGATTGCAGGACTAAGGGGAAGGATCAACAACACCAGATATGTCGTCATAATCATTGAATCCCGTCTGACTTCAGAATCGAGCGTCGAAAAACAATTGAGAAAGATATTCGCTCCCACAATTTTCGGTCCGATGGACCAATAAGCGATGATTTTATTTTTATTATATTGTACATTTATTCTCATATGATACCACTCTATGTTATTATCTTTCCTTCATTTGTTTTGGATTGCACTTTCCTACGAACTTTTGGAATAAAAACCAATATTATCGTTATTAGTTACTCTTTCTAAATGTAGGCATGTGAAAAACACGTGCTATTGGTACCTTGTTGATTAAATTTTAAATGGGACTGATATTTATTATTTCTCACGTCAGCCATATAAAAAAACAGTAACGCATATAAAAAACGTTTTTCAATACCAATTACCATTGAAATTAAAATTATCAGTAAACTTCCCAATAAAAACAATTCAATTACTATCAAGTTTGTATAAATAAAGCGCATTTTCATTTTGATCATCCCATTAGAAATGGATAGTTTAAAGCAATAAATATTTATTATCTTTTAAATATAATCATCTACACTTTACCAGACACATTTGCTTACTACACGAGTATAAAAAAACAACGCCGACCATAATAGTAATGGTTTGTTATGGTATAAAAAACGGAAAGCACGATTAAATGATTAAAATTGTTTGAGTAATTGAATGTGTTTCCGTGTTAACTAGTATAGATGTATTTTATGAAAATCTGTACGTGCATTCTTTCACATCCTACCAAACCCAATCAACTATAAACGTAAACCTTTTAAAATCTATTTCAATAATGGTCAATAACATTTTATTTTGCGTCATCATCGATGATTGATAATAATTGGATCGGATTAAACGGACAGTCAGTTTCTTGTTCTTTCTTTTTCTCGTATAGTTTCCCTCTTATCTGTTGCAATAACCCGTTTTTCTACTAAATTCAAACAAACTTAGGTATGACTCACCACAATGATTGTTTACGTTTGACTAAACTCTACAAGCTTTTCGGTTCAGGTAATCAGAAAAAGAATTAACAAATGATTTTCCACAAGTAGTCACAAAATCTTCAATCTTATCAACCCTCATCAGTTCAGATCACACTCTTCCCCTCGCCACTCTCCCCCCTTCCCTCTCCCCCTCCCCCTCATCGCCCCATTAATGCCGGTTACACAGGCCCACTGTAAACAAGGCGAGACGTTTAGGGGGCGGCAAATACAGCAACCTCGTTTTTCATTTATTTATTTATTGCACTAACTTTTGTCCCCGGCTTCACTCGCATAGTATTAGGGGGGGTTCCCGCTCCACCTCCTCCACCTTTCCTATCCCCACTTCCGCGAACCCCCCTTCCGGGCTCCCCTCCCCCCTCCCGCATTCCATTCATTCAGTCCTGGTACATTCAGTTTTCAAACAGCTCGCGTGCCACCTATTGACATTTTTTTTACAAATTTCATAATGCCAGAGCTCACCAGTAGGTATAGAAACCTTCGTGGGCATGCACACTGCACACATCAAATTCCCAAAGTTTTGATGAAATTGGTAAAGTCGTTCGGAAGTTACATGCATTTCACTTGCATGCATTTATTAGGCGATTCATTTTTATATATACTGTTGACATTTAGTGTGTAAGAAAGAGGGGCAGCATTATATGTTTAAGAACAAAAGCAAAACAATCAGCGCATTGACATTTGAGTTTTTGGAATTCATTCACTCTTCATCGTTATACTTATCACAATATTCCTGCGGCATTTTAAAAAGATGAGAATTCGTTCCATAAAAAATGTATGAGGAAAAGAATTTTCTTCATAATTATTTTTTTCGTGAATTTTCCCGATGTTTTAAAAGCTATTCTGCTATTCAGGGCGGAGATAAATCCAACAAATCAAAGATCATAAAAATTGGTCCAGCCGTTCTCGAATTATAAATGATGTAACTTATCCGACTTTGATTTATATATAAGAAGATATTCGATTTGAAGCGAGATACCTCCATTCAACGAAATAAATATTATTTGTTTGGCATTCACAAATAATATTTATTTCATGGCACAAAAATAACAGAGCATTTCATCCCACAGATTAGTTGCGCTTGACGGAAGGTTAACATTCAAATCATGTTCGGACGCCATTTTTGTCAAACGACGTAGGAGATGCGAATGCAACTCGCGTTGCGCGCTACCTGTGCCAGTTGCGTGCAACTGACGTCAAACCAGTAGTCGACGCGTAGCGTCTTGTGCGAACACTAGCAAAATGGCATGGCGGGTAATCACGAGCGGCGCGTATGCTACGCCCACCAAGTTGCCTGTAAGTATCTCCATGTACTTAACTTATCTTAATGTGCTTACCAACCAAGAAATAGCGTGCAAGACATCTGGCAGCCTCCGTGGTCAAGGGGTAAAATTCTCGATAATAATATATAACTTTCTCGACAGGTCGTGGTCATCCAATGCACGGTCATGGTCATCCATCAATCCCGGCGTGGTCAGGGGGCATTCATTAATTACGTGAGCTTAGAAGGGGTGAGGGGGGTCCAGCAAAATCTCACGTTACTTGAAAAGAATACACGAGGTTTATCTCACCAAGGGGGGGGGTCTAGATTGTAAGAAAAAACTGTTCGCGTAATTAATGTATGCCCTTCATGTATATTTCATTTTATTATTTATGTTACTACACATCTAATTCATTACTGAATTTTACAGTATTTTTAGACGAGATAGGACAAATAACATTACAATCAATAGCATTAATACCCAATCAGATTCTCGTCGAGGCGGTGGAGTCATGATCATAACTCATAACAATCTTAACGCATACCCTCGCTAAGACTTGGTCTGTAATGCTGAATGCATCTGGGTAACTATTCCCCCCTCTAACTATACTTCAAAACGTACCATCCATGTTTCTTGTCTATACTTACCACAGGGACATGGATATGAAAATGCTCTTAGTTCATTCCTTTGTTTGCTTGCTAACGTCAAAGATCAAAACCCAGATGATATTATACTCGTAATTGGAGACTTCAATATGCCCACCATAATATGGAAACCACAAGATAAAAATTCACACTTAACACCTGAAAATTTAAATTCAATTACTTCGTTACTAGCTGACACAATCCATTACTCTGAATTGAATCAATACAATTCCCTTAAAAATGCCAATAAACGTATACTAGATTTAGTTATCTGTAGTGAGGAATGCCTTGTATCTCAAGCATACAACCCTCTTGTCAAAGAAGATTTACACCATCCATCGCTCAAAATCATACTACAATTAGACACACTTCCAACAATCAATGCTCCACCAAAAGAAATTTATCGGTATGATAAAGCTGATTATGATTTAATTAACCAACACCTGTCTAAAACAGACTGGTCTTTTACTCACGATAATGCTGACGTTGACGAAGCAATTTATACTTTTTATGACATCTTAAATAACACCATTAATCAGTTTGTCCCTAAACGTTTCATCAAAAAGAAAAAATTTCCCAACTGGTACTCACCTCCCCTAATCAAAATCATAAAACAGAAACAAATACTACACAAAAAATGGAAATCAAATAATAATCCAGTAGATTACATAGAGTTTTCTATCAAACGCATACAACAAAAACATTTACAGAAACATTGTTACACCCAATATATAAATTCAGTTGAGTCTAGTATTTCATCTAATAATAAAAGTCTCTGGAATTACGCTAAAAACAAAAATAGGACAAATGGCATACCACAAATCATGAACCTAAAAGACGAGTCAGGCACCGGTGCTAATCAAGTATGCCAACTATTCTGTAAACACTTCCAATCTACTTACGTAAGCGATGAGGGCACGGATGATCCCAGTAATATAGATAATTCTACCTGCGTTAATAATGATAACCCGATCGGGAACGTACAAATAAACAACTCATTGGTCAATAAATACTTGAATAAATTGAATGTTACTAAGGGTGCGGGCAGTGATGGTATCTCGCCATATTTTATCTCAAAATGTGCCAAAAATCTTGCATATCCTTTAACTAACTTATTTAACATGTCTTTAAAAAAAGGAATATTTCCCACAAAATTTAAAGAAGCCATTATAATCCCCATCCATAAAACTGGTTCAAAAAGTAACATTGCAAATTATCGCTCAATACCAATACTCACAGTATTTAGCAAATTCTTTGAGCGTATTGTGTACGATCAAATTTATATAACTATTGTCCGCAGCATACAAAATCAACAACATGGTTTTTTACAAAAAAGGTCAGTACTAACAAACTTAGTCAACTTTACTGAATACTTAACAAGCAATATGGATAATGGACACCAAGTAGATGTCATCTACACAGATTACTCGAAAGCTTTCGATAAAGTTAACCACTCTATCCTCTTTAAAAAATTACACCAATTAGGAATCCATGGCGACTTACTTAGGTGGCTAACTTCATATCTGCAGAAAAGACTACAGTGCGTATAAGTTGAGGGAACTAGTCTAGCTTTTTTACTGTGCCCTCTGGCGTACCGCAAGGTTCTCACCTGGGACCATTATTGTTTAATGTATATATATTTGATATTTATAAATGTTTTTTACATGCTAACTACCTTGCATATGCAGATGACAAAAAAATATACTTAGTAATCAAATCTATCAATGACTGCATAAAACTTCAAGAAGACCTAAATCGTCTTTTTGCATACTGTAAATTAAACAAATTAATCATAAACATTTCTAAGTGCAGCAAATTATCTTTTACGCGTAACAAAAATAAAATTTCTTTTACTTATAACTTTCATGATACACATATCAATGAAATAGAATCAATCCGTGACCTTGGGGTAGTACTAGATGTAAAACTAAATTTTATCAAACATATTAACGAAGTAATCAACAAAGCAAATAAGATATTGGGATTTATAATTTGCATATCTAAACCTTTTCGCAATATTAAAACTATGTGTTCCCTTTACACCACGTATATCCGCCCCCACTTAGAATACTGCACACTAATTTGGGCACCGTTCTACCAATGCCATATTGACAGAATCGAAAGTGTGCAAAACAAATTTTTTAAACACATAAATTATAAATTCAAATTACTCTTTGCAAATAACACCAAATCCTTAAAATTTCACAACTTCACTCCACTTCAAACGCGTAGATTAATATCTGATCAAATATTTTTATACAAAATTCTGAATAACGGCCTGGACTCTCCTGAACTTGTAAATTATTTAAGAATTCACATACCTACAAGACCAACCAGACTAAACCATTTTTTTTCATTTGCCCGCGTACAGAACCAACCTTAGAAAAAATTCTCCAATCCCCCGCATATGCGCGCAATATAACACGCAATTTAACAATATCGATATTCTTAATAATGCTTTTGTGAAATACCGATACGAAGTCAAGCGTACGACCACAAATGTGAATTAAATTAATGCACAGCTATAGTAAAGGAGCATCTCCTGTCCCCATCCCATCTTCCTCTGCCTCTTGCCCTTTCCTATTCCTTCTTCCTTCTAATATACTTACATTTATATATTTTTGTTAATTTCATTTTCATGTAATGGTTATAACCAATTAAAATTTCGTATTATATCATAATAACCATTAGCATAAGAAACTGTTTTGGCTTACCTCATTTTTAACCGCTTCATTTTTAACATCCTGTATAAAACTGCTGTTTGTTTCTTACAATAAATAAATAAATAAATTACTATCATATTAAACCATAATTGCACTCAGTATTGCCCTGATGAAAAACCACCATTCCGAATTGGCATAAATGGATTTAGGCGTGTTTAGTGACCATATCTGAATAACAAGGTACTTCTCCATCTCCTCCTTCCCCTTCCTATACTCTTCGTCCTCACGCATATTGTCAATTGATAGTTTATTTTATAATTATATTTATATTTGGCACATGGCTATGTTGCGGCAATGGGAATACTTTGCCGTTTCATTTAATCACCGATTATTTTACTGCCATGAAGGATCGTCGCGTTGCTTTGATTTTCCACTAACGTGGTACGTACGGTAGATATAAATTATAATACCTGCTTCCAAAAATATGTCTGTGCCTCCCCACTCTTCAACCTCATAAACCGCCCGCTACTGTGGGTGTGTAGGTTCTGTGTACATAATATTATTCCACATATAATATAATGATGTTGCATTGCAAACTTTGCTCCTTACTACGACAACATTTAGTCGGAGTAAAATTATGCAGATTGGAGATATTAACCCCGGAAAAATATTACCAATCAAAACTCAAAAATTGCTTTTACCAAAAGAAACATAATGATTATTAGATATAGAAACAGTTGTCGTTAATAACCAGAGAGATGTTAAAAAAGTAATACCATCAATAATATTCTGATGATGCTATGATCATAGGGTCACGTACTCTGTGCCAAAAATCTTTTTAAAATACATAATTACTTCGTATTGATGTTCCGACGAGCATCATGAATATTTATTATAGATTTCCTTCGCCTGGGAACAGTATTTTTTAAATCATTTAATCTTTAATATCAAACCCACAATATAAACGACCACTACCTCATAATATTAATATCAAAATTCTACGCGTGACGCGGATCACGTTTCAAAATTGGCAGATTTATAATCGCTGGCGTCTTGTAACATTCTTATTTGTCTCCTTTTGAATGAATATCTGTTTTCATTCATTTCACAGATAGCTGTTTTTACGTCTTTACTACGCAGAGGATGAACTTGATGCGCCAAACAAGGCCTTGATAACAAGAGGACGAGGAGACGATATCGGACGAGCGAGGCCTTGGCCGTGAATTGTTTGTGACCGAGTAGATAACACAATAAAAAAATAATGAGCGGGTTTAACAGATCTGATATATTATGTAGTCGGTTTGACAATGATAGGATTCCATCAGAGAGGTAAAGATAAACATTTTTTTTTTAAACAGCGAGATAACATATTATTTTTCGCATGAAGAAAATAATATTAATTAAAAAAATATAGAAAAAAATAACACAATAGTTAATTAAGTACGTTTATAGATAAGGTGACCGTGGGAATGCAAGTCTTATCGGATGCTGTTCTTTAGAGGAAGAGAAACAGGATGGGATAATTTTTAATTCAAAATAATATTATGCAGGTCTTTTTGGTACTGAGGAAATTAATTGTCAAGGTTGTAATTATCCTAGATAATTAGTATAATGAGTATTCCAAAGTCAGCGTTTTCCCTTGAAGGGCTGAAAGGCCAACTAATGACGGACTGCAATGTCATAATATGATCTTTGTAAATGGTCTTCAGTTCTCGAAATATTGCCACTTTTATGAATTTCGTAAAAATCGACACCTTAGATCAGTTTTTCAAGTGTAGCAGTTTCAAAATTTCATATTTTAAGAATCATGTTTTTATTAGAAGCCGTGAATAGGCCCTACTTTTGATCACTGCACAAAATTAAATCAGCAGTGCCTTTAATAATAATAATAACTTTAGAATAAAAACAATTTTGTCCGAAACGTGATATAATCATTTTTAAAATACTTCGACTGTACTAATCTTGCAAGTTTAAGAAAAATGCTTATTTAGTCTAGTTTAAGAAAGAATATAATATTGCTGCAGAACTTACACTTATAAGTGTCCTTTCGAATCCTTGTATATACCTAAGCACCTTTTAGACTTTGGATGACCTAGGATACAACAAGGTTGTCAAGGGATATTTTTGAATTCGTTCAAGCGGAATGTAGTTAAAATGAATTTTGGACGATAAAGACGTCAAATCTCGTACTTAGAAATTTTATAGAAAAATTGGAGTGGGGAGAGTGGGAGAGGGAGGGGGTGGGGAAAGGGATGGGGGGAGGGAGGGGGGCGGGGGGGGTGAGAGGGGGGGAGGGGGGAGGTGGAGGAGGCGGAGTGGGAACCCCCGTTACACCATGCGAGCGAAGCCGTGGGAAAATGCTAGTATATTATAATGTTGTGAATGTTACTATACTTAATTCTACATATATGAATGATCATGTACCTAAATACCGTAAACGAAACCTGTCAATTTGACTGTCCTAGAACGGGAGACCATCCAGGTTGGTTCCGTAAACTGTGAATATATGTAAGTAGATACTTTTATTACAAATAAAAAAAATATAAATAATTCGGCTCAAAGTGGTATAACCACAGTTTGAAAAATGCCTTGTAAGCCGAAACAGCTGTCACAAAAATAAAAACTACAATGCTTGCTGAATCTAATAACAACATTATTAAACTTAATTTAAATTAATCAAAAACAAAATTGTGTGTGTGGCTCTATAGACTCGAGAATCGCTCACCTGTTTAAGGTAGACAGGTATATTTTTATAGCCAATTCACAAATTAGTCGTAGATTTTTTATACTTATGTTAAATCGTCTTTCAGAGAGTCGAATATTGTAACTCGTACCAATTCAGAGTCTTTAAAATGTTGATAACTATTTCTGAGCGAATCAGGTTGTTGAATGAGCCAAACACCGATTAGACGTGACATTAGTTGGATGGAACATCCTTAATGAACAAAATTAAATTAACACAAAAGCAGGAGGTATCAGAAATATTCCTCGCTGGATATTTTTTAATTACATTCATCGAATTTCGACATTGGTAATATGATATCGATTACAGACAACTTTATTAGACGTTATTTTGACTTCAATCTGATCGCATTATAAAAATATTGAATTAATGTTTACGATTCTTTATTAACTTTATAAAAATGCCGCTTAACATAAATACACTGCCATCGACATCAATTGCCACATCTTAACTGATTCAACTTTGGGAATTGAAAAAAAAAGATTTCATGAGTCAGTTATTTTACCTTATTGGTTTGAATTGTTTATTTTGTGAAAACCTTTTCAAGCCGAGTAATTTCGGATTTCGGTAATACTTAAGAGTAGAAAGTGTCGGGAAAAGTAGAAATTAAGGACGACCGCGGAAGGAAGACATGGTATGGCATGTAGCGGAATGGCGCGGGCAGCTTTGTCAAACAAATTTTAAATTTGTGTTTGAGAGCACTTATTTATTTGTATTTGTATACATAACAAAAAGTAAAATCATTATTACAGATGTATGGTATTTTAAATATGTGTTAGGATATGATAATTAGGCCGTTGAAGAATTCATTTTTACTTGATTTTAGACGCAACTTTAAAAAATAAAACCAAATATCTTAAAATAGCATTTTTGAGTAGAAAATCGGCCATTTGTAATTTAAATTTACGCCCGTACGTAAAATTGGTATTTTTTGATGGCCTAGAACACGCTTGAAGGGTGAAAGCCAGATATAATTGAGAAAAAAATATTTTTTTTATATTTCATTACATTTGTAGAGTAAACAGAGCAAAATTATTTTCGTAAATAATTATCATTATCTCACAAATAATTGCCAAAGTTCCCTCAAAAATCATTAAAAATTGAATTCTTTAATAGGCTATATTTTATAAATTAAAACAAGATTAAATCAAGAAGCACATCTCTACATAAATATTATAAATTAAAGTCCTCCGTGTCGTCTGTCTGTCTGTTCGCGATTAACTCAAAAATTACTGAACGCATTTTCATGCGGTTTTCACCAATAAATAGAGTGTTTCTTGAGGAAAGTTGAGGTATATAATGTTAAGGATTTGTGTGAATTGGTTGAAACATAACGATAAATGTTAGAAGTGTCGGAAAAAGTCAAGCCGCCTGGGAGTTTTCATCGAAAACACTACCTAATCGCTTTGAGATATATAACAAAACATTGCGTGGTGGGATATTCCTCGTTTATAGATGTACAAAAAAGTCCACGACGGCATATCTTTTACGGAGAGCTTACAATACCCACCCAAAAAATAATGCGATAATTAGAAAAGCAGTAATTAGAAGGTTATTAAGACGGATACCTACAGTATTAATCCTTATCAACTTAAATACGTTAGTAACCTCAAACATTTCATGCACATTATTATAATCTTTCGAATGATTTATTATTATTATTATTTTTTATTTATTCATGCATATATATTACAATACATTACAAAATGATACTTTGTCTGTCCAACTGAGAAGGATACCCGTTTCCGGACAGCCAAATTGTATATTTAGTTCATAATATTCTTAACAAAGGAATGGTTTCGTTCAAGATATCACAGGAATTTGCTTCTGTCAAGACAACTTTTGAGAACATTAAAAATTGTATTCTGAACAAAGGGATGGTTACTTTATGTCTTTGAAAGAATCGCAAAGATGTGATTTTTTTTCAAGGTCATTTTGGAGAACATTAATAATTGCATTCAGAGCGAATGAGTGGTTTCTTTAGTGAGATCACAAGTAGGAGATTCTTTCCAGACCATTTTAGAAAACATTTACAATTGCATAATTAGAATATACACATTGATAAACCAATATTTGACATACGAATTCGTATTATAAATTACGTAACGTTAATTACGTAACGTTACTACGTAATGTAAATTAAAGTCCTCCGCGGTGTCAGTCTGTCTGTCTGTCTCTACGCGATGAACTCAAAGATGGCGGTGGTTATAAAGGTAGGATAACCATCCAGTAGATGGCATTGTGTTTAGTTAACCACAGCAAAGTGTGACCGGGTCAGCTAGTATTAGATATTTGCTATACCTTGTGATGAAATTTTTTTTTGGAGTTTGCTGGGCATTTTGGCTTTAAAAAATTTGTTAGGTTTTGTATGAAAGAGGTCGCGCAGCCTTTCCTCGTAAACTCATATGAAATACTTGGTCAGGCACATTGTCGACGGTCAGTATAACTGAACACATTTAAGCTACATATTTCTGAATGAATTTGTATGTGCATTGGTTGGGTAGCTTATTTACTAGTCTAGTGTTTTTATTTGAATATTAGTTTCTTCTTTTAGAATATTTTTATTTTGTATAAATCTCTTATATAAATTTGAAGTTTAATATTTTTTTAATTAATCCGGAATATTAAATGTTGAATTTGGTCAGGTGCTACCAGGTGCTGTTAAAATCACAGCATCACTCATATTAATTATGACACCATTAAACGATAAATATTTTTTTAAGTACGTGAATAATAAATTAAACTTTAAGCAATGATTTTCCTCATTTAAGCCATAATAATAAATAATATAGCACTTGTAAAGGGTAATTTTGGGTTATTTTGCTCAATTTTGGCGGTGGGTGTGTGCACCACAACCCCGGGAATCATTAAATTATTGCATAACCAACAAGTCTGTCGTAGGTCACTCCGATTGGTTTAGTACGTTTGATGATTTAACAAGGGTGTCCGGATTTATGTGGTGAGGTTTGTCAAGGTCTTGGCGGCGGATGCATTTACCCACCTACTGGGTGGCAGGCCAGATCGGAAGAGACTGGCCGAGGGAGGCCTTTTGACCTCTCCAGCCAGACTCTCTCGAAAAACAACGTTTGGTGACTTAACTAGGTCTAGGTCTTGGTAGCGGATGCGTCTGGAGACCGAATGTGGCGGCCGGATTTGGAAAGACCGGTTGAGGAAGATCTTTTTACCTCTCGTGCAGGATTCTCTCGACCTATCGCCTTGCACAGCAGTGAGAGGGGTGTATTCATACGTCCGTCCTGGCACACTTGAAACCCACGTTCCTACCTACCCCTTTTACCCTTTTCCTTCCCAGACCTACGTCTCCTTCCTTTAATAAAAACGATCCACACAGTATCCACAACGATGACATAGGCCCCGAGGGCAATTATTTTCCTCCGGACCTCCTGTGTGGAGTTAATGTAAAAAGGGCATATATACGAAAAAATAGTGATTCAATATTCAGCAATCATATTGATAAAATTAGGATTAATTATTCCAATGTGATGATTTAAATTATGTTTTAAAATAACATGATTTAAAAAATATATATATTTATTCAGGGGGCGGCCCTAGCTAAATTATTTGGTGGTGCGAAATCTTTTGGTGGCGCCCCTCCCCTCAAAACAAAAAATAGAGCTCTTTCTATGCAGTTGTGCAACTTTACTTGAAGTACCTAGATGAGAAATAATAATAGAAAAAAAATATATGTTTGGTTACATTTATTTAATTAAATCTGCGAAATCAACAAAAACACTAGAACACAACTTGTCTTGCTTTTGCGCTTGCGATTTTTTTTATTAAATCAGAATAATTTAACCCTTGGGTAATATCATTCTCAATTGATAAAATTGCAAGATCTGAGAGTCTTTCTTGGCACATAGCCGAACGTAATGAACGTTTTAATTAGTTTTAATTTACTATACCTTCGTTCTCCTTTATCGACAGATATAGGGATGGTCAGCAAAATCCAAATATGTCCATACATTCGGGAATATATCCTGCCCATCATTTTTTTTTATAAGTTGAAGAACTTGTAGTGGCTCTGCTGAGTCAAGATTTTTTAGTAATGGGTTTATTAGATATAGTTGCTGTACTAGTACTGGCGTAAGATCCACCAGAGATGTACATTTTTGTACCAGCCTGTATACTAACCATTTGATTGCTTGTTTGAAAGTTATGGAACACGTAACTCTTACATTCATATGGGTACGAATTCTAAAAATGGCAATCAGCATGGGTAGTTGCATGCGATTCCTTAATTTTGCTTTGATTGTCCCCATTACGCTGAAATTTCTTTCAACGACAGCTTTGTTGTATTTTTTCTTAATTATTTGCGATTCAGCTGATTTAAATTACTTGTCTCTGAAGTAGCCTAATAGGCGACCAGTCGTCTTTTAGATTTTGTCGTCGCCGATTCTCGTTCTGAGTAGCCTAAATGGCGAAAAATCGCCTACGTTGACAACACTGCTTGCTCACCGCACCGACCACACGATTTAAGCGCACGATCAAGATAGTCGATCAGTGGTCGGGTGTTTTTGGCGCCCCCCTCATGACGACGCCCTGTGCGCTCGGACCGCCCTAGGGCCGCCCCTGTATTTATTAGAATATTTACATAGCAATAATAGGTCGGTGCTTGTGATTTTGGTTACCGGGGCAACCATCCTTAGAATAGATTTTATTTAACATGATAAATGCCTTTTTAATTGTGGATACCGGTTATTAAACGACCTGAATTAATTCTAATTTACAGAAAGTTTAGATATGTAAATTTTAGGCAACTTTTTATTTACTTATAAATACGAGCATCCATAAACATTGAATTTTGTTCGAGTTCATTGTTAATGTGAACGGTAGCGCGGTTTTTTCATACATAACATAAATTTGAATTTGAGACCAACTGAACAATGATTTTTAAATAAAAATGTGTAGCAAATTTCTAGTGCAGAAATGTGCAACTTTTCAAATTATAAAAAATAGGCAATTAAAGAAATTTTTCACTAAGTTGACTTTGGCAATCATTCGTGAGTTAATGATAATTAATTTTAAAAATGATTTTACCCTATCCACTGTGAAAAAATAATTTTAAAATATACATAATTTTATTAAAAAAAATGCATTTTCATGGACTTAAACTTATATTGCAAGCGAACAATTTAAAGCTCAAATTTGTCGCATTTAAATTCAAAATTTCGACCCAAAATGCTTATTTTACGATGTTTCATTTTTTTTATATTTCATTACATTTAAATAATAGGTTAGGCAAGATTATTGTTTTAACAATTAAAATAAACTCAAAAAAAATTTCAAAGTTGCCTTTAATATCATGAGAAGTTCAATTCTATAATGGCCTATATTTTATGTTTTAAAATACAAATAAATAAAATTGCACCTATTCGTGCTACATATTTGCTGTACCCTTTGAATAAAATAATACATTTTCAAAAAAATATGTTTTTCTGATTTTTCTGTTTCCAGATTTTCGATTGAGTTTCGCTTATATTGTCTTCATTTAATTAAATATTACAATTTGAGGTTTTACTCATAAAGTTAAAATAAAATATTCATCCTAGACTTGCAGAAAAGTCGATAGATGTCGCATATTAAATAAAATAGATAAAGATTTATCCAGACACTATATAGAGTGCATTTAGTTCGGGTTAGAATCTTGCAATCATACATAAAGATAGTTGCCAATAATATATGCGTTAAAGAAAATGAAGATAATGTAGGTGGTTCTTAGTCGAAGAATGGTTCAGTTAAACATGACCGAATTTCATATCGACACCGTGGCACAGTGGTTAGCGCGTTAGCCCGGAAAGCAAGAGGTCCTGAGTTCGAGTCCCAGAGGTGTCAATATGTTTTTCTGATTTTTCTGTTTCCAGATTTTCGATTGAGTTTCGCTTATATTGTCTTCATTTATTTAAATATTACAATTTGAGGTTTTACTAATGAAGTTAAAATAAAAAATAAAATAATAAATTTTCATTTGGGTCAAGTATTTTGCCTTCGAATTCGAATTTAAGTATGTAATGAAAAAATAGCAGCCGTTCCTCTTAAGAAGAGAATACCGCCATAAGATTGCTAATATTACAAAACCGTTTATATATAAACCTAACTACTATATTACTTATAAAATTAATGATGATGTGTATATTGTGTTGTTTTTTATGGAAAAAAGTGGTACCTTTGTGATGTATTGCATTAATCACCAGTGCAAATAAAAAAATATCGTAGCCTACCCCTTTAATTTAAAAAGAAAATACCAATTACTTATAAAACGGACACACTTGCGACATCTATCGGATCAAAGTAAATTGAATTCTTGTTGACAGTAGGGACCTATAAATTAAACAGATTGAGATGAATTTTGGTAAAAAGATCACAGATGGTATTAAAAATCGTCACGAGACAGGGAAAGACCCTTTCTTAGACTCGAAAATAAATAGTTGAAACCAACAGCCAATCAGGTAGAAGCAGAAAGCTATAAATAATTGATCAAACCAATCACAAAGCGGAAGGCGTATTCAGATTTTGAACAAAGAGATGGACTTTGAACTAGGCAATTAATCAGAGATTTATGGGAAAAAATATCGTCATCAACCGAAAGATCAATACACTATAATGTAAACAGGGTCTCACGCCCAGTGCATTGGATACAATGACCCTAGATTTAAAATAAACAATCAGTGCAATGAAGGTATTGACGACCGCCGTTAACGAGCAAATTAATCCATATTATGTTGGAAAAATTATGCAAGAAAATAGCAAAAAAATTATAATAAAAGTAAAATTAAAGAAAAGACGTGCAAAACATAAGAAAAGCTACTGTAGGGATATTCAGTTGTATAACGAGTACGTGGAAAGCAAAAGGAGGCCAGATTCGGAAAGAAACGTACGTTTGATATTTAAAAGGAAGAAAAACGCTGGAAATTAGGGATGTCACTTTTGTCACGTCAGGGAAAACGATTTTAAAAGGAAATCTAATGGAAAAACTGGACGTTTAAACGGAAGTGTTTATTGAACAATATAAGATTTCGACTTAATTTTGCGTTTTCAGACGAGTTTAAATAGATATCGTTATATATTTGGAATAGGGTGATCATTCTAGTTACATTGCGATAGACAAAGTAAACAAAAAGCATTGTTTTACGTCAATTGTTTGAGGAGAATTCTATGAGAGATAAGACAGACTGCAAGGAAAAATGAAACATTATTTGGGTTGACGACCTCACACGTGATTTTGTTGTTCAAACAATAAGAAAACGAACATGGTATTAGGCGATTAAACCCATTTTAATGGCTTTTAGGACGATAAAATTTATCATTGGTCATATGGGCAGTTTATATTAACTAAAAACCATTATATTTTATTACCCTCGAATAAAAGCTGAGTTATTGATCAACACCTCGAAAACCCAGACATAAACAGACGTCAAATTTTAAATTAATGTGGATTTAGGGGAGAAAGGGACGGAATTTGGAGGATGAACCATAGAACGTAATAAAAATGACAGGAATTTAAGGGCCGAAGTGGAAGTTTCTCCTATGAAAAATGTGAAAAATAACATAAAAAGTAGTAGTATATAGAAAATGAAATTTTCTAAGAGGTGACATACATCGAAGGCGAAACGGGGGGTAGTAAAAAAGAAAATAAAAATAATTAAAAGATGATTCCGTAAGGAAAACTCATGAAAATTCAGAAGTATCGATGAAAACAATAAATTTGGCTTGGAATGTAACTAATCATATAATTGTGGAAAGTTACATGAGAATGAATGAGGAAAATCAAAGAAAGAACATCGTGGATAAAAGGAAAATAAGAGAAAATAGGAAAATTCGAGTCTACGACATAAGTAGAGACGATGCAGCTTAAAATTGAATTGATCCACATAGGTGGCATGAAGATATGGAAGAATTTAGTAAAAAGAAAATTGGAAAATGCATATTAAAAGTTTTGGCATGAGTTTGTTCATGTTCTGGTAGCGATAAACAAAATTGAGAATTAAATACAGTTTATCGAAGACGGACCTTTTACGAATTGAGAAAAAAAGAACTTAAAAATTATGAAATTCAAGCTAATTTTGTATGACCAACAGACAAAGGGATGAGGGGCATTTTGACGTAATATCGCCGATCCGATCCTGGAAAAATGTTTAAACGAGATAGGGCATGAACAAAGTCATGAAAGGTGGACCTAACGACAGTTAAACAAAAATGACAGAATCGATATATGAAATCTCGAGTTGTTAGAGATTAAATTCGTGGATCAAAGATAGCTTAGATAGGCCATTCTAATCCTGGGAAGGGTATATAGGCTAGAACTCAGGCATTTTTCGAGATCAATCGTCGGATTATCAAACATGGAAGTTACGTGACGTGACGTTTAAAGCGGTTATTAATTGAAAAATTTTCGAAGTGTTATAAATTTTATGACTTAGGAAAATTTCATATTCAAGCCAGTGTCTTTAAAAAAAAATTAAGTTTGCAGTTCAAGTCAGTGAAAATAAAAATAAAGTTTACGTTCTATTTATTTGTGAAAAGCTAAAAGTGCTGTGATTTTGTTTAGTGAAAAATTCGGTTTTCATAATCAATAAATATTGTATTTTTGGGACTTAAAAATTTCGTGAAAATCAAAACTCAATGAAATAGATGAATAAAGTGATGTGATAATTGAATACAAATAAGTTATAATTAAATACGTGTGTCCAGTTTAAACGGAAAGAGTTCTATTAAATATCAAATATTTAAATTAATTATTTAAAAAACAGTGCAAATTGAAAAGAGATAATAAATAAATAAGTGCATCCAGTTAAACGGAAAAGTTCAACGAAAATCTTTAATTAAATTGAGTGTTTTAAATTAAGTATCAGTCTTTTATTAATTTAAAAAATAGTGTAGTCGAAATAATTTTGTGCTATAGTCAAAGTGTAGTTGATGTAGCAGGATAAAAATAAATAAAAAAACAGTGTTTAATAATAATTTCCGATTTAATTAAATGGATAAAATTTTACCTCAGAATAATTCGGCTAAATAATTTACAATTGGGCGGCACATTCCTACCACAAAGTGTTAATCTATTATTAGATTCAAAAAATTTGAAAAGAAAATTAAATAAAAATAAAAATGAATGATAATACATATTATTAAATATTATTATTGCTAAATGAAAGTAACGATTTACCATTTCGGAATTAATCGTGAAGTAACTATCATTAAAAAGTTATTTAATCAACGGGTTTTGAAATAAAATGCAGTTAGAACGATAAACATCATTTAATTTAGATAGATTAAACGGGAATAAAATAAAATTGAAGTCGGGAAAATTTTATTTGAATTTAGTTGATAACATAGGAGTAGGTATTAGGTAAGGAAACAAAAAGGTCGGTCGTGTAGAACCCGACGGAGTAGACCTTTGGGGTAAGTTACATAAAGTATAAATATTTTCTAGGCTCCAAGGAGAGAGCGGTATGCAGCAGACAGTTGGTATTTGAATTAATTTTATAACAAAGTATTACTTGCTTAATATGTGATATGTACCTATATTGAAATATTATATATAAAGAATGTATATAAAGAATGTATATATATATATATTTATATTTATCCCAAGAAAATTTTAATCAAAGAGAAACACACTTAAATAAAAGTAAAAGGTATCGATTACTAATACCTACTTAGAACGCACTATGCTATTTAAAAAATAGTTGTGTGCTAGAAAAATTTCAAGTTCATATTTTATACTTATTTTATTAATATATGTACTATTATAACTTCAGCTAATATAAAATAATAAAAAAATGAGTTATGATATTAGAATTTATTTCAATTATAATATAATTGTATATATCAGTATATTTATTTATTGAGGCAAAATATATATGTATATGTATATGTATGTAAATTATAACTATATTTATTTGGGATCAGGTTAGGGCAATTGCAAAAAAGAAATTACCACTATTAAATTCAAAAGGAAATTTAGGACCGTAAATCTCACGTTCGAGAATGTTTAAAAGTAAACAAATATCTCATGTTTGGAATCTAGGTCACGAGGACAGCGGTAATGTTTACATAATTAAAATTGTTTATAAAACAACTCGGTCATTAGGGCACTGGGTCAGATGCTTTTAAAGGAAGATGTACCTGGGTCTTTAATAGGTGGTTGACAGGTATTAGTATTATAGTAGGTTAGGTTATTATATAGGTTATAATATATTTATTAGGTAGTTGACAGGTATTAATATTAACTTTAGAATGGGACAAAGCCATGGAATTGCGCAATTATAGAAAAAGTTTTAAACACAATCTTTAATTTGAACACGAGGAGATAAATTTTGAACTGAACAATTGAAAATAAATAGATTTATTATAAGCTAGTCAAATAATAGGTACATCAAACATTTGGAAAATCACGGGTTAGTTTAGGAGTGTATTGAAGAATTACATGGAATATTCGAGGAGAAATTTATAGAACGATTACTCTCGTAGGTATCAATCACTTACAAGAAGCAGTTGAAAAATCACGGGATAGCCTAATAAAAAGTATCAATCATTTACAAGAAGCAGTTGAAAAATCACGGGATAGCCTAATAAAAAGTATCAATCATTTACATGAGACAACTGAAAAATCACGGGATAGTAAAAATTTTTACCAAAAGTTGAACCTTGGGGGAAAATTTAGAAAACAGTTCAACAATAGGAGGCAGTGGTCGCTCCTTAAAAACCAAGGACCATTAACCAAACACATAATAGAGATGGCAATCTCTTAAATAAAATTGTCAACCAAACAAATCAAAAAGCTTGGAATTTTCGGCACTCCAGAACAAACCGAGATAATTTCTTAATCTATTAGTATTTATTAATATCACCCACTTTTAATATGTATATATTCGGTTACCAAACTTAGAATTTCGCAGAATTCTATGCGAGGGATCCGAGCTCGGGATTTGAGACTAGCTAGCCTCAAAATTGCGAGTTATAATCCTACCCAAACGTATGTTTACATATATATCTTTCTATGTACTGTACATTGGATGATGTGGACCCGCTTACAACTAGCGTTTTAGACTCGACAGAGTTACTCTCACATCATTTCTTGTACGTGGAGGGAGGATTCACGACCCGTAACTCTGCAAAACACCGTGAGTATATGATTGCATATAGGACGAAACCGGTTCGCCCTAAGTAAATAGTAGACCTTGGAGGAGTAGGAATTTGGGGGTATCTGGGCTCGGATGACGACCTGAAGGCAGTGCATGATGGCATAAGGAAGGACGGTTAGGACGCGATAACTTAGGTATCAATTAACCGATCCGCGCCAGAAGATTGTGCGAATTTCTAGTAAGAATCTGATCACCTGGTTTACTTGTAGGGGGATAGGAGCCAAATTTTCGGCAGACAAAGGGTATTCTGAGTTCGTCTAATATGCAATCTATTAATTACATTAACCTATTAAACCCATCTTTATATGTACCTTATAGCAGCTGAATCGGATTGGAGAGATGACAAGCAGATACAAAACAATCATAATCAAATTTACTAACAATTAACCATTTGAGTCATACTTAATTATTTGTTCAATTAAACATGCGTAATTCGATTAGTACAGGTTAATTACGAGTTCGTTAGGATGTAGGAAAACATAATAAGCGACGGAGGAAAGTTAGCTCATTTAGAGAAAGTATTTAAAGTTAGATTTGCAAGGGAGAGACCAATACAGTTTGAAACTCAACGCTCTGTTTAGAATCCAAGGGTTACCACAAAATGAACGTAATTAAAGTCCCATATCATAAATCAAAAAAATTACACAACGTTTGATGGAGTTTAATTACAACATAAATACGAAAATATTTACGTTCAAGGTCGTAAATAACGTATTAATTAGTTAAGTACATATATCTCTAAAGGTATGTAGTACAAGGGAGCTTTAAGTAGCTTTCCGTAGTTATCAAAGAAAATAAGGGTCCAATTTTCATGAAGGCTTGTGTGACGTAGGGAAGGAATTTTCCATCCCTACTACACACATGCAAAGCCTTAAAAATTTAAATATCGATCAGAGCCAAACGAAAAGTTCAAGAAAACTTGAAGGGATGAAAGAATTCCAAAAATATATTTAAGAGGGAAAAGAGTATTATTACACCTTTCATTTTAATACCAGTTTACTCACATAAAAGGCAGTGCAATAATTTGTTGTTCCTAGTCACTGAATGCCTGCTGTCCAGGATTGCAGTTTTTCTCTAATAACCACACAGATTTTGATTAATTTATTATTTCCGGAATTAATAAAAGTTTGGCTCACAGCAGTAGTTGAATTTATATTGAAATATTTTTTTTGGACTTAATAATACAAAAAGTAGCAACATGACGCTTGTGAATACGAGTTTGATTTTGTTTAATTTCATATGGCGCTTCATATTTAGTATGATAAATTGATATCTTCAAAAACATGTGTTATTTCACTTCTTTACTCCAAATTAAAACTACATAATAAAATACAGCGTTTGCTCTCCTATAACACGCTTACGGAATATTGGAAATATACGATAAGAAAAAGATTTGTGCGAGATTATAATATGCGAGCCTGAGGTGTGTAAATAACTCCAGACCCTCTGGGCTTAATACCCAAAGATATGATTATGAAAATCTACTTGCGCGGACAAATATATATCACAAAGAATGGCAATCGAAAACTCCAGGGAAAATAACAGATTCACCAACCTATTTATAATTTGTCCACTTATATTCCAGATCAGTAATCATTTTGTGACTTTGAAATATGCACAAGTAGTTAGTTGTCAACCATATACAACTAGTTAGTTTTCACAATGATAAAATAAACAGCAAAATTTTCCAAAACAACAGATGACAGTTATTCACTTGTTCGGATTCTATTTTCAAAACAATCCATTTCAGGTGTCTCTGTTAAATCCAAAGAGTGCCTAACTACCATTCTTGTGATATAGATAAATTTTCGAACAAACAAAATAAACATATTGTAATGCCTAACTAACTTGGTTGACAATATCTTTTCACCTAGGTGACACAACTATACAAAACCAACTCATTATTTTACTCTCGTTTTATTTATTTTTTTGTGAAATGAAATAACTTTGTTTTATTATGTTTGTAATACATTATGTATTTGTTAAGTTATACGTTGTTTATACATTTATAACGTAAAGACGTCAAAGCAGGATCCGCCTTCAAACTTTGATAAACAATTAAGACTGACAATTGTGAAAGTAATATTAACCCAGCAGAACCGAATAATCGATAAAATAAGTTTGTTTAATAAGGGCACAGGTAATAAAAATAAAGCTATTCATTTTTTCAACATAAGTACCTGTCTAGAAATGACATAAATACATCGTCTGTAGGTGGTAATAACCACAGTTTGATAATGCCTTCAGAGGGCGAAACAGCTGTAACGCATAATAATAATAACGAAGCAGAAGCAGAACTTGTAAATAAACCGTTTTTATACATTTAATAACAAAGAATCGAAGGAGGAAGGCACCTGCTCAGGACCTTGTCCGAAAGGCGCGCAAGATGGATCGGCCATGTAATAAGAAAAGAAGGCCTCTTGCATGCCGTAATGGAGGGTATGACCGAAGGGACAAACTCTAGGGGACGCCCACGCCGAGAGTACCTGGAGGACCTGCTGGTGGACGTGCGCTGCTCATCATATGCTGACTTCAAAAGAGCCGCACAAGACAGAGAAGAGTGGAAGAGACGAATAGATGAAATTGCTGCAAACCAATCCCAGGATTGAAGCCAGAGAGAGATTCATTTAATAATAATATTATTAAATATATAAAATAAATAAAAAATTAAAATGGAGTTCTACAAAATAAACTAAATAACAGTAAATCAGTTTGTTTAATTCACTTAACATCGAGAGATATTTGATATGGGACAGCGAAATAACAATTTTTATAATAACAACAATGCTATTTTTTTTTACTTTATATTTATTACGTCTATCGTTACAGAACTTCTTTGGTTACGTGCGATTTTCTGCGCGCCTTTTGTTTTTTTTTTTGTCTAATCAGTATCTCTTTTGCTTGGCAGGTTCTCACAGAAACGATTTTTTTTATTTGGCCTTGTCCTTTTGGCTAATTGTGATGATACGCACAGCGCTTTAGAGTTGCTTCAACCCAATGTTTTTTTATTCTTCCATTGTTACGCCTACATTTATTAGATAAAAAATCGTTTTTCTCTCCACATGCGCCGTATTTATGCTGTGTGTTCATTAAAACAAACTTCAACCAATGAATAGGCCACTTGCATCACATTTTTTTAAATTTTTTTCCGGTTTAGGCAAATATTCTAAGACATTCTGTATTTTTTTTTTAATCGTATTTTTGAAACCCTGGGGATTTTTTGAAAAATTCAAACCGAAAAATCAGACCATTTTTTATAAACCGGAAAGACGGGACATAATTTTATAGGTGTGAAAATACGATAATTACATAGCCGAAAATCATTTAAAAAAGAACGTTTTCCACACGAATGGCACAGGAGAATAACGAGGCATACCAAAAATATTACATCTCATAAATATTTTTTTCCTTGATCCATCTTATTGATCATAATCATTATAATGTACAGCGTCTATATTACTAAATTCAATGTAATATACTTGAACTTGTAAATTGTAATAATAATAAGAATATTATAAAATTTTATTTTGTTAAAATCAGCACCATAATCATTATACCTCTAAAACACGTACCGACATCATCTGCACGTTCTGAAGAGAACCCCGTAGATTATTAAAAGTACGGGGTTCTCTTCAGAGCATCTGTCAAAAAATCAAACCAAATGATAAGTTCGCAGAGAACAAACAATAAATCTAGTGAACGAATTCAAAAATTCGCCTGAAATCAAAGTGATGCCATATAAAAAAATAAATCAGTGTGGAATTTTATAAAATTAATAGGAACATTTTCGGCGTCGGGACATTTTCATGTAGTGACGTCACGAGCCCAAATAATGGATTTATTTATTTAAAAATAAAAAAAACTGTACATTTCTAAAAAATTTTACTAACATTTTCTTAATCTTAGTAAAAAGATCTATCCACATGATATTTTCCAAGTCGTTATGAAATCCATGCAAGTGGCCTATTAAGTCTAATGTTAAATAATTTATGCCTTTTACAAAAATTCTATAAATGTGTTATTGTAAACCCCTCAGGCTGATTTATTCGCTTTTCGGAACAACTCGTATAGGTCTCATAGAAATCGTTGCGTCTCCCTTACTATCATGGTTAGAAGTATAATATTAAACTGTATTTGAAAGAAAAATACACCACGGTTTATATCAACATCTAAAAGTTAGCCACAGAGGAATTGAAATGCTATGAAATCAAAGTTACCGAACGCAATTTGAAAAAAAAAATTGAAAGTTTGGGCTTTTTTTATTAATTATTTTTACATGAAACGAAAAAAAAAGAGTTGACGATAACGTTTATAATATATTTGCCTAATAACATAGGTGTGAATTTTTATTTTTTTCGTTATCTGTAATTTTAGTTTAAAAAAACGTGAGGTGACACATTTTTAAAATTTTTTCATGTTTGCGTAAAAAAAATTATCATCATCATCCTCTTCTTCCCCTTATCCTATTCGGGTCGGGGACCCATTGCATCGACAACGCAGTGGCGGCTCGTGAATTTTGGGTGTGCTAGAGTGCTGATATTGTCGACAAGGCTCCTCCACTGTCCGCAACTGTCGACAAGGCTCCTCCATACGTCCCTATCTTGTGCTGATTGTTCGGCCTCTGTCGATGGTAGACCCATCCTCTCCTTACACAGTTTATGGAGTTGCCTCGCCCAACTGTGTCTGGGGCGGCCCACTGGACGTCTACCCTCTGGAATCGCACTCAGTATTTTCCTCGGAATTCGGTCTTCAGACATTCTTAGTACACGCCCAAGCCACCTCAGTTGCGATTTTTCTATGAAGAGTAGCAATGGTTCAATGTTTAGATCATCTCGGATCGTCGAGTTTCTTATATGATCCCATTTCGTAACCCCTGCCACTCCTCTTATGTACCTCATTTCGGCAGCTTGGACTCTAGAGCGTGTTCGTTCATTTAGCTTCCAAATCTGGTGGCTGTAAGTGAGCGTCGGACGGTATACTGTTTTAAACACTGCCATCTTTGTCTTGATGCTGAGCTCGGCTTTTCTTATTACTGAGCTGTAGAGAGGACGTAATACACTGCTTGCCGCACTTATTCTTCTATCAATTTCTCCGTCTTGCCGAACATCGCTGGAGAATTCGACCCCAAGGTATTTGAACCTGTCCACCCGTTTCAGCTGGGTCCCATTAGCGAGTATGTTGCACTGAGTATGGTCCCTTCCTATAACCATCACCTCTGTTTTTGAGGTACTCATCTTCATTCCCGCCGCCGTGCACTCTTCGTTGAAACGGTTAATCCACTCTTGTAGTCCCTCCTGTGAAGTCGTTAATCTCGGGATGTCGTCGGCAAATAGTAGGGAGCTTATTCTAGTACTGCCTACCATTGCTGCATCCGGTGTTTGGCTGTTTCGGCTGATTCGGTCCATGAGTATAGTGAAGAGGATTGGCGACATAGGGCACCCTTGTCTGAGGCCGATTTCCACTTCAAATTCTTTCGAAACTTGACTGTTTACGCGGACCCTACTGCTACTATTTTCATACAGAGATGCTATGCCTTTTAGCAATTTTCCTTCAACTCCGTATTCTTTGAGCACCTCCCACAGAATATGACGCGCTACTAAGTCGTATGCTTTCTCTAAATCGATAAATCCAACATATGATGGCTTACCGTATTCCCAAAATTTTTGTATGGTCACTTGTAGTGTAAAGAGCTGATCCGTACTGCCTCTACCTTGTCTGAAGATTATATTAAAAAAAAATATATATCCAAAAAAATTATGTTTATTTCGAGTTATAAATTTTGAAAGCGTATTTTGTCACCTTTCAATAATAGTTTTATTTTTTTATTTTTCAGATGCGTTCAAAAATATTCCATATATTTGGATTTTATTAAAAGCGGAAATATTTTGACCTTCCGACATAATAGGCCCGAGGACTGAGGGAATAATCTACCTGATGTATAATGAATTCAATTAGCTTGTTAGTTGTATGTAAGGACAAACTGTTGTCGAGTAAAATTATAGAATTTATTGAAATTATTATTCATGCGTGCAGGCATAAGTGCATGAGATTCCATGGAAAACGTAATTTGCATGGAAGTAGGAAGTGATCAAAACGTCGCCTAGTCGACAGGGCTAAAGGTCATGGCATCTTCATCATTACCAGTAATCATTCCAGCGGTAATTGTTGCATCAGTCACTTTATACTGTTGACATTATAATATATTTTATTAACTTTAAACTCCCGGCATTGCCCGTATTCGAGATAAATTAATCAAATTAACGGTTTCTTTGAAAGATGTTATCGATAACCTTCACTTGTGTTAGGAATTGTCTTTCGATTCAAATTTCAGAGTAATGAGTGGCTGTGTATTTTTTAATTATATTAATACTTAACAAGCAATATGGATAATGGACACCAAGTAGATGTTATCTACACAGATTACTCGAAAGCTTTCGATAAAGTTAACCACTCTATCATCATTAAAAAATTACACCAATTAGGAATCCATGGCGACTTACTTAGGTGGCTAACTTCATATCTGCAGAAAAGACTACAGTGCGTATCAGTTGAGGGAACTAAGTCTAGCTTTTTTACTGTGCACTCTGGCGTACCGCAAGGTTCTCACCTGGGACCATTATTGTTTAATGTATATATATTTGATATTTATAAATGTTTTCTACATGCTAACTACCTTGCATATGCAGATGACAAAAAAATATACATCAAATCTATCAATGACTGCATAAAACTTCAAGAAGACCTGAATCGTCTTTTCGCATACTGTAAATTAAACAAATTAATCATAAACATTTCTAAGTGCAACAAATTATCTTTTACGCGTAATAAAAATAAAATTTCTTTTAATTATAACTTTCATGACACACATATCAATGAAATAGAATCAATCCGTGACCTTGGGGTAGTACTAGATGTAAAACTAAATTTTATCAAACATATTAACGAAGTAATCAACAAAGCAAATAAGATATTGGGATTTATAATTCGCATATCTAAACCTTTTCGCAATCGGGGGGGGGGGGGGGGGGGGGGTATCCGCCCCCACTTAGAATACTGCACACTAATTTGGGCACCGTTCTACCAATGCTATATTGACAGAATCGAAAGTGTGCAAAACAAATTTTTTAAACACATAAATTATAAATTCAAATTACTCTTTGCAAATAACACTGAATCCTTAAAATTTCACAACTTTACTCCACTTCAAACGCGTAGATTAATATCTGATCAAATATTTTTATACAAAATTCTTAATAACGGCCTGGACTCTCTTATTTAAGAATTCACATACCTGCAAGAACCAACCTTAGAAAAAATTCTCCAATCCCCCGCATATGCGCGCAATATAACACGCAATTTAACAATATCGATATTCTTAATAATACTCTTGTGAAATACCGATACGAAGTCAAGCGTACGATCACAAATGTTAGTTAAATTAATGCACAGCTATAGAAAAGGTACAGCATGAGCATCTCCTGTCCCCATCCCATCTTCCTCTGCCTCTTGCCCTTTCCTATTCCTTCTTCCTTCTACTTACATTTATAAATTTTTGTTACTTTCATTTTCATGTAATGGTTATAACCAATTAAAATTTTGTATTATATCATAATAACCATTAGCATAAGAAACTGTTTTGGCTTACCTCATTTGTAACCGCTTCATTTTTAACACCTGTATAAAACTGCTGTTTGTTTCTTACAATAAATAAATAAATAAATAAATAAATAAATTATTACTTTAATTTACTGAAATATAGGCTAAATGGTAAAACTTGTTACTTTAACTTAGTGAAATAGGCTAAACGGTACAAAAACAAACGGAGCATTGTACGGGTTTCATGCAAAAAAAATTGGGAGGCGGGAATGGGTACCGCCGCCCCGGGAACCTTTATTGGATAACCAACACCTCTGCCATAGGTCACCCCAAGTGGTTCGCTACGTTTGGTGATTTAGCAGGGGTGCCCGGGTTCATGATTGGAGGCGGATGACCAGGACACTGAACCTCAGATTCCTAACCACCCCTTAAACCCTTTTCCTTCTTAGAACTCTCCTCTCCTTCCTTTCTTTTAAAAACCCTCCACACAGCATCCCCAAAGATGACATAGGCCCTGAGGGAAATTATGACAGCCGGCGTCGTCTAGCGGTAAGGCTTCTGACTCGCAATCTGAAGGTCACGGGATCGAATCCCAGCGTGGGCAAATAAATTTTATTTTATAAAAAATATATAATAATATCGGTTATTATTATATCCTGAGGAAGCTTGGTCGAAGCGAAACCGGTAGATATATAAAATAATAAATTCGTGGTTAAAACAAAGTGTTTGTTTTATTTTTTATAATATAATATCTAACCACAAAGTAATTGCTCCTTATGAATAAATTTTATTTGATTAAATTGTTTTATTTCACAATTAATTCATTTAAAATAACATACAGTACATTTGCGGCACGTTCCAGAGTGGAAGATACTCTTAGTATCGCCCTGGTATAAGACCACCATTCAGAATTGAAACGTTGCTTGTAATGACTTTAGCACTACTTTCAGCCGCACAATATACCCAAATTGGGGATGCCATAATTTATTGCCATAGTCTCACTAGCTCCAGCCCAGAACAACTGAGACTCTTGTGAGGTATTTATATTAAAAAAATAATAATAATAAACAATTTGTTCCAAGTAGAAGTGGGTGATGATCGGTCGGGGTTGACTAAATATTAGAATTCCTCAGTCTAGAAGTGCATCTAAACCAAATTTGGAACGGATGCCATTCAATAAAACTCCTATTTATATTGGGGGAGGGTGCGTTACGGTATAGGGGGTGGTTAGGAAATAGTGCCTGTATTTTGCGTGTTCTATGAGTAAGGCTGTGCATATTTCGGCGTTGAGGTAAAGAAAACGTAAAGACAAACATACCGGCCTATGTACATTTTATTTATGAGATTGCGATATTGATATAAATATGGATGTAAAAAGCCTCAATCCATCACGAAGGAAGGCCTACTATGGCGCCGTCTAACAAATAGAAACATATTACCATAAAATAAATTACATTTGCTGGAAACATGAACATCAGCGGAGTTCTTTTTGTAAATAATTGCTAAGATAATCTGCAGGAAGATTTCAACGCAGATAAATGAAAAAAAAAAACCACATGTAACGTCTGTTGTATTTTAGATATTATTATTTTTCAACATTTTTTAGAAAGGCGGCATAAACATAAGCACGAAAACGTCGTTTTTAGTCACCCTTCATGAACTGAAGATCGTTCGATCTTTATTTACCAATATGTTCATCAAGAAAGCCTTAATTATATTATTAACCTTTGAACACAATCGCGCAATACAATCATTAGAAAAACAACGTTTCATAAATAAATAATAATAATAAATAAAAAAAAAAACTACCAACATTTGAGAAAAAGCATTTTGTGAGGTGGTCTTTCTATCTTGTGGGAATTTTGCCGGAATGTTGAACTTTACTTACAGGCGTATTAGAACTAGGAGTATATTACACCTTAAAAATTGATCAGAAAACGGAAGTATGTAAGTGGAAAAATGGAAAAATGTTGAAAAACATGAAGGAATAAAAGAGAGATTAACAAAAAACCCTCCAAGCCAGACTCTCCGGTAACTACCTTATTGTATCTCAGTGAGGCATGGAACTAGCCGAGAAAGGATGAAAGTAGATTGATGTAAATAAATTAGATTAGTGTGGTGTATCTTAAAAGTTTCCCCCTTGTAGACACAGATGGCGGTGATATCATCTATCAGTAGATTCCGCTAGATGGCAGGCAACGTAGTGCCTAAGTTCTCCGACAGGGGATCGGAGGGGCTCAGAGGGTGTGTTTCTGTAAACACTGGGCAGAACCATTATAGCTAGCTTCTAGTTAGGTAGACTACCGCAGTCCCAATTGTATACGCGAAGTATAAATAAATCCAGATAACAACAAGAATCTATTCATTCCTACAAAGTAATCCCCATCCAAGTATTTGGAGAGTCTGTTAGTGTGTCCACTAAATAACAGAACACTACAGTGTGGTAAAACCATGTAAGATCGTGTGAGAAATGTGGAGATCCACAAAGAATTCAAGGTTAATGGAAGCGTAATGAGTAAGATTAAGAAAGAGACTGATCGAGAAAAGTGTTTAAGGAGAATATGTGACACAAATGTGAATGGTAGAAAAGTTCGGGGACGCCCAAGTAAGACATGGTACGATCAAGTGAATCAGATACTTGAGACGGGCCATGTCAAGAGTCTCATTACTAGAGGAGTATGTTTGACACGATCTATCGATGTGAATAATGCAAGAAGTGTACGCCCAAGTTTTTGGCGGTTCGTCCTATCTGCCTTCCCCTACGGGAAAACCTGTTAGTTAGGTTGGTTTAGTTAAAAATTGATCCTTTGACGATATTTTTGGTTATATTATCGACACATATGCCTTAGTGGGTTCTTTAAAAAAATTAAATAAATAAATAAAAACCAAAGATTACCTTATGACCGACCGAATACAAATGCCAAAAGTCATGCAAAATAGGTACTGATCAATAATTATTTTTGATAATATATATGTGATTGAGCACATTACACTTCGATAAAAAAATCCGTTAAAAAAATATATGGAGGCTCATAAAAACAATAAATTATCGGATAAATACAACTTCCACGGGTTTGATGGTTTTCAACGGCTTCGTGTTGCGTAAAAGACAGTTGAACTTTGTTGGTACGCCATCAGAAAAACCCAATACGTTGATATAATTATTAACTATTAAGTCATCATTTTGGCACGTAAAAACGTAACCTTTATATTAATTTTCATACACCTGTTGTAGTGCGTTTCTATTTAATAAAATATTCTTTATTATACTATTGCGTAGTACTTGCCTGTTACGGCCGATCAATCTGAGTCTCCGATCAGCTAAGTGATTTGTTTAGTAGCGCTCGATTCCCCTGTTGGTCGAAAAGTTGCATTGGGAAGAGCGAGTTTGTGCATTTGAGGGGTGCTGAGCCAACCAAAAACTTGGCTCAATGGTTGATCAATAGGATTGGGAACAACGTCCACAGGTAGATATGATGAGCATCGCCATTTTTTTACAATAGCTCCATACAGGAAGCCCTGAGGGAAACAAGTGTGCTTTAGACCATACGACTGAAGTAAAACTTCTTTAGCTCCATCTATATGATAGGAAGAGATAAAGAAAATGTGCGCGCGCACTGCTCTCTCTTGCTCCTGCAGTGTGATACAGACAATAGGCCAGCACTGTGTCTTAGATATACGAAACGTAACTGGCTACGAGAGAAAGAGAGAAAGAAAATTTGTGCTCGCACCTCTCTCTCTTGCCCCTGCAGTAATATACGAAACGTAACTCTCTCTCTTTCTATCTTCACTAACTTATATCTCCCTCTCAACTACCATTCGCCTCGCTTTTCGTAACGCTCTCGTCACGCATTCACCAGTTTACTCCCCAAGTCAAGCGTGCGTAAAGAAGTTTTACTTAAAAAAAATCCTAAGGGCCTGTCATCTTTGTGGATACTGTATGGAGGGTCCTTTTAAGGAAGGGAAGGAGAGGAAGTTCTGGGAAGGAAAAAGGTATGAGGCGTGGGTAGGAAACGGCAACATTCAGAATCAAAATTGTTTTAAATGGCGTTAGGTTTTTTTGGGGTCAAATCTGAATAGCCAGGTACATTTCCTAATATGTCTGAGGTATATGTCTTAAATACGGTTACCTTTCTGTGACCTTTATTATGGTTTTATTATGGGTTCACGATTTCGCCCCAATTGAGGCGTTAATATTATCATCCTCAAGAACATACTATTGTAGAGAACGATACTCAATAGCCATATATTGTGTTTTTTACGCGGGCAACTCAGCCGACGCGCTTGCCCGAATTCCGTTCGGCGAAGTTAACGGAATTCATTCGTTTCCCGACACCTGACGTGCGGGCTGTTTGCTTGAGTATCGTTCCTTATAAATCTTCCAATTTAATACTTGTCGTGTTTCTAAACTTAAATAAATCGTAACTTCAGTATAAAAAATATTTCTTTCAATCACGGTATATTTGGTAACCCAATGGAGTCAGATTAAGAAGTGTAGTGAAGTAAGTATATCACCACGCGGTTCGCTGAACAGAGCCAGCGGACGCCATTATACAAAATCCTACCCACACAACATCTCACCTACCAAACTATAATAGGTGACGTTGGCTACTAGATACATGCTGCCAATAGAACGACGTACACAATAATTCTAAAACTCCCTCTTCCTCATATTCTTTCCTTCCCTACTCCCGCAGCCTCAAAACTTACCCCAATTGGGGATGCCCTAAGGGGGCATACAGGGTCGCCACCACGACTTGCTCTAGATCCCACATGGCAGAACAGACGTTCTGGCCCAGCACAGCATGACGAGAGGTATGGTGCTGCTAAATGATATCTCTAATCTCTAGGTCCCTTGACAGTTTCAACATTAGTCTTGAAGGTTTCAAGAGTAATTTTAGGCAAGAACACTAAAATATGTATTATTGTAATATTTGTTTTTCTTTCTTGATTAAAGTTATGTATATCTTATATGTATTGTAACAGGAATATATTAATCTGTAATGCACAAAAAAAATAATTACTTGAGCGCAAAAGGGAGAGTGGGGATCCAGCAAAATCTCACGTTACTTGAAAAGATTATGCTTATAAGTGGCCCAAATTTATCTCACGAAGGTGGAGGGGGAGGGTCTAGATTGGAAGAAAAACTGCTCACGTAATTAATGTATGCCCCTAAGAGTATGGATCATATATAATCATAGTTCCATAGGTACGCCGCAGTCCTTTGGCTATGGATAGTTGGTAGCAGATAGGAGTTAGTAGTTAGTACCTAGTCTTTTGCGCAAATCACATAAAAAGACAACAACAATGTTTCAGCACATATTGAAAGCGCTATTACCGGCACAACACGGTCCGTGGTTTATTTGCAATATTTGCATGGCGTCAGTAATATTAAATATTGATTGTCGTAAGGACGTCATTCTCATTCTTATAAAATCTTCGAGGAAGATTTTACTGCCACAGGAAATTGTTATGGCATCGACATTTCAACAATAACAATTATCAGTGATATCGTACCGGTTTGTTTTCCCAGGGATTTTTTGTTGTTGTTAAATCTTAAGACGCAGTATTTACGAAGGATTGGTTTTATTGATAATAATGAGTATTTTGAAGGAATTTAAATTGTATACACAACTTTATCTTCGTAGAACCCAGCCGGATTCAAGATATTTATTTTACACTAGCGTAACTATGTGAACAGTCGCTGGAAAGATATGATTTTAGATTTTCACGGCCAAAAGATTTTTTTGTTATTTATTTTTGGGGTGTTATGCTGTGTTGCGCTACCTCCTACTTTTGCCAATATTTTGGACAGCGTTACAGTGTCCATCATCAGGGCAGATGTGTAATTGTTAGTGGTGAAATGTGTACCAAAACCCATAGAGCACGCCTGATTACGGAGGCAATTGAAATCCACAAAACTCCAATTGAGATTAATAGAGACGACAGAGCTGAGTTCAGTAGTTCCTGGTATCCGGTAATTGACGGCTACACCAAAGCTAAACGCAGAAAACCATTGGGAAGTATTGATACCAGCTCGTAGTGGAGTGGAGCTGACAACGCGGTATCGCTTCTAAGTACTTAAGCACACATTTCACCACATCTGCCCTGATGATGGACACAGTTGCGCTGTCCGAAATATTGACTAAAGGGGGAGGTAGCGCAACACAGCATAACACCCCAATAAAATAACAAAAAAAATCGCTGGAAATCTTTAAAAAAATAAAAATACGAATTTAGTTTAGTAATTTTATTTATTTAGCCTGTCTGGTGTCTAACGCTGTGTTTGTAGATATTAAATGAAAAGAAACTGGTGAATTTCATTGTAGTGATGTGACAAAACAATCTTGGCCGATTTGTCTAAGGTTTAACGATTGAAGATTTGCCGGTCGAATAATATTGCTGTTCTCTCTACAATAAAAATAAAATACATATTGGAAAATGCATTGAATAAACTTATTGACATTTATCTGACATTGACAATTTGACACTAACTTTCATAGGGTCCAGCCATGTCATGACAACTTCAAACGAACACATCGTTTACTTGCGGTCATAATTAATTATATAAAAGCAAGTATACATTCACTCATTCCTATCAAAACAAACTGACAATGCTATTCCATTATAAAGGCCTTGACACCGCGCATTTGCTGTTCAAATATTTGTAATAAATCAATAAACGTACCAACACTTTTCCTTCAATTGCTTTGGCCACCAACTTTGAACACTCCTCGAAGTGTCTCCAGATTTACCAACTTTTTGTTGCTCTCACCCATCCAAAACGAACATCGTCGGAGTATGTCATCTGCGAATGATCTTTATTTCTCTTCTAACCATGAACTCTTACCTAATCGGCTTCATCTTCTATCGCTGAACGTAATAAGGCCGGGGACCTAGCGCCTCTTTGATTCTTCTACCAACTTATCCTGGGTCGGCCCACCTGACCTTTTCCCTCTGGAATCTTCAGTGGAAGTGGGTCTTCTTGTATACGCAGTACACAAATTTCCCATAAAGTGTAGCAGAGGTTCGAGGCTAGTTCGTCTAGGATTTTCGAGGTTTTTATTCGACCTCATTTTAACTTCTGAACTAACTAAATCCTAACTTCTCTACTCTTGCCACTCCTCTCAAAAATTTAATTGCCCTTAGAGTAGCCTGAACCTTTGAATATATTCTCCCATTCGTTATCATTCACTTTTGGTATCCATTTATTTGGCTGTGATATAATGCATTGATTTATTATTCAACCAAATACAAGCAATTTAATTATTATTTTTATGTGAATACAAGAGTCCCAGCTGCTTCCAACTGTATGGAGCCAGTAAGACAACGGCATCCCCAATCGGGGTATGTGAGGCTGCAGGCAGTGGCGATTCCAAAGGATATGGGAAAGATGAAGGAGAGAAAGTACCTTGCGATTCAAATCTGGTCACCAAACATGGCTAAAGCCATTTCAAACAACATTTCAATTCTAAACGGTGGTCTTACACCAGGGCGGTACTGAAATTATCTTCCAAACACAAATTAATCAAATAAAATTTATTATTAATTTTTTAAACTTTATGAGTAAAATCTCAAATTATAATATTTAATTAAATGAAGACAATATTAGCGAAACTCAATCGAAATCTGGAGACAGAAAAATCAGAAAAGATATTGGCTCCGCTGGGACTCGAACCCAGAACCCTTTTCTTACATGGAAACAGCTCTAACCGATTAAGCTACGGAACCTATATTAATTCGGTCACTTTTAACTGTATCATACTTCGACTAAGAACTACCAACATTATCTTCATTTACTTAACGCACATATTATTGGCTGCTATCTTTATATATGATTACATGATTCAACTCGAACTAAATGCAATCTAGATAGTGTCTGGATAAATTTTTATCCATTTTATTTGTAATACGCGACATCTATTGACTTTTTCTGCAAGTCTAGGATGAATATTTATTATTAATTTTTTAAACTTTATGAGTAAAATTTAAAATTATAATATTTAATTAAATGAAGACAATATTAGCGAAACTCAATCAAAATCTGGAGACAGAAAAATCAGAAAAGATATTGGCTCCGCTGGGACTCGAACCCAGAACCCTTTTCTTACATGGAAACAGCTCTACCGATTAAGCTACGGAACCCATATTAATTCGGTCACTTTTAACTATCAGACACTATCTAGATTGCATTTAGTTCGAGTTGAATCTTGTAATCATATATAAAGATAGTTGTCAATAATATATGCGTTAAATAAAATGAAGATAATGTTGGTAGTTCTTAGTCGAAGTATGATACAGTTAAAAGTGACCGAATTAATATGGGTTCCGTAGCTTAATCGGTAGAGCTGTTTCCATGTAAGAAAAGGGTTCTGGGTTCGAGTCCCAGCGGAGCCAATATCTTTTCTGATTTTTCTGTCTCCAGATTTCGATTGAGTTTCGCTAATATTGTCTTCATTTAATTAAATAAAATTTACTTTCGCACTCCCCTTGATATCATGGAGACAGTCGAAATTAAATAATTACTTTATTTATATTCAGATTTTCTTTTTCACTTTTCACGAAATTTAAGAATTTACTTAAATGGTGTTGAGGTAGATATACTGTAGTTAGATTTGTCAACAATAACCAGGACTATTAGTGTTACTTGAATCTAATGTGCCTATCTGTCCACTAAATGATAATGATTTACTATATATATACCTTACAAATGACGATGAGTTGTATAGCTTTATGCAACGACATGATTTGCTCACTCCACCGTTTTCTGAACTGGCTATTGTTTGTTCAGTTGGTTAAATATTGTATTGAGAATTAAGATTGCTGTTTGTTCAGTGTTGGGTTACTTCCTTGGCCGAGGCGTGATTTTCATAATGTGAATATTGACATTAATACTAGCAATGAACTGCTAATGGAAACGACGGATCTATGGTAATTTTCAATTTATGAGTAGGTACCTATATTATTACTGAGTACTGTAGTTAATTTTCGTACTTGTAAGATTACTGACCCCCCAGGTCCATTTGTTCGCTTTTCGGACCAACTCATATAGATCTCATCGAAATCGTTGTCTCCCTTACTATCATGGTTAGAAATGTGATCTAAACGGTGTTAGAAAGATAAAATACAACGCTTTATATTCAAATCTAAAACTTAACCGGATACTAATTAAAACATACACAATTATGAATCCAAATTTCCGACAAAAATTTAAAAAAAAAATGAAACTTATAGAATGTTTTACTAATTATTTTTACATTAAAAAACAAAAAAGTGAGTTGACGATAATGTTTATGGTACATTTGCCTAATATTTTATTTTTTTTTAAGAAAGAAACATTCCCGGGCTACGAATAACCAAACAATGTTTGAAAATTTCCTACTACCACCATAGAAAGCCGAAAATGTTGCTTGTGTTGTGGTGGAGGACTTAGCCAGTCGAGGAATCGAATACGCGACGCTTGGGTGGGACCCAAGCGCTATGCCCACTCAACCAGTGACCGGTCTATTTATTATTGTGTATTTTATTTTTAATTATTAATGTGTTTTATTTTTCTTCGTTGTCACCGTTGCCACGTTGATTGAGTCATTTTTAAAACTTTTTTTTAGTTTGAATGCAAAATTTTTGTGTTTCAAAAACTATATGTTTATTTAGAATTATAAAATTTTAAAGCGTATTTCATCACCTTTCCAAAACCACAAATTTCAGTTTTTGGATACATTCAGAAATATTCAATTTTTTAAAATTTTATTTCAAAACGGAAATCATTTGATACTAAATACTCTGACAAAATACGATCGAGGCTTGAGGGGTTAAGTATCACCCACACACAACGCAGCACTTCAGATCATGACATCTGATTGGATAGTTTGTATGGACGGAAATGTTGAAGACGAATGATTAGAAAAAAGTTTGTAGGAAAGTGTCTGTTGAATCTCATCTGGTTACTAAACACCCCGACCTGTGGGCCTAGTCACTAATTTTTGTAAACCTCCGTTTCATGAAGTTACGGGTTTAGCTACGTCGCATACCCGTTGTTGTTGTTATTTAAGTTGGCGAATCTGTCAAAATACGGGTATGTGACGTAGCTAAACCCGTAACTTCATGAAACGGAGGTTTACAAAAATTAGTGACTAGGCCCCCTGAACAGAATGGAATCTGGGGAATTGTGAATTGGGATTCTTTTGAAATGTAAAAGAAATCATCTTCATAATATATGTATAACACTAGCATTCAATTTTGAAAGCGGATATTATTACGCCGCCGCCACCGGGAAACATTTATTGGACAATCAACGCTCTTGCTATTGGTCACCCTAAGTTAGTGTGCAGAGTGTGATGAATTGCATTAACCAACAGTGAAAATAAGAAAATATTGTAGCTTCCCACTTTAATTCAAAAAGAAAATACCAATTAATTATAAAACAGATACACCTGCGACATCTACCGGTTCAAAGTAAATTGAATTCTTGTTGACGATAGGGATCTACAATTAAGTAGATTGAGATGAGTATTGATGAAAAGAACACAGAGGGTGCTAGAAATCATCATTAATCAGCGTAATAATAAATAGTTGAAATCAACAGCCAATCAGGTCTAAGCAGAAAGCTATAAATAACTAATGAAACCAATCACAGAATGGAAGGCGTAGCCAGATTTTGAACAAAGAAATGGACTTTGAACCAAGCAGTTAACCTGAGATTTATGGAAAAAAATATCGTCATCAACCGAAAGATCAATACACTATAATGTAAACAGGGTCTCACGCTCGGTGCATTAGATACAATGACCCCAAATTTAAGATATACAATCAGTACAATGAAGGTGTTGGCAACCGCCGTTAACGAGCAAATTAATCCACATTATGTTGGAAAAACTAGGCAAGAAAATAGCAAGAAAATTATGATCAGAGGAAGGTTAAAGAAAAGACGTGTAAAACGTAAGAAAAGCTACTGTAGGGTTATTCAGCCGTATAACGAGTACATAGAAAGTCAGGGAGACCAGATTGAAAGGAAAGTGTACATTTTACATTTAAAAGGAAGAAAAACGCTGGAAATTAGGGATGTCACTCTTGTAACGTCAGGGAAAACGATTTGAAAAGGAAATCTAATGGAAAAACTGGACGTTTAAACGGAAGTGTTTATTGAACAATATAAGATTTCGACTTAATTTTGCGTTTTCAGACGAGTTTAAATAGATATCGTTATATATTTGGAATAGGGAGGTCATACTGGTTACATTGCGTTAGGTAAATCAAACAAAAAGGAATTGTTTTCCGTCAATTGTTTGACGAAAGTACTATGGAAGATAGGAAAGTTTGATGATAGACGTAAACATTATTTGAGTTGACGACCCCACACGTGATTTTGTTATTAAAACAATCAGAAAACGAACACGGTTTTAGGCGATTAAACCCATTTTAATGGCTTTTTGGACGATAAAAATTATCATTGGGCATAGGGACTGTTTATTCAAACTAAAAACGATTAGATTTTACGACCCTCGAATAAACGCTGAGTTATCGGTCGGTACATCGAAGTCCAGACATAAACACATGTCAAATTTTAAATTAATGTGAATTCAGGGAAGAAAGGGACGGAAGTTGGGGGAAGATCCATATGAAGTAATAAAAATTGACATATATTTAAGGGCCGAAGTGGAAGTTTCTCCAAAAAAAAATGTGGAAAATAACATAAAAAGTAATAGTATATAGAAAATGAAATTTTCTAAGAGGTGACATACATCGAAGACGAAACGGGGGGTAGTAAAAAAGAAAATAAAAACAATTAAAAGATGATTCCGTAAGGAAAAGTCATGAAAATTCAGAAGTATCGATGAAAACAATAAATTTGGCTTGGAATGTAACTAATCATATAGATGTGGATAATAACATAAGGATAAAAGAGGAAATTCGTAGGAAGAGTGTTGTGAATACAAGAAAATTCTAGGGAAAAGGGGAAAATTCAGATATACTACGTAAATAGAGAAAATACGGGTTTTAATGGAAAAATTCATACAAGTAGCAGTGAGATAGAGTAGAATTTATAAAAATTGCAACTCGAAATTGCATAGCAAACATTTCGATATGGAGATAATCATGATTTGTGATAGGTACGGAAAAATCGAGACGTAAATATAGTTATCGAAGACGGACCTTTTACGAATTGAGAAAAAAAATAACTAAAAAATTATGAAATTTGAGCTAATTTTGTATGACCAACAGACAAAAGGAATGAGGGGCATTTTGACGTAATATCGCCGGTCCGATCCTGGAAAAATGTTTAAACGAGATAGGGCATGAACAAAGTCATGAAAGGTGGACCTAACGACAGTTAAACAAAAATGACAGAATCGATATATGAAATCTCGAGTTGTTAGAGATTAAAGTCGTGGATCAAAGATAGCTTAGATAGGCCATTCTAATCCTGAAAGGGGTTTAAAAGACAGGACTTAGTGATTTTTGGTTAGTCATCGGGGGTTTTGAAAAGCGGAAGTTTGTGAGACGTGACGTGACGTTTAAAGCGGTTATTAATTGAAAAATTGTCTAAGTGTTAAAAAATTTTTATGACTCTGAAATAATTGGAGTCAAGTCAATAGAAGTGATTTCGGACTTAGTATAATCTAGTGTTAGATAAAATGCATTTTAACAGAAAGTTCTAAGTGTCTAAAGTTTGGTATTAAATTCAGTGTAAGAAATTAGTACCATTAATAATAATTAATTAGATTCAGTGAGGTGATTAAATCATAAATTTAAATTGTGAAAAGTTAAAAAGTGCTGCAATAAATACAATTTGTGTAGTGAAAAGTTCGGATTTTACAATCATTAAATATAAACATTTTGAGACTTAGGGAAATTGTGAAAAACAAAAATCAGTGAAATAAATAAATAAAGTTATGTGATAATTGATGTAATGCAAATAAGTGATAATTAATTATATGTGTCCAGTTTAAACAGCGAGAGTTATAGCAAATATCAAATATTTAAATTAATTATTTTTTTTTAAACAGTGCAAATTGAAAAGAGATAATAAATAAATAAAGTGCAAATCGAACGTAATAATTTATCACAGGATTAATCTAGTGTTAGATAAAGTAATAATAATAAATATGGACTTTGGAATAAATAATACAAATTATTAAGTTGTTGTTAAATGAGATTGTGACAACTTAATAATAATTATTATTTCGGAAAGTTTGAATAAATAGTGAAATACGTTATCTTACTGCAAAATAAAAGAGTTCGGTGATACAAGAATTAAATAATAAAAATAAATAAAATAAATAAAAAAATAATAAAATAAATTTGTTAATTATTATTTTTAATTGTAAAACTAACGTTTTTTAAGACAAGATTTTTTATGCATAGCATAAAGGGTAACAATTATTATAAGCAATAATTATCAGCCTGAAACACTCATCCACATTGAAAAATCTTTCAAGTCCCGTTGGCGTCATGTATCTTTTCTCGGAAGATTTTTCAATGTGGATGAGTGTTTCAGGCTGATAATTATTGCTTATAATAATTGTTAAATTTGTTAAGTTAACCAACGGGTTTTGAAAATATAATACATTTTGATTGATAAAGATTAGTCATCAATTAATTCAGTTTAGAGTCAACGCAATAATGAAATAATGAATAAAGATGATTAATCTAGGTTTAGTTAGATAATAGCTGAATTAGGTATAAAAAATTATATAAAAGGTTTGTCGTGTTGAACCCGACAGGAGTGGACCTTTTGGGGTAAGTCCTTACAAAGTATAAAATTTTCTAGAGACATGAACGAGGCAGAGGGCAGCTGATCGTCGGTATAAAATTTTATATTATTATAACAAAATATTATTTGCTTAATATGTGATATGTATCTATATTAAAATAATATATATAAAATAGATATATCTATGTATATGTATATATGTATATATATATTATTCCAAGAAAGGTTTAATCAAAAAGAAACACACTTAAATAAAAGTAAAAGGTATCGATTACTAATACCTACTTAGAACGCCCTATGCTATTTAAAAAATAGTTGTGTGCTAGAAAAAATTTCAAGATCATATTTTATACTTATTTTATTAATGTATGTACTATTATAACTTCAGCTAATATAAAATGATAAAAAAAAAAAGTTATGATATTAGAATTTATTTCAACTATAATATAATTGTATATATGTATATCAGTATATTTATTTATTGAGGCAAAATATATATGTATATGTATGTAAATTATAACTGTATTTATTTGGGATCAGGTTGGGGCAATTGCAAAAAGAAATTACCACTATTAAATTCAAGAGGAAATTTAGGACCGTAAATCTCACGTTCAAGGATGTTCCAAAAGTAAACAAGTGTCTTTCGTTGAATCTAGGTCACGAGGACAGCGGTAATGTTTACATAATTAAAATTGTTTATAAAACAACTCGGTCATTGGGGCACGGGGTCAGATACTTTAAAGGAAGATGTCCTTGGGTATTAAATAGGTGGTTGATAGGTATTAGTATTATAGTAGGTTGGGTTATTATATAGGTTATTATATATTTATTAGGTAGTTGACAGGTATTAATATTAACTTGACAATGGGACAAAGCCAAGAAATTGCACAATTATAGAAAATTTTTAAGCACAATCTTTAACTTGAACATGAAGAGATAAATTTAGGATTGAACAATTTGAAAGTAATTAGATTTATTATAGGCTAGTCAAACAAAAGAACTTGAAGAGTATCATTGAACATTTGAGAAAAATTTTATGGATTAACTACTCTCCTAGGTAGCTAATAGGAACATCAAACCTTTGGAAAATCACGGGTTAGTTTAGAAGTGTATTGAAGAATTACATGGAATATTCGAGGAGAAAATTATAGAACAATTACTCTCGTAGGTATCAATCATTTACATGAAACAGTTGACAAATCACGGGATAGTCAAATAAAAGAGTATTGAAGAACTACATGGAATATTCGAGGAAAAATTTATAGAACAATTACTCTCGTAGGTATCAATCATTTACATGAAACAGTTGACAAATCACGGAATAGTCAAATATAAGAGTATTGAAGAATTACAAGGAAGATTCGAGTAAAATTTTGTGAGGTAAATACTCTCATAGACATCAATCATTTACAAGAAGCAGTTGAAAAATCACGGGATGGCCTAATAACAAGTATCAATCAGTTACATGAGACAACTGGAAAATCACGGGATAGAAAAAAATTTTACCAAAAGTTGAACCTTGGGGGAAAATTTGGAAAACAGTTCAACAATAGGAGGCAGTGGTCGCTCCTTAAATACAAGGACCATTAACCAAACACATAATAGAGATGGCAATCTCTTAAATAAAATTGCCAACCAAACAAAACAAAAAGCTTGGAGTTTTGGCGAATCTCCAGAACATATCGCCAGATAATTGCTTATTATACTAGTATCTATTAATATGACCCACTATTATCATGTATATATTCGGTCATCGGTTAAGGTTTTGTGCAGAATTCCTTCCCACGAAATCCGAGCTCGGGATTTGAGACTGGCTAGACTCAAAATTGCGAGTTATAATCCTACCCAAACGTATGTTTATATATATATCTTTCTATGTACTGTACATTGGATGATGTGGACCCGCTTACAATTAGCGTTTTAGACTCGACAGAGTTACTCTCACATCATTTCTTGTACGTAGAGCGAGGATTCACGACCCGTAACTCTACACAACACCGTGAGTATATGATTGCATATAGGACGAAACCGGTTCGCCCTAAGTAAATAGTAGACCTTGGAGGAGATGGAATTTGGGGGTTTCGGGACTCGAGGAAAAGCCTGAATAGAGTACACGACGACATGGAAGATTGACAGAACAAGGTACTAAGACCCTCTGGAAAATCGCGTCGGCTGACTGTGCGAAGTTCTAGTTGATCTTTGACCATCCTGTTTACTTGCAGGAGGATAGGAGCCAAATTTTCGGCAGAAAAAGGGTATTCTGAGTTCGTCAAATTTGCAATCTATTAATTACATTAACCTACTAAACCCATCTTTATATGTACCTTATAGCAGCTGAATCGGATTGGAGAGATGACAAGCAGATACAAAACAATCATAATCAAATTTACTAACAATTAACCATTTGAGTCATACTTAATTATTTGTTCAATTAAACATGCGTAATTCGATTAGTACAGGTTATTTACGAGTTCGTTAGGATGTAGGAAAACATAATAAGCGACGGAGGAAAGTTAGTTCATTTAGAGAAACTATTTAAAGTTAGATTTGCAAGAGAGAGACCAATACAGTTTGAAACTCAACGCTCTGACTAGAATCAAGAAGTTACCACAAAGAATGAAAGTAATTAAAGTCCCATATCATAAATCAAAAAAATTACACAACGTTTGATGGAGTTTAATTACAACATAAATACGAAAATATTTACGTTCAAGGTCGTAAATAACGTATTAATTAGTTAAGTACATATATCTCTAAAGGTATGTAGTACAAGGGAGCTTTAAGTAAGCTTTCTGTAGTATCAAAGAAAATAAGGGTCCAATTTTCATGAAGGCTTGTGTGACGTAGGGAAGGAATTTTCCATCCCTACTACACACATGCAAAGCCTTAAAAATTTAAATATCGATCAGAGCCAAAAGAAAAGTTCAAGAAAACTTGAAGGGATGAAAGAATTCCAAAAATAAAATAAATCAGCATCAAAAGATAGAAATATCAACTGTCTTGCCGATGACGAGGAGAGTTTATATATTTAATATTAAACCAAAGTAAATCAAGAGGGGAAGAGAGAATTATCACAAGAGGTGCCCGGGTTCATGGGGTGAGGTTTGAGTAAGTATTGGTGGCGGATGCCTTTGCCCATCTACTGTGTGGCGGCTGGATCGGAGAGACTCTTTGAGGGAGACCTTTTGACTTCTACCATCCTGTGTGAGGGATCATTGGACAGATTGTCAAGAGGTTCCTACCCATCCCTCATACCTTTTTCGTTTCCAGAACTTCCTCATCTTCCTTTTCCTAAAAAAACCCTCCACATAGCATCCCCAAAGATTATATAGGCCCTAGGGATTTTTTTCGTCAGGGCCTTCTGTGTGTGGCTTTCCTTTTCAATTTCTGATTCCCGGCTCACCAGGGTGTTAAATAACTTTAATTATCACTTCGTTTATCCCCAGGGCTCTAATTAAGGGAATCGAATACTGAGTTAATTGAAATATATAATGTGTTCTATGTTTAGACATGCGACAAGGTTGCATTACTGAGATGCCACATTTTTCAAGTCAAACCCTAAGCGCAGTGCTCGCCAGCATTAGCACCTATTCAGTCATAGCATCCATAGCGCCGCAATCCGGGCGTTTTAACCGAGGACATTGTATTATCAACTCTGAAAGAGATTCGTGTTGGTTCAGCTGATCTTTGGTGCATACATGATATGCATATAACACCATCACCAGTCAATAATCCTTTGTTTATAAAATCGACGTCAATGAAAACTAATGGACAAGTAAAAAGGTAGTATTATTTATACTAGCTCGGAGTGCACTGAAAATTCTCACCTTTAAAACTGGCGTTAGTAACAACTAACAACGTGACGTTTAGCTAAGAATAACCAGTGTTTATTTTAGTATTTAATTTGCACTTCGTGAAGTTTTGATCCTGAAAATTCGAGGTCAGTCTTCATTTGCACGGAGCTTTGCAAGGAGTACAGGATCATTATGAAGAATTGTTTACGTTATTTACTTAAGTACCTACCTACATACAGAATTGTACAGATATTACCGTGCGAACGAAACTTTTCTAATTTTTCTTACAATTTTAATTCTATTTCAATTTATTTATGTATTTTGTTTATTCACATAACTAATTTTCACGATCGTTTTAATACAAAATTCAAATCCCTTAAGTTAGAGTTAATAACAAAATACGAGTTGATAAGTTAATATATTGTTTTGCTGATATTGATATTATATAATATCGTTTTGCTAAAAAAATTGTCATCATCCCAAAGCACACTTTCGGTCGTTAGGGAACGTACCCATACTACGTGACACGTTTAGGGGGGGGGTCTTCAAAATGTCACGCTTGGTACAAATGAGCGGCGGGGGCCATAGGTTTTTGGTCACCGGGGGGGGGGGGGGGGGGGGGGGTTAAAAATTACAAAAAGTTGTCACGTAGTATGGGTACGTTTCCTTACTTCGAGTAAAATGTGTTAAATATTTTTACAAAGTAAGTTTTTGAAAAAGGAAATATCATAACTGTTATTTCCAACATTTTTCCCATTGTTGACATCTATATTTAAGATTAGGAACTAGATTGTTTGTGATTACATAGAAATTCTTAGAATTTTTTGAATTACAAACTTATTATTAGGATGGTGGTGTACAAGTTTAGAGGTGATCCAACAGTTACAACTATTATAAATTTTTCATTTTTCGTGCATTATTTACCAATGTCAAATAGACTTAAAAACACTTTTAATACTACTCGTAAGTTGGTATGGACAACGAACGAATTGATATACAGTGCCGATTGGTTGTTCTTTTACGCTGGTATTATGCAGTATATCGACAAAGAGATGCATTTAAATAGAAATATGTTTTATGCTTTTGTTATTCGGTGGTATATTCTCTCTGCACACCCTTTCGGATATGCATAGTTATATTTTATGTAAGTAGATACACCGTATTTTTCCGGATCTGACTGCATACCGTATATAAGTACGCCTGGAGGCTAACTGTCGGAGGATCGACTATCATGGAACCACATTTTGGAGACATGATTTTTAGTTTAATTTTGATGGTGGTTTTGTAGAAACCCACGATCTTTAAATTAAAACAAGCATTCAACGTTAAAATATATTTTATTTCCATAGTTGTTATACAAGTTTTGTATATGCTAATACTACCGTACATTGGTTTGAACAGTAAGGTGAATTTTCTATTTAAATATTGATATGTTTCATTTCATAAGAAGTGTTATCATTGCAGATAATAGAGGCTACTTGACTTTTATGACTAAAGACTTTGGATGCCCACATTTCAAATTTAAAATTGTATTTGTGCTGAAAATTTTCCATTTATTTAATTATATTCAACTGGCCATAAAACCTAACACAAAAACAGATAAGCGAATCAAGAGAGATGGGCCTAGAACCAATTTTAATGCAAAGTCGCGGCCAACATCGTTCACCCATCTACTGAAAATCGCATCCACATACGTCGATGCCTCTGCGTTGTTTCTACTAGTGCGTTCACACCAAGCGCATGACTTTCATTGGCTCTGCCTTGCCGTTTTGATAGTTCTTGCAATTTGGTCGTTTCAAGGATGTTCGACACGCTTCTAAGCCATATCTCCCTCGAATTCTATTATCTATGACCAAACAGACATTAGAATTTTTTTTAGATAATTCAAAATATTAGAAATATTATTTGTGATGTATTTTTCAATTTTGATTGAACACTTTGTGCATTATAATTTGACAGATTTTTTAAAAATGTTAAGTAGTTTTTTCTACTGATCAAGAGAGGAAACTGTTTGAATAAGTGTTGATGTATCATAAATCGCCTAATTACACTTAAACACTGATTTTCTAGGCATAGCCTGTTAAAATGGTAAAGATCTATTTCTTACAAAAGCAAAACAAGTACATCATCAACCTTGTTAAGCTGAACTGCCAATCAACCACAAGCTGAAACAAAGTTACACACAGTCTAGGCGTGGCCTAATCACATTGAAGGATCCTAAATTATTTAATTAATATTAAATTTCTTAACTTATTTGCACAACACCTAAATTTTTGAGTGTGTCCTTTTGATAAAAATAATCTCGTCAAGGTGTCAAACAACTGAAATAAACGAAGTTGTAAGAATGAACTTCCAAAGCGAATTCTTATTTTAACGTTATTCTACGTGCTTTTTAGCTACGAAAAATCATGAACAAGGATTTTAAATCCTTATTGTAGACTCTCGCATGATATAATCCGTTAAATTTTCGATGCAAAACAAGATTTTATTTAAACAAGATCAACGCAGAAATCAAATAGCTCAATCATTATATTTCTCAGATTATCTTCTCCATTGAGAGATAAAGTTGTGTTCCTGAAAAGGAAGTTTTTAGTCGATTGGTATGACCAAAATACTTATTAGAGTAAAAGAATTGTTATTTTGTTGCCTGGTAGTGAATCTGCAGCTTTCTTACGAAATCGAAAATAACACTTAAGAATCATTATCATTAAGCATCAGAAAAAAATCGAAATCTAATTGAAGTCATAATTAATAATTTTAATTATATTTTTCTCCTGAGTTGTTAAGTTTCTTGCGTGAAACCATTGTTCAATTCTTATGAGAAACGATATTGTAATATACAACGAACTGGCTGTGCAAAATAGGGTTCTCATGACAAAACTTATCAATATCAATTTAATCAATAGCTTAAATAGAATACAGAAATAACACCAAACATCAGTAACATCACATAAATAATTTATATTGAAACAATCATTACGTACATACTTCATTTAGTTTTTTAAAAATATAGCGATGTACTTAATAAATTTTTCACAGTAACATAAACAATTTCTGATGCTAACAACAAATGACAAAGGTCAGTACTCTTTTGAACAATACATTAAAATCTGGTCACGTAAAATGGGACAGTCGCTCGTTTGTTGCTTCAAAGCAACATTAAAAATTGTGATGTTAAAATCATTTGTTTTTTGGGTGTATTTTATATTGTGACGATTTGAATGAACGTTACTGCCATCTGTGTATGAACGACCAAACTTCTAGTTTATTTTATGGATTATCTCGTTTTCCGATTTCATAGATGTCGCCCACACTTTGGGACGGTTGTTCGGGAAATTTTAAAATAACATAGAATTTTGTCTACACAAAATCAATTGAAACAAAACTGACGAAATACACACATTTTTAAACAACAATAATATAAAATTAACATAGATCAATAAAGTATTCATTTATACCATATTCAAGGGGATACTTTTATATGCGAACATTAAACATATTGAATAATTTAATAACTATCCTTAAACTGATTACTTAGTACAATAATTATAATTACATTATATAATTTCCTACAAAAGTAAAAAAGGGTCAAGGCTAGTACCTATATACCATATTAAATTGATCAAAGTAACGACAATTTTTATGTTTTCAAAATCTTAAACAATTCATCGAAAATAATTATTATCTTTGTTTATTCAATAGTGCGTAAAAAAGCATCTATTCTACGAAATCTTAATTACAATATTATCTTCAATACAGTGCAAAAATTAGTTACAAATTTCTATTTATTTGGCATTAGTTATGTAGCGTAATTAAGCAATTAATTTGAACATTTTATAGGGCCATTGTAATGGTTCAGACGAGAAAATTTCCTAGTGTTGGCTAATTCTTCAATAATACTCTGTTTTTATAGTCAGCTACATTGCTGCGCCTGCAATACTGCTTATGGGCAATTTATTAACTTGAGCATTAAACCTCATGATTCATGATAGTCGTTCTTGTTCGTTTCGTCGCATAACCAAATTTGCTATATTATCTTGCGTCACATGTTCAGTACCTATTCAGCGCACAAAGTAAAGTTCACTGCGGTTTGCAGCGTAGCCATTGTTGGATTTTTCTATGGTCTCCTGTGTTTGACGATTTGGTAGGTACCACTACAGAACCTGTAGGATATTTGGGAATATGTGTGACTAGACATTTTCATTCGGTACTAATAGCACATAATATTGAGATAAACGGAAACGCACTCGTAAGAACGGTATAACCAATTCTGGCGCAATATACTATATATTGGTGTCGTAAGTGAATACCATCGGCATATCGTTTATCCGTGCTTAGGGCGAACATACATTGTTATGCTTTAATAAACAGTGAGAAACTCATAAGACAAGTTTTTTTTGCATTTTGGCTTTGCGTAATACATGTCTGTTTCAATCATTTGATTCGCTTTGTTACTTGACATTTTTAGAAATCGACCACTTATCGAGATAAACGAAATCTCAATTCTTAGGTATTACATATATTTATAAAGCCAATTCGGGGACAACGCGGTAGTGTTATAAGATATAACATTATCTCTGGATGTTACGGGCAAGTAAGGTGGGAAACTTAAAGAAATAACGAGTAGCATTTTTACATTTCTGAAAAAGCGCTACTATTGCACGTAGACACAGTCAATCTTGCAGACGCAGCAAAATATTGTAAGTTGCTTCATTATGAAACCTTTATGAACTCGTTGATTTGTTTGCCTTGTTTCTCAGATAAATAAAGAACTTTATTTGTATTTTAACGGCCTCTGTGGTCGAGGGGTAAGGCTCTCTATTACAAATTGGGTGGTTGCGGGTTTGAATCCCGGCGTGCGCAAGTCAATATCATTATAATGTGTTGTTTCGGATCGTCCCAGAGTAGAAGATATTTTCAGTGTCGCCAGGCCGTGGTGAAAGACCACCATTCAGAATTGAAACTTTTGGTGACCAGATCTGAAAAGCCAGGTACTCCCCTCATCCTAATCTCCCCCATCTCCTTCCCCTCCCATTCAGCCTAACAGCGCACCCTAATTGGGGATGCTATAGTCTCACTGACTCCAGACGATTGGTAACTTAATTGGTACCCACATAAATAATTAAAAAAAGGTTTGTGCAAAAATTAAATTGACGTAATGTTCCAAAATTGACTTTTAATGTTTGCGTGATTTTGCTAAAAGCATAAAGTCTAAGTAAGAAAGCAGTACTTGCTCGAAGCAATACGTAAATCTTTTAATTTTTCATAAAGCTGACACCATTTTCCTTAAATTCTAAGGTTTGTTTAAAATCTCGTTTATAATAATTACCACCATCTCAATCAAATATACCTCTTCCAATATTTTCCAAAAGTTGATATGTTTTTTTTTGTTACCCTCAATTCTTCCATATTTATAATATGGATGAAGATTTTTTCCCTTAGCTTTTTTGGTTGTACATACACATACTCGTAGGTACATACAAATAAATCTATATTTCTAAAACTTCTTAATAAAGAAGAAGAAACTATAGAAATTTCAGCCAATTTGATATGCATTTTAAGACTAAAGAGTTTGTATTGTCTACGATTTGGGTAGGTATCTAAAGAATAAGTTAATATATGAAACTTATTGGTTGAATCGATAATTGATTTTTTGCATTATTTTTAATGAGATTTTAAGAACGAATTAAAAATATTATAAAAAAGTCACTAGATGGTTTTTGATTCAGTTTGAAATAGTAATGATAACATTTTTATTCCGGTTTGACCTACACAGTTAACCGTGCAAGATATTTCTGCCAATCTCACAATAATCCTGTTGCAATGATGACATACATACATTTATGGTGTGTAGGGATTTTTACTCGAAAGAAATTGTTTTCAGTATATATATTGGTATAATAATAAGAAATATATGTATAAAATTTCTTAGGAAAGTTATAATATTAGTTAAATAAATCTGTAATAGAAATAGGAGTCTTCAGGGTAAAGCAAGTCAGACCTAAGCTCGTATTATTGGCTAAGATTATTTAAAGATTTTCCAAAGACTTCTAAGACGAGATTTCGCCATAAGCATGGACCAGCCATGTTGGGAAATGGTGGAAATATACTAACATTGTGTAAAAGCAAAGAAACGTTAATACATTTAGTCCATTGGTATACAAAAAGTGTAAATATTAAATTTATTGATAAGTGTCATCATAAGAAAGGTTTCAATTAACTATTAAATTAAAAAATCTTATTTATATAATATTCTTACAAAGTTACATAAATATTGTACCTATTTGAAATATTGGTGTAAAAGCGAAAGTCTTTCTACTTTTGTAAGAGTTTCTACGATTACCTGAAAAATTCACCTTACTTTTTGAGATTGTGGTAGTGGAGTTACAAAGAAAAATGCCTTAGACTATAAATTGCATTAATTTCTATGGCATACAATATTAAGCCGTCAATAAGCCAGTTATAATTAGTTTCCTAATCCAATGAAATGTTTTAAAACTAATACACCTCTAACTTCCCTTTTTGATTGGTAAAAATACTATTTCCATCTGGTGGAATGCCATCATCGAATATTACTACGAGTCCAAAATACACGTCCAACCAGTAACACTTCTCGCACCATCCCTTTATATTAAATTAACCCTCTCACTACAGGGCGGGTATGATTATCTAATCACATATATATTATTGACTAAACAAAGATCACAATAATTGAGACGATGATGCACGAATATGCACACAAAGCGACATTTAACATCTCCATATTCACGATTAATGGGCTGTAAGAATACATCTACTAATTTTAGTTACAACACTCAAACATCGAAATATATTCCTGATTTATGGCTGACTTTAAATGCATCTTTAAATAACAAATGATCTGCACAAATAATTCAAATTAAATATAAGCGTACACCTATGTACTTCCTAAGTGGGAATTGCAAAGGATTTTTTCATCACCACGGTATTTTTTTCAATACATTTAGCATTTTCTTGAGAGGTTTTGTGATAAACTTCAAGACTACGCCTTTTTAATGTGAATCCATTCAATGCGTTGGGTGTATTGAACTATTTTATTAAAATAATCATTATTTATAAATACCATTTTAACATGGGTAAAATAACGTTCTACGTGCAGTCATATAATATTGGCCTACATTTTGTAAAAAAATATTTGACGACGTCATAACACGTCGGTCAAACAAAACGATATCAAGTAATTCTACTTAATTAATACACTAAGCGTCATGTTGTAGAACAGTTCGCCAAAGTGCAGTGCATTTCGTTCGCTCCTATTTCTACAGTGTTGAAAAAACAAGCGAAATTCATGTCTATTAACGAAATGTTCATACTTTTTAGGCCTCGTTCTACTTCTACAGTGTTTTATGCAATAGCCGTCTGCCTAGAGCTTCCGTTTTATAAATCCTCTCTACAATTTGCCCTAATAATCACGTTTTATCCAAAAAGATTGATATGTGTTTGACTTATTTGTAGGTGAACGCACACAGTGCGGCGTGTGTCATTGGCAACAAAATGGCGCCAATGATTGTACTCAAAATGGAGCCCGACGAATACAAGATGGCCGCCGAGCTACTGAGGGGATGGGTGACAGCTCCTTCGCATGGCTGCGCGGGGGTGTCTGAAACATTAACACAAACTTGAGAAATGCTATCATACGAATACACAATTAAGAAGGAAAGTTGGAGAGATGAAAATATGATTTTGTGAAAACTGCACAAAGTGCTTTTATGTCACCTTTTTTTAAAAATGATAAGTCATGAAAATCGATGGAAGAATGAATTTAAACAGTCCTCTGAAACAAGTCGTACCTCCTGAAAAGAAATGTCAAGACGGCTTCAGTATGCATGCAGGTAGGCTCAAATCGTTGGTTAGTATAATCAGACTAATCGAATTATTTCCACAGTAAAAAAACTTTTTTTATAAATATAACTTTGCTCTTCCCGGCAATGAGTTATCGTTGACTTCTGAACATCGGAGCTGGAACAGACGATAGGTAAATTTTTGTATCGACATTATCGGTGTCTTATCATTTATCGATGATGGTCGCCAACATACAAACAACTCACATCGAATAAATTAAGAAAACTTAGTCGTTGTGAGCTCTTGTTTGTTCGTTGGAGATCTGGAACGTTGTTGAACGAGTCGTTGGATGCTCGGAAACGATAACAAGTTACCGATTGTATCGATTAATCCTTTACCGGTCAACTGTGCTAGCCCCTGTGTTTCTGTGTTCTAACCCGTGTTTCTATGTTCTAACCCGTGTTTCTGTTTTGCTTTAATTTTTAATGATATTGCATGTTTCGATTCGTGATTTTGAACCACGCGATGTTTCATTGTTGAGTCCAGCTTTTCTAAGCAGATTCGAATTAGTGTGACGTGTAGAAGATTCCGTCTTCTAAATTGTTTAAATTAAATGTGTATCAGTCTTATTGCTTAGCCAACCCTGCTTTAAAACCCTGCTGGAAGTTTAAATTGTTCTTAATATACCTATGTCCATTAAACATATAAACGTGATAATCTGAAAAGATTCTATAAAACTGCACTTTCATTTTGGGTTAATTCGAAAACAAATATATGTTAACAGTAAAAACACAATGGAGATAATTTTTTTTAACATGATTTACAAATATGGCTAACTAAACACGAAAATGAGGAAATGCGCACATCATATCCTCAAAGTTTCATCGCAATCGGATTAATGGTTTAGCAACTCATAGGCATCTCAGCAAACATACAAACCCAGAAACAAACATATTTTGATTTGTATATAGATGCTGGTAAGAATAATATTTGTTAATACCTGGATTATTGTGAAGTCTGGGCAGGAACTGATTCCAGAAAGCACAGGTCTGGGCCCTGGGGCCCTTGCCTATCCCAGATCCATCAGCGTTAAATATATAATAATTGGGTTTGTCCTTGCTGTACAGGGGCCAGTTCTCCTCCTCGGGCACCGGACGTCTGGAATAACAAATAGATACACAATTATTATAGTTATGAATCCGAACAACCCGAACAAAAGTTTATACGTAATATCTGAGGTGAAAAACATTTTTAGCCTTAATGAACGTGATCTGAATTTAAAACAATTGATAACTCTTGATATGATAATGTAATTGATTGACTGTGCATTAGCTTGTGTCGCTCTCCATAGAGAGAGAAAAAATGGCCTTATACTTAAAAGCCCGGGGTCTCAAAAGTTTCGTATGATCTGTAGCTATTCGAAAACGTAAAAATAAATGAAATTATTGTTCACTATTAGCATGTTAAAATGGCCGGAAGTTTTGAAAAAAAAATAGTTTTCGACATTTGGAAAAAAAATAAAACAAAGGGTTCATATTTTATATTTGACTTATTTTTCATTCCATAACTGTAGTTCAAAGCATCAAAAAAATTTTTTTTAAACATATGTGACGTGTTGGTTAAAAATATAAAAGGGGAAAATAACACTTTTTCTGGATAAAATCAGAATTCTTGTTGACTTACTTGTATTCATACACTTGAACTTTTTTTTCATTTTTGTCAATTATACGCATTTTTTAATAATAAACAAACGTAAAAACGTTAAATTATTGAAAAAAATATATTATTATAAATTTAAAAAAAAATGGTTTTAGGTTGGTTTTCTGTTTTTCAATGCATTTTAGCGGGCTAATAACCATTTCAAAAAAATAAATTTAAATGCAGTTCTCATTTTCTTTGTAAGACGCAAATTTTGAGACCCCGGGCGTTTCTGAATTCAAAAGTTGAAATAATTGACATACCCTAATACACAGGCAGTGCCATAGTAGGTTCGCATCACCTACTTTGTCTATTATATATTTACTTATTGCTAACTTTCACATTACTTGTACCTTATATTTACATCTTACTGTATTTAGAAATTATGTAAAATTACAATGGGAAAAAATAAAGATTAAAAAAAAATATTTGTTTTTAGAAACTTGATAAAATTTCCTTTTAATTTTTGTATTTTAAATTCACTTTTATATTTACGAATTGGAATATTTTAATTTAAGGTTGAAAGAAGTTGAAAAAAAAACAACCACTTGTCTCTAAAACTTAAAACTTAAACTCCAAACGTCAAAAATAAGTGAATAACGCCTGACAACATCAGGTGTTTCGATGAATTGTTTTCCACATAATAAAATAATGTGTTATAAAAACAATATCTGCTTTTTATAAATCTAGCTTTCTATTGACGCACTCCGAGTAATCTTAAGTCAACATATCAGAAGTGTGAAACAAACAACAAAAAACAGAAAACAATGTTGTGGCATTCGTAGCTTAGCGGTCTATTTGATTAATAGTCGAGAGTTTGCGAATTCGAATCACGATCAGCGAAAAACATCAAAATTCTGTCAGGTTCGGATGCTGGAGTGTTGATTAAACGATAATCCTCACAAAAAAATACATTCACAACCGTTGTAATGTAAATTCAATAAGTTTGCACGTGATTACACAATAAAGACCCACAAAACGATGTTTGTGCCCTGCCCTAAGGGAAGTTCGCTTTTGCTTTGCCACTGCCCATGATGTAGACTATGTAGAGCGCTTTACTTCCGCCATCTACTGACTCGTCCTCATTTTTCAAGACCCTCGTAATAATTCAGCGCCAATATTTATTTCATTAATAATTATTAGGCGGCTATTTCGGTATTTAAAAATGTCTCACCTGTCATTAACAGGGCTCGTTGCCTTTGAAGGGTGTGAAAGGTGTGAGTAAAAAGGGGCTTTAATTTGGGAACTTGGAAGAGGAAAAGCGAAAATTGTTTTATGTAAAATTTGATGCTACGTGCAAAATTGAGATGTTTAAGAGGATGTTTAGTATATTATAAATGGGTGATTTTAAAGTGGTAATATGTGAGAAGTAAATTCACGTAAAATCACTTTATTGTTTTAAATAAGTATAAGTGGTATAATAGTGGTGTTATATGTTTAAGTAGGAGTTATAAACGTGGTGTTGTTGGTAATGTTTTTTATAAAACATTTTTTTTTTACGTAAGCACCACACAGGAGGCCCTGAGGGGAATTATTTTCTCATCTCATCTTTGAGAATGCTGTGTGAAGGGTCTTTTTTAGGAAGTTCTGGAAAGGAAATGGTATGAGGAGTGGGTAGGAACCTGGGGGCCAGTGCGTCCAGGAATGAATCCATCCGTCCCACTGCGGTGCAAGGCAATGTACCGAGAGAGTACGACTGGAGAAGTTAAAGGGACTCCCCCAACCATTCTCTCCTGATCCGGTCTGCCATGTAGTTGGTGGGCAGACGCATCCGCTGCCAAGACCCGAACAAACTTCACCCAGTGAACCCGAGAATCCTACTAAGTCACCAAACATAGCGCACCTCTTGGGGTGACCAATAGTGTGGGCCGAATTTTTTTTCTTCCGAATTCCTTATGGCGCTAGTAATAAAAAGTTGTCTAGGTACCTAAAACATAAAAAAAAAATAGTTTAAAAAAAAACAAAAAATATCCTAAGGCTCCGGGGGTCCTTTGAAGTTTGAGAAAATATCGAAATATTACCATTTTTTCAGCCCCTGCACAAAATATTCTGAAATAGTTTAAAGATATTCATTTATGAGATCTTGTTAAATAAAGTCCCTAGCTTCGATGTATATAACTATCATCTATTATTTTTATAGTAATATGGCACTAAAACACCTCCGCCCGCAGTCTCCAAACCCGCCCGCGCTTGAGCGGCGCGCCGTATTGCCCGTTCCTTGGTCGACCAAGGACCCCCCATTTCGTGATATTGTTGTGTAGGTAACTAAAAATATTTTGAAAATAAGGGAAGAAGATCATTTGCCAACCATTTTGAAAGAAAGAATTACAAACATTATTAAGGCATATCAACATATATACTTGTTGAAGTCAGAAAAATGTGGAAGAAATACAGTTTCCTTCCAAAGAAGAGTCTCTCCATTTAAAATCACAAGCTCCCTACTGTTTGATATTAGTTATTGTAAATTTAAAGTCAATAAATGCAATTTATTATTACAAATTAAAGACAATATGAAAGTTTCCCTTAAAGAAAAAAACCAAAGAGGTGAGAGAAAAATGTTTATCGGCAGTGTTGGTATACCGACTACGAAAAAATTCGAAAAGCCCATGAAAAGAAAATGAAAACATCTTACCAAATCAACTGAACAGGTGTCAGAAAAAAAAGCTTTAAAATTTGAAGACATTTTGTATCATTGTCCATCATTGCGTCATTATCTTCCACGTTAACATCAAAATCATCTTCTCCTGATGCAAAATCAAGTCGGCTACTTAAGACTAATAACACAGCCTTCCGACAACAAGCAACTCTCCGTCTTTTACAGTTCTCTCCAAGATCTGTAAAGGTTCAGGATATTGGATTGAGCTGGAGCAGCAATCGCTGCTGCCGTCTTAAATGATTTCAACATAATCACGCAGGATAATAATAATAAAGTAATAGACAAAAATACACAGCGTCGCGAACGTCTGTGTGCCAGATCTGTACTCATAAAAGCTAAGTGCATAGACTAAGTAGATTATTTTTTGATGGTCGAAAGAACAAGACCTTAGCTAACATAAAAAGATACAAATACTATAAAAGCACAGTACTTGAAGAACACGTATCGATTATCGTGGAATCAGGATCTCATTTCTTGAAGCATTTTACGCCTAGGCCAGGCACTGCTGTAAACATAGTCAAACCAATAATGGAATATTTTGCTCGTCAAAACATTTCACTCTACCATTTAAAAGCAATTGCGTGTGATGGCACAAATTTTAATACGGTAACAACAACTGGTGCTGCGATTCGAACGATGAAGAAACATTTGAATGGACTGGTACATTTGCTGATTTTCTTTTTTCATTGCAACGAGCTGCTTTTCAGCAGAGTTGTTTTTCCGGTCTCGTAGGTTCGACTTTTCATAATTGTTATAATTTACCGGTACAACCTTTTTTCAAATTGATGTTGAGTATTCAACATCAAAATTTAAGCACCAATCAAAAAAACTTGCTTGATATTTTCAAAGCAGTTTTCAGCAGACGTTGTCCTCCTGAAATTGCCAAAAGAACCCAGGAGTGATTACTACAGTGAGTCGAATCTAACGATTATATATTGGAAGCGCAACGCCATCAGAAAATTTTGGTTATGTTAGCCACGTTTTTCATGAGGGCATACTTTCCTATGTGGTTTGATATAAAACTGCATGGGTCGTGCAAAAAGGTGCAAGGCGTGTTTTTAGCATGATTAAATATTCGCGCTATCTTCCGGATGAATTAAAAGCAATAACTAATCCGGCGATGCAGCGAAACGCTTACTTAACTCATCCTGAAAATTTACTCTTGTCAATGATAACCGATGAATCACCTACCATCTAAGAACTTGGAATAATGCATTTATTGAAAGCCAGAGAGTTATCCGGACTGAAAACTGAACATTTAAAGTACCCACATTGAATTTTGATGCCCAATCCTACTTTGATATAATATTTTGGCAAGATACGCCAATCACGTTTCCTCCCATTTTGGAAGATGTAACGGAAAAAGAATTAGAAGAACTAAACCTAACTTCAGAAGTCATCTTTATTTTCATCAACTTTGACAGGTTACTACAGATTACAGGTCACTCTTACACAATCTGTAGAATCTGTAGAACAATCTGTAGAACGTTGTGAATAGGTTGTGACTGAAATATCGTCGAAAGTGTGTGGCAAGAAAAACAGGAAAGGCTTTATAACTACAACAATAAACTCCAGGAAAAATATGCCAAAAATTGTAAAAAACGTGATTTTCAACGGGAATAATTGATCACATTTGATTTTTCATAATTATTGTAATAATTATGGTTGTAATTTTTAATGTTGTGACTGCTTTAATAGTAATTAAATTGATATCGAGAATTTTGTAATTGTAACTCTTTCATTTCCTTACTACTTGGGAATAATTCACAAAAATATATTTTTTAATCATTTTTCGAACGCTTCGGGGAACCTCGAAACGATTATATAATTTTTTTATTTTTATTTTTTATTAACACCAAAGACCTAAGACAACTTTTTATCACTAGCGCTCAAGGAAATAAGACAAAAAAAAATTCGCCATACAGTTGCGGCCCACATTAGTGACCAATGGCAGAGGTGTTGGTTATCCAATAAATGGTTCCCGGGGCGACGGTACCCATACCCGCCTCCAAAATCGTAAAAAGTGTTTTAATTAAATTTGTAAAGGGGTATTCAATATGTAATTGGTTTGTATCTGAAATAATTGTCAAAAAGGATGTTATGTTAAAATGAATTGCGCATAAAGAGTTGTTAGATGCTAAATTGAATTATACTGAAGGGTTCATTTTACTTGTAAAATTTGTCGGCATTAAATAAATGGTGATTTTTTTTTACATCAGCTCCTCCATCAGGAGGCCCTGGGGAAAATAATTCCCCCCAAGGCCTGGGTCATCTTTGGGGATGCTGTGTCGAGGGTATTTTCGGGGAAAAGAGGGAGTGGAAGTTTTGGGAAGGAAAAAAAGATGAGGTTCAGAAGAAATCTGGGGTTCAGTGTGTCCAGAAGTGACGGACGAATGAGTTCATCCGGTCCACTGCGGTACAAATCCTGTTGAGAGTCCTGCTAAAGAGGTCAAAAGATCTCCCTCAACCATTCTCTTTCGATCCGGACAAACCTGACCCCCATGAATCCGGGAACCCCTGCTAAGTCACTAAACGCAGCGAACCATTTGGGGTGACCTATGGCACAGGTGATGGTTATCCAATGAATGGTTCCCAGGGCAGCGGTACCCACACCCGCCTCCCAAATTGAAGAATTCGTGATGTAATGGAACATAGTGTGTTCTACACAACAAAAAAAAAAATTGTAACTGTTTTGTTTTTAAGAATTCAATAGCAACAACAAACATATTGTCACCATCTTGAAAGGAATCGCACAAAATAGGGAAAGGTTGAAATCAATTGTTGGTTCTTTAAAATTTGTTTAAAAAATCCAAAAAATTCAAGCCGCCCGCCCCGGGGACCATTTATTGAATAACCAACACATCCGCCATAGTTCGCTCCAAGTGGTTCGCTACGTTTGGTCACTTCGAAGAGGTGCCGGGTGACGTGACGTGCGTCCAAGTCTTGGCGGCGGATGCGCCTACCCACCAGCTGCGTAACGGGCCGGATCGGGAGAGGCCGGTTTGGGGAGGCCCTTTAACCTCTCCATGTTTTCTCTATCTACCCATCGTCTTGCACCGCAGCGGAAGGGATGGATTCATACGTCCATCACTCCTGAACAAGCCGACACCTAGATTTCTACCATTTTTTTCATCCCAGAACTTCCTCTCCTTCCTTTCCTTAAAAATACCCTCCACACAGCATATCCAAATATGACATAGAGTAGACACCTGTGTGAGGTTAATTAAAAAAAAGTGTTTAATTAACGACCATAATAAGCTCATAAATCACACGCCAGAATGATTGTTGTAAATTCCGCTGCTTTGTAAAAGCTTCCCGGTTAACGAAAAGCTGATAAATCATGTTCGCACGGCCTTAATGCCTTGTTCTGGAAACACATTACTTATGTTACTTTCATAATTTATTTTGTTGGCCTTAAACAGTTACAACCATATTAAAGCGATAGGTGTATAATTTCCCAGAGAATGGGAAAGAACTTGTTAAAAATTGCAGGTTTGAACATAAATGGTTGACCTATTGTTATTCAAAAATATAATTTACATACGCTGTTTTATTACGGGCACTTTTCAGAAATACATTTATCCTATTGAAAATCTGAGATATTTCAATGCTAACCTTTGAATAATCTCACGCAACATTTAATTGCGAACTAACTCGGATAAATTCCCCGTTTACACGATTTGTTTTGAGAAAAGTGTCGGTTCTGGGCTGTAATACAATAATGTATAAAATCTACGAGTAGGTAGTATACGGCCGCCTTGGTATGTAAACCGAAGGTTGTTTGGATTTAGGAATTTCCGCTGTAATTATTCACCACAACGAGCGGTTAATATAATTTCAAAAGGCCGGCGATAAGCCAGGAAATTTATTCGGAGGCGTCGGGGTTCATCATAATTATGTCAATTACAAGTTTGGGAAAATTTTGCTTCATCAAAAATAACAGGAACATCCAATGAAATTATTCATGTCGAACAGTGCTGAAAATGCTAAGGGAAGATAATAAAACCCACTTCATTATTTAAGGGAATCGAAAATATGAATTACGTAATTTAATATTTATTTTGAATAATTTTGCACGTGACATGTCAAAGTCAAAAATTATTATAAAAAAGTCAATATTTTAAAATGTCAAACCACAAAATGATTTTTTTTTACATGAGCTCCACATTGTAATTTCCCCCAGGGCCTATGTCATCTTTGGGGATGCTATGTAGAATGTGATGCTATTTTTAAGGAAGGGAAGGAGAGGAGAGTTCTGGGAAGGAAAAGGATTTAAGGGGTGGCTAGGAATCTGGGTTTCAGTGTGTCCTGGTCATCCGCCTTCAAGACCTAGAAAAATCTCACCCCGTGAACCCGGGCACCACAGCTAAATCACCAAACGTAGCGAACCACTTGGGGTGACCTATGGCAGAGGTGTTGGTTATCCAATAAAGGTTCCCAGGGCGGCGGAAGGCATTAGCGCCTCCCATATTGATATTAAAGTATGGTTAAGTTTAAAACTGTGAGAACTTATTAGTAAAATTTTGACAATTTTATGTCTTAACTGCTGCTAAGTGTCTGGAGCTAGTGACATTATGGCATCCCCATTTGGGGTATGTTGTGAGATTGAAAATAGTGGCGAGCTGAAGGAGGGGGGTGGGGGAGAGGAGATAGGAAGTTCATGACTATTCAGATCTGGTCACCAAACACGGTTAAAACCATTCTAAGCGACGTTTCCAATCTGAACGTGGGTCTTACACCACTTACACTCTGAAACGTGCCGCAAATACACTAAACGTATATTATTTTAAACGACTAAATGAATCACATAAAATTTACTTGCGCACGCCGGGATCTGAACCCGCGTACTCCAGTATGCTATACCCGAGAGCCTTTTCCCCCAACCACGGAGGCCGTAAAATTGTCAAAGACATTTTTTTAATAACAAAGAAGTAAGATGTGAGACCTATAATAAAGTTTAAAACTCGAAGCAACTTTTTTCTTTGATCTCGTTTTACATAAATTCGTTTTACAAATAGGTCGTTCAAAATGGCGACAGAAACAGAAATATTTGATATAATATAATTATTTTTATTAGTTTTAAGTTATTTGCGACAATAAAAGTAAAATAAAGACTTGTATTAGAAAGAGAATTGAAGTGGCAATCCCCGGAGCGCATAAATTGTAACTGCATTTCGTTTTCCCAAGCCGGCGTAGGCACGAGCAGAATGTTTAGTCGTCGTATACCCCGTAGCCTTGTAGAACCGTAGCCTCGTAAACCCGTATTCGAGTGAACTGCCCCTCCTTTGTATGGACGTTGTACGTGACTTCAACAAATAAATGCACTAACAAGCCATTGTGTGAATGTTCAATATTCAATAACTGTACCAACTTGACACATTATGCATATTTACGATGTACACCTCACTAACATACTTGAACATAGTAAGTGAGTTGGTAGTAGGTAACACAGTAAGTTATGTTCAATGGTAAAAAATACTTTAATACAACGGCGAACAATCGTTAGATTATTCATTATTGATTATGTAATTCCAAAATGGTTTAAGCACGTAGGCACAAAGGTTAATATTACTAGAGTGTTTGTTTTAATGAATTATGAAAGCCTTTTATTCTTCTTCTTACTATTATTACCTTTAACATGACGAGGGTTGGAAACAACTACCATATTTGTTCACTATAACTAATTTCATCGCCGTTCTGCATAATTATGCGGTTTTAAAGCTATAACCTGTGGCAATCTTAAACATTACCATTCAGGATGTTCGTCGTAAAAGTTATATGATTGTAAATGAAGATGCAATAACGTGTACTACCTCGTATTTTTTCGCAAAAAGAAAGACCTCAAGGACCGCCACATTCATCAAATGTTACAAAAATATTCATCTTAGGCATATCTCAGAAAGAGGAGAGAAATATAATCTCAAAAGTATAATTAAAATAAACAACACAAATTTTAACAAAACCTAAACACGACTTCAAAAAATGCACTAAAAAGTAAAAAAATAATTTCGTAATAAACTTTTTCTACTCATCAATATGTAGGTACGATTGTTATTTTTGGAGTCGGTGTCAGCCAAGGTAGGTTTGTAACTACATACATAGTTATAGGTGAGATTTGCTTGTGTCGCACGCGCAACTTGACGAGGTGAGAGGCGAGAGCGGGCCGCGGCGGGAGGGGAGCTGCCAAGTGAACATGCCGGGCCGGGTACCTTGGCGGATCCCGATCAGAACCTAACCAAACTCTCATCAAACTACCCTTGAAGTACATCCTTTCCAATAAAAAAAGAATCATCGAAATCGGTTGGCGTGATGTTGAGTTATTCGTCCATTTGTCGCGCACATACTTGATGCAAATTTAAGACTTATATGATTTTCTCACGGATGCCATTCTCAGAACTGGACCAAATTAAAATGGGACCACACGGCCAGCACCAACTCTCAAATAAAAAAAGAATCATCAATATCGGTTCACCCAGTCGAAAGTTCTGAGGTAACAAACATAAAAAAATAAAAAAATACAGTCGAATTGAGAACCTCCTCCTTTTCGAAGTCGTTTAAAAAGAGACCACTATTCAAAATTGTAACTTTGTTGAAGTGGTTTCAAATGTTCTCAATGAACTGTTTTACAAGCATAAGCAGATTCGACAAAATTCCTACTCCTAAATCTCCTTATTGATGTTTTTTTCTATCCCTTATTTTTTCCCTCACAAACATTCCCTAATTTCTGAAACCTTAGTTCCAATAAATAATAATCGTGTATTGGAATTATTGTGTGAAGAATTGTATAAAATTTTTCAATAGTAAATAAAATATTCTCACATATCTTTTCAAGCATTATGCATGTATCAGACCAACCAATACGCGCGCTATTTTCTCGGGGTTTGGCCTATTTCAATGTAAATAGGTTAAGCCATGGGAGCATTATGGCGCAAGTGTGCCGGCCCCATAAAAGTATTTCTTTAAGACTCTCGACACCAATTATATTTACTTGAACGCATCTTGTAGGTTTAAAACCTAGCAATATTAGTTATTTTCTTTATTTCTACATTAGGAACTAACTAACAATCGAAACATTTCCAGCAGGGGTAGGAAAAGCGAAGATACTCGTACCGCCACACAACTGTGTCTCGGCACACCTGTTTGCTTCATTTATATTCATATCCATATCATATTCATATATAGTCTTCTAAATGCTCTTTTATCTACTGGAGCGCTTTTTGCCACAATATGGCACCATTTAAAATACCTTGGTTTTGCTTTGCTACCAGTTTTAGGCAATTTATCTCTTGGTGAATTAATTTTTTTTTCAATTTTTCCCTATTAAAATTCGGAGGTATGATTTTTTTAATGTTGGCGGGAAATATTCAAAATGGTCACCAAAAAATCATGAGCGATCGGAGGAAAAAGTTAAAAATCGCGCTTTCGTTCGAGAGGTTCAAAATTCACTTGATTGAGTCATATTTTCCTCGGGCGTCCCCGACTTCTTCTACCAATAACTGTATTCATTGTGCCACCTCTTTTGAGAATGTGAATTATTGTTCGTAATTAAATCACAAAAATATATTTTCTCCAACAAATAGTTAAGTTTAATATTACCTCATCGGTCAAAAATATTGCACCAAATTATTTTATTGCCGGTACGGTGAGGTAGGTAATTTAATGGTATGTATTATCTTATATAATAAAAATCTCATGTCACGGTGTTTGTGGTCGCACTCCTCCGAAACGGCTTGACCGATTTTTATGATATTTTTATGTATATTTATTATATTGATAATAGGTTTTAAAGTATATTTCATACCGCTAGGTTATCAGGGTGTCCCTATCCAGAAAAAAAATCTTTTTTTTTTTCTATTTTTTTTAATATTTTTTTTCATTTGGCATCAAAAAATACCTATAAAACAAATTTTAACCCTCCAACCCCTGCTCTTCCATTTTTTAATCGCAATTTTAGTATTTTTGTATGAACAAATTTAACCGTCTTTCGTATTTCAAGCAGAACGAAATTATTTATGTTGTTGAACGACAGATGGCGCTACGTCCGGCTCATCGAACTTTCATCCACACATGCGCAAGACATTCACGAGAAGCGTCGCGTCATTTTGATATTTCATTCGGCATCATGTTCTCGCGTGGGCAAACCATCTAGCTTATTTGTGTTGGCTAAAGACGGGCTGACAAAAAAAAATGTACACTCAATTGCTCTTCGGAATTCTTATTGATTTTTTTATTTCATTTTCCTACTTTAGTTGGTGTTTTTTTTTGTTTTTATCGGCGGTCATTGTCTACAGCGCTCCATTCCTCTTTCTGTCATAGATCCCATCCCCACACACTTACAATACATTCGTTATTTTTTTTATTTAACAACCAATATATTCGCTAGAAATAATTTATATGGCAGAACAACGTTTGTCAGGTCAGCTAGTATTGTATAAAACTGTAAAAATAATATTTCAAATAATTGCCGATAACCAAAATTGAAACTCTTACACACCTTTCTTCGTTCATTCTCATAATATTTTTTAATTCATTGTTAAAGTATCGCCCTGGTGTTTGACCACCATTCAGAATTGAAATGTTGCTTGAAATGGCTTTAGCCGTGTTTGGTGACTAGATCTAAATAGCAAGATAATTTTCCACCTACGTCTTCCCCATGTCCTTCTCCTACCAACCTTCTCCTCCTCTCCGCCTACCTTCCGCCTCACAACAAAACCCAATTGGGGATGACATAGTCTCACTGGCACCAAGCGATTGGGAGCAGTTGGGAGTCTTGTGCGGAATTTAAATAATTTTTTTTTTATTTACTACGAATCCAACGATAATACAGGATAAGGCGCTTACTAAATATCATTTAAAATAACAGAATTTTCTTTTGAAAATACGATGTTTTCTGTTTTCAACGAAAAAGATTCATTGTGAAAAACTTTCAATTTTTTTTTTTTACGTTTCACTTTGTTGGTTTTTAACTCGGTTTATTATACAAGTCAACAGTCAAAGGGAGTTTAATAATAAAGAAACTACTTTTCAACATTTAATTTGATCATATAACAATGGTAAAAGGTTATTTATTTAAGAAAGTAAGTTCACAGATCACATAATATGGTAAAAATAGTCACAATGTACCAATTCACTAATTAACTGAGCAAGGGATCGGAGGGAACCTTGCCGTTAGGCTTTGGGAACAACAAAAGCTGACTGTGGTTCTGCTTAGAGGGTCGTACCATAGGACGAAGCGCAACTAAGGCAGCAGTCGGGGGTCTGGTTGGTGCTTTACTTATGGTAGTAGAATACTCCTTAGAGGGTCGTGCCAGAGGACGAAGCGCAACTAAGAGAGCGTGCTAGCCAAGAGCGAGCTGCAGACGAACTGACTGATTTAGGGCGTGCAGCCTGTTATATAGCCCATTCCTTGTTGCGGGATGTGGTTTATGTAGCGGCTCGAGGGTGGGAGATGCGCAGAAGGCGTCGGCGCATCCTGGTTTGCTTAGGGGTGGGTGAGCAGGATGGCGCTGTACGGGGGAAAGAGATGGTGTAGTGGCAAGCGTAAAAACGGCGCGCTACATCCTCCCCCTCTGGATCGAGGAACGTCCCGTCGAAGATCCAGGTCTGTAGTAGCGTGGTGGCTACTTATTCTTCTTTGGTCGACCTCGTTTGCGTAGAGGAATAACCGGAGTGGGCAGCGGTGTCAAGTGCCCGTGGTATGGAGTCAGTGCTGAGGTGTGGTAGGTGCCTAGCGAGACATCTGGTGCTTCCATTGAAGCTATCTCGTAGCTCGTTGGTCCATGTTGCTTCAGGATCAGGTAGAGGCCATCGCGTCGTGGTCCTAATTTTGCGCTGAAGCCTCTTGCGGCTTTGCTAAGAGCGTGGGAGTGGACAAAGACGTGATCTCCGGGCTGGTAATGGGGGTCTTCTCGCCTCTTGTTATCCACGTAATTCTTTTGTTTGTCTTGTTTCTCATCATTGTGGGTCCTGACAAGACGTAGGGTATCGGCTAGTTGTAGCAGATGCGGCGTTATCTCGGGGATGAAGTTTTCCGATAAGATAATGCTTCTCAAGTCTCTTCCGACGTCATCGTCATTAGCTCACGTCCAAATGTGAGATAGGCAGCGGAGTATCCGGTGCTCTGACAGAACGCGGTATTCATGGCGAAGCGTATTGATGGAAGGCTTTCGGCCCATTTTCGGTGCTCTGTGCCAACCAGGATGGCTAGTTGGGGTTTGAGGTCTCGATTTTTCCTCTCGACAGGATTGGCCTCTGGGTGGTAGGCTGGTGTGAAGGTGTGCTTGATGTCCAGGCAGTAAGTCATCTGCTGCATCACGGCACTCACCAACTGGGTACCGTTGTCGCTTATCAATCGGCGTGGGGTCCCGTAGCGTAGGCATACTTCATCAATCAGGACGCGGGCGCAGGTCTCGGCAGTCGCGTCTTTGAGGGGAAATAGTTCTATCCAGCGTGTGGCCACGTCTTCGATGATGAAGATCCAATTCTTCCCATCCTCGGAAGTTGGGAGTGGTCCGAAGAGGTCGAAGGCTACTGTTTCAAACCTCTGGTTCATTACTGAAGTCTGTAGGAGGCCGGCGGGTTTTAGGTTTGATGGCTTGTATCTCTGGCACTCCAGACAGTTCTTGACGTATTTCTGTATGTAGGTCCGCATATTCTTCCAAAAGTATCGTCTGGCAATTCGTCGAATCGTGCGTTCTACTCCGTAATGCCCAGCGGTAGGGGCATCGTGATAGGCCATGAGTATTTGGTGTTGCTCATGCTCGGGGACGACTAGTTGAGCGTCCTCTTCTTCGATATCGGGTGCATATCGGTACAATACACCGTTTTGCATCAGGTAGCCCTTAGTTGTCCAGTAACTAAGGTCTTCGTTTGGATTGTTGGCTTCAAAACACTTGATAATTTTCTTCAATGCAGTGTCTTTCAATTGTTCTCTGCGGATATCAGCCGCGTTGCGTACTGGAACGTCGAGGGTTATCGTGCATAGTGCGCAAATAGAGGGTGGGTCTTCAAGTAATGGTGGTCGTGATAGTGTGTCCGCCACCAGGTTTGAGCGTCCAGGTGTGTATTGGATTTTCAGGTTGTAGGGTTGAAGCTGCAGGGCCCATCTTGCAAGGCGACCTGTGGGAGACTTTAACGTCATTAACCACTTCAACGCTTGGTGGTCGGTAACCACGGTGATTGCTGTTCCTTCAATGTATCCTCGGAACTTTGCAACTGCCCATACGACTGCTAGGGCTTCTCGTTCTGTGGTAGAATAGTTCCTCTCTGCTGGTAGTAGCAGGCGGCTCGCGTATTCTACCGGATGTTCTTCGAGTCCCTCCCCCTGGACCAAAACTGCTCCTATTGCGTAGCTGCTTGCGTCCGACTTTATGATGAATTCCTTGCTTCCATCAGCTTGTCGTAGTATGGGGGCGCTAGTGAGTAGTGCTTTCAGGGTGTCGAAAGCATTCTGCTGTGGGGATTTCCATTCCCAGGTGGCGTCTTTCTTTATCCAGTCCAGACAAAACCTGAATTACTTTGTACTAAACAAATATTTTTTATCAAAACACTTTCTAAAAAAATTTTTTTCTGGGATCCTGTATATACGAGTATTAAATTTATTTATTTAATACCAACGGTGTATACGTCGTATGCACCATAAACAAGAATACATGCAAGAAAACATAACGCATAAAACGAACAAACTCTAGTAGGATATAAAAGTAAGAGATTTAAACTAACTAACTAACTAACCATCACGCCGTTTCCCGCAGGGGTAGGCAGAGAGGATGGACCGCCAAACAACTCGATCTTGGCACACACTCCTTGCCTCGTTCGCATTCATACATCGTCTCATACATGCTCTTCGATTATTCTCACTCTTGACATGGCCCGACTCAAGTATCTGGTTCACTTGGTCGTGCCATGTCTTTCTCGGGCGTCCCCGACTTCTTCTACCATTCACATTTGCGTCATATATTCTCCTTACACTCCTTTCCTCGTTCATTCGCTCTACATGCCCAAACCATCTGAGCGTTCCTTTCTTAATCTTACTCATTACTAAGAGGCGGCCAAGTGGTGGCTATTACAGAGCCGTACTCTAGGGATGACATAATTTCATTTTTAAACTCGCAATAAACGCTTAGGTACCTATTAAATACTTATTTTTAAATAGTCCCAGAGGATTTAAGGATTTCAATTTGGGAGGCGGGTATGGGTACCGCCGCCCCGGGAACCATTTATTGGACAACCAACACCCCTGCCACAGATCACCCCAAGTGGTTCGCTACGTTTGGTGACTTAGCAGGGGTGCCCGGGTTCATGAGATTAGGTTTGTCTAGGTCTTGGTGGCGGATACGTTTGGCCAAACACTGCGTGGCGGGCTGGATCGGCTCGACCCGCCTTTCATTCATACGTCCGTCACTCCTGGCCACACTGACCCCCAGTTTCCTACCCACCCCTCATACCTTTTTCCTTCCCATATCTTCTTCTCCTTCCTTTCCCTTAAAAAACCCTCCACACAGCATCCTCAAAGATGACATAGGCCCCTAGGGAAATTGTTTTCCTCGGTTTTCCTCCCATGTGGAGCTAATGTAAAAAAAAGAGAAGCCAACATCTTATTCGGATTTTTCTGTCTCCAGATTTTCGACTGAGTTTCGCTAATATTACAATATGAGTTTTTGAAGTTAATAATAAAAATAAATATTTATGTGAATACCGCACAAGAGTCCCAATTGCTCCCAACCGTCTTGTGCTAGTGAGGCTATGACAGCCACGCGAACTGTTTGAAAACTGAATGTACCGGGACTGAATGTATGGAATGCGGGAGGGGGTGGCGGATGGGAGAGGGGTGAAGGATGACGGGGGGAGGGGAGGGGAACAAGGGAGAGGAACTCAGGAAAGGGGGTCCGCGGGAGGGGTGGGGAGGGGGAGGGGAACTCGGGAGGGGGGTTTAAGGGATAGGGGAAGCGGGCGAGGGGAGTGAGGAGAGGGAAGGCGGAAAAGGCGGAGTGGGAACGCGAGAGGGGAAGGGGATGCGGGAGAGGAAGGGGTGGCGGAAGGGGAACGGGACGAATGGGAAAGGACACGAGCTCTGGCATCACGAAATTTGTATAAAAAATTGCAATAAGTGGCACACAAGCTCTTTGAAAACCGAATGTATCGGGAATGAATGTATGGAATGCAGGAGGGGGGGGGGGGGAACCCGGGAGATCAGAGGGGAACTCGGGAGGGGGAGGGGATATCGGGAGGGGGAGGGGATATCGGGAGGGGGATCTGCGGAAGGGAAGAGGTGATTATGGGAGGAGGGAGGGGAACTCAGGAGGGTGGTTCGCGGGACGGGGAAGGGGGGGAGTAGTGTGAGGAGAGGGAAGGTGGAGGAGTGGAAACGCCAGAGGGGAAGGGGACGTGGGAGAGGAAGGGAGGAGGAAGGTGAACGGGAAGAATGGGATTAAATGGCATAGCAACGCATGCCGAGTACCAGCTAGTCTTTAATAATTTTAAAATTTATATGTCAGGTATAAAGTTTGAGGAGTGGGTAGGAATCTTGGGGTCAGTGGGTCCAGGAGTGACAACTGCAAGGCGATGTTCCAAAAGAGGTCATAAGGTCTACCTACACAGACCCATCCACCGCCAAGACAGACCTCACCCCATGAACCCGGGCACTCCTGCTAAGTCACCAAACGTAGCGAACCACTTAAGGTGACCTATGGTTGAGTTGTTCGCTATCCAATAAATGGTTCCCGGGGTGATGGTACCTATACCCGCCAAATGTATAAGGGATGGGTAGGAACCTAGGGGGTCGGTGGTCTCCCTCAACCATGCATCCCGATTCGGCCTGTCACACTGTAATGGGCAGCGTCTGCCGCCAAGAACCAGCAAACCTCACTCATAAACCCGGGCACCCCTGCCAACGACACCAAACGTAGCGAACCACTTGGGGTGACCTATGGCAGAGGTGTTGGTTATCCAATAAATGGTTCCTGGGGCGGCGGTACCCATACAATTTGGAAGGCGGGTATGGGAAACGCCGTCCCGAGAACCATTTATTGGATAAAAGATTTCTTAGAAATACTGCCTATATATTACAATAATAAATAAATTGATATTATTTTCCAATACTAATTCGTATTAGAAGATTATAAAAATTACGAAAACCCTTCCAGTTGCTCTTGTATTTAATAAAGGATTGTTTTTATAGTAAACAAGCGGACAATAAGTGTCTTTTCTCTTCCGTATGTTTTGTATTGAAGAGAAAGAGACGAAAATATTATTATTATCACGTTTTATAATATTGTAAAAAATGGTATCATATTTCATGTCAGGCATGACGAACTGCAGCTAGCAAATCAAGTAAAGTAATTTTTAGTACAAAAAGGACAGAGTCGAATATACGGTTTAATATTATTTTACTATAATTGATTTATCCCTTTCCATTTGAACTCAACTTTTATTTATATGGTTAATCTACTCAATGTCGAATTGCAGAAGCGCCGACACGTGCGCACTTGTCCCAGCAACAAAACTGAAACGTCTTTATAATTAAATTTTATATCTATTTCCTTTATACTTTGTATAATATTTCATTAAAATATCACAATTGATATCACACAACCTCTAAACTGAAAATCTAATATATTTGTATGCGCAAAAGTGTTGTGTATACGAATTCACTGTTTGAAAACCAATTTCGTCAAAAATAATACAAAATTGAAAAATTGTTCACACCAAATCTTTCGTTGTATTGGCTAGCCACCTGCACAAACTACACTCTGTTTAAAACAAATTTGAATGGTTAAATAACGAGAATTTAATTGTTTTGCCTTTAATAATGAGCGGCTCTGGAATTTAACGTTTTGCCACCACTATCCGCCTCATACTCATTACGCTTACGTCAGCCTTGCATTCTTTGCGGATCTCCACATTTCTCACACGATCATACATGGTTTTACCACACATACGCCTCAGGGATCTCATTTCTACAGCATTCATTCGACTTTCATCCTTCCTCTGCCAGTTCCATGCCTCACTGCCATACATCGGGGTAGGTACCAGTACTCCATTATGGACGGCTAGTTTCGCGTCTTTGGACAGTTTTTTGTTGGTGCCAACAGCGTTCGGTCCTCCATTAATAGAATTACCTGCAATCATCCTTCTTTCAATATCTCTATCAGCCTTCCCACCTCCCGTAAACATACTTCCCAAATAAACAAACTCATCCACCTGCTCCAAGTATTCGTCATTCACAAGTGTATACAAAACGTATGATGGCTCGTGGTAGAGAGGTAAAGCTCTCTATTAACAATCCGAAGGTCGCCGGTTCAAACCCCGACAAATCTTATTTGATTGATTTGTTTCATTTCACAAGTGATTCATTTAAATTCATACTTAGGGCGTATTTCACAATCCTCCTATTATTTTTTCAGCTTATATCCAAATGATAACGAATATTAATAAATAAACAAATAAATACTTGCAACAGTAAAAAAAAACGCGGCTAACTTACCCTATACTAGCTGGTTCCCGCCGTGCGTTGCTATGCCATTCAAATAATTAAATTTGTTTCTCCTTGCATTTCCATTCTCAGCATCCTCTTCCCCTTTCATAAAATGTTAGATGCTTCTGAGAGTCTTCGATTTTAAACAAAATTATCTTATTTTTTATAAGTACCAGTATATTCCAGAAAAAAACATTATTAGACGATAGAAGAAAAATTTCAGACCAGAAATTTTATGATATTCTCAAAAAATGTATGTAGCCCATTATCTTTGCGAACGTACAATTCTACAAGAAATACATCCCTTACGAAAACAAGCTTCAAACCATTATCTTCCACATCCCCACCTCCAGAACTAAGAAGGAATATAGAATATTCATTTATCTGGAGGAAGTGCCCTAACAGCGAATACAATGACATTTTCTCTAACAGTGTAAACCTCTATGTTATGAAATCTATTTCATTTTATTTATTATGTACTTTTAGCATTATTATCATCCACGTATTTATATATATAAGGTGTCACGGAGCCGATTTCGAAGTTTAAATTCAAATATTTGTAAAACCGTTTACCCTCGTAACCAATGGATTGCTTACCATATGAATAGTGTTAAAATGTATGTTTTCATGTACGAATATATGATACTCTTGATTTACAACATGTTGAATCATTAAAAAATAATGAGGAACCCTGCCATAAACTGACAAAAAATTGGTTAATAAATGAACAGCATATTTATCTATCCTAAATCTTATATTAGGTATTAATATTATAACTTAGGCTAATGTATGTTATGTAATAATATTAAATGGTAGAACCTTCAGACAAGCTGATCTGGGACTACCCTTATCTTATATTATATTAGATTTTATTATATCCAATTAAATAAATAAAATAAAAAATAAATTTTAAAATTTTAAAATTTTTGAAATTTAAATGAATTCTGTGTTGTATAATATAATATTGTTCCACGGTGTTAATTGTTTATCATTTCTTTCTAATAAAAACATGTTAAAAAACTCAAAAAACTATAGAAAACTTAATAAATAAATAGAATGTTGTGCCTAGTATCTATACATGAGACTATATAATGATTATATGAGACCGTCTCTGCAACAACACTGTTTACCAGTTTTGGCAGATGTTGCGAAATTTATGAAAGTGTTAATTTTTTTAACAGCTCATGTTTTATTATCGACTAACATAAATGTAAGTATTCCCTACAGTAATAGAAATAATAACAAAGTTTGTTTATTTCAGCTTAACAGAACGGTGAGTGTAATATTCTGTCTACTATATAAAAGTATATAAATATAAAATGATATCAAATAAAATTGCATACAAGATAAAATGAAATAAAATGGTAAACATCTTTATTACGGTGGCTTGAGAGAAATCTGTCCATAATCGATAAACAGTATTTTTGCATATGATTATTAGGGGTCTCATATTATTATCATTCTTGCGTTTGATTTAAATTTCTTTTGAATCTTTATTAAAATTCACCACCGTTCGATAAATTGTTACAGGTAAAACTAAAATAGTTAAGTAAATATTCCAATGGTCCATTTAAACAACAAAATTTCTTATTGACAGTAGTTGATGATGAAAAAGATGGATTGTCGCTTTGGGGAAGTCGAAAAACTTGCAAATCAATCTTTGGTTGTGAAAAAATATATTGATGAGGCCAAAAATCAACGTAAATAAAAAATCATCCCTTCGGTCTTCTTTTTAAATCACTAAAATAATGGAAGATGCTCCGAAGAACTAGCGTCATTTATCCCTTCGGCATCAGTGCATAGTCGGGAAACACGCTAAACGCGTGCCCAACATATTCACACGGTTGACATTTGTCACATGAGGGAAATTATTTTCATCAGGGCTTCCTGTGTGGAGTTAATGTAAAAAACAAAAATACACTAAAAGGGTCATAAATACTTCCCATCCATTGAGCTAATATTATTTGTAGACTCCATTACCTTGCAGCTAACGTCTCTCTAAGTTCTTTTCAGTATATAATTAAGTTAGGAATCAAATAAAAGGCATGTGTATCGTTTGCTTGATGGTGTGAATCATAAGAAAGGGATGTTATATTTACCCAGTGAGCGCGAATCTGGAGAAGGACTGCATGATTTTGTTGCTCAGGTCTCTTTCCTTTGCGTTGTACTGCAGGGACATGTTCAAGGGATGACCGAACACATACTCCATCTCGTCTCCGTGCATGACTCCCATCCACTCGCCCCATAGTGATGTGCTGGTTCGCTGGAAAATAAGATAAAATAGGTGAGTTACTTGTATAAATATTTCAGACCATAAACCCAGGATCGCCTTGTTTCGCAGTGGGAGGAATGGATTCATACGTCCGTCACTCCTTGATACGCTTGGCGGCGAATGCGTTTGCCCACCTACTGCGAGGCGGGCCAAATCGGGAGAGACCGGTTGAGGGAGACCCAACCTAGACTTCTCCAGCTGCACTCTCTCGACTCATCGCTGAGCCTCAGATTCCTACCTACTCCTCATACCTTTTTCCTTCCCAGAACTTCTTCTTCCTTTTCTGTAAAAGACCCTCTATTTAGCAGTCCCAAAGATGATACAGGCCCTGAGTAATGTAAAAAAAACGAGTGTGCTTTAGACCACACGACTGAAGTAAAACTTCACTAACTTATATCTCCCTCTCAACTTCCGTTCGCCTCCCCCTATCACACTTTTCATAACGCTCTCGTCACGCATTCACCAGCTTACTCCACAAGTCAAGCGTGCATAAAGGTCCGACCGTTCGCCTCGCCCGATCACACTTTTCGTAACGCTCTCGACACACATTCACCAACTTAATCCCCAAGTCAAGCGTGCGTAAAGAAGTTTTAATTAAAAAAATAAACGTCTTTAAAATCGTCTTTCTTTTTATTGTCAATAAACCTTAGACACCCCACACAGAATCCTCAAAAGATGTCAGGTCTAGAGGGAAATTACTTGTATTAAATAGATATTTTTTTAAATTTACATAAAATTCTATAACATTATTGTGTATAATATATAATTCTATTACCTGTATTGAACGCACTCAGATACGAAGGCTCATCTGCCACAACTAATTTTGGTAAAATAATAAAGCCACAATCCTCTTATGTGTATCATCCACAATTTACGTTACTTTTCCTATGAAATATAATTTAGTGGCCAATTTTTTCACCCTTAATCCAATTCCTTTCTTTCCCTACTCACTTTTGCTTCTAAGCTATGGCCTTCCACCCACATATCAAAAACAATCCTCTTTTTAGTATTGGTATCGTGTACAAACAGGAATAAAAAAACATGTTGAGAAACATAATACTCATGACAAAACTTATGCTTATGTTAACCTTATAATATTTACGGATTAAACAGATACACCATTTTTTTATTTATTTATTTATCTATAAAAAATATATGTACATTGGTTTTTTTATGCCTGTCTCATTAGGATATATCTGTGTCGAGACAGCCGTACAAGTATATTACATCTATATATTTTTTTTATTCACAAAAAGATACATAAATTACAATAAATTTTATACAATAATTAATTACGTAATATGTGTATTTGATTTACCCCCATAAATAAGCAGGGCTTGTGTGTATGGGGGGTGTTATTATATTGGTTTATTTTTTTTATTCAGTTAAAATTTTCGGTATAATTTTTAAGCTGAGTTTTAAATTTTTTTACGTTACTGTTCATGTTTCTGATTTTTTCAGGTGGTGATTTAAAAAATGTAACTCCGAGATATTTGTGATTTAACTGTCCTATTGTTTTTTTACACTTTGGAGTAGGAAGTATTGACGTTTGTCTAAGATTTCTGTTATTTTTAAAGGGTGCAACTTTGTTTTGAATATTATCTTTATAAATTTGTAATGTTGCATGATAAAAGTACAATGCACTTATTTTTCTGACCTTAATGATGAATATGCCATTATTATGTCAATATAATGCCATTTTGTATAATTGATTGACAGAAAGCGAAGTATGTGGTTCTAAGTAATTTTTCGTTTAAAAACACACTCTTAAATATCTAAATATATTATCTTATGGATAAATGAAATAGAAATTAATATCTTATTTAACAAGAGTATTTAAGGTAAAATGCATATTAATTTGAATAGAATAAAACAGAAAGGAAGGGTTGGTAAATCTTTTAAATAGAGTTATCTTTTAATTAGTTGGAGGAGATGAAGTAATGAAGAAAATGGAGTTAAATTTGACAGGATTCCATTATTTTCATTTATTTTATACAGGTTAGCAAGTACCTATATAAAACACACAACTACTAGCAAACTTATATGTACACTTGTGTGATATTTTGTGTTAAAAAATTGCGATTTTACCTGCACCGACAGGTTTGTAAATCTGTAGGTTTAATTTCATAATTTTCTTTCGCGAAATGTAGGTACTCGTATTGGCTTGTTTTTGAAAAGTCAAAAGTCAAATGTAAGTAAACATAATTTAGTTCCTACACTAATTTTGTGAAACAAATCTTCATACATATAAAAATGAATGCATGTTTGCTTTTTTGCTTGATTGTTTGTTTGTTGTTTTTGTATTGCAATATTAATCATAGGAAATGATTGAAATTTACAACCACATGACAATAGACCGGACAACTCAGAATGAAACCAACTCAGAAGCACCTCAGAAAAATGTCATTAGGAGTGATTATAAAAAAATATTTAAAAAATTGATTAAATAGGTTAAGTTAGATTAGGTTTACCGGCTATTTTGAAATTATTTTTTTACAGCTTTTAATGACTTTTCTGAGGTGTTTCTGAGTTGGTTTCATTCTGAGTTGGCATGGAACCGGCTGGAACACACCTTTGGGGTGAAAGACAATTTAAAAAAAACTTTCAAGCAAGTAAGTAACTATCTTTCCCAATAAAATTTATACTCATTAAGCAGATAATCCCTAAAAACGTGAAGAAACCGAATTGAAAGAAAACGAATGACGCCAATGGGACCTATAATACCTAAAACCTTTCGATTACTAGGTTCCAGTCAGGTAAATGAAATTGATTCTCAATCTCTTCAAGATTGAACTAGGACATATAAAAAATGTTTTATCAAATTCACCCAAAGTAAGATTAAAATGACCTTACTTCAGGCACACGGAAAAGTCCACAACACGTTTCTAGTTGGTATTAGGTTCATTGTTTTGGCTGTCAAAGCAGTGAACACTGATACTGGAATATGAACATTAAAATAAATCTGCAATTTTTACCCTTTCTAAACGTCATTATTTTCGACTTCATCGTTCTTACATTATTTCACTCCCTATGAATTCAAAGCTGTTCTTGAAAATTCAAACAGGATTGCCACATAATCGAAAGTTTTATTCACACTATAGAAGCTGATAAAATTGTTATGCTTTACTCTGTCCCTTTTTATAAATTTTCTAAATGTTACCATTCGTAACATTTAATTTTATTATCGTAGGGACACGTCGGCAAGCTTAAATATGGAGTTAATAACACTATGGAGATAGCATGTTGAATCTAGATCCTAGGAAAAGCGTCTATGTTTCGTTTTTTTAAATACGTGCATATCAGAAAATAGATACGTGTAATATAGCAACTTGATTTTTCGTCTGTGCTCAGGGTCGGTATGCAACTTTTTTAAAAATTAACTCTCGTCTGTTATCTTTCGGGGTACTGTGTAGAGGCTCTTTTTGTGGAAAGGAAGGCGTGAACCTGAGACTTGAAGAGAACCACGATGTAGGAGGGACGAGGCACAGATGCCGGCAAATCGTTCCACAGCCAAACACAAGTTGAACAAACGAGCCGTTCTCATGTGACAAATGTCAACTGCGTACAAATATTGGACGCGCGTTTGGCGTGTTTCCTGACTGTGCACCGATGCCCAAGCAATTAATCACTCTAGTTTCTCGGAGCATCTTCCATTGAAATACTAGAATATGGACAGCAATCCCACCCGACGCCTGTGCTCTGAAAATTGCAAACTGTTTGTTAAGAGATTAGAATCTACTAAACGTAACGCCCATTTCTGAATAGGACGAGGGTATTTTTAGGTATTTTGGGGCTCCAGGTTAGAGGTGGCTGTCAAGTTCTATCATGGGTCTAAATAATCACTTTGAATAATTCATGAAACTCGTTTAATTAAAAAATTACAGAAAAATGAAACAATTTAACTTTGTTTGAACTACTTATATATTTGAGTACCTAAAGCCGACCGGTTTCGGAACGACCGTTCCTTCTTCAGGGCAAACGTATACTGATTTGACAGTTACAAAATATGGATGGGAACAATGTATTATTATGGTAGGGGTGGAGCCGTTGCTAGGTATTAATGAAGAGTGGGTGGGTAGGTATATATTTCATTTATCTATAATTGATAATCACAAAGTTATAGCTACATTAAAAAGTATAAAATTGCAGATGTTTATTTTCCCGACATGCCACAAACTTCACAGTGAAATTATGTAAAAATACAGATTTTTAAATTACGACAAACGCAATTTTATTAATGCTTGGGGTTGAATAGAAAAAGTCTTAATTCACTATAATTTCTTGCTTGCATGATAGATTGTTCCCAAGACGAGAAATTCCGAGTGATACTTCTATACTCTCGTATCGCCAAGTTGTTCCTGTTTTGATGAGTAGTTGCATAGGTAGGGTTCACTCTCTAGTCTTTTCATTAAGGAAAGGTGACGCAAGGCAAGCGTCTTTACTTAACTCTCGGACCATTACGAACTTTGTTTTTTTTTATATTAGCTCCACATTGGAGGCACTGAGGAAAAAAATTCCCTCACGGCCTGTGTCATCTTTGGGATGCTGTGGGGGGTCTTTTAGGGAAAGGAAGTGGAGGAAGTTAGAAAATTGTTTTTGAACGTTGACGACACGTCCAGCGAATATTTAAGGGCCCGCTACCCGAATTACTACCGATTTCTTACGTACCTCCCTTAAACACGTTAAGTTTTAAAGCTCTTAAAGAAATATATACTATTTTTGAAAATAATATCTAGACATTGCCCGCGCCGAAACGCTAATTATATAAAATTCCCTCGATAGAAAAAAATCGCAAAGTATGCTCCAAAAATTATTGTAAACAAGTTGGTTTCAGTTATTTTACAAGTTATATATACGTATGAAAAAAATCACAGTGTTTCTTTAAATGCTGTTTAAGATAATGCCTGCGAGATTTTTGCTCAATTTTAAACAAGTTGTGTTTTATTAAACATTTTCGCAATTTTCGCATCGATTTTGTCGCTGTAAATGTTAGCGCTCTCCTCTAACATTCGTAATTTCGTATCTCTCCATCTTCTTTTCGGGCCCGGTTGCGGAGCCTTAAGCTGGGTCCACGCATGTTCTTTTGTCCGTTCCGTTCCTCCGTTCCGTATCAAAAACTCTGGACGCAAGTAAAAATAGCCCGTACCTCCGTAACGTCGCTGCGATCATCGGCAACATCGCGTGTTCATTCCATTCCAGAGAGAACGACCTGCGCATGCCGCGATCGCGTCCAGACTGGCGCATACCCGTATCGTATCGCCTTTGAACGGGCCGAATAAACCGACTCCCGATGGATCGGGGCGTACCTCTACCCGTAACGTACCTCCGTAACACCGTACCGTTCCGAACGGGCGTCCAAACTAGCGTTCTTGATCGCGACGCTGATACGGAACGGACAAAAGAACATGTGTGGACCCAGCTTTAAGACTAAAAGCTTTTTGGGGGGGAGGCGAGGACCGAACTTGTTTTTGAGTGGCTTGGTATTACTGGGTCAACAACGCCCATTAGCATTTGGTTCTTTATTTTCATGATGTTAATTTTTTTGTAAAAATTACAACAGAAGCCCAAAAAAATATGTAATAGTTGTCCATGACTTTCGTTGGTCCCATCGCCTAATAAAGTGGGGCTACGCTCGCCTCATTTCATGGCAGTGATAAGGAAACGGAAGTTTCAGTTTATTCCACTAGCAATAATAAGCCTAACGAGAGGCGGTCACCGGTCACCGGTCAGCCAATGGCCGATCACTGATTTATTCGTTTAGTATTTTGAGGCAATGACCCTCATCGCTTTCTTATTGAAGTGATCTTTAGCAACGTTGTGATTTGAAACTCGATGAAACGAAAAATAGCGTTACTAAAAATACTTCGAAGCGAAAGAGATAGTGTAATCGGTCACCTCTTTGTGTGGTGCTTTGTGGGCTCCCCACTCTTGTCTTGTCTACTTTGGTTTTCTGAAGGTTTCACATCTACCGCGTGTGAATTGCACACTCTGCTTTTGCTCTACTCACACCATTAATTTTGTTAAATTAATGTTTGTCATTGTGTTGTAACTGTAATTATTGACGTTGAAACTAGTATTGCATCAAAATATAGCTAGCTTCGACCAAGTATATCTAGACAAGGCGTGTAGGTCTTAAAAATGACACCGGAACCAAAAATATTGGTTTACGAAAACATTCATCAAAAAGAAAGTCCATTATCTCACAGTCAAAAGATTGCAAGAAGCATTGATTTGTACCGTTGATTGGTCTGCGTGGAGCTAATTTGGGTTCCAGCAAGTTCGCGGTAACGGAATTACTAGCTTTGTGAAGATCATTTTCAAAACACAAATTTCAGGCATTTAGAAATAATTTAGGTATGGGCTATCGCGAACTTTATTATTAACAATTTAATCAGTTATATGAATATCTAAAAACAATTGTACATAACATATGAATTCGAGGCAGCGTACTGAGAAAAGTAACATTTGATAAAAAAATGTTTAATTTCTTCCTAGTAAAACAACTACGTCAACGGAATTCAATGGGTAGTTATATTATGAAATTTCTCGTAGGTGGTGTCACTTTGGGATTGGAATTGAGTATGGGAGGGCTAATCTATGGTTAATATATCGATGATAGCTAGCCATTGAAGGTAATAGCTTTATGCCGTCAACACCCAACGCTACCGAAAAAAAAATTACAAGTTCACACACGGTAGAAGTGAAACCTTAAGAAAAACTAAAGTAGACAAGAGTGGGGAGGCTACGAAGCAACGCATAAGGAAAGAGGAGGCCGATTATTCTATCTCATTATCTCGCATGCTAAATCACACAGATGGGTGTGTTTGTCTCTTTTTAGTGTAGCTTTTGCGTTTCATCAAGTTTCAAATCGCAATGGTGCTAAAGAAGTTTTAATTTCAAAAATAGTGTTAATAGAGTTAAAATGAACATATGTACAATGTACCACAACAATTTTCCAAAGCATGATCCCACAGGCTATGCACGTACTGTTTTTTATAGTATTCACACTAAATACAAAGTTTTAACACTTTACACTTCGTGAACGGTATTATGCGTGATTTGCTTCGACAAAGATTTGGAATTGTCTTTTTAATTTTTTTTTTGTATTATTATTGTAGTTACAACAGAATATTATTACATTACAATTTAGTTGCCTTATCAGCATTTAGACAGGTGATTCTTCAAAAATAGTTTTAAGGTATTTAGAAAACAGTAACCCACATCCATTTGGCATGCAAATTCATTTAACAGCACCACTCCCCTCGTCATGCTATGCTTTGCCAGGACGTCGGTTCTGACGTTCGGTACTCTGAACAGGTCATGGTATCGACTCCGGTTGTAGTGGTCTGGGACCTACATATGAATTATAGCATCTCAAGAGGAATGGACTATCGATAAAATTATTCCAAATTTAATATCCAAAGACATAAAAGCTAGACTCTCAGAACCACTTTCCTCAAGTAAATGTACGTTTCTACTACACATCTTTGTTGGTTTTCAAGCCGGTGGAAATTAGAGTATAGTTAGTTCGTTGCCCGTTGGATCGTTGGATCACGTTGGAATGTTGGATTGCTGGATTGTTAAATCGTTGGATTGTTGGATCCTTGGATTGTTGGTTTTGTTGGATAGCATTGGTAGTTGGCCGTTAATAGTCATTATAGCAGTCTCAATCCCAATAGTTCAGTTAGCGTTGTTTCATCAACATTGGCGTTATTTACAACGTTATTCCTTCGACGATGGCGACCGTTGGCGTTATTTAGAATTGTCGTCAACGCCTAGTACTAGTTGAAACTAAACTCACGAAAGAATATTTTCTACGATAACGACCATAGAATAAAGAATATAACACTGGCAGTGCCGTCCAAAAAAAATTGACTGGAAAGAAATGTATTGACTTACTATCTACATTTGGGATGTAGACTACCATTTAGCAAGCGGTATGTTAGGGGTTTAACAAGTAAAATGCTTGAGGCGGTACACAACCCTGATAATTTTTGTTTGCTCGCATTTTAATAATTTCCGGCGAATTCGTAAGTAAAATAACTTTTTATTTCCATGCCGCACAAGGAATGCGAGTTATTTATATTTTAGATTAGCTGGTACCCGGCAAGCGATTCTCCCTACATGTCCTTTCCCGTGCATCCCCGTTCCATTCCACCTTCCCCCTCCCTCGTGTCTTCCCTCTCCGCAAACCCCACCTTCCCCTGTCTTTCCTACCTGCCGCTAAAATATATGAAATACACACATTTTCATTTATACAAATTTCATAACGCCAGAGCTTACCATTATACACAGCCAATGTTACTCGCTGATAATGTAGCTTTCTATTGGTAAAAGAATTTTTCAAATCGGTTCAGTAGTTTCGGAGCCTATTCAATGCAAACAAACAATCAAATCTTTCCTCTTTGTAGTATTAGAAAGATTAATAAAAACAGTACTTTACCATTAATATATTTTACGCACAACGACGATTTTAAAACTTTATAACCCGATTTTCAACTATAAAGTAAGCGGTAAGCACCAGATTTTATTTTTCTAGACGATGAATTAATAACTTCGGGGGGACAACATGGAAACACATTTTAAATATTTGTAACATGTTCTTCAGAATTAATTAAAATGAACGCGGCATAAAGGTCGAATCTCCAGGCCTGCTAGGGTGAATTCGACCGTACGTACGTGCAATACGCCGTGCCGCGGCGTATATTTGTTTACACGCTATCTTTACTTACGTCATTAAGATTCCCACATTATTTTTCTTCTCCTTCTTTTCTTTGATACGACAAATTCGACAATAGGTCTGTCCGTCCGTCCAATACACGGGTCGCGAGTCGCAATTTGTATACACGGCTTCTTTACTTACGTCGTTAAGATTCTGAATATATTTTAGGGTATAATTTCGTTTTAATATGTTTGTTGCATTTATGATGAAAATCGTCTCCGATTTAGATGACCGGCTGTTTACTGATGGGAAATAAAATAATAACTTATCCTCTATAAATGAACGTTTTTGTGAATGTATATACAAACAACTTCTTTGGACTACACAAAACATTTAAACTTGTACTTTTATCGTGACTCTCTCGTACTTTTATCGTGACTCTATCGCCGAAATGAAAATAAAAACGTAGTTGAATTTCTCTCGAAAATGTAAAATCTTCACTGAGCAAAACAGATTCGAAATAACAGACAGATAACTAACTATCCCTATTGAATAACTTTTTCACTTACAGTAAAACATGTGAGTAGGTAGGTATATTGAATTTAAGACCTTTTTTGGTGGAATTTAAGACCTTTTTTGGTTGAATTTAAAACCTTTTTTGTGAAGAATGTAATCGCTTGAAAACGATCACTATCCTTGAGACAGTCTCTAAAGTACCTTCTCTGCCTTCTTTTTTAAAATTTTATTTCGAGTTATCTCATAAAGACTCCTTTCCATTCCTAAAAATGTGAATTCACTGTGGAAAAACTACATAACACTCCCATTTCCAAATGCGATGTACTTCTTTTGTAAAACGTAAAAAATGCAATGATTTCTGGGAAGAATATTTCCACACCTCGAAGCTAAAAATATATGAAAATACTGCGGGATTTGTTATTACTTATTTCAAACGGTTTAAAGGATAAAGGCCGTGGTGAGAGGAAGGAAATAGAAGAGAAAGTTGAGAAAGTACCGTAAGTAAGTAAGTTCAGATCTGATGACACAAACACGGCTAAAGCCGTTTCATTCTGAATGGTAATCTTAGAGTATCTTCCACTCTGGAATGTACCGCAAATATCCCTTACATTATTTTAAAATGATTAAATTGTAATACAACACAATTCAATCAAATAAAATTTACTTTGACACGCCGGGATTTGGACCCGCGACCATCGGATTGCTAGTCTAGACTCTAGCCTTACCCCTTGTCTACGAAGGCCGGAGGTGTCTATTTTTCTATTTTCAATTTGAAAATTTATTTTTATAATCAAAAGGTACTGTATCAAATATCTAGAATGGATATGTGCTGGGTTATTTAATAGTGTTTTAAATTATAAAATGTAGGCCATTGAAGATTCAATATTCCTGATTTTAGAGGCAAATTCTGTAATTATTTGCGAGTAAACGATACATTTATTTTTTTAAATATTTTAATCTATTTATTACGAATGATGAATACAAAATTATTATGATAGAGACCCAGTATTAATAAATTATTATTATATTATAAAGGCGAAAGTTTATATGGATGTATGGACGTTTGCATATATATACATACATTTTTTCACTAATAGATTTACATTATTTGCGAGTAATATAGGCTGTATAAATTGGTAAGCTCTGGCGTTATGAAATTACTTATTATACGTTTATTGTCCGGACGAAAAGCAAAGCGTTGCTAAGAAATTGTTTGACGTGCGCTGTCATTTTGTTATTTGTTTAGGTTACTATGGAGATCCCTTTGATAGTAAAAATTCAAATATGTATAAAATACTAATTTATACTAAATATCTATACTAATATTATAAATGCGAAACTACGCGTGTTTGATTGTTACGTTTTAATAGGTGGCACGCAAGCTGTTCGAAAAATGAATGTAAGGAGTATGGCAGGGTTGTGAGGGGGGAAGGGGGGGGAGTGGGGAAAGGGAAGGTGCAGGAGGCGGAGTGGGAAACCCCCTAATCCTATGCGAGCGAAGCCGGGGGCAAAAGCTGTTACAAAATAAAATTTAAAAAATGTTTAAAATAACACTCTGATGGGCGTAAATTTAAATTACAAATTACCTGTTTACAAACGAACACAGATTTGTCGTATGTGAATTAAAATAACTAGCAATAAAAACACATTTTTACCATGTTTTATGTAAACTCACAAAAAATATCCATCCTGCAATGCAGCAAAACTGAACTTTTTAATTGCATATATAATATCACCATTTATAACAAAAATAAATTAAGTACCGAACATCGGAACTAGATATTTAATTCAACTTTTGATTAAAAAAATTATTCAGTTTAGTTGGATATTTTGGCCTACTGTGGATATTCGTAAGTTTATGAGTTGCAGGAGTTTGCAACAGGTGATCTTAGAGTGAGTATTTTGAATAATGTGTGTATTTTTAGAATATTTAATAAAAAAATATATATTTTAAGACTTCCAGTGGGATATTTAATTTAAAATTTATAAAACGCAAATTTTTTTTTTGTATACGATCAATGTGATTTTGGTAAGATGGAGACCAAACTACCGAATTATATTCAATTGGTTTGATTCAAATAATAATAATTTACTTCTTCTAACACAGCAAACTTATTTTGTGGCACCATTATTATTGAAATTAATAAATTACTTGGTTTTTACCACTTTTATTGTTTATAAAACCGACATGTTTCGTCAGCAAAGCTGACTTCTTCAGGGTTTTGACAGAACTAATTTTAAATATAGACATATATATAGGTAATAGAGAAAAATAATCGACATAGACAATAATAAAATTAGAAAGAAAATAATGTTTAAGGGACGAGGGGCAATATAGAACAATTTAAAAAATTTTAAAAGGGGAATAGATTTAATAATGGGTCATTTATTAGATTTAAAATTGTTTTTAAATGACCCATTATTAAATCTATTCCCCTTTTAAATTTTTTTAAATTGTTCTATATTGCCCCTCGTCCCTTAAACATTATTTTCTTTCTAATTTTATTATTTTTTATGTCGATTATTTTTCTCTATTACCTATATATATGTCTATATTTAAAATTAGTTCTGTCAAAACCCTGAAGAAGTCAGCTTTGCTGACGAAACATGTCGGTTTTATAAACAATAAAAGTGGTAAAAACCAAGTAATTTATTAATTTCAATAATAATTTAACCCAGTTAAAATTATATTACCGTATAATTTTCGTTATTTATTTTTGGGGTGTTATGCCGTGTTGCGCTACCTCCTTCTTTAGCCAACGTTTCAGATATCGTCCATCATCAGGGCGGATCTGCCGGATGCCCTGATGATGGACGCTGTCCGAAACGTTGTCTAAAGAAGGAGGTAGCGCAACACGGCGTAACACCCCAAAAATAAATAACGAAAACACTTTTGGCCGTGAAAATCTTAAAACGTATCTACCGTATAATTGTTATTCATTTAAACTGTTATTAATACATGAAACTCTTTTGACTAGATGATATCAAGATTCACACAGACATTGATGTCTTTGATCCCGCATTCAAAACAGAACCTACCCAAAAAGTGTATGCGGAAAATAACATTACACTGTGTACATTGAAAATGTATATTACAGGTAGTCTACATTACTGAGAATGCTTTTCGATATGTTATCATATTTTATTATTTCGTACGATTTTTCCATATATTTCCACGCCAAGGGACAAATCCAAAAGAACTCAGATAGACATCGCTGATAACGTACGCCTGGAGAGATATACTATCACGGATGATGCTTATATTGAACTTTCCAACGTGATTATGTTATATTGCTATTAAAAATCACTGATGCGTTCTAGACTACGTACCGTAGGTATGGTGTATAGGAATATGTATGTGGTTTCAATATCTTTCAACAGATGTCATAAGTGTAGGTTTGCGATATCTCAAAGAATTGAATTTTTAAAAAAAATTACCGATCAGTATAAAAAGTCGTACATAGTCGTACATGCTTTCACTATCATCTGGATAGTGACTTTTATTTAAAAAATCCCATTGGCTACGTTGAGTACCTAAGCAGATCTGTTTGCCAGATTTATTTCTAGCCTTAATAATGTTATTCTCCTCCACCTTACCGCTTTCTTCAGATTTGCAATGTCGTGCAAAATGGATCAAATCATTGCTCTGAATGTCATGGCTTCACTAGCTACGTGTAAATGTTATTTTGCTTGTTACATTATATTACATATGCCATAACAGACGACAAATAATGGTAATTGTATTATTTGCAGGAATAGAAATTTATTATATTGAATATTTGGAATTGACACTAGCACTAGCATGAAAAATCAGGAGATAGTATGAATTATTGACAAATCAGCTGGAATTTCGAAAATGGCAAATATAATAATTTCCTAATTCAAAATAAATCACTTCGTATACACACTTGTTTCATCTAAATTAATAACGTGTATTGAAATCAATGTGAAGCCAAAAGAATGATAATAATAATAATTAAGGTTAAAATATTAGATACATTATGGGTAGTTACTATATGGTGTAGCGGTCCCAAGGGGGAGGGGGCCACCTACCTTTTGCTCTCGGCTAGCTCACGTCGTCAGCAGGCAGGAACCCTCTCCTCGTCAAGGTCGTAGGTAACTAGATTTAAATGGTGCATAGGTATTCGCCAAACCCACCCTCGTGGTCCCATCAAATGAAAGAGGAAGTTGGGTGAAACATAACTATATTGTCTGGTATGCACAATTACAACATCTAGCAAAACATAATTATTAGTCACAAATCAACAACACAATGCCTAGCTAGGTATTTCCTAACAAAGGGGGTCTCTCAAATCTCTCCGGGAATGTGGTCGTTTCAACCGAAAATTGCTATGAGACACATTAATTAAGAGGGAAATCGAAGTTCAACTCACAGCTGGTGGTCTGGTGCAGGAAGCCGGGGGCAGCAGGCCAGGGTCAGCGCAGGTAGCTCCAATACTCTACCAGGTAGCGGTAATCTTCACGCGGAGAGGGTCATGTTCGCGACCACGTATTTTTACTGTACATATCGGGTTTTAACGGATCGCCGTTGCAATCGGCGCCGCGCGGGTATTTACGTACGGCGACAGACTTCTTCAGACAAACAGTTCCAATTTTGAAAATGACACTAAAATGCAAAACTAATCCGAGTTCATTAAACCAGATGTACAGACAGACAGACCCACATGCAAAATTATTATTTTGATTTTTGTACTGTGGGTAAATGGGTTTTTCAAAAGGTATAAAACCGAAAAGTTCTTCATTACATCTTTAACCTTTGAAGTGTACTACGTACACAACTACGCATTATGGAAAAGGTTTTATAAATAATGTCTTCCAGCGTTTCCAACATCCGTGCACGACCTTACCGTACGTTTTGTGACGGGTCGAGGTCGTGAGTAAGAAATCACCGCCATTCCTTCCCCCAGATCCCGTGCGCCGTTTATTTCTCACGCATCCGACAGGCCCGAATCCTCCCTGACAAATGGCTGCCCAAAGGCACCGCCGCCGTCTGTTGTGGCCAGCCGAGATTACTTAGGGGATAATATGTGGACCCACCACCCCCACTGAACAAACAATCACCAGAACTTATTGTGATACTATAATATAAAGCGTGTGAAGCACCTACCCCGATGATTTTACCAGCCATTCCTGATCTTAGTAATTTTACTGACCAATGATTTTTTCTCAATTAGAAAACCAAAATGTAAATCTTTCTATTTCAAACATAGCAGACCTATTTTTCGGCACCATTTTAATTCAAAATTGATAGATTACATAGTTTTAACCACGTTTATTGTTTATAAAAAACCGCCATGTTTCGTTAACAATTCTCACTTCCTCAGGGTTTTCTTAACACCCACCTTTCCTCACATCGACACGGTATATATCTATTGTTGTAATTTGTTTTATGTAAACCCTCAGGAAGTGAGCATTGCACACGAAACAAGTCCGTGTTTTGTGAACAATAAACGTGGTTAAAACTCAACGATCTATTAATTTTGAATATATTTTTCTTCCGTCGCGTCGCCACTGATCACCCTGCCACACGAAACAAAAGAACATGTGATACGCTCTCCGTCTCGTTTTGCGGTGTTAACTGGAATGAAACGGAGTGTGCATCACGTAACCCACTAGGCTGTACCTAGTGGCTACCTGTGACCAGGGCTGGGCAGTATTGAATTACTTGTATTTGAAATACGTATTTGAAATACAAATACGTATTTTGTATTTGTATTTCAATTACTTCCTAAAAATGTATTTTGTAATTGGTATTTCAATTACCTGCTGCTGAGGTATTTTGTAATTTGTATTTCAAATACTCATGGCTTCAAAATACATTTTCAAATACATTAAGCGATCTTAATAATGATAATGAAAAATAAACTAACATAAATAATACGTAGAGAAAAAACGCTAGAATCCTGTACTATTGTCCTGTGCTATAGCACTCTTACTAATGATTATTTGTAGTTTTCTTATCATTGCTTTATAATGTACTGTACATTTTTTTATGTCATGCTAATTATTATTATTGTCTTGTGCTATATTAGCACTTTGTACGTTTTGTATCAAATTATATTAAACTTATCATTGCTTTGTATTGTACATTTTTGTATCATAGTATTAGATCAAACACTATAGGAATAATTTGACTGAAGTCTAATTCGCTGTCAGCGGTAGCGAGTGGACGTATTGTATCGAGAAATTATATTACTGAAAGTGTTACGTCCTTCAAATTATTTGGCGGGAGTGAGATAGAGAGCAGTAGCAAGTTTTGCCGGGAGTGAGGTGGTCCGCGGGGCGGCCACAAGCTTAACCCATTATGGACGTGCTGTCGATAATAGAAAACATAAAATCAGAAATTTCAAATATTTCTACGGTAAAGGACTCGAAGGCAAAAAGTAATCTGGAATTAAATATAAAACTACTAGAAGAAAAATGGACTCAGGAAAAAATATCTTTACAAAACGAGATTGTTTGTCTCCAGTCAAAACTAATCGAAAAATTAGAAAAAAAAATCGAGAATACGAGTAAGTTTGAAAAAAAAACATACGCAAGTTGTCTCAAAGTAATCCCGGAATCCAAATTCTCATTGATCATCAAAGGTGAAGATGCGAACATGACATCGGATGCTATTAAAGAACAAATCGTAAAGAAAATTAAAATAGCAAACTTGGGTATCGCAGTAAATGGAATACGAAAAGCCTCGCAAAATAAATTAATTATATCTTGCCCCTCAAAATTACATGCAGAGAAATTGACGGATGAAATCAATAAAACCCTTAAAAAAAACATGGTTGCAGAGGAATTAAGAAAGAAAAATCCAAAAATATTCTTAAGAAATCTTCAAGTAGATTTAACTGAAGAGGACATAATTGAGGCTTTAAAAACGCAAAACGATGGAATAAAAGATATCATAAATAACGATATCAAAAACACGATTAAATTAATAAAAATGTTTAAACCAAAAAACCAAAATGGACTCACTAATTATATACTTGAAACTAGCGGAGCAGTAAGGTCATACCTCATGGAAAAGGAAAAAATCAACATTGGTTTTAGCAGAGTACGAGTGGAAGACGCCGTCCCCGTGACGCAATGCTACCATTGTCTCAAATTTGGTCACACTGCATTAAAATGTTTAAATAAGGATAAAAGTGCGACGTGTTTACATTGCGCAAAGGATCACGAATGGAAGGAATGCCCTAACAAAAACACTGAAGAAAAATGTAGTAATTGTGTTCATCAGAACACTATATTCAAGATGAACCTAAATACAAATCATAAAGCTAATAATACAAATTGTTCTTACTACAAAAAGATGATGCATATCGCTCAAAGTCGTATAGACTATGGTTAGGTATGTATTATAATTCTAAAAAACAATTAAAATGCTAATCATTTTTTTTTTATTTAACTTCATATTATCATTTTCATTCATGCATCTTAACGTATACAATTTTTTGAGACACACTTACCTTAAAAAGATGATGTATATCGCGCAAAGTCGCATCTATTATGATTAGGTATGTTTTGTATGTATTTTTATTCTAAAAAACAACATTCAATGCTTTTAACCAAAACTCTATTTAAACACTTAACCTCTTTTTCTGTTAAGCTCAATAATATACGTCTTCTACTTACGAAATATGAGTATCTCATATCCTTACAATTTTTTTCTTCTCCAACTATATTATATTCTGAATTATTTTCCGGTAACCACAGTGTTAACACGCTAATATTGAAATGTATGTTGATGTTAGTCTATCCTTTGTTCACTCGTACATGCAGAAAAAATATTTATTGTTGTCAATTATTAAACCAAATATGTTCTGATCAAAATCAAAATCTAACTATGAATATATTGTTAATGCTTACTGCTATAAAAACATTGATTTGTATAATTTGCCTTTATAAATCTTCATACATGTTGACATACTACTCCCGCATATTTAAATATTTAAATATTATTCAGTATGGGTGATTTGAACGGAGATTTTGACATATCAGAAATTGATTATGAACGTACTCACAATTTTGAAAATTGGTCAAATAAACATGTATTAGGAATTAATAATATAACTGCCATTAACCTTAACATTCGATCCTTATCAAAACATTTTGATACTTTCCTCCTAACTATTTCTAGTTCCTTGCGAAATATTGACATAATAACGCTATGTGAAACGTCGATAAATGAAAATAATGTAAACCTATACAAAATATCGGGTTTCAACTCTTACTATTTTTGTCGTACAAAAAGATCGGGTGGCGGAATTATTGTATACGTGAAGGATCATCTTACATTCGAAAAAATAAATATAGTAACAACTAATTTTGAATGCGTTTACGGCACTATTTCTATTTACAAACATAAACGTTTACATCTATTGGCAATGTACAGACCTCCAAACACAAATAAAAAATTATTTCTCCATGAACTGGAAACTATATTGGGCAGTATTGACATTAAAGAATCCTTTTTAATTCTTGGCGATTCGAACGTAAACATTTTACATGAACTCGAACCGATTGTAATCCAATACGAAAACCTAATGGCCAACTTCGGATTTGTCAAAACTATTCACGATGTGACACGAGAAGCAGTATTGTCCAACTATATAACGGCTACTTGTCTAGACCATATTTATATAAGAGAGAGGGAGACCATAGAAATCAGTTCGTGCGTATGTGAAACAATAATAGCTGACCACTACCTAATTGCAACGACGATTTATTTCTCTAACTACGACAAACACACTTTAGACAAATCGCACACTGAGTACTATACTGCACTCTCTGAAAAAAAAGTTAATCTATTTATCTCAATCACCGATTGGAATGAAATGCTAAAATTATCTGAACCAAATGTATTGTACGAAGAAATGAAATCGAAATTTAAAAATATTTATGAACTAAGTAACATCACAAAATTTAATAAAAAATATCGCAATTATCAAAAAACTTGGATGAATGATAGCCTCATTGAAAATATACAAACACGAGATACTCTTTGGAGGAAATGGAAAAACTCACCTAACAACAAAAAATATGAAATCGATTTCAAAAAATACAGAAATAAATTAAATAAACAAATAATAAACACAAAAAAAATATACTTTAATTATAAATTTAAACACTGTTTCAAAGACATTAAAAAAACATGGAATGAAATTAATAAAATTTTAGGTAGGAAAGATAAATCCGGTTGTGATGAAGTCATATCAAAATATTTCTTAAAATCCGAGTCGAAAGATGCAGTGGCAGAAAATTTTGCAGACTTTTTTGATGAGGGGGTAAATAAGTTATTACATGTATGTGATGTCCGAGCGTCAGAATACACGCCGGAATATTTAAATCACACAATGTATCTACCACGAGCAAATACAAAGCAAATCGAATTAATTATCGGAGGTATGAAAAATTCCAAGACACCAGGCATAGATTTAATTCGTATGTATGATTTGAAAACACATGTTAAATTACTTAGTCCTATAATCGCTCACTTAATTAACAGAATAATTGATACGGGCCATATTCCCGATGAACTAAAATATAGCATTGTAAGGCCTATCTTTAAAAATGGAAATCACTCTTTAATAAACAATTACAGGCCGATTTCCTTACTTCCTGCATTAGAAAAAATCTTAGAAAAATATATATCAATAAATTTAGATAAATACTTAAATAATCTGAGTATTATTGATGAATGCCAGTATGGCTTTCAAAAAAATAAAAGTTGCGATAAATTGCTCGAAAAATTTTCTAATCATATAAATTCACAACTAAACTGTAAACAACATGTATTGGTTCTATTTATTGATTTCTCAAAAGCTTTCGACACACTTAGCCATTTACAAATAATTAAAGTACTTGAATTTATAGGTATCCGGGGTAAACTCCTCTTATTCTTCAAAAACTATTTGAAAAATAGAAAAATGAGTGTTAAGATTTTAAATATAATTAGTAAATCAAGATACATCAAATCGGGAGTACCGCAAGGGTCAATTCTAGGTCCAAAATTATATATTATATATGTAATTGCTATGTGTAAGATTTTCAAAAAAGCTCGTCGATTCATTTTTGCTGATGATACTGCTCTTGTTGTATCACATGAAAATCCTGAAATAGCTATACAAGAATTACAAAGAGATTTTAACGAGCTTCTCAAATGGGCTCATGATGTAGGATTAATTATTAATGTGAAAAAAACCAAATGCATGTACATAAAATCTCCAAGTTTGAAAATGTGGAATGTTCCTAAAATAACCGCTCATAGCTTTGACTGTATACATAGAGGAATTGTTAATGTTTGTGACTGTGAAAAAATAGATTTCACAAATGAATATACTTATCTGGGAATAATTGTTGATAACAATTTTAAGTGGGATAAACAAGTGGCTAAAATTTGTAACCAGCTCAGATCCTTAGCTAGTAACTTTTACAAATTAAAATTTATTTTGCCTCATTGTACTCTTAAACTCATATATTTTTCTATGGTCGAATCCATCCTTAGATATGGTATTCGAACTTGGGGACATGCAAGCACTACTTACATTAAATATATTGAAAATTTACAAACTGCCATAATAAAAAAAATTGTCACAACAAATATTTACAAACAGAGACATAACTTAAAACTACTGTATGGCTCAGAGAGCCTACTTACAATAAAAGGTCTCCACTGGCTCACTACTATTATGGATAATATGGGGGAAAGCCCTTACAAACACCTCCTTGTACACAAACATACCACAAGATTTAGAGAAGGAAAGGGCCTAAAAACTCCTCGAATATTAAATAAATATGGAAGCCGTACTCTTGAATATCTAATACCAGTGATTTTCAATAAAATCAATAAAAACATAAAATTTGAAAAAAATGAGAGACTAAGTCCTAAAATGATAAAACTATGGTTAATGAACGAAAACTCCATGTATCTTTGAATATCTTAATATAGCTGCCTACATATCTTGTTATTAGGCAGATATATTGAAATATCTTATATATTATGATTGTAAGTTAAAATATCCAATATTACTATGTGATCTATTCTAATGTTTCCTTAAAACTATAAATGTATTTACAAATATTTTCTCAGATATTATATTAAGAATGTTTAAATTGTTAGAACCTGCAGACAAGCTGTCATATGACAGCTTTGTGGGTCTACTCAAATTTTTGTACTAAATGTATATTTAATCTAATAAATAAAAAAAAAAAAAAAAAAAAAAAAAAACACTAGATTATTTTTAAGTTAATTACTGTAGAGCGCACTTGGAGTGAAATAACACAAAACTGCGTTCTACAAATGTCATCTATGTATATAAAAATGAATTCTTGTTTCCCTTGGTCATGCCATAACTTCAGAACGACTTAACCTATTTCATTTATCTTTTTTAAAGTTTTCTAATACTTGTTTTCTAATAAGTTTTCTAATCTTGCGGAAAGAAAAATTAAGAAAATTACGCAGAAAATTGGATAATTTCAAAAAACTTGATGACGATTTTAACTTCGCACATTTGACAGTTCGCGCGTTTTATGAAATTGAATTTAGCAGGCAGCTGTTTTTTTTTGTAACAAAAGAATTGTCTATGGTTTTTTTATTATAGATATTTTAAATAGTTAGGTACCAGATTTGATTGCTTGTTCTTATAATATACAAAAATGAATATTTGTAATATGTGAAAAATGAAAATTTTAATAAAAAATTGTAATAGCTGGCACGCGAGTTGTTTGAAAACTGAATGTACTGGGACTGAATATTTATTGACCGGAACGCGGGAGGGGGGTGGCGGGGAATGGGAAAGGGGAAAGGGTAGGCGGGGAAGTCGGCAGGGGAATGGGATGTGGGAGGGGAACGGGGACGCACGGGATGCAGGGATAAAATAAATATTTCTTTGAATGTGGCATTGCAACGCAAGCCGGGAACCAGCTAGTGTTATTATAATAATTAATATTATTATCTAACACCTAAGTCCTGTACCACAAAACTTTACAAGTGGAGCGGATACGAGATGTATCTTCTGAGCAACATGATTGGTCAATTTTTGCACGTCTCTGTTTCACTCTGCTCAGCTTTGCTTCTATGGAAACGCACCCTTAGATAAGGGCACTTACGACAATTTATTTCATCCAAAGGTTCTACCAAAACCAAATGTATTTTGTATTTTGTAATTTGTATTTTGTATTTGAAGTTAAAAAATGGTTAAAATACTGTATTTTGTATTTTGTATTTCAAATACACGACTTGAAAGTATTTTGTATTTCGTATTTTAAATACATGCGTAAAAGTATTTTGTAATTTGTATTTCAATTACAGCAAAGCATGTATTTTGCCCAGCCCTGCCTGTGACGAAGTCTGTCGTCTTTAACAACACTATCGGACGGCAAAATGACACCTACATTTTTACTCCAAATATAATCAGGAATCGCTTGTTAAAATCATTCGAATACTTGTTGGTATATCCTGTATATAGTACATATTATTTAAAGATGTTAATGATAGAACAAGTAAAAATGATACATGCCATTTTTAGAAATTACATCGTATTTTTTCTACACCCAAAAAATCTACCGGCACACCTACGAGTATATCATATGTTCTTTATTCACGGAATCCGCACAAAAACAATAACAAACAAAGAAGAATTTTGAAGTTTGAGTATTGAAACATCATCATTTTTAGAATTGCTTGCAATGTGACAACAATAAGGATGAGTTGTTTAAAAAAAATTTGAACAATTTATCAAATATTTGAAGATAATTTTCACGCTCTGTGGAAGTTTTATTCAAGTTTGGTTATTATATCATTATACGTCAGTAACTGAAATATTCACAGAACTTGAATAGAACTTTCGGAGACCGTAAAACATAACTTAATAGAAATTTCATAAATTTTTAGAATTGGTCGCAATGTGACAACAGTAAGGATGGGTTGTTTAAAAAAATTGAACAATTTTATCAAATATTTTTAGCTACTTAAGCTATCTAGAATTATGCCTGTACTTATTTGAAAACGTTTGATAGTTTTTGCAAGAAGTAAGGCAAAATTGAGCTTACTTTGAGTACACAAACACTCCCGTCACACTCTTCTATTGGTTTTTCTCTTCAGCAACCACCCCTAATAATAATGTGGAACTAAAGAACGCCCCGTCGTAATCTGAAAAACATAAAAACTCCGATGGCGGAAGATAAGGTAATAAATTAATATGGGAATAGCAGGTAGCCTAGACGTACACTACGAATTTTTAACTCGTCGTGGTTGGGTCAAGTCAACGAAATGAGGTCATAGAAAAATACGGGTTTATAACGTGTCTACAATCTACAAGTCATAAGTTCAACTGGCCTAGAGCTGTTGTTTTTTTTCTACTGCACTGTCACTGCAAGGTTTATTGTTAGGTAAATAAATATGGAAAGAGAAAAGAAGATGGCGAGAATGAATAAACAAGTCATTTATGTTTTGTAAACGTTTGAAGTGGTGGGCAAATCAGTTTTTATTACATACTTACTAGCTGGCTCCCGGCATGCGTTGCAATGCTATGTTAAAAAAAATTGTTTCTCCCTGCATGTCCTTTCCCGTGCGTCCCCCTTTCCCTCCCGCCTACCCTCCCCCATTTCCCCGTCCCATCAACCGCCGCCCTCCCGCGTTCCATATATTCAGTCCCTGTAAATTCAGTTTTCAAACAGCTCGCGTGCCACCTATTACATTTTTTTATTAAAATTTTAATTCTTCATAAAGGTATCACAAAAATTCATTTTTATATATTATAAGAACAATCGATCAAATTTGGTACCTAACGTACCTATAATATCTGTAATTTAAAAAAATCTGTAGACATTTCTTTTGTTACAAAAAAAAACAGCTGCCTGCTAAATTCAGATACATCAAACGCGCGAACCGTCAAACGTGCGAAATTAAAATAGTCGTTAAGTTTTCTGTAATTATTTAATTTTCTTAATTTTTCTTTCCGTAAGAACCTTCTGCAAAGTACTAGAAAACTTTAAACAAAAATGAATGAAATAGTTAAAGTCCTTCTGAAGTTATGGCGTGACCAAGGAAAACAGGGATTCATTTTTATATATATAGATTAAATATTTAGGCCCTGAGAATAATAATTCCCCTCAGGGTCTATGTCTTCTTTGGGGTTACTGTGTGGAGGGTATTTTTAGGAAAAGAAGGAGTTGAAGTTCTGGGAAGAAAAGGTTCAGTGGGTCCAGGAGTGACGGATATATGAATCCATCCCTCCCAGTGAAGTGCAAGGTAGTGGGTCAAGAAAGTCTTGCTGGAGAGGTCTCAACCAGCCCCTACCGATCCGGCCTGCCAGTCAGATGGCGGGCAAACACATCCGCCGCCAAGACGCGGACAAAATCACCCCATGAGCCCGGGCAATACTGTTTAGTCAGCAAACGTAACGAATCACTCGGGGTGACCTATGGCAGAGGTAATGGTTTTCCAACGAATGGTTCCCGGGGCGTTCCCAAATGAGGAAATAGCAACAAAAATGGCTTTAAAAAAGTGAAGTGTCGTCAAACACGCACGGGAAAGGACATGCAGGGAGAAATATTTTTTTTAACATAGCTTTGCAACGCATGCCGGGAGCCAGCTAGTAAGTATGTAACAAATGGTTTGGCATTAATATTTTTCAGGGGATCGTTCCAAACACATATTTTTATGTCAGACTACTTAGCATTGCAATGGATTTCTACCACTGTTATTTATATTGAAAAATAAAATAAAACGTTCCAAAATTTTTCGCTATCGCATTACCGTCGTTAAGCATGCAATAAGCGATATACTTGTAGAAAAAATTGTTTGTAAGTTTTTTTACATGAGCTCCACACAGGAGGCCCTGAGGAAAATAATTTTCCTCGGGGCCTATGTCATCTTTTGGAATGCTGTGTGGAGGGTTTTTCAAGGAAAGAAAGAAGAGAGTTCTGGGAAGGAAAAGGGTTTAAGGGGTGGGTAGGAATCTGGGGTTCAGTGTGTCCTGGTCATCCGCCACCAAGACCTAGACAAACCTCACCTGCTAAATCACCAAACGTAGCGAACCACTGAACAGGATAATATTTAAAAAAAAATGGAAATGACTGTGGATGAACAATGAACATACTCGATGAAAATTATTACCTACTAATCCTTCGACCAAGTATAAAGTATACCCGGTATACTTTATGCTTGGTCGAAGTTCTAATCGCATGGCGTTTAAAATATCAGTTTGGGAAAAAATATCAAATTAGTGGTATTGCATGATAAACGATAATAATAATATCACGTGTTTGATAAGGCCAGGTACAGTTAATTCAGTTTAGTTGGAATGAGTTTAAGTACCATCTTGAACTGACGAGTTATAAGGTTATGTGTTAGGTTAGGAACAATGTAATGGAGAACCTTTGAATTTTATTGCGAAATGATTTATATACTTCCTTGTTTAAGGTCTCTGCCCACTACACCGTTCCATACCATGACCGTACTATGAACGCATCAGTTACGAAATAAACACGCTATGCCCTACTATGCCCACCAGAACGTGCTTACACCGTATTATACCCGTACGTAACGGGTATAGTGACCGTATGATCCCCGTATACACCGCGGTTAGTGTCCGTACCATCCCCGTTCGATAGGTGTACGGTGCCCGTTCTATCGGTGCCCGTTATATCATTTCGCCATTTTATATCATTTGTTTTCGTGTCGGACTGACGCGTCAGGAGAAGCATAGTGTCGTATCATTAAAATACCTGGATATAAACACGAAAAATGAATACAAATCACGAACTGACGGAGTGGCAACGCGGTTAGAACGGGGTTAGAACGGGATCTTACGCGTATGATGCCCGTTCTAACACCGTCGCGTGCCATGCATAGAGCGGACCGGCACCTGCAAAATATTGTCATCGAGAATTCGCCGTCAGCCCGGTCATGGTATGCGACGGTGTTGGTCGGTGACGGAACGGGCTAGCGGGCAGCGTTTCATACTGATCGATACAAAGAATATTTTTTTGCATGCGCCGCTACGGTTACGGTCATGGTATGGAACGGTGTAGTAGGCAGAGACCTTTATGCGAAAAAAAATCTAATGTTTATAAGAATTACAATTTTTTGAATTTTGTTACATTTATTGTTGTTAGTACATAAACGCACTCTCCCTACTATTTTTAAAGTTAATTTAGGACAATGTCTTGCCATAAACATCAAGAGCGATTAAAGGTTGAACAATTATTGTATTACGGACAGCATCTCATTGTTTGCTTGTTATTTACACACGTTCCTAACTTTTTTAATTTGGAAGGCGGGTATGATTACTGCCGCCCCGGGAACCATTTATTGGATAGCCAACACCTCTGCCATAGGTTTTTAAATATGTTTATTCAGTTTTTAATTGTACAATATTTTACCTTATTTAAATCTTATAAAACTGATCAATTAGTTTGATTGTGAGAAATCTGTTGGTTCACTACGTTTTGTGACTTAGATGGGGTGCCCGGGATCATGGGGGTGAGGTTTATCCAGTTCTGGGCAGCGGACGTGTCAGCCCATCAGTCATGTGGCGGATCAAGAAAGACTGATTGAGACTTTTTGACCTCTCCAGCAGGATTTTCTCGGAAAAACGCCTTGAGGGATGGATTCATGTGTCCAAGACCCCCCGATTCCTATCCACTCTTCATACCTTTTTCCTTCCCAGAACTTCGCCTCCTTGTTTTCCTCAAAGGACCCCCCACACATCATCCCCAAAGATAAAACAGACCCTGATGTATTTTGTGGTTTTCCACCATCATAAGAGCTATTTATTACTCATTTCTCTTATTATAGTTTAAGTCTTATTAGTTTAAGTGCTATGTAAAACCCGAAAGGCGTTTATGTATTACTAATAGTTTGCTGTGTTCATTTAGATAACTAAATAGTTATCTGTATGCATTTATTATCAACGGTACTACTAAAATCAATTAGTTTGGTCAGGACGTTGACTTATCAATCTCTTGCCTAATTAAAGCTGTTCACATTTTAATGCGGAACCTGTACTAAACTCTTACAGGATATCATTATGTAAAAATAAACTATGTGGTTGGGTGGATTTGTTTTTTTTTTTATAAATAAAAAAAGTTTAATTCGAAGGATAGTGAAAATTGTCCTTCAAAATAAGAGGAAGGTCACTGTCTACAATTTTAATTTTAATTTAATTTTTAATTCTTCTTCATCTTCGCAATATTATACACATTCGAGACAAATCTCAAATTTGGGAAACATAATCCGATGTGGTAAATATATTTAGTTCAACAATATTGCAATTTTTTTTTTATTTTTATTGTTGATACAGTATTATTTTACAAATTTTTATAGTACAAACCAGTAATGTTGGCCTCACTGGGTTGTTTACCCGTGCTGAGGCCCCCATTTTATAATATAATACTTTATACATTATAGTTTAAAAAAAGAAATATACAAAGTTGGTGATAAAACTTAATAAAGATAAAGATAATTTTAAACTAAAAATAGAGATCAAAAATTAAAATTATTTTAAATTAATAAACTAAAAAAATAAAGTAATTAAATGAAAATCGGCGTATATTATGTTTTATGTGTTTGTGAGTGTTACGTGTTTTATATTGGTTTTGTGTGTTGGGAGTATACGTTTTATTCTTTTATGTTATGAAATTTTGGTAAAATTGTCTATTTTGTTCTTTAATCCATTTTTTTATTTTATGTCTGAAATTATTTTTGTTTTCCTCAATTTTTGTTTCAAGTGAAAGACTGTTGAATGCTTTTATAGCTTGGTATTTATGGTGTCTTTTTCCAAAGGTAGTGTTTACCGTCGGAGTTTTTATGTTTTCTTTGTACGCTTGTCTAACTGGTCTATTAGTGATATTTGGGGTTTGTTGGAGTGTGTTTTTTTGGTCAAAAATGTAGTTCAGTAGTGTTTTTACATATAATTGGCGTATATCTAGTACGTCACAACTTTTATATATTTTGATCTGTATCGGTTAGTCTATGTTTTTTAAGTATTACTTTTAAGATCGTTTTCTGTGCGATTTCTATTTGAGCGATAGCTGCGTTTGTTGCTCCTCCCCAAGCAATTAATCCATATTCTATTATTGATTGACAAAGTGCGAAATATATTGTTTTCATTTGTTTTATTTTATATATGTTTCTTATGTTTAGGAAAATGTGTATTGTTCTGAGGAGTTTATTTGTGATTTGTTTAATATGATGTGTCCATCTAAGGTTATGGTCAATTACGATACCTAGATACTTTATTTGTTCCGTTTTTTCTAGAGGAGGGCAATCGCAGATGTTTGTGTTAATGCATTCGTGTATTTTTATGGTATTTGTATCGTTTTTTGGCTGTCCCGTGTTAGTTATACTGTACGTTGAGAATTTTGTTTTCGATATGTTTAGTGTAAGTGTGTTAGAGTCCAGCCATGTTTTCACTTGCGTGATTCCTAGATTTGCTTTGTTATATACATTTTTCCAATCCTTAGCTTTAAAGAGTAAAACTGTGTCGTCAGCGTAACTGATTATTTCACCGTCTATTTCCATGCTGCAAAGTTCATTTATATAAATGGTGAAAAGAATGGGCCCTAGTATGCTTCCTTGTGGAACTCCGTGTGTAATCGGCAGTAGTTTGCTAGTATGGTTGTTAATTTTGACTTGTTGTGTTCTGTCGCTCATATAACTTTTCAATAGTTGGAGTTCTTTATCTTTGATACCCATATTTTCTAATTTTTTAAAAAGTGTTTTGTGGCAGATTGAATCAAACGCTTTAGCTAAATCTAGATATATCGCTATGCATTTATACCCTTGATCTAAGTTGCTATGTATATAATCTATTGTACTTGCCAAAGCTTCTTTTGTGCTTCTTTTTTCTCTAAATCCATATTGTTTATCCGAGATTAATTTGTTTTCTTCCAGGTATTTTATAACTTGGATTTTTAATACTGTTTCGTAAATCTTTGATAGCAAGTTTAACAATGTGATTGGCCTATAGTTATTTATTTCCATTTTGTCTCCGGATTTATAAATAGGTATCACCAGTCCTTTTTTAAGAGTACTAGGAAAGAAGGCGTGTGTTATGCTAAGGTTGATTAAGTGTGTTATAGGTTTTAATATTTCATTTTTTATTATTTTAATGCAATCCGTTGTTATCTCATCTAATCCAGGAGCAATCCGGTTTTTTAATGTGTTTATTATTTTGTCAATTTCCTTTTCCGAAGTTGTTTTTATTATAAATCTGTGTTGTGTCGGTTGAGTATTGATGTTTGAAATGTTTGTTTGTGTTATTGTGTTTGTGCTATGTTTTTTACGGTTCGCTAAAACTTTTCCTATAGTTGCGAAGAAGTTATTGACATGGTTTGCCATAAATTCTGTATTTGTTTTGGCATCAATTTTGTTTGAGTTAATATTTAGATGTTCAATAGTATTTTTCTGTTTGTATTTTTGTGTGTATGTAACTTCTTTTAAAATTCTCCATATTTCCTTTGGGTTATTATTTTCTTTAAGTTTTTCTCTGTAGTATAACTCCTTAGCTACTCTAATAGTTTTAGTGCAGATGTTTCATAGTAATTAAGTTGTTCCATGTCATACGGTGTGTGTTTAATTTGTTTGTGAATTTTGTCTCGTTTACGAATACAGTTTAATATTCCTTGTGTTATCCATAGTTTATTTTTTTTTGCTTTGTGTGTAAGTTTTATGTGTTTTATTGAAGTGAAATTTTTTATTTCTTGCGTTAACGTATTTGTAAATTTATTCCAGGCCTTTTCGACATTATCTATTTGGTATATTGTATTCCAGTTTATTTTTTGTAATTTTTCTTTTAAGTTTGAGCAGTCAATTATTTTTTTTTGTAAATATTTTATGTTGGTTCGAATTAGTGTTTTCGGTGTCTATTGCTATCATATCCATGTAGTGATCTGTAATTGTGCTTTCACGTACTACTGTTTTGATTTTTAGTTTTGTCTTGATCATTATATGATCTATACAGCTTTTAGTGTTTTGTGTTACTCGTGTTGGGACATTTATCGTTGGCTCCAGTCCATGCTGTGCTAGTATTGTTAGGTATTCTATGTTTTGTGGGTGTCCGTTTTGTAGAATGTTTATGTTAAGGTCTCCTATGATGATGATATTTTTGTATTTGTTGAGGTCATTTAATGTATTGTTAAGTTCTGTTAGGAAGTTAGTAATGTCGTTTTTGGATGGAGATCTGTACATAGCTAGGATACATGTTTCTTTTTCATATGTAATCTGTAAGCAGTTGGAGTCTATGATGTTTATTTCCTGAACGCTTATGTTATTTTTATCACTGATGTACGTAACTATACCATCATTTTGGTTTTTGTGTATATTTGTGTGGTGTGTATGATAGTTTTTGATTGTTTTTGGGATATAGTTTTCATTCAACCAGCATTCTGTCAGCACAATGACATCAATATTATTGTCAATCTGTTGGAGGTATATTACAAATTTGTCAAAATTTTTATTGATCGATCTAATGTTTTGGTGCAACATTTTGATTCTATTTTTTTCTTTTGTGATGTTGGTCCATAGATTAAAATCATTTGTACTTATACAGTAGTGTTGATTGTTCGTGTCTATATATTTCATGTAATCAGCCATGTTGGTGTGTATTTGTGTAAGTATATGATGTGAGGTTGTGTTTGGTGTACAGAAGTTTTTTATGTCAGTTTATTAGATATATCGTTCAAGTGTTTTATTTCTATAACTTTTGAGTCCTTAGTTTTTCTTACAAGTATTTTTCTGGATTTTATCCATACATATATATAGTCCTTTTCTTGGCTCTTTTTCTGGTGTTCCAGTGCAGATTTTTATAGTATTGCGTTAGAGCCGCATTTACGTAAACATATTGGGCTCCTTCCCCGTTGAATTTTTTTATCGCGTCACTGTGTTTGGCTGCTAATATGGTATCCGCTTTTGTTATATCCGCAAAATTAATTGTAATTTTTTTCTGATCATTTGGTCTGTGTTTTGTGATTTTGTAGGTATCCTCTGGGGTAATCGTAACGCCTGCGAGTTCAGCGATCCACGCAACAGCATGAGCTAGGGATGTGTCGTCCTGTAGTTTTAGACCGCTTATTTCTATACTTTTCAAAAGGGCCGATTGTTCTATATCCGCTAGGTGGATTTCTACCGTAGCCAATCTGTTTTCTTTTTCCGCCAGTTCCTCCTTGAGTTTGTTGACTTTGTTTGGAATGTCCATAATTTGTTGCAGTTTTTGTATAATGTCATCATATTTGTCGTTAATGAAGTTCGTGAAGGTTTTTATTTCTTGCAGCTCTGTTTCAATTTTATTGAGCATCACTGTCTTCATTTCCTCGAATTTCGTATTGATAAATTCAAATATTGACTCACTGTCTATATTAATCATAGATTGGTGTGTCGCCGACGGTGAGTCCATGGTGCCAGTTAATAGGGGTGAGGATGTGGTTTTCTTCGCACTGGAGAATTTACTGCGAGATTTAGACATGTTGTTCGCGTTTTTTTTTTGCTTGTAGTTAAAATTCTATGGTTTGTTCACAGATGCCCCATATTATTTATTTTTTTTAATAATTTTGTTGTGTTGTCTATGACAGAAATGACTTTTTTTTCTTTTTTTTTTCCAAAACACATTTTTTATTTTTTTTTTTTTTTACTTTATTTGGGAAACAAACAGTTGTACATATTTTATTAAATAATTACATTTGACAAATTTGCATGAACCAGTGAAGTTTCCACATTTGACAATATAGAATTTAAAGAAAAAACAAAAAACTCATTAATATAAGAAGTTATACATACATAATACCTAAATAGATTACAGAAAATCAGATGAAACCAACATAATAAAATCAGATGAAACCAACATAATAATTCATACGAAAATCAGATGAAACCAACATAATAAGAGAAAAACAATAAAATAAGGCACACAGCAGGATTCACGATCAACAATCTGTTTTGATCTTCTCCGTTACATATTTTGTGAATTGAACTGAGGACAAATGGAAAATATCAGCGTCTGAAAGGATATTGTTATATTTTGTGCACGTCCTTTTCAGAAATGTATGTTGTGAGTAGTTAGTTTTTGATTGTGGGATGTGGAATAGTTTGTTTGTTCTTGTATTACGTACTGGACAGTGGAAGTGGATGTTTTCCAGAAGATAGTTGCTGTCAACAGCGTTGTTGATGATTTTGTATAAAAATTTCTGGTCGGATATATTTCTTCTCTCTTCTAGTGATGTAATTTTATGGAATGCTAAGGAATCTTTTACATGTTCTGATATTCGGAACGATTTAAAGTCTAAGTATTTCAAAAATTTTTTTTGGATTCTTTCTAACCTTTCAATATTGACTTTGTATTGGGGATTCCAAATCACTGATCCAAATTCTAGTATGGAGCGAACAAAAGAAAAATATAATATCTTGATTACATTTGGTGATCTGAATGGTTTAGTCACTCTTACAATGAATCCTAGGAGTTTGTAGGCCCTGTCACAAATGGAATTTATGTGTGATCGGAAAGACATTCCGGAGTCCATTATTATTCCTAAGTCCCTTACTTCACTACACCTTTTTAATTCAACTCCGTTTATTTTATATGGGAATGTTAGGGGGTTAGTGCTTTTGGTGAAAGATATTGTATTACATTTTTCTAGATTAAGGTACAGTTGGTTGTTTGCGCAATATAGTCCAAGCCTATTGATATCCTCTTGCAATTCTAGGCTGTCATTAATATTAATTACTTTTTTGTAAATTTTAATGTCATCAGCAAAAATTTGGATTTTAGAGTTTTTGAAGCAAGAGTCTATATCATTTATATACAAAATAAAAAGGAGAGGTCCGAGGTGTGATCCTTGTGGAATTCCTGAGGGTATATTATAGAAACGTGAAGAGAAACCCTTAGCTCTAACTGCTTGACTCCTGTTAGTGACGTACGATTTGATCCATCTTAGAAGGTCCCCACTGATCCCGATTTTTAATAGCTTCTTCAGAAGCAGTTTGATGTTAATTTTATCAAAGGCTTTTGAAAAATCCGTGTATATAGAATCAATCTGAGTTTTACTACCCATAGAATTAAATATGAAATCTGTGTATTCCAGCAGGTTTGTCTCGACTGACCGTTTTCTAAAAAAGCCGTGCTGATTTTTTGATATGGTAGTTTGTACTGCTGGAAAAAGTTGGTCAAGAACCATGTTTTCCATAATCTTGCTGATAATTGGGAGTTTGGAGATGGGCCTGTAGTTAGTGATGTTATTTTTGTCCCCGCTTTTATGGATTGGTGTAATGAGTGCTTGTTTCCAGACGTTGGGGAAGTTGCCTTCCTCAAATGACATTTTGAACAGCATGGAGATAGGATAAGCCAATTGGTCCCGGCATTTTACATAAAAAATGGATGGAATTAAATCAGATCCCGCGCTTTTGTTCGGATCGAGTTTTTTTAGATAATTAAGTACATGCGATTGATTAAAGTTAATTGTGTGAATATGAAGATAAGAGTTGTCGACATTGTTATCAGAGTTTATAGGATCGAGGCTGGGGTTGGGATTCTCTACAAAAACCGATCTAAAATAATCACTAAAATTGTCACAAATGGATTGTCCATCAGTGCAGGAGATATCGCCAAGATACATTTGATTTGGTAGATCAGAAGACAATTGCTTTGATTTTACGAACGACCAGAAGCGTTTACTAGACTTTTTTATTGATTCTTCTGCCGTCCTAATGTAGTTATCATAACATTCAAGTGAGATCTTCTTTTGACGATTTCTCAGCACTGAAAAGGATTGATAGTCAGCTAGATTTTTGTATTTTTTCCATTTTTTGTGATATTTTAGTTTCTCTTTTACAATTTTAATAAGTGGGGAAGTATACCAGGGGGGAAACCTTTCCAAATTAACATAAATTTTTTTTTCGGGAATATGTTTACGTATGAGGTCATTTATGATATTATAAAAGTTTAATACGGCCCCTTCAGTATCCTTATTTTGAAATTCGTGTTCCCAATTTATTATGGATAATTCGTTTATGATTTGTTCGTAATCACCTCGGTGAAACATTTTGACTGTCCTTGACGAAACGAGGGGAGACGGTTTAATAACTGGGGATAACTCTATGTCTAATGCTCTGTGGTGTGTATCTTCAGGCGTCAGAGGCTGGGTACTGTGAGTTATGCTACATTCTGAAATATTTGTCATGATTAAGTCAAGAGTTCGTTTATTTGTATTGATCACAGAATTAAATTGCTGTAATTGCGTGAATGAAAGGAAGTCAACCAACGCACAACTAGCAGTATCTTCTGGAAAATTTGATTCTAAATAGTTTTGCCCTTCTGTTACCTTCCAATTTAGTTTGGGTATGTTATAGTCTCCAGCTAATAAAAACAATCCTTCCGGGTGATTTGTGTGCAGGTCCGATGTATTGTTTAAGTGATGAATTAGATTATGAATGTAGTTGGTGTTTTGTGGATGGTACGAGCAGCATATATATAATTTTTGGAGTTTATTATTGTTACCTAGTATTGGCACCGATATCCAAATGTCCTCAGTACACGTAGACCACGGTAGTTTCTGAGCATTAAGAGATTTAGAGGTTGCGATTAATACCCCCCCTCCCTGCTGCTGTCCAGATACTAAGTAGTCACGATCCTTTCTAAACACATCGTACCTGCTGTCAAACAATTCGCTATCATGGATTGAATCATTTAGCCAAGTTTCGCATAAAATGTAAATGTCAAAATTGTTTAAAAGAACCTGATTTAAGAAATTATGTGTTTTTGTGCGAAGACCTCGCACATTTTGGAAATATATGTTAAGCATTTTTTAATATTTTGTGAATAAAATTTGTTGAAAAATATTTTAGAAATATAATATAATTATGCTGTGATTGGGGACATTTTTGAACGTCAGGTTCTGTTTGTTTATGGTAAGTTGCATTGTTTATGGTTTCGATAGGCATTAGTTTTGACAGATTAAGAGGTACATCTATGGTCGAAATACAAATTGATTGTAAACATGCGAGTGTGAGAAAAATAATATTACGATGATACATTTCATAAGTTTTTGATACTATTTTGTAGTTAACAAGTGATGGTAATTCGTGTGTTACAATTAAGGAGATAATGTGTGTGATATTAAGGTACTTACATACTTGAGAGAGATTTATAATGTTAGGTTTATGTTTGACAGTATTATATAATTTTAATTTCCTAAAGGGACAGTCGGCGAAACATCATGTGTTGTTTTTAATTTTGATAGTCTATCGACGTCATCTTGATCAGCGATTAGTATCATTGGGGTGGTGTCACTTACACGAATGAATATTTTTCCGTTTCGTATCCAGCAGTAGAGTATTTTTTTTTCCATTTTTATCTCTCGGCATTGTTTCAAAAGATATTGATTTTTAGGGGTTAAATGGTCATTAATGTAGATTCTAGTGGATCCTGGAAGCTGTAATTCTGAGACGAACATACCCTTTCTCTTTCTTATTGCTGCTAACAAATCATCTTTAATGTACCTGCGGGTGAATTTGACCACAATGTTCCTCGTTTTTTCCTTTATTACATTGCGATAAATAAATTGACACATAAATTGTCTGTGGTTTATAATGTCTTGTTTCGTTTTTTTTTTATGAGTTTCATTTTTATGCAATATGAGCTGCCTTTAATCCATATTTTATGTTATCGAATAAAGCTGATTTGTATAGTGAAATAAAAAAAATCTATCTTTCTTGTATATGTTTATGAATATATTGTATGAAATATGAAAAAAAACGTTCGAGTTAAAGTTCATTTAACGGGGGTAAAAAGATAAATTTTCAAAATTATATACTTGTTGAACTCCCTTGTGCAAATTTCTACTATAGTACGTAATTTAAAAAAAAAAAAGTAGGGCATAAGAACTCATAACAACTGCCGTAGTTCACCCCAAGTGGTTCGCTACGTTTAGTGACATAGCAGGGCTGTCTGGGTTCATGGGGTGAGGTTTGTCGGGGTCTTAGCATCGGATGCGTCTGCCCATCAGCTGCACTACCGGCCGGATCGAGAGAGAGTGGTTCAGGGAGTCCCTTTGACTTCTCAATTATTGTTATTACAAAGGAACATGAAATATTTTATTGTACCTACTGATATTTATTATATGTACTGCTATATATTATATTACTGCATAATGTCAAATTTCGACTTGTATTATGTTTGGAAATGCCTTACGAGCGTTAAATAAATAAATTTTGATACTTCTTCGAGTAATTTTGCGCACATGACGTTCAAAGTAAGAGGAAAATTACTGTCAATATCTGATTTCGAAAAACTCTGCTTAAGACTCGGTGTTAAGCCCACAAAAAGTTAGAGGGAGTGCGCTAATATTAAAAACGATAATATTTAAATAAAATTGTGAAATTTTTTTAATAAAAACTTGTTTAAAATAGAGGAAAAATTTCGTGAGAAATGTCTTAATTAGTTTTTTAAAAAACACCGAATTTTATCAAACATCTAACTTGTAAAATAACATAAAACCGTGTTTATAATAGTTTTCGGCGTGGCAAATATATAGACCATATCTTCAAATTTTTTTTTTTTATTTAAAAAAAATACATACGTATACAGATTTATAGTAAATTTATATGGTTCTTAAAACTAATTACAATATACAAATTTCTTTTAATTCAAATTTAACCTAATAAAATACTTCGTTTTTACCACTTTTATTATATAAATTTCTTTTTACTAAAACTACCCAATTCAAAAGAGAAAACATTTCTCGTGCTTGAATTTTGGAGAGTGCCATTGTAAACATAACATATGTTTTTTTAGAAACTTGAAAACTTAAAGTGCTCAAGTAAATTTGTTATAAAACGGTAGAAAATCAAAATGCCCTGGCAACGCCGGGGATTTCAACTGGTATTTCGTAAAACCCAAATTAAAAACATTTAGAAAACTAAACACTACTTGCAATATTTTAATAATTTCTACGATAAAATCTATAAAGATTTGTGATGTGAAATGTCGCGAAGCCATCCATCATAAATATTAAATGACATATAAAACGATTCCACTCAAAATAACGTAAGTAATGTTTCACGTGTTCCATGGAATTATAATGGGAGAATACATATTATATCACCCTGGTCCGCCCTCACGACCCTAACCTCTGAGGCCGCGTGTCGACCTTGTGTATTTTTACATGCAAGGGAAACGGGGGGTGGGTATATTTTTTCCCGTTACTTATTCACTTGGCAGATCATTAAGCTTTTCACGCCATTATAATAATTTCTTCACTAAGGTCGAAGCTTTTTTTTAAATTGACCAGAGTTGAGAGTTATTACGTGTTGCGTGACAGGTTAATCATATAGATGGATGTTAACAACTTAAATGTTTTGATTTACAACCATGTTGTTATTTTTTTTTAAATATTTGTTACACACATTGCTTGCAACGTAAGTAAAATAAATATTATAAATAAAAGTAAAAATATTTTTTTTGACATACAAAAACATTACGGCCTCCGTTTTTTGACTTTTCGTGTGACTTTTATTCATAGTGTTATTTTGTGGCAACTGGACATCAGTATTATCTACATGGTTAGACGACATTGCGGATTAAGGAAGGGATTTGTTTTTTTTTACATTATCTCCACTCAGAAGGCCCTGAGGAAAATATTTCCCTTTTGTAATCTTTGGGGATGCTGTTTGGAGGGTATTTTGTGAAAAGAAAGGGGATGAAGTGATGAAGTTCTGGGAAGGAAGAGGTATAAGGTGGCGAGTAAAAGGTGGCGGACATATGAATCCATCCCTCTCACCCTCTCAATGCAGTGCAAGGCGATGTTTCGAAAGAGTATTGTTCAAAGATATTGAAATATAAGCAGATATGCGACTGTCGGCGGAACTACGGTCTATTGGTCCTGGTTTGAATACGGAATTTAGTTGATTTTTCGAAGGTGTGCAGTAGTATTGCTTAACAATACTTATAGTTTGAATACGGAAAGATTTTGTTCACTTAGTTTATTTTTTGAAGGTGTGCAGTGGTATTGGTTAAAAACATCGGCGACACCAGGAAGCACAGTCCCACCTAGTGAAAACTGCCTGTAGCCCATCTCCTTATATTTCAATATCTTTGGTCCTGCTGAAGAGGTCAAAAGGTCTCCTGCAACCAGTCTCTCCCGATCCGGCTTGCCACGTAGCTGGTGGGTTGGTGGGCATTCACCAAAACCCGGAAAAACCTCACCCCATGAACCCGGCCGCGTATTTACAATCCCTAACGCGTTTGAGTCGCTTTAAATTTTCAATATCAAAATTTAAATATTTAGAAATAAAATTATTAATTTCTAATATACACATTAGAAAGATTATTTTATCTAGATTTTAGAACATTTTTTTGTTTTTGCAAAGTGATAAAAATTATCAATATAGAGGTGTATTTACAATATATGGGAATAATATTCAAATTTAAATATTTAGAAATAAAATTATTAATTTCTAATATACACATCAGAAAGATTATTTTATCTAGATTTTAGAACATTTTTTGTTTTTGCAATGTGATAAAAAATAACCAATATAGAGGTATATTTAAAATGTAAATTGTCGTTACCGCGACTGAATCGGTATAGGTTTTGTAAATACGCAACCCGGGCACCCCTGCTAAGTCACAACGTTGCGAACCACTTGGGATGACCTTTGGCAGAAGTGTTGGTTTTTCCAATAAATGGTTCCCGGAGTACCCATATCCGCCTCCTAAATTCAGGTCATGTAGAGACCAGTATTAAATTATCGCAGACCCGTTAAAAATTACAAAATTATAATTATACGATTTGTGAATCTTATTGTATTTGAAAAACAATTATTTTCATATATTTTTTTTCATTTCCTAATTAAAGAGAACTAACAATTGTGATCCATATGATAAAATAGCAGCGGAAAATCATTCAATTTACAGTGTTTTTAATAAAGTATCATCAGCGTACCTTCTCCAAACTTAAACTTTTTAGTAAAAGTAATTTGACCTGATAGGTAAATCTGTAAAAAAAATTGATAAAAGAAGCACACATTTCTTTAACTTATTAGTTCCAATTTTAAAAATTAAAAGTTAATTGAACTTGAAAGCAACATATAACCGAATTTAGTACGTTTAATCGGGAAAACGAGGTTTGACGAGGAAAGATAGTTCTAAAAACCTTTCCCTCATCATGTCTAATGTTAAAATGTTTCACTTTTTCTTCACACAAAATGGTTAAATACACACCTACAAAGTAAAATTTTCGGGAAATAAATAAATAAAGCTGGGTTCTGGAAGAGACCGAAGTTTTAGATGGAAAAAAAACAGGAGCGGAAACTATTTTCTAGAGCTCAACAAATAACACCTTCTAATTCTTATGCGGAAATTTTCTACCATTAAAAAACACAGTTTGTCGAGTCTTCCCATGCACCGATAAAGAAAACCTCTGGAGTACAGATCCGTGAAAATCTCAGTAGACTACAGTATATCTTCCTGTCGTCTGTATCCCAACGATTGAATTCCCTCTGAAGATAATCTATCAGAGTCGTGGTTCTTTTTTAGGCAACAAGGGGCTCTCGAACGAAATGGCCACCAAACTCACAAGTACGGCGCACTTGAGATTTGTATAGGGTCAACAACTATTTACTATCGTGGTATCTGCGAGGACTGTATGTGTACGGTTCGCCAAGCTTTTGAGAGGCGATCTTAATGCAGACATCAATGAAGCTACTGCAACGCCCAGAGTTGGTTACCTAAGGACACGCGGATTATGGCAATGCTAGCTCGTTAGGTTGTTTGCTTTCATTGAAGCAGACTAGATTTGTGGTTGTTTATATCATTTTTTCGCCTTTGATTATAGTCTCAACGAGGTTTCAAAATATGCTCTCAATTAGTGAATCGTAAAATGACTACAAATCTTTTATAAACACTTTATTGTTTGATTTCAATATTTGTTGTAATAAGTATCCGAAAAGTCTAAAAGGAAAAATATTCAATTTCTTTGGAATAACTTTTTAACAACTTTTAAAGGATAAACCCAACAATAGATAAATAATCAACCATTGAAGAAGAAGATAATAGTAATAAACCTAGTTTCTTCGACTCGTTCCTGTGTTCAACAGCTCGGCTGTGGAATGATTTGCCGGCCTCTGTGTTTCCTCCTTCCTACAACATGGGTCTCTTCAAGACCAATGTTCATTCCTTCCTCTCCTCAAAAAGACCCTCCACACAGCATCCCAGATGACATAGGCCCTGAGGGAAATTATTTTCCTCAGGGCCTCCTGTGTGGAGTTAATGTAAAAAAAAAAAAAAAAAAAAACATGAAAGTAGACAAGACTTTTGGGTATGCTATTGTGCCAATATTATTAAAATGGCATTATTGATGTCATTGTAGTCGAAAAATTTTGTTTTATTTTTTTTGAAAATCTTTTTTTTGTATGAAAAATTTCAGTTTTGCCGTGCGCCGCACGTACAAGACACAGAAAAAAAAGATAACGGTCGCAACTGGTAATTAAACCAATGTGCTCTGTCCAATCGGGACAACGCTACCACTCGGCCATTGGAAACTTATATACATATTTATGAACCTGACTTTTACAATAAATATTGTTTGGAGTTCCCGGTAAAATTGTCTAAGGATTCCTAAAATCATTAACTATTAGATAATAATAACACTTTTTAAACATATAATCTGGCAACATTTAATTTTTTTACTTATGAAAATGTATGATTGAACGACTTTCAAGAAATTTATCGTGCGAAAAAATTGGAAAAGGTTTAGTTTTTTCTCGGGAAAAATCTTTCCCAACAAAAAAAACAGTCAATCATAGAAATCAATCGTATTGTTTGCATACATATTGCATTCTTTAGGGTAAAACTTAAATGAATAAGGTTTGGAGCTTGACTAAACCCTGTTGTCATTTCTGTTAATTACTTGTTGTATGTATGATAGAGCAGTTCTCTTGCTTAGATGATAACGAAGAGTGTTATTACGGGCTTCATTGTAAACACACTCAGTCATTTCGTTTGTTGTGGTATTAGTTTTTTGACCCCTTGTTTTTTAAATACAATAGGGCTCTGTCAAACTTCTTTCTTTCACAAACAAATCAAATTCGTAAATGGGACAAAGCAGTTACTTAAGAGCTAACAGGAGAACCCAGCCAGTGCTCATCATGAGCAAGTCATAGTGTGAATGTTTTATCTATAATATAAAAATGAATCGCTGAATGTGTTGCTAAGCGCATAACTTTCGAACGACTACACCAAATTGGATAATTCTTTTTTTGTGTGTTCGTTATTGTCAGGACAAGGTTTCTATAAAACTTTAGGTGAGCTCTGGCATTATGAAATTTGTATAAAAAATTGCTATTGGGGGCACGCGAAGAAGCGGCTATTGCTAAGGAAATCGGGAGGGAGGGAGAGATGGGGGAGGGGTACCAGGAAAGGGGAAGGGAACCTGGGAGGGGGGAGGAGCACTCGGGAGGGGGGTTCGGGGAGGGTGGGGAGAGGGAAGGTGGAAGAATCAGAGTGGGAACGCGAGAGGGGAAGGGGACGCGGAAGAGGAAGGGGAGGTGGAAGGGAACTCGACGAATGGGAAAGGACGCGCAAGGAGAAACAATTTCTTTATTAAATGGCATACCAACGCATGCCGGGACCAGCTGGTTGTGAATAAATACGATTTTTTTTTGTACTGATGTGATAGTTTTTTGCTTTGCAATTAACGAGCTTATTTTTAAAAGTAAGAGTAAAGTTTTGTTGAATAATCACATTTTAATAAAAGTTTACATGTGACTTATTTTTTATCAATTATGTAAGGTACTGATTAAATCGTACATATATAAAGTGCTTTGTGTGTGAATGTAGGTAATGTGATAAATTTTACCACGGCCGTAAGCCCCCCCAAGTAATTCTCTTATGCGAGGATTATTATTAATTTAGGAATATATTCATAACTTGAATCAGGAAGGGTGAAATATACTCGGAACGATACCTTGTACCCAGATTTACCGTAAATTACTTATCCCACCAAGAATAATGACAAGGAAATATTTCGTAAAATATTATTGTAATAATTATTTTTTTGCATTTTTTAAGCAATAATAATGTAACAATTTCTAGAAGTTTTATTCACAGTTCTTTTTTTTCATTTTATTTTAAAGTTAGTTTTAAGAACGCTAGTGAATGATGCAGATGTGTTGAAACCGTTTGCAAATAAATAGAATGAAGTAACACATGTACGCTATGAATAAAAGTCTTCAAAACAAAACGTATTTTTTTACAGTAGCCGAACGCAATTTCCTCACGGTCTATGTCAACTTTTGGGATGCTGTGTGAAGGGTCTTTTTAATGAAAGGGAGGAGAGGAAGCTTTGGCAAGGAAAAATGTGTGAAGGATGGGAAAGACTCTGGAGATCTGTCCAGGAGTGACGGATGAATCTATCCCTTCCACTACGGTGCAAGGCAATGGGCCGAGAGAGTCCGGCTAAAGAGTTCTAGGTTTAGGTAAGATCTCAATCAATCAAGTCTATCGCGATCTGGCACGCATCCAAAATGCATAGACAAACCTCACCCAATAAAACCGGGTACCACTGCTAAGTCAACAAACGTAGCGAACCTCTTGGGGTGACCTATGGCAGGGATGTTGGTTATCCAATAAATGGTCCCGACACGGCTACACTATACCCGGCAAATTGAATTGATTGTTCCTTTGTGAACCGTTTTATCATTGTCATGAACTGTATATAAATTAGTATATTAAGAAAAGTAGAACGAATAATACAGCCAAAGGTTCTACGATTTCAGAAGCGGAAAAAGGAGCCCAAGATCCACAACCTGTAACCCAACCTTAAAAATGTGAAAGAAAAATACTGAAATTGATATGTACGTACAGGAATGTAAAGTCAGTGTGATTGCTGAGCATTTAATTATTTTTTTTTTCTTGTAATATACCTATATCTCATGTTGAGATGCTGGATAATTTTGAAATAAAAGTGTTGAGAAGAATATGTTGACCCGTGAAAGTGGGGGAACAGTGACGCATCGGGATCAACAAAGAACTGTATGGTATATATCAGGCCCCTGACATCTCAGCCTATATGAGACTCCAAAGATTGAGATGGACTGGGCATGTATAGAGAATGCTGAATATACGCGTCCCAAGAAGAATTATGACTGGACTGGACACCCAGGTGGAAGGAGAAAAGTAGGAAGACCTAGACTGAGGTGGAAAGACGAGGTAAGAGGGGATGCAGCACAGCTTCTCCAGGTAACAAACTGGAAGTCAGCCACTGAGGACAGGAGGAGTTGGAGGCGAATATAGCAGGAGGCCAAAGCTCGATATGGGTTGTAGCGCCATCGAAGAAGAAGAAGAAGATATCTCATGTTATATGGTAAATTGGATGTTGCACCACCCAACCAGTCCTGCTGATATAATTTTTCTAATAATAATAAAAACGTAATACAGATAAATTATTTTGTCATCGATCAATGAATCGCAACAGGCAGTTAGCTTTGTATTTTTAAACTAAATTTACCACGTTTATAACCATTACTTTGCCTTTTAACCAAATTTAACATATTTTATCGCAAAATAAGTTTTACGCAAATAATATATGGGAAGCACCATTTCTATAATATCAGCTTACTTAACTAATCCACAAAACTTATTTCCAAATGAAACTCTCTAAATATAAAATAAAATAGATATGGACAAATAAAATTTTCTTTAAAACGCGATTAATCTTTGGCAAGCAATATCAATCAAAAAGCCTCTTCTCATATCTCGTGAATTTATCCCACACATTCGATTATCTCAGCGTTAGTAATTCAGATGTTTCGAATAATATGCCCATCACTAGTTCTGTCATAGCCGCTCCAATTTCTCATTACCTACACCAAATAACGCTTTTCGTGCAAATTTCATGGCGTAAAACACGCCTTAAAATGAGACTCGTAATTTCCTTTCTGAATTACGCTTTTGGCAAATATATGCTCCTATCTGAGCCGCTTAATTGCTCACATTCCTCAAATATTAATTTCCACCAGCCTTGTCTGCGGTTAAATCGCTGTTTTATTACTTTAAGGGTTTCGGTGAAATATTACTTCTTTATGGCAAATTGATGAAAACCAAAATAAAGCGGGAAGCGAAAACAAGTGGCGGATATGAAATTAATAAACCCAGATGCCCAGACCATCAGAAATCCAATATAAAAAAAATCGTATTAACACCCGTTGAATGGCAGGAGACCATATATGTCCCAACTCACATATGTCTCATATAAATCGCTTTAACTCCCTTACTATCAGAGTGAGAAATATATTTTAAACTGTGTTAGAAAGGCAAAATACCACGCTTAACAGTTAAAGCTAAAAAATAACTACCAAAAAATTAAATGTACACCTTTATGAAACCAAAGTTTTGAATGGCAAATTGAAAAAAAAATGAATCTTAGTGAATTTTTTAATAATTATTTTCATATGAAAAGACAAAAAGTGAGGTGTGGCAATAACGTTTATAATACATTTTTCTAATAAAATATGTATGTGTTTTTTTTTGTTATCTGTAATTTTAGTACAAGTACTTACAATCAAACTGATTGATCAGTTTTGTAAGATAAAATATTGTAAAATTTAAAAAAAAAACTGAATAAAAATACTTAAAAAAAAAAAGTTAGAAAAAACTTGGGCTGAGCCATTTTTAAAACTTTTTTGTGTTTGTGTGGAAAATTATTACATTTCAAAAATTATATGTATATATTAAATTATAAAATTCGGAAGCGTATTTTATGACCCTTCAAAAACAGTTTTTAGTTTTGGAATATGTTCAAAAATATTTCATTTTTTTGCATTCTATTGTAAAGCGGAAATATTTTCACCATCTGAAAAATATGTCAAATTTCTGAGGGGTTAACATTAATTATTCACAAAAAGGGCTAATTTCTTTTTTGAGTAAACAGTGTTTTAATGGTGCAACTATCCATTCTCGTAACGAGCGAGTCCTCCCCTGGTGATGGGATGAACGTCGAACACTGAAAATCCATTAACGGAGATGGAACTTCATAAATTTAAAGTTGATTTTTTGTGAGCCAGTTTCGCCATGTGGAATTAGAACGTCGGCTTTCTGATCGCTCTGGACATTTCTATCAGAATATTGGAACAATTTTAAAATTGTTGGACATGAAAAACATGTAGTTAACGGAATACTTTTCTATACGAATACGTAATAAATGTCATCGTTAGAATATTCTCTCATTGACTTAGAGAGAAACTTAAGGTCACCCGCAATAATTATTTGTTACTGTCAAAATCACACGTCTAATTTCAAAAATGTCAAGTTAATTCGGGTTCAATTAATTTGATTTGTAATTTCTGGACAAAATGCTGATTACAAATTGGAGCAATGATTTGGAATTTATGGTAAGATGAGATGTAGGTACACCAATTGTGAATGTGGTGAAAACAAATTTTAAAAAAAGTGTTTAAGAAAAAGGTCAATATTCAAAAAAATCATATAAGTTTCTGCTAGTCTAAAGAGGTACGTACTTACCTAAGAATAATTAAATGTGCGTTATTAGAAAAAAACTATTAAAACCAAACCATATTAAGAGGGCATTACCAGAGAAAACCGGAAATAGGACATTTTCAAAAAAGTTTTTAGACGTATTGACTCTTTTCCACAAAAAATTATAAATGGATTTCGAAAGATTGTTCTTTTATCTAGCATTCGTATGTAATAAATTTTGACAAAATTTTTTAATTTTTAGAATAATAAGGTTATTCCATAGGTCGTTGGCAGATTTGTTCAATTTTCAAAAAAGTTTTTGTATTATACCACACCCATTTCAAATAATAAAATCATGCAGTAAAATAAATCAATACATTATCTAGCAAACGTATGTTTTAGAATTTTAATTTTAGTTTCAATAAAATCATTAAAAAATATGTACGTACATGTGTTTCTTGGCGAAAATTGGTCCGTTTGTGTATTTATTTGCGCACTTACAAACTAATATATTTCAGATTTTTTTAAAATTCTTATTAAATTTAGACATTATTGAAAAATGATAAATACTTATAATAAAAAAATAACTACAAAAAGTACATGATTTTAATAGTTTTATCATCACGCCTTTAAGCATTATTGGATGAAGGTATAAATTAAATCTAATTTGAATTGAAATAAATTCGATATTGAGTTATAATTTAAAAAAGCTGGTACGGAGAATAATTAATCTTTCTCATTGTAACCGCCCCGCACGATCGTAAGAACAACTTTCGACGAAATGTGGATTTTCGTCCGCTGGCTGGTTAAACGCTCTTAATGAAAACTATTGGATTATTATTGTATATTAATTAAAACTAAACAATTATTGACAGTATATTACTTCTATTTTACATCAATAACTAAACTAACATAAACAGGTGTCCCATTTAAAATAAATTCTGAACTACCCAGAAGGCTAATGTACCAAAAAAATACAAGGCTAATGTGTATTTTCACAGACTATGTAAATAAATAAACTATGGTTGTGATACATTACCACCACTAAACACAAAATGTTTGCTATGATAAAGCAACATAACAAGGTTTGTCCAAGCCGACAACCTTGGCGATTAAAATCGACAGACATTCTGCCTAAAATGGTTAAATGCGAGTTACCATCCAATTGCCATGAAAATTGATCAGAAACGTATCAGACGTATTAACGAAATGTATTCTACGACCCTAATGTCAAGCAATAAGAACGCCCCTTTAATTTAATGAAGTAAAATCTCCCAGTATAACAGAGCTGACGTACTATTGGTTTTTTTAATATTTCTATTAATTTTTTTAATTAATTTTATTTTTTTATTTGAAATATACATACGTACAACGGATTTACATAAGGAAAATATTTGGTTCTTAAAAATAATTACAAATAAAGTAATTTCTTGTAAATGAATCGACCCAATTTAAAAGAGATAAGGTTTAAATAGGATAAGGTGCTCGCATAGCCGATGTGCTCACATGATGCATAGATGGGGCCTTAAAGAGTCGGCGACGTGTGAATGCGGTGCTCCCGACACGGCCCAACTCGTAGTTAGTGTGCAAATACATATGCCGCCAAGACTGGGACAGAACTCACCCCCATGAAACCGGGAGCCCCTGCTAAGTTACCAAACGTAGTGAACCATTTGGGGTGATCTATGATCATTTAAAGCTATGCAAATGTTGGGATTTATCTTACGAATTTCGAAGGATTTTAAAAATCTTAAAACTGTCAAACTACTATATACTTCTCTTGTTAGAAGCCAACTAGAATTTAACTCCACCATTTGGAATCCATATTACAGTACACATGAATATTCCCTTGAGCGTGTCCAACATAAATTCTTACATCACATTAATTTTAAATTGGGAATATCAATTGAAAATATTAATTACTTCTCCCTGTTACAACTACTGGGACTTGATACATTAAAAGAAAGAAGAATTTGTTCTGATTTATTTTATTTATTTAAAATTGTTAATAACTTGTTGAACTCTCCTGAACTTCTTTCGTTAATATGTTTTCATGTACCGAGTAGATCAGTTCGTCACAAATTACCTTACCATTGTAATAATACAGGATCTAATGGTGAATTATATGCCATAATAAATCGCCTGCATATACTTGGTAACAAATATGTTGTTGATGATATGATAAATATTGAAAGATTATCAACATACAAACATTATTTAATTAAAGCTGTTTGTCAGCGCTTTACAGATAGATTATAATCTAATATACTTTGTATGTTTATATTCTTTATCAATGTTTATTTCTGGAATTTTTAAATTAATTACTACGTACTTTACGTAGTAATTTTTTAATTCATAATATCTTGTACACATTCATGTATATGAGGTTTTCTTTTTCTTCATGTTTGTTTTATACTTACTATTTTTGCTTTATACTGTCACTTCAATATGTGCTCTTTAATTTTTTGTTATATTATTTATTTTTCTTCTAAACTATGTATATTGTTTCAAATTATTGTAATTCTCATGTAAAAGCCGTTAATCGGCGTTAATTCATAATAAATAAATAAATAAATAAATAAATAAATAAATAAATAAATAAATAAATAAATAAATAAATAAATAAATAAATAAATAAATAAATAAATAAATAAATAAATAAATAAATAAATAAATAAATAAATAAATAAATAAATAAATAAATAAATAAATAAATAAATAAATAAATAAATAAATAAATAAATAAATAAATAAATAAATAAATAAATAAATAAATAAATAAATAAATAAATAAATAAATAAATAAATAAATAAATAAATAAATAAATAAATAAATAAATAAATAAATAAATAAATAAATAAATAAATAAATAAATAAATAAATAAATAAATAAATAAATAAATAAATAAATAAATAAATAAATAAATAAATAAATAAATAAATAAATAAATAAATAAATAAATAAATAAATAAATAAATAAATAAATAAATAAATAAATAAATAAATAAATAAATTTATTATCCAACAAATGGTTCCTGGAGCGGCGGTACCCATATCCGCCTTGTTAAGATTAATAATCAATTAAGATTCGATACAGCGACCTTCGGATTATGAGTCAAGAGCCTTACCCCTCGACCACAGAGGTCGACACGTATTACAACCAATAAAATAAAAATATATTGTACTCGTAAGGTATAGAATATTAAAAGAGAAGATTTTATGAAAATAAGAAGAATAATAAAAGTTAATTATTAGCAGATACAATCTAAATTAGATGTGTTTTGAAACTCGCAAAATTTTCAATATAAAATAGATCTATAAGTTCAGTTGTATCATGTATCAGCTTATGTACTATTGTGTATTAAAATACCTAGAACTGTTTTTGTAACCCGATAATATCCTAACCTAGTAAAACTGTCGTACTATTGTATATGCCATCACCTAACGTAGCTGAGCGTACTTACTATATTGTATTATGACACCTATCCCTATCGTACATATATGCGTGTATTGTACCGTCTAGCATAGCTCGTTCTCAGGTGTATTATAATACCTAGTGTAGAGAGCAAACGTAGGTACGATCGCACGTTGTATATGCTCTTTCGTATCTGTGCGGCCCGGCCAACACAAGCGTAGGTACTTACTATTTCATGTAGTACCGCACCGCCTGGCGTAGCGACCTACGCCAATCCCGGTCACGTGGCGGGCTTTACTATCGACTTGCACAGTCGTAGCAAAGCCTGGCACACCGGGTGACCTTCGCTCGCTACGAGACAGTTGTACGCTACCTTTTGTTCGGCGCGACGGTCGGCCATGCTATCAATATTTCAGCAGCCGTGTAACGACACTGCGGGGTAAACATACAATTATTTCAATTTGTCACAGATTTAAAATATTTCACTGGTGGAATACGCCCTACCTTTGACGAAATAATTAACCTCAATAAATTTTTTAACCCACATAAATTAAATAACTTTTTTTTTCAATTTTTTAATTGTACTTGCTACAAACATTTTTTAAACATGCGAGAGTGTTTGCCATTAAATATTTAACAAAATCGCTTATAGAATTTTACATTGTTCTGAATCTGATGTACTTATTATGCTAGAATTAAAAAAAAAACGTTTTTTCAAAGTGATTTCAAAATGTTAATTAAAACCTTCTTTTCAATGTTCTGGAAATATCCCACTCTAAAAATTCTGACATTTATGAAATTGACTGACAATATTTGGGATTCTGAAAAGGATCTCGGAACATTTTCGAGCATGCAAATTCCGCCATGCATCCGGATAAATCAGCAATAATTGTCGAGCACTTAATTCAAACAGGCCATTATTTTTAATTTGTGCCTTAAGGCATAAATAGGCCTTCCCAGCACTTAAGTGCTGGGAAGGCCCAAAACGCATCAAGCATGCCTAACAATGGAAAAAATTAAGATCCACCAAAACGCCGTAAAGATTAATAGAGAAGATGAAAGCTTAACAGTTCTTGGTATACGGTATTAGACGGCTACACCAAAACTAAACTCAGAACACCATATTAAGAGAAAGAAAGATGGTGAGACGGTATTAATTCTACATAAACACACATTTCACCACAATCTGCTCTGACGATGGACAGTGTAACGCTTTCCAAAACGTTGCCTAAAGAAGGGGGAAACTCGACACGGCATAATAAACCATAAATTAATCACGATAAAACCATAAATCTAGACTCAAGCACGCCTAACGATGGAGAAAATTAAAACCCACAAAAACGCCGTAAAGGTTAATAGAGAAGACGGAAGCTTAACAGTTCTTGGTATATGATATTAGACGGCTACACCAAAACTAAACGCAGAACACCACATTAAGAGAATGAAAGATGGTGAGACGGTATTTATTCTACATAGTATGTACGTATTCTACATAGTATTCTACGTAGTGTTACGTATTACGTAAACACACATTTCACCACAATCTGCCATGATGGTGGACAGTTTAACGTCCAAAACGTTGCCTAAAGAAGGAGGAAACTCGACATGGCGTAATAAACCATAGATTAATCACGATAAAACCATAAATCTACAGTCTATGCTTCCCCTAGATGATATTCATTTGTTGAATTTGTAAGATAAACAATTTGGTGAAAAGTGAGCTTACCTTTCCGGGAATTACTCACCTAATAATGTTAAAACATTATTAATTAACAAGTTAACATCATGTTAGAGTAGATTTGTGAGTATTTTCCACAAATGGAAACTGGTTTTTGAACACACCTTCGTAAACTTTAATGAGGCGTGGTAATTCAGGGAAACTAGACAAACAAAATTAGATTATCTCGAGTTTACAAGGACATGTTTTTTCGTGATCATGCAATATGTTATTACTTTATCATTATATCACTGAAGTTTTTTGTGAACGATTCCGTCTGCGTAAAGTAAGATTAACTTGTCTTTAATTTTGATGAAATTGATCAAACATCTTCAAATGTCGGCATGACTTGAATTTACTGTTGATGAAATTGAGCAAACATTTTCAAAAGTCAGCCTTGAATTTACTTTTAATGAAATTGATCAAACACAAATGATCAACTCAAACGTCAGCTTAACTTGTATTTATTACTGATGAAATTGATCGTACAACTTCAAATATCAGCCTATTTTTTAATAGTGAATTTTACTAAAAAAATTCAAATGTCAGCTAAACTTGAATTTACTTCTTATGTAATTAATCACATATCGTCAAATGTCGGCTTATCTCGCATTTATTTAATCAAAAACCTCAAATGGCATCTTAAATTGTACCTATTTACTTCTGACGAAATTGATCAAACCATTTCAAATGTCAGCTTACCTTGTAATTATTTCTGATGAATTTGATCAAACATCTTCGAATGTCAGCTAATCTTTTATTTACTTCCAATACAATTGATCAAACACTTTCAAACGTCAGTTCATCTCGCAATTACTTCTGACGAAATTGATCAAACCATTTCAAATGTCAGCTTACCTTGTAATTATTTCTGATGAATTTGATCAAACATCTTCGGATGTCAGCTAATCCTTTATTTACTTCCAATACAATTGATCAAACACTTTCAAACGTCAGTTCATCTCGCAATTACTTCTGATGAAATTGATCAAACATCTTTAAATGTCAGCTTAACTGGTATTTACTTCTGAAGATTTTTTTTTCAATATATATTTAAGTACATGTTTAATTATTCCAATACCACTCTTCCTTATAGATATTTAACAGTCGTCAATAATACTAAGTTTACGTATATGTGTAAAATGCATATAAAACAATAAGTTGTAATTTGTTAGATTTTATAGAATTGTAGGTATTTTGCTACTATCAAACTATTTTACTATTAGGATAACGTATCCAAGAATATGTATTTAGTTGTTAATGATAAAACAAAATATAAATTATTTGAAGAAGGGAATATCATTTGAGGAAACTGAGGTATTTGATCAAACATCCTTAAATGACAGCTTAACTTGTATTTAAATCTGATGAAATTGATCAAACATATTAGACTATCAGCCTAACTTGTATTTAATAACGATGAAATTTATCAAACATAAAAAAATGTCAGCCTAACTTGTATTTACTTCTGATGAATTTGATTAAAAATCATCAAATGTCAGCTTAACTTGTTTTTAGTTCTGATGAAATTTAACAAACATTTCAAATGTCAGCTTAACTTGTGTTCACTTCTGGTCAAATTGATCAAACGTTTTCAAATGTCAATACTTTTTTAGCACATTATTAATTTCATTCGCAGGTCTATAAATGAACAGGCAATATAATTTTTTTAAACCGATTTATCACATCATTTGGATTTACCTCATGCAGTGATATTGTAGTTTGGTAAACCTTATATATTTAAAAAATTACGTTTTCATTTTAACGACTTCCAGAGACACTGATGTGAAACCAGTTTTTTATTATTTAAAATATTTAAGATATCTATAAATTAATAACACATTCCGTATGTACGAGTATGTTTGTGTAAAACTTTGAATAATATTTAAGGGTATTACGAGTATCAGTTTTAGATTGTTTCATAGTTTTTACGTACCACGATTATTCACAAAAATCAGGTAATAAAAATTCATTTTATGTTCATGCTTTTATTGAATAATTTAAAGCAAGTCAAATTAGTCGGTATATTTTTTTATAATTCAAAATGGTAACAATTTTATATTAAAGTATTTTTCCATTGCATGTTTTCCGCCAAACGAATATATTGCATCATTGATGAAGGCATGGTTGCCATAACCCGTTTGAATTCAAATGGAATCGACAATTTATAAAAATATTCATTGCGATACTGAACTTTATATGAAGTTTGGTATAATTTTCTCAATTGCGAATAAACGTTTTTCTTTCCGTTTGTGTTTCTTCATCGATTTAGTAATTAAGCGCAAGCTACAATTGAAGTGGTACTTAAAAAACCGCAGTCATCTTTACCAAGAAAAAGTGCTGCAGCAAAACTAAGTGCTAAAATAATTGCCGGCCAGAAGTTTTTTTTACCTGTATGCCATTATAAGGTAGTTTTATTTGAAATTTAAATTAGAGTAAGGTTTTATCTACGACTTTATATATGAAAATATGTATATGTGGATTATTTATATGTGGAAAACAGGCCTAGTCCCGAACAGTTCCGAACAAGAAAATATTTGGTAATACAAAATTGTAAGGTAACAATATTGCACACGATATTTCAAAAGTTTATTGCAAAATTATTAATCAACTCTAAAAGCCTCTCATTTTATGACAACTTTGGATAGCATTTAAATCATTTTTACATTAACTATACGAGTAAAAGATCAAATTGTTATATTTATTCACTGAAGGTAATATTAGGGACTCTCAATCGAAAATTTGAAACAGAAAAATCAGAAAAAGATAGGTCACATCTAGGAATTAATCTGCACGCGGCGCTGCTGTTCGTCTTGGTAACTACCTACTTCACGCGTATTTTTGAAAGCATGGATTGATTTATTTTTTTAAATTCTTTAAATTATAAAATTATTCATATTTTTTAAGGTACAAAGTAGGGAGTAAGGTAGGGTAGGCAGTGCTCATGTGAATGTGTGCAGAATGCACATCTCTGCACATAATAGTCATAAATGTTAATGATTTCGAATAACATCAGAAGTCGTTGTTTAATCAGTGAATGATTTGACAACAATGGTTGCAGGCAGTCCTGGCAAGTTTCGAGGATTTGCAGTGCCTCTGCAATGTTCACTGAAGGGAGATTTAACTCATTTCCCGGTTTACTTCACCGCAAACAAGCTCCAGCTTCTGGACAACGACTCGAGACTGAACAAACACCATTGTCATCTGGGCTTCATCTCCGTGGCTTAACTCCTCTCTTAGTAAGCTCTGGTTTCGGATGCTGCGGCGACCTGCTCTAAGAATAATTATTTTTTGTTTATAGTAAAGATGCCATGAATAGTAATTTTGCCGAATATCGAATATTCGGTGACACTTACGAAAAAATACATTTTACAAGTGACAGGTTTCGATTTGCATCATTGAAGTGCATGCGGTAAACACGCGGTGAGCGTATTTGTTCCATTTGCGAGTAGGTTATTTATTTATTTATTTATAAAATACATGTTACATATATTAGACAATTAAGTAAATTAGATTTATTAAATAATAATAATAATTTAATAATTAATTTATTGTTTAATTTATTATTTATTTATTTATTATGGGTTGTGTCACAACACGCATTATTTGTTGATTGTTATATCAAATTGTACTTCTTATAGTGTGTGTATCAAAAATATCACTGTTGGTTCGCGAAAAGCTTTACGAAATGGCACCATTTAATGAAAATATTACCTATTATGAAATTTGTACAGAAGACAATAACCTGGCGGTTAGTTTCTCTTCATTATTTGGCATTCCCTATTCGGCCTAATGGTTCGCAATATTTGGCCGAATACCAAATAGTAAAAAGTAGTCGAATAGGCCGAATACCGAATAGTAGCCGAATATTCGTGGCATCTCTAGTTTATAGTCGACGTAATATTCGTCATTTTATAGTGCTCTTTTACGTTGACAATTTGATTGTGAAATTATTAGTAAAACTGAATTTTAGTCAATAGACTAATTGAGGAGCATTTCATAAACAGGAAAATATTCATATAAAAAAAATCGTGACACTTTTTTAAGCGAATAATCACTGGGGGTCAATATTTTATTATAATCTTCAAATGCAAATAACAAATCTTTATTTAAAAAGAAATTAAAAAATGTCAATTTTGTCCAAAGAGATTTTTAATTTAATTAATTTTTAATTATGGTTTTTAATAGAAACAAAAATTTACATCCGCTTTTTTGTTATTTTTTATTCGATAGAATAAATTTGCAGATTTATAACACTCTAACATTAGCTTTATCTTTCACAGAACCTAATACCACCTAAAAATAATTATAAAAATTCAAATTAAAATATAAAACCTACCGTTGATATTGATCACCTTGGCAAAAAGTTTATTTGTCAGGGTACGAGTAACTAAGGGCCAACTCAGATTCATTGAAATAGATAATAATGACTCTTTTGCACCATATACGTGCCTAGTTATTTATTTTTTTGTATAGATGTAGGAATGTAGACGTTTTTTCAATTGTGGAAATAGATTATTTTCTACTACGCCTAAAACAGGTAAATATATTGACCTATGAAAATCTAAATTAACCGTTCCGTACATCTACAAAGGGAATACGAACAAACAAATCTTTTTGGATAAATATCTTTTTGTGAAAACACCCCTCATTATGTTTTTCTAGTATGGTTTACTATTTATATTTTCATTTTTATTTTAATTCATACTTATAATTTTTTATATAATTTTTAATAGCCCGTCTGATATTTTCAATTCTTATTAATCTACGTAAATCCCTGATGGGCGTATAACCAAAAAATATTAACAATCTGATAAAAGACATCGGTCATTGCAATACTTATTAATTATTTTTCATAATATTTCGAATTCATTGAGTTTATTATTAAATATTACGCCTGCCGAATTAAAGCATTTTTTTATTAAATACGGCAAATCTACAGTCATGTTAGTAGATGCTGAAGGAGAGCATGTCTGTAAAGAATGTGGGAAACTAAATCTTGTCGAAAATAAATTGTTATTTTGTCAGAAAGGGGCTTCTTTGAAAAATGCTTCCTGGGCGACACGCCATTTTCCTGACACAAAAGAAATTGCAATTTTAAAATATTTTTTAATAAAAAGAGAAAAATAATTTTACACGAATTCTTTAAAAAATTCGCATTCTTGGAACGTCTCTCTTTATATTAAATATTTTATACTTCGTGCTCGTTTTTTCTACGACCAATAAAATATGCTAAACGGTAGTTTACAAAGTTTACATCAATGGAAATGTCATAAATAATAAAATATTTTTTATCACAAACATAGAATGTCATTTAACAAATAATCTAACAAATTTTCTCATAAATTTCATAAAAAATATGGACAAAAGATACTTTTAATTTGGGAGGCGGTTACCGCCCGGGAACCATTTATTGGATAACAAACAACTCTGCCGTAAGTCACCCAAAATAGTTCGCGACGTTTGGTGATTTAGCAGGGGTGCCCTGGTTCATGGGGTGAGGTTCGTCCGGATTTTGGCAGCGGATACGTCTGCCCACCAACAGCGTGGCAAGCCGGTTCGGAAGAGACTGGTTGAGGGAGATCTTTTGACCTCACCAGCAGAACTCTCTCGGAACATCTCGGTACCGTAAGGATAAGAATAGATTCAAGGATGAATTCATACGTCCGTCACTCTTGGATACACCGACCTCAGATTCCTACCCACCCCTCATACTTTTTTCCTTCCCAGAACTTCCTCTCCTTCCTTTTCCTAAAAAAACTATCCACACGGCATCTACGGCAGGGAAACTACTTTCCTCAGGGCCTCCTGTGTAGAGCTAATGTAAAAAAAGTGTTTCCAATAAGTTTCCACTCTAAATAACAAACGAAAAGTCCAAAGGTTTACGGATAAAAGATCTTTTCCTCTCCATTACTAATTATTAGCATAAAAAAATATTGTACGGCTTTGCGAACATAATGCCAAAATAATGTAGGTATGTGCTAAACTTTTTGAGGTCTGGTGGTAAATAGTTCGGCGTTATGCCTGAATTGAATTAAACATGTGATGATTCCATCTAATATTTTTCCACGTTTTTTGTGTATTGATGTTTTAAATATTAAATTCTAAGATTAAAATTCTTCAAAACAAACACCTCAAATCTGTCAAAACTTCTCCCTGACCTTAATTTATACAATTCTTCTCGAAAATGATTTCTCAGGAAAAAATAAAATGTGTTTTTCTTATTTTTTCCCCAAAGGATTTTCTTGTCGGCATCATTTCACCGAGGTAGTACCATCTGTTATCAGACAGAAGAAGCGTGCAAAATGTCAGGTGATTACAGATGTGAAAACGACCCGTTCCTGTCGTAGCCGAATCCCTCTATTTGTCAAACTTACGAATTTATGAATCGATTCCACATAATATTTTCTAGGACCCATTATCTCTCTTGCCATAAATCTCATAACGTGGCCGAGCTTGATAGCCGTTAATACAATGTCGTAGAAGAAAAAAATAGCTAAATTACGATGGTGCGTGATAAAACAGAATAACTCATTTTATTACACATTTGGGGTAATTTTCGCCTATCATGTTTTTATATTTACGTAGTATTTAGTTGTCAACCGTTTACATCTTGATAATTGCCCAAGTAAAGTGATAATAAGCGAAGGTCATTTTAAAAAAGTCTATATTTTTTAAATCCTACCAATACTGATATGATTTTAGATTTTCACGGCCAAAACTATTTTTGTTTTTTTTGGGGGTGTTATGCCGTGTTGCGCTACCTCCTCCTTTAGCCAATCCTTTTTTTTCTTTTCAACCTGCTTTTAGATGCCGACTCAATTATCTGATTCATTTAATCGCGTCATATATTTCTTAGGCGTCCCCAACTTTTCCATCATTCGCATTTGCGTCATATATTCTACTTACACTTCTTTCTTCCCTTGCGTCTCTTTCTTAATCTTACTCTTTACGCTTATTTCAGCCTTTCATTATTTGCGGATCTCCCATTTCTCACACGATGCTACATTGTTTTACCACGCATACGCATCGAGGATTTCATTTCTACAGCATTTTTTTTTCATGTATACCGCACAAGAGTCCCAACTGCTCCCGCCTAGAGCCAGTGGGACTATGGCATCCCCAATTGAGGTATGTTGCGAGGCTGAAGGTAATGGGGAAGGGAAGGAGATGGGGAAGAGGGAGGTGGGGAAGTACCTGGCTATTCAGATCTGGTCACGTTTCAATTCTGAATGGTGGTCTTACACCAGGGCGATACTGAGAATATCTTCCACTCTGGAACGTGCCACAAATATACTATTTATTATTTTAAATTAATAAATTGTGAAATAACATAAATTAATCAAATAAAATTTATTTGCCACGCTAGTCAAGAGCCTTACCGCTGGATTACGCCGGCCGTCAATCTCCTTTCATCATTGCTCTGCCAGTTGCATGCCTCGCTGCCATACATCAGGATAGACACCAGCACTCTATTGTGGAACGCTAGCTTCGCTTCTTTGGACAGTTTTTACTAGCGCCAACCGCGTCCAATCCTTTATTAATCAAGTTACCTGCAATTACCCTTCTTTCAATATCAATCATTTAAATTTCTATTTGAAACTGGGCCTTCGAATTTCTCGTAAACATACTTCCCAAATACACAAACTCATCTACCTGCTCTAAGTATTCATCATTCACAACTATACTCCTCACTGTCTTAGTACTTTTTCTTTCAAACAACATGACTTTAGACTTTCTTTCAATCATCATTTACTAATTCTTCATAAATATTTCGTTCACGAGAAACTGAAGATTTCTGATTGAAGAACAGTAGTGTTTCATAATCTGATACAATACGAAAAATGTTCCATTTCTTATATACTAATTTTCCATCTTGCATTTTAAAGTATTTTATTTTTAAGTTGTTGTGCAAATTTAGATCATGTTCATTTTCTTAAAAAAACAAACTTGTAAAAGCCCAATCAAGTGTTAATTTTAACCAGCGATTCGTGAGCATGTTTCGAGTACAAAAAGTACTTGCCGTCTGATGATATTTTTTTTCTATTAAAAAAAAATAAATTAATAACACTTCGCCAATGATCACCCTTGAATACGTTTATTTTTTAAGACGACACGTATCGACGGGATCACGTGATATGCTGTTTCGTGTGTTACCATGCTGCTGAAACGAGACAAGCGCTTATCACGTGGTAGAAAAATACACAAGCTCACACTATGTGTATTTTTGATCAGTTTAATTTTATACCCTGAAGATTCTTGAGTAAAGCGAAACCGGTCAGCATTATAAAAATGAAATAAATCGTGGTTAAAAAACAAAGTTATTTTTTTTTTTCATTCAATATTTCAAACCACAAAGTGACTGCTTTCTATCAAAATATGAAATTTATTATATTCTGTTGAATAAATTTAAATCAATTAGTTTTATAGTCAAAACAAATGTTTGATGAAGGTTTTCATGTAAATGTTTGCTTTAAAATACTCTAGAACTAATTGAAGTCTTCATTTAGTAATTACAAAATCACATTAATTTGATTATCTTCAAATATGAGCAGGTACTTTTGTGGGAAAAGCTGGGATGTATCCCTTACCCCACAAAACGAAATCCGTAACGATAATGGTTTTCAGGTAAAAGATAATGTTCATATCGTCAGATCCATTTATCCCTTTCTTTTTATATGATTCTCTTTCAAATTGTATTCCCAAAAACACGGTTTGTGAATACACAATGGCTTTAGATGAAATCATAAAGGGAAGACCTTCCTCGCATTGATTATCATATTAACTTTATATCTTTTTCTCTACCGTTACATTAAATTATTAATATCTATGTAGTCCACATTATGCTTCAAACACACATATTATAATAATTTTAACCATTATTCAATCTTCTAAGGGCAACGGCTGAAGGACCCTTTTCAAACCAAACTTAAATATGGATTTTAGGCCAAAATAATTAACCAAACTGAATAATTATATTTTTTCATCAAAAGGTAAAGCAAGTATCTAGTATTCATACTAGATATTTGCTTTTAATTATAATATATATATGATTTAAATTATAATATATATGCTATTAAAGGATTAAATTTTTCATGATTTCAGAGGCAAAGAGGGAATGAAAATTATTTTAAAAAATGCTTTATTTAATATGTACTTACAATGATATACATAAATTTAAAAAAGCACTTTGAGGGGCGTTAATTTTATATTTAAAACGACTGATTAACGTTGGAACATAAATTTATCGTAAATATTTTTTTTTTGAAATATTTACGTTATATTTACATGGCATGTTAATGTTGGGCAAGATTATATTTTTAATAATTACCATTAACTCACAAAAATATGTATTTTAGCCTCAAATACAATTTTTTAATGAAAAAGGCCGTGCAGCCGTTTCTCTTAAGACAGCTATTAAAGTCAATGTTCTAAAGTCTATCTTAAAAGACACGGCACGACAAGTGAATCAGATACTTGAGTCAGGCCATGTCAAGAGTCAGAATAATAGAAGAGCCATGTATGAGACGATGTATGGATGTGTACGAGGCAAGGTGTGTGTGCCAAGACCCAGTTGTTTGGCGGTCCGTCCTCTCTGCCTACCCCTTCGGGGAAACGGCACGATAGCTACACACAACATTGGTTACAGTATTTTATATTTTTTGACATTGCATTTAAAGGATTACGGAAAAACAAAAGTCCCACGTTAATGGGTTTACTATAAAATCAGTTTTTTTAGCAAATTTAATTTCATAGGCGGTGTTGCACCCCGACAGACGGTAATATCGCCGTAAATATATTATTTTTTTTAATCCATGCTAATGTATATGTTTGCTCTCCGCGGGAAATTAATACACAACCCCCCTAATTGTGCTAATACAATAGCAAGAATTAGACGACGTCAGATGAAGTGTTTCATAGTGTAAAGTTATTGTTTTGAAAACTTTCAGAAAAGGCAATAAAAACTCTCCCTGCACCATTGAGCTGCTGCTGAGCAACGGATAAATGAAAGACATCTGAGAAAGACGTGTTCTCTTTTGGGGTAATCCATGCAGGGGTGTTGGTTATCCAATAAATGAATCCCCGGGCGGCGGTACCCATACCCGCCCCCAAATTCAAATCCACACGGTTGATAAATTCAAATGAAAACAATCTTGTTTCTCGTACGATCCTTAATTGTATCGTATATTGGTTCGTGTTTGCGTTGTAATTGTCTTGCCTTTAGGAACATTTACAATAATTCCGTGTATTATGGTATCTGTAAACGAATAAAGAATTCGGTCAAACTCCGCAACAAGAATCACCAGGAGTTAAGCATGGTCGCGTGCAGCTCCGAGCAAAATGGAAGTATCAAATAACTAACGACAAATAATAACACAAATGCCCTGAGTTGACCTTTAAATAAAGGCCAATGTTTGTTTACTACTCCGGACTCGCGTGATGAAACGAGGGAAAAGGGTCTTCCCTTTCTCTTTGGAGTAATATAAACACAAACAAGACTAACAATTTTTGCTTTGAGAAGTTGTATGTTATCCATCAAGCTTTTGTCTTTTATCAAATGCTTAGAAAAGCATAAAACAACCTTATATTAATTCTACTACTTCCGTTGGCAACATTGGGTTGTGCTGTTTTATTTTATGAATAATTGAATGTGTTATTTTGGCTATCATTTCACATAACACGTAGCCAAAAATTATGTTTAAAACATATTTCGGTCACCATTTTTCTTTGGATCGATTATGATATCGTTTTGAACAGTGAACAGTCGAGCGGTTGTCAGGCAAATTAATATTTGTTTTCATTTTATGAATTTCCATGGTCGTGTTTTGATTAACTTTTTGAAGGTAATTATATCAGACATAAATTATTGTTCATGAATTAACCATGATCATTTTGGGTTTATATTAATTTATGGAATTTATTATACTGTACGCTTTAGTATACCATTTTTTTTATTATTTTTTTATTTATTTATTTTATACATTTTACAAATATAAGACAAAAAGTCCCGATAAACTACTTTTTAGCAGTTTGTCTAAAGGGTTCTTTACATTAAAGATCTTATTATAGAGATTTAATAGTTACATTTTTACAGTTAAATATATAAAATTAAATTAATTTTTTTACAGAAATATACTTAGATACATTTTTACAATTGTAGATATAAAATAAAATAATTTTTTTTACAGAAATATACTTAGATAAAAGAAAAATTATGAAAACATGAAATTTTTAAGTCTTAATAATATGAAATAATATGTTATTGTAAGCTAATACAAATTTATTCTTTCCGTAAGCCAAGTCTTCGGTAAGTTCACCAATTGTTTGTTTTGGGCACAGTTTTTAATTTCAGCTGGAAGCATATTTAAACAACTGGGAATCATGTAATTTAACGTTCTTTGTCCATATTTATTTGTATGTTTAGGTACAATTAGTCCTTCATTAAAGTTCAAACGAGTATTATGGTTGTGTTCCAGCCTGTTTATATATAAAGGGTTATTTATGTGCTGAAATATAATTTTGTACCACATTATTGCTCTCACTGAAAGAATTTTGAGAGATTAGGAATAAATATTTAAAAAATGTTTTTAAATGACACACTATAAAAACTGTACAATATCAATTTTATTGTACCTATATTAATAACATAAAAATATCATTGAAGGAATATAAATGTTATTGTACTAACATGAAATTGATTTTTTTTAACGGTCAGTGGTTGAGTGGGCATCGCGTTTGGGTCCCACCCGGGCGTCCCGTGCTCGATTCCTCGGCTGGCTAAGTCCTGCGTCACAACACAAGCAACATTTTCGGCTTTCTGTGGTGGTAGTAGCAGATTTTCAAACATTGTTGGGTTATTCGTAACCCAGGAATGTTTATCTTTCTTTATAAAAAAAGTGTTATATATACGTTTGCATGTACTATTTTGGAAACGCTCGTATTGTATATTGTATCCACATTATAGATCGATTTTTTTTTTATCTTTATCTGCACACAAGAGGCCATGAGGAAAAAAATTCCATCAAGGCCTATATCATCTTTGGGGATGCTGTGTGGAGGGTCTTTGTCCCTTGAGGGAAAGGAAGGAGAGGAAATTCTGGGAAAGAAAATGATATGTGGGGTGGGTCGGAATCTGGGGGTCATTGGATAGGCCTCCCTCAACCAGAATCTCGCTGTAAAACGTTGGTGACAGCCATCTAAACAGCCAGTGGCGGTTTCTATGTCATAATGACATAGTAGCCTATTCTGTTGGAACTGTTTCGGAATGTGCACTTTTTCAAGTCTATAATTATGCATGAAAATATTAAATTTAGACATTGATCGGAATCAGAAAAATAAACTTTAAAATACCCCATTGGGGATGTTGGCAGTTTGAACTCGTGTGATTAATTATGATAGCTCGTGTGATTAATGATGAACACTCCTTAATAATCTCAAGAATGGTGCTATGTTTTTACTTATGACGGCGTAATAACATTTTATCTTAAAACATGCTTACACCTCAGCATAAAACACTGATACTAATCCATGCACTGATTAATAACATTTTTTGTATGGCTTATTATGTAAACTGCATATACGAGAATAAAAATTATAAAATATTTTTACCAACCCCTAAATAAATGCACAAATTATACTTATGTATATACAATCATTAAAATATACTCGTACCTATACCAGGCTTGCTGTAGGATTTTATTTACATCAGCAGAGATAAAATTATTCCATAACTTCTCTAACCTTCGAAGAAAGTACGGGTAAGTCATTTCTAAGAGATCCTCGCTTTGGTAGAAATGTATTGGTTGGAAAAAAATAACGATGTTTTGATGAAAATTCAAATTTAAAAAAGGTATTTGATACTAATCTTATATATAAAAATGAATCGCTGAATGTGTTGCTAAGCGCATAACTTTCGAAAGACTGCACCAAATTGGATAATTCTTTTTTTTTGTGTGTTCGTTATTGTCAGGACAAGGTTTTTATTTTGTTAGGTTGCCGATGAGATCTGGCATTAAGCAATTTGTATAAAAAAATTGCTATTGGTGGCACGCGAGGTTTGAAAACTGAATGTATGGAAAGCGGGATGGTGGGAGAGATGGGGGAGGGGGGGGGAGGCGGAAGGGGGGAGGGGGGAGGGGGGAAGGGGAAGACGGTGTGGGAACCCCCCTTACACCATGCGAGCGAAGCCGCGGGAAAAAGCTAGTCAAATATAAAGTAAAAAGGGTATAGCTTGTAGGTATACCTTATAATAAATCATGGGTAAAATATACATGTATATTAATGTGGACATGATAAAGTGTAATTAATTGTACCTAAATTGCGAGTCTCAATTTAAAGGGTCTACTTCTATTACCTACCGCCTTGGGTATGATGCCCACTGAAAATGATTATTTTTAATATTTCATAATCATCATCATTATCACTATTGGCTCTACAACCCCTGGTGGGTCTTGGCCTCCTCAAGAGTCTTCCTCCACTCATCTCGGTTTTGAGCCAGCTCTCTCCAGTTTAGAAGCTCTTTATTTCATAATAGAAATTACATTTATGATAAACAATAATTCATAGTATTTAAGGTCGCTACTCACCCGGTATCTTTGGGCAATTACGAAGTAAGAGGGAATTAAGGGCGGGTTTTCAAAACTAGTTTGAAAAACATTTTAAACTTTCGATACCATCGGTGTTCACAAACACTTTCAAACGGGTCCTCTTTACAACGATTTGCCAGTAAACACCTGGTTTTGTTGAATATTCCTCTTAAAATGGAAAGTTAACTCCTAACTTCGAATTCGCTTTAACGATGCCAAAGCGTGAGGATGAATTAAATAATTTTGCGTAAGTATAAGGCAAAAGTCTCGCAATATTATATGTTGATAAGTACCTGAGCGAGTTATGTATAAATTGTTTACTAACTTTCGCAAAAGTGGCACATTCGCAAGCATTTGTAAAATGTCAGGTAGGGACACGTAAGCTCTTTCCTATCTCTAAATAATTGCCCGCAAACTAAGTCAAGAAACTTCGAAATACAACACAATGAAATAGAACTCATTTTGGGAGAGAACATTTCGGCCAAAAATTTCTAGAAAAACTGCAATCACCATTTACAATTCAATTTTTGCTCCACAGTTCAACTACTGCTCGAGTATACTTTTCCTATGTAACGAAAGAGAAAAAAATAAGTTACAAATTCTCCAAAACAGGGCAATGAGAATAATACTTCAACGAAATAGATTTTCAAAAATAATTAAAATGTTAAAGGAACTAAATTGGTTAACCGTGAAACAGATGCTGACCTTGAACACGATGGTATGGTATTCCACAAAATATTGAACAACATGTTACCAAAATACTTCTCAAATAAAATTGTATACAACAATGACATTCACAGATATAACACAAGGACGTGCAAGGAAAGGCTACAAAAAAAGGACAAAGCGAAAACGCAGAACAGTTTACTGTACAGGGGAATGAAGTTATACAGGGTGTTAAGGGACATACTTGACTTACTTTAACCAGTGATTCCTGACATTATTTGGAGTAAAAAATGTAAATGAAATTTTGGTCTCCGGTGACATTTTTGATGTTTTTTTTTTTTTTTTCTACAAAAACGTAAAAGAATGGTAGTTGTTGAACAGTTGGAGGCGGGGTAAGGGGTTCGTCGGACACCCGGCTGAGTGATCAATGACGACATGCTGAAGAATTTTTTTTTGTTTGATTTTGAAGAAAAATTTTTTTAAAAAAAGTCGTCAGAAGAAGTCACCGGAGACCAAAATTTAATTTACATTTTTTACTTCAAATAATGTCAGGAATCACTGGTTAAAGTAAGTCAAGTACGTCCCTTAACACCCTGTATAACACACTACCAGAAACTTTAAAGTCCACTCCAATTGGAAAGTTCAAGATGTATTGTAGGAGCTACATAAAACTAGAAAAAATATAGTGAATATGAAATATTATAAATAATTAGAAATTTGAAAACTTAAATGTACAAATTACTTTTTTTTTTTTTACGCACCAGATTTAAATGTCCGGGTTAAATTTTCCCCCCAAAAAAAAAAAAAAAAAAAAAGAAGGAAAAACTAAACCCTTTCATACACTTCCCCAAATGATCATCTAGTGAATCCACGTTATGCAATTGCACTATATAAGTATTATAAATACAAAACAATACAAGAACAACATGTCAACCTACTAGAGACCAAATGGGAATATAATTCACCGACTCCAGATATTTTCATATCAGAGGGTTCAGCTCTGTGGCATTTCTAATTGAACCTATAAATCCTACTGATCCCTCAATATAAATATTTAAAAAATCTTTTGTAATCCTACATGTATTTAAAATTACTGCTTTTTGCATTTTTATATACAAATTCTTTGACAAATCTAATATGCTTAAATTTTGAATCAGATTCCTAGGTATTATGCCAGTGGCCGAAATAACAAATGGTAATATTTTTATAGTCCGAGAATGCCAAATTCTTTTAATCTCATTTCCTAAATCTGTGTATTTTCTAATTTTTTCAGAAACAGTTTTTTGAATATTACAGGAATTTGGAATAGCTACATCAATGATATAAGTTATTTTTTTAATTTTGTCATGTAAAACTATATCAGGTCTATTATGACTAATTGTTCTGTCTGTTAGTATAGTTTTATTTTAAAACCTGATTGTGCCTAAATGTATACTCGGAAGGCGCTAATATAGAACATCCCGATATGATATGTTCTATAGTTTCGGGAAAAGCCAAACATTTTCTACATAAATCATCAATTTGATTTATATCTTTGATTATATGCTTTCTATAATTTTTAGTATTAATGACTCTATCTTGAATGGCAAGCATAAATCCTTCTATTTCTGCGCTCAACTCTCCAATACTCAACCATTTGTTTGACGAAAGTTTGTCAACATACGTTTGGTTGAGATAATTGAAGTGTTTTGCGTGAATAATTTTATTTGACCAGGAATCTAATAATTCCTGGTTAGTATTTATAAGAATGTTGGCATTCTCGTCATATAAATTTAAAGGTGTAATATTTCTATCTGCCTTGCAAATTATTTTGTGCATTTCTGAGCTATTAGCTTTCCTATGGAAAAAATTTCTAAGCATTTCTACCTGATTGTGTTTCAAAGATGTTATTTTGACTACACCTCTACCTCCTAAATTTCTAGGTAAATTAATTCGTTCTATAGCTGAATTTGGATGATGGCAATTAAATTTTGTTAACGTAGTTCTAATTAATCGTTCTAAACTATCTAAATCTGTATTGGACCATTTAATTATGCCAAATGAGTACGTTAGTAGAGGTATTGCCCAAGTATTTATTGCTTTTACTAAATTTTTAGCAGATAGATTGCATTTTAAAATTTTTCTGATCCTAGTTTGAAATTTAATCCTAATATCATTTTTAATACTAGTGTGATCTAATCTTTTCGATTGCGGGTATCCTAAATATTTATAAACCTCATCCCCTTTCATACTTTGAATTTTGAAATTTCTAAATATACCCTCGTCTCCATCTACAATTTTGCCTTTCTCTGGTTTAAATAAAAATTATTATTATTATTATTAAAGATATTGAAACATAAGGGATATGCTATCGCATTTTTTAATGGGTGGAACTGTGCTTCCTGGTGTCGCCGATATTGTTTACCAGTTAACGAGTAAACTAAATGAACGAATAATTAACATTAAACCAAATGAACGAGTTCTTTCCGTATTCAAACACTATTGTTAACCAGTGCACACCTTCAAAAAATCAACAAACAATTTTTTTCGTATGCAAACAACTCCCATTAGGTAGTAGTCCGCCGACAGTCACGCGGACATCATAGCATATCTCTTTTGTATTTCAATATCTTTGATACAATCTGATGTGACACCATTTACTACACCCTTGCAATGAGTCGCTCTAAGTAGCCGCTACGTTTGATGACTTAGTAGAAGTGCCCGTGATCATGAGGTTTGTCTAGATCTTGGCGGCGAATGCGTTTGCCCACCTACTGGGCCGTTTCGGGAGAGACTGGACGAGGGACCCATTTTGACCTCTCCAAACGGACTCTCTCGACCCTTCGCTTTGCACCGCAGTGGGGTGGATGGATTCATAATTCGTCATTCCTGGACTCATTGACCCCCAGATTCCTACCCACCCATCATACCTTTTTCCTACTCAGAACTTCCTCTCGTTTCTTTCCTTAAAGAGGAAAGTATGTAACTGAAGCGAAAAAAAAATTTAAATGCCAATGGTTTTTGTGTTCATACATTCCCTCGAATGCACTATAAAAAATATTACTTGTCAAAGCATTTAATTTTTCATATTGCACAATAAAACCAGAATCGAAAAGGTTTATTTGTTTATTTGTTAACGCCTTGATGGCTTTTACATGTAAGGTAAATTGTACAGGAGCATTATAACAAGTATGTAGAAGCATAACAAATATATAGTATATAAAATAATAAACAGCATGACAGACATATGTTGGCACAACACAAGGAGTAAAACCAGTATATTCGTATTGGTCTTAGGCTAGAGTAGTTTCAGAAATTATTGTCACAATATTACCCAAAACATTATTACAAACATACTCGAAGCAAACCGGTCGGCAGAGGTGTAAAACATTTTTTTTTGCGGTTAATATAAAAATCAGTAAATTTCTTATAATTATTATTATTTTTTTTTTGCTATTATAAAAGTATGTAAGTTTGTTATTAAAAGTTATTATTGTGAAAAATAAAAGGTACACAGCAATTACATATACAAAGAAGGAATTAGGTACTATGAAAGTAGTTACAGAGCAGTGTGTATTAAATTTTTTGCTGTTAACAATTTGAAACATTTAAATTTTTTTATGTAAGTTTGTTATTATTATGAAAAAATAAGATAAAAAATAAAAGGTACACAGCAATTACATATATAAATAAATAAGTAGGTATATACTATGAAAGTAGTTACAGAGTAGTGGGTATTAAATTTGTTACGGTTAACAATCAGGAACATTTAAGGATTCTTGCATCTGCATACATATACTTTTTTTAAAAGAAGCGATGTTTTTATAAAAAAATATGTCAACAGAACAAGTTTCATTCCCCACACGATGCAATCTCTGAAGACAAGAGTTATACATAAAATTAGTGCGAGAAGCAACTATGTTAAAAGGAGCATGGAGTCTAGTATTATGATTGTTGGGGACTTGATAATTTATCATATTCACTAGTTCAGGGCTATCCAAATACCCGTTAATGATTTTAAATAATAATAAAACATCACAGATTTGTGTTCATAAGCAGGAGATTTCGAACTTTAAAGCATTTTTTAAAGGCCTTATTTTTGTTTGATGGGCTTATAAAAAGAAAGAAAAATGTATGTTTAATGTTTAATGAAACCATCTAAAATATTACTATCAACTAATGCAAGACACACGATTTTGCATTAGTTGATAGTGCATCACATTAATGTATATTAATTGAGTTCAATGAACCAGAGTTACGTAGTAGATATGCACAGACTATATATTTTTTGTTCAATAAATCAAATGTCATTGTATTTTATTTCGAAAGCAACCCAGTTAGGTAATAAAAATAACGTGAAAATGATTTTCCATAAATTAAGCAATTTTAACAATATCTATATTAGTAGTGATTAACTTCAAAACAGAAAAGTTTCATGTACTTAGTGAAGCGTTTGTTTCTGAAGTTTCGACGTCAACGCAATGCTTTACAATTAATTATATTATAAATTGACTAATTCCGGAATATATGAACACAAATGCAATGATTGTCCCTCATTTTATATTGGAAAAACAACTCGTAATTTTGAAATCAGAATCGAATAAAATAATAATTTTTCTGAGTTTGCTAACCATATCATTGAAAATAACCATAGTTTTGAAAAAAATAGAGGGATAAATATTTTTCATATTAATCATAAAGGAAAACGTTTAGATAACTTAGAAGCCTTGGAAATAAAAAAAAAGAAATCAACAAAAAGAAATCAACAAAAAGAAATCAACAAAAAGAAATCAACAAAAAAAAATATTGCCTTATAGCCCAATCATGGATTTGTTCCTTTACCCACCAACTCTACATTAATATCTACCCACCCACTCTACATTAATAACTAGCAACGGCTCCACCCATACCATAATAAAACATTGTTCCCATCCATATTTTATTTTTTTTATTTATTAATTTTATTTTAGTAATTTGTACATTTAAGTTTACAAATTTCTAATTAATTATAATATTTCATATTGCACACTAAATTTTATGTAATTTTATGTAGCTCCTACAATACGTCTTGAACTTTCCAATTGGTGTGGACTTTAAAGTTTCTGGTAGCTTGTTATACAACTTCATCTCCTTGTACAGCAAACTGTTCTGCGTATTCGCCTTATCCTTTTTTGAAGCCTGATTTCTTTGCATGATCTTGTGTTATGTCTGTGAATGTCCTTGTTGAATACAATTTTATTTGAAAAGTATTTTGGTAAAATGTTGTTAATTATTTTATTTATAAATATCATCGTATTCAAGTTCAAGGTCATTTCGAAACTGTCAAATTAGTATACGCTTGCCTTGAAGAAGGAACGGTTGTTCTGAAACCGGTCGGATTTACTCATTATATAAGTGGTTCAAACAAAGTTGAATTGTTTCATTTTTCTATAATGGATAACCTCAAAGTTACAGCTTCATTCAAAAATATAAAAAATGAAAAAAAATAAAAATTATATTACCATTCAAAATATTTATCATCCGTTTGATCGTGCCATATATTTGAAATAATTGTCTTAGAAATTTCAGGCGGGATCGGATGACAGAATAAATTAAAGATACATAGTAAAAACTGTTAATAAAATTTTAGTCACTGGTGACTTTTTGATGTTTCAATTTCTTTTTTTTTAATTTTTGCTACATGTCTTTACTGGTCACTCAGCCGAGTAACCGCCCAACCTCTCAACCCGACCTTAAGTGTTCAATATCTACTATCTTTTAAAAGTTTTTAGTTGAAAAAAAATACGTCAATAATGTCACCAAAATTTCATTCATATTTTTTACTCCAAAAATAATGTCAGGAATCACTAGTCAAGTACGTCCCTTAACACCTATAAATTTTGTCATACTACCCACCTACTTTCCACACTTGAGATAAATTAACACATGTAAAATTAAATCTATCCCCTTTTGCTGCGAAAATCTTGGAAGGCACTTCTAACTTGTTTTTCTTATAACTTCCTATCTTAAATACGGTCAACCAATCTAAATGTCTACCGGACCTTCGACAAATGGGCCCAAAAGCTAAATTAGTTAAGTTATATGTCTACGTCCCCATAACCTACTTACTTACCCATTTGACCGCAAAATAAAGGAGGCGTTCGGGGTCTAATAGTTATCACCCTAATAGGGCAAAGGGTTTGTAAAGCGTATCAGACGAGACCCACAAAAAGTACGATTAACACATCGAACCCTTTTAATCAGTCCTGCTGCTGAGATATCAGTAGTTATCTCTCTTTCTGTTACTAGTGTCGTATAGCAGAGAGCATGTGAGATTGATACCGAGAGTCCTTCCACTAAAAGCTCCGCTGCGACTTCTCTGTCTGTAGCTAGCTTAGTACAGGGTGTCCCAAAAGAAAGTTGATATTTAGTGGATCGATTTTAAAAAAGTAAGGGTTCTATCCAAAACATGTTTATTAAATACTAAAATACGCAATTTGGGAATTACAAATGTAAACCCTCACGTTCGCGGCATTCATTTAATCGAAGAGTAAAATGTCGTGATGGCTGCCATTTTGTGACGGATATTTTCTTTTAATTACATCAGGGAAGTCGGATTTTTGGCGTATACTTTAGATTTGAGATAACCCCACAGGAAAAATTACATAGGGGATAGTCAGGACGAGGCGTCAGGAGGAGGCCAATTTATGTCACCTCTCCTGGAGATCAATTTGCCAGGGAAAATTTCACGAACTCATGGCAGAGACGTATTGGACGTATGTAATGTTGCTCCGTCTTGCTGGAACCATGTTCTTTGGTAGTAAGTTTGTAGTAAGTTTGTATAGCCAGGGGTGCAGCATTAGGTATTTGTGCAAAATGCTGTGTAACGATGACCTATGCAGATTTAAAGCACTTGCGCGCTTCCGAATCAAAATGTTTAAGTCGTCACGAAAAGACTGATAAACAGTCTCTACGTTTTCTACCGTTCTCGATGACCTTGGTCACCCGGATTTTTGTTTTGCCAGCGTTGTACCGATCTCTTAAAACTTTTTGACCCATTTTCGAATGAGAGGAATGCTTGGCGCATCATTGAATTGATGAAAACCGCAAATATTGCAGAATCTTGTACGCACTATAGTCGCCGAATCACCATTTTTGTAAAACTCACGCACGCACAACGCGCGGTCGCTCCCGAGAAGTGCTTCATAGCGACTAAATTCCCAAGAGCCAGACTACTGATTGACATACCCCCCGAGCCCCTCGGTAAAGTTGCGTTCACACAGAAAGCAAAACAAATATCAACATTCTTTTGGGACACCCTGTATATGAGAGAGTGGAAGAATGTATAACGGAGATATCAGCGGTATGTGTGTATACTTGTTGGGGTCTACACGGTCTACAGAGTCTTGTTTGCTTGTTAACTTGCTGATGTTTGCGGACAGATCGTCACTTGCGTGGTATCAAGTAATGGCGGAAGGATCTCTTGGAATTTTGTCTTTTCACGTTTATTCCAAGCAAGGGCTGGGTGTAATCCGAATGACGAAATTTAAAAATAATTTATTGTAAAAGATTTTGTTGTATCAATGGGCTCTTTTAAAACTTTAAAAGCATTTTAAAAGTTTTTTCTACATTTGCTCTACATTTTTACGTGATCATTTTGAATATTTTCCGCCCACATTAAAAAAATCATATCTCCGAATTTTAATATGGAGACATACAAACTGATTTTAGCTCTTTACATCCAATGAATTCACCTATCTTTTGTCGACTAACACATATTCGTAGAATTTATAAAAAAAAATATTATAAAATCGTAAAAATTTGAAACAGAAATATTCTCAGGATTTTCTACCTATCAACTCGCCTAAGAAGTTCAATTTTGCGTTCACATGAAATATTTTATGTGAAGTTTCTTTTAAATGGTCTACTTGATGATAAAACTCTACATATATATAAGAACACTGAATTTTGATAAGTTATGAAGTTTTAATGTTCCCTTTGAAAAACTTTTTGACACAAATTACGGTCGAGAAATGACGACAATTTGATGGACTAAAACGGTATTTTTAAGGTACTTAACAAAAATAACTGCAGCACCTCAGACAGATACATTAATTATCTTAAATCCACAATACCAATTAACTCGTTTATTGCTTTATTTGTTGAAAATAGTGCAATGTCAATCTCAGTCCAATCGGCAAAAAAATACCCAAACATAACCACAAAAAATTTGTATTTAAAATATTCGCTGTACTTTTAATTTTATAACAAGTTAAAATACGTTGAATGCATTATAAATTCAATCATTATTACACTGGTATACAAATAAGTTAGAAAAATTCACAAAAACACGATAAAAAGTATCATTTTAAACGGAGCCATTTTGACAGTTTAAATGTTTTTGCATAATACGATTTTATAAAAGACGAATAATTCGTAAAAAACAACAGGACACTTCCATCTACTGAATATAAATAGAAGAAGTCTCTTTCTTCTTATTTATAACGTCAAGTTTGAAACGCGGCCGCGGTAGTGTTTGAAAGTATTACAAAAAAAAATTATGCATCTAGGGCAAAATTGCCTAAAACTGTCAGCAAACCAATCCGAGGTATTTCAAATGGCCTTATATTGTTGCAAAAAGCGCTTCAATACAAATAGTGGTAGATTTTCTCAGTATTGGCTTGGTGAAAAACATCCTTTCAGAATCGAAACAAAATCACTACAGCCGTGTAAATCAGGTTCTTTCTAACCTTCCTTTTTCCATCTCATATTTATAGTAATCCATTCGACCTCACAACATACCCCAATTTTGGTTGCCGTAGTCCCACTGCTCCGAAGAGTTGCGAACAATTAGGACTCTTGACATGACATACACATAAAGACAATTTGGGAAAATGGTATGGGTACCATCGCCCTGCTCCTAACCTAACCTAACCATTTATTGGATAATCAATACCTTTGCCATAGGTCAATGCAAGTGGTTCGCTACGTTTGGTGACTTAGCATGGGCGCCCGGGTTCATGGAGTGAGATTTATCCGGGTCTTGGCGGCAGATGCATTATTTATTTATTTAAATATCTATTTCATTCAGGTTCTCCATAAAACAGTTATATAAAAAATTATGGAGAAGATTACATTTTTTTAAGTGCATGAAGGCAGTAACTATGTTGTGACGTATGTCAAGAGATAGTTACCAAATTATCTGTAGGTGACATTGAAGATGTCGATGCTCAATGCAGAGTCGTTAAGCAGTGGAGGTTATCCACCACTTACCCGCCCTGGTATAAGTAACAGATGGTTACTCCTTCAAGGCTCTCGCAAGATTCTAATTTTTTTGTTAAACGAAACTACATTTACTTATTTTTAACGAATTTAGACCTCCAGTGTCCCTGCATACGTTGTTAGAAAGCAGTATGCAAGAGTCGTTAAGCAGTTACCCTGCATCTGTACACCTGCTGCGTGGCGGGCCGGATCAAGAAAGACCGGTTAAGGGAAGCCCTTTGACCAGCCGGACTATGTCAATCCATCGCCTTGCACCGCAATTGGAGAGATGGATTCACACGGCTGTCACTGGACCCCATATTCCTACCCACCCCTCATGCCTTTTCACTTACCAGAACTTCCTCTTCTTAAAAAGATCCTTCATACAAATCCCCTAAGAAGACATAGACCCTAAGGGAAATTATTTTCCTCAGAGCCTCCTGTGTGGAGGTAACATGAAAAAAGTGCAATTCTGTTTTATTACTTTTTTGACATAATCAGATACATACGACTGTCATTCATTCAACCCTATTAACGTTGATGACGATACGCGCCTAAAAAACAATGAATGCTAGTTTTCCAGCAAGCAATGTTTACGGCCTAAAAAGGCGTCGATTACAAATCGTTTTATTGTTGAAATAAATTCGTTTTTCCTTTTCATTCCCACCCCTGGTCAGGTCCAACGAAAGTGGGTATCATCCGACACTCATTTTTTTTGCTTTCGAAATTCGCACGAAGGCACTCGGGCGAAAGTGGAAAACGGCAAAGGTATATTACCTGCCTGTGGAAAAATTTCCTCATTTATCCCTACCCTTTGACGTCGCTTTCATCGTTCGTGGATAAAAGGAGGATAAATTAAATTACCTGTGTAATTACTATCGTTTTGTTTTAACGTATCAGAGTTATTTCATAAACGTTCGCTCGTCCTGCCCGTACTCGATTCTTTCGACATTTTATTTTTTGAAGAGCTTTGTAAGAGAGACGCTCTCACTTAAATTAACATTTAAACTTAATTACATTGAAAAGGGTAAACCCAACGTTCTTTTCTATACTTAAAATGTACCATAAATTTCGCATGTAGGAAGATAAATCTCTATTAGATTACTTTTTTTTACGTAACTCCAGGAGGCCCTGAGAAAAATAATTTCCCTCATGTTTGTTGGGCTTTGTTGGGGTCATTTTGTGGAAAGAAAGTAATTAACCTGGTTCTTGAAGAGACCCATGTTGTAGGAGGAAGGAAACACAGAGGCCGGCAAATCGTTTCACAGCTGAGATGTTGAACTCAAAAACGAGTCGTAGAAACGAAACTTCTAATGTGACAAATGTCAACTATGTACAAATGTTGGGGGCGCATTTTGCGTGTTCGGCGTGTTTCCTGACTGTGCGCGTACGCCGAAGAAATCAATGACCCTAGTTCCTCAGAGCATCTTCTATTGGAATACCTGTAGAACAAGGACAGCGTTCCCCCCCCCCCGATAAATATTGTATTCTGTTTAAAGACAGAAAAATCTATCGTTTCTGCACCGTTGGTTTTTTCAGGTATTTTGGGGCTCTGGAATAGAGATGGTTGCCAAATTCAACCGTGGGACGCTCTTGTGATTTTACAGGGTTAGCAATTGGGTACTTTTAAGGTATCTTCGGGCCCTGTACAGTATGCCCAGCTTCTGAGAAGTCGACTTAATTCTTATTATATTCTAATCTGACCCTAAGTTTTTATTTTCCATTTGGTTTCTGAAAATATCCTCTGTTGAGCCCTCGCGTTTATTTCTGTAATAAGGTTGATTCTCCCACACATAAATTCATCAGAATGATGAGATCAAACATGAAATCTAAAATATGTATGTGTTAGCGCCAATAATATTGGTTGCGCTCGGCGGATTGCTTTTGTGTTTATTTTGGATTTAAATATTATTTATTTCCTATGGCAATGAATATCTCCCTTCCCCCGCTCCCCTTATGATTCCCTGCTGTCACTATCGCAAGCAATCGCAAGTAATTTCGGTGCTCGAAGTTTGTGTGTTAACAATCATCGCCGCCGGACGCAGTCATAGTTATATACCTAACTCGCATAAAACTACCGCAACTATCTTGTCGCAGCTATTAGCATTAACAATATTAGCAACTATTAGCATTAACAATAATTCAGTTTAAAAAAAGTGAACTGCAACTAAATGGTGGTCTCATCAAGAAAAGAATTACGTTCCAGAAGAACCTGCACCTCTTCCGTGAGTTTGACCTACCCTTTATATTTATTTGCCATTGTATTTACGCATAAGTTAATTGCCAGAGATTATAACCTCTAAGCCGAAACATTATGGTCCTTCGAGCCGGATGTGTAATTTAAAAGAACCAGCGCGCATTTTTACTTGAAAACATTTACGCACGTATTTCATTGCATATAAATTTATCGTGGGTAGTTGAGATAGGTCGTACGTACGTCATCACGAAATAATCTTCAGCCTATTATAATTAACAAATAAATTGACAATATGCCGGATGAATCAGACGTCTCCAAAATGGAACGAGACATTAAATTATTAGAAGCGAGGCAGAATTCACAATTTGCAAGGATTCAGAGAATTTATGATAGCATAAAGGGTTTGAAATCATCTAATTCAAAAAACATATTTTGTGCCAATGCAGCGTTGCTATTGGAGATCAGAAAAGAGTTTATTCAATTAGTAAATAAAATTAATGATTTAAAAATGCAAATAAATTCAGATTTTATTCCTAACTTTCAAATGGAACAATCATTTGATGATTTATATTCTGTAATCCAGTTAACCGCAAAACAGACATGTGACAATACAAGTGAGTTATCTGAAACGCATTCGAAGTTAGATAAATCAAATCTCAATGTTAAGTTGCCAAAATTAACTTTGCCATCATTTGATGGAAATATAATGGGATGGAGAATTTTTCACGATACTTTTAAAAAATTAATTCATGAAAATATAGATCTTTCCGACACGGAAAAAATTCATTATTTAATAAGTACTTTGTCGGGAAAAGCGTTAAATATCTGTGCCGGAATTCCAACCACAGCCGAAAATTACCAACTTATATGGAAGGCATTAACGGAAAAATACGAAGATACCCGGGCGAACGCGGTTTATTATTTTGATAAAATTTTGAATATAAAACCAATAACAGTACCAACTGCAGTGGATTTAGAAGCTTTTATAGACCAATTTCATTCATCAATTTCAGCATTGCAACAATTAAAAATTCCTAACTTATTACAATGTTTCTTTCTTTATATAGGGACTCAAAAACTAGACAAAGAAACAGCTGTAGCATTCGAATCATCGGTCAGAAAATCAGAGGCACCGTCGTACGATGAATTCGTAACATTTTTACGTGAACAAGCCAAAATACTACATAGAATGTCAAGATTACCAGAATCGAAATCACAACAGTTCGAGAAAAAAAAATTACGGGAAGCACAATATAGCCACGCATTTCTTAGTTTAACGCATAACAAAGCAAAACACTATAAGTGCACGTTATGTAATTTGTCAGACCATACATTCATTTTTAAATGCCCAACATTTTTAAACGCATCACCTAAGAGTAGGTTTAAGATAACTCAAAAACAAAACTTATGTCGAAATTGCCTAAGTACAATGCACTCTACCAATACATGCAAATCGGAAAATCGGTGCAGATATTGTAATCAAAACCATAACTCGTTATTGCATTTTGATGACACTTCATCCAATTTTTCTCGTAATATGGAGCGAAATTTAAATCCCAAAAGCAAACCTGAGAGTAAATCTGATAATGTAACATTATGTACTCTCAATAATGGAGATGCAAACGTTTTTTCCCCAAATCAATCCGTTTTATTAGGTACCGCATCTATTAGTGTTCTTGATTCCAGGAATAATTATCAGAAAATACGCGTTTTAATTGATAGCGCATCACAAAGCGAATTTATTACAACGAGCTGTTGCAAACGCCTTGGATTACCCTTATTCACAGATCGCAATCATACAACCATTAGAGGCATTGGAGATATTTCTCAACGCATTAAAGGAATGACTAATTTAAAGTTTGAGTCTCGCTATAATAATAAAACATCTTTCTCCATTCGACCTTTGGTAGTGGATCGCATTACAACCCAATTGCCGGCATCTTCTATAGATATGAGTGCGTTGTCTTATCTAAATGAATTGCCACTCGCCGACGACAAATTCCACATCCCAGGGGTCATCGATGCAATCATTGGTGCCAATGTTTTTGGCCAAATCCTTTTACCTGGTAAGGTAAAGGGCACTCAATCATTACCGAGTGCAATCGAAACCAGTTTAGGGTACGTACTAGTCGGAAACGCACCTACTCTCAAGCAAAGCAACGTAACTCGCAACCAAAACAAGGTTTCTCGTAAACCAAGTTTACACGCTCATTATTAATCTCATGTTTCTTGCCATTTTTATAATACCTAATAATTAATTAGTTTAGTTCAAGTAGGCATATATACATAATTGCTATCTTTTAATAGTATTTATTTTTATTTTCTTTTCGTTTCGCATGTTGGTTTATTTTGACCATCCTGTCAAGGCTGAGGGGCATGTTAGCGCCAATAATATTGGTTGCGCTCGGCGGATTGCTTTTGTGTTTATTTTGGATTTAAATATTATTTATTTCCTATGGCAATGAATATCTCCCTTCCCCCGCTCCCCTTATGATTCCCTGCTGTCACTATCGCAAGCAATCGCAAGTAATTTCGGTGCTCGAAGTTTGTGTGTTAACAATCATCGCCGCCGGACGCAGTCATAGTTATATACCTAACTCGCATAAAACTACCGCAACTATCTTGTCGCAGCTATTAGCATTAACAATATTAGCAACTATTAGCATTAACAATAATTCAGTTTAAAAAAAGTGAACTGCAACTAAATGGTGGTCTCATCAAGAAAAGAATTACGTTCCAGAAGAACCTGCACCTCTTCCGTGAGTTTGACCTACCCTTTATATTTATTTGCCATTGTATTTACGCATAAGTTAATTGCCAGAGATTATAACCTCTAAGCCGAAACAGTATGTAATTTATACAATGAACCTCTGAAAGCTGAGATATGGGATTTATGCGATGTGCGTCAATCATAAGGCTTTTAACTAATGTGAATCCGAAGAACAGCTTTATAGGCCTTTTCCTCTATTATCTTATTACAAAGCTTTCAAAGCACGACAAATATATAAAAAAATATTGTGATCGAATACGAATGTTCGTTGGAATTACATGATCAATGTTCCGATAGCAAAAAAAGACACGGTTTCGTGCTTTGATTTTTAACTTGGTATTGATGGTAACGGCAATAGTTAAACTATTTTTTTTTCTTAGAATAGTATTTAGATTTTTATTTCGTTAATACTTTGCTTGGTTCCGCTAATATTTCATGCGAGAGTAGTTTCATCATTCAGTATCAATTCTTCAATTATTGATTATTATTACATGACAGTAAGGGAGACACAACAATTTTTATGAGACCAATATGAATTATTCCGAAAAAACGAAGTGGCCTGAAGGGTCAATAAAATTGTGTAATTTTAATATTTTCGTTCATGATTATAATTATTGAAATTAAAAATGATTTAAAACCGCTCATTCCTAAACAGTTTTAGATCAATGTAGATCATCATTATGACGTACAAAACGCTACTGTTTAGTAGGACGGCTGTCAACGACGTTGGCCACTACGACGTGAACAATACGCCGTATTCACAAACTAAAACTAACATGTTGTTTTGGCAGCAGCAAACGGCAATTTTTAAATCTTAAAAAACGAAGAAACATAAAAATTAAATAAAAATATAATCATGTCGTCATTTTTTCGACATTAAAAGAACGATTAGAAAACCCATTTTTAAAATACATTGTGGATATTTTAAAACTGGCCATTTCTAGCTAATATGAAAATATTTGATGTTGATTCTTATAACAGGCACGCCACTTCTCTTCTGCTTCTCGTTTTGTTTAATTATATATAAATATATATATATATATATACTATTTTTATCGCTTTATTTTAGGTTCACGGCATTCTGAAAATAGGGTTGAGTCGTTCCACATACTTTGGATATTGCGTCACAAGTAACAACTTGATTAGGTAACTAGGTTCTAGCTTACTAGGGACCTGAACTACTGGCAAAGAGACGTGGAAAGCCACACAACTTCGTGGTGCCACACCACTCCTTGCTATAATCACTTTAAAACATCGTCACATGCAGATCGGTTAGTTGGTCGAGCATTCTAGAGCGTCGGTTTCCCTTCCAGGCATCGCGATGCGTCTTCATTCCTATGCTTGCTGAATTATTAGAAATTAGTTAGGTTATTAGAAACCTAAAAATATTTGCCTATTTTTCGTAAATTAAAAAGTATATATACCTTAATTTCACTTTTTTCCAACGCTTGGCACTGAAAGTCCACTGGCGCATCATAAATTCTCCTGAGCCTCTTTCTCCATACACTCAATCAACGTGCCTAAACGATTAAATAATAATCAAACCTACTAATTTTGGTTGTCAGTGATGTGCGTTAGTTATTCCCGCGTGAAAATTTTCGTTTTCGATGTTCAACATCATGTTTTCATGGTCATTTTTTCAGCGTTCAATAAACCCAAATTTACTTTCTTAGGTCTGTGCTAGTACGAATAATAATTTATTTCTTCTTCTAACACAGCAAACTTATTTTGTGGCACCATTTTGATTTGAATTAATAAATTACTTCGTTTTTACCACTTTTATTGTTTACAAAACCGACATGTTTCGTCAGCAAAGCTGACTTCTTCAGGGTTTTGACAGAACTCAAAATAATAAAAAAATAAAAATAAATAAATAAGTAAAAAAAATAAAAAAAATATTTATTTATTCTTTAACAACAACACAGTGGAATATCTACATTACATGAGTGATAATATAATTTTTAAAAAATAACATTCAAAGGTGAGTATTGTTCTACATATAATAATAGAAATAATAAACATCAACATCTATATAAGGGAGGACATACACAGTGATTCGTGGTATTATTTGAAGTAAAAAATGTAACTGAAATTTTGGTCTCCGGCGATTTTTTTTTCTTCAAAATCAAGCATGTGCATGTCGTCACTGGTCACTCTGATGAGTAATCAACCAATCCCTAACCTCGCCTCTAACTGTCCAATATTTACCATTTTTTAATATTTTGTTGGAAAAAAAAAACTTAAAAAATGTTACCGGAGACCAAAATTTTATTTAAATTTTTTACTTCAAATAATGTTAGGAATCACTGGTTAAAGTAAGTCAAGTACCTCCCTTAACGCCGTGTATATAAAAATCAAAATATGTTTGCTTGGGTGTATACGAGTTTGTCAACGCGTTGCTAAACCATTCATCCGATTGCGATGAAACTTTGGATATTTTTTTACATGAGCTCCACACAGGAGGCCCTGAGGAAAATAATTGGGAATAAAGGGAAATTATTTTCCTCTGGGCCTATGTCATCTTTGGGAAGCTGTGTAGAGGGTTTTTTAAGGAAAGGAAGGAGAGGAGAGTTCTGGGAAGGAAAAGGGTTTAGGGGTGGATAGGAATCTGGGGTTCAGTGTGTCCTGGTCATCCGCCTCCAAGACCTAGACAAACCTCACCCCATGAACCCGGGCACCCCTGCTAAATCACCAAAAGTAGCAACAATTTAATGTGCGCATGCCCGCGATGGTTTCTAAATATAATGTTGAGCTCTGGCAGTATGAAATTTGTATAAAAAAATTGCAGTAGTTGGTATGCGAGCTGTTTGAAAACTTAATGTATGGAATGGGGGGAGGGTGGGGGGAACTCGGGAGGGGGGTTCGCGGGACGGTTGAAGCGGAAGAGGAGAGTGGGGAAAGGGAAGACGGAAAAGGTGGAGTGGGAACGTGTGAGGGGAAGGGGACGCGGGAGACGAAAGGGAAGCGAAAAGGAAACAGGAGGAATGGGAAAGGACAAACAGGGAGAAACACTTTCTTTATGAAGTGGCATAGCGAAGCATGCCGGTAAGTTGCTAGTAAAAATATACATAAGGAACCAGGGATTAGGGCAGCAAATCCAGGAACTCGCCCTTCCTTATAAAGAAGGCATTGCAGTTCTTGGGAAGTCCAAACATCATGTGGTATGCATTATTTAATTGTACCTGAAGCCTTTCCATGGTTCTCTTTTTGTTGTTAGCCCAGAGCTCGCATCTGTTCGCATTTATTACAATCATAAAGGTACTTAAATTAACATGATAATATATATTTCAAATTATAAACTAGACATATTTACCTTTACGACAGTTAAAAACTCGTGTGTAAAGGGGAAAAAATAAAAATTAATAAATAACTAAAAAATTATAACTTGAAGTGAATTATTTTCACAGTGTGAAGAAAAAAAACTAAAAAAATTTATACATGTAAAAGTGAAAAGAACGTTTTGTGTGTAATAATATAAAGTTAAATATTCAAAACAAATTATTTAAAATATAAATGAAAAAGTACCAGATACACTTAAAAGTAATAGAATAAGACAAATAAGATGTCAATTGATTTTTATTAGGTAAATTATTTATGATAGAATGGTTTATTTTAAATTTACTATTATCAAGATAAGTTTTAGATAAGTTTTAAGATTTATTGGATGCCGTGTTGCACTACCTCCTTCTTTAGCCAACGTTTCGGACATCGTTGCAATGTCCATCATCAGGGCAGATCCGGCAGATCCGGAAGATCCGGCAGATCCGGTAGATGTGTACTATTATCAAGTTTTAACCTTAGCTTTGTCGCTAGTTGATTGAAGACCGCTCCGGTGTGTGTTCGCCTGGCAATGTGCATGGACAGGGTCTATCCCACCCCCTTTTTATGGGGGAACGATGAATGTGATCTGTGATCCAGTGACAGCTAGTCACTAAGACAAAGCAACCGTGACAAAGTAACCGAGACACGCAATGACTCTATTTGTAAAATATAATGCATATAGCCGCCTATAAATCCTAGTACTTATACCTAGGGAATAAACGTCCAAATGCGAGCTGCTGACGGAAGTAGCGACATCTTTTGGCAGATTCTTGAATTAAAACCGTATTACAACGGTAGTTTTGCTTCAAATTTCACGAATACAGGATATTATTTGTGGCGCGGCGCATAAGGCATGGCGTCCAACATGCAATGGAAATCGGGTTCTGGAATTCAACCACGCAGATACAAGCGTATTAATACTGTTTGATGCCGAAAAAAATAAACTATGATGTGGGTATTTAAGAGCGTGCAAGGTTCTCCAGTCTCTAGCGGTCGTCGTCTGTCATCAACGTATGTGATAATTACAGTTGATTGGCTATTATTCTGGCATCCAGAATATCACAGTAACATTTTACATGTAAAAAGGACTTCACATCCGTTGATTGCCTGAGCGTAGCGAAGTCCAGTTTTGACACGATCATTTTGTAAATTAGTTTGCATGGTTCATTTCCGTTGGTGGCGATTTTAACATTTCAGTAAAGATCACTTGTTCAAATGTGAAATCGTGATTTTTTTGGACTTTCTTATTCGCATTTTTTACAAATTATGGTAGCCACCTACATGAAGAAAGCTAGAAAAAATAATTTCTTTGAATAAATTGTATAATTCCTCATTTAATTTTTTTATTAAAGTTAAACGAGTTAAAAGTTTAACTATGGTTTACAATATGTAGGTAGGTAGATATTTAAGTACCAACTTCCAAATCTTTTGTAAGAAACTATAAGAAACATATATTTATGGACGTGAGGTCTTCTGTTCACAGGACTGTTACGTCTGTATGCAAAGTGGTAATTATTTGGAAGTTTTGTTAAGTTAAGCATTGCATAAAGTCTCTTTACAGTTCCATTATCTAATAAGTTACCACCAACTCTAGCGGATTCTGCCAGTGGCGAACATGGGCATCACCATTCACCATATCGCCGGGGGAACATAAATTATTTCTCTAATGTGAATATATAGCCGGGCCGTGATGAAACGTCGGCCCACAAGTCACCGGGCGCGAGGGTTGGGGGTGGGCTACATACAGGCTATATATCCACACTACATACTAGGAGATACTACATTCTCAACACTATACACTACATAGGTTCTACAGTCTCCGGAGCTCCTGCTTCTGATCTGAGTGGAATTTCAAACAACGGTCTGGCGCAAAATCCTGACTGACGAATTTATAAGCAAGGGGAATTCGTAAGTGGAGTATAATTTAGAACGAGTCGCTACTGTTGAATGCTAAGTGTTTTTTGTTAAATTATCAATTAATAGTGATTTTTATTTACTTATTTATTTGTTTATTTTTGTTATAAAGAATACATCAGTACAAAGAAGTAGGCTGTCCAACTAGGAAGGTCAAACGACAGAAACATTTTGATAGGCGTAAATGTAATTTACAAATGACCGATTTGGGACACAAAGAAAAAAATCATTGCCAAAAAACTTTATCTTACTTACTGAAGCTCAGGCAAAAATATTTAATTATTTATAATTAACGGCACAAGTGTCCTTTACGTTGATACATGTTTTTTTTCAATATAGAAAGAAGAAAGAAGATTAAATTTAAAGTCACGTGATTAAGCGATAATAATAATAATAATAATAATGTTTGGATGATTTGTTTAGCGCCGTTTTTGTGTAAAATCACTTCAAGAGCGCTGTAGAAATATATAATATACCAGCGAGTTCACTTAAATAAAGAAAAGGTTTCTCCCTACGTCGCCTTTCCCGTTTCAATTTTGCCTCCACTTCCCCTCACCTCTCTCCTTCCATCCCTGCTGCTAAACAATATGAAATACACGTTCGCGAGCGTGCGCTCAACAACTCATTCGCACAAGTTTTATCGCAATCGAATGAATCGTATAAGAAATCATTTCACAACCCCAGAGCTCACTATTATATATTGAAGTCATCCTGGGTGTGCGCACATCAAATCCCCATAGTTTCATCGCAATCGGATGAATATTACAGGAAAATATTTCATAATGCCAGAGCTCACTACTAAACAAAGAAACCATCCCGGGCATGCGCACATCAAATCCCCAAAGTTTCCTCAATGGTTTAGGAACGCTAAGGAACAAACAAACAAGCAAGCGAACATACAATCATTTTTAATTTTTGTATTTTGTAGATTTCTACATTGCTTCATCTTATTACTAACTACAGACTAGACAAACTATTATAACAACTTCTGGATTAATACATTGCATCCACCGGTTCGTCTATCACTGATACCTACAAATCTAAATAAACAATGCAATTGACCAATGTTGCACTGAAATGTGTATACATTGTTATTTATTTATATTCTGTATAGGCAGTTAATATACAGGACCATGCTCACGTGGAAGGTCACTTGAGATTAACATTTTTTGTTGTTTATTAGAGAAATTTTGATACAGTTCCCATGCGGAGGTCATAATTGGGATCATATGTTTATAGAAATGCTAGTATTTAGTCCTGGCACATATTTTAATAATAATATGTTAATAATTTAGCGTGTTTAGGAAAACAAAAGCTTTATGATGGGCGATAAAATAGTATTTGACTGAATTTATCTTTCTAAATGTGATTCGTCCATCGGTAATTGACATATGGAGTTCGATCTACACTATAATATTTTGTAAAATTATCTTTCTGGGAAGGGAAAAGACCTATGCTCTTCATATAAATAATGCTTGAAATCACTATTCTTGTTACTAGTTCATTATTCCTTTCTTCGTATGAGTGGCTATATTTAGAGCTTTGTTCTCATGTGGAACTAAATTCGTAACATAATGCTTGTAACACAATGCTAATCATAAGTTCTTCTATTTATGATTCGTGACGATGGACGGGGATCAGAATAACCTTGCGGCCACTCCTTGCTAAATAAAACGCTTATGGACTTCGATACGAATTATGCCCGATCACCAAACAAGATACGGTATACACAATTAAGTAATGCTCACTACTGTTGTGTTTCGTGGCTTGATCTCCATTCGGTGATAGTCATAGGTATATCCAAAGCGTGCGATACAGATTGTTCTGGTCGGTTATTAAAACCACGATAATGTTGAATCATGAGATGAATAAGCGGTTCACATAAAGCATTTGATGAACGATGGCGATATAATACACACTTCCGATTGATAAACAACATTTTAACGTTGAGCGAAATGTCACGTTACGATGTGTTACGATGGTTGTTGACAGACTGGTGATATTGCGGTACTTGACTCATGTCCACCGTGTAGGTAGGTACACTTAATGTGCGGAAGTCCAAAATCTGGATTCCTCCGATCTGCTAGGCCGATTGGAACACAAATACGAATGAAACCCATCAGAGTTATGAAACATTTTATATGAATCTTTCTTCTTATAATGTCCTGTAAGACTATATTTAGAACTTTTACACCCTGTCGAAATGCATTTGTAACATAAATTTCGAAGCCATAAGGTGCGGCGATTTGTTTAACGCTTCTTCTATTAATCTTCCCCTCTATCAGTCATTTAAATATTTGCCCCTCATGCCATGAGAAAGACACGAGTTTACTTTTTTATACCGTAATAATACGTATTATTTGTGGCCATTCGTCAAAGTACAATTTATTTATCATCCTGTTAAAAGCATTTTGAAGAGGCGCCAATATGTAGGACAATATGTTGAAAGCTTCTGATTTGGATACTTTGCTAGAAAACCAAAGTCACAACGAACGGTTTTGATTTTTAAATTTTACTTGGAAAGCAATTTAGGAGGCAGGGTACCGCCGCCCCGAGAACTGTTTATTGGATAACCAACACCTCTGCCATTGGTCACCCCAAGTGTTCGGCCACGTTTGGTGACTTAATGGGGGTGCCCCGATTCATGGGTTGAGTTTTGTCCGGATCTTGGTGTCGGATGTGTCTGACCGCCAACTGCATAGTAGGCCAGATCGGAAGAAAGTGGATCGGGGAGACATTTTAATTTCTTTAGCAGGACTTTCTCGCTACATCGCCTTACCGCAGTATGAGGGATGGATTCATATATCCGTCACTCCTTGACATACTGACCCCAAAATTCGTACCCACAACGCATACCCTTTTCTTTCCCAGAATTACTTTTCCTAAAAGACACTCCACACAGCATCCCCAAATATGACGAAGGCCATTTTTTTCATCATGTCATAATAATACAAACCATCACTTTTGCTCATATATTTGTTTATATTTATACTGGGTTCATATAGATGGTCTAACTTTCGTGAAAACAATCCATTTAATGTACGAGTATGTCTAAAATACTTGTTCTCGGCAGACGGTTCAGCTATGTGGCTATCAAATCAGTATTATAATAAATAAGTACCTACGGAAACACATGTAATTTCTTTCGTCAATAAAATAGAAAAAAAGGTCATCAAAATTAGTTACGATATCGGATAATGATTGCGTCCCCCTGATACTTTATGGGAGGTACACGGTATCGTTTCACAAAAACAAAAATAGATAAAAGCTTAACAATAGCTTCCTTTTCTCCATTGCGGCAGAAAATGCGGATAAAGAGTTCCAACAGACCAATAAAATTGACTTACAAAATCACGGTAATCTTCGTAACAACTTTTTATGAACTGACTATTTTTGTGACCAAATTCATGGCATTACATAAGTGAAGAAAACATAGCTTTCTTTGTGGGTAACGTGTAACGGGTAACGTTTTCGAATGGTATTGGCTGCTTTATACAATAATGCGGTCAAATGATTCTCAAATACAGATATAAACACAACCAATTTCTGGTTTCGTTGTTAGCTGTTTCCTTTGTCTGACCAATTAATTCGAAACATCTTTTGATTACATCAAATGTTTCGGATTGGAGGTTTCGATTAAGCCAGTCACTATTCTAGACTAAAACTCGGAAGAACCTTGAAAAATGTACGTGTATTTGTATTATTCTATGCTGTGGTCATTACAGCAAATAATATGATTATGTGAACCTTAATTAGAAACTCACCTAATAGGACGTTTGGGATTCGAAACTATCATCACATCGAGAAGTAACAGATATATCTAATTTTATAAGTGTATTAGCATTGGCAATGGCGCTCCTTGCATATAGGCTGAAAATCTGTGCTTAGTCCTAAGAAATGAACCATAAAAATTATAGTATTAAAAGTATAACCCCAAGAAACTTATATATAGGGTGTCTCATGGCAGATTTCATATTTTAAATTCAAATATTAGTTAAATCGTTGCACGGGTTAGAGGAAAGGCGGTATGGTTCTGAGCGGTATTCGTGCGGATTGTTTAATCACAATGTTGATGTGGACTAGAGAGCTTCGCGCGTTTGCAGTAGAAGCGTATTTAAAGCCAACGATTCGAGTACCGTTGCCGATTTCGATTTTGAGACGATTTTGTACGCGGTTCAATATTCGTCGTTTTACGTGTCAACAATCAAAATTGCCGCTATTGGGCGCCAAAAGAGCAAAACCCTCGGTTAAAGCAACAACTGGCTCTGCACAGCCCAAAAGTAACCTTTTGGGCTGCTCTATCCACGAATGGAATAATCGGACCATATTTTTTCGAAAATTCTCATGGAACAATCATAACAGTATTTGATTTATATTTATATTATTATTTAGATGGTGATTCTTACCACAGCATGATAAGCGATTATTTAATGCCAAAACTTCAAGAGCATCATTCGAACAGTTCACACACATGGTTTCAACAAGATGGCGCCACACCTCACACAGCGAGAGCCACTATGAGCCTCCTCCGCGAATAATTCCCTAAAAAACTGATATGTCGATATGGTGACATCGTGTGGCCAGCCAGATAGTCGGATCTCATCCCCATGGACTTTTTTTCTGTGGGATATCTTAAGGCTAAAGTGTACGATAGCAACCCAAAAACATATCGGAGTTCAAAGAAAATATCATGCGAGAAGTGAACGCTATTTCCCAATCTCTGTTACAAAAGGTCGTTCGGAAAACTCCCAAAAGACTCCGTGAGTGTGTACACCGTGACGGAAAACATTATAATCAAGAATAATCGTATATATAATCAAGAAAAAAATGAAACGACGGTATAATCAAGAAAAAAATGAAATCCGCATTTTGTACGTTTAAGGTAAAGTAACTAATGCTCGACAGTGAACTAAAGGAAGACACTTACGAAAAAACCTTCTTGTTTTAAGAAATTTTTTACTAATATGACTCTAATGTCAACATTATAGGACCCCTAGCTCTATCCGTAAATTGTTCTCAAAAGCTTCCAACAGTTTCTGAATGAAATTAAATAATTGCATCAGTTGTTGTGAATTATGCGACTAAGTGAACACACGTTTCGCATGGTTTCGTGATTTCTTATTTTATAGGTTAAGGGAGCAGAAATTTTGAAGGTAAGTTTTGAACCAATATTTATTAGAACTTTACTTTTTTACTTGTTTGTGAAGGTATCGATATTACAAGAATAGTGATAAACGTTTTTTTCTTGTTTCTGCTAAAAAAATTTTAACACATTATGACATGCCTACTATTAGTTACAAAAATATCGAAAATCCAAAAGATGACATGTGTGTCTTCCATTGGTGTTCCAAGATATTGAATTTTTAAGTTTATTTTTAGTACGACCTTGATCACTTTTAATTAAAAAATAACTGTAGAAATAATAATAATATAATTTGAAATGCCTTAGAGGTACCGCCGCCCCGGGAACCTTTATTGGATAACTAATATCTCTGCCATAGGTCACCCCAAGTGGTTCGCTATGTTTGGTGATTTAGCAGGGGCGCCCGGATTTATGGGGTGGGGTTTGTCTAGGTCTTGGAGGTGGATGACCGGGACACACTGAACCCCAGATTCCTACCCACCCCTTAAACCCTTTTCCTTCCCAGAACTCTCCTCTCCTTCTTTTCCTTAAAAACCCTCCACACAGCATCCCTAAAGATGAAATTATTTTCCTCAGGATCTCCTGTGTGGAGTTCACGTAAAAAAAAGGTTGATTAGAATAAGTTTGTATTGTTATTAAATTTTAATTTCTTTCTTAATTGATGTCAAGTAGTATGTCAACTATTAGTGCAATTGACTGTCTATCTATGGTGATATTATTTTTCCATGATGTCATCTATTAGTACTTATGATAATATTTAAAAAAAAAAAAATATTGAAAATATGTTGATTATTGGAGATTTTATAACCAAATATTATTTTCTAAGATTCACTGTGTTCCTACATAAGAAACTGTGGTTGTTTTGTTTTGATAAATATATATTTCTTTTCGTCTCAAGATTGTGTTTTCCTTAAAGTGTCTAGCATTAGTTCCTTTACCTTAATTTGATAATAAATACATAGTTTTTATTTATATATTTCACTTACAAATCCGAATTCTGCCACGGGACACCCAATACTCATTTATTCAGTTAGCCACGACAATAAGCTGAAGGTGAACATATAAATGCAACTATAACGTACGTATTTAATGCCAATTCCCACACGAACTTAAAACCAGTGAGCAGCGATGGGGCGGGGGTTGGGCTTGGGGCGGGGGGGAGGCGGGGGGGAGGGCGGACCGCCCGGGAGCCACCCGAAGGGGGGTGCCACTCGACCAAGATATTGCATACATGTCATGAAGATATTTATTTTTTATTTATTAGTTATTTATATTTTCGTAACTCTATGGCCCCCCGTGGAGTGCATCGAATTCTGTGTCGGTCGGTCTCTTTTATAGGCGAAATAGCCTATATTCTGAAATTCTCTAGCCACCCCTCTCCCCCCCCCCCCCCCAGGATGGACATGAAGTCGAAATTAGCTTTTTGAATTTCTCAAGTTAACTTAGGGGGGGGGGGGGTGACACTACGCCCCGGGGGTGACATCCGCCCCGGGTGCCACCCATGCTAGCTACGCCACTGCTTAAAACTATATACAACCTACCATTGGTTACGGAACAATGCACGCCATTAAATATTACATACCCTTTCTGTGATGTCTTCTGCAGAATCAAAAATAAAACCCTTTTGCAAAGGTGCGTAGAATATAATTCCTAAAGTGCTATGTTTTTGATATGGAAGTTTTTATTTTGATTAAATAAATCAGTAAATTAAAGCAGCATTTCTTACCAAAGTATAATGAAATGTTTTGAATAATTCTTTCTAAAATTATGCTGATATATGTTTTCTTGTTGACATTTTGGTGTGCGAAATTAATCAAAATTGGTTTTAACTTCGTGGATGTTAATAAGAAGATGCGACAATCTTTATTAAAGTAGGTCTAAAACCATATTTTTAGCACTATTTAATTTTTCATTTAAAGTTAAAACATATTTCCTAACAATACCACCAGAATAAATAGAAATAAGTTTAACAATAAGCTCTAGAGAAATAACTTGAATTCGGGTCTAAGTTTATGTATTACATCAATTTATAATGTTTAATCCTACAAAATGAGCCCACGCAAAAACGAAACCCACGCGAATACTCAAAATAGATTCCGAAAAGAGAATTTAATATAAATTTATAAATAACTTCATGCCTCTACTATAATAAGAACAAATTTGTTTGAATGAGCAAGACATTTTTTGATAAACTCTGGTGTCAGAAAAATGTGACTATTTCCGTTTGAAGTTTCAAGGTCAAAGCAAATCTTTTCATCATAAGAAATATCCACTAAACTGCTAAAAAATGAAAAAGATTCCCATATTGTTTGTTCCACTTTTCTGAAGAATTGGAGTCTGTTAAATTCTTTATCTTAACAGACGGATTGCAATCTTTAGAGCAAAGACGTCGGTCGGGTGGGGATGCTGATTTTGTTCCTTCGGTATTTCAATGGACGTCGCTCCGAGGAACTAGCGTCATTGATTCCCTCGGCACCAGTGCACAGTCGGAAAATTGATATTTGTACTCCATTGATATTTTTTGTCACATGCGAACGGGTGCCCGACTGCCTAGAATACGTACGACTGCCTAGCGATAGCTCAGAGGAAAATTATTTTCCTCGGGGCCTTCTGTGTGGAGTTATTGTCAAAAAATTACAAAAACGCTTAATTTACTATGAGAATACACCGACTTGACCGGAGCGTTTTTCATTGAAACGTCAAAGAAAATAAATGAAACAAAATGTCTTACAGTTTATTTTGGTTACACATGTTAGACCTTATCAGTAATATCATAATTTAAAAGGATTTATTTAATGACTTCCAAAATTTAAGTTAAACATTATTCGTTTTAAGGCGATCCACTAGTTCAGGAAAAAATCGAAATCGGAATTCACGCCCTTTATGGGAGGAGTTTAAAAATACTTGAGAAAAAGCTTTTGGAAAGGTTGGAAAAGGTATTTGAGAGTTTTGTTTTAGAGGATGATTTCGTAAAGGCCTGTAAAAATATTAATTTCTGTTTTACGCATTGTTTATTGTAATAAAACGGAAATTTAAAAGTGATTTCACGAAATCAAGTGACGCGGAGTGACGCGGAGTGACGCGTCAGTTCGGGGCGTGAATGAGGTTAGGCGACTGTGGCGTGGACAGTAGTTCTTCGGTGGCCGCCATAGGGTTCACTTTGAAAAACCGAATTCGTCGACTAGCGGCCGTATTGTAAAATAACAACGCGAAAATGCATATTTTATTTTATTTTGGGAAGATTGGGTGTAAATATCAACTTTTTTTGCGATCATTATAAAATAAACTGAATTTTCTACATTATACAATAAAACCATAAACGAAAAGGGGTTTATAAATAGGAGAGTTTGGACTTGAAAGTGTGTTTTTTAGACCTTATACTTTATTTTTTTATAGGCTTATTAAAAGACTTGAGAAGTTGAAAAGATAAAAAAATGACCGATATTTTTAAGGGCCAAGGTATGTTCTACACGCAGTATTTAATTGAAGCATCTACAATACTTCTAAGCGATCAAATTTTCAAAACAAAAACATATGATTTTGTATGATTTTGTACGATTTTGCATTATTTACTATGGCTTCATCTTAATAGTTGAAAATGTTTTTTTTTTACATGAATACCTCACAAGAAGCCCAGCTGCTAGCCAAAGCAAGCGTCTAGAGCCAGTGAGACTATGGCATCCTCAATTGGGGTAGGTTGTGAGGCTGAAGGCAGTGGGGAGAGGAATGAGATGGGGAAAAGGAAGATGCTCGAAGGAACACGGCTAAAGCCATTTCAAGCAACATTTCAATTCTGAATAGTGGTCTTACACCGGGGAGGTACTGAGACTATCTTCTATAGACTATCTTGAATAAATTGTGAAATAACACAAATTAAATTAAATTGGTGTTATTAGGCAGGTATATTGAAATATCTTATATATTTATAGCTGTAAGTTAAACTATCTAATATTACTATGTGATCTATTCTAATGTTTCCTTAAAAATATAAATGTATTTACAAATATTTTCTTAGATATTATATTAAGAATGTTTAAATTGTTAGAACCTGCAGACAAGCTGCCATATGACAGCTTTGTGGGTCTACTCAAATTTTTGTACAAAATGTATTCTGAAATTTAATAAATAAAAAAAATAAAAAAATAAATAAATACAATTTATTTGCCCACGCCGAGATTCCATCCCGCGCTTCGGATTACGAGTCAAGAGCCTTACCCTAGACCACGCCGGCCAATGTGTATTATGTACCTACTCAATAAATAGCATTTCTGTTAAGCTCCTTTGTGAAGGGTCTTATGAATAATAATTTTATAATCTGTCACTGGAAGGAATATTCCTACGGGTACATCCCACGCAAAATCTAAAATAATATTTCGGTAACCATTTTCAGGGAAACGTAACGTATTTCGATAAATTCACTGTCATAGCTAAGTCAAACAGGCCATGAATGAAACATGTAATCTTCACCTGTAACGGAAGGAAACAAAACAAATATTACCTTTCTGTGAGAGAGATAAAATTTACATTATATATATTACTGAGAAAAAACAAATCCCATTTCAGCGTGGGTGTCCAGTCCTTGAAGTTGTAAATGTCAAAGGATAAATTTAAATCCGTCTGTCACATATCTAATATTCACAATCATCGATATTTCTAATAGAAATATTGTAGGTATTGGTGTTGTACGTAGATTTGCTTTCAATAAATTTAAGAATTTTTTATTGAATTGTCATTTACTTAGCCCTTATAATAGCCCAAATAATATATATATGTATGTAATCCGTATGAACTGTGGTGTTTTACATTTAAGGGCGTTTAACCAACCAGTGGCCGAACATTCACATGTCGTCGAAAGATGTTCTTACGATCGTACAGGGCGGTTCCAATGAGAAAGATTAATTATTCTCCTTGAAATTATAACTCAATATCGATTTTATTTCATTCCAAATGTGCTTTAATTTATACCTACATCCAAACATATTGAAAGGCGTGATGATAAAACTATTAAAATTATGTACTTTTTGTTATTATTTTTTAATCATAAGTATATATCATTTTTCAATAATGTCTAAGCAAAATAAGAATGTAAAAAAAATCTGAAATATAATAGTTTGTAAGTGAGCAAATAAATACACAAACGGACCAATTTTCGTTAAGAAACACAAGTACGTATATATTTTTTAATGATTTTATTTAAACTAAAATTAAAATTCTGAAACATGCGTTTACCAGATAATGTATTGATTTATTTTACTAAATTTATTTTACAAAATTTTACAAAATCTTATTTGAAAATTTAACAAATCTGCCAACGATTTATGGTATAACCTTATTATACTAAAAATAAACATTTTTTTCCAAAATTTAAAACATGCGTTTACTAGATAAAATAACAATTTTTCGAAATAAATTTATAATTTTTTGCGGAAAAGAGTCAAAACGTCTAAAATCTGATTTTAAAATGACATATTTCAGGTTTTCTCTGTTTTTTTTTCACGCAGCGTACTGCTTGGGGTTATCTATGGCAGAGGTGTTGGTTAAAAAATAATAATAATTTTTGTATAGCGCTGTTTGGTGAAAAATCACCTCAAGGACGCTGTAAAAATTTATAATACGTTTCTACAATCTTACTTCTAACCACCGAATAAACAAAATATTATAACTTTTGGTTAAAAATTGCATCCACCGGTTCATTGATCACTCTTCCAAAACTATATGTACAATGCATTTTACCAATGAACGCGATGCTGCGTAAAAATTTATTTATGTACATACTCGTATATTGTTTTATTTATGATCCGTACAGGCAGAAAATATACAGGACCATACTTACCTGGCAGGTCACTTGAGATTAGCACTGTTATTTTGTGAAATTTATTTTCATTTCGCACTCAGAAGACATAATTTGGAATACATGTTATTTAATCCTGGTATGTATTTTAATAATAATACATAATAATGTTCTTTAATAAGCGTATTTGGGAAAGTTAAATTGAAACAAAGCAAAATTTTATAATTGGCGGTACAATAATACAAGGATTTGATCAGAATGTTTATCTTCCTAAATTTGATTCGTCTTAAGTAACAGATTGACGTGTAAGGATTTGAACAATTTTAATTCAATAAGAAAAGTGTGATTAAGGCATATTAAAGGCAACACAGGAATGATACTCTCATAGAGGTAAAATTAATTTAAGGGTATGAGAGCCTAAAAATTTTATTTTAGTATCATAAGGCTTTTGCTTAAACGGTAAAATATGGTTTCAAAATGGTAGGTACATTTGATACATAAATTGACCATATTTAAAGGAAATTTGGTTGCAGAGATGCTGCTACAAAGCTCTCCCAAATTGATGATTTGCAAGAGCTTGCTACATTATTGCACGTAATGTATATCTCCAGATTATTATACCTAATAATACTTTCTTTGCCTTTATAACTCCATACCATCTAACCACTTATGTGTGTTCCCCCCCTCCCTTGGAATGCCAGGGGTAATATGCGAATCGGCTGACGCTATTTTCGTAATAACTTACTCGCTTTTAATTTGGGAGGCGGGAATGAGCACCGCGCCGCTCCGGGAACCTTCATTGGATAACCAACACTTCTGCCGTAGGTCACCCCAACTAGTTCGCTACGTTTGGTGATTTAGCAGGGTGCCCGGGTTCATGGGGTGAGGTTTGTCTAGGTCTTGGAGGCGGATGACCGTGACATACTGAACCCCAGATTCCTACCCATCCCTTAAACCCTTTTCCTTCCCAGAACTCTCCTTTCCTTCCTTTCCTTAAAAAAACCCTCCCCACAGCATCCCCAAAGATGACATAGACCGTGAGGCAAATTATTTTCCTCGGGGTATCTCCTGTGTGGGGCTCATGTAAAAAAAAAAACTTTTTGGAAAATTATAGTTTTGTAATGTGTTCCTTCTCACCACATTATGTGTGGTTATATTTATTAAAAAAATATTAAAAAAAACCTATGTAAGTAGTTACCCCAGGATAGCTTGCTATTATTCAGAAAAATATTTATTAAAAAATAATATATCGTGAAGAAGAACGAAAAATTAAGTATTATTATATTTCCAAGACAAATAATGGTTATTCTAGTCATATGAGGCTTTCCTGTAAATAAATACAGTACTATGAATTTTGAAATCTGGGTTATAATGTTAAATATGACATGGAATTTTATACAAGAATATGACACGCTTTTACACAAATAAAAAAAACATATTTTCAAGTCACAAAACATAAAATCGAGGCAAGCGCGATGAGTTACAAGCAATTTTTTTTTCTATATATGTGTTGAATGTTTTTAACATCAACACAAAAATTATTTTTACACGTTCAGCGTACTATAAAAAATTGCATTTCCTCTCCATTAAGAGACACGGCTTTTGTGATTAGTGGATTTCCGTACAGGATTTCTGGAAACACTTGGGGTTAACCTGTAAATTTATTATGAAGGTACCTATTTGGTGGTCAGCTATTGTTCTATTGAAACATACTCGTTGTTGTACCTACTTGTACTAATACTTGCATAGCAGGGCACATTCAGTTTTTGTTATCCTATTACGGCTCTATAACCCTGAAATACCAATCTCAGTAGTTTCTGCTAAAACTGCGTGCATTTTATTTGGCAACTCTCCAACGAATACACCGATTGCGCTAGTTCTCCGTACCAACTCATTCGTCGACGATGGTTTGCAGGGAATGGACATGCTACGGGCTCAAACTTTTGAAATTCTCTCTCTCTGGTTTCAATCCTGGGATTGGTTTGCAGCAATTTCCTTTAGTTTCCTCTTCCATTCTTCCCTGTCTTGTGCGGCTCTTTTGAGGTCTGCATATGATAAGCAGCGCACGTCCACCAGCAGGTCCTCCAGGTACTCTCGGCGTGGGCGTCCCCTAGAGTTTGTCCCCTCGGTCATACCCTCCATTATGGAATGCAAGAGGCCTTCTTGTCGTATTACATGGCCGATCCATCTTGCACGCCTTTCGGACAAGGTCCTGAGCAGGTGCCTTCCTCCTTCGATTCTTTGGAGAACCTCCTCATTTGTAATGTGGTCTCTCCAGGAAATTCCTAATAGTTTTCTATAGGACCACATCTCAAAGGCCTCTAGTCTCCGTTTATCTCTTTTGGATAGGCACCATGTTTCGCAGCCGTACATCAAGATACTCCATACATAGGTCTTGATGAGGAGTATTCTCAGCTTTAGGTCTATATTTGAAATTGTAGTAAACGAATAAACGAATAATGCATTTTATGAGGGTTGATAATATGTTAGTCAAATTGACAAATAATCAGTGTGTGGAAGACGAACAACTCATCGGTCTGCAGTCGCGCAGCAGTCATATTGGTCCCCCGTACACCAATAGGAATCCACCTTTATCACAAGTCACTCTTGCGCCGCGACGAAGATCATCAAGATGATTCTACTCTAAATTTCCGGATAATAAACAGCTTTGAAAATCGTTACTTGTTCGCTCTCCACTTTCTTATACAATCGTTCATATTAAATATAAAATTATGGTGTGGTAGGTTCGTATGTAATTTGTTAAATAAATCTGTGAGTACCGTATCTTTGATCTGCTTAGGGAACGTACCCATACTACGTGACCAACTTTTTGCAATTTTTAACCCCCCCCCCCCCCCCCGGTGACCAAAATCCTAAGCAACCCGCCGCTCATTTGTATGGAGCGTGACATTTTGAAGACCCCCCCCCCCCCTAAACGTGTCACGTAGTATGGGTACGTTCCCTTATTTGATTTACTACACATATTACACTCACACTTAAGTATCCCCCATAAGTGTTTACGAATAAAGAATACTAGGGTAAAATAACAACTCATATAATTTCCGGTGGTTCCTTGTCCCCCGGAAAATCCCAGATTTTCCTCTAAACAACAGACAAAGCTTTTTCGTAAATATTTTTCGTAGTTTCGTAGCACACCATTGGTCTGTGGTATTAAATTTTATGGAGATGGGAAATGTCCTTCTTGATACGAGTCCAGATTTTTAATGACATTGAAGATTTTTCTTGGGCAGTAGCGTTTTGTTGCGTGATAATGATCGTAGTTCCGAAGTAAGAAAAACTCAACGTGTGCAATTCACACGCAGTAGAAGTGAAACTAGAAAGTCGTCAGATGACGCTTTCTTTTCTTTGCCTGTTTATTTCAAAGTGGTTTGAAAATTGGATATTGATTTTACAAAAATAAAAATGTTTTTTTTTTTTTTAATTTGGTAGGTTTCGAACCTCTGTTCGCTGGATGTCTCTCTGGGCGCTAAGAGTCAGGCGCTTCATACCGCGGTGCCATTGGAGGCCCGTGCGTATTCGTGCATTTACCGCAATATACGTATTAGAACTGAGGACCGTCAAATAATAAATTTTTGTGAAGCATTTCCATTTCATCCGAATTTCAAATAAAACGCTAACGGGGCTAAAGAAGTTCACTTCAAAACCGCGCTCATTTATTGAAGTCTTATTGAAGATGGTGCTAACGGAAGCATGAACGTATTTCGTCAGGCCGTTGAACACTATTTTATCATTTTATCAGTACTTTTGTAATCTTTTAAAAAAATTGATGGGTACTTACATGAGTGAAGAAATAGTAGTACACCCTCAGTCCTGCGGCGGACATCACCTCAGCGAAGTGGTTGGTTGGGCAGATGAAGAAGTAGTCTCCAACAATGTCGGCTATCATTTTCTGATTCAAATAGCCATCGGATATCTCCTCCCAGTCGGTATACTTTGAAAAAAAAAACAATTTCATAAGTATGTTACTTAAATACGTGTAAATTTGTATTCTTCAGCAAAAAAATTACTTTATGTCAGAGGCCAAACAATTTTAATATTTTATTATAAATGTAAATATTATTAGTATAAGAGAGCTAGGTGAGGTTAGGTAAAGGGGTGTGTCGATTGGAACTACATAACAATTTGACGGATCGTTTGTTTGTAACTGATTAAATTTTCCAATTTCAAAAAAATAATTTCTTGACAATTTTATTCTGATAGCACATGGTGTTTTTGATACTTGGTGTTTGGCTAGGTTACATGAAAAACAAAATAAGAGACCGTTTTCATGTAACTTTATACTACTAAATATGACTTATGCGTTCCCTTTCCACTTCCCCGCCTTCCCATCCCTCGTCACCCTTCTCGTGAATCCCAACTCCTACGTTACCCTCCCTCCCCTGCCTTCCTCCCTGCCGCTAAAATATATGAAATACACACATTTTCAAACCACTCGCGCATCATCTGCAGTAGATTTTTTATACAAATTTCGTAACGCCACTGATATAGAAACAATGCAAGGTTGGCTATTATATATCGAAACACTCTTCTGCAAAAATGCAATATTCTTTAAGAAATTAAGTCAATAAAAACATATCGAACCATTTTTTTTTTAATGTCGACGGCGGAAATTATTACAGACTATTTTCAAAAATATGCAGGGTTTCACCGAAAACAGCTGAAAATATACCTTCATTAATAACAGAATAATCCCAACTTTTTAATTGCACTTAAAAAAATATACTAAATGATTTTGTGCAATGCTACTTATAGATTGCATTTTGCTTCACTTGTGTCAGCACTTTATATATAAAATATTAAAATCCAATTTTTTTGATTCTCGTTATCTGCTTTCTGATCTATATCGTGATTTTGCAGGAAACTTATTAGTCTTATTACTATTTACTTGCTCCTTACTTCATATGAACTTATCTAACACGTTCTAACAACGTAATAGTTTACCCTTGTTGTGAAACTAACTATAACTATATAGTCTAATTAATTCATAAGTAAAGTGAGAATTTTTACAATCTGTCATCACCGGCGTTAAAGTTCTCGATAATGGTGTCGTACCAAAGCTTTGGTTGGGAATATAACTTGGCCAATTCACACCGGAGTTGAGCCGTCTACTTAGTTCAAGAATCGTCCAAGTTCTCTTTGTAATTAACTTGAAATGAGGAAACCAGCAAACTTTACCGGGACTCCAAAACAGCCATTTAAGCATCGTGTTTGTAAACTTGGCACCTGTTCAACCACCAGCTTAATTTGCTGTTTCTAATAGGAAAGTACAGCAGAATTACATATCTATAATATTGCAATCAATAATGGTCAGGTCAAAGTGTTAGTTCATTGTAATTGTAATTTGTGTTGACAGAATAGCACTTAATCCTAAATATAGGAACACCTCAGCACAGGTTCGCCTAGTGAGGTAATCTCAAAACACTACTACTAAGCTCTTGACTCGGGAAATAAATGTTTAAGTATTTTCATCGATCTAAGAAAAGCATTTTACAGTATAAGCCACGTGAAGCTTATCAAAAAACTAGAAAATATTGGTATCCAAGGAACAGTCAAAGAATGGTTTAAAAGTTATCTTCATAAAAGACACCAACACGTAAAAATTAACAATATATTAAGTGAACCCACCTATTCCGAATTTGGAATTCCTCAAGGGACAGTTCTAGGTCCAATATTGTTTATCATTTACGTGAATGAAATGCTTACAGTACCCAAAAATGGAAAAATCGTATCATTCGCCGACGACACAGTTTTAATCATAGAAAAAAAAACTTGGGAAGAAGCCTATCAAACTGCGAATGTTGAAATAAACAACCTAAAACAATGGTTAGATGATAACTACCTTTCCTTAAACTCTGACAAAACCTATTTCATGACTTTTACATTATCAGACAAAATCCATCCAACAATAAATTCCAATATTACTATTCATAACTCTTGTAATAATTATACGGACAACTGCAAATCACCTAAATGCTCAAAAATCGCAAAAAAAAGTAATATTAAATATTTAGGCATAATTATAGATCAACATGTTAAATGGACAGAACATATTGCACAAACCATAAACAGAATTCGTAAACTTTATTACGTATTCCTCAAACTAAGAAATATTGTACATAAATCTATGCTACTACAGGTTTACTATGCATTAGCCCAATCAGTTCTACAATATGGAATAATAGGCTGGGGAGGAGCGTATAAAACCAACTTAACCCCACTTGAAATAGTACATAGAAGACTCATCAAAATTATTTTAAAGAAACAATTAGACTATTCAACCCAAAAATTATTCGATGAATTCAAAGTATTACCACTAAATAAAATTTATCAAAAAACTGCATTACTTCAGATCCACAAAGATAAACTAACAACAAAGTCATTTAGCACCAGACCGAGAACCTTAGGACAAATAATAATCCCTAAACTTAACACAACAACAGCCCAACATCATTACACATACTCAGCCATAAAATCCTTTAACGAACTCCTAAAGAAATACAATCCGAAAGGAATTATGAAATTTTTAAACAAAAACTTAAAAAATATTTTACCATTAACTAGTTTTAGATATGTATTACGATGTACCAACTTATATTTTCCACTGTGAACCAAAATGCCAACTAATATTTTTTCTATGTATAACAACTGTCAAGTATGTATAGCACTGTCAATCTGATAGTGCTCCCTCCCTAAACACGGGAATTTCTCAATTAGGGAGGTATTGTTACCACCAATATTATATATTACATGTATTTGTTTTTTTGTATATTATATGTATTGGTTTATTAAAATAAAAAAAAAAAAAAATAAAAAACCTACATATTTACATACAGTTACGGATCACAAATATTTTTTTATTATTGAAACTTATTATCTATATAAAACAATGTAATAATCTGTAAAGTGTGCATACGAGAATTGAAATAAATAAATTAATAAATTTTCTTGCATCACTCGATAATTCACCACTTTAGATTTAAGGAATATTTTATTTTCCCACGAGTTCCTAATTTAGTAACAAACAGATCTACAGTTTTCGGAAAACCTCACGCTCACTTATGTATTTTATACATTTGCTGTAAAGAAGTTAAGACACAAAATTTCTAACATAAAACACAAAAGTATTAAAAAAACCTTTTAATTAATTATTCACCTTTGTAATGTATGCGAATACGCCAACGGATTTTCATATAACGTGGTTTTGTCTGGGCAGAAGTATTTTGTTTTGTTCATGCCTTGAAAAAGATAATTTTGTGCTGAAACCGGCTGGAGTATTCGAATTATTAAAGTAAGGTCACAAATTTTCTTATTTCCAAATTCCTTGTGGTTTTTCATTTTGGCAGACATTCTTAAACATTTAATTGAAGTTTTTCTTTCCATGCATGTTTAATTATTGAGATTTTTTTAATGTGTCTGGCTTTCACCCCAAGGGTATTTATTACAGGCCATCATTTCAATATACGGAAGGAGGGAAGACGAATTTACGTATTCATTCAATAAATGGTCGAATTTCAAAATTACAGGGAAGATTGGAGTTGAGTTGAGTCTTAGAATTGATAAGATGTTAAACGGATAAGAATCACTTTTAGATAAGCTTGATAGAAGACAGTGTTTGTTTGGAGAGGGACAACCAAAACACTTGTGATCTAAAGTTCCGAATTCTAGACCACAGATAGAAAAATCTGGGAAGTCAAACATTTGATTTTTTAAAGGTGAGAAGGAATGAAGTGACTTCCAATTTTATTCTCATTCGAATAAGTGGGGAAATGTAATTGTGGAATTAGGGCTTTCATTCGCGAAGAAACCGAAAACTGGTTGGCATCTCAATTCAATAACTCAATTTTACGATTTCAGTAATTATGTCAGCTTGTATATTAATTATTAATAATTTATCAATTATCAACCTTAAAGTATAAAAATAATTTATCAACCACTTAATCAAAATCGACATTTTCCTGATCTGACATATCGCATATTACTCGAAAACTTGACAGGTCTTGACTTGTTCGCGTTTCGATTTAGTGAGTATTTCCGATGGTGCCATTCGTCCCAAGCAGCTAAAATGTTTGTTTACATATATACATTTAGGTACCCAATTAAAATAAAATGAAATCCAGAAAGAAACCTTGGGTTTTATAATAAAGTCACGCTAGATACCTCAAATTACTAACTGTGCGTCGCCCTTGACAACTGGTCTTTAACATGACGCCTGTGTGCGGACCGCCAATAAAATTCGCAAGTTCCTTTCCTGTGAATCGCCAATTGTTTTTTTTTCAGTTACTTATGCCTAATGAAACCGCGCTTTGGATGGACGAATTATTTGCATTTGTTTTTAATTAAAATCATTGAAAAGGGGCCTCATTTAAAGTTTTTAATTTTTACTTCACTCCTGACATTTGGAATATTATTAAATTGGAAGAAAACAAAACAAAAAAAACTTCAGTGAAATAAGTCGGACTAGCTTACATTAATATTATAAAGTTAATTTAAAATCAACTCATTAAAAAACGACCTTTTTTACAGTAGTTCATGCATGAATAAAAAGTTTTTAAAATTTACTTAAAACCTCTGACATTTGGAATTTGATTAAATTCGACTAAATCAAAAGAAAAATGTCTCTGTCGTAAGATTTGGCAAATTCCACAAACAAGAAACTAAAGTTAAGGCTTAATAATTAAGTTCAAAAGGCAAATGGCGAAGGGCCGAGGGTAGGGTGGGGTTACCTGGAAGACTATGGCGTCCCTCCTCAGCCTTGACATGTTTTTGAAGATGGTGTCCACGATGTCCAAAAACTTGTCCCTTTGAAGAAAAGTTGGCCCGTCCTTCTCAAAGTAGTCTATGAAGTCGTAAAGGATGAAGTAAGTCCCTGTTAATAAAACAAAGTTATTACAAAGTGTTATCTTGTTTGATAAATTAATCTACATCGTTGGTTAAATGTGAAACAATATTTATTAATTTTTATTGTAATATTTTTTAATTTTTTTTATTTATATCTATGTATTACAGTTTTTACCTTATTATTAACAATTTTACATAATAAATTTTGAAAACATTTTTACATATTAATATTACATTTCATTATGTTGGGTGTAACGTAGGTTTTAGAAGGTGAAACTGTTGGTTGGTAATATTGTATGTTTCGTGAACACCTCACTAGGAGAACCTGTGCTGAGGTGTTTACGTGTTTATGATTAAGTGTGACAAGTACAGGTATTTATGTGTTGTAGTAGAAAGTCAGATTTTTTTTTTTTACATTTTTATGGTAATTGTACATTGATTATTTAGAAGAGAAAAAAATACATATAAGGTATATATATATGTACATATAAATAGTTGGTAAATTCTTGATAGACATGTTTATTTATTTTATAGTTTGGTTATGTTTGGTTAGGGATTAAAGTATTTTGTATAAAGTGAATATCTTAATTTTTGATCCCGGCTGTGATATGTTTTTTGTGAATGTTTGTAGATGTATTTGCAGTTAGTAGATGTTTCAGAGTAATGGGCATATAATTAAAAAGTTTGGTTGCATAATACTGAAAATGTCTTTGTCCGTGTGTGGTGTGCTTTTAAGGTTATACCCATCAATGTTATGTATTATTGAAGAAGAAGATAATAATAATAAATATAAATGAAAGATGAAACAGAACAAGATTCAGAAAAATAAAATGGTAACGGTCGCAACTCGAACCCAGGATCTCTTGTCGTAAATATCGTAAAACAGGAGATCCTGGGTTCCTGTCCCAGTTGCGACCGTTACCTTTTTATTTTAGGTTAACGTTACGGTCAATGGCTAAGTTGGCATCGCGTTTTGGTCCACGCAGGTGGGTTTTTTCAAATATTGTCAAGTTATTTGTAACCCGGGAATGTTTGTTCTCCTTAAAAAAAATTGTCCGTGTTCTCTTTCGTTTCGTGTTTCATTTAGATTTATTGATATTAATTTCTTCAAAAATATTTAGTTTTTCATAAATTATACCAATAATTTTTTTAACCATTGTGGAAACTTTCCTTTACCTACAATTGTTATTTTATTTTGATAGTTTAAACCACATGGCAGTCTTTCACTAGGGCGATATTGAAAGTATCTATCAAACGGCATGTGCCAGCATGCCAGCAAATAAATTATAAAATTATAAAAATTATAAAATATTATAAATTGTTTTTAACCCCCGACGCAAGGAGCGGTGTTATAAGTTTGACTTTCGTGTGTCTGTCTGTGCGTCTGTCTGTGGAATCGTAGCTCCTAAACGAATGTACCGATTAGTATGGGGCTTTTTTTGTTTGAAAGCTGACATGATCGAGATGGTTCTAAGCTACAATTCATGAAAATCTGTTCAGGCGTTTCAAGGTCATCAGCTCTTTTTTGTGTCGGGGGTGGCTTAAAATTTTGAAAATTTTATTAATGAATAAATTGTGAAAAAACACCAATTAATTAAATAAAATGTTCTTGCGCATGCCGGAACTTGAACGAGCGACCTCCGAATTCATAGCCAAGGACGTAACCAATCGCTGTATCTTATTTGAACGATTTTTTAAACTTCCAATAGGGCTCTTTCGGTTTTATTATAAAAGTGACCGTAGTTAGTGTGATAAACGTGCGTTTTGCTTCCGATACAGTTTGAAGTGATAATGCTATGCTTTAGCGTGATTGACATTGTATACTTAGCACTTAGGATCCCGGTAGTTGAGGAGATGATCTCTGAGGAGAGAATTTTCTTGGAATAATGAAATATAATATGTATGTTCTAACTTATCCAGACTTACTGTCACTGCAACCAACTTTTGCATAATTAATCTAATAACTTCATAGCTGCATAGACTGCACTTTCCCAAAAGTTAGTAATTATCAAATGCCGCTACATCAATGCCTGTACCTGGCTTGTGAAGTCTAGTAAATAAGATGGTTAAAGTCATTTCTGTACTGAATTATGGTCTTTCACCGGGGCGATGCTGATGGTATTTACATTTATAACTAAAACATTAATGTGGGAGCTTAAAATTCAGCACGTATTTAAATAAGTATTTAATCCGAAAATATTGTACTCTGGTCGATTTATTGCCTTGTAGCAAGTTAGCTACTTGCTTCAGAATTACATAGTTCCTACCCGATATAATAAAGACGATTGCATGGTCGCTAGGCGTTCACCTGAGAAACTATACTAGTTACTCGTTACATTTTGGATCTCGGAACTCTGGCTAACGAGTGACGTCAGTGAGAATCAGGCGAGCGGAGGAAAGACCGACCGTCACCGAGGACGAATCTTGAATCTTGACGGCCCACGACATGACGTGAATCATTTTTATTATTTAGTTCGTCACCTTTTGGTTTACTTGTCGAATTATGTAGTAATCTTATTCAAATTCCAATCGACTGTCGCCCTGTAATCTAAATTTCAACCATCCACAATAGATTAATAATTTAACCTAAAACATGGGACATATTGACTTAACTGTTATCTTAGAGCAGTTACCACGACCTGGGATATATTTAATTATTTAGAGGCGTAGTCAATCATATCTGATATTATATTTGCGACTTGAAATGATTAAAAGTACATTATTTAATTATGCCTTTTATTTCAGATACAAAATGGTTGACTAATATCACTCTACCTTTTTTCACCGAGCTATCACTATTACATATTTAATTATCTCACATTTAATCATTACACGTATATTATACCAAACATGTGTTTAATAAAATTACAACCTAAATACAATTCCAACATATCCCGAATTCCGACTAATAGAATAAATGAAGGAAATACTTGTAGAATTAGGTTTCGTTGTTCCCGAAAAGAGTTAAGTTTTTTTTTTAAATATGTAGGGTAAACTCAAAGATATTCAAATACAGAATAGATATGCTATGGTGTCCGCGCAACTGTCGCCGGACTACGCGCTAATTAGCGTAGTTTTCATACAAAAAGAACTTGTTCATTTCGTTGATTTTTTGAAAATGTGCATTAATATTGGTTAACAATATATTTTGAATAAGGAAAGAATTCGTTCATTTAGTTTAACGTTCGTTTGGTTTATTCGTTAATTATTTGTTCTTTTAGTTTATTTGTTAATTGGTAAACGATATCGGCGACACCCGTTTGGGTAAACTAGTCTATGATTGCCCGCAACTGATAATTCCTCATTCTCACTTTATTTTTTAAGACTTTATTTTACTTTATTTTCGGGTTACGAATAACCTGACAACTTTTGAAAATCTTCTAGGTACTACCAGTACACACGGAAAATGTTTACTTGCGCCGTGATAGCTGACTTAACCAGCTGAGGAATACACGACGCCTGAATGGGACCAAAAGGGGTTGACAACTCAGCCATTTTACTTTGACTTACTAACGTAAGTACAAGGAAATATTTCAGTATTATTGATATTAAAACAAAATAAACGTGCATGTTCAGGTTGTTTTAATAACGATTTTTAACGAATCACTAACGTGGGCAATCACTGTCAATCACTATGAACAAATTGGTAATCAACGAACAATTAACTTTTGTTTAATAAAAAAACGTCATCTAATTTATCTGTATATATATAAAAATGAATCCCTATTTCACTTGGTCGCACCATAACTTCAGAACGACTTTACCTATTTCATTCATTTTTTTTTAAGTTTTCTAATACTTTGCAGGAGGTTCTGACGGAAAGAACAATTAAGAAAATTGTGCAGAAAATTGGATACTTATAGAAAACTTTACGACTATTTTAACTTCGCACGTTTGACAATTCGGGCGTTTGATGAAATTGAATTAAGCAGGCAGCTTAGCAGCTGTTTTTTTTGTAACAAAAGAATTGTCTGTGGACTTTTTAAATTATTATATAGATTTAGATATTTTAAATAGCTACCTGTATTAGGTACCAAATTTTAATAATTGTTCTTATGATATACAAAAATGAATATTTATAATATGTGAAAAATGAAAATTTAAATAAAAAAATTGTTACAGGTGGCACGCGAGCTGTTTGAAAACTGAATGTACTAGGACTGAATATATGGAACGCGAGAGGGGTTTTGTGGGCCGGGGGAGCAGGAGAGGGCAGTGGGTAGGCCGGGAAGGTGGAAGGGAAACGCGGGAAGGGAAGGGGATGCGGGTGGGGAACGGGGACGCACGGGAAAGGACATGCAGGAAAAAACATTTTTTTCTTCGCATAAGGCATTGAAACGCTTGCCGGGAACCAGCTAGTGCCATAATATAATCGGTGGAAGGATTTGATTGGTAATAAAATTAAAATTGTGCAACTATTTATGGTTTTGCATAGGTATTTATGAAAAGTATAAATTTTAACCATTACCATTTCTACGTGTAGGAAGGCGGAAAGAAATTATGGTGGGTGAAAGCGAAAAGCTGGTGGGAACAGAAAGTACCACTCTCATTTTTCTTCGCAAGTGGTGGATAAGGACTCTCATGTCAGAGGGTAGCTCGTTCCAAAGACGAGATGCTTGCACTGGGAAAAAGATTTAGAGGGGTGGGTTGGGATTTTGAGAGATTTCTCATCGATTCTTGAGCGAAGAAAAAGAAACTTTGTTCGAAATAAATACCAACTAACTAATTTATTTTAACCTCATGTGTGCCGCTGCAAAAGACAATAAAAAATAATTTCGCAGAGTTTTTCTGAGCAAACTACTTATGATAGTATATAACATACTTATATAGTATATTTGCGGCACGTTCCAGAGTGGAAGATACGATCAGTATATCGCCCTGGTATAAGACCACCATTCAGAATTGAAACGTTGCTTGAAATGGCTTCTGCCGTGTTTGGCCATCAGATCTGAATAGCCAGGTACTTCCCCGCCTCCCTCTTTCCTAACTCCTTCTCTTCCCCACTGCCTTCAGCCTCACAACATACTCTAATTGGGGATGCCATAGTCCCACTGGCTCCAGACGGGAGCAGTTGGGACTTTTGTGCGGTATTCATGTAAAAAAAAATAATAATAATCAGCTTCCGCAAGGCAACAAAAATTTTGCTTCGCCAAAATGTAAATAAATAAACTTCTAAATTATCTAGTAAACGTCCAAAATGGAAGTGTAAGTTAACCATTTAACTTAACCTAACCTAACTTAACTAACCATAATGTAAATATGGTACGTTAAATATCACTTATTTGAGAAGAGCTGTATAGTCTGACTGTAAGAGAATCAACGATAGATCGCGGGTCATAGATTTAATTCATATTGGAATTAAATCGTTTGTGTGCATGCTGACTTTGTAACATGTGTAAGAATTTTTTTATTATTTGGTTTTGAAAAAAAAAACCAAAAACATTTTTTACTACAAGTAATGACAGGAATTTATTTATTTATTTATTTAAACGCCATAAAATGGCTATTACAATCCGGTGATACATGATACACAGTGGTACAAAGGAGGGTTATTACACTGAAAATAATGTACATTAAACAAAGTACATATGTATGATAACAACTAGTCTTTAGTTATAGGATACAAATATGTTTTACAACAAAAAAAAATAATATGAGCTCGTACTAAATACACATTTTTATGCAGAATAAACATAAGTAAATTAAGGCGAATTCTTAGAAAAATTCTCAACATCAAGTATAATATACCTACTTTACTTTTATTTGTACATATTGTTGGATTGTAGGAATTGGCTAAAATGTTTGATTAAAGTAAGTAATGTACGTTTATGGTGCATCAATGATTTCATCTCTTGAATTCTGATACGCCTGATGTCTCAAAAGTTGCGTCTTACAAAGAAAATGTGAACTCTATTCATTTTTTTTAAATGTGGTAGTTTATTAACTTCTATGTAGTGTTATGTCGTTTTGTTTCATTATGTACATGTTTCATGCTTTAAAGATGTAAATACGTATAAGGTTTATATTTTCCTGTTATTACACGAATTATTAAAAACAGAATAATTTTGTTAGGACTATTGATCGCTCAGTGGGTACTTTAGGAAAAAACAACATAGATTTTCTGATAGAAATATTGAACTTATAATAGCGTAGCGTGATAGTAAATCGTTACCCTGCCGTTTATCATCAAAGATACTAAAAACTGTTTTATTTATGTCACAAATATTGATTTGTCAACCAGTTTAACAACCAAAATCAGATACCAATTGCAAAAACTGTTTTCGTGTTCATTTGAGAAAATTAAAGTGATATTGAAAACCAATAGAACTTGTGTTCAATGATAACTATTATTTTGGATTCCGAATTAGATTACCTGCTAACACATTTCAACGGTTTATTATTTGTTTGACGGACATTACAAAAGCGGCACAATGGCTGTCGTAATGAACATCGGTATATAAACCACAATTTAAATTACCACTCATTTCTCGTAGTTTCTCATTACATAAAACTGAGTGTTTTTGGTCGTCTCGGTATTCTGAGTAATAAAAATGTGTAGGTACTTGAGACTTCTTGAATAAGATGGGTTACTAATGATAAGGTAAAGAGTTTGACGACCTTTTTTTAATTTTTGTTTTTAATTACTGAGAAAATACAGATACAGATGTACCTTCGTAGCAGATCGGATACGAACCGAGATACGAACGATAGGTCACGGGTTCAAAACTCAACTAAATTAAATTAAAGATAATTCAAAAGAGTCCTACCTATTTTCCCAGAGAAAAATATCAGGATTTGACGAAATTCTTCTTTGAATGTGAATTTCATATACAATCTGAGACCATGAAAAAAATAAACCCCTTAAATCCTAAGTCATTGGGATGCTGTGTGGAGGGACTCTTAAGGGAAAGGAAGGAGAAAGTTCCGGGAAGAAAAAAGAGGTTGATAGACCAACTGCAGTGCAAGGCGATGGGTCAAGAGAATCCGGCTGGTGAGGCTTGGGTTAGGTCTCCCTCAATCAGTCTCTCCTGATCCGGCCCGCCACGCAGTAGGTGGGCAAACGTATTCGCCGCCAAAAGCTAGACAATCTCAGATCTCATCCCCCATGAACCCAAGCACTCTTGTTAAGTCACCAAACTAGCGAACCCCTTGTGACCTATGGCAGGGGTGTTGGTTGTCCAATAAATGGGGCGGCGCGCGGTACCCTTAATCGCCTCACAAATTGTATCCGTAAACAGTGAAATTTTTGTACCCCAAAAGGAAGGAATTTAAAGGGATGGAATGATATGAAAATCGGAAAGATTGGAATGAGAAATTCCGGAGTATTCGAATCTCGTCACTTTTTAAGCAATGTATCAATTCAGGTTTTCAATGGTAGTTTCTCTACTACTCAGAACTATAACTATACTTAGTTTTATAAACATTTATTGTTAAAAAAACCAACATGTTCCGTAAGCAAAGCTTACTTCATCAGGGTTTACTCAGTTTTTAAGTAAACCCTGATGAAGTAAGCATTGGTTACGAAACATGTTGGTTTTTTAAACAACAAACGCGGTTAAAACAAAGTATTCTATTAATTGAATTAAAATGGTACCATAAGATAAAGAAGATATAGAAGAAAAAAATTACTCCCTTTTTATTGCCAGGATCAAACCCACAAACTTTGGGTCCAAAACCAAATATCTTACCGCATCTTACTAATATTATAAACACAGAAGTTTGTATGGATGTATGTGTGTTTGTTACTCTTTCACGCAAAAACTACTAACTGGATTTTAATTATACTTTACATTATTATAGCTCATACATCAGAATAACATATAGGCTATAATTTATAAAGCGGGAGGGAAACGGGGACGCACGAGAAAGGTGATTCAGGGAGAAACAATGTATTTCTTTGAATATGGCATTGCAACTCATGCCGGGAATCAGCTAGTTAATAGTAATAATAGATTATTCCAGAATGTACGCAGGGGTAGTGCAATGCAATACATTCAATTTTTCAAAATAAAAAAAGAAAGACAAATAATAAGATGAGATAAAAAGTAAATAACGTCGCAAAGATAAAATAAAAAAGAATAAGCATAGTTAGGGAGATTGTTAAGATGTTAAAACCAGTGGAGCGATGAACCATTTTTATTTTACTGCGATTGATAGCGGTCCAAAAATGTACCACGTTTTCCTGCAATTCGTAAAACGTTCTTTGTAATTATTAAAACATTTCCTTGGCCAGCCATTTATTTTAAAATGAAGCTATTGAAATGCTTATCTATTATGACCATAGGTGTCGCAAATCCGAACATCCTCGACTATTTTAGAACGATGACAAAAATAATTTTTTTAAATTTTTTTTCCCGCCAAATTTTAGATCACATTTTTATGGATAAAATAAGTCCTTTTTCCATACATACGCACCTTTCATTATCAAGTATACCACAGACAACATAAAGAAATCAAAAATATTCTATGTTGACTCCAATAAGTATCCATCACGGCCGGCAGTTTCAAGTAAAAAAACACGCAGGATTCGCGCGATTAAGAACTTTACAATTTTTAAATATTTTTTTTATAAATTCTACAAATATGAAATAAACGGTAAAATATAGGTTAATTCATTGGCTATGTAGCACTATAATATTTTTTATGTTTCCACGTTAAAATTCGAAGGTATGATTTTTTTAATGTTGGTGAAAAATTAAAAAATTCACTTTCTGGGAAATCTCTAGCAATTGAGTCAAATTTATTATTTCTCGCGATCGCTCCAGAGGTTAGAAAAGTATGTATTAATGAACTCTTTATGCGAGTTTAATTTAAAAATCTTATTTCTTTAAGAACTGCAACATTCAAAGTGAAAACTTTATCAATTTCAAGCATACATTTTTTAAACTCAATTTGTTTGAAATTGCTTTCTTGAAATCGTTCCGCGTTCAACATTATTATTTCTTCAATTGGAAGAACGGTTCAACTTTAACTCGGCTTCAAAACAGATTACCGGTTTAGGGAAAGTGTGTTTTCATAAATAAAATGGCAGCATTCTAGTATTTTGTACAAACTTTTAAATTAATAATTTTTCTCAGTGTAAAGTTGATTTAAAAAAACTTTTGTCATCCCGTGAATTTTCTAACCAATTAAAAGTTTTGAAAATGGGAGAATTTCACAAATAGTAGTATAACTAAATTTCAATTTGGGAGGCGGGAATGGGTACCGCCGCCCCGGGAACCTTTATTGGATAACCAACACCTCTGCCATAGTTCATCCCAAGTGGTTCGCTACGTTTGGTGATTTAGCAGGGGTGCCCGGGTTCATGGGGTGAGGTTTGTCTAGGTCTTGGAGGCGGATGACCAGGACATACTGAACCCACATCCTACCCACCCCTTAAACCCTTTTTCTTTCCAGAACTCTCCTCTCCTTCCTTGCCTCTAAAAAAAATCCTCCACACAGCATCCTCAAAGATGACATAGGCCCTGAGGGAAATTATTTTCCTCAAAATTGTTACTTTTTGTGAATCACTATATTTATGCATATTATGAATATTAAAACCTGTTTCGGTACTACTGTGCTGTAGTTTGTAGTCACAGATACATAATTAGATTGTAGATGATACGTAATGTTCGGTATACGTAAACATGGTGTCCTCTGTTTTCGGTGTAAGCATTTGGATTTTTTTGTTGTAATGTTTTTGGCGATTAAAGGGTTAAAAAAAAATCTTGAGCTGGGTCTATGCTTCAATTACGCTTCATAAGACTACACGGTCTACGCTTCATTTTAAAAGACATTAAACAGCTGATATAAAAAAGCTACAACTTCGAACCTGATTTACTCGAAACACACCACAAAATCGACTCAAAATGACACGTAGGTAGATTCGCCAGTTTTCCTATGAGTTAAACTACTAAGTTGCACTACGAGTTTCCGGACACAGCATATACAGGATGTTAAGGGACGTTCGTGACTTTCTTAGTCCAGCGATTCGTGACATTATTTGGAGTAAAAAATGTAAATAAAATTTTGATATCCGGTGACATTTTTGATGTTTTTTTTTTCAACTAAAAATATGCAGGTATTGGACAGTTAGGATCGAGGTGAAAGGTTGGGTGCTTACTCGGCTGAGTGACTAATGACAACATGTGTAAGAATTTTTTTATTACTTGGTTTTAAAAAAAAAAACCAAAGACCGAAATATCTACATTTTTTACTACAAATAATGACAGGAATGTTTGATTAAAGTAAGTAATGTACGTTATAGTGTGTCAATGATTTCATCTCTTGAATTCTGAAACGCCTGATATCTCAAAAGTGGCGTCTTACAAAGAAAATGAGAACTCTATTTAATTTTTTTAAAACGATTAATTATTTGCAGTTATTCTGTGTAGTGTTATGTCGTGTTATATCATCTACATTTTATTTATGTACTAGCTGACCCTACAAACGTTGTTCTGCCATATAAATTATTATTTCTATTGAATATTTTGGTTGTTAAATAAAAAAATAGTGAATGTATTGTTAGTGTGTGGGGATGGGATCTATGACGGAAAGAAGAATAGAGCGCTGTAGACGATGACCGTCGATAAAAACAAAAAAGCACCAACTAAAGTAGGAAAAAAATAAAGAATTGATATTCTATCTATATATATATTATAACTAATTTATATTATATTGATATATGAATTTCGAAGAGCAATAGAGTGCACGATATTTTTTGTCAGTCCGTCTTTAGCCAACATAAATAAAATCGATGGTTTGCCCACGTGAGAACATGATGCCGAATGAAATATCAAAATGACGCGACGCTTCTCGTGAATGTCTTGCGCATGTGTGGATGAAAGTTCGATGAGGCGGACGTAGCGCTATCTGTCATTCAACAACATTCATAAATGATTTCAATCTATTTGAAATACGAAAGACGGTTAAATTTGTTCATATAAAAATATAAAAATTGGGAGAGTGGGGGTAGGAGGGTTAAAATTTGGGATTATAGGTAATGCCAAATAAAAAATATACTGTCAAAGAAATTCAATTTTTTTCTAACCTAATCACCTAGCGGTATGAAATATACGTTTAAACCTATTCTCATACCTACCAAATATACATAAAAAATTTCATAAAAATCGGTCAAGCAAGCCAAGCAAGTTTCGGAGTAGTGCGACCACAAACACCGTGACACGTGACATGAAATTTTCATATATAAGATTTTAAAACATGGAAGATATTGCATTTTGCTACCCCTGCAGACACTCCGGCACAAATCGTTATTATTATTATCAAAACAAGGAATTTATTTTAAACACTCCTATTCGTTCGAAATCATATTTCAAGATATTTTTTTGCATTAGCCACTTTGATCCACTGATACTCTATGGCTCTATTATATAGGTTCCCCAGTTATTGGAAATGTCAGCAGAGGTAGTAATATTGGGAAAGGGTACAGAAGCTATTTCAAAATGCAAGTTAAGGACCCCTGGAGGCATCTTGTCGAAACAATTGGTCTCCAAACAGTCTAGGCAAAGGGGAAATATTTTGTTTCCAAGATTACAAAAGGAAAGCGGAAATAAGAAGGGGAATTGTTAAGAAGCTCAACCCACACGAGGAACTAGTGCATGCCTAATCAGTTTGGGTTACTTTGTGTGATACAAGACACGGGAAAGGGAAAGATAAAGGATAATCAAGGTTGCGGCCCCCTAATAAATATAATTTAAATTAATTCATTCGAAACCAGGTTTCACTTTTTAGAGGTTTACATAAAATGTGAAAAGAACTTTATTTCGGTCAGCAAATGTACAAACATATTTCGATGATATTTATTTTACTTATGCAATACTAACTCTTGAACCCTGCACTCTTCTATGATGATATTTGCCCAACTCTTTAGCTCAGAATTTTAAGGCGTAGATACACCACTCTTTTTCGCTTTTCAGCTTGTAACATAATCGCCATTGTCAGAAACAGAACTTGAAAAATATTCGTTTATTTAACAAAAATATAACAAGTCTGCTTGTGATTTTCAAAAACTTCCAATTATTTACAAATTCGCATTCCACTATTTAAACATGTTTAACATTTCAGAAACATTCCTGGATTCAGGCTTTTAATTTCTAAAATATATCCACAAGGATAATCTTATTTTAATGCAAACCTAATTTAATAACTCTCCACATATGTCTGGCCATATTGAAGGTAGTTTGAAAACAAGCTTATGGGTCAGAGTGGTAAAGTCATAAGGACCATAAATTTGATTACTTACAAAACTTTAATTTAATAGAATTTATAGATAATTGCTGCTTGCTAACAAGACATGGTTTTTGAAAACTTTTTATACGTCAATTTTTCTACATTCATGTTCACGTCAAACAATTTCAACGTAAAAGTAAAAGTTTTTTAACCCATTTAAAAAGTAATAATACTCAAGGTTGAACATGAAATAATATTTCTATACAGATAAGTTTTAATATTTTCACGGCCAAAAGCATTTTCGTTATTTGTTTTTGGGGTGTTGTGCCATATTGCGCTACCTCCTTCTTTAGTCAACGTTTCGGACATCGTTGCAGTGTCCATCATCAGGGCAGATCCGGCAGATCCGACACATCTACCGGATCTGTCGGATCTGCCCTGATGATGGACACTGCAACGATCTCCGAAATGTTGACTAAAGAAGGAGGTAGCGCAACACGGCATAACACCCCAAAAACAAATAACGAAAATATTTCTATTCATTTATCCTTAGTCGATTTTTTTTCAATTCCAATTTTTTGTATTATTTATTTTCCGTTGAAATGATTTATTTTTTAATTTACGAATACTCCTTACCTAAGCCTAAGCACCAGCTTACATAAGAAAGAAAATATTAAAAATAAAACTGTTATTTCTTGTAAATTATATGGTAGAAACACTATTTATTATACCAAAAAAAAAAGAAAATTTAGTTGTCTGATTCAATGTGATGTGATTTGGCGAAATTATAAGAATATTAATATATGTTTTCTCAATTTCTCCCGAAAACATGTAGTTGGTTTTCAATAAAGCCAACTCCGAATTATAAAAGCAGAACTTAAACATTTCACGGTAAGGATCCGCCGTGAGGCATAAGTCAGAGGCTTCAAGCTTCCGGAAAAACTCGAACTTTGCCGACGTTACCCGAGGCCGTGTTTGAAACATCTGTATGTGTAGTCTACGGGTCTACGCCACGTAGATACGAAATACAATACCTAGACTCTAAGCGACGAAGCTTTATAGTACGCTTACTATATCCCCGCCTTCGCTTTATAATAGCGGTTTACAAATAATGAGGTGGAACGAATTGCGTTACTAACCGGCTTTTCAGTTTCTTCGATATTTTACAAAACAAGATAGAATTTTGTTTGTATCGATATATATATTAATTTAATACTTAAAATCTTACGTGGCTGTTTAAAACAACACGATTTAGTGATGCATACTAATAATAATAAGATAATGACGTGATAGATGTCTATAACCAGATGTTAATTCTTATTATTTGTTTTTGTTTTCCTCGTTAATTATTACTTGAAAAAGTAAAGTACACATAATTTTTGTATTCAGAAAAAACCAACAAATTCCTCTCAGTTTGAGAAAATCAGATTATGAACGATGTTTTTTTTAATTGAATGAAAATTTAGAGCACCTCAACAAACAACCTCAGTAAAAAAAAACGGAAAATGTTCTTATGTGATATCTGAAGCAGCAAAATGTCCAATAAAACGGTGACCTTCGCGCAGTATTTTATGACTTAATGGCCACTATTTATGTTCACTTTCAAAATTAAGATGACATATTACAGTATTAGTATTGTTTATATTACACTTTCAATCGCTCAATACGATAAAATACAAGAAAAGAGTTGTAAGCCAAAAATTAAGTAAAAAAATTTACAGGTGTCTATTACTTAACCTCTTTTTATCGCCTCCAAGTAGGTATGTCAAGCAACGTATTTAATCTATTTCGTCACTGTTTAGAAACGCTATCCATCAAGTAAATGTCTGTTTAAACTACACGACGAGCAATCTCAAAATTGACACCTAAGGCTTAAACTTAACAAACGGATTGCAATCTTTAGAGCACAGACATCAGGTGGGAATGCTGTCCTTGTTCGACCGGTATTACAATGGAAGATGTTCCGTGGTACTAGCATCATTGATCCCCTCGGCACCGGTCCATAGTCGGAAAACACGCCAAACACGCGCCCAACATTTATACACGCTTGACATTAGTCACATGAGAACGGGTCGTTTCCTCCCTCCTACAACATGGGTCTCTTCAAGAGCCATGTTCACTCCTTCCTCTCCTCAAAAAGACCCTCCACAAAGCGTCTTCAAAGATGGTATAGACCCTTGGGGAAATTATTTTCCTCAGGGCTGTAATAAAACAGGGCTAATTTGCTCACTTTTCGGAACAACTCGTATAGGTCGCATAGAAATCATTGTGTCCCCCTTACTATCATCGTGAGTAGTATGATATAAACGGTGTGAGTAGTAATGTAACAGACGCATTGATGCATTAGATCTTGTTTACGTGAAACTTTTGCAGCTGGTCGTCACACCTGTTCCTTCAGAATATTACTGCCTACAAGAGAACAGTAATCAACTTATTGACAAGTCAATTCTTGCGAAATGTTACATGAAAAAACTGCAAGTGTTATTTAAAAACCAAAATACCTCGCATTATCACAAACAACAGGTGTGAAATGAGGTCAACCCATGCAAGAAAAACACTTCGTGTCTAAACTAGCTCGTTTACGTGAAAAATCCCAGCTGGCAGCCGCACGTGTTATTCAAGAACTAAACACTTAGCAACAAAAACGCCTACATTATATTGATGCATTTTAAGCAGGTGCGTTCATCCGCCTGGAGAAATCAGGTCAACTCAGGCAAGAAAACAATACGCATGTCCAAACCAGTTCGTTATTCAAACGAAATAGAGCACACAGGACACCTGCCTCAAACACCTGGAGTAATTAAGATAAACAACAGGTGCGAAATGACGTCAACCCATGCAAGAAAAAACCCTTCGTGTCAAAACAAGTTTGTTATTCACGAAACTGAACACCTGCGGTCATCCAGATAAACAACAGGTGCGAACTGACGTCAACCCATGCAAGAAAAACACATCGTGTCAAAACAAGTTTGTTATTCACGAAACTGAACACCTGCGGTCATCCAGATAAACAACAGGTGGCAAAATGAATAACATGTTTACGTTTTCCTTTAACACAGATTAGTATAAAAACCGTCTGAAAAATAAATAATCATTCATTATCCAAGAAACTTCTGAGTTATTACTATCTCCCGAAACCGAAGTGACGATCGGAGTCTAGCGCCCCTATTGTTTACAGTATTTGTATGGAACAGAAAAGTGGTCTCATACAAGTATGATATAAACATCGTGAGTAGTATGATATAAACGGTGTGAGTAGTATGATAAAAACATCATGAGTAGTATGTTATAAACGGTGTGAGTAGTATGATATAAACATCGTGAGTAGTATGATATAAACGGTGTGAGTAGTATGATATAAACATCGTGAGTAGTATGATATAAACGGTGTGAGTAGTATGATAAAAACATCATGAGTAGTATGATATAAACGGTGTGAGTAGTATGATATAAACATCGTGAGTAGTATGATATAAACGGTGTGAGTAGTATGATATAAACGGTGTGAGTAGTATGATATAAACGGTGTGAGTAGTATGATAAAAACATCATGAGTAGTATGTTATAAACGGTGTGAGTAGTATGATATAAACATCGTGAGTAGTATGATATAAACGGTGTGAGTAGTATGATATAAACATCGTGAGTAGTATGATATAAACGGTGTGAGTAGTATGATAAAAACATCATGAGTAGTATGATATAAACGGTGTGAGTAGTATGATATAAACATCGTGAGTAGTATGATATAAATGGTGTGAGTAGTATGATATAAACATCGTGAGTAGTATGATATAAACGTTTTATATTCAAATAAAATATGATTTTCGATATACTGATATGAATTCGGGAATTTTTTATTAATAATTTTTACGTGGAACGACAAAAAATTGAGATGACATCTGTAATACATTTGCCTAATAAAATATGTGTGTGTTTTTATTTTTTATCGTTGTCAGTAATTTAAGCTAAAAAACCTAAGGTGAGCCATTTTTAAAACAATAAAAATTTTATACTTTAAAAATTAAACGCTTGTTTCGATTTTTTTTATTTGAAAGCGTACTTTATCAGCTAAAAAACAGTTTTTTGTTAATAAATATTCTATTTATTTGAATTTTAATGCAAAACCTAAGTATTTGACCCTCTGACAAAATATGGTATTGCTATGTACTTGACAGTGGTGAAACAATCGCCGACTACCGCCATGTTAATAAAGTTTCTCGACAAGTTCAACAGTTTGCGTGGTAAAATAGATCCTGGCAGATAGCTTATGTTTTCATTTTTTTAACAGTATGCTGATGCAAATGTGGCATAAAAAACTTGTGTGGAAGGTAAAAATCCTCATATTTATATGACGCAAATTTTTTTTAACACGCTCTTAAAAAAACTCTTTCTTTTTAAACGACTTCAAAAAGGGGGAGGTTCTCAATTCGACTATATTTTTTTTTATTTTTTTTTTATGTTTGTTACCTCAGAATTTTCGACTGGGTGAACCGATATTGATCATTCTTTTTTTATTTGAAAGCTGGTGCTTCCCGTGTGGTCCCATTTTAATTTTTAAAATACACCTATTTGAATTTCACTTCGGTTTTCTTGATTGAATGATTGTATGAATGAAGTGGAATCTTCGAAGTGGAAATTAATCCACTTTTCGACATCCGATCGAGCTGAAACTCGGCAGATAGACTCGTCAAGGATGACAATGCAGTGTGCCAACTTTTGGTGGCAATCACGTACACACTCGCGGATATACACGTATTTCTATGAAATTCGATGACATTTTAGTCCTTTTTTTACACGAGTCCCAACTGCTCCTGTCTGGAGGCAGTGGGACTATGGCATCCACAATTGGGGTATATTGTGAGGCTGAGGGCAGTGGGGAGGGGAAGGAGTTAGGGAAGAGGGAGGTGGGGAAGTAACTGGCTATTCAGATCTGGTCACCAAACACGGCTAAAGCCATTTCAAGCAACGTTTCAATTTTGAATGGAGGTCTTACACCAAGGCGATACTGAGAGTATCTTCCACTCTGGAACGGGTCGCAAATATACTATATATTATTTTTAATAAATAAATTGTGAAATTACACAAATCAATCAAATAAAATTTATTTGCCACGCCGGGATTCAAACCCGCGGCCTTCCGTGTGCGAGTCAAGAGCCTTACCGCTGGACTACGCCGGCCGTCTGTATTATAGTAAAGAAAGCTTTGTTTTTTACAGGTTTATTTTCTTCATTTATTCCCTACGAACCTTATAAAGTGAGTAGAGTTTTAACGGGGAATTCTAGCTTCGGAAGAAATTCACTCAGACGGCAATAAAGATTTTTTCCGTCAACGTCCTCAACAAATGGTTTTGACACAGCCTTAGGCGAGGAGAAGCCTGAATCTGTTGGAGTATACAACTGCTCTCTGGTTGCAGCCAAAGGATGTAACCATTAACTAACATAATATATAACTTAGGGAATACTGAAAAACCTAATATGGGGGAAAGAGGAAGAAGATGGGAAAAAAAATTCGTGCGCAGTTGACACGCGGTAGAAGCGAAACTTTACCAAAATAATCTCAACCAATGAAGAACCAAGGAGCCTTGAAAAGTGTGGTAAAAATCAAAGCGGCCAATGAGCGCAGACCTCGCGTGTTTTTGTATCTCAACCAACAGGAGCCTTGATAAGAGTTTGATGCTTCGCAGGTGCTGTAATGCATTTCCGTTTCATCTGAATTCCAAATCACAACTTGTTTAAAGAAGTTTCACTTCAAAAAGTGACTGGGTCTATTGCCATGTCTTTTTTTTTACTTTATCCTCACACAGTAGGCCCTGGTAAAAAAAAAATCCCCACAGGACCTGTGTAGTCTTTAGGGATGCTGTGTAGAGGGTCATCGTTTTTTTTCGTCGGGAAAGAAAGGAGAGGAAGTTCTGTGAGGAAATTGTATGAAGGGAATCGGGGGGGGGTCAATGTAATGTATGAATCTATCCCTTCCACTGCAGTGAAAAGCGATGGGCGAGAGTCCCGCCACGCAGTAAGTGGCCTAACGCAAAGCGATTAAAGTGTACGAAATCTCAAAACATACCCAAATATCAAAAGATTTATAAGTTTTAGATTTGCTCCTGCTGGGATTTAATTCGTGAACCCCATATCAGAAGTCAAGGATTTTACTGATTAACCAAAACGGTCATCGTTCCAGAGCAAAGGTATGTGAACACCCAAAAGTTATCTTTCTAATGCTAGAAATCGAAGTAATAGCAAACTGTAAAATTATTTTTATTAACTTTGAAGTAATAGTAATAGTAATAATTCATTCATCTTGATCGTGAAACTGATGTGATCTAAAACCGTTGAAAGCTTTTTTATGTATTAGTACGTTTCGTAACCGACAATTATTACTACCAAATAATAATTCTATCTGAAATTGCCTTGAAAACTTGATTTGCGAAACATTGCTCCCCAGTGTCCTATAAAATTTCCTTCTAGCTCTTTCATCATGGCTGAAAAACAACTACCGCAATGGAAAAATAAAACGTAAGGCAGGTAATCTCTGAAATTTTCCCTCCCCTAACTACGGGCGCTTTTCACAAAACCTCTTACCACTTGGTACAAAATCTCAACGTTTGCACAGCGCTCTTTTTCTGGTACTTTTAATAGACGATACCTTTCGAGGATTGTCGGGAGAATTAATCTCTTGGATCTTTGTCGGGTCGGGATCAAGACTAAGCTTCATATTTTTCTCTGCTTTAGAACTTACCCCTGGTGATAAATTTGCTTTATAAAGAAAACGCTTAGAAACTACGAGGGAATATCTCACAAGATGTAAAGTGAATTATACGGTAAGGGGGAAAACGTTCTTAGTAGAGCCGTGAGAAAAATTCTCTCTACTTAGAATTAATACACGGAAAATAATATTCAAAGTTTTACAGCGTTTGCTTTTATGTATTATTTTTGTTGGCTACCCTTGGAAAGCAAGTGTTTTTTTAATGTACGGAAGTGTTTTTTTATTAATATTTTAACGAAGTAGTGTTTTATTAGTACAAACAGTTTGGCTAAGCGGGTTTCGTGGTCATTAGTCTGTGTTTTGTCAATTTCGTTAAAGTATTTTTTGTCAGTGGCGAATAATGAAAGAAATTACTGTAAACATGTCACAATTTACTTTGAACTTTAATTTTATCAAAAATTAATATGAAATCGTACTGGGGTAAAATACGGTTTTGTTTATTTAAGAATATTGAAATATATTGAGTGAAATATTATTTGGCAAGAAACACACTTACTAAAGTATAAAGGAAAGCAAATAAAAGCGACAGCGAACACAAGTTTCCAATCGTTTTTAACTTAACTTCATCTAAAAATTGGACATGTGTTATCTCCGGCGCAACCATTTTTTTTATACACGCAATTTTTGTGTCAAAAGACGTACTTGACTTCAGTTATTCCTGGAATTATTTGAAGTAAAGATGTAAATGAAATTTTAGTCTGCAGTGAGGTTGTTTTTTTAAAATAAATTCTCGTCGAAACCAAAACCAAAGACCAAAATTTTATTTACGTACATTCTTTCCTCCAAATAATGCCAAGAATCACCTGTTAAAGCAAGTCAAGCACGTCCCTTAACAACCTGTATAAAGGAACGCTGCTATATTCACCAGACCGTCTTTTTCCTCCATATCTAAGTAGTTAAAATATCCAAATAGCTTCTAAAATACTACTGAACGCCAATTCTACGTTGCAATTATTCATAGAGTAAGAATTTTTTTAAATACCTGAATGCGTAGTGAACTCGTGCAAAAACTATTAGAAACACTGCGAAACTTAGTTATTAGAAGCTTATATATAACTTATAATATACATAACTTTTTATGTCGTCACCAACAATAACACTAACATTACTAACCATTCACATTATGGATCATAAAGTAATGCAAATAATATGTTTTACTTCAAGCAAGTAACTTAACCGGGAAGTAATTTCCAGCTGTGGTAAAGTAACTAGTTTTGTTCGCAATTTTATGGTCGACTATATTCAGCTCCTAATACATTTCCCATACTTTTTTAAACTTTTATGTGAATACCCCACAAGAGTCCCAACTGCTCCCAACTTGGAGACAATGTCATCCCCATTTGGGTTACGTTATGAGACTGAATGTAGTGGGGATGTGAAAGAGTTGGGAAAGAGAAAGGTGGGGAAGTACCCGGCTATTCAGATCTGGTCAGCAAACACGGTCAAATCCATTTCAAGCAACGTTTCAATTCTAAATGTGCCTTAAGCTTACACCAGGGCATTACTGAGAGTATCTTCTAAACTGGAACGAAATATGCTATTTATTATTTTTAATTATTTAATTGTTATTTAAATTTATTTCCGGAAGCCGGGATTCGAACCCACGACCTTCGGATTGCTAGTTGAGAGCCTAACCCCTCAACCACGTAGGCCGTCAAATAGCTATAGAATTAAATATTAAATCAATGTAAAAAGATGTGTCTTGTTTGTTTTTGATTAATGTATCTACGTAATTTGGAAATATATTCAGAAAAAACATTTTTTTAAGCTCACGAAAAACTGTCAAAAACCACGGTTCAGTGGATTTTTTTATCAGCTTATTATAAATAATATACAAGTTTCTTTATTATTACACACAACAATAGTAAAATAATGAAGAATTCACATACCGAGCCTTTTTTGTAAATTCCAAGTAACGTCTCGATCTTACGCATCCAAATTGTAATCCGTTTTAAATCAAGCAAAGTCCAGTAACTACTGGTTGTAGTGAAATAATAAGTTTTCCTACAATGTTTTAACCACAATGCGAAAACCATAAGTCAGTTCAATTATTGCAGCAAAGTTTCCGCGTAGTTAGATTCCCATTACGGCGGAACTATGCCCGGAAAGAAAAAAATAATTCAATGAAAGCTCGCAAATATCACGTCAAAAGTTTCACGTGAATCTAGCCTTATTTGGTCGAGGAAAGCGTAATTGAATTGGGCTTAAGAAACTACCCGCACGGCTCAAGCTCCGTACTACCCCTAGACCCGTGCAACCTTGGGGCGGCATACGGTATCGATTTCCGAATGTGTACCGAGCCATTAGGCTTACGCTAGCTAGGGAAGACTACCCCTACAAAAACAAACTTTATACCGGAGATGTATCCGGTATGGGGTAATATTGCAAGTTTAATTACTTGCATGCAAATGCCAACCGCAATTAAAATATTGACTTTCGTAATACTATAATATTATTGACGAATCGTGGCTTTTATTTATTTTATTTACAGAAATTATTTTTCCAGTCCATTAATAATATAACAATACCGCGAATACGAAACAGGGAAGACAGTGAAAGGAGAGCACCATATAAAAGAAGCGCAATGACAATATATAATATAAAGAGTTCATATAGAAGATAACAAAAGTCAAAGCTTGAAGATGGATTTCAAAGGCTTTAAAAATTACACATTGCGTAACGACCGCCGAAAGTCATTTAGGCTTACACCAAAAATTTCAATGCTTCGAATTGCGTTGACAAGTCTCGACATTCTGGACAAAGGAGAATGGTATCTGTAATTAGTAGAATGTTAATTGAGGAACACAATTTACTTCGGAGTCTACGGAAAAGGATGTTGAACTGAATGAGTTGTAACAAATCAGGTGTGTCAGTAAAAATGTTGATAATTTTGTCTGTTATGTTACCGTCCGGTTTTAGGATGGTGGCCGTATTGTATATTACCATTTATCCCGCCAGTGTTCGATAATAAGGAACTTCAGTCCAATTTTTAAAAAAAAATTATGAATGATGACCTTCGAACTTAAATATCTGCATTATGTATTTTTATTTTTGTAGTTTAAATAATTGTCAAAGTTTTAATTTTTCAAGATCCCCCGAAAACCACCGTATGTTGAAAAAGTGGTATAAAAATTGTTTGATTTGTTATTTTTTTTAGCTTTACGAATCAAAATCAATATTATGAAAACCGAAGCATCGCCAGGCAACTGATAAGATACAGCATAAAGAGTTGGAGGGTTGCGAGTAGCATTACGATTTTTTTTGTACAGTTTAAAGTTTTTGAATATTTTAAATAATAGACTAATAGAGATACCTCTGTTTTCGATACTACATTATTTAGGCCTAAATAAGGTTTCAATAAAAACAACAACTATTATCTGTATAAATCTCTATAAACAGTATGTAAATAAACCAATAACATGCAATGTTGAATGACTTCCTTCATACATTTCAATACAACTTCAATGTGCTATCATCAGGTGACCGCAAAATTATGGAGAGCAGTGACGTCACCAAACATTCAATAACACCAGTTTGACAGTGTGTTTTAATGACACGATTTAAAATAGACTTATTATATAATTTATATATTCAGAATCAGCTTTTATTGGTCTATCTGAATAGATGAACATATTTTTTTTAGCCATAATTTTTTTCACTGGAGTTCCTTATTGGAAAATGTTTCCAAATGAATAACCACTGTTACTAGGCATGTAGATACCTCTCTGGGTGTCAATGTCAACGTCTCTCTGGGTGTTATTCGAAAACGTGCATTACGATTCGTCACGATTAAAGCTACATACGATTACGCTGGACATTTTTTTAGTAATTAGATTTGCTTTGTTAAAACTTAACTAGGATTTTTTTCTTTCATTATTATGAATAATGACCCCCAAATTTTTGCGGTATAAGCATGGATGTATATTATTATGTAATATTTGCATAGTGACTCTTAGTATTCTTTCCTGAGAATGGTACATACTGGGACCTGTTAAAAGAACCAGAACTTATTGAAAGAGTTCTTTTAGCACAGGGACTGTTTATTGACGTATTGTAAATAAAATAATACTTCTGAGGACAGACGTCCTTCTACGCTGACGGCTAGCTCTGATCTGGAAACCTTACTTGTATAGAAACTGACATGTTCATAGAAAGACATATAGGTACAGTGCTTATCCATTCGAAGAGAGTTATTCATCTCTGTATATTTTTTCTTAAAAAAATTCCATTTTAGATACTTAATAAAATTACCTTTTGTACATTGGTATTTGAAATATAATTTTATATTTGAAAAATATAATATTATAACCATTCGGACCCATAAGCTTGTTAACACGACAATGTAACATTGCTAGACATATGTATAACGTATAAGGCTTACCTGGGTTATTAATTTCAAACATGAAAAAAGTTTGAAAAAAGCTTACCACAATCATTTTTAATCAAAACGTCAAAAAATTAGAACACTAAAAAAAAGCAGTTTACCAAACTTTTATTTAAGGAATTTGCAAGAAAACTGTCACATCTCTTTTTTTCTCGTTCAATTAAAATTATAATAATAATTCCTCGAGAATAAATAAATAAAAAGCTGAAATTTTGATAACTGGAATACGTTGATTTCTTGAACTACATAGTTTTTACCTACACGTACGTAAGGCATTTAAAGTATAAAAAAATATCACGGAAGTGTTATTAAATTCACAAACTCAAAGTGCCATTTTACAGGAGACGCACGCGCGTGGCACATGTACCATGCATAATCCAGGGATTATTTACATTTCAATCAGAATACTAGTTTTAATATGTAGTATATAGTAAAATTACCAACATATTGACGTAACATCTCTCGGTGGAGAATGGACTTCAAGGTACGTCAAGACTTTCCAACCAATCACTGCTCTACCCCCTCGATTTTCTACGAACCTTTGCTCTAGCGAACGTACTGCCTGATTACCGTGACTGCAACACTGTGAGTGACTATACACGGCTTTATGAGAAAGTTCATTGAGCTTTTACACAAAAGTCTTACTTCAAAGTGTCATTTTCAAAACTGGAACTGTTCTTTAGACAATCTAGATCTATAGTCTATGGTAGTAGTATAAATAAAAATGAATCGCCGAAATGTATGTACGCGCATAACTTTCGAACGACTGCACCAAATTGAATAATATTTTTTTTGTCTTCGTTATCGTCAAGACAAGGTTTGTATTATGAAACTTGTTTAAAAAAAATTGCAATAGGTGCATGCGAGCTGTTTGAAAACTGAATGTACCGGGACTGAATGTATGGAATGCGAGAGGGGGGAGGGGAACTCGGGAGGGGGGAGAGGAACTCGGGAGGGGGGAGGGGAACTTGATAGGGGAAGGGGGCGCGGGAGAGGAAGGGAGGCGGAAGGGGAACGGGACGAATGGGAAAGGACACGCAGGAAGAAAGAATTTCTTCATTAAATGGCATAGCAACGCATGCCGGTAACCAGCTAGTACCTAGATAAATATCGAGGTACCTAAATATAAATGTTTTACAACAAATAAAATAGAAAACAAAATAATTTTTTTGGTCTAGATTATATACATTTTTTTTCTTTATTTTTCATTCAAACCTGCTTGTATTTTGTCATTAATATTATTCTTTATTTGAAATGTGTATTTCTTTTATTTAAATGCTGATGACAGATGTTTGATACTTAGATGTCGTAATTTTTCAAGTATTCCAACACTCGAAAGGTAATTTTTACTTTTATCTTCTTTTGAATGGCAATGATTCTGGAGCTAATATTTTTTATGAATACTTTAAGCTCCACAAATCCTACAATTTATTAAAATATCACACGATTTTTCCCGGGTCTGGCAAGTAATAAATATTTTTATAAGACGTATTTGAAATAGATGTAGCTATACTAAAACAAACAAAACCAGCTGAATTTATTATTCTTCATGCTATTCCGATTAAAATAGTTTCTGCAAATTATTTTATGTGCGAGTGGTATTAAAAACACGAAAGCAAACGCAAACAGTGATTCCATTAAATAAACATTTACATTTCAGTGATGGAAGCAATTTACGACTCTGCAAAATTCAAATAAAAAATCCAGTCATTTGCATTGACCTTATAATTCAGTATCGAAATGCAGATTTATTGCAAACAACGACAGACTATAAAAGCTGGCTATTATCGGATTGAAACACAAATCGGTCCAGCGAGGAACTTTTCGCATGAAAGCTTTTGTTAATGCTTTCAGAGCTTTCAGGCAAGGATGATTTATTTGATGCTACAAGTATACAAGTCTCTGTTAATTGGCTCTCGGCATTTTTTTTTCATTTTACGGGGAATCGAATGGAATTCTAGCCCCGTCAATCCGTTAAAACTCGTCGGCTTTAATAAAGCAAGCTAAACCATTCAATATTTTTAAGTGCTAAAATGATAGTAAAATAGCAATTGATTCTAGAGTATTTTTTCAAATTTTGAAACTGATAATTCATAGTGGAGTTCTATTACAATATATTATTAAAATAAAACAAATATGAAACTAATTCCTTCCTTCTACCCTTTCCTCCCATATGTGATCTATATTTAATATACATTTGATCCTGATAATGTGAACATCGTTCATGAAACATGTTGATTATATATAAATAAAAGTTACGTAAACAAAGTTATTTGTCTTTTCATTAAAATAAACTAATTCCACTTTAATTTATTTGACCGTAACCGGTTTCAGCTTGTTAAAGCTTTCTTCAGACTGGTACAAATTTTTCTTAACCTGCGGTTTAAATAAATATCATGTGAATTTTAATCAATTTATAAAAATTCTTGTAGACCACCCCTCTCCCGCTCCATAACATGTTATGTATATAAACCGTAGGTTAAGAATAATTTGTACCAATCTGAAGATGGCTTTAACGAGCTGAAACCGGTTACGGTCAAATAAATGAAAATGGAAATAAGTTCATATATCTTTGTTTATATTATAAAGCTTGTGCTTTAAAGACTTATACAACATTTTTTTTATTTTTTCTTATGAAATTCCGCACAAGAATCACAACCACTTCTCCTTGCTAACCGGAACCTTTAAGATTGTGGTACCCCCAATGGAGGAATCTTGTGAGCCTGATTGGTATGAGAAAGGGAATGAAATGGGAAGAGTAAGATCTGAACCCGCGACAATCGAATTCGTAATTGAAGACCTCACCTCTCGACCAGGGAGGCCGCCAAGTTATTACTGCTTTAAGTATTAATTAATTTGAAAATGAAATCATAATTTTTAAATGCGTTTATGATAAGAAGTATAAATGTGCGTACCATACATAGATGTAGAAGAAACAAGAAAATGCAACGCAATTCTGCATTCTTCACTCACATTTACACATCGTCCTTATATATTATTTTGTCATCCTGCCTCTTGACAAGACCCATTTTGAGTATATGATACGCTTTTTTGCTTTCACGTCTTCCTCAGATAATATTGCTATTAAATTCAATTTAAGAAACAACTATATTTTTTTAAATACTTTCGTGCGATTAGGGATTGCAATACCGCACTTGTTACTGCGGAATTCGTATGATTTCCGGGTTTTACTTACAAAATAAATAATATTACGTGTTGCGTGGGATTGGACGCAGAAAATGTAGAAAAACTGTACAAGGAAATAAAGAAGGTGCCAGATGTGGAGTATTTTGAAAAAAAACATTGAAGAAGAAAATCACAACTCACGAAAGTGACGGAGTAAGAGGCTAGTTCCTCAGTATGGACTAGAATTACTTGATAACAACATAGACACTGAGCAAGCATTTTCAGTCAGTTTCTCAAGATCATTATTCGGCAATGATTAATTTTACTGAGGAATACTTTTTATCAGTTTTCAATGATTATACCTAGTTGTAATTTGATGACACATTTAATCATTAAGGTGTACTGCGGAGTAATTCAAAATCACTGGTTTTTGGTTTGAAAATTTAATTGCTTTTGGATATAATATAATTAGTCTGTATGCTGTAGAAATAAGATCCCTGAGGCGTGTGTGTGGTAAAACCATGTGCGATCGTGTGGGAAACATGAAGATCTGCAAAGAAAGTAAGGCTGATGTAAGCGTTATGAGTAAGATTAATAAAGAGACGATCAGATGGTTTGGGCATGTGGAGCGAATGAACGAGGAAAGGAGTGTAAGGAGAATATATGACGCAAATGTGAATGATTAAAGAAGTCGGGGACGCCCGAGGAAGACATGGCACAACCAAGTGAATCAGATTGAGTCAGGCCATGTCAAGAGTCAGAAGAATAAAAGAGCATGTATGAGACGATGTGTGAATATGAACGAGGCAAGGAGTGTGTGCAAAGATCGAATTGTTTGGCAGTACGTCCTCTCTGCCTACCCCTGCGGGGGAACGGCGTGATGGTTAGTTAGTTAGAAATATTAAAGATGCTTTAATTAAATATTGCAAGTAGAAGACAATTAGGTCTTTGAATAATCAAACATTTTTTTTTGTCCATAAAAACCGTTTTACATTGCCAAATCTCCTACTTACAAATCACTTTTCGGATATTGTCTTAATGTATAACGTGGAAAATTAAGTTCTTTAGACAAATATTAGATCAATATCTGTGCTTGAACTTCACAAAATAGAACAAAACATCTTACAAGTTGATGTTAAGCGAGAATTTCAACCTTATCGCCATCTTTATAAGGACAACGTAATTTCACCCGATTCCGAATTTTACACGCCGGTGTACCGCCTTAATCATTATTAAATATCACGTGTAATGTATCATATCATATGTCACATGTAGTAGATTCTACCTAAGGTTTTAGTTTGTTTGTTTATTGATAACAGCAGGTTAGTCGGTGGTAAATTTATTTTCTGCCAATTGTAGAGTTACTAAGATTATATATTTTGTTTTTATTTTAATTGATGATTGAAAGCAATAGGTGTTGAAATATTTTTTTTTATATTGCAAATTAGATATATAAAATTGTATATTTAAAATACAACCCCGTGCGGATACCGTGATTCGAAAAAATGCTGCGCGGATCCTGGGGGATGCAAAAGCTATGCGGGATCGCAATCCCTACGAGAATATTATTATTTTTATTTGCCTTTCGATTATTTTGGAAAACTTTAAAAAAGTTATCTACGGACGGAAATACAAGAAGGAACGAATTATATTTTTTTCAAAGGCAAATAATTTTCCTTTCATTGACAAGTTTAACTGTATAAAAGGATGTGATAAATCTACACACTTTGGGTGAAAAATTGCTCAAAATGGAGCTCGGAGTTTTTTTCCACTTTATTTATCGACCCTGTAAACTCCGCAGGAACTAAGCTTACATTGTTCATATTCACGTGACTTGATTTATTATAAATAAATCCACATTTGACATATCAGAGGAATTGAATAATTATATGGTGATAACTCTGTTTGGCGTTCATTTTTTTTATTTATGGTACAACTACCTTTAAATTATAAAATGTCATTTTTATGTTTGATATTCTTTTTAACGTATCACGATACGTTTCCAAAAAATAAATTTGCATTCTTTATGCAAATTTGTGTTGTTTTATTTATTGGTGAATCGTGTAATATACCTCCGTCGTTTGTAGAAAACACAGCTATTATTTTGTTCCGCTCAAAAGCTTTCATTGAAAAAACATTCCATTAGTCCCTTAGTAAATGCAGAAATCCTAACTAATATCATGAATGCGAAAGTGTGTTTGTTTGTTTATTTATTTGACTTGTCATGTCGTAACTGAGTAATCAATCGACGTGATTTTTTGTGTAGGGATAGTTGGAGTGACACAAGTACTTTTCATTCCGGAATAACATTTCATTCCATTGAGAAAATGCTCTGTGGTCATTTCACCCTAATACGACGCGAGCAAAGCCGCGGGTAAAAGCTACTGTAGTAATTTGTTTTCTTTGTGAACGAACTCACGAGATTCTCTTTCAAAAGGGTCCCTGCATTTTTTAATGCTTTTTCAGACTCGAGTTTAGATTAAAACAAATAATTTGTTACCGAAGCACGTTTACTGAACCAAAATAAGATCAAATAACGTACACCAAAGATTTAACATGCAAGTTTTAGTGACAAATAAAGCCAGAACGAGACATTTTAATGAATCGTAGAATTATTCCTTTTGTTTGTTAAATTTATTGAGCGCTTACAAATACTTACGAAGTTGTTAAGCATGGAGGTTACATACAAACAAGTTTATTTTTGTTATTTGTTTTTATGATGTTATGCCGTGTTGCGGCGTGTGTTTTATGCCGTGTCGCAACACGGCATAACACCCTAAAAACAAAAAACAAAAATACTTTTTGCCGTGAAAACCTAAAATCATATTTTTCTAAAAAGTTTAGTTTGAATTTAAAAAAATAAGTAAAAATAAAATTTTGATACACTTGTTTCAAAAACTATTAATATGCTGTTTTGGAAGTTAATCGAAACTCACCTTCATCTTGATTGCTTCCTATCAAGATCTCCGTATCTTGGAAGTCTCCTTCCTTCAGAAGCTCATCGGGATGCTTGGGAAAGAACACTCCATCCACAGTCGGAGCAGAGGGGAAACCCAGAATTCCAGTATAAGAGTTCCATTGCTGAACCGATATCGTCTTGGCGTCCACTCCCCTCATGCAGTCCATCACGGAGCTGGGATTCTCGTCCAAAATAGTACTGTTGCAACCACAGTCATCGATCAGGGTTCCTCCTACTTCTTGCGCCTTCTCTCCAGTCATGAAGCTCCAAGGAGCGTTTATTGTCCCAGACTGCAAAATTCCTCTCCTCACTAATCCTCTTGTTACTGGAGAAATCAGATGAAGACTTACGCTTCCGCCACCAGCTGATTCTCCGAATAAAGTTATCAAATCTGGATCTCCACCGAAAACAGCAGCGTTCTTCTTTATCCATTCTATAGCTAGAGCTTGATCCCACAGTCCCATGTTGCCGGGCGCCTCCTCGCTATTTTCAGCGAAATATTTATTCAGATATAAGAATCCGAACGCACCCACTCTGTACTGCATTGATGCAACTATTACATCACTCGTGGCGGCCATTATATCCGCATCGTAAATATCTAGTGTTGCTGTTCCGCTCATGTATCCGCCGCCATAAATCCAAACTAGGACAGGCACCTTCGGCAGATCCGCTGGGGGCTTATCCTGGTGGTGTCTTATACGCAGTCGCTGCGGTACCCAGATATTCAGGTACAGGCAATCCTCGGATATGTTGGTATTAGGATTCCACATCTCTTCTCCTTCGAATCCGGGGAAGTATTCGTAACGCTCTTGGAAGCAAGTGTTTGGGAGGTTTGTCGCATCGAGCACGCCGTGCCACGGGTCTGCGGGAACGGGCTTTCTGAAACGCAGTGGACCAACGGGAGGCTTAGCAAACGGAATCCCGGTGAACACGTGCACTTCTCGACCCAGCACCGTCTTAGCGTGCCCTCTGACGAGTCCTGTGTGTGTTTCCACCACGAGAGGATCATTATGGAAGTCCTTGGGGCTAGCTGTCGTGGTCGTATGTACCAGCGGAGTCGTCGTGGTATCTTGGTGATTCGCCCATGATCTCCCTGACACGTGGTTTACCACGCCGAAGCAAATTACTAGTAAAACCACCTTCGCACAATATGTTGTATACGACATATTGAGATTAGTTTATATATGTACCTATATTGTATTTTAATATCTATGTAGTATATTCTTATATACTATGTATTGTACAAAATACGATTGATGCTCGGCACAATTTAAACCCTCAACCGGATGGGTGAGTGGTTTTTTCGGGTCGAATATTTTTGACCTTTCATTTCGCTCTCACCGGATCATGAATAACACCACACGAGAACTGTTCGTACCACTACATTAAATATTCAATGCTTTCCTCTTGCTTGGTCCAAGCCTTGCACAGAATGTTCCTAATTTATCTTTCACTTTGTATTCTTGGAGATTGCAAATTTCACATTTTATTGAAGAATACTGTAGTAGCGTGTTCTCTCCCTTTTAGAATTTTGAAATGACCGAAATCCGAAGTGTTGATGTAATCTGGAAAAAAGAAAAAACCGGTATAAGTTTTTTGGACAATTCATAGATGAGACTGAGGAATGAGGAATATATTTTTAAAAGTTGGTGTGTGCATAGTACATGTTTAAAGTAACCCAGTTCAACAGCGTATTTATAGCATAAATTCATATTGTATTCAATGCATAGAATATGAATGAATACAGCAACACAAAAGGCATGTTAGTCTACTCCATTATAGAATTAGATCCACTTGGGATCGGAGACTTGCTCGTCGCTGGTTAGAGATACGGTCAATATGGACAAATCCACTTGAATTATTCAAAAATTGCTAATAGGAATGCACCATTTGATTGCAAACAGAAATCTTTGTATTAAAAAAAGAAGCATGTATATTCGATATCAATTTATCGCAAAAATATATATGACGAAAATGAATATTCTATTTATTAACTAACGACATTGATCACGTAAATTACCCCATTAAGTTTAAACATAATTTAAAACGTTCATACTAAAAAAAAAAAAAAAAACAATTTTTTTTATAAGAACAACTCTCTTTTTATAACTTTTGAAAGTTATTCCCATCAATGTAATATATCATTGAAGAAGAAGATAACACTAATAATCTAAACTAAAATATAAAAGAGAACAAAACACAGAAAAAAAAATGAAATGACATTTTGATGGAAGGTGGCAGTGGCCGAATTGGTAGAAGCGCATGTCGCGGTAAGACGAAAGGTTCTGGGTTTCGAGTCCCAGTTGCGACCGTTTTCTTTTTATTTTTCTGTGTCTTGTCCTCTTTCATATTTTCGTTTAGATTTTATTAGTGTTATCGACTTCTTCAAAAAAATTTCACTTCACCTTAAGGAATATTTATTTATTTTATGTATTGGTGTACAATGTTATAAGAGTACCTACTTATACAGGGTGTCCGGGGGTAAAGTGCATTATCTTCGGGAGGTGATTCTACATGATTGTACAAGTAAAAATGATAAATAATTTTTTTGCGAAATTCCAACTTTTAGGTAAAAATATAAAATTAGTCCGGCGTGTGCGGTCAGATTTATTATTTTCCGGTGTTACGATACGGGCCAATCACAATAGAGTCGGTCGCCCGGCAGGCTCTAAGCAAGTAAGATCTTACCTCACTCTAAGGATTTTTAGTAGGTACGTCTTTTTGTACGGGAAAAAAATGTTGGAATTTCGGAAAAAGTTGTTAATCTTTTTTACTCCTACCATCATGTAGAATCACCTCCCGAAGTTAATGCACTTTACCCCCGGACATCCTGTATATTCTATGAACTAAATTATTGGCTTAGGTAGGTTGGAATCTGAAAAACTATTAAATAATGTCACTTAAAATTTTACATGACCTACTAACGGCACATTTAGTAAAAAAAAATTTTGTACGTATATTATTTAAAAAAAAAATAAAAACATTTTTCTTTTCTTTTTCTTTTTTTGTTACAGAATAAATTTTCTGGCATCTTTATTAATGAATATTAAATTTAAAAAATTAAGATGAACATTTTGTTAAAATTTTTTTTTTGCATTCTCACCAGATTTGGTTCCTTAGAACGGGCAATCTGCCTCGCAAAGAACTAATATTGACCCACAAGACATAATAACACTTGTACATTTTATAGTTATTTTTCAATGTTATTATTATGTTATTTTTGCCATACAAATGTATCAAATGTAATGTTATAAATAAATAAATAAATAAAGGTGTAAACAGATGTAAAAATTTAGTTAGAAATGCGAAAATAAATACATACATAATTTTAAAAGAACTGTTAAAAAGATAGATTGTATTTCTCTTCTGAAGTTATGATTGTGTGTTTGATTTTGGATTCAGTTGTGTTTTCATCAATTTCATTTGGTATCAATTATAAGTTACTGTAAACTTATTGTGCTTTGTAAGTAAGTGTATGAGAAGTTATTAAGAGAAGCGCTTTATTCGTCCTCAATCTTTGCTAAAATTTTAAAAACTAAGTTTGCAGTATTTTATCTGTTTGAAGGAGTGAGAACTACTTCCCTTAAAGATTGACATCAATTAAAATCTTTCCGTAGTTCAAGTTACCGAAAAAAGATTTTAGAGATGGATAACGGGTGTGTTTATCTACCGTATTATTACCGAGTTAGACGTTTTTGTTCTCTATTCTGAGAGCATTGAAAATTCTTGACTTTGCCATTTGCTCAGAATGACAAAAAACGTACAACATTCTGTCGGCAATTCTAGAGGGAAGACGTCCAGTGAGTCACCCGAGACGAAGATAAGGAATATAAGTGAAGCATCTATGCGAGATGAAACTGGGTCTGTAATACAGTGCCGGTGGGTCCGTAAAAGCGATACGCGATGGGACTCGACCCAGCCCGGGAAATAGAATGGAGACGATGATATATTGAATTTTAGTTTTTGTCCACTTCTATGCTATTTATTTTAATGCGTTGTTGATTTATTAGTGAGTGATAGGATATTGATTTTCATTGTGATAAAGGTTATGAAGAAACTGTTTTATGGAAAAGGATGTAAGATAATTAATCGAAGAGGAGTATGATGTAATACATTGTGTAGAACGACGCCATACTTCATGGTGACTTAGCCCACAGTAAGAATTAAGTAAAGTTAAATTTGCATTTGTTACGGTAATTTTTCACTTCGTTGTAAGCTGTTTTTTAAAGATTTTAATGAAATACCCATGACTTAACTTTTATAACATAACGGCGTGAACAAATTTAATACACTTACCTAAACAAAGTATTATTTTTACTAACACGCCCGGGAACCATTTATTGGATAACCAACACCCCTGCCATAGGTCACCCCAAGTGGTTCGCTACGTTTGGTGACTTAGCAGGGGGGGCCGGGTTCATGGGGTGAGGTATGTCTAAGTCTCGACGGCGAATGCGTTTGCCCACATACAGCGTGGCGGCCGGATCGGGAGAGACTGGTTAAGGTAGACTATTCCTAGACCTCTCCAGCTGGACTCTTTTGACCCATCATTGACCCACCCCTCATACCTCTTTCCTTCACAAAACATCCTCTCCTTCATTTTCCTAAAAAGTCCCTCCACATAGCATCCCAAAAAGTGACATAGGCCCTGAGATTTTTTTTTCATCAAGGCCTCCTGTGTGGAGCTAATGAAAAAACAAAAACAAAAAACTAATGCCGCCCGATGAAATTGTTTCAAAATGATTATAATCTATGAAAACGGTACTAGTTCAAAATAAGAGCGGATAAAGTATTAGTTCAAAAAATCCTCACTCGATTTAAAAATGGGTCCATAACGTGAAAAGGCTTTGCAGGCTGAATGACGTCACGTCGGAAAATTCGATGCGAGCCTTGCAAATAGAACAGAAGCTGAAGCATTATTTTATGTGCTCCGTGCTTTAAATCCAGGCCATGATGTGAAATATTGTGAGAAAAGTGTTCCCCGAATATTATCACGTTTTTTTATAAAAATGGTTTATTTTGACATATAAAATACTGTCAAAAGAATATCGTTTACATTTTTAAATTATTTAACTTTGAAAAAGTCTTGATAGACTTCCATATGAACCTACCTATAATAAAAGAAATTTCAACATAACAGGCCTCCAATATTAGGTCCTTACATATGAAATTGGCGTTTTGTATGGGATGAATATAAAGTCGATTTTTTTTAATATAATATATTTATTTAATCAAAGTATGTACCATTGCTATCTATGCACTTTTGCCATCTCATAAGGTAGTTCATCGATCCCTTTACTAAAAAAACCATTCGGACGGGAATCAATAAAATCTTTGAAGGCGGTTCGGACTGCCCCATTGGAGTTGAATTTTTTCACTTGCAAGAAGTTATCCAAATTTCGAAAAAAATGGTAATCTGTTGGGGCAAAGTCCGGGGAATACGGTGGATGTCTTAGACATTCCAATTGAAGCTCCTTTAATTTGGTAGCCGTCTGTTGTGTAGTGTGTGGTCTAGCGTTCTAACGCACGTTTGTTGATTTGCTTCACTCAATTAGTGAGGTACCCACCTTTCAAGCTTTTTCAACTTCCCAATTTGCTTCAAGTGGATTAAAATAGTTTTATCACTAACACCGCAGCCTGCATCTAACTCGGACGTGGTTTGCGATGGATCCGCTTCCACAATAGCCTTCAATTCTTCATTATCAACTTCGTCTCCGTCTTCGGTCTCCGGCCGTCCAAGGGGCTTGTTCTTCAAGTCGAAATTTCCAGAACGAAAACGTTGGAACCAAAAACGCACTGTGTTTTCTTTTACGGCACCGTCGCCATACACATCATTAATCCTTCGAGCCGTTTCTGCAGCATCGGTGCCACGGTGGAACTCGTACTAGTAAATAACGCGATATTTCAAGTTTTCCATTTTGTAAACTAATTGACGCAAAAGAAAAAAACGATTAAAGAAAAAACAAATGAATTATAATTTTCGAAACACAAATACATGAGTAAATAGCTGTATAAAATTGAATTTGGAATTCCTAACCAAAGAGAAGATATTTGAGATCAGTTGCCAGTACGGCAAAACGCCAATTTCATATCTAAGGACCTAATATTAACCATAAGGCAGAAAGCGCTTTTTAAAAGCAGCGAAAAATCTGATATGCGAAGTCTTAAAATCACGAAATTCAGTTTTCAAATAATTATAAAGTTTAAGTTTAAACTTACGGAAATCAATACTTCGTTTGTGTGAAAGCACTATGAATGCAACATTTTTGTTATATATAAAATTATGTTACAAAATTTAAATATGATGACAACCAAACAACGTACGTTAACAATGATGTAAAAGGTTAAAAATGACATGCTCCCAAATTATCTGCAAAGTAATATTACGTACCATGAAAATGTTCACAATTATCCCACGAGAAGAGGCAGAGATTTTAGGCTTCCAAAAACTAAACTTTCGTGCACACAAAACAACGCGTTTTATAAAGGGCAAAAACTTTATAATTACCTACCAAATGCCGTAAAGGAAGCCTCTCTAGGACTTTAGAACTTTTCACAGGACACGGCTTTATATATAAAAAATAATTTTTGGATTGAATACGAATATACTCACCAATATTATTTAAGTCACCTTAAATCAAGTTATGTGTTTTTCTTAAAATGTATTTTTAAAACCCATTTGTAAATGTAACTGTATCTCTTAGATTGTACATTTTTATATATTTCTTTCAAGACGTATAAAAAAATGCTTACGGCTAAATAAAGATTAAAAAACAAACAAACAATACATGATTATTACTTCAATGGCGTAAGCCAGAGATAAATATATCGATAACGGAAATTTGAAATGCCATAAAGGATGTTAATTATCCAGAAGAGCAAAAAGAAAGTTTTCTTTTTTCAAAAAATTATATTTCAGTTTTTTTTTAGACATAAATGGTTTTTTTTTATTATTACAGAATTCTTCTACAGTACCTACATGACATTTTTTTAACTTTATGAGTAAAACCTCAAATTGTAATATTAAATTAAATGCAAACAATAAGGTTCTGGGCTCGAGTCCCAGAGATGCAAATATCTTTTTCTAATTTTTTATGATTTATGTTATTTTTAACTTGTCAGACAAAAAATCCTCTTAAAATGCATGTCGTAAAGGACACATTTATTTTCCTAGAAATAAACGCAGACCAAAAGAGAAAAAGACCGAAAAAAAGATTACATGTTTTACTCGTTTTTGTATTTCTTGTCCTTTACAGCATTTCAAATTTCCTCTATCGATATGTTAATGTAACATTTTTTTACGAGCTGTGTGTAACATAAAAACTTACGTAAATTATTATATTCTGTGATTAAATTATTTCAGAAGTAAGATTAATATCAACATTATGTTAATAAATTCAAGTTCCCGTTAAAAATAACTTTTTTAACCCATTTTTTAGAAAATTTCATAAAAAAACAAACTTTATAAGGACTAAGTGGGAATACGGCAAAACTTTCTTACTTCTCTCTCGAGACAGACTCAAAGGAATAATAAAATAGACATACAAATCCGACAAAAAACGCGTGTAGAGTAATTTGATTCCAATTTTACAATGTTCCAAAAAAATAAACACGGCTTTCGGTAACGCAAATTGATTGAAGTTTTATCATTGATCAAAGGTTATCAGGTAGGTCAGACAGTAAAAAATGCAATTCATGTTCATTTTTTACGTGAAACCATTTATAAAATTTTGTTTTGGTGGCGGTTATATCGTAGTAGGTGTAACGTCGGTAGGCGCACTAATATCGTAAAAGGGAGCATACATTAATTACGTGAGCAGTTTTTCTTCCAATCTAGACCCCTCCCCCTCCCCTTGGTAAGTTAAATTTGGGCCACTTCCTATATTCTTTTCAAGTAGACGTGAGATTTTGTTGGACCCCCTCCCCCCTTTTGAGCTCACGTAATTAATGTCTGTCCCCATATATCGGCGCTAGGATTGGAGACTTAAAAATACATATATTTTTATTTTTTTATAATTAAAAAACCCATAAATTTGTAGGGGACCTCTTTTATTTTATAAACACTACCGGTTTCGGAAGCACCCTTCCTTCGCCAGTAGAATATTATAACAGGTAGAGTGTTTATAAAATAGAAGTGGTCTACAACAAATTTATGGGTTTTTTATTGTAAATTATGGCGAGCCACAAAGTTAATGCTTGTTACAAATATATTTGTTTAATTTAGAAAGATACAGATAAAATAATCCTGGTAAGCCAAGCATTTGGCTTGTCCTCAGATGTCAATAAATTATTAATTACATAGTTTTGTTTAATGCTTATAAATGTACATTCAACGAAAAAATTCTTTGTTTAAAACCACTTTATGTGATTTATAAACATTGAACGGTTTCGATTGATCTCAACCGAGATAATAAATATATAAACTAAATTACAGTACAGAGGAAGATTGCAAGATAAACAAAAGAGAAATAAAAAGCTTGTAGGAGAGGGAGAAACCATCAGAGACAGGCTGGCAGAGGGTTCGGTAGAGTGGTAGATAGGGAGGCGGGGGAAGAGTGGGGGTTGTATAGGGAGAAGGCGTTCAACTTTTAAATCGGGCTATCGGTTAATTCTAACTGTTTTTTTTTAAATTTGGCAATTATTTTAATGTTTCGTTTACCTTATAATCTTCCTCCGCACAGTAATTTACATGTGTATTGTCCTGATAACGGTTAAGATCAACGGGAATCGGCCGACGTGTATAATTCAAACAATTTGTGGTTTTAAACAAAGAACTTTTCATTTGTACCTATAATATCAAGCCACTTGGTGTTTGCTATCATGGATAATTAAAAACATTCAACTTAATATCAACAATATCTCTCCTCTCTGTCGTCAACTCATTCCAACGTTATCTGGCCTCACTTATTTATTTATTCTGAAACTAATAATCCATCGTTATTTGTGAATCTAGTAGATTTTCTGCATATATTCAGAATATGTTCAAAGTTTTAAAAAGTTACTTCTATTAGGATACTTTTTTTTAAATGTGAGTATCACGCAGGAGTTGCAACTGCTCACAGCTGTTTGCTGAGTGAGACTGTGGCATTTCCAATTTGGGTATATTGTAAATCTGAAAGGACTAAGACACGAGTAAGGAAGAAGGTTGTGAAGTAGCTATCTATGGCTACTGATCAGAAAATACCGCATTGCCATTTCAAGCAAGGTTTCTATTGTAAATGGTGGTCTTTCACCATGACGATATTCAGAGTAGCTTTTTTTTTACAGTGAAAACCGCACAAGAATCTCAACTGCTCCCGTCTGGAGCCAGTGAGACTTCTTCTTCAATGGCGCTACAGCCCATTTCGAGCCTTGGCCTCCTTCAAAATAAGCCTCCACCGCCCTCTGTCTTCGGCCGTCTTCTTCCAATCTGCAACATGGAGTAATCCTCTTGCATCCTTCCTGACATCATCCTCCCATCTCAGTCTAGGTCTGCCCGCCTTTCGTTTACCTCCCGGGTGTCCTGTCAGAACCTTCTTCGGTACTCGTGTGCTTGGCATTCGGTGCACATGTCCGGCCCATCTTAATCTTTGGAGTCTTAAATGGGTGGAGAGTCTGGGAGCTTGGTAAATATCATAGAGCTCATTATTGTGGCGGATTCTCCATGCCTCTCCCTCTCACACCGCTCCTAAGATTCTTCGAAGTACCTTTCTTTCGAAGATGTCCAGCCATTCCGCTGACTTTGCTGTCAGTGTTCCCGCCTCACATCCATAGGCCAAGACCGTTCTGATAATTGTTTTATATAAGGTTATTTTGGTTTTCCTATGGACGTTTCGGGATTTGAACACTGGCAGCAACGCGAAGTAAGTTTTGTTAGCGGCTGTAATGCGCTTTCTTACTTCTACTGGGTTTTCATTGTCCTGCGTTATGATGGAGCCCAGGTAGGTAAACTCTTCGACCACTTCGAAATTATAATTGTCTTTGAATTTCACTTTGTCTTTTATTCTGCGGTGAGGGGTTCTGGTTTGCATCATGATTTTTGTTTTATTTTCATTGATTTGGAAAACCCACCTCTCTTGCCGCAGTCTCCAAAGGGTCAAACACTTCTCTTACAGCCTGTAGGGATCTTCCGACAATGTTAAGGTCATCTGCGTAGCCAACTATTTGATTGCTTCTGTAGCAGATGTTTGAGTCGGTACTGATCATTGTCTTCCTCACGACGTGCTCCAGTACAATATTGAAAAGAGTGGGTGCTAAGCCATCACCTTGTTTCAGCCCCTGGGAAACGTTAAAATCCTCCGTTGTTTCACCTCCTATCCTTACTCGACACCGTGATCCGACCATTGTTGCTTTTACAAGCTTGACTATTTTGGGCGGTATTCCAAAATTGAGGAGTATTTCATATATTTTCTCCCTATCTATACTGTCGTACGCCTGTTTGAAGTCAACAAATAGTTGATATATATCTATATCGAATTCCCAGCATTTTGTCAGGATTTGTCGAGTAGTGAAGAGTTGATGTGGATCTCCCCCTCCTGAACCCTGCCTGATATTCTCCTAGTAAGTTTTCTGAGTAATATTCTAGTCTTTCTTTCAAAATCATTGTATACGCTGTACAAAGTAACGATATAATCCTCTGTGATTTTCACACTTCAATTTGTCTCCCTTTTTATGTATGGGGCATATTATGCTGGTTTTCCATTCTTCTGGTACTCTTTCAGCGGTCCACATTTTCACAATGAGATTGTGTAGCAGGTTCTTCAGTTGTTCGTTTCCATATTTATAGAGCTCTGCAGGGATATTATCTCCTCCCGGAGTTTTATTGTTTTTCAGTTTCTTTAGGGCAGCCCTTATTTCTGCCATTGATGGCGCTCTAGTTGTTTCATCACTATTTAGCTCGTCAGTGAGACTATGGCATCCCCAATTGGGGTATGTTGTGAGGCTGAAGGTAGTGGGGAGGGGAAGGAGGTGGGGAAGAGGAAGGTTGGGAAGTACCTGGCTATTCAGATCTGGTCACCAAACACGGCTAAAGCCATTTTCAAGCAACGTTTCAATTCTGAATGGTGGTCATACACCAGGGCGATACTGATAGTATCTTCCACTCTGGAACATGCCGCAAATATACTATATATTATTTTAAATGAATTAATTGTGAAATATCACAAATTAATCAAATAAAATTTATTTGCGCATGCCGGGTTCGAACCCGCGACCTCCGGATTGTGAGTCAAGAGTCTTACCCACTGGACTACGGAGGTCGTCAATAACTAACTAATGCTAACACTGTAGCAAGATGGCGGAGACTATATCTGTACCCGAGCCCTGTTTTGATGCACACTTGAAGTAAATTATCGTGTTTATCAGTGGCAGAAAGATACAGATCCTATAATGAAGAAAAATAGGATTTTCAAAAATGTATACGGAAGCAACTACCTTTGATGCAACAACTATCTTAGAAGCAGAAAGATGCACATGGACTTGAATATTTTATGATTTAGTTGCATTTTGAGTGTTATGATTCAAATCCTACGTATTATATAGTATTATGACTCAAATTGTGTAAACATTGATTCTTTCATTATACACCACATGTCATTACAAAATATTCCGTTGCATTTTGAAGCAGAATGACTCCAGTCCGTGTTTTTTTTTTCAAAACAACATTTTTTAAGGCTTCACACATAAAATATTTCGTTTCATTTGCTCGTTTATAAAACCAAACTAATTGATTTAATAATTACCTTTTGTTATCTATCTGCATGGATATCCGAAGAAGTTATGAAACCATAGTTACAGAAAAAATAGTTTTGAATCTCCAGGGTCTCCTGAATATTTACCTTTTTGGACTTGCATCCGTATGCTTCTCGGGTACAGATATAATGTAAATATTTATAAATGTTCTTGAAACACGTTCTTACGATGTAAATACGATAAGTTTGAAATTGTTAATTGATGTGGCCTCTTAACGTTCAAAAGATTTACAGAAGTGATTCATGCATCACATAAACAAATATAAATATTTATGTGCACGTTTTCTTGAATTCAATGCTATATAGTGCTTATATTATTTGCATGTATTTTATTAATGTATCTAAAATATAACAAGTATATTTATTTTTGGTGCCTACTTCCAAACATTAAATGAAAGCATGAAAATATTAAAATTTTATTATAATATAATACTAACTCTGACCCGTGAAAAATCACGGGTATTATAATTGTTGTAAGATTCGGGAAGCTGAAAATATTTATAAAAATATGTATTTGCCTCATTTGGATCATTGCCCTTCATGTGAAGATATTTACTAATCGAATTTTAGTACTTACAAGTATTTCCATTCAAAGAATATGTATATGAACTGGCCGCTAAATTATATCCACTGTACCTAGTTCATAGAAACCACGCTCGTTGTTCCAATAACGTATGTTCACTCATAATAATTATTAATCTAAGCATTCGTCAAGTATTTGAACGAAAGAAATGAGCATTTCGGGTATTCATAAAATAAATTTGGTACCGACATTATCTCTTGTCTGATGATAATTAGTTTCATTAAGTAGTTTCAATTTTGAAAGTTGATGTTACGCAGAAATATTTCATGCTACTTACCCATGCACCGACAACCAAAAATAGTACGTTTTATCTATCTACCTTATATGTAAAAAAATCTCGTAGTGTTTGTGGTCGCACTCCTCCGAAACGGCTTGACCAATTTTTATGAATTTTTTTACGTATGTTTGGTAGGTACGAGAATAGGTCGTAAAGTATTTTTCATACAGCTAGATCAGGGTTTCCCAAACTGTGTTCCGCGGAACCCTGGGGTTCCGCCGCACCTGTACAGGGGTTCCGCGACAATTTGTCGGAAGAATTTAATTTAATGTAATATACACATATTGATATTTCAACACTACTGATATTATTCTCATTATTTGTATAACTATTTCACAACAGTTTTTAAGTAGAAGCTTCCAGGTAGAGAGACTAAGCGTTATGGAAATGGAAAGAGCCGTTTATGGTGTTATCGCAGTAAACCTTCATTTTACATACCTACTAATAAAAATCTCCGAAATTTATTACTATACTGTATAATATCGTGATCAGAGTCAATAATATGAACATCTACAAAACAGATTACTGATCTGCACGTGTGTCACGAAATTTCGGTTCCTAAGGAACCCAACCATAATTTCTCGGAATAGGGTCTTAGTACTTCCTTGTTAGTAATTAGTCGAACTATAAACGCGCATGGTGTTGGTGAAAAAATCGTGTGAAATTAGTTTGTGGAAATTAATCGTTATCAACTACGTCTAAAGGAGAACACAAACATCATTTTGATTGTTTTCCTGTCTTAAATGAATGTTTGAACGAATTAAATTTTAAAGTAGATGAAGAGGTTTCCAATTTAGAACACCTACATAACTTCAAAATACCTCTTATGCAATATTTTCTGAAAACTAGGACGATTCCTGGGTTCGGAATCCATTTTCCGAGACAGCCAAACATGTGAGTATGAAAATCTAATTGATTTAATTAGTGACTCGAACTTGTAACAAAAATACAACGATCAGCATTTAAATGATTTCTGGGCGAGTTTGTCAGAAGAGTATTCCAATTTATCAAATTAAGCTATTATTATTTTTTTCTCCATCTTCGTCTCCATTTTCTCCAGCAGTACTTCAATATTTATACTTTGGGACTCCGATGTAACCGATGTCCCGGTCGTTTGTCCTTTACTTCTAAGATTTTTTTCTGATGTTGACATTTTAATAACGGGGTTTTGATTATGTTACCCTTTATTTGACACTTGGTTCACTTGCGATGTAATGAGATTTATTTACTTCGTAAAACTGTCAATTAATTAATCCCTAGTGGAAAACAAACACTGTCCAAGAATAAAATAATAAATTCCAGTTTTGACAAATGCACGTAACGTTTGTTCGCTTATAATCAAATAATATCTATCGATTAATTTCGGGAGCAGAGCAAAACACAACTGTCACTCGATTTTATTTCTGTTTTCTACAACCTTTTTATGAGAAGCGGGATTTTCTAATTATGCTGCAACGAAGTCAAAGTGCAGGAACAGGCAGACGCCACACCAGATATTTTATTTTGTTTTTTAAAAGAGTTTTATTAAATGTACATTTGTTTCTTAAATTTAATTTTTCCGCGACCGGTTTCGATACAACCGTATCATTCACGAGCAGAATTAAAACTAACTTAAAAATTAAATGCAAGTACCAAAGATTAATTAGGTGGGAGTAGTGGGAGGGATGATTTTGGGGGGAGATATTTGATCTTTCAATCAGATATTTTATTTTTATTTTTTTTATTAGTATCTATAGCAAAATTTGTACATAATGTATTTATAAATTATATTATATTTAGGTATTATAAAGTACATTATTTTTTCACAGTCCTTCTCACTAGGGTTTCCTGTTCTGAGGCGGCCTGTAGTTTTTCAATATTTGTATTTAGTATCCAGTTGTCTTTACATGGTCTTCAGTATGTTTGATAGTTCATTTTCACTTTGTTCTCTCAACCATATTTTTACTTTTGTTTTAAATTTATTTATTTCTGTTACTTTTTTTTGTTTGAGTTAGAATTATAATTAATTAATAATTATTATTTTATTCACCATTGATTAGAATTCAACTTACCAATATTGTGCTTGATATCAACAAGATATGCAATTCAAGGACACAAAATCATCAAAGTCATTAATTAGGTATTTTATTTATTCCATTTTTTTGTTGTCGTTTATATTCAATTTTTGGTTTGTTTATATTCTTTGACCAAGTGTTTATATTCCACTTTTTTTTGTTATTTATATTCCGTTTTCTGTTGTTTATATTTCAATTTTTGTTGTTTGTATTCCATTTTTTTGTTGTCTATTTTCCATTTTCATATTAATTATAATTGTTGTTTATATTCCATTTTTTTGTTGTATATATTCCATTTTTTGTTAAACATATAATTGTTTATATACTTAATAAATTATGTTTGATACCTTTTTCAAAAAAAATTATTATTAGGAATTACCCAATCTAAAAAATGAACCGAGGGTTCCGTAAAAGTTTACGGGTTCGCAAAGTGTTCCATTGCAGAAAAAGTTTGGGAAACCCTGAGCTAGATGATTAGGGTGTCCCTATCCAGAAGGCAATTAGGGTAATAGGGAGGGAAGGCAGGAATGGACTTGCAGGGAGAAACTACATATTTCTTGAATGGCATTAAGTAAATTCCAGCAAGTAAAGAAGCTTGTAATCCTGACTGGTAAACCTAATTTGCAGCCGAGTGGTCTAAAGCCTCGGGTTCGCATCCAGCAGCCTAATGTTAAATTTAAAATAAATTCTCTTCTAACTAAGTCACTCATTTTGTTCTTAAGAGTTTTACTGAAATTAAATTAAATCAAAAATTTTTGTGGAATACAAAATAACAACATCTTATAAATCACCTTGTTGACAATGGTTCCTTTTTTTTCTCCTCCCATCATTCTCTCCCCCCCCCCCCCCCCCCCCCCCCCCCCCTAATCGCCACTCTCAATATCCTCACCTAATAACATCTAATCATTCCTACACTTGTATATTTTTAAAGTTAGTTTTGAAAAAGCTGGTGAATGATACGATGTGTCGAAACCAGCTGCAAATAAAATAAAATTAAGTAACAAATGTAAATTGTGAATAAAACCCTTCAAAACAAAATGTCTAGAAATTGTTGCATAGTTTTTGCCCAAGAAGTACAAAATAAGTCGTACAACATTGCAAATGCTACATTTTAAGTTCTTTCGACATGAAAGAGGATGATTAAAATAGTATCGTAATATATAATTGCCTTTCTGAAACAAAAACTTATTGAACTCTTTTCAATTCCACAAAAATGTCACATGATTTCATACGTGTCAAAATGAATGTCACCGTAGTGTCTCTTTTATCGCTCTAGTTCCGCTCCGTGTATCGAATAAACTCATATTCGTCACATCGCTAAATATCATCACGCCAATCACGTCAAGCGCACTTGCTGGGGGATTTATTAGATGAAAACAATTCACTCCTCGCTGATAGAATGTGATATAAAGGCACACCGCTAATAGCTACGCTATAACATGAGGCATGTAACAGAAAGGGGGGTGACCTTTGAGCGCTCAGCGTTGAAGCCACAGCTCTTATGTTGTTCCTTTGTATAAAACATCTAATATTTCTTGTACTGTGAAAATATCGCACTTCAAGGATGAATTTTCCTAACTATCGATCGACGTTTACAAAATAAATAACTTATTGTAAACGAATATTGATGGACAAAGACAGTGGACTGTTTCATGACCATGGCTCAAATTACAGACTTGACTTAATGGAGAAATTATGCCGTTTTTGTCGAGATTCTCAATAATTTTCTGAAATTTAAGTATAAGGCTGCAGAAATACAAAACGAGAAAAATTTGCGTCAATTAAATATAAGAGGTCAAGGATGAATGACATCATTGATTTTGAACATCATGCTTTGATCTAAATTCTCTCGTAAATAAATTAACTAACTAACTGCACTCCGGGCAGATAGGACGGACCGCCATTAACTCGGTCTTGGCATATACTCCTTGCCCCATTCACACTGATACATCGTCTCATACACACTCTTCTATTATTCTGACCATTGAAATGGCTCGACTCAAGTATCTGATTCACTTGATCCACGTCTTCCTCGGGCGTCTCTGACTTCTTCACATTTGCAGCATATATTCTCCGTACATTCTCTCCACATGCCCAAACCATCTTATTATTCTCTCTTCGTTTCTTCTCTTATTCTCTCGTTTATTCTCTCCACATGCCCAAACCATCTTAGTTTATTCTCTCCACATGCCCAAACCATCTTTTTTTCATTTGAGTTACTTGTATTTACTCTTCTTCCAATATCTCTATCAGCCTTCCTTTCTCTCGTAAATATACTTTACAAATATATAAACTCATCCACCTGCTCCAAGTACTCATAATTCACATCTATATTTCATATTTATTTATATTTCACACTCTCTACCTTTTTCAAACACGATGACTTTAGACGTACTTAAAATAATTAAAATTTGTTTCAGAGTGGAAGGTGGATAGTCTTTTTTTAATTTTTCGTAGATTAGTTTTTCGACGTAGGATTTTTCTTAATAATGTCAAGATGTTAATGTGGTGAATGTATAGAAGTTGCTTCAAACTCTGTGAAAGTTATAATCAAGTTTCGTTATTGTTTTATCTGGGACCGGTTGTTTCACAGAATTTGGATAATAACGAACTTGATCGGGACTTTCACTTTAACGTTGAAATTTGTTGACGAGTTGTTCAAATTCTTTGAAACAACCTGTCTTAAGTTAATACATTGTATAAAGTGTTTAGTTACTAATATATGTTATAAATTGGAGTAGAATTTCTTAATTTCTTCACCATGATATATCAGGGTTATTACGATTAATGATTTAAAGTCACATTACTTTGCTTACTCGACTTTACGATTATTAGATACAAAATCTGCATGTCTCGAGAACGATCTTCTCTTTCATCAGGATGAGTCGTACACCAAAAGAAAATATAGATCAACATTGTGGAAGGGCAAACCCAAACGACAAAAGAATTGATGAAAAGGGGTAGGAGTCATAGGTCACCCAAAGTGTAACCAAGCTACTCGTGGTGACTTAGCAGGGATGCCGATGTTCAAGTGGTAAGGTTTGTCTAGGACTTAGCGGCAGATAATAATAATAATAATAAATTTGGACAACTTATATAGCGCTGTTTTTGCGAAAAATCGCCTCAAGAGCGCTGTAAATGACCTGGACATACTGAACCCCAAATTCCTACCCATCTTTCATACATTTTTCCTTCCCAGAATTTACTGTCCTTCTTTTCCTTAAAAATACTCTCCACACAGCATCCCCAAAGATAACACAGGCCCTAAAAGAAATTATTTTTCTCAGGGCCTCCCTTGAGAAGCTTATGTAAAAAGGGAGGGGGAAAGTTAATTAGAGAATTACAATATGTTTGTTAGAAGAGGAAAATGGCTAAGTGAGAAAATATTTAAAGGAATGTTATTGAGAATTGTTTTAACCCTTCCCATATTCCCTTCCATTTGATGACCTCAAAATGTTTAGAATTATTCAAAATATTTACCACTGCAACATTCTTCAAGATAATATCAACAAATTGTTAATTTGGTGTAATGAAAATAGACTTTACTTAAATATCTCAAAATGCCAAGTGGTTAGATTTTCTCGAATAAAAAATCCAGTGATCTTTAATTACAACATTGATAACATACTCTTGAGACATTAACACAAATTAAAGACTTGGGCATCACTTTTCAATCAAATCTTTCATTTGTTAACCATATAACAGAAATCTATAATAATGGCTTAAAAATGTTGGGATTTATAACCAGGCTAACTAGAAATTTTAACAATATAAAGTTTATTAAACTGTTATATTTTGCCTATGTTAGAATTAGAAGTCAACTTGAGTACAATTCTCCCGTCTGGAACCCACATACATGTACATTGTACAAGCTGTTGAAAGAATACAAAACAAATTCTTACGTTTTCTAAATTTTAAAATGGGTATTCCAGCAATTATGTTGAACTACAACACTATTTTAAATGATATGAATATGCTCAAATTGTCCGACAGAAGAATTTTCACTGACTTGGTATTTCTATATAAAATTCTAAATGATTTAGTTGATAGTCCGATATTGCTAGAATTGATAAGTTTCCGGATTCCACTACGTAATACCAGAAGTCAGGATTTATTTCAGTGCAGAAATTCTGGAACTAAGTACCATATGTATTCCTCTTCGCCCAGAATACTAATGGAGGGAAATAATTATACCAAGTCAGTGGACATCTTCAATTTATCTTTAAACAAATACAAAATACTGTTACTGAGGCAGTTTAGTCATGTACAATAAGTACTATATATTGCGTTGCAAAAACCTATTATATTTCTTTGATATTATTTAATCATAGTGTAATTTGTAAATTTCATACTTATGTAAAAGCCCCGTAAAAGGGCGTAAATAAATAAATAAATAAATAACATCTCCAAAGTAGATATCTACTACTGTACTGTTCAACAACGTTGCAGTATTTGAATATTATTATCACGACCTCTGCATCTGTCACTCAATTTGTTCAGAGAATTTCCAACTCTCAATGACATACCCAGAGATCAAAGACTTCTACTTTCTTTGTAGAATTCATAAAAAAATAGCTATGCATAAAAAATTCTGGTTATCATAATTTTATCTAGTTATCTAGGTACTGCAATCTGCAATTTATTATTTTTGAAATAATGTCTGTCCACTAGACTAAAGAGCTTGCACCCGGGAAGAGGGCAGGGACCCTATTTGACCTTTTGACATTTACCTCGAGGCTTTGGCTTAGTGAGTCTCTAATACCTGGGCTAACGAAGCTTCAGAGTTGTTACCTCGTTTTTACTTAGCTTATCATAGACTATTGTTTTGGCTGCTGAGAGTTGTTTAAAATATTTCGAGATTTAAATTAAAAAGAAAAGATGTATAAAAGCTGTCATGAAATCAAGCTCGTAAATCGTTAGACAGAAATCTTATATTACTGACATTGGCTATAAATTTTCGTCAAATTCTTCAGCGCAAAAACCTTGCTTTTATCCCTATAAAATATCAGGGAGGATTTTGCCCATAATGATTATAACAATAAAAACGTTTATTCACATTTGATTTCTTTACAATATTACACTTTTTATTCATTTATCATTGATTCTATTGACGAAAAGATCAGCTATAATTCAGAATTTCTCCTGGAATGTAGCTGGTTTTCAGCAGTGCCTATTTTTTTACATTAGCTCCACACAGGAGGCTATGAGGAAAACAATTCCCCCCATGGCCTATGTCATCTATAAGGATGCTATGTGGAGGGTCTTTTAAGGGAAAGGAAGGAGAGGAAGTCATGGGAAGGAAAAGGTATGAGGGGTGGGTAGGAATCTGGGGGTCAGTGTGCCTAGGAGTTACAGACGTATGAATCCATCCCTCCAACTGCGGTGCTAAGCGATGGGTCGAGAGAATCCGACTGGGATCCGGACCGCCACGCAGCAGGTGAGCAGACACATCCGCCGCCAAGACCTGGACAAACCTCACCCCATGAATCCGGGCACCCCTGCTAAGTCACCAAACGTAGCGAACCACTTGAGGTGACCCAAGGCAGAGGTGTTGGTTATCCAATAAATGGTTCCCGGGCGGCGGTACCCATACCCGCCTCCCAAATTAAGCAGTGCATATAACAATATTTTTTTCATAAAATAAAATATCAAATTTTATTTAATAAACTAGCAGACCCGGCCACACGTTGCTGTGGCTAACGAAACACAACCCATTACCCGACCTTTATAAAATCCACACTACCCGCTTGCCAGCTGCCCGCTGCCTGAATTGAATATTTAAATTTCTCGGCTTTTCTCTACTATAATAAGCATGTATTATACATATATACCTTCCCCTTGAATCACTCTATCTATTGGTGAAAAACGCATGAAAATCCGTTGCGTAGTTTAAAAGATCTATGCGCACATACATTTTGAGCGACTTCATTTTATACTATGTAATGATGATATTGAGTAGGTACATACATAAAACATGTTTGAATTTACATTGAGTAGGTACATACATAAAACATGTTTGAATTTACATTGTCACAACAAAATTCAATTTGGTTAATTTGTTTTACAAAGCAGTTGATTGATCTATCACGTATTTATGTGGAGTGAAAATTGATCGACGTAATAAAGTGATTTTTTTTACCCAAACTTCATTTAACATCCGTTGTTTTGTAAAATAATCATATTCACTCAATTTCAATAACAAACATTATGTAAAGTATCGATTGAAGTATTAACAAAAGCTTTTAGGGGTTCAACGTGACAGTGAAATATTATAATTGAATAATATTCTAGTGGCTACTGCCATCAATCATGGCTTCAATTAATGACTTTCTAAATGCTTTTGGTACCTTTCATATTCAACTATTGGTGGAACGTGGAAATTTTCTGTAAAAATTCCGTATTTATAAAAAAATATATTTTAGATAAATGAAACCACGTTACTTTGTTTGAACCACTTGTATTTTTGTTTAAAGCCGACCGGTTTCGGAACGACCGTTCCTTCCTCGGGGCAAACGTATACTGATTTGACAGTTACAAAATAGTGGATGGGAAAATTTAATTTAATTTAATTTAAAAAATTTAATCTAACAAAAAATATATACACCAATCTTGACTTAAATATGAAAAGCTTAACAATCTTTTTAGACCTAAAAAAAGCGTTTGATACCGTTAATCATAATAAACTGATTAGAAAACTAAACAATATTGGAATTAAAAATAATTGTCTGTCACTATTAACAAATTATTTACTTGATCGTAGGCAATGTACAAAAATTGGTGATAATATTAGTAAACCAGAATATGTGAGACATGGGGTTCCACAAGGTACAGTTATCGGTCCATTATTGTTCCTAATTTATATCAATGACCTGTGTAATATCAGTATTCCGGGAAAACTATTCTCGTATGCTGATGATACTGCTATCACAGTCCATGGTAAATCATGGAAAGAAGTCTCTGAAAACGCAAATAAGTGCACATCCATTGTCAAAGAATGGCTAAACCAAAACCTCCTAACTCTGAACTGTGAAAAAACTATGTATATTCCATTCTATAATACCAAAAGGGCGGCACCCTTAACTCACCTAAATATAAGGTTTCACAACAATTCTTGCAACCCTGTTTTGTGTTCTAACTGTATAGAAATGAATTCGGGGAACACAGTTAAATACCTAGGAATTATTATAGACAGCCAACTAAAATGGACAAATCACGTAGAAAACCTTGTAAATAAACTTAGGTATTTGACTTACATTTTTAAACGATTAAATAAAATAGTTGATATTAAAAGAATGAAACTGGTTTATCATGCATTGGTGCAATAATCAATATCTTATGGAATAATTGGATGGGGGGGTATTTATGATACCCATATTAAGCAACTAGAAATTACTCAAAAATTAATAATAAAAATAATGTTGCATAAAGATGTTACCTACCCCTCCTTGCAATTATTCCAAGAAGCTGAACTCTTAGATATAAGAAAAATATACTGTATGCAATGTCTGAAATATATATTTTCACGAAATGTATATTTTACAAAAAACGAAAAACGCTCCAGCAGTAGAGTAAATAATGCATTTGAGGTTCCCCTTTGCAAAACTAGGCTTGCGCAAAGACATGCTTTTTTCATTGCACCAAAAATCTATAATGCACTGTATCAGACTATAGAAATTAAATCTAAAAACATATCCTCTTACAGCATATACAAAAAATTAATAAAGACTTGGATAACTACAAATGACACAAAAACCTACCTGCTATAACATCTTACCTGTTATAACTTTACAAATCCCTAATTTTTATGTTTTTCATATATATATATTTTTTTTTCTTAACTTTTGTTTTTTAAATACGGAATTATTTGTTCTATAAATATGTTAAAACATAATTATGTTTCAATTTACTAATTTAAAGTTTAATTTGCTATGTTGTATCTTAACTGCATTAAAAAAAAACTTAAGTGTACCCACGAACTGGCGATGCCTATGTGGGATTTTTTTTGTTATCATACATATATGTATAATATTGTAATATCTTCTTTTTGTTGTTAAATTGTATTATTGTTTATCGTTAAGCTACATATTTTATTTTATTTTTTTTTACTTCTTATCAAAAGAAATGTTTTTTTGTAATATTTTTATGTATGTAACCAAAAAAAATTATTAATAAAAAAAAAAAAAAAAAAAAATGTATTATTACTAAGGATTATGGTAGGGGTGGAGCCGTTGCTAGGGATTAATGAAGAGTGGGTGGGGGAACATATCTGGGCGTGATTGGGCTGTAAGATAATTTTTTTTTGTTTATTGATGATAATAGAGTCGTTATTTTTGAGGGTTTTTTTTTATTTCCAATGCTTCTAAGCGTTTTCCTTTATGGTTAACATGTAGAATATTTATCCTCGTATTTTTTTTCAAAGCTGTGGTTGTTTTCAATGATATGGTTAGCGAACTCAGAAAAATTATTATTATATGTTCACCTTAAATGTTCTTTGATTCTGATTTCAAAATTACGAGTTGTTTTTCCAATATAAAATGAGGGACAGTCATTAGTCATTACATTTGAGTTTATATATTCCGGAATTAGTCAATTTATGTTCTTTATTTTTAGCGTTCCTCAAAAAATTACCGATATTATTTCTTGTATAAAAAGCTGGTTCAATATTAGAAGGGAGATTTTTGCAACATTGAACTGAAAAATTATAATTATACAAAAATTTACGCCATTCTTAACCATTATCATTATTAGAATTGTGAAGAGATTTATTTTTTGAAATTTTGCTAAGATATAATCAATTAAACTTCGTTCATATCCGTTATTTACAGCAGTTTGTTTTATTATGGAAAGTTCAGACAGGAAATTATTATTAGACATTGGAACATTTACTAAGCGGTGTATCATGGAGTATGGTGGAGTGTTTTTGTGAGACAGGGTGGTTGGAGGTCTTATGTAGGAATTTAAAATTTTAAGAAAGTTGTTGAGTTGGCGTTCCGATCCTGTCCAAATGACGAAGATATCATCCACATATCTCTTCCATAGTAAAAAATTGCTTAAAGGGGGGGATTTTGAATTAAAAACAGTTGTTTCCAAATCATTCATAAATGATATATTTGCTGATATAGCAATTAGAGGGCTGGTGGGGGGCCCCCATTGGAAGGCCTACTTTTTGTTGGTGTATGACATTTTCATATTGAAAATAATTTTGATTTAAAACTAAGTTAAATAAACGAGTTAGGTTACTAGACAGATCGGTAGGTAATTTAGAATCCTTCAATAATTTGGAAACATTTATTGAAGGATTACTTTCAATAATAGGCACATTAGGAAATAGATTAATGACAGCAAAAGACACAAGTTTAGCATTAATGGGAAGTACAAAATTTTTCAATGATTTAATCAGTTCAAAAGAGTTCTTAATTACATATTTTGGTGCAAACACACTATTTTTATTAAATAAATCAGTTTTTAATGACGATAGTTTAAAACTTGGGGAATTACATGATGAAACCACAGGTCTGATGGGTGAAAAATTTAAAATATTTTAATTTTCCATGTAATGTTTTTTTCACTTACTAGAGCTTAGAAATTATTATGCGTGGAAAACATTTTTCTTACTTATTATTTTCAGATGACCTAGTTAAATCAACGATTAGCGCGATTAATTTGGCCTTTTGACATTCGCAAAGTCCCCGTTAAACGTGGATTCAAGAATCCACGTTCCACGGTCAAGACCCGTTTTAGCTTTTGTTAAAGTTGTAAACAATATAAAAATCTGGACGTTAGCTTGAAAGCTAAAAATTATAATAATTGTTTGATTTGTATACCGTCATTTTTTGTGAAAAATAATCTCAAAGGCGCTGTACAATTTTTTTGATATGTTGCTACAATCTTTTTACTTCTAACTGCAAACTAAATAAACTATCATAACAACTTTTATTATTATTATTTTTTTATTTGAACATAAAAGTACAGAATACATTACAATTAAGCTTTGACTGCCCAAATAGGAGATTTCCCATTTTAGGACAATCAAATTGCATAGTTTATTTCAGCAATCATTTAAAATTTCACAGAAATGAAATTTCATGGTAACCAGAAATATTTGCATGTTTTCATGCACACAAACAGTAATCAAAAAGAAAAAAAATGTGTATCCATATATGGCATATATGTATACATCGTACATACACAACAGTGGCGGTCCGTGAGTTTTCAGTGAGCAAGAGCGCTAAGATTGAAAAATATAACGTTATTGTAACTGAAAATGATTTTTTTTCTTCAAAATTTCAACTTTTCGTATGAAGATCTTCAGGAATATTCCAGTCAAGGGATGCATCGCATCCACATACTGAAAGATCTTCATAAAAAATAAAATTAATTTTCAACTTCAACAACATCAATAATGTCCTATTTTCCAATCTTAGCACTCTAGCTCACTGAAAACTCACGGACTGCCACTGGTACACAATGTGTATTACGCAATGTGTGTACACACAAATACACTTATGATTGCATCCACCGCTTCGTCAATTACTAATTTAATACTATATGTAGCATTTGACCAATGAACGTGATGTTGCGTTAAAATGTAGAAAATATACAGGACCACACTTAACTGGGAGGTCACTTGAGATATCATAATTTGGTAAAAATCTAAAACTGGCCAAGAAAATCACGCAAATTTGTAAAAGAATCAAAATGGCGCTGATTGTCAAAAAAAATTGATGGTGTTTAAACCACCCCGACCAAAGAATCAAGTAATCAATAGTCAGTCGGCGTATATATTGATACCATCATATGCATGGCATGGCGTATTATACTGCACTGTACCGTAATTACACATTGACTTCCAGTTCCCGTTACGTGGTTTTGTAATGCATGGTATTTTATTACTTAATTATTTAACCTAACCTAACCATGTATAGATTGATTGAAAACTAAACCGCTGCCTTTCTAGGACACCAACCACAAGTACCAAATCAGTGCACCTTTTGTTTCTCTTTCACCCGTCTTGGAGGAAAATATTTTCCCTCTGGGCCTATGTTACCTTTGTGGAGATGAGAGGTCAATATGGGTCTTGAAAAGATTGAGATATGTTGTGGGGCTTAAGGTAATGGGGATGGGAAGAGACGGTGAAGATGAAGATGGGGATATACATTTCTATTCAAATCTGATAACCCATCATGGGTAAAGCCATTTCATGTAACGTTTCATTTCTGAAAGGTGGTCTTACACCAGGCCGTTATTTATTTATTTATTTACGGACAAATAGTCCAATTAACAATATAACAATAACACAAATAGAAAAAAAAAGAGAGATCACAATGAAAGGAGATTACATATAGATGAAGAGCATTGATAAAATACATATATTATAAAAGTACATAGAGAAGATAACTACAAGTAGCTTGAAGATGGATTTAAAAAGACTTTAAAAAACCACATTGCGTAACGACTGTCGAAAGTCATTTAGGCTTACACCAAAAATTTCAATGCTTTGATTTGCGTTGACAAGTCTCGACATTCTGGATAAAGGAGAATGATATCCATAATTAGTAGTATGTTGATTGAGGAACAGCAATTCATTATTTCGGAGTCTACGGGAAGGAATGTTGAACTGGATGAGATGTAACAAAGCAGGTGTGTCAGTAATACTGTTGATAATTTTTAAAATGCATATTAGATCAGAGTCCTTTCTACGTTTTTCTAAAGAGGAAATGTTTAAAGTTTGTTCAATTTCATCATATATCGAGAGTTATCGAGAGTATCTACTACTCTAGAAGGTGACGCAAATGTACTATATATTATTTTTATTCAGTTAATTGTGAAATAACACAAATTATTCAAATAAAATTTATTTACCAACGCCGCGATTCGAACGCGTGACCTTCGGATTGCTAGTTGAGAGCCTTACCCTTCGACCACGGAGGCCGTCATTATTACTCCAAGCATTCATGTGTGTAAGTTTTGTGTTTGTCGTGCCTAGTATACAGTTAAATATTTTTTTAAAGCTACAAATTTTCACAAAGTAATAGCTACCTTCAAAAATATAAATATTTATTTATTTATTTATTTCAAAACATACGGCACAACATGTGCCTTTGACATAATTATGTTTATATATATTATAATACAATAACATAAGAAAGTGACATATAAATGTAAAGTTAAATTTAAAAACAAAAGGTTAAAAAAGGAGTTAAGGTAATGAGTAGTAAATAGAATTATGATGTATAAAATGAAAGTATATAGTAAAAGTGTAAACTATAAAATATAAATTATAATGTAAAAGTAAAAAGTTAAGATAAAAAGTAGAAAGGCAGGAAATAATATAGACTATAAGTTACCTTTGTAAATAATATAAAGTACAAAAGTTATAAATATAAAAAAGTATGACAAGTAAACAGTAAGAAATGCTCTTAGGAGCCAAATATTGAGGATAACCAAAATTTTTAAAAATATGTATAATAAATAAAAGGAAGGTATTACGGAGTATACAAAGCGATATGAAAAGTAGGTACCTACCTATGATATGTTTCTAATCCATAGATATTAGAGTGCATACTGGTAGGACATAATATTATGGTTACATGATTATATTTATTATGATTACGTGGTAGTACTAGCAGATAAATTTTGTCTAATACATCTTTTGTATGATGACAGACTTTCGGCATGATCGATATGAGCAAATTCATTACCTAAAGTGTGTAAACGATGTATTAGTGAATTTTGTTCTGCATTACTGAGAGTGTTGTTGCAATAATAAGGTGTTTTGAGTCGAGTTGTTCTACTAGGTACATGATATATATTATGAAACAATCCCTGAATTAATCGTCTTTTGCTTAAACAAGTATATTTTCTACATTATAAATAATGTTAATAAGGTGGGAGTTTATTCTACAACGTTACAACTAAGGTAGAATTAGTTAATTAGAATTAGTTTGTCTATTTGCTTTTCTCTGGTTTTATGTAAGGCGGGTGCTTTAATCTGGTATTTTGTGAGGTGTGTGTCTTTTTGTTCTTTTTGAAATGATGAACCAGAATATTTTTGGCATAAGTTTTTGATATGCTTGGAACGTTGAACTGTTTAATGATTTCTAATGTTGTCCTTATGGGGACCTTTAAACTGTTATTCGCGATGCATCTCTAATTTACATTTAGTAGTTTTATGAGATTTGATACTGCTGAGCCCCATCCTGATATTCCATGTGCCAAAAAAGAGAAAATTAAATTGGCTTATTAAACTCTTCGTTTAAATACGTTAAGTATGGTTAATTATTAATATAAGATCGAATCACGTTATTTATAACGGATAAAAATAGTATTTCATGTAAATCCGCACTTGAACATTTTCACTTGACATTTTTTACCATACAAAATACATTGCGTTATTCTAGTTCCAGCTTTTTGCCCTATTATTAAGTGATTTATTCGAAAAATAAGTTGACGTACCAAGTAGGTAACGATCACGCTCAAAGTTTGGTGAGACTGAAGTACACATTAAAACCCGTTTGCCGCGCCTAATTACGGCTTAAATTCGCTACCTTTCTTATTGCTTACGTTTATAAATAATATAAACACTAACGATTGAGTCGGGAACCCGTGATAGGAATCAAAAAATTCAACTGAAATAAACCTAACGAGCAAAAAGTTCGATTATATGAAAGCTCCTACGTCAGCACATAAATTTTCCCAGTGAAAAATGGCCACCTGCCTGCGAGTACTCCATCACATAAAAATGTAGCTCTAAAAGTCTGAAAATTTTCAAGAGATGTTTTACCAAGCACATGTTTTATTTACTGTAAGTATGAGAAATGTATTAGGAATCAAGACGTTTGTTCAAAAGGTCACCCAAAGTTTTCACCGCAGTAATAATAATAATACATGAAAATCAAAAAAGTTTGTGCAATTATTATTCTTCACTAGTTTTGTATCAATTTGATAGCAGATGGCTCCGAAGCACGGTAAAACTATGACAATTCGCAGAAAATGCGATGAGTTTATTAATATCTCCAAGCCGTTTATACAAAATCCAATTCCAAGTCTTCGGACAGACTTAGTATATGGCTTGATTGCGATTAATACCATCTTCTTGATGATTGTTCGTCACGCAACATTTAATTAAGGTGACACAAGGTTTCCTACGATCCCATTTAATCATTCGGGATTCTTTGAGAATAAACAAAGAAAGTTTTTGTTTCATTAACAAATCGTTTTATTGATTTTGTTCGGACGCGCGGCGGAAGGATAAACGTTCAAATTAGGCGAATGTTGATGTAATTGAGGAAGGTCTCAAAATGTTTATACATGACAGTTCAGACGTCTAGGAGACAGTTTATATTAATGAAATGTGTTCTTAACCTTCGGTTTTATTGAATATAGGCAAGGATCCGTTTTATTTTCTTACTTCATGTATGTAGTAGGTGTCTCTTGTGTGTGGTTATAAACGCGTGAAGGTCTTTTTAATAAGAGGAAGGTGTCTATCAGAATCTTTAAGTAACCAATATTTTTTATTTAATTAAATGAAGACAATATAAGCGAAACTCAATCGAAAATCTGAAAACAGAAAAATCAGAAAAAGATATTGACACATCTGGGACTCGAACCCAGGACCTCTCGCTTACCGGGCGAACGCGCTAACCACTGCGCCACCGTGTCGATATCCAATTCGGTCACTTTTAACTGTATCATACTTCGACTAAGAACCACCCACACTATCTTCATTTTTCTTAACGCATATACTATTGGCTGCTATCTTTATGTATGATTGCAAGATTCAAACCCGAACTAAATGCTCTCTAGATAGTGTCTGGATAAATCTTTATCCATTCTATTTAATATGCGACATCAATTGACTTTTCTGCAAGTCTAGGATGAATATTTTTATTTTTATTTTAACTTTATGAGTAAAACCTCAAATTGTAATATTTAATTAAATGAAGACAATATAAGCGAAACTCAATCGAAAATCTGAAAACAGAAAAATCAGAAAAAGATATTGACACATCTGGGACTCGAACCCAGGACCTCTCGCTTACCGGGCGAACGCGCTAACCACTGCGCCACCGTGTCGATATCCAATTCGGTCACTTTTAACTGTATCATACTTCGACTAAGAACCACCCACACTATCTTCATTTTTCTTAACGCATATACTATTGGCTGCTATCTTTATGTATGATTGCAAGATTCAAACCCGAACTAAATGCTCTCTAGATAGTGTCTGGATAAATCTTTATCCATTTTATTTAATATGCGACATCAATTGACTTTTCTGTAAGTCTAGGATGAATATTTTTATTTTTATTTTAACTTTATGAGTAAAACCTCAAATTGTAATATTTAATTAAGATTGATTGATTTTCGATTGAGTTTCGCTTATATTGTCTTCATTTAATTAAATATTACAATTTGAGGTTTTACTCATAAAGTTAAAATAAAAATAAAAAAAAAACAATATTTTGTTTGAGGAAATAAATGCAAAAACTGATTCATACCAGAGTCGATCTAATGAACATAAGAAATGGTCGTTTATACGACTTTTCGTTGCGTACATTGTCAACTACATTACTACATACGTGTTTGTCGAATCCGTATGTTATAGAAGTTTCTGTGATCTGAGGTCGACTAGAATTTGCAATATTGCGGTAGAAGATTTTTTTTACATTAGCTCAACACAGGAGACCTTGAGGAAAATAAGTCCTATCGTGGTCTATGTCATCTTTTGGGATGCTGTGCGGAGGGTAGTTTTAGGAAAGGAGGAAAAGGGAATTCTGGGAAGGAAAAAGTATGGGGGTGGATAGGAAAGTGTGCCCGGACGTACGAATCCATCCGTCCACCCATATCCTATAGAATCCTTCTGGAGATGACAAAAGGTCTCCCTCAACCAGTCTCTCCCAATTCGGCCAGTTACGCAGATAGTGGGCACACGTGTTTGCCGCCAAGATCCAAATAAACCTCACCCCGTGATCCCGGGCACCCCTGCTAAATCACAAAACGTAGCGAACCATTTGGGGTAACCTATAGCAGAGGTGTTGGTTGAACAAAATATGGTTCCTGGGACGGCGGTACCCATACCCGCCTCTTAAATCGATAAATCTGGTCACTCAGAGCTCATCGAATGTTCTCACACAAAGAAAACCCATAGGGAAATTATTTCCCGTAAGTCGTCGTGTGTGGAATTAATCTAAAAAAGTTCGTATATACCTGTTTCGTTCTCAATTCACTTAAAAATAAAAATGAGAACTTTGAAACTATTAATCTTATTTGTTCGTCACACTGACACAATATTATACACCCACCAGATGAAGACTGTATTTCAAACTGAGTGCAAATTATTACGAGTGTCTCCTATGTCTCCTATGTTTCCTAAAACTATCAGTCACCTGTTAGACATTCATTCGTAAATTTATGAAAACGTTCACGTACGTTTTAGTGTCATTTGTCTTCATTTAATGGCGTGGCAATAATGGAAAATTTGTGACGTGTTTCGTGGCAGGGCCTCATCGAACCGAAAATATCAGAAAACGGTTGAATAGACATTAAATTGACAGCCTGAATAAAATTTATGTTAAATGATTACCCAGTTTTAACATTCGTTTTAGTACGTTTCATTGAGTTACGTAATTGAAATCGAACAACATTAAGAGGGTATTACCAGAGAAACCCAGAAATATGTCCTTTTTGAATCAGATTTTAGACGTATTGACTCTTTTCCACAAAAAATTATAAACGGATTTCGAAAGATTGTTCTTTTATCTAGCATTCGCATGTTTTAAATTTTGAGAAAAAATGTTTATTTTTAGTATAATAAGGTTATACCATAGATCGTTGGGGATTTGTTAAATTTTCAAAAAAGATTTTGTATTATACCACACCCATTTCAAATCATATATATTGATTTATTTTACTGTATGATTATATATGCAGTAAAATAAATCAATACATTATCTAGGTATCGCATGATTTAGAATTTTAATTTTAGTTTAAATAAAATCATTTAAAAATAAATACGTACATGTGTTTCTTGGCGAAAATTGGTCCGTTTGTGTATTTATTTGCGCACTTACAAACTAAGGGAACGTACCCATACTTAGGGGGGTAGGGGGGACACGTTTAGGGGGGGGTCTTCAAAATGTCTCGCTTGGTACAAATGAGCGGCGGGGGGCTTAGGTTTACATTATTGAAAAATGGTAAATACTTAAAATCAAAAAATAATTACAGAAAGTACATTATTTTAATAGTTTTATCATCACGCCTTTCAGCATTTTTGGACGTATGTATAAATTAAAGCAACTTTGGAATGAAATAAAATCGATATTGAGTTATAATTTTAAAAAGCTGGTACGGAGAATACTTAATCTTTCACATTGGAACCGCCCTGTACGATCGTAAGAACAACTTTCGACGAAATGTGGATTTTCGGCCGCTGGCTGGTTAAACGCTCTTAAAATCTAAATTGGAGTGATTTTTAATGAATCTCTCAAAAATTAAAATTTAACAACTGGACCTTTCTACCAATGAAATTCCAGATAGAAAAACATTAAAGTAAAGCTCCACGCAAATCAATTTATCAATGTTCTCTTCGTGATTAGGTGTCATTTTTTTAGTATATTTTATTATCTATAAAATGTTTACATCTTACACTGGTATCTAGTGTACATGTATTATAAAACTAATATTCTATTACGTCCGTACTAAATTTGGATTTCACAATATAAGAGACATAATCCACGAAAAACTGCAAAACTTTTAGCTTCCTTAACATTTACCGGGAGTTCATTGAACATTTTAAAACCTTTTTATGAATATTGTTTTGTGTTCCCCTATTTTTTTTTGGGAAGCCCAAAATCGTTGCAGTTTCTCTTAGGATATCAATGAACTGTACTCTTAATACTTACATTGTTCAACATATAATCTGGCAAAATTCTATTTTTGAACTTATAAATACGATTAAATTCTAGGGTATTATGGATAAATCATTGCCACACACTTGAGATATGAGTTGGTGTTGCATGGTTTTTATTTATGTATATCTGCTATAGCACAATATAGACCTCATGCGATTGTTCTGAATTATTTCTATTATTTTGAAGTGAAACTTCCTTAGCCTCGTTAGAGGGATTATTAGAAATTCGGATGAAACGGAAATGACGCACTACGGCACCTGCGAAGCATCAAACTGCGCTCAAAGGCTATTAGTAACACGACAAGTCTGCGCTCATTGACCGCTTTATTTTTTTACGGGTCGTTGGAACATAATTCGCGAGCGAGCGCGTTCCATAGCGTATCGGTATAGTGCGTCGCAAATCTCAGCGGCCAGAGAAATCCAGCGGACGGAGGTTCGAATTCTACGAAATCCAAAAAAAAAACATTTTTGTTTTTGTAAATCAATATCCAATCTTCAAACCACTTTAAAATAAACAGGCAAAAGAAAGCGACATCTAGCGACTTTCTAGGTTTACTTCTATCGCGTGTGAGTTACACACTCTACTTTTTCAAACTTGTGTTTCATTGCTCCTAAAGATACACTTGCAAAGTCATTCACATTAGATGCTACAGTGGTGATGTATACCGATTTCCTTGATCATTAGTTCACTTAGACTCTTTATCATAAAAAAAATTGTCTACATTTTAAACAGACGACGAGATGTCATTTTAATAATGGTTTAATTCCTAAGAAATCTGTTCGACAGAATTGATGAATTTTTATTTTAATTCAATATAATTTTTATTATAATATGTAAATCAGTAGTGATCAAACATGCTATCGTAGTTTTCAAACGAAATACGCTGAATCCAAACATAACTAATCTAAAAGTATTAATACAATACTTTCCATCCATCCCATATTATAGATTTTGTCATCTGCTTCAGTGTCACAAATAGATGACCAATATTCCGTTCTTTTCCGTTATTTGTTTTTAGGGTGTTATGCCGTGTTGCGGTACCTCCTTCTTTAGCCAACGTTTCGTTACAATGTCCATCATCAGGGCAGATCCGGCAGATCCGGTAGATGTGTCTGTGATCTGCCGGATCTGCCCTGACGATGGACACTGCAATGATCTCCGAAATGTTGGCTAAAAAAGGAGGTAGCGCAACACGGCATAACCTCCCAAAAACAAATAACGAAAATGCTTTCGGCCGTGAAAATCTTAAAATGTAACCAAATATTCCGTTCGATTTTCCATCAGCCGGTTTTTATAGTTTCTCACATTACAGTAATAATATTGTTGGGAACGGAAGTTTTAAAATAATTGGCTAACAAGACAGTCATTATAATATCACCAAAATGTAATAAATTTGTGCCATACTTTTGAACCGGTTTTCAAATCAAAACATTATGTTTCGGCTAACTGGGCGGAAAACGCGATTATTTTTAGATTGAATTCATCTGTATATTATTGATTGAGCGTAGCGAAGTCCTGTTTTAATTCGACTTTTTGTGCATTTCATCTTTCTGTAAAATTGTTAGTTACGTTCCGGTTCCGGTTTTGAGATGGTGGCCGTTAATGATTCAGCAAAGATTATTTTTTTCAAAGTGGAATCGTCGTGCTGATTAAGTGGGTAGGTATGTATGAGTGCTAACTTAAAAATCAAACTTGAGGAAATTTTGGTTTTGATTTAAAATGATAAAGAAAGACTGGTAGAGGAAGACCCGCAGACCTCTCCAGCAGGGCTCTTGGAACATCGCCTTACCCGCAGTGGGGGATTGATTCATACGTCCGTCACTCCTGGACACACTGACCCTCAGATTCCTATCGGGAATACCTTTTTCCTTCCCACGACTTCCTCTCCTTCATTTCCATTGAAAGACCCTCCAAGCAGCATCTACAAGGATGACAACATAGGCCCTGAGGGGAATAATTTTCATCAGGGCCTCCTGTATGGAGTTAACGTAAAAAAAAAACAGGCCTTTACGGACGCGAAATTCACTAAATGTTCACAGAACCACTATTGAAGTATTTGTACAAATAATTATTTTACTTAAAGCTCTTACCCATTATATATAATTGATTTTGAAAGCAAATTAGGAAGCCCTGGGCGATTTTTTAAAGCATTTGTAATTTTACCTTTCGAGTTCTTTTTATCAGCTGAGCGTCCAATTATCGGAATGGCCTCAAGCAAAACATGTCGATTTTCTAGTTCATAGGCGAAACTGAAATACGCACCCATTTTATCTTTCTTTGTCTTTTAACCGAGTCATGTAACACCTGGTAAGAATTTTCGAATGGAAAATTAGGAATGGCTTTTTTATATTTATGAACCGGGCCATTGTGTTTATTTTATATATATTTAGCGCGGTGTATATTCATATTGTCGTACTATCATGTGTATTCACGTATATTGTATCACGTATATGCATATTGTCGTAAAATCACATAGATTATTACATTCATAAATTATAGCTAATATTTTAAATTTTACTGTTCCTTCTATAAGTGTACTATGTATTAATAGTTCAAACTACTAAACACATAACCTAACGTAATTTCATATATTTATGTTGTAAATCTTTTGTAATTCCTCCATCATGTTATCAGGTATATGTTACACTTTTCAATACTATCAACTTATTTATCTCATACTCTGTAAATCTGAATGTATGAAATATTACCAGGTTAATTCGGTAAATCCGATTATAATATAGGTATGCTACCAGATTACCTTTTCTACTTTGTCACAAAAAATGTATGCGTACTTATATTTATATATATTATATACATTTTCTTTATTACACAGCTTAGTTTCAGAGAAAAATGATTTTTGTTTGTATTTGTTATGTAATTATGTATCTACATTTCAGGAATAATATTAATATGAACTAAACATGTCAATTTGTCTGTCCTGGAACGGGAAACTTTCCTAGTTGGACAGGCAAAGCTTTTCAAATTATAATTTGTACTTTCTTTTGTATCTATAATAAATAAATAAATAAATATTTTTTTTTTACTTATTATGATAATATTGCTATTTCAAATATTGTTTCTTTGAAAGTAGGCATTTGAGATAGAAACCTTAGCACAATCTCGGTTCTGATGCATGTTTATTATTACTACTAAAGATATAGGTATTTTGTTAATGACGATGAGCGTCGCACGACGGAAAGATTTATGGTCAGATGGCACTATTTGAGGAGCGTTTTCACAAAGAGAAATATCTACTCAAAACGGTTTTTGTTTTTTTGATTATTATCTAACTAATATTATAATCGCGAAAGTTTGTATGGATGTATGTGTATTTGTTACTTTTTCACGCAAAACCCACTGAATGGATTTTAATGAAACTTTACAATTATATAGCTCATACATCAGAATAACACATAGGCTGTAATTTATAAAGCTAGTTAGGAAGGGAACACGGGAGGGAAACGGAGACGCACGGGAAAGGTGATTAAGGGAGAAACAACGTATTTCTTTGAATATGGAATTGCAACGCACGCCGGGAACCAGCTAGTCCCTGTATATGTGTTTGCGAAAAATCTAATTCAGATTATCAAAAATCGAAGAAAGGTAAATGCCGGTAACTCCATTAATGGAGGACTGAATGCCGTTGGCGCTAATAAAAAACTGTCAAAAAAAGCGAAGCTAGCAGTCCACAATGGAGCCCTGGTACCTACCCTGATGTATGGCAGTGAGGCATGGAACTGGCAGAGGAAGGATGAAAGTAAACTGAATGCTGTTGAAATGAGATCCCTGAGACGTATGTGTGGTAAAACCATGTATGATCGTGTTAGAAATGTGGATATCCGCAAAGAATGTAAGGCTGATGTAAGTATAATGAGCAAAATTAAGAAAGGGACCCTCAGATGGTTTGGGCACGTAGAGCGAATGAGCGAAGAAAGTAGTGTAAAAAGAATATATGATGCAAAAGTGAATGGTAGAAGAAGTCGGGGACGCCCGAGGAAGACATGGCACGATCAAGTGAATCAGATACTTGAGACGGGCCATGTCAAAAGTCAGAATAATAGAAGAGTATGTATGAGACGATGTATGAATGTGAGTGAGGCAAATAGTGTGTGACAAGACCGAGTTGTTTGGCGGTCCGTCCTCTCTGCCTACCCCTGCGGGGAAACGGCGTGATGATTAGTTAGTTAGTTAGTTAGATACACTTACCTGTTTTACGAGTATGTATAATAAAAAATGATAACGTGCACACAAGTAATCTATGAGTGGACATCCACATTCTACATACCTATCCATGCTAATATTATAAATGCGAAAAGGCGTGTGTTTGTTACGCTTTCACGCCTAAACCACTAAACCGATTTAGAAAATTCTTTCACTAAATAGGAAGCTACATTATCAGCGAGTACCCTAAGTATATAATGGTAAGCTCTGGCGTTATGAAATTTGTGTAAATGAAAATGTGTGTATTTCATATATTTTAACTACAGGGAGGAAAGGCAGGGGGAGAGGTGGGGTTCACTGAAAGGGAAGGGGGGGGAGGGGGGAAGGCGGGGAAGGTGGAATGGAACGGGAACGCACGGGAAAGGACATGCAGGGAGAATCAATTTATTTCTTTGAATTGTATTGCAACGCATGCCGGGTACCAGCTAGTATCTGTAGGTATTCCATATACGAATGAAATAACTAGACAGCTACACTATGTAACAGACCCATTATTATCTTATTTCAATGTATTTGAGTTGCCCCTCTAGTTAATCACCCCCATTCCAATTAAGTATGTCATAAATCTTCTGTATTCAAGCATTAAAAATCTTAAGTGAAATCACCCGTTTTGAAATCTTTTAATTTCTCTTTTGAAGCAAAGAAAATTTTCTAAGGATATAAGTATTTATCTGATGCGGGGCATTCTGTAATTTGATCAGTATATTATTGTAAAACCCTAACCAACCATGTTGCCAACTAACAACTAATGATCAATAAAAATAATTATAATAATTGATTGATTGGATTGTTAAAATTATATCGCGCTGTTTGCGGAGAAAATCACTTCAAGGGCGATGAACAATTCAATTTATATAAAATAACGTATAACCTTTCATTCAGACCTGTCACTAACTTACAGTTCAGATTTATTAGTGGAGACAATGACAACTAAGAAGTTGCAGCTATAGTTAGCAACTATCTACTGACAAAAATAACTAGTGATTTGTATTTAAGAATTATAGCTTTTGAGTGACTAACAACTAAAATTTATAATTAGTGACTTAGATCTAATAAATATTCATAACCGTGTGAGTATGCATACAATACGAAAGAAATTGCCTCCTTAGAATAGCACCCTGTAACTCAAACTATATATACATTAGTAGTAAAGAAGAAATAAAATATCTTGGAATAATTATCGACAATAACATCAAATGGAAAAGTCAAATAAATTCCATAGTAGACAGAATGAGAAAACTGATCTATATATTTTTAGACTAAGAAATACTGTATCATTAAAAATACTAAAAGATATTTATTACGCACTTGCGCACTCTGTACTACAATATGAATCGTGGCTTGGGGGGGTGCATATAAATCAACCCTACTCCCATTGGAAACAATTCAAATTTTTTTAATAAAAATCATCTTAAAAAGGCTCTATTACTACCCAACTATAAATGTTTTTCAAAATTTCCCGGTTCCCCCACTTACAAAAATTTATGACAAGATTGCACTATTACAAATACATAAAGATTTCTTTAGTAAAACTAATTTACCACAATTAAATATTAGCAAAAGAATAATATCTGTTGGAGGACTAACCGTGCCACTAGTATGAAGCACAATAGCACAGCATCACTATACTTTCAAGGGTATAAAATTATTTTATAAATTACCCCTTGATATACGATCGGAAGAAAACTATGAAAAATATTTAAAAAAAAATTAAAGTACTCTAGTACCACCTCATAACTTTACACGTTGTTTAGAAATATGTTTTTGCCTTATTAATACTTTGAATCATCTATTAACTAACCTATATTTTTATTACTTTTATCTTTATTTTCTCATAAAATCACTAATATTTTTTATTAAATTACTAATATTTTTTGTTTTAATTTAAACAAATAATTTTTTTTAGTTGTCCTCTCCTAAACACAAGCAGTTGCTTTATTAGGAGAGTGATTAAATATTGATGTTTATATTATGTTTTTTTTTAAATTGTAACCTTGTTATATGTTTCAATAAAAAAATAAAAAAAATAAAAATACTGCATTATGACTTGCAACTGTGGCTTTAGATTAAAAAATAATAATGTAAGTCTAAATGTAATAATATGAACATTGCAGTAGTAGAATATGTAAGAAACGATTAGGTGGGTTTTTTACATTAACTCCATACAGGATAATCTTTTCAAAAAATTGTGACAAATGTCAACTGCGTACAAATGTAGGGTGAGCGTTTGGCATTCTTCCCGGCTGTACACCATCGCCGAAGAAATCAATGACGCTAGTTCCTCGAAGTATCTTCCATTGAAATACCGGTAAAACAAGGACAGCATTTCCACCTGACGCCTATGCTCTAAAAATTGCAATCCATTCGTTCTGATTGGAGAATCTATGAAACGGACTTCCCGTTTCTGCACAGAGTTGAGTCGAAGGGTTAGCAATTATGTACTATTGAAGTATCTGCAGGTCCTGTACGTGGCTTGGACATGGACGTGGAAAAGAATATCAGAAGAAAACATGTTATATAATTTTTTTCAACTTAAGCAATACTCAATCGAAAATCTGAAAAAAAAGAAAAAGATACGGTCACAACTAAACTTGCAGAAAAGTCAAAAGATGTCGCATCTTGAGTAAAAAAATGGATAAATTTATCCTAGACACTATTTAGATAGCATTTAATTCGGGTTGAATATTGCAATCATTCATAAAAGCCGCCAATAAAAATATGCGTTAAGAAAATGAAGATAATGTTGGTAGTTCTTAGCCGAATTTATAATACAGTTAAATATGACCTAATCAGTTTGGGGCACTTTAGCTCAGTTGGTAGAGCACCGTCCCGGCAAGGGTAAGATCCTGGGTTCGTCTCCTAGATATGACCTATCTTTTTCGGTTTCAGATTTTCGATTGAGTTTCGCTAATATTGTCTTCATTAATTAAAAATTATATTATTATTTTGACCCCTATATGAATTAAAGAGATAGTTAGGAATAAAGACACAAGGCCATCTCTTGTGTCTTTATTCCTGACAAATAGGAGGGATGGATACTGTTCGGCAATATCACAAATTAAAAACAACTATCCTATTTTTTTCAAAACAATAAGAAACATTTTAGATAAAAAAGAGCTAATTAAAATCGATTATGCATTAGCCCAATCTCATATACAATATGGTCTTATCGAATGGGAAAGCTCATGCGATTCCACTATAAAACCAGCCCCTCACAGCACAAAGGGCAGTTTTGAAAATTATCCCAATAATCCCAATCAGAACCACAGACTATGTTTTTAAAGCGCTGACAAAAGTTGTTATAATGCACGCATTCAAAAACCAGGATAACTTTACACGCACGAACTCGGGCCGATTCACAAGATCTACATTACAACGTACATTCCACCAACCTACAACTAAAACGACTTTTGGACAAAGAAATATGCAATACTTCTCTATAAAATTATTTAATTTACTCCCTCTTGTGATAAAAACCATTAAAAAAAACCGACTTCAAAATAAGCATGAAGATATGGATTATGGACATGGAAAGGAAGAATATAGACACATTTTCGCAACCTAACAAAGATTAATACTTGTATTGTACTTTCTTTTAAATTAAACTTTATAATTTTCCTATGTAATACTTTAACTTAGGTATTTACTTATATTTCAAACAAGAAAACTTGTACGATAATACTTGTATATAATTGTTACACATTTTTCTCTAAAAAACTGTAAAACAAAGAATAAAATTAAAATTAACAAATAAATAAATGTTTAAATATAACAAATGTTTAGCTACAAAAAAAAAAAAACAAAAAAAAAATTTTTTTCAAACCTACACATGGTTTGAAAACTATCTATCAAACCGAACTCAACAAACTCTCATCCAATCTGACAAAATACATATAAGCAATAAACTATCTGTGTCCTGTGGTGTACCCCAAGGTAGCATACTAGGACCAATTCTATTTCTTATATACATCAACTCACTATGTGCCATGAATATTGGTGGAAAAATATTATCATTTGCTGATGACACGGTCTTAATATTCGAAGATGAAACATGGCAATCAGTTATTAACAAAACTAATAATGCTCTAATAAAAGTAAAGCATTGGCTTGACACAAACCTCCTCACACTTAACATCGACAAAACACAATATATGACATTTTCCATACACAAATACGATATACCCAACAACTGCCCTAAACCAATCATCCACTCGTGTCCACTCAATTTAGACAATCCGGAAACCATATCTAATATTAATTGTACGTGTTCGACCCTCAAATCATCAAAAATAGTTAAATATTTGGGAATAATCATAGACAACCAACTACGTTGGGAAGCTCACATCGGTGACACAGTAAAAAAACTTCGTAAACTCTGCCATATATTCTACTCCCTTAGGTCTATCTTAGATTTACAGACTCTAAGAAGCGTATACTTTGCTCTTTTCCAATCCATAGCAATATACGGTATAGTGGGATGGGGTGGTTGTGCTGAATCCATTATTAGACCAATTATTTTAGTTCAAAAACTAATTCTGAGAATTATATTTAAATGTCAACCTACCCATCCGTCAAATGAACTCTTTGCAAAAATCAGGGTCTTAGATATTCGACAGCTATTTACTAAAACAAGCATTTGTTATATACGAAAAAATAATCTACTAATTGCTCCACAACATCAAGCACACACCCGCTTTTCATCAAACCTGGGTTGCGTGGTCCCAAAAACTAACACCTCATTCGCTCAACGACAATTCTGGTTCATCGCTCCTAAAATATATAATGCTCTGAGTACTGACATAAAGTCAAGTAATTCTAATTTTCTTTTTATAACACGTGTACAACATTGGATTTTTGAAAGGGGACGAACGCACTTTAAAGAATTCATGAGTTCTAACACTACATTTTAATTATTAATTTTTGCATTTCAAAATTTTAATTTCCATTTGTATTTCTATTTTACTTTAAAATGTTGTTATTTTTTTCTCTTAGTTTTTCACTAAATTTGTATATGTTTTTAATTTTGATTTATATAATTATATGTTTTAATTTATACAGAACACTTGAGTTCTTAACATTTAATTTTTATTATTAATTTTTGTATTTCAAAATTTGAATTTGAATTTTCATTTTTACTTTTCTTTAAAATATGGTCTTTTTTTTTCTCTTTAGTTTTAAGTATTTCTTAATATTTTTTGAAATGTTAAAATATTAAATGTACGACTACCACAACACGGGCTTAGCCTAGTGTGGTAGCCAAAAAAAACCCAAATATCTGTTACTAATAAAAAATATATGAAATAAAAAAAATAAAAAAAAAAATAAAATAAAAAAATAAAAAAATAAAAAAAAAGCTATAACAAATACTTGACAATTTAAATGAACCATTTAATACTGCTTCTATTAGTTTAGAACGTGATTACGTTGACTTACTGATTGACTCTTCGTGGCGACAGATATTAACTTCATGTAAATTGACTTGGGAGGAAATTATGCGGGATCACGGAGAGGCCAGATGTAGGGCGTGTGGGCAACTGGGCAACTTTATGTTATACTTTTACTGGTCGTATCGATCGGATTGGATTTACTATTCTCATCTCGTCTAATACAAACGCCTTACATTTTTAAAACCTTTCTCTTTACAGTGAAATCGCAATAAGTTATAACACACATTTATTAGTTTTTTTTCTTACGTCCGTAATACTTTATGTGAACTTTAGACTTAACTTCTTCCTTTAAATTGCTTTGCAAGAGTAAGCCATGTTATACACGCACATTTCAAATTTTTCAGAAAATGTTATAGTTTGTCGTACAATCATTAACAATACTTGTCAAGTTCCTACTTAATTTACCTTTTTTATTGTTAATTTTTAATTGACTTCTGTTTCTTAATGTGAATACCGCGCAGAAGTCCCAGCTGCTCCCAACCGCCTGGAGCCAGTCAAACTATGGCAACCCCAATTGGGGCTTTTTGGGGGCTGAAGGTATGTGGGGAAGGAGAGGAGATGGGGAGGAGGAAGGAGGGGAAGTAAATCTCGTCACCAAACATGACTCAAGCCATTTAAACCAACAACGTTTCAATTCTGAATAGTGGTCTTACACCAGGGCGATCCTGAAAGTATCTTCCATTTTGGAATATGCCACAAATTTTCATTGCATTATTTTAAAAGGTTAAATTGTGAAAACACAAATCAATCAAATAAAATTTACTTGCGCATGTCGGGGTTTGAATTCGATTCGGATTGCTAGTCGAAAGCCTTACCGGTCGACCACGGAGGCCGGAGACTGGTTTCATCCAGTAATGTTTCATCTTCAGACTAGCACCTTTTGAACACAGGGATAGATAGATTATTGATACCTTAACTGTATTGGTATTTTATTGAATTCATATTATTTTTCTATTATTGGGTTAACATTTTTGGTACCTGGAACAACTTTATGAACTGAAACATCATAAAGACTCCGTATTAAATGTTCAAAAATAAGAAAAAAGAAGGTTTGATATGGAGATAATGTGTAAATGCCAATGTTAGAAGGAGCGCACTAACATTAAAACGATTATAATTAAAAAGTGTAACGAAAGTATTTTATAATGTAAACATATACTATGACTAATTTAAAATAAAGCAACAATTTCTCGACGAATTATGTCAAGCAGCATTTCAACAAAAACTGTTTTTTTTTTCATTATCTACAACTTGTTAAATAACAGAACCCAGATATATTTTTTATAACTTTCGAATCATAATTTGAGATTTAAAAAAAAACATTCTTATGAGTGAATTTCATCAAATTGTTTTCAAACTGAGATTATCTTGAGAGCGTTTAACAAGCCAGCGGACGAAAATCCACATTTCGTCGACAGTTGTTCTTACGATCGTGCAGGGCGGTTACAACGAGAAAGATTAATTATTCTCCGTACCAGCTTTTTTAAATTATAACTCAATATCGAATTTATTTCAATTCAAATTAGCTTTAATTTATACCTTCATCCAAAAATGCTGAAAGGCGTGATGATAAAACTATTAAAATAATATACTTTTTGTAGTTATTTTTTGATTAAAAGTATTTATCATTTTTCAATAATGTCTAAATTTAATAAGAATGTTAAAAAAATCTGAAATATATTAGTTTGTAAGTGCGCAAATAAATACACAAATGGACCAATTTTCGTCAAGAAACACATGTTCGTACATATTTTTAATGATTTTATTGAAACTAAAATTAAAATTCTAAAACATGCGTTTGCTAGATAATGTATTGATTTATTTTACTGCATGATTATATTATTTGAAATGGGTGTGGTATAATACAAAATCTTTTTTGAAAATTTAACAAATCTGCCATCGACCTAAAAACTAAAATATGTTCTCAAAATTTATTACATGCGAATGGTAGATAAATGAACAATCTTTCGAAAACCATTTATAAATTTTTGTGAAAAAGAGTCAATAGTCTAAAATCTAATTTGAAAATGACATATTTCTGGTTTTCTCTGGTAATGCCCTTTTAACCACTATTCAGAATAACTTAATTTTTTTAAAGATCTTAATTATTATAGTGTTCAAGGGAAGTATTTTATACTTCAGAAGAAGTTCGAAATGCATGGTGAATTAATTAATTAACCTTCACGTGATGGGCGAAGAAATAATGAAGTAAATGAAAACAATTACGTGTGAAGTAGCCAAAATTCTTGTGCCAAATTTGCACAACATTTGTCTGTGGAATTTCAAGGTCAAACCAAATATTATAAATTTTTTTTGTTCATGAAGTGTCAAAAAAAGTTATTTAGGTACTTAATTACAATACGGTTTTATATCGCTTTATATAAAAGATGCCAAAAACAGAAAACGTTGGGCACATATAACTTTTAAATATATGTTTTCTAGCTCAGTCGTCCAAGAGCAAAATGGAACTGTTGTTGAAATTAAGCGGGTTAGCTTTTAAAGCTTGGCAGAAATGTTTCATTTCTTTGTGACCTTTTGTATGTATAATATAATGCTGCTCGTAAAGATACATATTTAGGTATACGAAAATCATTTTAAAGAGGATATATAATATGAATGTATTTGTGCACACCGATAGTATCGCAATATTCAAAAAAGTTTTTCGAAATTGTTTGAAACACCCGCTCGCAGTCCCTTCTTGCCCCGCAAATGCCCAGAGACAGTGGGTACATTGCGACAATATATATTTTTTGTTTAATTCTTTAGCTTTCCACAAAAACAGAATAATTATAAAATTAAAGTATTTTTTATCCATCCTTTTTTTGTCATTTTTATCCAAGAAAGGGTCTCATGAAACAACCAAATTATTAAATTTCAAATAAAATCATTTGTTATTTTTTCCCAAAATTAAGTATTTTCAAATTATGCCAATATGAAATAGTATCAGAAAAACACATTTAAACAAAGATCTCTTAAAAATTTTGAATTTTTATAAATTTTTCAAAAATCCGTTAGAAATCATGGAACATGCCAAATTTCTAAACTATGGCTCTTAGGTCCATTTCGAATGCCGTAAATGCAAATTCAGAAGTGAGGGAAGATTATTTCATGCAACTGCGAATCGAGCGCGTTTCGGTATCTTAATATCTTGCTGGAATACTTTTGATTTTTAAAATGAGTCGAAAAATATTTTGTTGATTTTCTTTAAACTATTAAAAATTTGTTTAACACTGCAAATACCAACGGTTTCCAGCCCTTTCAAAATATTTTCATGAAAAGTGATAACCATAAATCAAGCTCTTAACGAAAGCTCGATTGCCTTCCTTCATTCGAATTCCAGACGTGTCTCAGCTTTTAAGGACTCTGCGTCGTTTACGATTTTTATACGTGTACATATAAAACGATGTCACATGACGTCTTTCTGAGGGGTTGATTCAACTCAAAATGTCCCTAGAAAAGGGTTAGTGAAAAAGGTAAGCACATGAAAGGTTCAATAACTCGAAGGGTTGCAAGAACCTGTTTTTAAAGAGGTTTCTGTTTTCTGAAGAGAAAATCTGAACACGATGTTTGCTTTTTCTCTGTGGACTTGTTTTTAACTATATACAATTAATTTATAATATAGACAAATACATTTGTTTTAAACTATTTAATGCATATATACTGGTTTTTGAAAAAATACCCTTCAATCTCCGGGACTACATAAAACACTAAAAGATTCAAAAGATCATAAATTAAGACTCTCTGGTATATCACTAAAACTTTCCTTCATTTTACCTTGTTATACAATATTAAACTTAAATAATATTAGAATTACGGAATACATTTAAGAAATAATCACTTTTAAGAGTTCCAATCATCTCAATTCCACTGAGCATATTTTAATAAGGATACAAGGGTTAATAATCTTCATCGTAATAATAAAGGTAAAAAAAAAATAATTTAGAATCACCTGAAATTAGAAAATAGCTTACTAGAATTCTGTCATATAATAAAATATTGAATAACCAAATAAATTTATCTTATTTTCCTAATATTCTGGGCGTATTTCCAGTAAACCGTTTTGTTATTCCCGTAAAATTCCTAATTGCCAGTTCTCCTCCCACTCCAACATCTTTACGTTCGTGTATAACTGTAAGCATTTGTATATTTTGGTAGTTATATTATTGTCCTGATGATGGAAGGGTATATCCTGATATGTTAATGTAAAATGATTAAAAATAATTTAGGTACATGTTTATATTAATTGTCCAAGTCAAAATAAAAATAAAATATGGTAAAAATAACGCCAAGGACCAGCAGCATCGATTGCAATTACAGAAATAAAATGCTAAAAGAGATCGCATCGCTTATATTTAAAAAAATGTCCACGATGCGATGGTTTCAATAAATGCTTCACAAAGTGTATTCCCGGCAAGAATTTTACTATTGTTCTTCACGGTGACTAACTCTATAATCAGTACAGTTGACAAATCTTTTATAGCAAGCAAAAGAGTTTTCGACGCGATAAAATGGATTAAAAAAACTGCCAGCCTTTTACTAATCTATATGAATATTCGAAGTTTAAAAAAGAACTACGACGAAATTCTTGTACCAATTCGCCATATCCAATTTGTGTCTGAATAAAACCAAACAATTATATTTACTGTATCCATTTACAGATTCCAAACTACCTGTTTCTACAGTAGTTGATGTTTATTCTGAAATTCTAGTCGTTAAGGGAAACCATAATTCGTCCGACTGAAAATATTATCACTATGTAACACTGTTTCTATGGCAGTAAGTCTGTGGATTTTTCTTTTCATCTTTCGCTTTATTTAGCAATAAGAGATTTATAAACACGAACTAATTCAAGTTTAAAGGAGTGACAAATCAATATAAAAAATCTCTTGAAGTGTAAAAAAGTATTAATTCCGTTACAGACGATTAAAATGATCGGCGCAGAGATTAAATTACCTACACTAGGAAACCATTGAAAGTTCCAAACTCACTTTCTGATCCTCAATAAATACCTCCATAAAAATAATATGTTTAAAACCTATTAAATTGACAACTTAACGTAACCTTGCCTCAAACCTTTTAAAATATCTGTCTGGCTGACTATTGGTTGGCCTTGAACGACCTACTAAAATATTCTAATTTCATTAAACTCATACGTTCAACAGACAAGAATAGGTACGTATGCTACGTTTTTTCATTCTAAATAATTATTATCGTTCTATTCCATGTCGCGTGTTAATATTTCCATACGCCAAATAAATATTGAAACATTTTTCACACTAATCACTAATATCAGACATGAACGCTGGGTAATATCTATGATTTGTGAAAAGCTGTAAATCTGCTAAGGCATCAAGGTTGCAGCACTTATTTTTTTGAAGTAAACATGAGACCAAAAGTGTATCATTAGGAAAACATTTAAATTTGTCGAATGGTAAATATTAACGGTGGCCCGACAATTGATCCGGCGGCAATTGACCCCCCGACAGTTGATCCCTCGATAGTTGATCCTGCGACAGTTGACCCCCAGACAGTTACGCCAAATAAATATTGAAATATTTTTCACACTAATCACTAATATCAGACATGAACGCTGGGTAATATCTATGATTTGTGAAAAGTTGGAAGTCTGCTAAGGCATCAAGGCTGCAGCACTTATTTTTTTGAAGTAAACATGAGACCAAAAGTGTATCATTAGGAAAACATTTAAATTTGTCGAATGGTAAATATTAACGGTGGCCCGACAATTGATCCGGCGACAATTGACCCCCCGACAGTTAATCCTCCGATAGTTGATCCTGCGACAGTTGACCCCCTAGACAGTTGATTTTTTAAAATTATTTTTACGCTGGTGTATAGTGTATATAGGTATTAGACTTATTACTTAAAATGGCTTTAGCCGTGTTTGGTGACTAGATCTGAATCCCCACTACTTTCAGACTCAGAACATACCAAAATTGGGGATGCCATAGTTCACTGGCTCCATGCGGTTGGGAGAAACTGGGCCTCTTGTGTTCTATTGGGATAAAAAAACTTATTTTATATGCAAGTAGGAACCCTTAGCGTTTTTTTGCTAAGCCGACTGCCTATAAGTATATCGCATTTTGTTATTGCCGCATGCTCCTTCGGAGAGTCGATATTATTGTTAGTAAAAATACTTTTACGGCGAAATTTCAGCCGAGATGCCTGCAGATGTAATCCTTCAAAAATTTGGCATTTTTTTCAGATGGTCAAAATATTTTCGCTTTACAATAAAATGCAAATATTTGGAATATTTCTGAGCATATTCAAAAACCAAAAACTGTTTTAGAAAGGTGATGAAATACGCTTGCAAATTATAGAATTCGAAATAAACATTTTTTTATTATAAAAATTTTACATACAAACATAAAAATGTTTTCAAAATGGCTCACCTTCTGTTTTTTCTAACTAAAGTTACTGATAATAAAAAAATAAAACATAGACATATTTTATTAGACAAATGTACAACAAACACATATTGTAACCTCACTTTTTGTCGCTCTATGTAAAAATAATTTATAAAAAATTCCCGAAGTTTCAAATATTTTTTCAATTTGCGATTCAAAAGTTAGTGTCCATTTTACGTTTTTGGTGGTGTTTTTGGTATTTTTTAGATTGAAATATAAAGCGTAGTGTTTTTCCTTTCTAACACCGATTAGAACATATTTCTAACTATGATAGTAAGGGAGCTACAGCGTTTTATATGAGACCTATGTGCGTTGGGACGAATGTGGTCTCCTGTGATTAAACTGTAAGTATAATATATCGACTATGACGTATATCCTCTTTGCATACTTACTTGAAGAAATAATCTTTTAGGGAATCTTTTGTCCCAGGGATCAAGTGTCGGTCAACTGCCGGGGGATCAACTGTTAGCGGGCCAACTGGCGGGGGGCCGGATAAACTGTCATGGAACCCATTTTAACAACATAAAGCAGCTTTAAAAGCAAATAATGCGTTTAAATTGCCATTAACTGTAGAGAGCAAATGGAAAACGGCGATTTCCGTCTGACTCGACTAAATGGAATATACCTGCATTAGGTATACAATAAATTATTTAGGTAAGGGCGCGCGACCTACGGAAAGCAGCATGACAAAGGGTCTCGTAGCACACATCTCTTTCGAAACCCTTTCACATTTATAAAATAATATTTTATTCATGGAGTAGGTGTACTTAAGCGCCCATTTTCCGCCCGTTCTGGAATGTGAAGGATTGGAACCTGACTAAGGTATTCCTTGGAGTGAAAATAAGACAAATTTGAATGACAAAATTTCATTCACACGACTGACGAAACATTCTTCAAATAATTAGAATGATTTATTTTTTTGCAAAGCTTTTTGAAAAGCCAACGCAAAGGCTGAATGGTAACTGAGTGGTCCACAGACTTGGATTTGAACCCAGATAAGTGTCACAGAATGGCCCTGGTAAAGAAAAACCAATATTATCTGTTTAAAAAGCGACCTCTAGCGTAACATTTTGATTTTTCGAAGAAAACTTCTTTGAAGCTAGTTTATTAGCGCAGATTTCTTACTTGCAACGTCATAGTTGCATTGTTGTAGTGATAGTTGATAAAACAGATTTCTGTATATCATAGTCAGACCTAGGTTTGTCAATTATTGTTTACTTGTTAGTATGGGTTTCTTTTGTTATAAATAATGTGTTCTTTAGAAAAACGCGCTTCTTATCTCTGGAAAACAGCTAGAATCAATTAGTTATGGTCTGAAGACCACAGTTTAGTGTTTTGTCGGGTCGAGAAAAGTATTATTGTAACATGTGATTATTAGTTAATAAATAAGTTGGAATTCGCCAGTGAAGAAATATTGTGTCTTTATTGAAGATCTTCTGCCATAAAAAACCAAACTAAACATTATTCCTTATCACCACTGGGGGTCCCCAAATAAGCAGGTTATCGCAAATATTTCTTATATTTTAAGCCTTACACGCTTGCGGCTCCGTGTATTCTTAGTATCACCCGAGAGGTTGAAACCAAGAATATCATCCGGGCTGACCTGGGATCTAGAATCTAGGACCTAGGACCTGGAACCTAGGTCTCCCACGACTGTAGTTACGTAAGATTTTTTTTTGTTTTTTTTCATTTATATGCGTTGGTGACTCGGAAAATAGGATAGCCTGGATAATGCAAATCTTAGTGACAGTATCTCTAATGTATTTTATGGCAAAAATAGGTGCACTTGGGGAAAAAACCGTTATTGCGGTCACGAGTTCGAGCGCATTACATCATTGTGCATTTGCCTGGCATAAAGGTCCTGCTCGATCGAAAAATGAGATGACTCCGCTTGAAATTCCTATAAATGTCACATATTGTGTAAAAATGTAATGAACTAGTTTACTTGGATTTATTATACATTATCTTTCATTAATTTTAAATAAATAAATCCCGAAAAAGTGCTTATTTCTATTTTATGAAGCATAAATTCATGGGGGGAGCTAAGTCCCCCACAAGTGAATTGGTGTAGGCTAAAAATAGCGAGTGTTGCTAAGGGTTAAGAATCGAAACGTTGCGCGTTGCTTGAAATGGTTTCAGCGATGTTTGGTGATTTGTTTTCTGTCTCCGATTCTTCTTTACACGAAGACGATTTAAGAATGTCTGTCTTGCATCATGAACTTTTTCGATTAACCTTTTGATTCATTTTTGGTTCGGTAAAATCTGTTTTGGGCTGGTTAGACTGAAAGTCGTGGTTCTGAGATGGAGGTGGTGCCGAAGTACTTGGTGCAATCAGATGTCTTGGTGACCATGTTGAGCACCCAGGTAATTGCTGGTCTGATTCAGATCCTATTGATATGCTTGTTATTAATAGGATCATATCAGCTCCTATTGATGTCCTTGATAGGCTGCTTTTTATCTAATTCGGTAGTAGATGTTGCTGTTTCTGAATTCTACTCTATATTTGTACCTTCAGCGGCTGTAAAGTCATCATCCGAGAAAATTGGAGAATCCCATGGCCTAATAAATAAACAAAATAACCGTAAATAAGGGAGGGCATGATGGCGTTACCCCATCCTCCCCCAGATGTGTTTTTTAAAACATTATAATATTAAAAAACATGAATAGCTGTAAAATATTTGTATAATACAACAATCCTTTATTACGCCCGATTCGATCATTTGATAAATAATTATTACCGTTTTTCATGGTGGAAAGGGGGAGATTAAAAAAGTATCTTTAAAAAGATACAATATATGAGATTGGCGAATACATGTTAAAGGTGCTTTCGTCTTATGCATTTTGAACCAAAAGCATGACTTAAATTTTTGTTTCGAATCGCTTCTTCGAAAACGGTTTAATAAAAACGATAATAAGAAAATTTATTTTAATTTTCCTGCGTATAAAACAAGACATAAACTGTTCGTTGTTAAGAATGAAGACAACTTTTGGAAACATTTATCAAATTTGCCGAATTTTTAAATACCTTGGCTTGATCACCGCGAAGGTAACAAAGTTTTCAAATTGGGTTTGCGAAGTTTGGTCGGGAAATAAGTCAACAATTTCAACCGAATAAATCGAGTAAATGAATGCCTAAGTATTAATATATCAAAATGTCGGAGATGGGGGGAAGCTGAAGGTCTTAAGATATTATATCTTCTTTCTGGTTTGGCGCGAGGCAGTTTTTATTGTTTTGGAGAGATATTATATTTTTCGTTAGTCGGGCATTTTTCTTATTTCATAATATCAATATATCAACATGACAAAAAGAAGACCTTTTCTTTTGATTATTATTTTACAATACGGCCGCCTTGAAACAATTCTATCAGGTAATGATAACTTTTTTAGGAAGGGCTTATCGTATATAATGCGAAATATTTTATGACATTAAGTAAATATATATTTTAAAATATGATTATGTTTAAGCCAATAAGAATGTATTAGGGGTACCCTGGTTCATAGGATGAGGTTTATCCGGGTATTGGCGGTAGATGCGTTTGCTCACCTGCTGCGTGGCGGGCCGGATCGAGAGAGACCGGTTGCGGGAAGCCTTTTGATTTCTCCAGCCGTACTCTCTCAACCCATCGCCTTGCACCGCAATTGGAGGGATGGATTAATACGTCTGTCGCTCCTGGATACTGACCCCTTTATTCCTAGCCACCCCTCATACCGTTTCCTTCCCAAAACCTCCTTTCCTTAAAAGACCCTCCACCCAGCATCCCCTAAGATGACAAGGTACATTGGAGTATTATTTTACACAAACGAACATTGATAATCAAAAGATATCATGGATCGCGTGTAAGAAAATGATTCAGCCACGTACTGCGATGCTTTGATCACCATAAACATAATTCTTGCGAAGTAGGTCGCTGGAATATAGTGTATTCACGTCAGGCTATGTACATACTGTACATACATTGAGGACATCCTCAAAACCTAATTCTTTACTTAATTTATACTTTTTCATATCACATACCCAAACTAACTTTGTAGAGAGTGCGGCTGTTCTACCCGTGCTTCAATAATTTGATATATTTATACGTTATTTACCAACTAGGTACTCGCAAACTTTCCATGTGGATACTCCGTACGCATTTACCAGGCCGAGTAGAACAAATAGAATTTTAATATTGTCATTGCAATAAAACTTTTATTTCATAACATTTTGAATGCTACTTTTGAATGGGTCAATCAAAAGCTGACTGCGAACGCGATTCCATTAATTGCCAAACTACAGCGATACAAAATACATCAAGCGAAGCCAGTGCCAAATATTCGACCAGCCCGCCCATCATTAAAGCCTTCCAAATTTAATGAAAATTGTGGACCAGAACCATAGGTCTCATCATCGCTATCATCCGTGTTCATATAGTGTGTAATTGTAGCTGTACAATCTTATATATAAAAATCTCGTGTCACAGTATTTGTGGTCGTAATCCTCCGAAACGGCTAGACCGATTTTGATGAAATTTTTTGTGTATATTTGGTAGGTATGAGAATAGGTTTTAAAGTATATTTCATATCGCTAGGTGATTAGGGTGTCCCTATCCAGAAAACAAAATCTGTTTTTTTACAAATTTTTTTTAAATTAAAAATACTCATAACCCCAAATTTTAATTCTCCTACCCCCCTCCCATTTTTTAATAGCGATTTTAGTATTTTTTTACGAACAAATTTAACCGTCTTTCGTATTTCAAACAGAATGAAATTATTTATGTTGTTGAATGACAGATGGCGCTACGTCCTCCTCATCCACACACGCGCAAGACATTCACGAGAGGCGTCGCGTCATTTTCATATTTCATTCGGCATCATGTTCTCGCGTGGGCAAACCTTAGAGCTTACTGACAAAAAATATCATACACTTTTTTTGTTGTTTAAGGCAATTCACCCTAAAAAGAGTGCTATGGTATACTTAATTGCTCTTCGAAATTAATATTGATTTTCTTTATTTCATTTTCCTACATTAGTGGGTGTTTTTTGGTTTTTATCGGCGGTCATCATCTACAGCTCTTCATTCCTCTTTATGTCATAGATCCCATCCCCACTTACGATACATTTACATTCGTTACTTTTTATTTAACAATCAAATATTCGTTAGAAATAATTTATATGGCAGAACAACGTTTGTCGGGTCAGCTGGTAGTGTATAGTTGTGTAGTGTGTGTAGTGTACACGTTTGTCGGGTCAGCTGGTAGTGTATAGTTGTGTAGTGTGTGTAGTGTACACGAGGAAGATCTCGATGCAACCACACTCAGTTGATCATATTTATGTTACCTTTTTTTTTCCCTTTTTCCAGTGCATTTAAGCCTTATACAAAGAGAGTTCTTCCGCTACACTGATTTTGTATAGAATCTTAAAGGACAATGCAACATGAGTGTGTTCTTCTAACGTATAACGCCTGTTTTTGCGGGTTAATATGGGTTTTGGAATTCTTCGTCTCTCTATCCCGATAATACTATATTTCATTATACATATAAGTGTCGTCTAGGTAAACGATGGTAAGTGCAACTAGTTTTGCTGCCATTTTTTGGAGTATATAAAACACAGTGAATAAAGCCTATTAAAAATAAATAAATGGTTGTAGTGCTGGCTTGTTTGTATGAAAAAAAATCTGAGTGTGCAATTCACACGCGGTAGAACGGTAGAAGGGTAACTAGAAAGTCGCTAGATGTCGCTTTCTTTTCTTTTGCCTGTTTATTTTAAAGTGGTTTGAAAATTGGATATTGATTTTACAAAAATAATTTTTTTTTTTTTTAATTTCGTAGGATTTGAACCACCGTTCGCTGGATGTCTCTGGCCGCTAAAATTGGTCACGCGCTTTACACCGCTACGCTATCGGAGGCTGGCACGGAGCTGTGAATGTACCGCATTATGTTAGAACCGAGGACCCGTTAAATAATATATTTTAGTGACGCACTTCCGTTTCATCCTAATTTCAAAATGTGCTCTACTATAATTTAATCTTGGGATTTTCATTTTGGTCATAATCTACCAAGATGTTCCCGCCCAGTACCTAATTACTAGATAATTTTGTAATCATTACACCTACCAAGCTAAAATGGGTTCTTCATTTATTCGAAAAAATGTTTTCAAAACCAAACTAATATTTCCGCGTGAGAAAAAGTGAACCATTGAAATTTAAACTTTTAACAATTTAATCTGTTGTGTTAAATTTAAATATGTTATTATGTTAGAAAACTTATATCTTTATTTATCTCGTAATATCAAACGAAACAAATCAAAGGAAATTATGTTGCTTCTTCTTAGAAGTTGGATGTTGGAGGTCAAAGTGGAATGATGGATGGATGTTGAATGTTGGAGGTCAAAGTGGAATGCTGTGGAAGTCAGCCAGTCGACGTCAACGAGGGTTACTTTGCTCAGTACAGATTTTTTTACATTAGCTCCACAAAGGAGGCTCCGAGGAAAATAATTTCCTTCAGGTCATCTTTGTTGATGCTGTTTGAAGGGTTTTTTAAGGAAAGTAAGGAGAGGAAGATCTGGGAACGAAAAAGGTACGAGAGATGGGTGAAATCTGTGGGTCAGAGTGTTCAGGAGTTATGAAAGTATTATTTCGTCTCACCCACTGCTGTGCAAGGCGATGGGTCGAAAGAGTTCGACTGGAGAGGTCAAAAGTTTCCCCTCAACCAATCTCTTCCGATCCGGCTCGCCACGCAGTAGGTTGGCAAACGCATCCGCCACCAAGACCTAGACAAATCTCACCCCATGAACGCGGACACCCCTTCTAAGTTACCAAACGTAGCGAACCACCACATTACTTAACTCTCGACAGGCCAAGATGCCAAACATGACGTCCGTAACTGTGGGGGTCGGCTGATAACCCCATTTTTTTTCTAAACTTTTAAACCAAAGAAAACACTTTTTCTTTTTTTGGTATATTTTTTTTTGTTATTTATGTTTTTGCAGGGAATATTACCTACCTATATTTGACAAAATATTTTTTCCTGCGATCAACGATTTTTTCACTTTTTTTTTTTTTTAAATCGCATATTATGTATTAATCCTTTGCGCAGGAATACCTAAAATACTAAAAATATATTTCATGTATTTAAGTAGATATAAGAAGGATAGTTATTTTGGGGTCTACCTTCGGCCCCAGTTGGCTGCGGGAGAGTTAAACACTACATTATTTTCTGCAATTACCATAACACATCGAACCGAACTCGAATGAAGGCGTAAACAAGACATCAATCTTTACCACGCCTTTAAACAGTGCTTCAAGTTCTAGTTATAATCTAGTATTCGATTTGAGAGTCCGGCCATCAAAGTTATTGACAAAAATAATGATTGTGAAATTAATAATATTTTCTAAAACATCATTGAACATTAACTGACAACTTTATTTAATGAAAATTGAATAACGGCTTAAAAACATTAATTTGATAAAATGGTAAAAATATGAAAATAAAGGAGGAATATTCCCGGCGTAAATATTTACCTCTGTTACTGAAATATTCGAAGAAATTATTTTTATTTTAATGAATGAGCTGATTTGATAATTTCAGTAAACATAATTATTTTTTCTTACATTTTTTTGGACCGAAAATTGACGAAGACCGAACTCCATCAAGTGGTTGACTTAACTTATATTTTTTTTATTATTTCATAAGAATATTTTGTTTGAAACTTTTTATTTTTATTTTTTTAGTTTATTTCTTAATTTTTAATTCAACTGTTTGAACAAGGGAATACATCGATGGCTTAGGGTTAAAGTGTGACAACTACAAATACTTACCTCCAAAATGAGTTAATACCACTGTTGGGTTTAAAACTTCGTGTTTTATTTATGGTCATAATGTGGTAGCTCTCAAATTTAAAATAATAAAGTTGACTGTTTTACCACCATTGTGTCGAATAGTATTAACATAAAAATATCTTAACCGCTGTTACGACGGTTTATATTTTCCCAACTGAGTTGCAGGAATAATAGTTTGTTTATAATAATTTGTTTGTTTATAATAACAGCTGTTACACAATAAATTTGCAATAAAATCCAAATAAATTTAATTAATAAATTTTAAGTTATCTTTAAGATATGAATATAAAGCGTGATGTTGTATCTTTCTAGCACCATTTAGATCAAAATTTTCACCATTTAAGCGAGATAACGATTTCTATAAGATCCGTAACAGCTGTTCCCAAAAGCAAACAAATAAGCCTGAGGGGTTAAATATAATTTAAACGACGTCAAATTTATAAGGTTTTAGTTCCGTAGATCTCGGCTTACTATTAGTTCTACAAAATTTTGTTTACAGCGAATATCGAGCTGACTTATACACCACCCTGATGCTATAAAATCAAATAAGCGAGGATTTAAAATCACCCATACACCACCCATTTTAAATCGCATTAATCTACAAGACCAATAATCATTCCGTTGATGTGAACAAGAATATAAAATTAAATAACGTGCTTTTATTTAATTTTTAATTTGAGTTTGAGTACAAAAATCAAAATTGAATTTTTTTTTTTAAAGTTAATTGTGTAAAAAAATGATTTTACTTCCTTTCTATTCATTATTAAGGTATATCGATGGATTTACATTATCCTCAATTGACTAAAGCATATTAAGTTTAATTTCAAAATGTTAGATATTTTTTATTTTAGATAATTAGTTAATGGACTTAGCATGTTCAGAAAGTAAGTGTACTGTGGCCAAAACGGACGGTGGTTTTTAGTTTTTTGAGGGTTGGCAACACTGAGTAGTGGAAGAGGATCTCTTGGCCAGAACGAGAATCACAGAAACATTGTAGTACGTAAACTCACGTTATCGTGTCCAGTTGCATGAAAGACGTCGGCAAAAAATCCCGCCAAGTGCTGTGATTCATTTTTTACGAACGGAAGGAGTAACACCTACAAGAAAAAAGGGAGGATTTCTGAGCTCTATTATGACTGGAAATAATAGTGGATGATTCATTACACGCCTGGGAAAAAAAACAGTCGTCAAAGTGGCGTCACACTAATTCCCCATCTGTCGAAAAATTGAAAACCACAATTTCGGGCTAAAAAATAATGGCCTCAGTGTTTTGGGACCGAAAAGGCATCATTTTGGTCGAATTTCTGCCTCAGGTTGAAACTATCAGTGCACAACAATATTGTGATACCCTAAAAAAACTCAAAAGGAGCATTCAAAACTAAAGGGGGAATGCTGACCAGAGAAATGTGCTTGTTTCACGAAAAAGTCCGTCCTCACATAGCCTATCCACCAATACGCTCTTGGACTCAATTGATTGGGATGTTTTGGACCACCCTTTATAATCCCCTGACTTGGCGTCTTCAGATTATCATCTTTTAACCTTCCTGAAGGCATCGATAGATAATAATAATTTTCAACCGACGAGCAGGTGCAAAAAGCGATCCTGAAGTGGGGAAGGAGCTGGCGGGAGAATTCTTCGAGGAGGGCATGAAGAAACTTGTGCCACGGCTCACCTCATACATTGAACGGGTTGGCGATAAGTATAACAACAATATCTTGTAATCTTTTTACTAATACATTTTTTAAAAAATAAAATAAAATTCATTACACTTACTTTCTGAACATGCCTCGTACTTTGATGAAAAAATGCATTTAGTAATAATAAAACTTTACATTTCTTAAGTATCTTCATAAATTTGTGAATATTGTTTTTACCAACGTTTTTCCAACAATTGACACTTTTTAGTTACCAAACTTTCTCCATGCTATCGATATTATAATCTCCTAAAAAATTATATCCTTCAACCGAATTCTTAAAGTGATATAATATAATTGTATGTATCAAAAGAGATCTAGCTAGTTTATTTGTATGAAAAATATTCATTGAATCTCTACTATAATTTAGTCTAGTTCTAGAAATTTTATCTTATTACTTTTTCGCCAAGTAACTTCTAGAAAATATTGTTAAAATTACTATGAACTTCATTTATTTGAAAAAAAAATTTTTAAAGAATAAAGTCAACTGCTAAATCCGCGTACGTAAAATTGTAAAAATAAATTTTTAAGTTTTAACGATGAAAAAACTTATTGTTAAGTCGTATCGTCAGGTTATTTCAGGTCGGAGGTACAACGAAAATATTCTTTCTGGATGTTTTTTCATTTCGTTTACCCAACCCAAATATCACACACAATGTGAAACAAAATGTTATTCTGTATTTTTTCTCACAGCAAGAATTTTACCTGCTTTTGTACAGAATAATAAATAAAAAGCATGTAGATTTGTTGGATAAATCCTGCGATTTCAAAGGCAGACACGTTTTCATATGATATTTATGTAAGGTATTATGTAAAACCCAAATTTTGAGTGAGCCCGTCTGCTGTGAACTGGTGTGAAAATATTTTTTTTACTATTATATTTTCTCGCTCGAACAAGGTGTAAACGGAATAATATGACGAATGTGCTTCCTTTCGTTTTCATGTTCTGGGTGTTATTAGATGCAAAAACGAAACGTTTTATACTACTTACAATATAATTACATTGCCTTCTAACAAAGCTCAATCCATGTAAAAAGTAAGTTGCATACACCAAAAAATACATTCAGGGCGTTGGCACATAATTATTATAAACTGGCTGGTTCCCGGCATGCGTTGCAAATCCATTTTCAAAGAAATAATTGTTTCTCCCTGAATCACCTTTCCCGTGCGTCCCTGTTCCGTTTTCGTTTATAAATTATAACCTTTATGTTATTCTGATGTATGAGCTATATTATTGTAAAGTTTCATTAAAATCCATTCTGTAGTTTTTGCGTGAAAGAGTAACAAACACACGTACAAACTTTCGCGTTTATTATGAAAGTTTATGTAAGACTAGCTTTTTCCCGCGGCTTCGTTTGCATGGTATGAGGGGGGTTCCAACTCCACCTCTTCCCCCCTCCCCCCTCCCGCATTCCACACATTCTTTCCCAGTACATTCAGTTTTCAAACTGCTCGCGTGCCACCTATTGCAATTTTTTTTATAAATTTCATCATGCCAGAGCTCACCAGTAGTTTTATGCAAAATAACGAACACAAAAAAAGAATTATCTAATCGGTGCAGTCGTTAGGAAGTTACGCGCGTACGTACATTTCGGCGATTCATTTTTAGATAGATATTAACTACGACGCCAACATCGTTTCCAAGGCAACGATTTGTTTGCGCATCTTCTGAGGTTTGCAATAACTCGATTTTGTTAGGGACAGAAAACGTATGATAAATAATTTTATAACGCCAGAGCTTATTCATAACGCCAGAGCTTACCAATATATACAGCCTATATTACTCGCAAATAATGTAGCTTTCTATTAGTGAAAGAAAGTCCATTCAGTAATTTTTCATACATTCATACAAACTTTCGCTTTTATAATATTACTAACTGACCCGACAAACGTTGTTCTGCCATATAAATTATTTCTATTGAATATTTTGGTTGTTAAATAAAAAATAACGAATGTATTGATTCTAAGTGTGTGGGGATGGGATATATGACAGAAAGAGGAACGGAACGGAGCGCTGTAGACGATGACGGCCGATGAAAACAAAAAAAAACAATAACTAAAGTAGGAAAATGAAATAAAGAAAATCAATCAATTGAGTGTACGAAATTTTTGTTAGTCCGTCTTTAGCCAACACAAATAAGCTCGATGGTTTGCCCACGCGAGAACATGATACAACCGAATGAAATATCAAAATGACGCGACGCTTCTCGTGAATGTCTTGCGCATGTGTGGATGCGGAGGACGTAGGGCCATCTGTCATTCAACAACATAAATAATTTCGTTCTGTTTGAAATACGAAAGACGTTTAAATTTGTTCATACAAAAATACTAAAATCGCGATTAAAAAATGGGAGGGTGGAGGTGGGAGGGTTAAAATTTGGGGTTATAGGTATTTTTTGATGCCAAATAAAAAAAAAATACTTACAAAAAAAAATTGTCAAAAAAAATTTAAAAAATTTCTGGGTAGGGACACCCTAATCACCTAGAGGTATGAAATATACTTTAAAATCTATTCTCATACCTACTAAATATCTTAAAAATCGGTCAAGGCGTTTCGGAGGAGTGCGACCACAAACACTGTGACACGAGATTTTTATATATAAGATAATAATTATGATAATAATAGGATAATACTTCAGTCTGACAAAATTAATATTGCGGTTTTGTAAACCGCCGAAATCAGTTAGTCTGTATTCAGCTTAGCGATTACTAATAAGTTTTCTTTCATCAAACTGTGCATTATAATTAACTTTAGAATTACAAAATTTCACCCAAAAAACAAAATTAAACCAAATTTCGTTCGACGCAATCTGACGTGTAATTCCTTTTAATGAACTCGTTCATCTCTTAATTACTCGAAACGAATTAAATTTTAAATAAAATATACCACCCACAGATAAAGATATTATAAGTACTGCGGAATTAATCTCTATGTTCACATTTCTTACATGTAAACAAAAGGTATAGTTTTTACTTAACACTAATCCAAACATAAAACAGTAAAATTAATTATAATTATAACTAAACTGTATTTTTAAGTCTTTCTTTATAATATTCATTAACATAATAATACAACAAATTCACAACAATGGTAGGTTCAAAGACACGTAAATACCCTAGCATAGGTTCTTCTGGTGAGGTGTTCACGAAACACTACATATAATATGTAAATCATTTACAGTAAATACTAGACCACGTAATATTATTTGTATCCTTTACGTATAATGAAATATTATTAATTGCATTAATTGTAAAATAAATAGTCGTCTATAAACAAAACTTAAATTAAACCTAGATGTAGATGAGCAAATCGTAAACCTTTTTTCATTATATATTACGCCCAACAAATCATTCGATTTGCGGGGTGGGCATGAATACCGCCGCCCGGGAACCATTTTTTTGGTTAACCAGCACCACTGCCATAGGTCACCCCAGGTGGTTCGTCACGTTTGGTGATTTATTTGACGTGCCTGGGTTCGTGCAAAACCTCCTAAATGTGTATGTATCCCAATATCAAGGGATGAGGTTTGTCTAAGTCTTGGCCGTTGCGTCTGCCCACCTAGTGCGCGGTGAGCCGGATCGGGAAAAACTAGTTGAGGAAGACCTCTTGACCTCTCCGACGGGACTTTCTCGACTATTCGCTTTGCACTGCAGTGGGAGGAATGAATGGTTACGTTCTCATACCTTTTTTCTTCTCAGAACTTCCTCTCCTTTCTGCCCTTAAATTACCCTCCACACAGCATCCCGAAAGACGATATATCCCTGTAGTGTAAAAATAAAAAAATAAAAAAAATCAGAGTGTGTAATTCACACGCGATAGAATTGAAACTAGAAAGTCGCCAGATATTGAGATAGATAGATCACTGTTTATTTTATCCCGTCTGCTTGTTTAGGAATAAATACATCCCAAAACACGTAATCGCGTTATACTTTCATAAGACCAAAAACGTCCCGAGCGACCTCACATTTTAAAAGCATTATATATCTCTCTTCCTCTCATGCAAACATATGTATTTTTTCTTTTAACCAGAAAGAGAACGAAATAATGCTTCTTATTGTCTTTCAAATGTGAAAGCCATCTTTCATAGATATTTTACAATCTCGTTTTTCGCGCGAAACTGAGGATTCCGGATTGTGAAGTGCGAATATATAGAAGCAAGCAGACGGGTTAAAGTAGTTTGAAGATTGGATATTGATTTCACAAAAATTGTTTTTTATTTATTTTTTATTTGGTAGGATACGAGTCTCCATTCGCTTGATTTCTGTCTCTCTGGCCGCTGAGACTTGACGGGCGCCTTGTCCACTGCGCTATAGAAGGCCCACACCAAAGTGCGAATTTACCGCATTATATTAGAACCGAGGACCGGCAAATAATAAATTTGTGACGCATTTCCATTTCATCTGAATTTCAAATTACTAACGGGGCTAAAGCAGTTTCACTTACAAAACTCGATCGTTTTAGCCATGCAGTTACTCAATGAATGCTTGTTGAGTGAACCGCCAAGGCCCCATCTTCACCATATCATAAACCGCAAATTGAAGACCGCAAGTGAGCTGGACACTGTGGTTCAAGTAGCGGCAGTATTATTTCCAAGTAATCTTACACTCTACAAACAGTGTTATTAATGATGAATGAATATTTGAAACGCTGCTGTTGAAACTGAGCTGACTGTGCTCGATGGTGCCCGGATTGTTGGAATTTGACGACTTATATCGATTTCAGGTGGCGGAATAACATACCATTATATCATAATTATCAAATCATATCGTATTATTCATCATATCATATTATCATTTGTAAACCATTAACCTTAAGGCGCACTATCACCGCTCAAAAAGAAGAAGATGGAGAGATATGTAATTACAAATGTTGGAGAGAACGCGCTAATATTTAAAACGATAAAATTATATGTAAAGTATAAACTGCATGTGTACGAGAATTGAAATAAATAAATGAAAATTTTTTTTTTTTTTTTTTTTTTCCTCTTGCAAAACGCTTCTGCTATTTAAATGCGCCCAGATGCATTTTTTTCTTTTATTTATTGTATAATGTTGATCTATTTACTCTATTCTTATTTTTAATCTTATTGTATGCTTTGCCTAAAAAGTTAAAGTTATTATTATCATGTCAACTGGGCTAAGATTCGTGTTTTATTTGAGAGCTTCGGAGTTCCATACATTCCAAAGACGTCCATAATCGAGTGTAAGTTTAAGTAGAGACAGTAACAGTTAAAATAACGACTCCCGCGCGAACCAATTCGGTCGACATTTTGTAAAAAAACTTGAGTTCGCAGGTAGCGCCACATGCTAGCCAGTAGCGAGAATAACGGCTCCCGCGCGAACTAAATCCGACAGTTGCGAAATCAGCTGAAATCAGACAGCTGTTGACAGGCCGCCATCTTGAGCGAGTAGCAAGTAAACTTGACTATCTTTCAACTTTTTTCGTAGATTGTCCACAATCTGCTAGTAAGATAGTAATACGATTACAATGAGCGAGTTTACAAAGAGATGTGAATTTTCCAGATAGTAGTTTGTAAACTCGCTCAATGTAATTGAGGCTTATGTATTTCCACTAGGCAATTAAAACTATAAAGCTGCTGTTACCTAGGCTATACTTTAAAAAATTATTATCTTAGATAATTGAGAAAATGGTTTCATAAATATTTTACGCCCAATTTTACTTTGACAGAAAGCGGATATAATAAATAGTCCTCAGAAAATGAAAGCGAGTTTCATATTTCCGGTAAATCTTTTACGGCTTTATTTTTTTTTTCTAAATAATTAACCGATTTGGGATCCTATTGAGGGTAGAATAACAGTACCTTATTAAATCTCCCGAACGCCAAAGGGATAGTCGCATTCCCTTCAGCAGCGTTGAGATATCCATTAGCAATAATAATTTATTATTTAATTACTCTAACTAGGTCAACCTTGTTGTAATCCGCTCACCCTGTTACCAGGAACCCAGAGAGGGATTTAATATGCTGCGAGTCGAGAATTTATACGAGGAGAAATGAGGTTTATTCATGCATTGACACTATCAACGTCACAAACACTCATTATTGTAGGCAGGTATGTACTTGCTATTTGTGTGTAAATCTTTACTGCGCTCTAGGTACCCAGTTATTACTGGTCGTTCAACGTAAGTTGAAGTGACCAACATATTCATGGTATTGTGTGTATTTTCGTATTACTATGACACTAACTTCGAACAGCGATGTCTTTTCGAAGCGTAACCGAGAAATAACATTTTGTCGTGCATATGTCTAATAATTATTATTAATAACGAGGAAGTTAGATTCACTTTGACCAAATTTTAATTCGAAACGTATTTGTAGTTACCTATTCGAAATTTTGTGAACTTGTGTTATTTCCACTGGAATATTCTTTTTTGAAGTCGAATAACAAAATTTATACATGCTGTATCCAAAATTGCGTTCGGTGAATAGGTACCATGTTTAACTGAATACTGGTTGCGATACCAAATGCCTACATGTTTAACTTTAAAAAATCGTACATTTTTAAGGAACATGTACAACGTATATTTTTGGAATATGTATTATTATTATTATAAACGATGTAAAAAGATGATTAGTAATTTTTGGTATACCTTGGGCAATGGGCATTAACTATGTAACAACTTTCAGATAATTTTATTGGGAAGTTTTTTACTTGTTTCGACACATCTGTGTCATTCACTAACAATCTTAAAACGGACTTTAATATTAAACAAGTAGAGAAATGATGATATATTATTAGATGAGGTAATGCGAGTGGTACTTTTGCAAATTATAACAAGTTATTTACAGGGTGCTCATTTTGTTAACTAAATTAATTTATGATTTCATTTTTTTGTTTTTTCTAAGGATTCTAAGGCGCCCAAATTAAAGTAAATATTAATATTTTAATGTTTGAGTTTAGTCAACATTGGTCCTATATTATTTATTGTAGCGGTATTTTGTTCTGAGCAAAAGACGAGGATTTAAGAAAATTCCAAAAAAAGCAATGGGGATGATTTTAAGATGAAATAAATATTCTAAGTAACAGATAAGTTTTAAGATTTTCACGGCCAAAAGCATTTTCGTTATATGTTTTTGGGGTGTTGTGGCTCTTTAGCCTAAAGAAGGAGGTAGCGCAACACGGCACAACACCCCAAAAACATATAACGAAAATTCTAAGTAAAAGTTTTTTTTATTTTTAACAGTCAGAAAATCAGCATTCATACGAAAACTTAATAAACATTAACATAATTAGCACTACAAAAAGAAAAAAAAAACGAAACAAGACTTCCTTTTCGAAAGAAATCAATTTCACAAACCTCGTTCCTACTTATATAAAACGGTGAAGATCTGCCAAGAAATACCGAACAATATAAAAGAAGAGGAAAAAGTATCTAAAATTAATAAGGAACTTACGTTAGTTAGTAATACTTTTTTTACATCAGCTTGACATGTCATCTTTGGGGATGCTGTGTGGAGGGTCTTTTTAGGGAAAAAAAAGAGAGGAAGCCTTGGGAAGAAAAAATATGAGGAGTGGGTACGAAAACGGGGTCAATGCGTCTATTGACGGATGAATGAATCCATTCCTTTCTCTGCGGTACAAGGCAATGGGTCGAGAGAGTCCGGGCTGGAGAGATCTAGGTCGGGTCTCCGCCAACCAGTCTATCCGGATCCTGACCGCCATGCAATAGGTAGTCCTAGACAAACCTCACCCCATGAACCCGGGCACTCTTGCTAAGTCGTCAAACACAGCGAACCACTTGGGGTGATCTACGACAGGGGTGTTGGTTCAATAAATGGTTGACGCCTCCCAAATTTTGACAAACGCAAAAGAACAAACGCGAAGTGTTTTTTTTTTTCTTTTTGATTTTTTTAGTGAAATATTGTATTTTGTATCTTTAATTTATTTATAATGTTATGTTAATGTTAGTTCATACTACGTATAATTAGTACATAGTATTATGTAACCATTGTACGCCAATATAAAAACATTGTACAAACAAGCCATAAGGCAGCCTGTTTTTCCAGATAAAACATTGATGCTTACAAGGAATGTTGACCTTTTGTATTGGTCTCAGGTCTCACGATATTCGTTACAAATTGGCTGTTTGCAAATCTCCCGATATTTCCTTATTTTTGTTTCCTCTGTTGGAAAAAAAAAACATTTACCGAAATTTTTTCCGATAAATCAAATAAGTTAAGTTCTTTCCTGAATAAACCATATGTATTTAAGAAGAATAGTCATTGATTTTTCCCACGCAAAACATTATAATATTGAAGATAGAGTAGCTTCACAATTATAAGATCCTCAGGTATAGAATGGTTCATATTAATCTCACTTAAAAATACATAAATTTATTCAAGGAAATCAATTTCGAACATTGTGTAAAGCTTTAGCCGTCCAGATGCAGAACGCCTGTGGTAATGCGAAATAGCATCGTGGATGGTGACCGGACAACTCAGAATCAACTTAACTCAACACTTCCTTTGAAACGTCATGTGATGAAAAAAAATCATAACGTAACCTATTTAACCAAAATTTTGAACATATTTTTCATATCTTTCAATGACTTTTCAAAGATGAGTTGAGTTGAGTTGTGTTGACTCTGAGTTGTCCAATCACCGAACGGACGCTCAACACTTACATGTGGGTTTAAGTTACAGTCTTCATAGAAGTATTAGTGAAGGATCCTATAATGGTGAAACCACTCTACATATAAAATTGTACAATGTCATCGGGCACCGGTGGCCTGTGGTTTTAATACTTGGCAACTTTACGATGTCATGTTCTTGTCGAATGCTTACAGTTGCTTATAATAAAAGGAAAAAAAACATGTTTTATGGTGTGCGTATCCATTACCGAACAAAAGGGAACGAGCAAACCATCAAAGATGTGCGTGTCTACATATATATATATATATATATATATATATATATTTTAATCCTTAGACTTTTTATCCTTCAAAATCTTATCTAGCAACTTTCTTGGCTGGATATATAAGTGTATGGATCGTAATGAACGAAGAAATATAAGCGAGCTGAACCGTGAATTACGGAAAAGAACGAAATAACTGCAAACGAATGCATTCAAAGCGTTACAGGATTCTAAATAATATTTTTTTTACATTACCTCCACTCCTGTGTCCTGAGAAAAATAATTCCCCTCAATGCCTATGTGACCTATGGGATGCTGTGTTGATGTTCTTTTTAGGAAAGGAAGGAGAGGAAAATCTGGGAAAGAAATGGGTACGAGGGGTGGGTGAGAATCTGGGAGTCGGTGTGTTCAGGAGCGAAAAACGTATGAATCCATCCCTCCCACTGTAGTGCCAGGCGATGCTCCAAGAGAGTCCTGTTTGAGAGGTCAAAAGGTCTCCCTCAACCAGTCTCTTCCGATCCGACCTTCCATGCAGTAGGTGAGCAGACGCATCCGCCATCAAGTTCCGGGCTCCCATTAACCCCACTTACCCCATTATCCCGGGCATCCCTGCTAAGTCACCAAATGTAGCGAACCGCTTAGAGTGACCTATAGGAGAAGTGTTGGTTATCAAATAAATGGTTCGCGCTGCGACGGCGTTACCCATATCTGCCTCCAATTATAAACATGACGATGACACTTGATAATATCATTTGCGCAGGGTTAAGTGATGTTAGTTTATGAATTAAAGTAAACAATATGGAAATATGTGTCATTAAAATAACATGACAATTTTTTAATCATATTTTTGTCGCGCGCTACGGCCATGGCAAAGATACATACTTACCTGTCATGGCGGGTGAAATAATACTAAAATTTGTATTTTCTGAACAATTTTTTTGGCATGAAATTTAAAAATTAAAAAATAAAAAATATATCACTCCATGGTAACATCAACCCTTTCAGACCGTGCGTGTGTATCAGAGTACATTACAAGGAATTCAGAATTTTTTCCTCACTATCTAAAGCGGTTATCATTTTCCAATTGCTATTACGAGTATGACTGGCTATGCAGGCTATTTGTTTTCTATTGAAATTTAGCTACCAGTTCAGGTGGTGTCATTTTTATATTTTGAAAGATAATGTTTGTGTTTAATCCTGATCAAATTATTTCTTTAGTTCTTTTTGTAATGTAAGTTTTGGAGGTATTTTGTTTTGTATTGGATTTTATTTTGGATTGAATAAAATGTTATGTTATTGGTTTACAGAGTAAGATTTATCATTTGATATGAAACACGCCTACTGAGATCTAATGTTCTTTCAAATGAAAGCAGCAATAACTTCTAAACTATTCAAAAAAATGTTTAAACAAGTCTACCAGTTGTCATTGTGGTAGTCAAACCATTACATCCCTGAAGGACGCGATGACTTGTAAGCACTCCGGAATTATGGATGACGTTCATTTAACAAATCATGCTAACATTGAAAATACCGGAAAATTAACCACAAAAATGTTGAGTTGGTCAAAGGAGTTGACCAATCTTGCAGTTGAAAGCCTGCTTTACTTTAGTGCGCAGCATTCTCTAGAGTGGATCTCAGGTATGCGGGCCAGAGGACACCGTCTTTGAACTAATGGTCAAGAAAATACGTTATAATAAGGAGGCACTGCTGAAAACCAGCTGCATTCCAGGAGATAACCTGAATTGTAGCTGAGCAGTGACCTTTTCGTCAATGCTGATACCCTGGGAAGACCTACTTGGTTAATTAACTGCATCGCAGAAATTGTAGAAAGAAACAACTTTAAGAAGAAGTATCATTTTACTTTTAATTATTATTCGTTCAAGAACGCGAAGCCATCCATTTAGTAATAAGTAAAATATAATTAGTGGTAAGATTTATGTATTTGAGAAAATTCTCTTTTGAAAATATGTAAAAAAAATTCTCCCACGGTTTCCTCATATAAGTAAGTTCCGAACCTTGAGAAATAATATATTTATGGCTGGTATTATATGAACACTTTCCTGTACAAATTTGGAACAAAATGTTTATTATTTTTAAAATGTTATGTTTAAGTCGGTAATTCGAATAGGACCACTAAATAGTATCCCATAAATATTTATTACAGCCCCAATATAAGTGTTCAAGAAGTGTTTACTGGTGGCATTTTATGACAATACCTAATGATAGGAACCCCTTTAATAATAAGATTTGAAAATTGTGCTTGTCCCTTAATCTTAAGATGCAGTTATTGAAGTGGCCCTTTCGGCCGTCTTTTAATGGTTTTATTGTTAGATTTTAAAATCAGAGTTGTGGGAATTTCTTAAAGATTCTGTTCCCACCATTTTAAATGTGCCATTTTAATTTTATTTTATAGGTTTACTTTAAATATAGCGACGTTTTTAACGGAGGGTAAGTTGAGTATTGGCGCTGGAATTGGGAGGTACATGTGTACCTTCAGTTGAAGTGTTTAAAGACTGGTCGTAGAAAGAACGAAGGAAATAAGACCTTCTTTATCAGGCTTGTGTGATCGTTTAGATCGCCAAAGCAGATCGAAAATAGACCCTTTGCTTTATTTATCAGCATTGTAGTTGCGCTAGAGCTGGGAGGTAAAAGTGCGCCTGCAGTTTAGTATTATGAAGAACTGACCATGGAGATATCGAGGGAAATTAGACCTTTGTTATTTGTCAGTGTTGTGTGATCGTGAAGATCACCCAAGAAAATGGAAAATAGACCCTTTGCATTTGTAATTTATTATATTTTAAATAAATTGTGGTGCAGAAGAAGAAAAAGCAACTTTCATCTGCAACTTCCATCATGTAGTGTTCTCATACTACGATAGTCGGAAACAATTATAATACGTAGTATACGTTTCTGCTTATAACCTTTTTCGTTCTACATTATCGCTATGCTAACTATATTAATTATAACCATATCACTTTGGCAATGTATTGCTTCATTTATTGTTTTTGCAAAATAAATTATTAAATAGTTATAATAAATTATACTTCAAGTTATTTAAGTGATTCACAAGTTCACTTTGCGCCATCATTTTTAATTAAAAGAAAATAAATCACTTTGAATACGCTTATTTAATCAAAATTAACAACATGTTTCGAAATCATGGTTTCTTCGTTAGGATAAAATGGAAATAAAAATAAAATTTTATTTTTTCTTGACGAAGAAGTCATTGCTTACGAAACGTGTTGATAATTTTGATTACATGAGTGGTACGTACAAAGTGATTTGTTTTCATTTACTTCTTCAAACTTCGCAAAATTACTTTGTGGCATCATTAATTATATATAATGAATAACAGATCACTTTGTATAAACCACTATATTATAAACAATATCTACATGTTTCGATAACAATGTTATCTTCATCAGGATATGTTAATATAAAGAAAAATAAATGACAAACAAGTATAACAATTGGATAATTTAGAAATTTTAGAAATTAGAAAAAGCATTAATAGTAAATTAAATATTATAAATAACCAAACATTTTTTTAAAATAGCCATCTTTTAAATTTATTTTTTTATTAATACTTACAATAAATTATAATTATTGATTTTTTTGATTTAGACTAATTATTTGCTCTTAAAAGTTTTTTATTATCTAAATGCAATTTCATTTTTCCTTAAATAATTTTTATATTTAATTTTGTATTACTATTTTTATGATTTGTAAGTAATTAATCACCTCTACTTTTTAATATTTTGTCTATGTTATAGTTTATTCTAATTTTTATATACTAAGAAACATAAATGAAGATAACATTGTTATCGAAACATCTACATATTGTTTATAATATAGTGGTTTATACAAAGTGATCTGTTATTCATTATATGTTTTCATTTAATTTAAATAAATTATACTTGTATTGTTTTCAATTCTTAATACATACCCACATACATAATGTAAGTAGAATAATTCTGATAATACAATTCTTTACTCAATGTCTCAGAAATTCGTTTCAATGACCTCAAAATATTTGTCCGACCTGGATAATGAAAAATTCCAAAAGTTTTTTCTTTGCATTTATAGAAATTTGAGTCTGGCATCATTGTTGGATGGCATATCGTATTTATTTTTCAGAATCAAAGTCACAACTTCATATATTTCATGAAAATGAACATCTCGTCTGCCCTCCATGTGACCTACTGTGGCAGTGCGGTATTAAAGTGGTAATCTAAACTTTTAAGTCTTCGGAAAACAAACAGTGGAATTCTGATTGCATACGTAACCATTAATTTCCGTCCTTGTGAAATAATTTTCATTTGTGTAAGACCATGTATTTCGAGCTCTCTTAACAACGCCCCGGAAGCCTGACAAACATTTCAATTAGGTTGAATTAAGTGTATAATTTGTTTTGTTAAAACTCACATCGAAAAAGGTTTCAATTCCGTTTTGTGAAAAATACAATCCAACTTTTTAACATTTTTCCGCACGTGTAATTTTAAAACAAAATTACATAATAATTAAGATCCTTTAGATTTGTCTGAACTCTTGATGATTTTTTCGGTAAGTTATCTTTGAATTTCATTTGGTATGTTGGATTTTAAATTACAGGGATGTTCAATTACAGAGAAGAGTAAAAAACAAACATTCCGTTGTGACCGATAGTTCATTTTCCGATTTTTCATTTTTAATCTACCTGTAAATAATTAAAAAATGATAAACCAATTTTAAGTTTCATTGAAGAAGAAGAAGATAACACAAATAATGTAAAATTAAATATAAAGAGAACAAGACACAGAAAAATACAATAATAATATTGATGGAAATATCCCTCAAAAGTGATAAAAAGGAGGTTGTGCTAATAAAAATTGTTATATTTTTAAGCAGTTTGGTTAATGGGTGCTTTTCTTTCAAAGTATATATTTATTTATTTATTATAGATAGATACAAAAGAAAGTACAAATTACATATTAGGAAGCTTTGCCTGTCCAACTAGGAAAGTTTCCCGTTCCAGGACAGACAAATTAACATGTTTAGTTCATATTATTCCTGAAATGTACATAATTACATAACAAAAACAAAACAAAAAACAATGTTTCAGCAATTAGCATGATGATGTACAGCAATATTTCTTTCGTGTACTTATAATGGCAATGATTATACATTTTAAAGGATTTACTTACAGGAATGCACAATTGGAAGAATTCTCAGAAATTTGCAGGATTAATTCCTCTTAGCCTTCTTTACCACGGGTTTTGTTATTTTTCACTTGGTATTAACTAGTTTCAGTATGAACTTTGCGTATTATATTATGCGAGGATTGATATCAATCACCTCGAACACCGATACTTGCGAGTTGTGATGAATAATGACAAAGATACGTATCCCATAAAATGCACTGAGGCTCTTTCATTCGTTTTTGCGAATGTGAATAATTTTCAAGAATGCAATGTGATAAGTGATTGCGATGTTTTGTTAAGCGAGTTATATTAACTAGGACTTCGTCCCGCGGCGCTGTTTGTCGACACACTGACGTTTTGGGGGACGAGCGGGGAAAAGACAATAATCATTGCATAAGACATGAAATTTCAAAACCAAAATAACAAACAAACGATCCGCCGAACGTCGGTGGTTTGTGGTTTGGTATATTTATGCGCCAAACGCAGCCAATTATACTTTGCGCTAACAGTACATTTAATATAAGTTTTCAGTTTAAGTAATATTTTTTTTTATTTTGAAAAGTTTTAATTTTCAATGTACATTTGTTAGTTTAATTTTAAATTTTTTGCGACCGGTTTCGACACGTCCGGGTCATTCACAAGCAAACTTAAGGTTTAAGTTTGCTCGAGAATGACACGGATGTGTCGAAACCGGTCGCAAAAATTTTAAAATTAAGGTACATTGAAAATTAAAACTCTTCAAAACAAAAATGTCTAGAAATTGTTACACAGTATACAAAAAATACCAATACCAAGAAATACAAAAAATATTTTTTTTATTAAAGTAAAGAGGAAGACCTCACATTGTAATATTTCTTCATATAAGACTAAATCCTTGTCGAATCTTTTTGATTTTTCTATTTCACATTTTTTTTAAATTTTTTTTGTTTACTTACATTTTTATCTACATTATGTAATATGTTTATAGACAATGTCTACACACATAAAATATAAATAACACCATTAAATCTTTATAATCTAAATTTCTTTAACTTTAAAAATACTAATTCTGTAACCATTTCTTTTATCAGTAAGAAATAATACTTCATAAAAAAATATTATTACAAATTAATATTTCATAATAATTTAATATACACGTTTTTTTGGGCTAGATGTTTTAAATGTTTCATCAACTTTTTATTTTGATACAATTTTTAATTTGAACAGAATTAATTCGGATACCGACGTATTTAGCGTTAGTGAAGCTGCATTTAAAAGGCAAGCTCTATTACGCTCTATTAGCTGACGTTGACGGAAAGACATACCACAGGATGTTAAAGGAAGAAAAAATAAATATTGGATGGGACAGATGCAGGGTCTTCGATAATTTAAATATCATGAGATGTTTTAAATGTAATGGGTTTAATCACAAGGCTATAGATTGCAGAAACCTAAAATCTTGTCCAAAATGCGCAAAACATCATGATGTTAAAGATTGCACCGAGGAGGATATTCAGTGCATCAATTGTATAATGACTAGCAATAGATTAGGACTGAAACTAAATAGTGGTCACTCAGCCATGAGCAAGGAATGCCCAATTTATAAAAGAAAACTAGAAGCAAAAATGAGCAGAATCTCTTTTTTATAAAAAAAAGTTACGAGAAAGATGAAATTATATACCTGAATGTACAAAGCATCATGGCACATTACGAAGAGGTAAAAATACTTTTAGAGGAGAAGAAACCTTTTATGCTTATGATGAGTGAAACACATATTACTGAAGATATTCAAGATAGTGAAATTAGATTTGAACATTATAATACCATCCGTTGCGACTCACATAGTCAACATACAGGAGGAGTGATGATTCTCTTAAGCAATAAAATTCCATATGAAGTAATATCGAACAATCAATTTGAAAAACATTGTTGGATCTTAGCCATCACCATTAAATCAGGAAACAAGAAAGGTGTATATACTGTAATTTATAGATCGCCAAACACAAGCAAGTGCGACTTTTTAACATATTTTCAAAGATGGTGCATGGAAAATTTACAAGATGAAAATATAAACGTTATAGCTGGAGATTTTAATATAAATGTTAAAGCAAATGCAGACATATACACAAAAAAACTGAAATCTATTATACAAGCTACAGGGATGAAACAATTAGTCAAAGATTTTACACGAATTACAAATATCAAAAAACGACGATTGATCTGGTAATCTCAACTTAAATATTAAAGTACTAGATAATCCTAAAATTACCGACCATAAAATCATTCAAATTCTAATAAATGACAGAGAAAAATGCAACTCCAGTAAGGAAACACAAATAACAATATTTAAAAATTACAAAAAATACAATCAGGAAATTTTCATTCAATCCTTAGAGACTATTAATTGGAATGGAATAAATCAAATGGAATATAACCAAAAAGCTGACCAGATGATATTAAACTTTAAAAAAATCTATTGATGAAGTTGTTCCAGAACAGAAGATACATAAAAGAAACAATAATAAATGGTACACAAGCGAACTACGTACAATGCAGCACGATAGAGATGCAATTTACAAAAGAGCATGCCTTACTAATAGTATTACGGATTGGGATAACTACAAAAAAGCGAGAAACAAATACTCCAAAGACATAAAAAGAACGCATAATGAGTACATAAAAAATAAAATAAACTCAGAGGAAGGGGATCCCAAAAAAATTTGGAAAAGCATAAAAGAATTAGTACATGGCGAAAACAAAGACGACATAAAAATTGTAAACTTTCCAAAAGAGATAAACGAAGAAAACATGGCTAATAACTTTAATAAATATTTTATAGAAAGTATCATTCAAATTAACAAATTAATGCCCAACATTGCTGTTAACCCCACAAATGATAATATCGACCCAAACAAAGAATCATTGGTCTTCAGAAAAATAAATGCAGAATATTTATTTAACATTTTAAACAAAATAAAATCAAAGAATAGTTCAGATGGATTAACTATTAGTAAAATAAGAGATGCTTTTCCAGTAATTGGATCTACTGTATTAAATATTATCAATGAGACGATTGAAGAAGGAAAATTTCCACAGTCATGGAAAATATCTACTATTATACCGGTTCCAAAGGTAAAAAATACCAGAAAATGTGAAGAATTTCGACCAATCAACACCTTACCAAAATATGAGCAGATTCTTGAAGTTATAATAAAAGAACAAATTTTGCAATATCTAGATAAACACGATATTTTATACCAAGTGCAATCAGGGTTCAGATCTAATAACTCATGTGAAACAGCATTAAACGTAATTGTCGAAGAATGGAAGGAAGGAATGAATAATAATAAATTTATCTTAGCAATATTTTTGGATTTTCAAAGGGCATTCGAAACTATAGACGGAGACATACTAATAAGAAAGCTTAAAGAAATTGGTTTCTCATCTGTAGCCATTAAATTAATACAAGAGTATTTGAGAGACAGAAAGCAGGTAACAAAAATAAATAATCAATTTTCAAAACCAATGGAAAATAAGTTAGGAGTACCACAGGGATCGGTCCTTGGACCTCTATTGTTCATACTCTACATATATTAATGACATGGTGAAAATATTTTCAAAATGCAAAGTACGACTTTTTGCCGATGATACACTAATATACTTAATTGGAGATAACTATGAAGAACTAATACACATTTTAAATAATGAACTAAATTATGTATCAAGATGGCTAAAAATAAATAAGCTTAAATTAAATACAAAAAATAAAACAAAATGTATGGTGATCGGATACAAGAAGACATCCAGTGAAAGCAAAATTAAAATTGATGGTGAAATTATTGAAAATGTTACTGAAATGAAATACTTAGGAGTTATATTAGATTCCAAACTAAACTTCAATAGACATGCTGAATACACCCAAAAGAAAATTGGCAAAAAGATATCTTTTTTTGGAAGAATTCGGCCAAAAATTTCTAGAAAAACTGCAATCACCATATACAATTCAATTATTGCTCCACACTTCAACTACTGCTCAAGTATACTTTTCCTATGTAACGAAAGAGAACAAAATAAGTTACAAATTCTCCAAAACAGGGCTATGAGAATAATTCTTCGACGAAACAGATTTTCAAAAATAATTAAAATGTTATTTTAATTATTTGTTATTTTAAAATGTTATTTACTTTGTACAATAAAGACATTCACAGATATAACACAAGGACGTGCAAGGAAATTAGGCTACAAAAAAAGGACAAAGCGAATATGCAGAACAGTCTACTGTACAAGGGAATGAAGTTGTATAACACACTACCAGAAACTTTAAAGTCCACACCAATTGGAAAGTTCAAGATGTATTGTAGGAGCTACATAAAACTTGAAAAAATATAGTGAATATGAAATATTTTAATCAATTAGAAATTTGTATACTTCAATGTACAAATTACTTAAATAAAAATTATTATTATTGTTATTAAATTACAGCTAGTATAGTTTGTATGCCTACTATGTACTTATATTAGGTCCTTACATATGAAATTGGCGTTTTGCCGACCTGGCAACTTTGATCTCAAATATCTTCTCTTTGGTTAGGTATTCCAAATTCAAATTTATACAGCTATTTACTCCTGTATTTGTGTTTCGAAAATTATAATTCAATTGTTTTTTCCTTAATTGTTTTTTTTTCTTTGCGTCACTTAGTTTACAAAACGGAAAACTTGAAATATCGCGTTATTTACGAGTACGAGTTCCACCGTGGCACCAGTGCTGCAGAAAAGGCTCGAAGGATTAATGATGTGTATGGTGACGGTGCCGCAAAAGAAAACACAGTGCGTTTTGGTTCCAACGTTTTCGTTCTGGAAATTTCGACCTGCAGAACAAGCCCCGTGGACGGCCGGAGACCAAATTTGATAATGAAGAATTGAAGGCTATTGTGGAAGCGCATCCATCGCAAACCACATCCGAGTTAGCTGCAGGCTGCGGTGTTAGTGATAAAACTGTTTTAATCCACTTGAAGCAAATTGGGAAGGTGAAAAAGCTTGAAAGGTGGGTACCTCACGAATTGAGTGAAGCAAATCAACAAACGTGCGTTAGAACGCTAGACCACACACAACAGACGGCTATCAAATTATAGGAGCTTCAATTGGAATGTCTAAGACATCCACCGTACTCTCCGGACCTTGCCCCAATTGATTACCGTTTTTTTTCGAAATTTGGATAACTTCTTGCAAGGGAAAAAATTCAATTCCGGTGGGGCAGTCCAAACCGCCTTCAAAGATTTGATTGATTCCCGTCCGAATGGTTTTTTTAGTAAAGGGATCGATGAGGGACTACCTATGAGATAGCAAAAGTGCATAGATAGCAATGGTACATACTTTGATTAAATAAATATATTATATTTAAAATCGACTTTATGTTCCTCCCATACAAAACGCCAATTTCAAATGTAAGGACCTAATATTTAGCGTAATACTCTTAGAAATGTTTTTAAAAACGCATTAAAACACCAAATTTTGTAATGTTTTTGAAAGATCAGTTGACTTGAATTGAAAATCACAGTTTTTACGACAGAATTTCTTCATGAAAGAATTTTGAGACGGAAACTATAAAACTATGGAATACTAGCTGGTTCCCGGCATGCGTTGTAATTCCATATTCAAAGAAACACATTGTTTCTCCCTTAATCACCTTTCCCGTGCGTCGCCATCCCCCTCCTGCGTCCCCTTCCTAGCTTTATAAATTATAGCTTGTATATTATTCTGATGTATGGGCTATATTTTTGTAAAGTTTCATTAAAATCCATTCAGTAGTTTTTGCATGAAAGGGTATCAATCTAACATACATCCATACAAACTTTCGCGTTTATAATATCGGTAAGATGGTCACCCTACTTGTTTACTGCGATATAATTTATTAGTTTCCTTCAGTTTAGTAGGTATAGTACTAAATTGATACGTACGACTTTACAATGACCGTAAGCGAAAGAGAAAGATGCGTAAAACATACGTACGACAGAGAAAGGCGTCGGCGGGGAAGCACGCCGCTTTTCCGACCTTAACCCTTCAAATAATAAGAAAATAATTTTCTGTCAACTTTTGCCTGTCAAGGTTTGCGCGCAAAATTCCTGGTTCTTCCCATGCTTTTTAAATGATCCTATTTATTGTTTTTTTTTAACGCTTTTGCAAAAATAAAAATTGTTCTAAAATTTAGATAAAATAATCTTTCCGATATGTTTATTAGAAATCATAATTTTTGTTTCTAAATATTAAATTTTTAATATTGGAAATGTAAATTGGCTAAAAAATGCATACCTGCGAATATTTGAATTAAAGTAATTAAAATAGAATAAACATCAAATTTTAAATTCAGATTCCTTTTCTAAACAAAATTTGTTAAAAAACTGTCACCTCACTTTTGATCACTTTCATACAATTTTATTTTAAAATTAAATGTGGGTTACGTCACAAATAGGCGCAAAATTTAACCGTCGCTTTTGATCAGGTTTGTAAAATATCTGAACAACCTAGTTCATATTATTCTAAGACAATGAGAAGCATTATTTCTTTCCGTATCTAATATAAAAGAAATCACAAATATTCGCATTACAGAAAGAGAGATATCTAACTTTTAATAATGCACGGTCGCTCTGGGACAATCTGGGTCTCCTGTTGTTATAACGGCATATGATGTTTTGGGACAACTTGGGTCTCCTGTGATTAAACGGGTTAAACTTTCATATTTCAACAATGTCAGGTTTGGCGTATGATATACTCATAATTTGTAAGAAACATTATGGTAACAATAGTCTTTCATCAATATTTTATTGTGTTACTTTTATTCCACGATAAAATTAAACTTACGAGTATAATTAACGTCATCCGAGGCTTGCCCTAGTGAGGTGAAAATTTAAAATGTAAAAGATAATTCCATGTAAAGAAAAAATAAACAAATAATAAATAGTAATTTATCCAATGAATTAATGATGTTTTGTATGCGCACTGTCACATCCAGGTGTGAATCCGATGAATTTTAAGTTTGACGGTCCGCACGTAAATGGCTTTGAAATCGATCAGGTGATCAGGAGATATCATTAATATTTTAATAACGTACAATATATTATCATCTTATCAACAATTTGTCATTTTAATCACGACGCTACAGATATAATTAATATTATCTCTCCTCTCGTGAAGTTGGTTCTTTTTCAGGCAACAAGGTATATTTTATGAAGATGTACCTAACATTGGAATTTATTTAATTCATTATTCTGGGTATGTACATATTGTTTACAAGTGCGTAAGAACGATCACATTGTGAAAACGAGATTGAACCACGAAAAAAATACCTACCAGATAGATTAAGCAGATTAATTTTGCGAAGGAAAGAAAAAAGATAGATGTAAGAAACTAGCAAATTGGAAACAACAATTGGTTCTAACAAATAAATATGTTCCATTTATTTATAATGGATAACCACAAAGTTATAGCTTCATTCATAAGTAAATACGAATGTGTTCAGGATTCCACGACAACTTCAAAAATTATTATTTCAATATCCCTTTTGAAAAGTCATTAAAAGTTATGAAATACATATTGAAAAATAGCCCAAAACCTTAGCTTACGTAACCTATTTAAGGCGCCCCTACCCGAATTTCTACTGATTTCTTACGTATCTCCCTTAAACATTTGAAGTTTTTAAGCTCTTAAAAAAAAAATTGTTTTTGAAGATAATATATGTAGACGCGTTCCACCCCGAAACGCAAATTATATAAAATTCCCTCAATAGAAAAAAATCGCAAAGTATGCTTCGAAAATTATTGTAAACACTTAATTAAATGAAGACAATATAAGCGAAACTCAATCGAAAATCTGAAAACAGAAAAATCAGAAAAAGATATTGACACATCTGGGACTCGATTGAGATTAACTCAATCGATCAGATTTTCGATTGAGTTTCGCTTATATTGTCTTCATTTAATTAAATATTACAATTTGAGGTTTTACTCATAAAGTTAAAATAAAAATAAAAATATTATAAACACGTTTGTTTCAGTTATTTTATAAGTTATAGTTGTGAAAAAATTTACAGTGTTTCTTTAAATGATACTTAAGATACCTTCCATGAGATTTTTGCTCTATTTTAAACGAGTCGTGATTTGTCAAACATTTTCACAATTTTCGCATCGATTTTGTCGCTTTAAATACTAGCGCGCTCCTCTAACATTCGTAATTTCATATCTCTCCATCTTTTTCTTTTTGAGCCCAGTTGCGGCGCCTTAATAATTTTTTTATTACTTTTCAAAGAAGGTGATGAAGTTGCATATTGTTGGGTTGTCCGGTCACTATTTTCTCCACATGCAATTTCATCCATGTGTACATTGCCGGCAGTGTAAGATTGTTAGGTTAAATTCACGAACGTGTAATTTCTTTCAACATATAACCATAAAATCATTGTGCAGCTAACCTTAAGTATGGGCACGACAGAGGCACTCTCTTTCCGCAACAATGAATCCTATTCTTCTTGAATGTCCCTCCCAACCCTACTAAGACCGGAGAAAACAACCCTCGGGGAATATCTTGAAAATACTGGGAATTGTAAGATTCCACCTCCAGGTGACATTAAAAACACAACCTGTTCCGCTGTCTCGGATTCTGGAAACCCTTTTCGATTTAAGATGCAACATGACATATTTATTTATCACGCTGTGTTTTTATCGATTAATCACTTGCGCGTGAGAACAAATAAAAAAGTAAGGGGGTGCGAGGAAATCCACATAATTAATGAATAATACAAATTAAAAAAAAAAAAAGAGTGCGTAATTCACACGAGATAGAAGTGAAACCAGAAAGTCGATAAATGTCGCTTTCTTTTGCATGTTTATTTTAAAGTGGTTTGAAGATCGGATATTGATTCACAAAAAAAATTGGATTTCGTAGGAATCGAACCCCCGTCCGCTGGATTTCTCTGGCAGGTGAGATTTGCGACGCACTATACCGCTGCGCTATGGGACGCGCTCGGCGAGGCGCGAATTTACGCATTATATTCCAAAGACCCATAAAAAAACAAAGCGGCCAAACCTTGAGTGCCGTTTGATGCATCCCAGGTGCCGTAGTGCGTCATTTCTGTTTCATCCGAATTTCAAATCACTCTATCGGTGCTAAGGAAGTTTCACTTCAAAAATAGAGATAGTGAAAATCAGCATAAGCAAATACAATCAAGTAAAAAAGAATACAAGCAATTTGATTTTGCAAAACAGATTTAGTTAGAAATCAAATAAAAGGTACGAGTATATAATTGATTAATAAATACCTACTTAGAAAGGAAACTGGGAGATAGAGACTACAACGAAGCCCAAGGTAATACCTACAAGGAAATAGCAGCAAATAATATAAGCGAGCGGAAGAGAAAACAAGATACAATACGAGAACATAGTGAAGGAGATTTAGTTAGAAATATCCTTTGAAGATTGGTTGTGAACCCGAGGCAATTTTCGTATACGAAAACATACATCTTGTTGTTGATAACGTAGATCCACTATAAAACTGCCGCCAGAGTTCTTGCGAATAGTGTTACGTTATACCCTTTACAGTTAAACAGCCACGGCCACTGTGCATATATTATAATGCGTGAATATATTATGGTTTAGGTATCTTTGTATAAATGTGGACACATTAACCCTCCAGTACTTTTCTGCAGAATGCCCTCTAAACCAGATCCCGAAGGGCACATTTGGTCAATACGACCGCGATGCCGAAAAGACCGATGTCACCCTATAGCAGACAAATGTAAACATCCTAATATAAGAACCACCAAATACACATTAGGAGAAAAAATTTAAATTGATGGACACATCTGGTGATCGGTTTTAAATATACGTAAGCCTTTACACCGACCCTCATTATAGATACACGGATCACATATGTACCCTTACTTAAACTGTAATATTTAATATTTCAAAAAATATGTATTGTTATTGTCCTTCTATAACTATTTTTTTCTAAATTGTGTGCCTATTTAAAATAATTTTTGTATTTATTTCATAAGTTCTAATAAGAACATTATTATATTTATTTTTTGTATGTAAATACTCCTCCCATAAACACGAGCTCCTACATAGAGCTCAACTTATGGAGTAGTAGAATAAAATATTAATTTTTGTATAAATTTGCATATGTAATCATCATTAATTTGTAATGTAAAAACCAAATTCTTGAAATAAATAAAAATAAATTAAAATATTGGCCGGTCGTTGGCTGAGTTCGCATCGCGTTTGGATCCCACCCAGGCGTTCGATGCCTCAGCTGGCTAGTACCTCCATCACGACAAAAGCAACATTCTCCGCTTACTGTGAAGGTGGTAAGAGATTTTCAAATATTGTCAATATTATTATTAACCCGGTAATGTTTGTCTTTCTTTTTTAAATAAAAAAAAATTAATACGACACCGAGCAAAAAAAAATTCACCAAAAAAACTCGTTAACGGTGAGTATGAAATTTGCGGTTATTATTATCTAGAAATATATTGCTTAAGGCGATCCACTAGTTCACTACTGTGCCGTGGACAGTAGTTCTTCGGTGGACGCCATAGGGGTCACTTTGAATAACCGAATTCGTCGACTAGCGGCCGTATTGTAAAATATCAACGCGAAAATGCATATTTTATTTTATTTTGGGAAGATTGGGTGTAAATATCAACTTTTTTTGCGATTATTATAAAATAAACTGAATTTGCCACATTACACAATAAAACCATATCCGAAAAGGGGTTTATAAATAGGAGAGTTTGGACTTGAAAGTGTGTTTTTTAGACCTTATACTTTATTTTTTTATAGGCTTATTTAAAAACTTATAAAAAAAATTATCGATATTTTTAAGAGCCAAGGTATGTTCTACACGCAGTATTTAATTGAAGCATCTACAATACTTCTAAGCGATCAAATTATCAAAACAAAAACACATGATTTTGCATTATTTACTATGACTTCATCTTAACGTTTATTTCATTGTGAGTTATGGAACTTTAAAGTCTTTGCAAAATATGATGACAAGAACCTGCATTGTTTAAGTATTTCATGATTGTTTTTAATTACACAAAATATCTAACTTAACAAGTAAAACCTCAAATTGAAATGTTTAATCAAATTTAAATGATTAAAAATAATATAAAACGGTTATCACTAAGGCAAAACCTACAAATTTTCAGAAACAATGTATTGTGGGAAAAGAATTTTACCTTAATATTTTAAAACACATTATTTTACCCTTTACCTTTTTGGTCATATACCACAACATCCTTCTTAGATTATTTTAATTGGACAGAATTTCCTCTGCAAACAACATACAAATAATTAGGGAGATTAACCTTGGGTACTCCTCTCCCCCATGCAATGTTTAACTCATCTCATATCATAGGTCACACGAACAAGCGTACGTGACGTCAGACCTGCCTGTCGCTGTGTGAGTATGTGGAAATATGGTCCTGCTGCGAAGAGCTCCGCTATCTCTCTTTTTGATAATATAAAAATTCACTATTTGTGTTAAAGGAGATTTTTCAAACGAACTATTAGCACCTCTTGTCACCAATTATTTAAAATAAATAAATGTAATTGGCTTCATAAATATATTATGATTGAAAACCCAAATAATACCCCGCTACCGCTACATGTATTTTTAATTGTCATCCACTTTCAAGATACATTTTCAGAAAAAGTATTTGATTTTCATAAAATGGGTGCCTTTAAATAGGCGATAATAATTATTATACATTATAAAAACTTTGATTTCCTTCGTGGTATGACCTTATTTTTAAAAATTATTATCAGTCTTTAGAATCATATAAGGTTTCAATTAATCACCGTTTTTTTATTATTATTTTTGTTAAAGATATATACATATTTTGCTTTCTAACTAAATAATTCGAGTTCACGGCTATTATCATAAATACATAATATTAATATAAAACAAAATAATATAATAATACATAATTAATTAATTTAATTAATTAATTACTTAAACAAAATAAAATTAGAATACGTTATTATTAATCATAATAATACATACAATAAGGAATTCTCAATATAAGGTATACCTAGATTTAGAGGAAAGTTTACAGAATACATTTTTGAAATATTTTATTATTAAATTCAGTGCTAGCGCACATGTCGAGGAATAAGGAATTCCAGTGAAAAATATTATGGATTTTAAAAAATATGTTCATATAGATCGATAAACGCTGATTCTGAATATATAAGTAGTGCAGCGGTAAGGCGCTTGACTCGCATTCAGAAGATCGCGGGATCGAACCCCGGCGTGGCAAATAAATTTTATTTGATTAATTTTTTTATTTCACAATGTATTCATTTAAAATAATATATAGTATATTTGCGGCACGTTCCAGAGTGGAAGATACTCTCAGTATCGCCCTGGTGTAAGACCACAAACAAAATTAAATAATTAAAATGAAATCATTTTCAGCTACAACAACATCAATAACGTCGTATTTTCCAATCTTAGCACTCTAGCTCACTGAAAACTCACGGACCGCCACTTGTAGGTACCTACTTTTTATGTTTTCTGGTCACATAGTCCGCAAAATCTTTCAGCAATAATTACTGCGACCTTGGAACCTCCCATGCAATACATCTACTTTTTATTTATTTTCAACCTGTTTCAACTTTAGGGATGCTGTGGTTTTTTAGGAAAGGAAGGAAAGGAAGTGCTGGGAAGGAAAAAGATATAAGGAGTGGGTATGAATCTTGAGGTCTGTGTGTTCAAGAGTGACGGACGAATGAATCCATTCCTCCCACTGCGCTGTAGGCGATGTTCCGAGAGAATCCTGCTGAAGAAGTTTAACCTTTGGGTGACCTATTTTGGTGACCTATGGCAGAGATGTTATCCAATGAATGATTCCCAGGGCGGTTGTATCCATACCCACCTGGTATTGTTATTGTTAGTCACTATTCATTGAAATGCTTAACACCTGCCATGGTGTTTCCAGTGATTAATAGTTCAATATACAACAGTGTTGGTTTGTAATTATTGCTGTGCGACGAGTCACAAGAGCATGTGATTTAATTTGCAATGGTAAATCCATGCTTCTATGAAGGGTTACGATGTTATTCAAAACGGCATTTGAAATCCAGGAGTTTTGATCTATGAAGAGTATAATAATTATTATAACATACATGTTTCCAGGCATAACTTGTCACAAATTAAACTAGAAGATAAAGCTAAACAAGTTATTTGATAACGAGGACGAGGATAGGTTAGGGGCATGAGGGGAAACTGAACGGATCAGATAACAAAAGACCTCTCGTAATTGGTTAGATGACCCATGTAGTGGGGTGATCGGGGACATTGACCTTGTAAAAGGGCAATAAATATTGACAAGATTTTTATATTGCATGGATCAAACTTATTTCACCACATTGATCTTTGAAGTAACTCTAGTGTGCAAGAATGGCACGTACTTCACATTTTAACCACTTAGGCATTTTGCCATTGAGTAAGTCTTTTTGTCTTAAACGAACTGTCAGATTTCTAAAAAATTTGTGTTATTTCCGCTTTGTAATTAAAGCTCTATAAATAAAATACCAGCCAAAAACTAAAAACTGTTTTTGAAAAGTTATTAAATAAGCTTTCAAATTACATTATTACAAATAAATATTAACATTTGTAGATATTGAAATTTTGATTGCAAACGTAAAAAAATTGTTATAATGACTCACGTGATGTATTTATGTGAAAACGTTACTAAAATGACGGATTATGTAAAAAAAAAAATAATTCTATCATATAAATGTACCTATAATAAACAATTTTGTCGCCTTACTTTTTTACCATTTCATACAAGAATATTTAATAAAAAAAATAACAATATCTAACGGTGCGCAGGCGATTTGGCGGGTGAAAACTTTTTCTACAAAATAAGTCTTTTTTGTGTTTTTATGTGGACAACTTTGAATAGAAATGTGAAGCTTGATTTAATATGAATCTTCTACTTTTTGGTTTTAGGGTTGTCACTAGAACAAAAACGGAGTTATAACGATTTCTGTGGGAACACACGCGTTAGCTTGAAAACAAGCTTATTGTACTTGATCTTTGTTGTCGTGTAAACAAACTTAGGGGTCGGAGTGGTTAATGACATGTATATGACGTATATCTTGCACATATTTTATTTTATTGATCATTCACTGGATGAAGCAAAACTCAGACATGAGTTTTGAATAGCGTTCTTTATGAAACTAGTTGTTTTTCAAACAAAACAAATAAATTAAACTACTGTGATTATTGAAAAAAGTTTCAGCGACTTCTTTAATCTTTCTTACATAACCTTACCCACCCTAACACTGCCCAATGATTGACCTACGCTGACCGGGCATAATAATTTTCTACCTTCACGGACTGACCGTGACATATCGTTTACAAACCTCATTTAGATAATCTTACCTACTTTGTTTTATGTCAAGTGCAAATACAAATACAAATGTTTACACGTGAACTCATTCCGTCATTAAACACCAAGAAGTCGTTTTCATATATTTTGTTAACTGCCTACTAAAAAAAAATTCGTGTTTTAGAAAATATTCAGGCAAATTATGCTAATGTATTTGTTCACTTCAATCTTATCGAAGGGATCAAAAAAGATTTGAACGTCTTAATAAAATTTATTCAAAACCAATGAAGAATCATCCTTCTTGGCCACAATCAAAATCAATGTCTATCACCGTCCACTGAGAAACTCAGAAACTTTCAATATTCCTTTCCTAAGAACCAACTTAACCTTCTCCCAACCTCCTGTGCGAATGTGTCGATATTGTCGAGTATATTATAACATCCACTGTAGTTACAAAATTCTTTACAAATTTTGGGATAGCACCATAATTTTTACTAAATTTCTCAAATCCCTTGTTTTCACTTCATCCAAACTTTTATAGCGACGCAGCGAACAGCCATAAAATATCATTTTTGCACTGTGGTATTATCATCGGTCACCACTCTCCAGCTAGGTGCGTTACAATGCAATTTTCATTTGCAAATTCACATCTAAGAAAGAATAATATTAAACTTGTACAAATTATTGAAACATAAAGTTTCCGTTGTAAATATATTTTGACTCGCGTTAATATCAAGAGTTATCATTTAAACACCTCCGCACACACGCATCCAGTTTACAGACGTGGACAAAGTCTGTAGGCTGTCAGACCTGGATAAAATATTTAAACAATACACTGTATTGCCCAAACTTTGTTGTCTTTTCTTTTTGTTGTTTTTGCTGTAATTTCACATACTTTCTTACTATTTTGTTTTTCCAGGTTATGTTATTGGATGGTTAGTACTTTTTCTTTGTTCTGTTTTGTGGATACGAGTACCGCCGGCCTTGGAACCATTTATTGGACAACCAACGCCCCTGCCTCAGGTCATCCCAAGTGGTTCGCTACATTTTGTGACTAAGCAGGGGTACCCGGGATCTTTGGGTGAGGTTTGCCTAGGTCTTGGTGGCGGATGATTTGCCCACCTACTGCGTGGCGGGCCGGATCGGGTGAGGCTGGATGAGGGAGACCTTTGGAACTCTCCAGACGGGCTCTCTCGATCCATCGCCTTGCACCGCAGTGGAAAGGATGGATTCACACGTTTGTCACTCTTGAACACATTGACCCCAAAATTCCTACCTACCCCCTTATAACTTTTTCCTTCCCAGATCGTCTTATTTTTCATTTCCCTAAAAAGATTCACCACATAACATCCCCAAAGATGACATAGACCCTAAAGATATGGTTAAGGAGATAAGGCAAAAAACTACGTATAAATAAACTCAAAACTGTTGTTTGTGAGGAATATGGATGGATATATTAGCGGTAGGCTTATATATTTTTATTATTATTATTATTGTAGGATGGATATATTAACCTAGGCGATGCTAAGTAAAAAATACAATTGTTTTTTTTTTCTTATTTACAGGCCCTTATTTGAGAAACCCTGACTAGCAGCGTCCTCGTTATTTGATATACTATATCATCCAGTAAGTGTAAGCCAACTGAGTTGGAATCAACTCCTGATTTGTAATAATAGAGGCTGAGTACTGGTATGGAGTGAGTCGCACTCCTACAATCAATACACTCAAGGATTTAATATTACATTACGTTACGTTACAAATGTATCAATAACACTAACAATTTAATTTAATATTATGCTATTATCTATGTAGCTGCATTGCGTATTATCCTTTATAATAAACACAATTAAATAACTTTGTTTCAATTCCACTTTATTATTTCTAAATCCAACCGGTTTCGGTTCGTCCTGAACCTTCCTCAGGGGTGAATAAAAATATACTGAACATAATATAGATAAACATGGTATTTAAAAGAAAATTAGAAGAGGGAGACAGAACATCAACTTAGGTGGGGGCGAGGAGGGAGGTGCCTAAGAGGGAGGGGTGAACGTGGGCGGGGGTAATGGAAATATTTAAAAAATGGGGGTGTTAGACAAATCTAATTGTTTTTTAAGTAAATTGGTTTTATTTATTTTTAATGACTTTTTTATTTCAAGGGCTTCAAGATTATTAAGGCGTAGACCTATCCCATTTCTATGCAATTCATCTATCCCGGAATCTTTATGAAATGAGTGATTTTTTATCTATTAGGTGGGAGGCGAATTCTGAAAAAACTACACTGTTTAGACATCTCAAGTGTTCGACCACCCTTGTTTGAATGTTTCTAGCCGTTTTACCTATGTAAAAGGCCGAACAGTCGTTACATTTAAGTTTATATATGCCAGAATGGCTTAAGTTATTTTCTTTATCTTTAGAGTTTATTAAAAGTTTACCTAGGTTGTTATTAGTATAAAACGCAGCTTTAATTTCTGTAGGGAATTTAGAAACACATGAAGATGAAAAGTTATTTATGAATAAAATTATTATCCTTATAATAAATTATTATCCTTTACTTAAATTTCACTCTTTAGGTGAAATATACTTCACCAATCGTTGATTTTTATTTTTATTTTATGTGAATACCGCACAACTAATTCCGGCTGCCTAGAGCCAGTGAGACTATGGCATCCCCAATTTAATTATGTTGAGAGGCTGAAGGTAGTGGGGAACGGAAAAAAGATGAATAAGAGGAAAGTGCCTATACTGTAATCTGAATTATTAAAAAAAACCACTATCTTATTTACTTTATAATTATTTAAAAAAAATACTACATGATATATGTTATGTCTAATTCATATCAATTTCTTATAATTAAATTATAATATGTAAATGAAATCCTCAGCACGGGAGATCCCAGTGAGGATATCATTATCTCTACTGTTACTAAGAAATGAAGACAATAAATCATTTTTTTTACGCACCAGATTTAAATGTCCGGGTTAAATTTTCCCCAAAAAAAAAAAAAAAAAAAAAAAAAAAAAAAAAAAAAAAAAAAAAAAAAAAAAAAAAAAAATAAAATAAAATAAAATAAAATAAAATAAAAAAAAAAAAAAAAAAAAGAAGGAAAAACTAAACCCTTTCATACACTTCCCCAAATGATCATCTAGTGAATCCACGTTATGCAATTGCACTATATAAGTATTATAAATACAAAACAATACAAGAACAACATGTCAACCTACTAGAGACCAAATGGGAATATAATTCACCGACTCCAGATATTTTCATATCAGAGGGTTCGGCTCTGTGGCATTTCTAATTGAACCTATAAATCCTACTGATCCCTCAATATAAATATTTAAAAAATCTTTTGTAATCCTACATGTATTTAAAATTACTGCTTTTTGCATTTTTATATACAAATTCTTTGACAAATCTAATATGCTTAAATTTTGAATCAGATTCCTAGGTATTATGCCAGTGGCCGAAATAACAAATGGTAATATTTTTATAGTCCGAGAATGCCAAATTCTTTTAATCTCATTTCCTAAATCTGTGTATTTTCTAATTTTTTCAGAAACAGTTTTTTGAATATTACAGGAATTTGGAATAGCTACATCAATGATATAAGTTATTTTTTTAATTTTGTCATGTAAAACTATATCAGGTCTATTATGACTAATTGTTCTGTCTGTTAGTATAGTTTTATCATTATATATTTTATAAAATTCATTTTCTATAAATGAATTTGGTTCATATTCATAATAAGGTACTACATTACGGCAATCAATCAAGTTATGTTTAATTACCAAACTTTGGTGAATTATTTTTAAAACCTGATTGTGCCTAAATGTATACTCGGAAGGCGCTAATATAGAACATCCCGATATAATATGTTCTATAGTTTCGGGAAAAGCCAAACATTTTCTACATAAATCATCAATTTGATTTATATCTTTGATTATATGCTTTCTATAATTTTTAGTATTAATGACTCTATCTTGAATTGCAAGCATAAATCCTTCTATTTCTGCGCTCAACTCTCCAATACTCAACCATTTGTTTGACGAAAGTTTGTCAACATACGTTTGGTTGAGATAATTGAAGTGTTTTGCGTGAATAATTTTATTTGACCAGGAATCTAATAATTCCTGGTTAGTATTTATAAGAATGTTGGCATTCTCGTCATATAAATTTAAAGGTGTAATATTTCTATCTGCCTTGCAAATTATTTTGTGCATTTCTGAGCTATTAGCTTTCCTATGGAAAAAATTTCTAAGCATTTCTACCTGATTGTGTTTCAAAGATGTTATTTTGACTACACCTCTACCTCCTAAATTTCTAGGTAAATTAATTCGTTCTATAGCTGAATTTGGATGATGGCAATTAAATTTTGTTAACGTAGTTCTAATTAATCGTTCTAAACTATCTAAATCTGTATTGGACCATTTAATTATGCCAAATGAGTACGTTAGTAGAGGTATTGCCCAAGTATTTATTGCTTTTACTAAATTTTTAGCAGATAGATTGCATTTTAAAATTTTTCTGATCCTAGTTTGAAATTTAATCCTAATATCATTTTTAATACTAGTGTGATCTAATCTATTCGATTGCGGGTATCCTAAATATTTATAAACCTCATCCCCTTTCATACTTTGAATTTTGAAATTTCTAAATATACCCTCGTCTCCATCTACAATTTTGCCTTTCTCTATATGGATAGTTTTACATTTATCTAAACCAAAAGTCATTTTAATATCATCTGAAAAAATTTTAACTACCTTAATCATTTTCTCTAAATTTGATTCAAAATTTGAAAATAATTTTATATCATCCATATATAATAGATGTGAAACTATACTACTCTCTCTTGTATTACCCTTAATTTTTATTCCAAACTTGCTTTTAATTAACATTTTAGAAAGGGGATTCAATGCTAAGCAAAACCAAAGAGGGCTCAATGAGTCTCCTTGAAAAATCCCTCTTTTTATTGAAATGCCCGGTACTACTATTTTCTTACCTTTTAAATTAACTAGCAAATCTGTATTCCAAAAGGACATAATATTTTTCAAAAAGCTAATTATAATTGGGTTAACTTTATATATTTTTAATATTTTGATTAGCCACGAGTGCGGGACACTATCAAAAGCTTTTTGATAATCTATATAACAAGTATGTAAATTACGCTTTTGATTTTGAATTTGTTTTAAAATTACAGAATCAATAACTAACTGTTCTTTACATCCCATATGTTTTCTGCGACAACCTTTTTGTTGTTCAGATAAAATATTTTTTTCATCCAAATGAGTATATATTAAATCTGTCAAGCAAGAGGTTAAAATTTTGTATATTGTCGGTAGACATGTAATGGGTCTATATTGAGAGGGATTATTAATATGTTCGCTTTTAGGCAACATATAAGTAATGCCCTTACTTAGAAAATTAGGAAAATTTTGAGGTTCTCTGACAAGTTTTGAAAGATTTTTTGCAAAAAGAGGATGTAAAGTAGTTAGACGTTTGTACCAAAAATTATGTATCCAATCGCAACCCGTGGCTTTCCAATTATGAGTATTTTTTATAATTTTGGCTAACAATTCAACCGATATATCAGAAAAACTCATTTGTTCAATGTCTGAACAATTGAGTTCTTCATTTTCTATCCAGTTACTATTATTATTATTATTACTGGCTATGCAGATCTAGTCACCAAGCACGGCTAAAGCCATTCCAAGGAGAGTTTCAATTCTCAATGGTGGTCTTTCGCCAGGGCGATACTGATAGTATCTTCCACTCTGTTAAAATGTATATTATATCCAAGTAACTGAAGTTGTTTTTGGTTTTTTGTGTTGGGCTAAATTATTAATATCGTACGGTTATATTATGGCGCCGTATCCACGCTCAAACAAGAAGATGGAGAGATATGTAATTACAAATGTTGGAAAGAGTGCGCTAATATTTAAAATTAAAATGAAGCGAAAATTTATAAAATAAAGGTGAAAATGAAGCGAAAATTTTGAAAACGTTTAATAAAACACGACTTGTTTAAAATAAAGCAAAAATCTCTTAGAGCTGTCTAAAACAGCATTTGAAGAAACACTGTGAATTTTTTTATACATATAACTTGTGAAATAACTGAATCAGACTTGAAAATAATAATTTTCGGAGCATACTTTGCGATTTTTTTCTATCGAGGAAATTTCATATAATTTACGTTTCGGCTTGGGGAATGTATTAATATTATCTTCAAAAATAATATGTATTGTATAAAACTTCAAATGTTTAAGGGGGATATGTAAGAAATCGGTAGAATTCGGGTAGCGGCGGCTTAAGTTACATGTTTAACATCTGCCATTGAAACAGACATATCGGCTATCGGAAGACAATCGTAAAAACCAAATCAGTGACTTTTCTGTCATTATAATATTCAAACTAATATTTTCACTAAACATAAATGTTTTCTCCGGTAGTTTGACAAAATATTTACGAATAAAATGTTGAATTAAGCACTTATCGCTTTGCATTTCTCAGTTGTTACACCGAATTTAAACAATTCATCACATTTCTAAGTTAATTTTCAAGTTTTGCAAAGGTTCTATTCAAGTTCTGTTATTATATCATCTTTGGAAAGTGTTGATTTGTGCAAATTCTGTGAAACAACTGGCCACTGTGTACGACACTATAAATACGACGTATAAGTTTTATTTGATCGATTTGTGTTATTTTAAATTATTAAATAAAATACATGTAAGGGACAGATCACAATTTGATCATCCTACTAATAATATAAAGGCGGAAGTTTGTATGGATGTATGTTTGTTACTCTTTCACGCAAAAACTACTGAATTAATTTTAATGAAACTTTACAATAATATAGCTCATACATCAGAATAGGCTATAGCTTAGAGCTCTGGCATTATGAAATTTGTATACAAAAAATGCAATAGGTGGCACGCGAGCTGTTTGTAAAATTAATGTAACTGGTATGGAGGGGGGAGAGGGGGGGATATGGAGAGGGGGAGGGGGGTGTAGGGGAGGGGCGTATTGAGAAGGGGCTGGGGGTGGGGGGAGGGGGGATCTAAGGGAGGGGGAGGGAAGGTGGAGGGGGCGCTGTGGGAACTCCCCTAATACTAGTTAGTTCCAAAAGCTAGTTTAAAATAATATAACGTGTATTTGGGATAGAAGATACTCTCACTATCGCTCTGGGGTAAGACCACCATTCAGTATTGAAACTTTGTTGAAACCGTGTTTAGTGACCAGATCTGAATAGCCAGGAACTTTCCTATCTTCCTCCTCATCATCTCCTTCTCTCCCTTCTACCTTCAGCCTTACAACATACCCCAACTGGAGACGCCATAGTCTTACTGGTTCCAGGTGGTTGAGAGCAGTTGGGACTCTTGTACGGTGTTTACGTAAAAAAATAATAAAACTATGTAAATCAACGAAAAATGTGTGTTTTTCTGAGGCTTATTTTGTTTGCTTGGACAGTGAGTTTTTAAGAAATTGGTTGTTTTTTATTTGTTCCTCACTTTTAGCTCGTGTTTCTTAAGAGGGCATTACCAGAGAAAGCCGGAAATACGTCATTTTCAAAAAAGTTTTTAGACGTATTGACTCTTTTCCACAAAAAATTATAAACGGATTTCGAAAGATTGTTCTTTTATCTAGCATAGTTATGTAATAAATTTTAAGAATTTTTTTAAATTTTTAGTATAATAATGTTATTCCATAGGTCGTTGGCAGATTTGTTAAATTTTCAAAAAAGTTTTTGTATTATACCACACCCATTTCAAATAATATAATCATGCAGTAAAATAAATCAATACATTATCTAGCAAAGTTATGTATTAGAATTTTAATTTTAGTTTCAATAAAATCATTAAAAAATTTGTACGTACATGTGTTTCTTGGCGAAAATTGGTCCATTTGTGTATTTATGTGCGCACTTACAAACTAATATATTTCAGATTTTTTTAACATTCTTATTAAATTTAGACATTATTAAAAAATGATAAATACTTATAATAAAAAAATAACTACAAAAAGTACACTATTTTAATAGTTTTATCATCACGCCTTTCAGCATTTTTGGATGAAGGTATAAATTAAAGCTAATTTGGATTGAAATAAATTCGATATTGAGTTATAATTTTAAAAAGCTGGTACGGAGAATAATCAATCTTTCTCATTGTAACCGCCCTGCACGATCGGAAGAACAACTTTCGACGAAATGTGGATTTTCGTCCGCTGGCTGGTTAAACGCTCTTAAGATTTCTCCGAATCTGTTGGTAGGGTGTTGTAAAGTTATGTTGTTTTCGTTTCTTTTGGCGAAAAGTTTATTTAAATCTATGATTTTCGAGGAATATTTTTCGGTTAGCTTTTGTTTCATGAATTCGGGCTTCATTAGGTGGCTGATGCTTGTAAATCTTATTTTTAATAATGTTTTTTGCTGCACAAAAAAAAATGTTTTTAAAAACAACATTTTTGCGCCTTTCGAATGACCACACTCGCGTACTGCCTGCTAACAATGTATGCCCGGACATTGGGGGTCTAGATTCATTTCAAATAAAAAGTAGCTTCTTTATAAATAAAAAATTAGAGTCCTGACGAGTACGGTGAAGGAGGAAACCATCTGTTTCCTTAGAACGCCGTGGGAAAGTAGTGGGCAACCTCCAATGACCACACAAGTGAAAATTTCATTTTTTTTCACCGTTTTTTCTCATGTGCCGCAAAAAGGTTCCCTTGTGCTCGGAACCGGTGGTTACTATGGCATTACCTGGGGGTAAACTAAATGGTATAGAGAAGAGTATCTACCTATAGCAAAAGAGAGTATGATAGTTAGGTAGTGCTAGTGTAGTGGATATTCAGATCTAGTCAGTCAACAACAAATAACTAATGTCAAATCAAACAACTTTTCGATTCTCACTGGTTTTCCCGCGTCACCGAAAATATTTTTTTTCATTTAAGAGAAATGGCTGCTTGACCTTTATCATACAAAAAATAATTTGGTTTTTGAGACCAAAATACCCTACTAAACTGAATAATTCATTTTTTTAATCCAAAGGTATCTACATCAAATTCTACAGATATGTGCCTCTTTATTTATTAGTGAATCAACTCATAAAATACAGGCCAATAAATTAATTCTTCACGATTTCAGGGCGAACTTTGGCAATTAGTTGTGAGTTAATGGTAATTATGTAAAAATATATTTTTGCCCTACCCTACTATGCAAATATATTGAATATTAAATACAAAATATACATTACTGAAAAAGCAATTAAATGGGCCTACAATTTAATTACAAATTACCGATTTACGTTGGAACACAAATTTGTCGTCTTTAAACTAAACAATTTCCACCCAAAAAGCGCTTTTAACCTTTAAGCGTAACTCACAAAAAATTCAAAGTTGCCTCTAAAATCATTAAAAATTTAATTGCATATTAGTCTATATTTTACGAAACAAAACTGAAATAAATGAAGTAGTAAACATGCGTACTAGATACTTGCTAGTATTTTAATTTAAAAAGAAAAAGTCAGTTTGATCAAATATTTTGGCTTCAAATACAAATTTAAGTTTTGTTCGAAGAAGGCTGCGCTGTATTTCTTCTTAAGGAGGGGGGGGGGTAAGGTTTTAAAAATTTTGTAACTTTTTAGTATTTTTTTTCTAAATGTACAACATGTCGAGAGTATTCAAAATTTCAAGTAAATCGGAGCAAAACTAAAGAAGATACAGCGTTTCAAGCGACCGGCCCTCACGCTCGATTCAAGTATATTTCGAATATAAAAAACTTTTAATCGATTTTCTGACTTCGACATGCACCAAAAAAAAAAACAAAAAAAAACTCTTTTCTGACTACCTGGAAAAACATATCACCTTTTAAACGCATTCCGGCTTTTTCGTTTCATATGATAGTAACGAGTAATGATGTTCACCACATAACAACTCTCATGGACTTATTTATTAATATTTTTAATTGAAAAATTTCATACTATAACGTGTATATGAAATATATAAATCAACATTATTCATATATCAAAAAAAAATTGTGAAAATATGCCTTCGTGTATATTAAAATGAAATAGGAATTGTTTCTACAGATCCCATACAAAAATTAAATTTTTCAGTCGGGTACTCAAAGCTTTTTTTTTCTCCCCTATATCTGTATCGTAAATATTATTTTGTACGTAAGCCGAAAATGTAATGTGACCGAAATGAAATAATATCGCAATTTGGATGAGATTGCTTTCGATCTAATTTGAAACAGCGGGTAATAAAAAGCTTTTAGTTATTCCGATCAGAATTCGACCCAGCCTGAGACCATTTATATCGTGAATCCATACATTTTATATGGAACGAATAAATTGGGTCATCCCTGTCAGAGTGACAGACTATATTTGTTAAAAGTGCAATTAATATCATCTCAATATATAAAACAATGTCGGGTTAGTTACACTATTTATAACTCGAGATCGGCTGAACCGATTTTGATGATCTTTGATTTGTTGGATTTGTCTCCGCCCCGGATAACAGAATAACTATTAAAACATAGCAAAAATTCACGAAAAAGAGAGTTATGAAGAAAATGAATTTTTTCATACATTTTGTATGGAACAAATTCTCATATTTTGATAGAAATGCAGCAATATTGTGATAGGTATAATATTTAACTGTGCGTAAATTCCAAAAATATAAAAATGTCAATGGGCTGATTATTTTGCTTTTGTTCTTGATCATATAATTCTGCCCCTCTTTCTTACACACTAAATGTCAATAGTCGAAAATGAGACAAACGGTGAACGTGTGTCTCTGCACCCCTCCAAAGGAAAAATACAATAATAATAAATCTCTAAAATGAAAAGCATTTTTTTTTCGTAAGCTCCACTCAGGACCTATGTTATCTTAGGTGATGCTGTGTGGAGGGTCTTTTTAAGGAAGGGTAGGATAGGAAATTGTGGGAAGGAAAAAGGCATGAGGGGTGGGTAGGAATCTGGAGGTCAGTGGAGGTTATCCACTTCTTACCCGCCCTGGTATAAGTAACTGATGGTTACTCCTTCAAGGCTCTCGCAAGATTCTAATTTTTTTTCATTAAACGAAGCTACATTTATTTATTTTGAACGAATCTAGACCTCCAGTGTCCTTGCATACGTTGTTAGTAAGCAGTATGCAAGTGCTTAACAGGAAAAACAAAATGCAAAAAAATGGGTTAGTAAGACAAAGATAAATTAAACAGGGCAAAAGAAAAACTCATTCATGAGACTCCATGACGCGGCATGTGCCATTAATAAAAGATTTCACATAATGTTCATCAGTTGTTGATTTCACATAATGTTCATCAGTTGTTGATTTCATATAATGTTCATCATTTGTTTTTTGTTTTTTTTTTTTGAAAAACCTGCAAGCACCTACATAAAATAGAGAACATAAGTAATACAATAAATTCGTAGATAATCTGGAGGTCAGTGTATCCGGGAGTGAATCCATCCCTCCAACTGTGTGCAAGGTCATGACCGGAATTGACCTTTTACCTTGACCTTTCCAGCCGGACTCTTTCGACCCATTGGTCGAGATCCGAGAATCCGGCTGGAAAGGTCAAAAGACCTCCCTCAACCAGTCTCTCTCGATCCGACCCGCCACGCAGCAGGTGGCCAGACGCATCCGCCGCCAAGACCCGCACGAAACTCATCCCATGAACCCGGGCACCCCTGCTAAATCACCAAACGTAGCGAACCAATTGGGGTGACCTATGGCAGAGGTGTTAGTTATCTAATAAATCGTCCCCGGGGCGGCGGCACCCATACCCGCTTCCTTTCAAAAATTCCCGTAAGGAAGTGGAAAAGTAAGAAAATCACAAAAAAAATATAAATCCGCACACAACGCCATCTCTGATACTGACAAAAACAAAACACGGACAGTTGGGCATCGATAATTGCTTCATTATAAAACTTAATTTAATTCAACAGTTATTTATTCTGAGGCGGTACGAAGTTCGTCGGGTCAGCTAGTTAAGAATAAACCGATAATTTTTCAATTCGAAGTTTTACGTTTTGCATTTTGTAAAGAAGCTTTCCCGAGTTTCTAAACTAGCAACAGTTTTGTGTCGTGACTATTCCTTGTTTTTAAAGATTTATAAAAATACAAAGTTTTAGGTTTGTGTTACAAAGAACCTTTTTTACGAATGCTAGTCGAATACTTTGAAAAATGAAGATGAAATTTTTTTCTAGACATAAAGCTGTATTAGATTAGGTAAAGTTTTTTTTAAATTAGTTCCACACAGGATCTATTTCATCTTTGGGGATGCTGTGTGGAGGATCTTTTAGGGAAGGTAGGGGAGGAAAGGGGTATGAGGGATGGGTAGGAAACTAGGGGTCAATTTATCTAGGAGTGACGAACGTATGAATCTATCCCTCCAACTGCGGTGCAAGGCGATGGATCGAGAGAGACCAGCTGGAGAGGTCTAGGTTCCGGCCCGCCATGCAGTAGGTGGGCAAACGCATTGAACGCTAAGACCTAGACAAACCTCACCCCATGAACCCGGGCACCCTTGCTAAGTCACCAAACGTAGCGAACCTCTCGGGTTGACCTATGGTAGGGGTGTTGGTTAACCAATAAATGGTTCCCGGGGCAGCGATACCCATTTTTGCCTCCGAAAAGGTTAAGTTAGGTTAGTTAAGGTCGGGTTAAGTTAGGTCAGGTTACATTCCGTTATGTCAGGTTGAGGTTTATTATTAAGTACCAAATTTCACGCCATGAATTTACAGATCAGAGATTCTGTGTTTGTCCAGTCCTCCTAAAAAAATCTTTTACTGCCTTCATCCGAAACGAGGTTGTGCAGTAGATACTTGCAGCTTAATAATAATAATAATATTTGGATGATTTATATAGCGCCGTTTTTGTGAAAAATCACCTCAAGGGCGCTGAATTGCAATTGAAGTTATTTTCTAAATGACTCCGGGTGGTACGAAATAATTGGTTTACAGATCTAAAACACGTATATATCTACGCAAAATTTCCAGTAAAATATCGGCTACAAAACTACACCAATGGTATTTTATATAATAAATATAATACATAGACCCACTACGATTTCAACTTCAATTTATTACTTCAAATATTTTCTAAAGATAAAACACAATACGACGTCAAGAGGCGTCCCATTTCGCTGAATAAAATTTATATTGAATACAGATGAAATCAACGAGGCTCAAATTCCCATAGCAATAGTGGAACTTTTCTCCCCCTTCCCCCCACACACAGTCGGTAGTAGGTCGGATGGGTACACGGTAATGTGATACTTACGATGCCTCACGTCGAGCCCGAGGTTCCATAGCGTGGATTTTCTCAGGCGAGTAATTTTAATATTGTAATCCCTTCAATTTCCACTTTTATACGTGACTTGGTGAATTGCTGCATACATATGAAATCATTTTTACACTTTCTGATTTTTTAAAATAATTTACTCTCAATTATTCGTGATATTATTAAAGACAAAAATTTCTTCTCCTAACTGACAAACTGTGGAAACTTTTTAATTTATTATTAACTTCAGAAAAAGATTTTATTAATCTTTGAGACGACGCTTTTATGAAGGGTTAGTAAAATACGCGGTATTTGGAAAAAGGGTCAACCCAATTATAGTGAGAGAAATTTACGAGACATGGACGATTTATCCTTTTGAACAAAAGGGATCATTATTGCTTTAAGAATTTAGTGTGTGGCGCCCGAATAAGTCAAATAGTGTGCGAATAGCATAATTATTTCTTCTTACCAAGGACGCTGTTTAGAAATGTAATAATGATAAAAAAAATGGAGTAGTTTCTCAATTAATTAGTTTTCTGCCTGATTTGAATCTTAAATCTGTCTTAATCCTTGAAATATTGAATACCATATTTTTATTCGAAATAACCTGTGTCGCTATCGAAAAGCAAAATGTTACCGTAATTGAGAGAATGACTTTAAATATGCAAACTTTATGAATGAAAAAAATATTTTACGAAATACTTCATTCGTATAAAATTATAGTTTAAAGAAGGGTCGCATTTATAAGCAATTGTTCAGATTCGGTATTGGCTAAAACTTTTGTAAACATTTCAGAAGTACAATAAATTAACTTAATTGAACAATTTTATAATATAATAACATAATAATCAGTAAATTATATTATTCCAGTGCCATAAAACATAGTAAGGAATGACTTGGTAACAGGTCATAATAAAAGTTAAGTAAATAAAGTACGTACCTATTATGTGGACGTAAGTGCCTCCGAAAACACAGCCTCAATCGAGATTTAGCAAATCAGTATTTCATATTCCAAACTTTAAACAACAGGTGTTTTTACATACGATTTTTCAACACTTACCACAAAATTACAATAGTTAAATACAGCGTATAAGAATATCGGACAAATTTCGCAAAAGTGTTATATCGGATAAACAAAAGTTTGTGTGTACTCTTTACAATTTACGCTAGAGGCATATAATACACGTATTATAATATATGATATGTAGTGTAAAAAGCAGTTGGGTTCGGGGAGCGCTGCAACGCACCAGGCGGAAGATGCGAGCGAACTGAGCTCCATGGGCGGTCAGCCGGCGAGGGCGGGAAGGGGGGAGGGGGGTAACGGGATGGGCGGATTGGGCGGGCGGTGACGGGAGTGAGCCGGTAGCAGGGGCGGGCAGGAGCAGGGCCGGTACAGCGGAGTGGGGTGGATTCAGGAGACGAGGGCGGCTCGGGAAGGCGGCAGGAGAGCGCGGAATGCCCTGGGATGGGCGGGAGAGCGTACGAATACAGGCGGTCGATAGCAGGGCAAGCACTCATACATGATTAACAAAATTCTTTTTTATTTTTTTAATAAATAAAATTAAAACAAAGTACAATTAATACAAACCATTCATAGTACAACCTAGATCCTTCAAGGTTACCAGCAACTTCTAAAACTCTCTACATCTCTACGAGACAAGCGCTTATACAAAACGCATCGCGCTCCGCCACGATTCAGTCTAGTACTCAAATATAGCCAGTCAAAAACTCACGGCGACTTGTAAAACTCGCGTCGCCGGCCCTTCACTTTATTAGTTTCTTAGAAAATGCACTTCCATTACTGTTTTATCCGTAGTAATTTATATCCCAATTGTGCAATGTCACCAATCTTCGCTTTTATTTCTTATCTCTCAAACCTTTAATATTTTCCATGTTTTCTTTCAGTCGCCTGTAGTGTTATATTTACCAAACAATAAATTAGTACAATACAATTTAAAAAAATATTTACAATTTGATATTATTCATTTTAGCGTTTATTATTTTTTCAGTTTCATTTCTCATGTTTTCATGCTTATTCGTTTTTTGAAGTAAAACTTCTTTGGCCTCGTTGTGATTTTTAATTCGGTTGAAATGGAAATGACGCATCACAGCACCTGCGAAGCATCAAACTGCGCTCATTGACCGCTATGATTATATTGGTTGAGATATGAAACAGAAATGACGCTAGGTCTACGCTCATTGACTGCTCTACCTATTGGTTGAGATTGTTTTTGGTAAGTTTTGCTTCTACCGCGTGTGAACCGCACTCGATATTTTTATTTATGTCTTGTTTATGTATTGCATTGCACTTTTATACGCACCAGATTTAAATGTGCGGGTTAAATTTTCCCCACAGGAAAAACTAAACCCTTTCACACACTTCCCAAATGATCATCTAGTCAATCCACGCTATGCAATTGCACTATATAAGTATTATAAATACAAAAAAATACAAGAACAACATGTCAACCTACCAGAGACCAAATGGGAAAATAATTCACCGACACTGAGTATTTAAAATGACTGCTTTTTGCATGTTTATATATAAATTCTTTGACAAATCTAATATGCCTAAATTTTGAATGAGAGACCTAGGTAAAATGCCGGTAGCCGAAATAATAAATGGTAATATTTTTATAGTCTGGGAATACCAAATTCTTTTAATCCTATTTCCTAAATCTGTATATTTTCTTATTTTTTCGGAAACAGATTTTTGAATGTTACAGGAATTTGGAATAGCTACATCAATGATTTTTACGCACCAGCTTTAAATGTCCGGGTTAAATTTTCCTCACAGGAAAAACTAAACCCTTTCACACACTTCCCAAATGATCATCTAGTCAATCCACGCTAAGCAATTGCACTATATAAGTATTATAAATACAAAACAATACAAGAACAACATGTCAACCTACCAGAGACCAAATGGGAAAATAATTCACCGACTCCAGATATTTTCATGTCAGAGGGTTCGGCTCTATGGAACTCCTAATTGGACCTATAAATCCTACTGATCCCTCAATATAAATATTTAAAAAAATCTTTTGTAATCCTACATGTACGAGTATTTAAAATGACTGATTTTTGCATTTTTATATATAAGTTCTTTGACAAATCTAATACGCCTAAATTTTGAATGAGAGACCTAGGTAAAATGCCAGTAGCCGAATTAACAAATGGTAACATTTTTATAGTCTGAGAATGCCAAATTCTTTTAATCTCATTTCCTAAATCTGTATATTTTCTTATTTTTTCAGAAACAGATTTTTGAATATTAAAGGAATTTGGAATAGCTACATCAATGTTATAAGTTTTTTTTTTTATTATTTTATTATTATTATTATTTCGTACCAAAGAACAAATATTGACGTGAGTAGTTTCTTAGAACGCTGCCCCTGGATAATTAGGGGAATTACAGGGAGAACAGGGCGGTTTACTAGAAATATGTCTGGAATATGTAGTACCTGCAATAAGATAAATTTAATTGGTTATTCAAAATATGTACTTGGATAACTTTTATTTGAACGTCGTAAGTATTTCGAGATTTTAATATTTATGAATGATTTAAATTTAAAAAAATAAAAAATTATTTCCGTTATTTCACTAGAATCTCCACTTAGCAACAACTAAATCTTGATTTACGCGTGCTGTGAACATTTTTGATTGGAGTGTTAATATGTAAGCACATCCTAATTGCAATTTATTAATGTAATATATGTTAATACCTGTAAATGTTTCAAACAATAAATAGTGTTCACATCAAATACAGTAAAGATGTTGACGACGTAGTCGTGATTCTCCCAAAAACTTATTATTACATAATTTTACTATTTATCTTATATAAATATCAAAATGTTGGCATAGAATATAACATTTCGATGTATTTGAGTTGATTTAATAAATTCAGCAATAATTTATTGGTTTTTCGCTAAGAATTTGCAAAGATTCGCAGTTTCAGACGCTCCATGTGTCTACTTGCAAGTGGCGAGCATTCTACTCGGCGACGTATCAGCAACGAAGGGGCTTCGCTGAACGCGGGTTAAAAAAAATTGTTATTTTTCACCAGAAAAAGTTGGTGTTTTTTTATGAAAAGTGAAAACCTGTTTCAAATCACAATTAAAGAAAATTATTTCGAAAGAGTTGTGGTATTTTTTCTAAAAAGTTAGTGACACCCCTGTCAGTGCGGGTGGCTCGGGAGGCAGCTAGCACCCCTCCCCCAGACAGACAGGGGCTGGCAGCGTGCAGCCGCCGATCGATCATCGCGCCACCTCCACCAAGGCCTGGATATCAACAGGATGAACTTGATCCCCTTCTCCGGGCCGACCTTCAATCTTCCGAGTGCATCCATTCGAACCAGAGTGCCGCGGAGCTTTGCGCCCAGCGCCACCTGGGCCAATTGCAACACTGCCGCCAAAATCTGGATATCAACAGGGTGAACTTGATCCCCTCCTCCGAGCCGACCTATAAACTTCCGAATGTTTCCACTAGAACCAAAGTGCTGCGGAGCTTCGCGCCTAGCGCCACCTGGGCCAGTTGCACCACTGCCGCCAAGATCTGGATATCAACAGGGTGAACTTGATCCCCTCCTCCGAGCCGACCTATAAACTTCCGAATGTTTCCACTAGAACCAAAGTGCTGCGGAGCTTTGCGCCCAGCGCCACCTGGGCCAATTGCAACACTGCCGCCAAAATCTGGATATCAACAGGGTGAACTTGATCCCCTCCTCCGAGCCGACCTATAAACTTCCGAATGTTTCCACTAGAACCAAAGTGCTGCGGAGCTTCGCGCCTAGCGCCACCTGGGCCAGTTGCACCACTGCCGCCAAGATCTGGATATCAACAGGGTGAACTTGATCCCCTTCTCCGGGCCGACCTTCAATCTTCCGAGTGCATCCACTCGAACCAGAGTACTGCGGAGCTTTGCGCCCAGCGCCACCTGGGCCAATTGCACCACTGCCGCCAAGATCTGGATATCAACAGGATGTACTTGATCCCCTCCTCCGAGCCGACCTACAAACTTCCGAATGCTTCCACTAGAACCAGAGTTCTGGGGGCCTTGAACCTTGCGCTGCCTTGGGCCACTTTTGCACTGCCTCCAAGACCCCAATCAACAGGGTGAACTTGATCCCCTCCTCCGGGCCGAATTGCAATCTTTGCAATTTGGGAGTCGGGAATGGGTGCCGCTGCCCCGGGAACCTTTATTGGATAACCAACACCTCTGCCATACGTCACCCCAAGTGGTTCGCTACGTTTGGTGATTTAGCAGGGGTGCCCGGGTTCATGGGGTCAGGCTTGTCTAGGTCTTGGAGGCAGATGACCAGGACATACTGAACCCCAGATTCCTCCCACCCTTAAAACCCTTTTCCTTCCTAGAACTCTCATCTCCTTTCTTTCCATAAAAAAAACCCTCCACACAGCATCCCCAAAGATGACACAGGCCCCGAGGGAAATTACTTTCCTCAGGGCCTCCTGTGTAGAGCTCACTTAAAAAAAAACTAAACCCAGAGTTGATATGCGGAGTTTTGCATCAAGCGCCACCTGGGGCAATTGCACCACTGCCGCCAAGGTCTGCATGTCAACAGAGCGAATTTGATCCAATTTAATTTGATCCCCTCTTCCGGGCCGGCCTTCAATCTTGCGAGTGAGATAACTCGAACCAGAGGAGTTTTTTTTTCAGCTGGGCAGCTTTCCACCTTGCTCCACCTGAATCACCTTTAGATATCAAAGTGGCGAATTTGATCCCGTCCTCCGACTCGACCTTCAATCTCCCGAGGTCATCCACTTTCACAGAAATTGAATTTTATCTTTGAAAATTGATGAACTGTTTAAATTCTGTTAAACAACCCGCCCTTAGAGTTACAGACAGGGTCACAACTTTAGTAGTTGTAGTTGATACATTGCTAAGCAATCGTGTTATATTAAATAAAAATTTGTCTTACATTAAATATTGCACCCACCACTCTACAGCGAATCTCAAGAAGACCTGTCAAGTGTGATCTCTATCGATTTTAAAGAAAACTTTTTAAAAAATGTATACAGCATTATATGTAAGAAGTCGCTTAACTGCCAGAGCAGTTTGTCAGCAGGTCATTTTAACAATATTAATATAACACCATAGCATACATACAACGAGAAACCACGATATAGAAAATAGATATAGAAGAATAATATTTCCAGTAACTACAGTACAAAGGCACAAAATACACAGAGAGATAGAAATAACACGGGCAACATACGCATAGGCATACACACACACACTTAAAGGCACACAACATACTTAAACAAATTCAGATGATGCCTGGACATACTTTATAAATTACCTACAAACTACCTAAATAGCTAAATAAACATTAATTAACCAACTAACTAATATTACTGTAAAACATGTACCTAATGATATCTTACCAATTAAGCCAAGGATTAACCACACTTTTATTAAATCTATCCATAAATGTAACAAGCACCACAAAAAAGTTATAAACAATCCTTACGATATACAACTTCAAAACTTTTATAAAAGATATAAAAACATATGTACCCAAATAATAAGAAATGCCAAAGAGATATATTACAAACAGAAAATAGAAAATTGTAATAATGAACCTAAACAAAATTGGAAAACACTTAAAGAAGTCACTCGTTCTCAACCTAATCCTATAAATGACTTGAAACAACTCACTGTAAATGATGAAATAATTATATTTTTGAATGTAACTATTACTTTGTGGTTATCCATTATAGAAAAATGAAATAATTGAACTTTGTATAAACCACTTATATGATGCGCAAATCCGACCGGTTTCGGAACAAACGTTCCTTCGTCAGGGAAAGCTTATACTAATTTGACAGTTTCGAACAATGTTTTTTTATGGTAGGGATGGAGCCGTTGCTAGTTAATAATGTAGATTGGGTGGGTAGGTATTAATGTAGAGTGGGTGGGTAGGGGAACAAATCCATGATTGGGCTGTATGACAATATTTTTTGTTTGTTGATAATAGATTCATTATTTTTAAGGGATTTTTTAAATGTGCACTGATGTAGTTTGGAATAACTTTAATTTTTAAACACTGTTGGTAAAAATATATATTCAAACACACAATTCTATATTTAACTGTCAAATTTTTATACATTTTAGCTTTTGTGGCTGTACTTGCCAATTTTAATAAAAAAATAAATATCTATACAATTCTAATAATATTAATGATAAAGAATGGCGTAAAATTTTGTATATTAATAATTTTTCAATTCAAAGTTGCAAAATTCTTCCTTTTAATATTAAACCAGCGTTTTATACAAGAAATAATATCGGTAATTTTTTGAGAAATACTAAAGATAAGGACCATAAATTGACTAATTCCGGAATATATAAACTCAAATGCAATGATTGTCCCTCATTTTATATTGGAAAAACAACTCGTAATTTTGAAATCAGAATCAAAGAACATTTAAGGTATCTTAATAATAATAATTTTTCTGAGTTCGCTAACCATATCATTGAAAATAACCATAGTTTTGAAAAAAAATACAGGGATAAATATTATTCATATTAATCATAAAGGAAAACGTTTAGATAACTTAGAAGCCTCGGAAATTAAAAAATCCCTTAAAAATAATGATTCTATTATCAACAAACAAAAAATATTGTCATACAGCCCAATCATGGATTTGTTCCCCTACCCACCCACTCTACACTAATACCTACCCACCCAATCTACATTATTAACTAGCAACGGCTCCATCCCTACCATAATAAAACATTGTTCGAAACTGTCAAATTAGTATAACTTTCCCTGACGAAGGAACGTTTGTTCCGAAACCGGTCGGATTTGCGCATCATATAAGTGGTTTATACAAAGTTCAATTATTTCATTTTTCTATGATGAAATAATTAGTTTTTCTAGTAATCCTAATATTATTGTTAATCTTGCAAACAAATACTTTTCAAAAATTAGTGAAGACCTTGCAAAAAATATCGGTGATTGTTCTACCAATTCCAGCATACAAGGCTGTAATACAAATTGGCCCAAAAAAATTGAATTTTAGTCTAAAACAAATTTAGAATGAAAATACTAGGACGATCGTAAACGCATTAAAGAACTCACCTTCAATTGGCTTGGACGAAATTTCAAATATGGCCTTAAAAAAAACTTTTACCAGAAATCACCATTCCCCTTACAAATCTCATTAACTTAAGCATCGCAAAAGGCCAATTCCCCGATAAACTTAAACACGGAATCCAATACATTAAGGAGGCTCTAAAGCGGATATAACTAACTATCGTCCAATAACATTACTAAATTCACTATCCAAAGCCGATGAAAAAGCAATTAACATTCAATTTGTCGAATACCTTGAAAAAAATTATATATTGTCCACAACCAATTTGGCTTCAGGAAAAATAAAAGGACCTCCGATGCCATTGCGACAGTTATCGAATTTTTAAATGAAAACATGGACAAGGGATCAAAATGCATGTCAATATTCCTAGAACTATGCAAAGCATTTGATACTATCTCACATTCCAAACTAATACAAAAACTATCAACCATTGGAATAAATGGGAACGAACTTAGTATTTTTCGAAATTACCTTTCTAACCGTAAACAAAGTGTAAAAATCAATAACTGCCTCAGCAATCAATTGCCCATTAGTTTTGGCGTGGCTCAAGGAAGTGTCCTGGGTCCTACTTTATTCCTAATTTACATACATGAACTGTGTAATCTGCTAATAGATGCCAAAATCGTAAGTTTCGCTGATGATACGATTCTCCATTTCAAATCAAGTAACTGATATGATGTTTACATAAAAGCAAACAGGGGCATAGCTATTGTTAAAAGATGGTAAGACAAAAAAACACTAACCACGAATGTGTCAAAAACCAAATACATTGTGTTTGGTATTAATCCGTCCCTAAGTAACCCAGAAAATAATATTCAAATATGTGCTTGCCCCCTGCCAAATGTATCTGATTGCCCCCATCTAGAACGTGCTACAAAAATCAAATACCTGGGTATTATTTTTGACAGTAATTTAAAGTGGAAAGAACATATTATCGCTACAGCAAACAATCAATGTCAATCTCTAATCGAGTATGGTATCATATCACGAGGAGCAAATGCTGCCCCCATGAATCCGATCTCTAAAGCACAGAAACTAATTATAAAGATTATTTTAAAACTACCGATCACAAGCAGTTCGGATGAAATCTTTGGGAGAATCGGTGTTTTGGACATTAGGCAATTTTATGCCAAAAATATACTAATTTATCTATTCAAACATATAACTGTTTTTGACAATATCCAAACTGTTCGTGATACGAGAACCAAAGGGCAAAATCTCTTACTTATCCCTTTCGCCAAAACAACGTTAGGTCAAAGAAACTTCAGGTATTTTGCAACAAAACTTTATAATACACTTCCCGTCACCATTAGACAGCACACTAATTACGTAAAATACAAATCAGATACCAAGTTTTGGATCACTAGCAAAGACAGATCAAATACTAACAATATTTTTAGAACCTCCTAATGCATGCTTTCCCCTTGGTACGATGCTAATTGTCCTTGTACTTTTTCTTTAAATGTAAATAACATTGTTGTTGTTATCCTTATTCTTGTTTTAAACTACTTATGCTAAAATGCACCTGCTCTCAACACAGAAATTCATAGTGACACAGACACAGCACAATCACTTATGTAACTTAAGAGGGCATTACCAGAGAAAACCAGAAATATGTCATTTTTAAATCAGATTTTAGACGAATTGACTCTTTTCCACAAAAAAATATAAATGCATTTCGAAAGATTTTTCTTTTATCGCATGTAATAAATTTTGAGAAAAATTTTTAATTTTTAGTATTATAAGATTATTCCATAGGTCGTTGGCAGATTTGTTAAATTTTCAAAAAAGATTTTGTATTATACCACACCCATTTTAAATAATATAATCATGTAGTAAAATAAATCAATACATTATCTAGCAAACGCATGTTTTAGAATTTTAATTTTAGTTTCATTAAAATCCCTAAAAAAATATGTACGTACATGTGTTTCTTGACGAAAATTGGTCCATTTGTGTATTTATTTGCGCACTTACAAACTAATATATTTCAGATTTTTTTTACATTCTTATTAAATTTAGACATTATTGAATAATGATCAATACTTATAATCAAAAAATAATTACACAAAGTACATTATTTTAATAGTTTTATCATCACGCCTTTCCGCATTTTTGGATGAAGGTATAAATTTAAGCTAATTTAGATTGAAATAAATTCGATATTGAGTTATAATTTTAAAAAGCTGGACTTACCTGATCAAGACCCCAGTCTCTCCTTCTCTTGTGCGGGCTTCATCATCCCGAACAACACCTACAAAACGCTGATGCCTGAGCACTGGCCATCTTGTTCCGGGCTGCTAGCCGGGGACCCCTTGCACCGAGCCTGGCATCTCTCTGCCCCGATGATGATGCCGGAGCCCCCTTACCTCGGGCTCCTCTAAACTTGCTGTCTCTCACCAAGCTCTTGAAACCGCTGCGCTACCCCTGACTATCATGCTTTGGGCCTCCTAGCCAGGAGCCCCCTTGCTCCGAGCATTGCACCTCTCTACCCTGATCTGATGATGACGCCACACCTGTCAACTGACAAGCCAGCCTACTTGTGAGTTGCTGCAACCGCCCCGCCTAGGATGCTGTTCCCTTGACTACGTAACAACTCGAGAACATCTGGAGCGCAGCCTATCTCGATTGCTAGCCACACTCCTGACTAAACTGGGCCACTCAAAGCGCCTCTAGAATACACAACCAGCTTCCACTGCAGCCTACATACTCCGATGCAATTGGTTTCCATCTCACAATGTGCGGCGGAAGATGCCAGTCCAACGTAGACGCTTCGGCAACCAGATACTCTCTCCTTACAACTTACAATGCATACGTGCATTCTGCTGCGGTAGCAATTTTCAAAAGCAAACTTTAATAGCCGTCAAAGCGAGAAACCATCTCTATCAAGACATTGCAATAGTCGGGCGTATCTGTATGCCGGCGCTTATTATTTACAGTTTTTGTGCAGGCCTATAGGTCTTGTAAAAATAGGTTTTATATAAACATAAATTATAAATAAGAGTAAAGGTTTAACAAAGTCATCACCAAAAATTAAAATATAATCTAAAACAGAGAAACAGATGAAAAAGATAAAAATAAAGTAAAATAAAATGGAAAAAAATAAGAATATACTGGAATATCATTAGATAATAAGTATACATAAATATACGATAAAATCATATATTGAGCTCTTATTGCACCATCGGATCTGAAATGGTAGGAGACACTATTTCTTTCCAATGTTCTTCCTTGCTCGATCCTGAAGTTAATCGGGATTCTGTAGGGTGGGCCATAAACGTTTGCAATTTTGTAGTCGTGCTGGCGGAGATTCCGAATGGGGAAGGAGAGCGGGGCTACATGATGAGGATATTTCTGGAGTTGTTTATCCTCCCCCTCAGTCCTGTAATCCTATTTCTTAACAGAGCTTAAAATCCTGGAACTCGCCCTTCCGCGAACTTTGCTGAGGTACTGCAGTGCCACGTATGCATTATTGTATTGCACCCGTAGCCTTTCCCAGGTTCTCTTGGTTCTCTTTTTGTAAGTTTTCCAGAGCTTGCATGTGTATACGGTAGTGCAAAAAGCAAAGAAGACAGTCCTTTTCATCAGTGGACTGCTGAACCGAAATCTTATACTAAGCATGTTGCATTTAATGCTTAGTACTCGTCTCTGCCTGTCGATGTCTTCATCTTCTGTTAAATTATTTTTGATGATATTATATGTCATAGATATTTAGTGAATTCTACTATTGTCAGAAGTTCATCGTTAAAAAAGTGGGGGTATGTTTTTAGGGCCTTCCCCGTATTTTATGACCAACAATGCTGTTTTTTATGCATATATCGTGTTGGTTTCGTGTGCGAATTCTTCACAAATCTTCAAGAGAGTTTGTGATCCCCTTATTGACGGTGCCATCAGAACCTTAATATCATCTGCGTAGCTCATATTGTTGATTCGTTGACAGCAGTTCGTTGGCAGCTCACCCCAGCATTGTTTAACCTTTGGGTTAGTTCTTCCATGTGTATGTTAAACAGTACTGGGGACATATGTACATCCTCCCTATCTGACCCCGCTTTTCAGAAAATAAGGTTCTGAAAATCCACCTTTCCACTTTACGACGTTTCAAGGATTTTTACAACTTTCCATAGAAGACTTCCTTCCTTCAGTTTTTTTTCCATAATAAGGGATGTAAAACTGTGTCGAAAGCCGCACTAAGGTGCAAAAAGCACGCATAAGTAGTTAAAAATAAAAATCTTGTTCTGTTAACCATTTTTTTCCGTTTTTTTTAGATCGGTGGTGCAATTTGATTATCTTTTTTATATTTATTGGCATCTTATCAAATAGAGGTAAATGTTACTACTAACCTTTAATTTTTGGAATGAACATTAATTGTCTAAATCTTGTGTTGTGCGTAAGATCTTTTTCTTATATTTGTTTTTTTTTTAATATTTGAAATTCGACAATAGGTTTCTGCACACAATGTAAATCTTTCGACTCCTAGGCCCGACAGGCCATCGAAAATTTTCCCAATGTTTTAGAAGTTTTAACAAATATTTATTTTAATTATATTTATTTATTTATAATATTTATTTAATTATATATTTTAACAAATCTAAACAAAATATGAAACAAAAAAGGGCACAAAATATGTAAGTGAATAATAATAATCATTGAGAATAGTAATGAATCACATTATTGTTTAATTGAAGCGCGAAACCGATAAAAATTACGGATAATATTTAGGTCTCAATAGCTCTATTTTGGTAAAGTATTGTTCAGGAAGCCTGTTAGATATGATATTAATTTCGGTTGTATGTAACACCATCTGCCTGTGAGTAACTCCGGTCCAATAAAATCTGGAACTCGGATTTGCTTTGAATTTAAGAATCATTAACAAAATTAGAACTGAATTTTCGGACAAGCGAACATTGGTGCTTACAAGCAGTAATCAGAAAATAATTTTATTTTCATTAATTATGATGATTCCATATTTGAACTGTACATTTCTTTTGTTTAAAATTTTAAAAGATGTCCTAGTTTTTCCAGAGTTAGTTGATGATCTAGCATCCTCCAGTAGAGATGTGAATGCTACTTTTCAAGATTGGTCTACGCCACTCTCTTCAGAGTTGTCCTCTTCTCTGTGAAGATTTTTTAGAAGATCTCTTTCAGAATCGAAGGGAGAAATTCCTGAAGCTACGAACCCGGCTGACGAAATTCTATTTTTCTTACGCTGGTCTAGCTTTCCGGGTGTACTTTGCTCCATTTATTTATTTATTTCCGCCCCAATGGGCTTTTACAAATATAAGTAATAAGTATTACAGTAGTGTTCGGCAATTACGTGGTACACAATATAAAATGATTAAATAATAATAAAAAAAAAAAAAAAATAATGGTGTGTCATTATGGAGTCGTGAAATCATATAATATCAGTAAAGTAATTAAAAAGACTTCGTTTTATAACTAATACGGAATCTTTAAATATGTCTACAACTTTTCGAATCTTATTTGTCGTCTCAGAGCGATACTGAGAGTATCTACTGACGACCTCTATGCGAAATAAAATATATAAGATTAACCGAATAAAATTTAATTCAAATTAATACAATACTTAGTTCTTACCACTTTTATTACATAAACCAACATGTTTCGTGAGCAAAGCTCACTTCTTCAGGGTTTTTATTGATACTAATTATAAATAATAGACATAGACAATGGTGTCAATTGAAAAAGAATGGACATAGACAATGGTATCAACGGAAATATGAGAGTGGGTAGAGGAGAGAGGGGCAGTGGGGGACAATTTACCACGGGAACAGGTTTAATATAGGGTCATTTAAGAACAATTTTTTATTATTAATAATATTCAAATTCGCTTTAACACTCTTTCGGATTTCTAAAATTTCTAGTTTATCCAAGTGAATGCCATTTACATTACAATGTATTAATTCTATTCCACTATTGAAGTTAAAGATGTGACTGGTTTCCACCAAATGGTTGGCAAACTCCGAGAAACTGTTATTGTTTAAAGATTTCATATGTTCTTTAATCCTTATTTCGAAGTTTCTCGAAGTTTTACCCATATAAAAGAAACCACAATCGTTACACTTCAATTTATAGATTCCAGATTTTTTCATTTTTGAATCTCTATATTTATTATTTACAATATAATTATTAAGTTTTTTATTTGCATAAAATACAGGAAAACTTTCATTTGGTACATTCTTTGTTAAGGAATTAGAAATTTTATTATTAAAATACATAATTTTCCTCCATTTTTTCTTGATTTAAGGAATTTATTCTTGTATTTTTTATTAAGAATGTTTTCAATTAAATTGGTGTTATATTCATTGTTTAATAATATTGAGTTCTATTGAAAAATTATTTGGAAATAGGGGTACATTAACTAATCTATGAAAGCTGACATTTTTTGAGAAATTGGATGATTTGAGGTGTTGTGGATTACAATTAATTTGAATTAAAATGGTGCCACAAAATAAGTTTGCTGTGTTAGAAGAAGGAATAAAATTTAACCTCCGATATGATACGTGGTCGAGAATATTAACCGCTGGGCTATGTTTACCTATTTATTAAAATCAATTCGTTTTTAAACAGCTACTCACAACATTTTAAAAAGCACAAGTGTTAAAAACAAAGTTTTCCGATCCGATCGTTCCATTTCAGAGTTTCCGCGAATGGAAATTGGTAAACTGCCACGAGCTTTCAGGCGTTAACATTGCAGAAAATTGAGATTTACTCCTGATATAATCATAAGTGAATATCCGTTTTATATAGTCGTACAACCTTCCCGCGAGTTTATTTACTAGAACTAGTTTTAAATCTGGGTTAGCATAAAGTTTAATGTAATGTGTGCGTGTATCAAATGTGGACCCATAAATCAAATGTCACAGATAATATAAATTTTATTAAATTTCGCTTTGCTAAAAATATTTTGGGTGTTTTAGTGGAATATTATTTTCAGTACGTGTAAACCAAAATTCGGGAGCGTGAGCTGATTTTAATTTTAAGTGAAAGCATGACATTAGATCATATTACAATAATATGTACTTATTACAATAGATTCCCGCAAATACCAAAAGTTTTGTCACAATTTATTGTTTGATTCGAGGTTTGTTGTTTATGGTCGTCTTGGTTTAGTTAGTAGTATATTATAGTATTATGTATATTTTAGTGACCGGAAAAGGGGCCGTTCAAGTATTACGTAACGTACTTGGGGGGGAGGGGTCTCGTGAAACGTTACTGTGCGTTACGAGGGGGGGGGAGGTTCTAACAACGCGTTACGTAACATGTTTTTCTTTATTTAGATGAAAAAACTAGGGAATTAAATTCTTCCAAGTTGGCAACCCTTTTCGTTCTCGAAATCTCTTGTTTTATTTACTACCGCAAACGCGATTAAAACAAGAAAAAAAGGTATTTAAGCGACTTTCCAGTACTTTGCGTAACTTAATTGTGACTTTCAGGTAAAAATTGTCACTTGGGCGTTACGTAACGTTTAGGGGGGGGGGGAGAGTATGGAAAAACGTTACGGTGCGTTACATGGGGGGAGGGGGGTCAAAAATCTTCAAAAAATGCGTTACGTAATACTTGAACGCCCCCAAACACAAAATCATGCAACTTCAACACCTCCTTTGAAGACTCACTAAAAGTAATGAAAAAAAAAATCTGAAAAAAAAACATCAAAATGTAATATTTTATTAAATGAAGACACCGTGAGCGAAACTCAATCGAAAATCTGGAAACAGAAAAATCAGAAAAAGATATTAGCATCTCTGACGCTATGACGCTTGCTTGTCTTGCGCGTGTAACTCATACAATGCAAAAATAAAAACTAAAAAAAGTGGAATAAGGTTAATAATTGGTTTTAACGTAATTATTTCGTACAATGCAGTTTTTCAACGCCAGAGTTTCATAACTAGCTGCCAGAGTAATTAATCTCCAGCAAAGTAAAGTTGAATTGCGCAAAACCTAACTGCTGTTGTTGAGTACATAATGATTGAAAGCTCTTTGAAGCCTTTGTCGAATTTGATTCAGTCTCAGGTTGCAAGAACCTTGTGTTCTTGTTTGACGTCATTTCCTATTGTCTTTGTGAGGCATTTATACTTACATCAACGCATGCAATTTACTCTGCTTATTCAGCATTTACATTGTTCTCGTGTTTTCAATTTTCTCTTAAGTTTTGATATATTTCGTTATTGTTTTTCACTCATTCACATTTTTTGGTCTTTTGTGTTTTTACTTCGTTGACGCAATCTAAGGTAAGCAACGTGATTACGAAAGTAATGTTATTTCCTTTTTACTTTCATTAATGCATATTAGAAAATATATATGAGGGCAGGATGGATGTTAAATGATACCAGAAAAAATTGTGATCCCTGGAATGTTGTAATACCAAAGTTTTAAAGGTAGTAAAAGGATATATCCTTCAAAATACTACTTTTCAGGAGAATGTTTTTCAGTATGTGATTTTTTTTATTGATACAATAATATTATTTGATAATGGAAGATTCAATGGGTATTTTATCAGTGCTGATTGTTTACAGGTTTTAAAGACTTACTTTAACCAGTGATTCCTGACATTATTTGTAGTAAAAAATATTAATGAAATTTTGTTCTCCGGTGACTTTTTATGTTTTTTTTTTCATCAAAACCTAACAATTATTTTTTTACAGGTAAAAAATTATTTTCTACAGGGCCTGTGTTTATCTGAGATGCTATATGGAGGATCTTTTTGAGGAGGAAGAGACTTAAAGAGACCAATGTTGTAGGAAGGAGAAAACACGTTTGGCGTGTTTCCCGACTATGCGCCGGTGCCGATGTGATCAATGACGCAATGTTCCTCGGTGCATCTTCCATTGAAATACCGGTAGAACAAGGATAGCATTCCCACCCAACGCCTGTGCTCTAAAGATTGCAATCCGTTTGTTAAATGAGGAGAATCTATCAGACGGTCCGCCCGGTTTTTTTCAGGTATTTTGGGGCTTTAGACCAGAGGTGGCTGCCAAATTTAACCGTGGGGAGCGAATTTCTTCCACATGTCATCACAGGTCACTCAGCCGAGAAACCAAATAAACCCTCACTCAGACCCTTACTGATAATGAGGGAGCGAGAGACAGAAATGAAAGACGGCATGTCGAAGTGGTGAGTCAGTCGTTTATTGGGCTACGTAGCAGATGGTCGGTGAGCGGTAACTTGATGTAATGCGGAGTGCCGTAGATGATGCTGCAGGCGTACGGAGGTGGAGATGGTGTGGTGAAGGTCAGTGAGTTGCTCGATACCATGGCGGTGGAGATGACCTATATTCCAGGCCGTTGCTCGACGCTTTAAGTCGCGGAGGTGAACGGTGTGTGGCTCGGTGTGCTGAGCCACCAGCAGGTAGTCCTGGCGAGGCGGAGCATGTTTCCATGGCAGCGAAGCACGGTGAGGCTTCGGGGTGCCATGAAGTGGTGAGCTGATCCCTGGACTGAAGGTGATGCAAGCCTTGAAAGTCGCGGGATGTAGCTGATCTCAGGAGCTGAAGACACGATGGGCCTTGTAGCTGAGACGTGGTGATGGACCTCGAGGAAGCTGCCCTGGAGCGTAGCGATACCATGCAGGAGCACTTATTACATGTTGACCGACGATTAATGTGAGACTGAACTGCAGCGGGCGAGCGATCGGCTGCTTATATAGCCGCGGTAGAGTAACTACCTCGCGGTAGGTAATACGAGCCACTTTGGCAGTTGACGAGAATATTCGGCGCCGTACAGATATTGTACGGTGCTGTCTCGAGACCTTTCTAGGCGGGGCGATATTATTATCGTCTGGCTGGCACGGGAGGCGAGAAAGTACATCGCGGCCAGTATAGGTACGAAGGTACCTAGGCAAGTAGGTTTGCCGATGGGCGCGAATATTAGGAGATGTTTCTCGTATGTTCTTTTGATGGCGATGATAATAATGATGTGTCGCCACAGCTTACTATTTTTTTTTGTGTTAAATTGAAAAAAAAACTTTTATTTCCAGGAATCATCGGTTGAAGTGAGTCAAGTACGTCCCTTAACACCCTGAATTCAGTGTTCAGGAATTAGAGCGGGAGGGTATGGTTCTACATCATTTTCTAACCCCCTCACAAACAAACACGTTAATTTAATTTTACACAACTGATAAACACTCATTTAAGGCACAGTAATGGTTATTTATCAGTTGTGTAAAATTTTAAACTCGTTTACTAGTAAGGCCCTTAGAGTTTAAAATTGAAGCATGTTATTTCTTAGCTCTTTATAAGCGAGATACAATTAACTTTTTTTTTTAATTTTTTTAAAACTTATCAATGGACACATGGAAAATATTCGATTTTTTTTTTTTCTTATCAATTTTTTTTAATTTGGAAATCAAGAACAATCTCACATCTGAATGCATTTAATTGTTTCGAAAGTCGTGTTGCTATAATAATATCAAAATTTGGTTACGCTTAGTAAGGCTCCAAAGTCTAGTAAATTTCGCCATTTGCCATATCTACCACTTCCTGTGTATTCCTGAAAATATTGCCGAATTTTTGTTATAAAACGGGATAAAATCGGTTAAAAAATAAAGGTGAATTCTGTAAGATACTTGGATTATTAGATTGACCTCTTACCTAGGCTGTAGTGCGTAGCGGGAATCAACCCTTGACATTTGAAGCAGAAAGCTTTCACCTATACGCTTGTCAACCGTGGAAGATCTATAATTCACCCCGTGCGACTCTTCCTAACGGATAATATGATTAAATCAAAGAAAACAAGCTCGTGTCAGCATATTGACATTTCATTTAATTTCTATTAACATATCATTGGAAAAAAATAGTTATTAATTAGATAATTACAATGTAAAATCAATATATATATATATGATAAACCAAATAAGTTCCATTAATTATCTAAATATACTTACAATCAAATAAATTATGCAATACAGTCATTAACATTTGGTCGATATTATTATTTATTTATTTTTATTATTTATTAATTTTCGGGAAATCGACAGTTTATATTTATTTCAGTTTGTACATAGTATTAAATAGCCAAAATAAAACCAATTACGGATTTCCTCCTTGTGGCTTTACTTCTACTGAGACAGCATAATAAGAATAAGTAAGTTAATTTTATAAAAAAGGAATATTAATCCAAAATTATATAAAACAAAAAAAATATATATATTTATATATATATATATATATACTCAAAACAATTATTTTAATATAAAAATGAAAAATTACAAAACGAAAAATCTATCAATACATTGGTAGCCATGGAGAGAAGTTGTACATGTATATATATACTACAATGTAAACATTAACAAAAGTAAAAAAAAAAGTGTTCTTCTTTATTCTATGGACCTCACGTTTTCGAAATTAAAATGGTGTGAAATGTGCTCTCGGAATTCGGAATCAACCTGGTGAGAGACCACCTTTCTAAATCGTAACAATTTTTGGTTCTGAATAACCCTTCGCTAGATTTAGTAATCAGTTCTGAACAGCCAGGTTCTTTCCATCTTTGTCCTTTAATATGTCTCCCGAAAAACTGTCAATATAGGTACCTTGCAATATGATCTCTCTAAAGTTAAGTAGGACCTTCAATCAATTGTGCTTATCATTATTATCACGGGATAACAAAGACTTATCTACGTTGTTCGCAAAGGAATTAACTCAATACCTGGAAGCGATCTGAGGACTTAGAACTACTTATCTAAGAACCGGTTTATATTGATGAAGCAATTTGATTCGGTCATTTTCGCTGGTCAATTACCAGCCTTACCCAATTTATTTCAATTCTCATGACCGATAAAACAGCGCGGCTACCGCAAAAGGTCAAAGGCTAGCGCCTTACCCAGGTAACTCAGGATGTCATTGGTATTTGTTAAAGTAGGAGCCCACAGCATGATTTACAAGGAAACCTTCTCAAGGTAAGTACCGAGGTAGGTATCAAGGTAGGTTACAGGGTAGGTTTCACTTCCCCCCATATTCTACACACCCTTTCCTAAGAGGGTGCTATCCCGCCCTTATCCACCCACCCTTTTCTCTCTGCCCATCAAACTTGAGATATACCCCGCAGGGTAGTTTATTGCCTTCGAATTTGGGAAATTAATCAAATGTTGTGTCTGCGATTTTGTTTACTAGTACTCGGCCATGGCAGATGATGCTACAAGGAGTTTCCATTGGTTTCATAAAACAACGGATTAAAATTATTAATCCCAGTACTCCTTTATTTATTTTCAAATTGAAATAACATGTTTTAATGAAATTATACGCCCTAGAAATACGTACACCGGGATTTGATTTCGGGGTAACTTTGCAATTGAAGCAGCGTAAAAAACTGCCTTTTTAATCTATCCAAAGCATATTCCCCCTCAGCACAGGATCTCCTAGTGAGGAGGACTACGAATAAATTTTCTATTTTATATATACATCTAACTAACATGTTTCACATAAAATGTAAAAAATATTATATAGTTACTAAATAAAATAAATAAATCTAATAATAATAATTTAATTAAGGATATGATTTTAGATTTTCTAGACCAAAAGTATTTTTGTTATTTGTTTTTGAGGTGTTATGCCGCGTTGCGCTACCTCCTTCTTTAGCTAACGTTTCGGACAGCGTTACAGTGTCCATCATCAGGGCAGATGTGTAAATGTTCGTGGTGAAATTTGTGCTTAAGTACTTAGAAGCAATACCGTGTTGCCAGCTCCACTCCACTACGAGCTGTCATTACAGTATACTTGAAGATGTTTTTCTGCATTTAGCTTTGGTGTAACCGTCAATTACCGGATACCACGAACTATTGAGCTCTTAGCTCCGTCGTCTCTATTAATGTTAATAGGGTTTTCCCCCTCCCCGCTTCCCCCTCCCCCTCCCTCCTCTCCATCCGCCTCCCACCTCCCCCCTCATCAACCCCTCCATACCCGTTACATTCATTTTTCAAACAGCTCGCGTGTCACCTATTACAATTTTTTAATGCAAATTTCATGTTGCCAGAGCTTTGGGCTATGTTATTCAGATGTATAAGCTATATTATTGCAAAGTTTCATTAAAATCCATTCCTTAGTTTTTGCGTGAAAGAGTAACATACATACATCCATCCATCCATACAAACTTTTGCCTTTATAATATTAGTAGGAGGATAATATAGGATGGGTGGGAACTTTATTTTTATTTTATTTTTTTCGAGGATTCTGACTCATACAATGTTGTGATTTTTGCCTCATCTGTTTTTAAATTATAATATTATCATTATAATCTCTAATGATCTTTAAAATGTACTTAGAGTCCTTTTGTAGTCATTTTGTATAAAAATTCACTTTCAAATATTTTCCAGTTTACGTGATCAAATAAATTTCAATATTCTCGATATGTCGTGAAACTCGGTTGACTCTATTACATTCTGAACTTCCGATGAATTCGAGGTCATTAGTATTGTCACTCTCTGGTTCATATTTAATGCACTTCGATAATGTGTGCTCGACATCTTCAATTTGTTCACATATCGAGCGCATTGGAGAATCAGACAGGCCTACCAAACACAATATTCTTCCCATTAGTGCATGTTCGGATCTTAATCTAAAAATGATTCTCATTTCCGATCTTTTCAGATTAACCTCAGTGAACCACGGTCTTTTAAACGGTTCGTTTTGGAGCTTTCTATACCATATTCCCTTATTGGTAGACAACGTTTCAAAATGATTAGTCCACATATTATTACATATGGAATTTATTTTTTGGCAGTAATCTTCAGCATCTGGCGTCCAGTCGTAGATGATTCCATTCACACATGCTTCGTTTGCCAACAAATCCGCCTCTTCATTCCCATGTATTCCTACATGAGATGGAATCCATTGTAAACATATGGACACATCTTTCTGCTGCAGCCACCTTATTTGTTCAACAATATTGTAGGCTAATGTCCTACAGGGAACTCCTTTCGAAACACTTTTAATGTGTTGAAGTGCACTTTTAGAATCACTTAATATTACAATTTGTTTCCACTTATTTTTAATTGCATATTCCACCGCTTCTTTGATTGCTATCAATTCTGTATTCATAATAGGTGGGAACTTTATTACTTTTCTGAATTCCTCACTTAATAAATTCCTCACTCACACAATAATTAGTTCCAATTTTGAAAATGACACACATTTTCAAAGCAAATCCGAGTTCAAGAGGTCATTGAATCAGAGTTACACAGGACACGCCCACAACGGAAATTAGTGTTTTTAATAAATTATTCAGTACCTCCCTATTAACTTGAAATTTGAACTTAGAATTGTCTACGGATTTGTTTACAACTTGTGTTTTTAATGGGCTTTTGTTTTCCGCAATCAAACAAATTTCTTTGATGTCTTGTCTTCCAGTTGCTAAAAAAATAATAATAATAAAATTAGAAAAATTAAAGAATTTTTAATAAATTCAGAGATTCCAATTCTTAGGATTTTTTTAAAGTACAATGAGACAATCGAATACTATCCTATGGATCTATGTTAACTCCAATGTGAGACTGAAGGGGGTGGGGAGTGGGGAGGGGAAGAAGAGAGATAACCCGACTGTTCAGCTCTGGTCACCTAAAGCCATTTGAAGCAACATTTCAATTCTGAGTGGTTGTCTTTCACCAAGGAGATACTGAGAGTATCCGTTAATACTGAGAGTGCCTAACTCGCAACTTTTTTATACTATGTGATGACGATTATTTAGATCAGATAGACAAAGCCGCCTCCCTAGGAATATACACCGGGTACACCGCCTCCCAGGGAACCTTTTATAGGAAAACCAACACCTTTACCACAGGTCGCCCCAAGTGATTCGCTACTTTTTTAACTTAGCAGAGGTGCCCGGGTTCATGAGATGAGGTCCGAGTCTTGCCGGCGGATGCGTCTGCTCACCAACTGCGTGGCTGGCCGATCGGGAGAGACTGCTTGAGGGAGACCTTTTGATCTCTTTCGGTACATTGTCTTGCACATTTTTTATTTTCTTTCTGCTATTATAACATAATCATATAACTGTTTTTTTCCTCATTACTTATTTTATTTTCAGAAAGTTTCTTCGACTGGTTATAGCCGTTATTTTTCTTTTTCTTTTACTAACACTATTATCTCTTTTTTATGTTACGTATTTCAGAAGAATTATTACACGGGCTGCTACTTTTATTTATTTTTTTGTATAATGTTAATGTAAGTACTTGCATACTGCTTATTAACAAAATATGCATGGACATTTGAGGGTCTAGAGTCGTTCAAATAAATGTAGGTTCGTTCAAAAAAAAAGTAGAGTCTTGACGTGTGCGGTGAAGGAGGAAACCATATGTTTCCTTATAACGCCATTGGGAAAGTGGTGGGGTCCCCTCCTATGTCTTGCACCGCAGCAGGAAGGTTGGATTCTCACGTTACTTCTGGACACACTGACACCCAGTTTCCTACCCACCCTTCATACATGTTTCCTTCCCAGAACTTACTCTCCTTCCTTTCCTTGTAAAAAGACCCTCCACACAGCATCCCGAAAGATGACATTGGCCCTGAGGGGGTTTATTTATTTATTTTTTTAAAGACGATCAGTTTCTTTTTCTGCAACCTTGCCTGGCCTACAACTTGCTTAATACGTGATCTGACAAGTATTTTTTTCACTTACATTATTTATATTAGCCTAAGTAGAAAAAAATTAACTAATTTTATGGCTTCATGGTTCATTACTGCGGTGGCTACAATTTAACATTTTGGTAGCGGTAAAATCGTTCAACTTTTGGTTGCTAATATGCTGCCATTGGTTTGAATTGGCAACAGAAGTGCCAAACAATAATAAGTTTCTTACACAATGGCAATGGAGGGGATTTTGAAGGTAATTTGGGTTGGAGCTCAATGATTGATTGCACTTGAGAGATTTGTGTTGACTATGATATATATTACCAAGGGAAATTCATCGTCCTAAATAATGGATGGAAAAAGGAACTAGTGACGTCCCAGAGAGACATTGATCCATCAAGTGTATCAATTACTTTATTTATTGTAAGACAATAAACAGACAATTACAGGAAGAGCGATTTTTTTCATTTATCACATACCGGAGGCCCTAAGTAAAATGAATTCAGGACCTATTTCATCTTTGTGGATGCCGTTTGGAGGCACTTTTTAAGGAGAGAAAGTTTCGCGAAGAAAAATGATATGAGGGTGGATAGGACTCCAGGAGCCAGTGTGTCCAAGAGTGGTGGACGTATGTATCCATCCCTCCGTTTGCATCAGACGAGGCACAGTGGTTCCAAATACCCCAAAAGTTGGAAACAATTCACAGTGAGGATTTACAGGGGAAAAAAAGTTATATCATTTTTCGGTATGGTTAAAATTTTTTTAAATATTCGGTTTCAGTAAGTTTTACTGAATTTTATTAACGATTTCTGGATTTTATTAAGAAAAAATATAAAAATACAAAATATCTTAAAATTCAAATTATTATTATTATTTTTTTTTTTTTTTTATATTTGTTTATTTAGCACAATATTATACATTTATATACATAATTTATTAAATTTTGACTGCCCAACTAGGAGTATTGTCCTATTTTAGGCCAGTCAAATAATTATGGGTATGAACATGTAGAAATTGATTTGTACAAAAAAAGAAAGAAAATTGATGAAATAAAAAGAGGAAATAAAAAGAAGAGAAATTATATAAAATAAAATAATAAAAAAAGTTTAAAATACAGTACCTAACTGTTATTTGTTTGACATAGCAATATATATCCATATACGTGTGAAAATAAAGGCAGAGTAATGTTTAATTTTGCTTTTTAACATTTTGATGCAGACGATGAACAATCATCATCATCGTCGGTGCAAAAGATATTTGAAGAATGAATATCTAGAGGAATTATTAAATCTAAAACTTCCTTAGGAAAAAGATTTAATTGTTTCTTTGGGGGTATTATCTGGTAGACGATGGGCAAAGATTCTGCCACACTACGTTTATATTGTCAGACTTCCCTTAAACTAATCGTATAGGTACAGTTGAAAATATAAAAAAAAATACGAGAATAATCCGCATCCTTTCGCGTCCTAATGTACATCTGTTTGTAAGAAGGGCGATTATCATTAAATAACTTGTATACTTGCTTGTCCGTTAATAGATGAGCGCCCAGAATAATGTCTTCTAATAATTTTGATGCAATTGATTGACCAAAAGCAATCAAGTTCATTTTTGTAGCAAACGCCAAATGAGATAGAGTTGCAGTTTTCCGAAGATCTTTTGTTTTCAAGCGTTTGGATCGGTTAGAACGACATTCAAATTGTGTTTACAACCGCGACGTGCCATTTTCAGCAGAAATTGCGAACAATATAAAACCAATCGGAGACTCAAGTGATTTTTTATATTTTCCATTTTAAATTTAGCTTCATCTCGATGAGCAATTGTCCAATTGTCAAGTGAAATTTGAAGCCCGCTATCTTTTTAAGAGTTTATCCAACCCCTCTTTAAGACAATTGGTGAGGCTTATAAGTTGACACTTTGAGTTCATCAGTACGTCAAATAACTCCTTTTGTCTTAAGAACAAATCCTTTGAAACCGAACCTGTGACATAAATAATATTAATGAAGCACTCAAATTTTACAGTAAGTAAATAATGTAAAAATTACTGGGCCGTAGAAACGCAAAAGTGCGCAAGATTTTTTTTTAATATTATACTTAAATAGTTCAGCTGTACAATTAGGTACATCAGCACATATATGTAATATTAGGGAATATCTAACTTTAACCTTAGGTATACCAGAAATCTTCGTAATTTTTTTTTAAATTCACGAAATGTTTTTTTTTAAATATCCCAAATTCGTGGCATTAGGAAATGAAAAAAATTAACTTAAAATCTTTAATTCACACCTAAAGGTATTGCATCCACGTTGAAAAAAGTTTGCCAGCAAGCGGTGTAAAAAGTTATCAGTACCTAAATGTTATGTAATAAACGTTGTACTTTCACACAAACACTGACTGCTCGGTAAGTCAATCTTTGCTGACGTGTTACGCAGCGATGAAACGTTTTGCTGACTTCGGTAGAATGGGGAAAAATGCGGTGATATGCGATGTCAAGATATAGAAACAAAATTTAATGGACCCTGCAATTTGAAATTTCGATTTGTTTCCGACGCGCCCATACTATACACCATTGTGCGACTCGTCGGGAGAGACCAGCTGAAGAGGTCAAAGTGTCTCCCTCAATCGGCATTCTCTTTATATTATGATTTGAAATAAAAGTGATGATACCAGTCTACATAACATTTTTTGATCCCTAGGCCCCAGATAGGTCAGTGAAATTGGTAACCTGATAAATAAATAGTCTGTTATTGGTAAATCGGAAACGTTTGCTCTCCAAAGATATTTTTTTTAAATATTTGAAATATATTTCCTTTTTTTCCAATAATTTTAAGCTTTTCGTTAAACGCAACCATTGAACCACATGAGGAAGAGACGATGATTTGTCACTATTCTAAAAATTAAATTTCAGAAATCGATTTTTTCGCATTCTTCGGGGATGCTGTTTAGAGGATGTTCTGGGAAGGAAAAACGTATGAATATGGGTAGGAATCTTCCACTCACTGCGTTGCAAGGCGATGGGTCTAGACATTGGAGTGTCCGGCTGTAGAGGTCTAGGTTAGGTCTCCCTCAACACCTCAACCAGTCTCTCCCGATTCGGCCACGCAGTAGGTGGGCAAACGCCAACCCCTGGATAAACCTCACCCATGAACCCGGACCTCTGCTAAGTCGCCAAACGACCGAACTACTTTGGATGACCTATGGTTATCCAATAAATACCTATCTCTCAAATTTGAGATTTACGAGCGTAGCATTGAAAATAATACGATATCAATCAAGTAATGAGACAAGATGCGATACGATTTCTTCAAAAATTGGCAAGCCTGACGATTCAGTGATAGTAAAGTTTGAATAATTTCAATACTAGCTTATCAATAATTACCAAATTAACGGAGAATTTGGTCCGTCAAGTTTTTTATTTGATAATCAGTGTCAGAGGGCAATTAAGTTTCCACACAGATCGCGGTGGTTCCATCTCCTTAATTAGCAAATAACGAGATGTTCCAAACTCTCAAGTTCACAAATTAAAAACTTTTAGCTTGTCGGTTGGCGGTCACTCTGAGCGGTGGACGGTTCGTTACCTTTGTCATGCCACGGCCTCTTTAATACAGGGTTTATTCTTAATTACCGCTTTTATAATATTTCAAGATTGTCAAAGAAAACTCCTTTAAATATGTATAAACCGTGTCGTTGCGAAATTTACCCGAGAAATTAAAAGAACTAATTTGTCTTTCTGTTTCATATTTTTATCCTTGATTGAGCGCTAATGTCTTCTTCAGAGTTAGACGAGAGAGGAGGGAAGAAATTGGAGTGTAATTTTTTTTTAATAATGTATTTAATTAAATGTTGTACAAGAGATAAAACATGTATTTACAGTACACGAATTTATAGTTTGACATTCTTAACATTTGGGAAGATAGTTGGGCGCTTATATAAAAAAAGGTTTAGGGTTATAAAGAGTATTAAATAATAATGGATATTGAAGTTTTGCTGCTAGGCCCTAATTTTCTTCATTTTATTTTTGAAATTTTGTTATCTGGGATGCTGTTTGAATTTTCAACGGTTCTTTTGAAAATAATAGATGTCGCCTGGTCCGTTTTCAACGGTCGAAAATTTATCTACACTCCTTCAGTTAATAATACTATCAGATGTCTACTGCGTACATTCGATATTTCATTCAATACCACCATTCCTCTTATCATGCTGTGCTGTTCTAGAACATCTGTTCTTCCGTGTGGAATCTTTAGCAAGTCGTGGTAATGTTTTTATTGATGGAAAATAATTATTTCGGGATTAATAAAAGGAAAATTGCCATTGCACAAAATATACTAGCCTTATAGTAGTATTCAATTAATGTATGTAATTAGAAGTATATAATATATTCAAGGGTCAAAGAACCCTATACCATTAATATTTAACAAATTGCCATACAAATTTGAAGAAAATTGCTGTACAATAAAATTCTCACTGATGTTAAAATCATGGCTCTTAGGTAGTACGATTATGTTATCAGTATAATACCTTATGTTTTAAGATTATATTTTGCTCTTTCTTACCATGCACTAAATTGCAAGTATGCGATTAACTACTAATGTATTGCGGTTTTTATGTTGCTCAACTATTTCATGATATTTAAAAATATATGTATATATTTTTCTATTCCACATCACAATATTGGTAGGTATGTTATATGTATATGTGTATTTGTGTATGTTTTTGCTACGCTAATGCATTTATGATTATTTAATTTGTGGTTGTAACTTATCTGTGACTAATCTCCTGCTGACAAGCTACTTGCAGTAGCTTAGCGGGTAATTAATTCCAATTGTATCCAATTTTAATACAATTAAAAAAAAAATAATAATAACACGTCAAATTATTTAATATTGGGATTAATGAATTTCTTATGTAGGATACCGAAATCTTATATTCTTAATAAACTATCTAAAATTTATCAACGAAAATCAGATAGATTTTTCTCAGTAGCTTAGTGGGTAATAAATTCCAATCGTATGCAATTTTTATACAATAATTAAAAAAAAAAATGGAAATAACATGTCAAATTATTTTTAATTGGGATTAATGAATTTCTTATGTAGGATACCGAAATCTTATATTCGATAACGAAAATATGATAAATTTTTCTTCAAATATATCGCCTGCATTCAATTTTCATAACTTGTATGTTAGGCAAATAAGAAACAACTGGAATTTCTACCTACCTTTCTTAAAAGTAGACAACATCACAACCAACGATGCTAAAAAATTTACAAGTGTTACGACAACGGTTGGCGGACCGGCCACCTTCATAGAAATTCGTCTTTGGGGAGAGCGTAGGTGTAAACATGAAAAGGTAAAATGACGGCTTTTGATAATATATTCTGTTAAGGCATACATGTAAGACGTTGACCTATATACAATACAATATTGATGAAATCTAATGGCAAATGACATGAAATATTTGATTGCTTTACTGCGAATTTTGAAAGTACTGTGTTAACTCACGGAGGTGCGTACCAAATGCGTATTCATTCAAATATAAATTGCAAGTCACATTTTTAAAAAGGATGCTGTGTTACTACGCAGCAATTGTGTATATTTTCTAGGAACATACGCCTAGACGTAATCCGTAAAATATACTACTCCAGTATATTATTGACCGGTCACTGGTTGAGTGGGTATAGCGCTTGGGTCCCACCCGAGCGTCGCGTGTTCGATTCCTCGGCTGGCTAAGTCCTCCATCACAACACAAGCAACATTTTCGGCTTTCTGTGGTGGTATTAGGAGATTTTCAAATATTGTTGGGTTATTCGTAACCCGGGAATGTTTGTCTTCCTTTTTAAAAATAAAAAAATATTGCGAACTAATCGTGTAGTACTTACTATCCGAAACTGCTGTCCAGAAACACCAAGATATTAGTGTAAAAAACACTTATCACACCAGTACTCACAAACGCAACTGAAATTGGGTACTAACTAAGAGGAATGAGCGAGCACTGGAAATTGTTGAGGCGTATCTTTGGACCGGTTTCAGAAAATGGATGTTGGTGCAGACGTTATAACATTGAGCTATATACTCTGTTTAAGAATCTAAACGTTACAAAATTTATAAAACTGAAAAGACTTCGGTGGCTGGGTTATGTAGAGAGAATGACCGAGCATCAAGCACCAAAGTCACTGCTGAACTCAAGACCGACAGGGCGAAGGAGCCTGGGAAGACCAAATGGAGCGACAACGTCCTCAAAGATATATCCAACTTGGAGATTGTAAACTGGAGAGGCTGGCACAAAACCGTAATGAGTGGAGGAAGACTCTTGAGGAGGCAAAGACCCACCAGGGGTTGTAGAGCCAAGAGTGATGATGATGATGACTTTCTCTCCGAGGCCCGCGTTATTAGTAACTACGAGGGTTGTCCAAGAAATAAAGACCGTCCTAATTTAAAAAAATCAGAAAATATTTATATTTACAAACATCGTATGACATTTTAAATACATATCCCCAATATTTTTCGAGACAGTTCCCGTTACGATCAATGCACTTGGTGAGCCGTGGCACTAGGTCCTTGATTCCCTTATCCTAGAACTCGATATCGTAGCCGCCAAAAATACTATCCCTCCGCGTCCTAATCGGTCTCCAAAGGTTTCCGGCAAAACCTTCAGATGAAAAAAAAGATGCATATAATATCATTGGTTGCTTTTTGATTCCGGAGTTAGGTGATAAACCCATATTTTAACCCAAAAAGTCTCGCCTTGGTTGGAAAAACGGTTCGAAGCGACCTAAGCGCTTTCTACACGATTTTGCTCTTAAGCATTTTGGGAACGCAATTTGTATCCGCCATTTTTCTCTCAAAATCGTTTGGATGGCAGACTTACTGAAGTCTGGGATTAACATTGCGAGCTTACGAACTTCAACAGGGCGGACTCCCTCTTAGTGAGAAAGCGAATAATTGAGTGCGCCTTGCAGGGGGCGGGATTTGACTGCGAAGCATCTCATCTCAAACGGACGCAAATATCGCACTGAAGCAGCTACCAAGCCGAATCACCTCTCGTTTTTTAGGGGATAGGCTGAGCTACACGGTAATGCAGCCACATTTTGAGGAATTATGTCTGCATTGCCGAAAATTAGGAATGTCTGTAATTCTTGGACAACCCTCGTATACGCTGTTAAGTTCACGATGGCCATTGCTTTAAAAAATCATGTTAATAAATCAATAACACAAGATCTGACCATTCAATCTACATCCTAAGCCGACAAGAACGGGGTCTTATATTATTATAAGTTAGTAAAAATAGCCAGGAGCGCTCAACTGCTCAGTAAGGGAAAACCCGGTAGGTAGGTACGTAACAAAACCAATACGATTGTAATAAGTGACCACGTAAACGTTCCTCAGTTATTTCATATTGATTTTACTTACTAATATGATGCTTTCATCATTACGTAAACCATAATGAAGCAAGGCTAAATATATGTCCAGGGGTCCCGCAAGGATCAATTTTCGGTCCGACATTATAAATAATATTGGTTTTACTCGTGAATAACGACCTCCGTAGTCCAGTGGCTAAGACTCTTGACTCACATTCCGGAGGTCGCGGGTTCGAACCCGGCATGCGCAAATAAATTTTATTTGATTAATTTGTGTTATTTCACAATTAATTCATTTAAAATAATATATAGTATATTTGCGGCATGTTCCAGAGTGGAAGATACTATCAGTATCGCCCTGGTGTAAGACCACCATTCAGAATTGAAACGTTGCTTGAAAATGGCTTTAGCCGTGTTTAGTGACCAGATCTGAATAGCCAGGTACTTCCCAACCTTCCTCTTCCCCACCTCCTTCCCTTCCCCGCTACCTTCAGCCTCACAACATACCCCAATTGGGGATGCCATAGTCTCACTGGCTCCAGACGGGAGCAGTTGAGATTCTTGTGCGGTATTCACTGTAAAAAAAAAAAAAAAAACCTGTACTTATCATTATGAGAATAATTATACATTGCCATAATTGATTTTTTTTCTTTACAAAAATGTTCATATAATGCAGGCCTAATAATAAAATTTAAAAAATATTAATGCATTCATAATCTTCATATGCCAAATATACTATCACACCTATAGTAAATTCGTACAAATTTGCGTGCATACACACGCACTCAAACACAGCCATGTAAATGTGGAACCATTGAAATCGTAATGTCAGCAAATGTCTACGACAATTCTTTCATTAATTTTGTTTCTAAACACCTATTAATTAGTATCCACTGATTTTATGCACGTACTGATTTTATCAACGTATTCTACAAATAATTTTATTACATACTTTATCGCTTGTACAATATGATTCACACCTAAATGGAACGATATTTCTTTGTTCAAACCACTAATATATTTTATTTACACCGACCGGTTTTAGAACGACTGTTCCTTCCTCAGGGCAAACATAGTACAATAACTTGACTGCTTGACTTTACAAAACAGTGGGTGAGCACAATGTATCACTAAATGTTGTGGTAGGGGTAAGAGCGTGGCTAGGGCTTAGTGAAGAGTGAAGGGAGGATATAGAACGTGCGTTGACAGTGAAAGGGAACATGTCTAAGACAGAACTATACATAATTATCAATTCCAATTTTGGAAAAAAAATGATTTCTCACATTGAATAATTTTATCCATTATGTAAACTTACAAAATAAAAAATAAAAGAATGAACATTCAAAACGTTAGCAATAACGAAAAGCAGAAACTGACTGCGACGCAATAGCGCACATTTATTATTCAATCTCCTTAGATGTGCACCTCAGTTATTACAATTACCATAACATGGCTTACAATAATACAGTAATAAATAGATAATGGAATGATACGCCGCCGGTACGTGGCCATTGTAAAGCCGTTAGATGGCCTTGGGCTTGTCAACCCGCTCTTATTGGTGATTTTATAGCCGTACTTGTGAGGGTTGTCCTATTCGAAGTAATGAAAAAAGTTTTGGGAAAGGACAAAAGGAAAAGGAGTACTTTTTTTATTTTTCTAAACCTTTTCTAGTGAATTTTATCGAATTTATTGGCATTTCGGTACTACAGATTCGATGAAATGGAAAAAAACTCAGCATTGGATTTTCATGAAATATTCGTTGTGTTAAATGTTTAATTAGAAATAGTTCGATTGATTAATATTCATCGTGTAACGATTTAATGATAACATTTTTTATTAATTATTTACAAGTAGGTAGGAGAGATGTACCGTATTGTACCGTATTGGAATAGATGTATGTATTGGAATAGCTCAATTAAAAAAAAATCTCAACGATTGGCAACGGCTCCACCCCTACCATAATAAAACATTGTTCGAAACTGTTAAATTAGTATAAGCTTTCCCTGAAGAAGGAACGTTTGTTCCGAAACCGGTCGGATTTACGCATTATATAAGTGGTTTATACAAAGTTGAATTTTTTCATTTTTTTTTAAATCTAATTAATTATAATTGTATCGTTTATTAAGTATTATACATTGAAATCTTTGGAAATACAGTTACGGAACTTAAAATGTCAACGAAATATTAAAAGAAATACACAACCGTCTTCATTTTAAACATAAAAAACCGATATCAAAAAAGTGCTCCTATTGTGGGATACACTGATTTTTTTAAATTTTGCATGCCCAATCACAAAAAAAACATTCTTATCGGTTCCCGAACACTCAAAATGGCATCAACGGCAGCAGGCTAAACAAAAGATCCACTCTTCACCTCTGATATCCCACGGTCTTCGATTTGACAGCTTCCATGACTTTTATCGTTTTTTATTATCCCATGTCTTTCGCTGTTTCTTCTACGACATTGTTTCACACTGTTTCGACTACGACAGGCCAAAATACAACCTGGAATAGCAAAAAGAAATTTAGTTGAATTCCATTTTGGAAACACTCTTCCTAATATGAGATAGTATTCCATATTAGGGTCATCAAGAAATCCCATATTAGGAACAAGATCAATTCAAACAAATATATTCATGGAATAAAATCTACTTGAATTTAACTTCAAATTATTATGAAAACATAAAATTTAAATAATAATATTGTCTATCAGTGAAGGATTGACAAATTTGTGGAGAAACATTTTTGAGAAAAAATTAAGTGAAACTTACATAAATACATAATCGGTGCGTCACAAAAACATAATCAGTCTCTCAGGTGAGTGTGGCGTGGTCGGCGTCAGGACGAGTCCTGAATATTCAAGGTCGGTCGGTGGATAATCGGGAAGGCTGGGTTAAAGAGGCTATTCTTACTTAAATTTTGAGAAATACCACCATCTCATATTAGGAACGTATGCCGTATTCGATACATCTCCTCTATCAACTTAAACTGTTAACTAATAAATATTTTAAAAGAAGTATCCGCTTAACAAACCACTAAAATTAATTATATTTGTGTAGAGAAGGTACATTGGAGGACCCACCACTTACCCGCCCTGGTATAGGTAACAGATGGTTACCCCTTCAAGGCTCTTGCAAGGACTCTAATTTTTTGGGTAAAAACGACTCTACATTTGATAACGAAACTAGACCTCCAATGTCCCTGCATACGTTGTTAGTAAGCAGAATGCAAGTGCTTAGCGGGAAATACAGATACAATATGTGTTAGTATGACAAAATATAGACAAGACAATGGGACAGGTTGATGAAAGTCCACGAGGTGGCAAGCGCTTGGTGATTGTATCCAGCGTATCCTACAAGCACCTGTTTGGGAAGAAGACACAATAGATAAGTAATAAGGGAATGGCAAACGGTTGGGAGTCCTCTTCAATTGATTGGCAGTCCCAGCAAGAATGCGTATGACATTCGGTCTAGTCTTGAACCACACTCAGCTTCCGCGCCCCTTAGCCGGTTCCTCGGTGATGCCTCAAAGAAAAGTAAATGGGAGATTGGGGGAAATAAATAGAGAAGGTACAAAGTGCATCGACAATGTTCACGGAACTAGGGCTGAATGGATTCGCCAGCCTGATAAGACACCGCGTCACTGGAGCCAGAATGCGCCTGATGGCCTCCGACAACACTCCTGAATGAGCGCTAAGCCCGAGCTTACTCCAGACCACTCCCTAGATTATTTTATTATTTATATTCCATTTCATGTTCATTACTATTTTTTTCTATAATATTATGACTTAAACTTGACCGGGTTAAATCTTCCCCACAGGAAAAACTAAACCCTTCCACACACTATTCCACAAATGATCATCTAGTCAATCCACGCTATTCAAGTGCACTATATAAGTATAATAAACACAAAATAATACAAGAACAATATATCAACCTACCAGTCACCAATGGAAAAATAATTCACCGACTCCAGATATTTTCATATCACAGGCTTCGGCTCGGTAGAACTCCTAGCTGGACTGATAAACCCTACTGATCCCTCAATATAAATATTTAAAAAATCTTTCGTAATCCTACATGTATTTAAAATGACTGAATTTTACATTTTTATATATAAATTCTTTGCAAAATCTAATAAGCCTAAATTTTAAATGAGAGAGCTAGGTACAATGTCTGTAGCCGAAATAACAAATGGTAATATTTTTATATTCTGAGAATGCCAAATTCTTTTAATCTCATTTCCTAAATCTGTGTATTTTCTTATTTTTTCAGAAACACATTTTTGAATATTACAGGAATTTGGAATAGCGACATCAATGATATAAGTTTTTTTTTTATTTTGTCATGTAAAACTATGTCGGGTCTATTATGACTAATTATTCTGTCTGTTTATATAATTTTATCATAATATATTTTATAAAATTCATTTTCTAAAAATGAATATGGTATTGTATTATGGCAGTCAATTAAGTTATGTTTAATTACCAAACTTTGGTGAATTATTTTTAGAACCTGATTGTGTCTAAATGTATACTCGGACGGCGCTAATACAGAACAACAAGATATAATATGTTCTATGGTTTTCGGAAAAGCCAAACATTTTCTACATAAATCATCAATTTGATTCAATGGCACAAAAAATTGTGTTTGATTTAATTTGATTTAATGGTAATTTGATTTAATGGCACAAAAAACAAGAGAATGGCAAGCATAAATCCTTCTATTTCTGTACTCAACTCTCCAATACTCAACCACTTGTTTGACGAAAGTTTGTCAACATATAAATAATTTGTTTTTTGTACAACCAAAAAAAACATGGGCATGAATGATCAAGGCATTTCACAAACTTGGGTAAAATGTGAATGTTTAAAATTTCAGGGTAAATTTTAAGTTTTTCGAATTTGAACAACAATAAATAAAACTGCTTAAGGATAAAATACCCGCCATCGGTTTCAGAGCATTTTTGACGGGATTGCATATATTTTTAGAAGAGTTAATATTTTGATGGAACATGCTTTCTTCAAAGATTGTACGTAGGTAGTGATTTGTACATTTTAGTAGGAAAAAAATAATGTCTGTGCCAATCGGATTTCGCAATGGGGTACTGCATATACTCGTTCATAAGTGCCGTGCCTTTGGCTAGAACGATTTGATATTTTAATTAAGGCTCTGCAACCGGGCCCGAAAAGAAGCAGATGGAGAGATACGAAATTACGAATGTTGGAGGAGAGCGCTTACATTTACAGCGACAAAATCGATGCGAAAATTGCGAAAATGTTTAATAAAACACGACTCGATTAAAATAGAACCAAAATCTCACGGGCATTATCTTAAACATTAATGAAACACTGTGAATTTTTTCATACATATAACTTGTAAAATAACTGAAACAAACGTGTTAATAATAATTTTTGGAGCATACTTTGCGATTTTTTTCTATCGAGGGAATTTTATATAATTTGCCTTTCGTCCCGGGCAAAGTATAGATATTATCTTCAAGAATAACATATATTTTTTAAGAGCTTTAAAACTTACCGTGTTTAAGGGAAATATGTAATAAATCGGTACGAATCCCTTAAGGAAGATCTTTGTTCAATCCGAACAACTACCAGAAAAAATTAGAATCATTAAACCAAATGTTGAACTATGTCAAGATATTCATCAAAAAACTGTTGTTACTTGAATAAATCTTAAAAATATCATATAGGTATATCTAAATTATTTTCAATAATTAAAAATTTCTTCTTATACAAATGTAATATGCATTATTCTTAAAAAGATTATTTATATACATATACATATTTTAACGGACTGACTGTAATATTAGTAAAGCACCTCCGTCAGAAAATATAAAATAAACACGTATTATATCGTTAATTACTGATAAATTGTTACAATATTCTCTTTATATCTCCCAACCACAATCAAACGTTTCTAATGTAAGGGTAGTATGAAAATCTCTTAAAACCGGAAATTAAAACCGGACGTAAAATCATTTTGCAATTTGGGAATTTCTAGAGTGGTTGTACCTGTAAACAACCACCCTGGAAACCATTTATTGTATAACCAAACATCTCTGCCGTAGGTTACCCTAGGTCAGGGATGGCGAACCAATGGCACGTGACACAATATTTTGGGCACGTCACTGATCAGTGATCACAAAATTTATTATGCACTACGAAAAAAAGTGTGAAGTGTATATTAGATGAACGAGCGAACCCGAGTTCTCAGATTTTCTCAGTTCAAAGAATTATCGGAAATACTATATTTTAAATATTTATTATTTACCCTGATGTGAAGTCATTTGATAAACTGAATTTGTCCCCATTCGATTGGTTGGAAATTGGTGAATTTGAAATGCAGCTGATTGATCTCCAGTTTAGTTCAATATGGATTCAAAATTTTGTTGAAAAAAGGAGAGCGTTAGAATTAATTGAAACGGAAAGATTGACAGGTAATATAAGCGAAAATGCTAACAACAAAATTTTGGAAACATGGAATGCGTTACCAGACACATTTAATTGTTTGAATTAGCTGGCTCATGCTGTTTTAACAATATTTTCATCAACCTTGGCCAGAGAGCCATTATTTTCAGAGATGAATAACATTAAAGGGTTGGTTATTTACCGTTTGACAGATGACTCCAGTTCGGCATGCATTCTGCTAAAAGGAACATCTTACAACCCTAACATATGATTATGTTATCTGTCATCTAACCTGCAACAACAGAAGTCGCACTAATTTTACTTTAATTTAAATTATGCGTAAAATGCTAAATGTTCCTATTTAGTACTAGTTAATAAAGAGTTCTTAATTGTAGTAAGTATTTATTATTACCTATTATTTTCCCAATAATCCCAAAGCCAAAATTATTTGAAGGCACGTCTATGACCTCATTAAACATTTCTTTAGAAAAATGGCACGTTGATACGACAAGGTTCGCCATTCCTGCCCTAGGTGGTTTGATTCATTTGGTGACATAGCAGGAGTACCCGGGTTCATGGGGTGAAGTTTGTCCGGGTCTTAGCGGTGAATAAATCTGCCCATCAGCTGCGTGGCAGATCAGATCTGGAGAGACTGGTTGACAGACCTCTTTTGACCTTTCTAGCAGGGCTCTCTCGGAACATCGCTCAACAATAAACCTAATCTCTAAAGTATTGAGCATCATTGTTTTAATATTCCTCTGAATACACCATTGGGCAACTAATGCAACAAAAATAAAAATAGTTACATTTATATTGGGAACATCCTTTCTTCGTACTTATCTCGCATAATGTAAATACAAAGATTGTCAGAGCGTAGGAACAAAATCAAAATCAAAGGAATAAAAATTTTACTAGCATTACGTAAGAACATATTTTGCCTTTTTGGCCTTCTGCTTTTATAAGTCATTAATTATTCGAATTTTGGGGAGGATTTTCGACGAAGTTGAAGCATTAACAATATCGATCGGCATTGACAACCTTGCTAACGGGTGCGACTTCACTTCGTACATTGTAATCCTTGAAAGGTGGAAGTAGATAAAAAGGATATTGATTATTTTAAATTTAAAGGCTAACCTTAGGTACGCCTACATTCTTGGACCTAGACAACGTTAATTTTTGCTTTTCTTTTTCATCTCGTCGACCGATAAACCGTAAACGTTTGTGCTCGAACTATTCATAATTACGTCAAACAACTTCTTGATTACATTAGCCGACAAAATGTGATGCAATTACAGCGTGTGAACTCACGGAATTGAAGATGGCAAAACGGAATTCGACAGCGTCGAGTTCGATTGTTTTAATGTGATATCTTTTTTTTGAACTACGCATGACGAAATCGTTTGAAGGATTATATAGCGGACATTAGACATGGGCAGATTCATTCCCAGGATTGAATCGATTCAGTCTGATTCCCCTGGCCTTTTGAATTGATTCCTTTTATTCGTTCCTTTAGTTCAATTAAGTCCCAAAAAAATAATAAAAATTAAAATTAAATAAATAAAAATAGACGTGAGTGAGAAGGCTACGAAGCACTGCAAAAAGAGGATACCGAAAGGCTACGAAGAACCGCAAAAAGAGACCGATAATACTATATCATTCTACATCCTTTAGATGCATGTGTTTGCCTCTTTTTAGTGTCGTTATTTTTCGTTTCATCGAGTTTCAAATCACAACGGTGCTAGAGAAGTTTTCACTACGCAAAGCACTCTTCTTAGGGTGAATTATTTCGTTCTAAAAAATTGTAGGTACTAAAATCGACGCGCGACGGGGTTAATGAAATATTTCAATGTGTACTTAGATATTATTTTGCCAAAAAGACAAATTTTTTGACAAGAAAAATGTATTTATAGGCTAGCAATTGTATCTTAAAATTAAACAGTTTTTGTGGTCAACCCCTATTTTACTAATTTTTATTTATTTATTAAACTTAAAATTGTTCCACTTCACGTGATCTAAACTTCCCAATACCTTCAGACTCGCAAAATATCCCAATTGGGGATGCCATAGTCTCATTAGCTCCAAACGGGAGCAGTTGGGACTTATGCGGTATTCACATAAAACAAAACATACTATTATCGCGCTTTCATACTTCCGATCCGGTCACCTGGAATTAGCTTCACTCAAATATATATTTTTAAATGCACCTACCTCAATGGTGGAGTTAAAAGCATGCGCCGAATAAAAACTAATTAAAAGTCTGGGCGACACGCGTTGTATAATTTTTTACAAAAATAAAGGAACAAATCACTCGATTATCATTTATCACGGTTCGACAGCGACTGATGTTTTGTTTACGGCTGGATAGACAAAAAACAATAATATAAATAAACATCGTTTTGTTTCTACACGCATCGCATAATTTACGCACGTGTGAGAGAGAAAAAATATGGGATTAACTTTCGCTTTTTAGTATTTTTATTAACAGAAGTTCAGGGTCCGAAGTGAATGTTTCGCTCTAAGATGACGGCTTGGCCGCGCGGGGACTAACGACGTACCGATTCTCTGCGGGCATCAAGGAATGAATTAGGAACTTCTGACTAATATGTGTCCTTTGTCTTGCTGTGTCTTGAATAACTTGCATTCCACGGACCTAATAAGGACTCGAAATCTTCAACAGATTGGAATTGAGCTGTCCGGCCGGATCGACTCGATACGTGGGACCCGGGTTTTGGGATGACGACGTCACAAATGAATAAAAAACAAATGTTTTGGTTCCTTGGATAAGTGAAACAGAGATTGGGGTTGCGGATTGAGCGCTACAGTCCGCACAGACTTGTACGACTATGACGAGTAGCGGGACTAGCGGGACGACTGTGAAACAGACGCGACACTCGGAGCTCAGAATTACTTGGCTCTTGGCTGACTTGCTTGTCTGTTGGCGGTTTTGTTGCTTGGACTGGGGACGGGGACTCTGGCCTACGGGGTTTTTTGTAGGTATAAGATTTACTGCGCGGGATACTACACGTGATAGGTAATTTGGCGGCGCACACCGTCTTCAGTAGGTGTGCCTATCCGCGCAACAAATATCCAGAATAATATTTCATTAAATTCCTACGAAACACTACAATATTTACAGAGTACATTATTATTTTCTTACATCATCACTGAAGTCAAGCAGATTATTTCGGAAAAGACTAAAATAAATACGTCATCCAAATAGTAACAACAATTGTATAAGAAACCGCTTTGCAGCCGACTACTGCAACTGGACAGACAGAGTAGGTCTGATTGTAAGAATATTTTTAATAGTTCTGAAATAAAAACGAATATAGTCAATTAAAGCTATCAGTCCACAATGTAGTTCTGGTACCAAGCCACATGTATGGAAGTGAGACTTGGCAGAGGTAGGATGAGAGTAGACTGATTGCTGAATTGAGATCCGTGAGGCATTTGTGTGGTAAACCGATAAATGACCGTGCCAGAAATGCAGAGGTTAGCAAAGAATGCAAGATGAAGGTGGAGTGTAGATTGTTTGAGCTTATAGATCAAATGAACAATACTATGAATTGGCTTACATTATAAATACAAAAAATATTGAAGCTTTTCCTGCCTTTTTTTTCTATTGAGAAGAATTAAAATTAAAGAAGTGTTAACAATTTTTTAAACATATAAAAGTAAACTACTAAAAACGGTTTTATTAGAAATGTAGGAACGCCTATAAAAACATTTTTTAATGTGATTTTATGGCTAAAATTATCTGTGGCAATTTCCGTTGATCAATTTTTTTCTTTTGTTATTATTTTTTGGGGTATTATGCCGTGTTGCGCTACCTCCTTATTTAGCCAACTTTTCGGACAGCATTGCAGTGTCCATCATCAGGGCAGATGTGTAATAGTTAGGTTTGATGTTAGTACTTATCTACTCAGGAGCGATACCGTGTCGCCAGCTCCACTCCTCTACAAGCTGGCGCTACAATATACTTCAACATGTGTTTTTGCGTTTAGCCTTGATGTAACCATCAATTACCGGATACCAAGAACTATTGAGTTTAGCTCCGTCGTCTCTATTAATATTTATAGGATTTTTGTGAATTTCAATTGCCTCCGTAATCAGGCGTGCTCTATGAGTTTTCGGTCTTTCCAGGACTTCAGGAACAAATCCAAAGTAATGGCCGGTTTCAATTAAATGCTCGGCGATTGCCGATTTGTCAAGGTGGCCAAGTTTACTTGCTCGAAAGTGTTCCGATATCCTTTTGGAGATCGTCCGCTCTGTCTGGCCCACATAGACCTTATCACATCCGGAACAGCTGAGTTTATATACTCCATCTATTTCCAGAGGAAACTTGGTCTTTGCAGGCCTCAAAAAGTCTCGTATTTTTGTCGTGGTTCCGAAGACAGTCTTGATGCTTTTTTTTTCAATAGCCTTGCAATTTTTTTCTTATATGTAAAATTATTTACAAAATCAATAAAAGCTTTTGCGCTTCAAATTGTGACCTATAGAGTCTGTTTGCCAAGCGACTTTTATGCAAATAACATATATTTGTGGCGTTATAAGGCATACTAAGAATACACCCATTATGGCTTGTGATGTCGATTGTGTGAGAGACATGTTAAGTGGCTATTTTTACAAATTTTATTTTCAATTCCGTGGATACAATATGTGTGTAAATTGTAAATATATTTCAGTGGCTTTATTCGACGCTTCAATAAATAAATTAAAGCCTTACTACCCTTTTAACCCTTCCGTTGCTGAAACGGGTTCCCATAATTTCTAAATTTACTATTCTCCATGTAGAATTTTTAATAGAGACTTAACGATTTCGATATTTTTTGTATTCCTGCAAAACCGATAAACACATATTCTTCCATTAAAAAAAATATAAAATTATCCTAGATTAAAGCGTAAAAAAATATTTTGTTACTGTGCAGGTATCATTCCTTGCCTCGTTTGATATTTCTTGCTCGCTGGAACCACATCTACGACAAAATAAACTATGAGAAATGCTCCATCTCTCTCCCACATTAGTTCGCTAAATGGATATGGTTCCCTGTTCTATTCGCACCTTGGCAATTTACGGCATCTCGTTCCCACGCACTACCTCGAAAGCTGCATAAGGGTGTAACGACATAGTGTCCTTTACCTAGTGCGTCGCCGGTCTGGCTGACCTAACCAGCTGTGTTTATTGGGGTTTAGCTACAGTGCGTGTCAAAACACTACAGCGGACGGTAAAAAAATAATTTGAATAGTAAAAAGTTTGAAGTGCGGTTTTTGTAGTAAATCGTTACATTCTTGTAATATTGCCTTTCAATAACTGCTTTAATAATGACAAGAAGGGGTATAATTGATGAAGAATTATTTAAATTTCAGTATTTCGTCAGGAGCGTTACAGCATTGCTTTTTTTACTATATATCTACGACAATAATGTCATTTTTTCGTGAATCCAGATATTGTTGACAATTCTTCCCTGTTTTTATTACTATGTACTTTTTTGATCCATTTCGCCCATTCAATTTTATACTAAAAAATAAGTTAAAATATAACAATCTATGTATGTATTTACCTTCACAGTTTAAAAAAATCAATGAGAGTTGGGTTACTTTGTTTGAATTTTAAAGTTATAATTTATCAACAAAATGTGAAAGGTTGGCGACAAAATATGTTTATTATTAGAATTTCCCACCGTAGTTGGAAGGGTATTCCGAGTAAATAGTAATAATTAGTGGCAGAAGGGTATTTTTAAAATGGACCGTTAAAATAACATCAAGGCAATGCAAATAGCATGAATATAATGACATTTGGGAAATAACCCATTAATGGTTTATTCTATTGTACCTATAACAGGTATTATTATTTTCCAGATATTCATGGATTCTTAGGAGCATTATTTGCATATCATTGCTCTGGTACTGCCTTCTAAGAAACTTATAATGATTATTGCGGAACATGGAAATCGCATTTTTTCCGTTTCATGTAAGGGGCACTTTGGGGGTCATTTATTTTTATTTATCTCAAAATGGGATTCATAATAATTATTTTAAGATTTTTACAGGCTCAATCGTTCGATTTATAAAACAGTTTAAAAACGTTCTTCAACTAGTTTTTAGTGTAGGTAATTTTTATAAAACATACGTTCAATTATAATAAATGATCTTATAGTTAAGTGTTCTAGCTCTTTTTTTTAAACCACCGCTATATAGTTATTGTTATTTATAGTACTTATTTGATTTTTTGCATTGCTTTTATATGTTACTTTGCCCCTCTTGGACCTTGCTAAATAACTGTTTTTGAAGAGGATTTAAATAAAAAATAAATGTATAATTTTATTATTTTATGCTGAATTTAAATAAATGATAAAACTGTTAAGTTTTTTTATGTAATTGTTGTAATATTGACCAATTTGTATGTTTATCTTGCGTAGTTTAATGTGTAACAATTTTTGATATCTGTTTATTTTCTATGTGTGTAAATCAATTATCGTACCCCAAAAAAATTAAATTTAAAAAATCATTGTTTTGTTTTTAATATTATTTTTGTTATTTTGGAACCACCCAGTTATTCGCTCTGTCAGCCGCCGACCGCGGCGGTACGCCGGCCGGCAGGTACCAAAGTACCGACTAGGAAGCAAGCCAAAGCCGTCGCGGCCGGAGCCGTAGCGTTCGATGATGAATGATTTTGTTTGAAAATATATCAATAAGTTTAATATTATAAAATTAACTGTATTATGATAATTATTTAACGGAAATAAATTAAACGTGCAAGCCACAAGAGTAATTTTCCATTAAATTTATAAATAAATTGGAAAAGTGGCATTGAAATGATAAAATCCCTGGGGTTGTAGCATCACCCCTCATAGTACCCAACGTTTTGTTTTGCATCTTGGCATGCCAAGGGTTAAAACCATGAATATAAAGTAGAAACAATTTGCCACTATTTACATACACTTTATTTCCAGTGAGTTTGTGATCGTAGTTATTGATTAATTTAACTTGTTTTTATTTTGCGAAGAACATGAAGGAAAGTAATTGGCCTTGTTTTTAATGTGATCATTTTATCATCCTGTGTTTTTTTATTGTAATATAATATTATAGATGTGTTATATATATGTAATAATAAAATATAATATGATAAATTTTTTTTTGTGGAATTTCGATCAACATAATATACTAGGTTGGAGAAAATTACATAAAGATTTTAAATATCTACCGATGTAATAGGCTGAAAACGATGTGCATTATCGATGTTATTGGATTTTTCGCAAATGTCAAATATAAATGCAAAGTTTGATGTGACATTGTGAAACATTTTAAATGGGAAGCTACACATGTTTTTATATTAAAAGTTTCTAAAACTAGTACATTTTATGATTATTTGAAAATATCTCTTGCAAAATGTTTTTTTTTGCTTTAATCTACGACCCCGCAAAGGGCATTTAAAAAGTTAATTTTTCTAGGTTCTTTTCAAGAACGCCGTTTAATTAATTAGAATAAATTCCTAGAAAAAACCAGTTTTATATGGGAAATTGACAATATATCTTTCTCAACTTTTACAGGCATTTGAAAAGAGATAGATACAATGAATTCGCTTCGAAGGAGAGTGTACCGTGGGGCGTTTGAAATTGGATGAGCTTAAAGGTCCTTTTGACTTGCCAGATTTTACAAAGCGGCCGCAAGCTAAAGTGATCCGTGAGGTTTCACCCACCCGAGGGGCAAAGTGGTCGTTTTTCCCCTCAAATCAAAAGTGAGCGGAAAAAGTGAGCGGAAAAAGTGAGTTTTCCCAAAACTAAACAATACTACTAATAAACCAGTCCAATATAGTTTATTGATCTAATGAACAAAATGGTACCTGAGTACATTAAAAAAGAATTTAAATTATTAGATTTTATTAATCACTAGCTGACCCGACGGACGTTGTCCTGAATATCCAATGATATGCATATTCAATTCGAACAGGAATAAATAATAATAAAAAAAAATATTTTAAGAACATATTGTTGATTGTAATGCATTTTTTTAATTTATTTATTTATTTGTTTGTTTATTTAGTACAAGATTATACATGTATATACATAATTCATTATTTTTTTTGACTGCCCAACTAAGAGTATTCCCGTTTTAGGACAGTCAAATTATTATGGGTATGAACAAATGGAACATGATTTGTATAAAAAAGAAAGAAAATTGATGAAATAAAAAAAGGAAATAAAAAGAACAGAAAGAATATAAAATAAAATAAAAAAGTTTAAAACCTAGTAACTGTTATTTGTTTAGCATAGTTATTAAAATAATATAAATTTAAAAAAGAAAAGGTAAATAGGTACATGTAGGTAACTAATAGAAATTGAGAGGGTTAAAACATTTAGGTAACTTCTGTATGCTTTGCATATTATAGTCCTACATACATGTGTTGTAGAAAAAAAGAAAGAAAAGGAGAAGAGAAAGAATAAAATAAAAATGAAATAACCAATTAATACATATAATAGCCGTCGGTTGTTTAGCATAGTTGTTGAAATGATAATAAAAATAAATAAAAGTTATATATGTGTGTACTTAAAAGCAAATGATTAAAATATAAGGTGGTAACTGGTGTTTGCCTTTCATATTATAATCCTACGTACACAATTTATATAGTGAGAACCGAAAAAATATAGTTAAATAAAATAAACAATTAATACCTGATTATTTCTTTTGTTTGTTGATTATTTTGATACAATTGTTTCCCTGCGTGTCGTTTCCCATTCGTCCCGTTCCGCCTCCCCTTCCTCTCCCGCGTCCCCTTCCTCTCTCGCGTTCCCACTCGGCCTTCCCTATCCCCACTCCCCTCGCCCGCTTCCCCCGTCGTGTTAACCCCTCTCCCGAGTTCCCCTCCCCCGCGAACCCCCCTCTGGAGTTCCTCTCCTCCTCTCCCCTCCCCCCCCACTCTTCCCCCACCCCCCACCCGCATTCCATACATTCAGTCCCGGTACATTCAGTTTTCAAACAGTTCACGAGCCACCTATTGCAATTTTTTTATTCAAATTTCATAATGCCAGATCTCTCCAGTATATATAGAAACCTTTGCCGGCGTTCTCGCAACAACTCACCAAAGTTTCATCGCAATCAGATGAACGGTTAGCAATGCATAATTTCATGATGCGAGAACTTACCATTGCATATAAAAACCATCGCGGGCATGCACGGTGTGCATGCATGGAGTGTGCATGCATTACACGCATCAAGTCCCCAAAATTTGAATGAAATAGGTAAAGTCGTTCTGAAGTTATGGCGTGACCAAGAGAAACAGGGATTCATTTATACATATATATCGATTAGGTCTCCGTTGGATGAATTACATTTTACAATAAAATACAATAGTAAAATTTTGCGACAAAATTTTTTGTGAATCGACTTATATATATAATATTGGTCCTTACATATGAAATTGGCGTTTTGCCGTACTGGCAACTTTGATCTCAAATATCTTTTCTTTGGTTAAGAATTCCAAATTCAAATTTATACAGCTATTTACTCATGTGTTTGTGTTTCGAAAATTATAATTCATTTGTTTTTTTATTAATTGTTTTTTTTTCTTTGCGCCACTTAGTTTTCCAAATGGAAAACTTGAAATATCGTGTATTTACGAGTACGAGTTCCACCGTGGCACCAGTGCTGCAGAAACGGCTCGAAGGATTAATGATGTGTATGGCGACGGTGCCGCAAAAGAATACACAGTGCGTTTTTGGTTCCAACGTTTTCGTTCTGGAAATTTCGACCTGCAGAACAAGCCCCGTTCCCGTCCGAATGGTTTTTTTAGTAAAGGGATCGATGAACTACCTATGAGATGGCAAAAGTGCATAGATAGCAAAGGTACATAGTTTGATTAAATAAATATATTATATTAAAAAAAAATGGACTTTATGTTCCTCCCATACAAAACGCCAAATTCATATGTAAGGACCTAATATAATATAAATATGGTAAGTTGTACAAAACCCAAGTAGGTTGACCGGTCAGTGCCTGAGTTAGCATCGCGCTTAGGTCCTACCTAGGCGTCGCGTATCAGATTCCTCGGATGGCAACTTAAATTATGTATATATACAAATATATTTATAACAAAAATACGTCGTATTAAAATAACCAAGCATTTTTATTGACCAAAAATTTGGTCAATTTTTAAAATTTAAAATCATACTATTTTTATTGTTGATCGTGCATTTGTTTAGGTATAAATTATATTTATATTAGGATGCGACGGGATCACGTGATACGCGCGCTATTTCGTACGTCACCGTACTGCTGAAACAAGATGAAGTGCTTATCGCGTGACCCGCTAGACTGTTCCCGTCTACTAAGTTAAAAATATGATCGGACATCAAAATAACAAACATGTTGCTAAGTACACCTACCTGAGGTGCCTACCTTCTGCCGACAGACTAGCTCAGAAAGGTCAGCAGAGCGGGGGAGACCATCATCAGGGTGGTAGGATCTCTGAGGCGTTTGTGGCGCATCCCTGAAATAAGCTCAAATCCTACGGGCAAGGGGAGACAGTGAAACAAGTGGCTACGGTAAATAACAGTTGTATTGGGTAGAATTCTTTCATAAACAACAATGGTACATAATGCAGGCAAGGTTAGAACAGGGTAGCATCCACAATCCTATCTACTTCGGGTGCATTTGGCCCTAAAATCTCTCTGGGGGGCGGTCATTTATCGTCGCGTTGAATTTACAAGGAACACACGCAATAAAGTGGGATTAATAGCTCATGGTACTCACTGCAACCGGCGGCTTGGAGATCGGTGTGGTGAAAGGGAATTTAACCGAGCTTGGCATTCCCGCCCGTCACTAAGCGAAATAACAATCGCCATGGCGGCTTCGTGGAATGTTCTGGAACAGTGCAGAACGGTTCACGGTACACGTGCGCTTAAAGCGAGCTCGGGGACGGAATGCGGGGCGGCGGCTGACTACAACCGCCGTTGGCGCGCGGCAAGCTAGCGGAGAGGAAGCCGAGTAATTTGCAGGGGCGTAGGTGAGTAATTTGCAGGGGCGTATTCGTGCATCGTAACAGCCGAGTAATTTGCAGGGGCGTAGGTGAGTAATTTGCAGGGGTCTATTCGTGCATCGTAACAATGTTTTACTGCAAATATGCTCAGGAATCGCTGAGTAAAATCCTTCTGTAACACCATGTATATGTATTATGAAACACCAGTTTATGAAATAATTAAGATTACCATAATGTATTCTCTTCAACAGTGGGGCTTTTTTTAATTCTAAAATATTACTTCTTTTTTTACAAAGTTATCCGCTCACAAGTTTATTGAATCTACTTTCTAAGAATTTTGATCACTGAGTTATAAAAAATCCTTTGGAGTGAATCGCATCTGCGCTATTGAACCCACACAAAATCAGTTTATTAAAATAATGATTCAAGTACCTCGTTATTTTCTCGTAAAACATCAACGATTTTACTGATCATCTCCGCCAAGATTTTTTAATGGCAGTGTACCCTTTATGAGGCTTTATTTTTTCTATGTACAAATCCCAGAAAAATGTTTAAGCCAAGTGTAAAAGTCCACTTCTAATATTTAATTTCACTGATGTGATTTAAGGAATTTCCAAAACATAAACCAATGCTTTAAGAATCCCAAATTTACTGTATGTCGCTAGGTATACTGCCGTCGCGTCTAAGAAAATATTCGGTAGTCATATTCTGATACACTTTTTATTATAATAAGTTGATAAATACGAAAGGTCTCGTATATAGAATGCGACTGTTGAAAATTTCCGGCTGCCTATTTGCTTTTATGACAGCAGTATAATTGTCTACTCTTTTCACTTACACGTCAGGTAATTATGGAGACAAAGGCAAAATCGTTCGTACATAATTTTTGTATGTAATCTTGATAATTTTTTTTTAAATACCATTAATTCTGATAGGCAGTTAACATTGTGAAAAAAATACTGGAATTCCTTATTGAAGAATTAAAAAAATCTCCATACAAAATGATTGAGTCCAAATGACAACACACGAACGTGTCGCCTCTTACCTTAAATTTAAACTTGGAGAATTAATCTAATTATGAAAACTAACTTTTTAAAAAATACTAGTATTTAAGTTTGAATGTAAACATTGACAAAAAAAATTATTTAAAATGGACTCAACTTATTCAGAATTGTAACGTTGCTTAAAATTGCTTTAGCTGTGTTTGATTACCACATCTTAATAACCGTGGTATTTCCCCGCCTTCCTCTTCCTCATTTCCTCCCCTTCCGCACAACCTTGAGCCTCACAACTTTACTTACCCCAACAATGCCATTCCAGATGGTTTGGAACAGTAGGAGTCTTATGTGATATTCAAATAAATAATAAAAAAAACACCATTTTTAGAAGTACCTACATCGGATACTCTGATCCGTAAAGTAATATTTCGCGTTCAGCAATCGAACTCGCATTTTCTGCGTTTTTAACATTTCCTTCCGCATAAAGGAAAATATCTGGAATAGAAGAAACGTTTAATCAAATATCAGATTGCCACTACGAAGCGTAAAATGCGTAAAGTCCCTACCGACTATCGATTCTAAGGAGTTCACTTATAATTTTGAAATATACAGGTAACCACATAAAAAAATAATTTTTACAACTCCTCTTCAATTTTTTGACTTCCATTTTTACCAATTATTTTCGTTATACATAATTAACAAAAAAAATGCAATGTGGGCGTTTGTCGGATCTATCCAAAAGTCTGACCATTCTTTGCTAAAATTTTATATTAAAAAAATTGAGCGCTTTTATAATTCCCATGGCTCTGCGACGACAACGACACTGCAAAGGTACGGCAACCGCTCAAACAATTTCATCGCAATAATTCTGCAAATTTTTCTTCCACACTATATAATAATGAGACATCTCCTCCGCACGTATTAAAAAATGAAAATTGCCGTCGCCGCACGCGCCGTTGCCGTGAGACATTTAAAAACTCCCATCGATCTCAGAACAAATTCTTTATTATTGGATAATTATTACGACAATACAGCCCACGATTCCTTCAAAAGTTGTTTTCCCGACTATCTTTGGACAAATTCTCAACATCCTCCATTTGCGGCATGCGTTAAAGGCATCGCAGGCACATTGATCACCTGATACAAGATTACACTTAAAACATAATTTACGAACACAAACACTGGCTAGAACACATCATTAGGGTCATTCCATAATAATAATAATCAAATGAAATAGCGAATACGACGTCAGGCAGCAAGAGAGAGACGGAGTTCGCAATTTTGATTGACTGTTTCGATGTAAAAGTCAAAAGGTACTAAGTTAGTAGCGCCATTGATTTCCATTCAAATCTAAATTAAAAACATTTCTACTTGAAGTAGAAGATCAAAATCTAATCAGTGGTTATAAGCAAATAACGGAAATTTTGTTTGCTTTTAAAATTCCTGTGTATTTCTCATAAAATGTGGATTACTTTTTGTCTTCCATTAACTTTCTCACATTCTTGCTCCCAAAATTTTACGACCCATCTCTACCTATCAAATTTTATTACTCTCCTGAAATCATTTCCCCGGTCAAAGAGCATAACCATTGACATAAAAGATAAAAACTTCTCTTCGTAGCACTATAATGCCCTCATTGGAAATCGTCCAGAAATGATCTTATAGGGACAGCTGACCAGCAATGGTGCTCAGGAGAATAGGGCATATCAATTGACATAATATAAGTTGGCGTTATATGATTTTTGCCATTTTACAACTACCACTTAGAAAAAAAGTCTTCTAATTATGTTAATCAGACTACTCAGTACATTTATAATTTCTAAAATGATTTCAAATAAAGATATCACTAGAAGCCCAAATGGTTCGTGAATAAATAAATAAATTTCTCCAATCACAAGGCAAATGAGTGAATATCGTATTTTCATGGTAAGACGGCCGGCGTGAACTAGTGGTAAGTTTCTTGACTCGCAATCCGAAGGTTACGGGATCATGGTCAAATAAATTTTATTTGAATAATTTGTGTTAGTATATGTTATGGGCAGAACGCATAACTGCTCTACAATATGTCCCCAGGCCAGCTCACGGTAGAGACAAAAGTACCCTCTATCTCAGAGGGCAGGTCGCACGAATGCGTCGGGATCTCTCTCTCTCTCTCTCCTTCTCTCTCCCACAATCGTCTGGGAATACTCACTGGGGAAAGGCTCCTGCCGAGGCAGATTAACAACAGGATGTAATTAATAGACTCATGTATTGTAAATTCAAACACAGTACAAGGGTTATTACAGCACAATTCAATTCAAGAGATGCATGTTACACAAACCTAGCTATCGAGTTTATATCTCATGATCCCTGTCAACGAAACTTTCTGAGTGGTGGCTTTACGCGAGAGTTCAAACAGTCTATCGTTACGGACACATTAAAGAGGGTAAATCAGAGGACAGCTTACATGGTGATTGAAGAATCCTTCGGCTCTCGGGTTCAGCAGGGCTCATCCCGAGTCTAGGACAGGTCCCGAAGTTCACAGGCATGGTAGAACACCAGCGCTAACACTCGTATGTACTTTAATTACATCGCAGATGTTACTGCGTTTAATTTGATCGGGCTAGTTAGCCGCGAACTGTATAGTTCGCGGAGGAGTGTCACGTGCGCCTGAGACGGCTTGTACTACTCGACTGGTGGCGGCGCGGCGGAGCGTGCCGGAATGCCGAGGGGAGAGGAGGTAGGTAACAGGAAACAGCGGGGAGCAACGAGTTGTTGCCCGCAGCGGTTTGTTTAGGGACTCGCGTTGGCGCTCCCTGTTGCTCTAAAAACGTACCATAACACTTCCCCCCGCGCTTGGAAAAAAAGCGACGTGGCAATGGAGCTGTAGGGAAAAAAAAATCCTCTTATGCTTCCATCGGGGTTTTGAGAGATTCGTTGCTTGAGAGATTGCCTAGCTAGAACATACAGTTTATGCTATAGTTTAGGTCACAATGTTTGTAGGGAATGGATGGGGGTACATGGAATGTTTGGAAAAGACAGCTTTGGGGAGAGTACATGGTGTAAAACAACATACAAGGTTATGCAATTGAAAATAACAATACACATGGTTATGCAATTGAAAATAACAATACACATGGTTATGCAATTGAAAATAATGACAATACATTTGTACAAGAGAAGAGAAAAGGTGTGATTCTAAAGTTTCATTGGTCTGGGAGCTAAGTTTGCGAAGCGTGGATTTGTTTGGTTTCGGAGAATTTCGAAGAAAAGGACGTGGTTTCACAGATTCTAAGGATTACAATATCACTGTAATCAGACCCATTTGAGATAACACTCAAGAGTACACTTGGGCCTTAGAAAACACTTGGTTTGGTCGAAAACGTTGAAGTTCACGAAGTGGAGACTGTGGTTGCTGTGCCGCGACTATGGTTACAGAGGCCATTGAAGAGAAGAATCCAGTATCTGCAGACATGCCAGTACGAATCCTAAGTGTTATTATGGTAAACACGGATCGTATATAATGGTTATTGAAGCATAGTGTAGCTCAAGATAACTTGTATTGGTACGCATTCAGCGAATACTGGTGGGTCAAGGTAATGATGGTTTACGCATGACGATATATGCGTCACTGCATGACAGAGCAAGGGACGGCAAGGTTGGCATTGATAGCAAGAGTAAGAACAAACCTAGGAGCTAGCGTGCTCAGAAGGTAGTTTAGAGTGTCATAATGTATAGTGGGACAACTCGGCTTGCTGTGGCACGACAAGACAACATACATATGAGCGGTATGGTCTGTGCTTTTAGGAACAAATGCGTAGAAAATGGCAGCAGGAGGGACCTTGTAACCACAGCGCGTGCTGTCAGGAAGTGAAGCTCAGCTTGGCTGTTGATGATGACATCCGCCTGGGCTTCTTTTTAAATCCGGGAGAAATTATTATTAGAGCAAAATTCTTGAAGTTTACCTGCCTAGGGACCAATGAAGAAAAGGTTTGGAGAGAAACAAAATGTGTCCAGAAAATGAAATAAACGAAATTTAGCCACCGACTCAGAGAGTGACGAAGAGAGATTCCTAACTAAATTGTGATTACAAGAACATTTTCCTTTTTCAGGAAGACTTGGCGTTTGCCGAGTGACAATATGTCTTGGTTAAAAAACAACCGGCCCTCTATGGCCTATGTTAACATAAGATGGTGACATTTTCGTAGAATTTCAAAGAACAAGACAAAGAATCGTGAACTAGTCACGGCAGAGGGAAGCCAATTCATGAATAAAGGTTGTCAAAAAGAGACAGACGTTACGCCAAGTGCATATCGTACATATCCAACATTCATGAATGTGTTTCGTAGAATTGAGAAAGAGAAAAAAGGTGAGACATATGCAGAGATTGAGGGGGAAAACCTGTAGATAACCGGACAGTTACCTATTCGAACTCCAAGTGAGGGCGAAATATGGTCAACGACAGATTTTTCACTTCATAACATACGTCTGAGAACATGGGGGAATGGGGGAGGAGGGGAGGAGGGAGACGAGTTACGAAATTTGCTAGAGACTGGACTAATTTCCAATTCAAACTCTATGTGAAGATGAAACATAATCAACCAGCAGATTTCCTGACTCTTTACATTTATTAAAGGAGGAGAGATTTGAATACACATTATAACAAAGAGGCTAATCTTTCGCGTGTATTGGGCAAAAGATTAGGGGTCATTTTAAAACTTCTACATGATTGTGAGAAAAGACAGACCCTTGCTCCAATTTCACAAACCTGGGGGTTTTCTTATTCGTTCTCCAGACAACGAGTTAGGTGGTTTTGTGCTCAATCGATTAACTCCCACAGCACTATGCCCCATAATTGACAGTGAAGCTGAAAACTAGTCCTTTTGGGATAGTAGATATTCCTGGGCTTCTTTCCTTTTGCAAAGAAGTAAAAAAACAGGAAGTCCACGGGCATCGGCGTTGAATGACAACAAAAGGGTTGTGGACTACATTTCGTAGATCGCACACAAAAGGGTTTGATATTATTTCGTTCGCACGACTCATGGTAAGTGTTTTAACGTCTCCACGTATAGTGTACAAAATATGTAAGTACATACAAGATACAACTCAATTATAGACAGAAGTCAAAGAGTTTATACAAAGCATCTTAAAGAGGATGGCAAAGCCGATATTATGTCGTTCACACGAATCACGGTAAGTGTTTTAACGTCTCCACGTGTAGTGTACGGAATGAACGATTTACAACAAATTTGCCCAGTATTGAAAGACAGTAGCCCAATTACGTTCGAAAAAGTGGGTCCCCATTCAATACAGACGGCGGATTAAGCGGTTCTCATGCCAAAAGACACACGACCAAAATAGAATATACAAAACGGTACTCATGACAAATATGTCACACGACCCACTCAATAACATTTAGCTATGAGCAAAAGTGATTATGACGAGCTTCTCGTATTGTGGCAGGTATTTTAAGGATCCCTCCTATAATGTAACAGGGTTACGTTTAAATACAACACAATAAACGTTAACAATGCTTGTTTTAACACAGTATATGAAGATTTGTTAGATTAACTAACTCCGTAGCCCAGGAGCGTACGATAGAATAACAAGGAGGTAAACAATTTAATGTCACTTCATATGTTATAAAGGCGGGGTGATGACAGAGTACATTTCTGTTTACACCATGTGACAAACAAAGACAGACCTATATGGTTTTACATACTGTCTGTTGTAGCAACTTCAGTGGGAACAAACAAAAGGGACCAATAGTGGTTTTACATACCCTTTGTGCAGTTACAACATACCGGGTTATGTGCAATTTAGGTTGCAAACAAGAGTTGAATGCCTAAGTTTACAAAACGATTGTCAAACAAAATATTGATGATTCACGTTAAACTGCGGTTATTTATGTATGGAAAACAGGGCTGTCGTTAGGTTTTATTAACCTTTTCCGTCAGGGCTGAGGCATGTAATACAAGACATACATGTTGAGAAGAGGGACAAATCGAGGACTTCTTATAACAACAAAAGACCGAGTATTTGGTTTTACGTACTTTAGTTGAAGCGGGCCCAAGAAGATTTGTATAAGGGTGGAAAGACCAATTTAAAGGCTTTTCCTTTATTTATATACATATGATTTCAAAATGGACGTGTCAAAATCCAATTTGTTAGCAAAGAGCTCGGGTAGGACGCCATCAATTTTTTAACATTTGAGAAAAATTGAAAACTACTGTACACAAGGAATGTGATTATGTGAGTAACCACTTATTTTTTACCATGATGAGTAAAATATGGAGCTTGTTAAGATGGTTTACTTGTCCTGGGTCGTGATTTAACGCTTTGGAGTTTACCAAATCCGACTTTAGAACGACGCTCCAGTACTTACAGAACATAAAAGAAAAATTTTTTTTTTGAAGAGATTCCTTCCGATATGATGAAAAAAAAACAACAAACAAAAATGGTGAAAATTACAATATTGCATTACATAGCAAGGCGTGCCATGGCATGAACGTTGCGTAGTGTGAGGGGTTGAGAGGCAATGATTTGGGTTCATGACTCCCAGACACTGTGACTCGACGGGTGTCTCTGCTCTAAAGTGATCAATTTTAGAACAGGTGAGAAAAAAAATAAATAAAAAACGTGTGAAACAAAAATTACGGTGGTTGCCAATTCACGAACATGAACGGGGTAAACTACACCGTGGAGTGTACATAAATTTACAAAAATGATTTTTTTTAACAATATTCGTTTTATCAACGAAAGGGTGGACATGTAATTGACACTTTACACGCCAGACATTGTAAGACTTCAATGTGCTTACAAAAAGGGTTGTGGTGATACACACTGGATCATTTTGAGTTTGCTGAGATAGTGGGGGTAGTTTTACTCGACTCCTCACTTCCAGTCTTTGCGATATCCTTAATATGGTAATTACCAATGTGCCTTCCAGAGAAGTCAGACAAAGAGTACACTAGATCTGATATCTTTCTTAGAACTTTGGCCTTCACGAAACGTGGTGCCAGCTTGGCAGAGAAATACGTGGCTCCTTGGGAAAGTGTGTTGTTCTTTCTCCAAACTATGTCTCCTGTGTTGAAGGTGACATGTTTCCTACGTAGGTTGTATCTGTCCGCACTCTTTTGATGAGCCAGGAGTAAAGCATCAGTGACTTCACTGTAGATGGCCGACAGTTCTTCCAGACGATGGGCATAGTCCGCGGTAGGGTTGCTAGTGGCGGCAATTGACGTAGGAAAGTTTGTGTCCCTATGTAGAGAACCGTGAACAACTTGTTCCATACCGTGTTTTAGGAAGAAAGGTGTGTAACCAGTGGCCAGGTTAACCGTGTTGTTCATAGCAGCCTGAATTTTATCTAGGTTTTTACACCAAGTGCGTTGATCTTTATCAACTAGAATAGCCAGAGCTGTGTTGATTGTCTGGTTATAACGTTCGACAGTGTTATTTTGTGGGGTATACAAGGTATTATAGTAAATGTCCTTGATTCCGTATTTGGCAAGAAAATTTTTGAATTCTTGAGCAATAAATTGTTTTCCGTTGTCAACTATTACGGTTCTGGGTGTTCCGTAAGGTATAAAAATGTGTTTTTCCAGAAGTTTGATGATGGCGGACGCATTGGCTCTTTTTAAAGGGAAGATCCAACAGAATTTAGTGAAAACATCCACTACACTAAGTATGTGCATGTGTCCGGCATAACTTCGAGGAAAAGGTCCGACGAGGTCCATTGACAATGATTGTAGGGGTCTGTCGGCACGTTTGGGATTACCCATTAGGCCGGCAGGTGCTGCCGTGCTATGTTTATAAGCTTTACAAGTTTCACATTTAGAGATGTAATTGCGAATTTGCTTAAAGAGACCAGGCCAGTAATACTTCAAGGTGATCTTTTTATACGTCTTGAAATTTCCTGGGTGTATGGAGTCGGGAGCACTATGATTGTCAATGATTATTTGTTCTCTACCTTCGAGGGGAACGACAAGTTTCCACGAGTAATCTTCGAGGATGGATAGTGGTGCCTTGCAATTACGGTATAATTGTCCTTCTTTTATGATAAAGTTAGGAAACTTTTGTTGGTTATTTTTACAACCTTCGAAGATTTTCAAGTACCATTCATCTTTTGTAGATGGAGGGGGGGCAATTGTGTCAACATTTAATGAAGCTAGTTCAATTCTTGAAAGGGCGTCGGGAACAATATTGTCCGCGCCTTTACGGTGAACAACATCAAAATTGTATTGAGACAAACGGGAGGACCAGCGAGCGAGCCTACCGGAGGGATTACTTAAAGAGATCAACCATTTCAAACTACTATGGTCTGTGACTACAGTAAATTTGCTACCGTCTATGTAACCGCGGAAATGGTGAACAGAATCCAATACAGCCAATAACTCTTTTTCGGTAATTCCGTAGTTTTTCTCGTGTTTGTTTAGTGTGCGGGAAAAATACGCTACAGGGTGTTCGCCATCTGGGAATTCTTGAGTAAGAACTCCACCGATTCCTACATTGGATGCGTCCGTGTGGAGGGTAAACGAGAGTGCAAAATCCGGGCAATTCAGAACGGGAGCTTTTTGAAGGGCATCTTTTAAAGTTGTAAACGCTTCTTCAGCTTCGACAGACCATCGGAAATTGCTGACACCTTTACGGATGCCGGTAATTTTATTTAAGGGGGCTGCAATAGTGGAAAAGTCTTTGATGAATCTCCTGTAGTAACCTGCGAGTCCAAGGAAACCTTTGACTTCCTTCGCGTTCTTGGGACGGGGAAAATTTGCCATGGCTTCCACCTTAGCGGGGTCTGTTCTTAGGCCTTTTTCGTCGACAATGAATCCCAAATAACGTAGACGGGACTTACAGAATTCAGACTTCTTAAAGTTGATGGTTAAACCAGCGAACTTGAGTTGTTGGAAAACTTTTTCCAGCATTAATAGGTGTTTTTCAAAGGTATCGCTGACGATGATGAGGTCGTCAAGGTAACAAAACAGGCTGTTATCGACTTCAGGACCGAAAAGTTTGTCCATCAGTCTTTGTAACTCGGCGGGGCTATTTTTTAGACCAAAGGGTAATCTTTTAAAATGGAACATTCCCCTACCAGGTACAACGAAAGCAGTTTTTTCGCACGATTCTGCGTCCAAGGGTATTTGCCAAAACGCTTTGCTGAGATCGACAGAAGAGATGAACTTGGCGTTACGCAGCTTGTCTAAGGTTGCGTGAACGTGAGGTAAGGGATACGCATCAGCTTCCGTGCAAGAGTTTAAACGTCTACTGTCGAGACAGAAACGTGCAGAGCCGTCTTTTTTAGAAACCAAAAGAGTTGGGTTGGTCCATGCACTTCTGCTGGGAACCACCACACCCATTTTTAACATTTCGTCAAGTTCATTTTCTAAAAGTTTAAGTTTTTGGGGGGCTAAGTTGTAATAACGTTGCTTTATGGGTGGGCCATTGGTTTTGATATGGTGCTCAACCAAATCTGTCAAACCTAATCCGCATTTTTCGAAGGATATTGATTCGAATTTATTGACCATTTCCTTTAGTTGGAGAGCCTGGTCCGTGCTTAAATTTTCGTGAGGTATTATTGTGCGGATCTCACTAATTTGAGCGGCAGTGGAGGTTTCGCCAAGAGTATTAAATACTTGGGGAGCAACATTGAATGCCTTCCAGAAGTCAACGCCAAGGATGAAATTCTGGGATATAGAGGGCACTATTAGAAAGTTGATTGTGACTATTTTATTGTTACAATTAATTGGCAGGGCAAGGGCACCGATGACCGGCTGAGAAACATTATCTGCAGTCGTCAGGTGTGTCGATTGGGGCGAAATTCTAAAATCACTGTTAACAAAAGGCAGGTGAGCATTGTTGCCAAGACAGCTGACAGATGCCCCACTATCGAGTAATCCGGAAAAGGTCACATTGTTAACAGAGAAAGAAGCATAGGGTCTCCCATCTTTAGCTTGTTTGCAACAAACCGAAGAAACATTTAAGGTCTGGTTAAAATACTTAATGTGTGCTAACCAATCAGTCCATTCTTTAGACCTTGGTTCAGAATGGGTGCCTGAGAGGTTATTATTTAGTTTTTTGGCCTCTTCATGTAGAAATTTGGTGGGGGCTTGGAGAGATCCACCTGAGGTCTGACATCGCTTGGGTTTTGTAACCTTTCCATGTCGTGTCTTGATTTCTTGAAAATATTGCGCAGTTCGTCGCGTGGAGGAGAGCGGTCCCTAGAGTGATGTCTCTTGGAAGTTCGGGGTTCCTTGGATTCCAGAAACTTCGCTTGCTTGAAACAAGTAGTGGCCAGATGGCCTACTTTTTTGCAAAAAGAGCATACTTTTTTGTTGTCGAATTCTGGTTTTAAACCAGACGAACGGCTTGGCACAACTACATTATTAGACACATTCTTTATGTTCTTCCTATCCTGGTATGATTCCAGAAGGAGACAGACCTCGTTTAACTGGGCCAGGGATGCAATTTTCTGCGAGGTGATGATGTTCTCGTATTTGCTTAAAAGGCCATCAGTTATGACTGGTAATAGTTCAGCTTCCGAAACGGGATGTGAAAGCTTGATGTTAATGGATTCCGCCCTTTCTATGAATGTTGCTACAGGTTCATTTACCAGCTGTTTAATAGATAGTAAAGATAATTTGATCCTGTGCTGGGCTTCTGTTTTTCCGAAGCTCGAGATTAGGGCAGATCTGAGTTTATTCCAATCTTTGCATTTAGTTTTTTGAATGCGGTGCCAGGGTATCAATTCTGGGGAGATGAGTTCTATGAAGTTTTTTCGTAGAATCTCGAATGGGATATTTTTGATAGTAGCCGTTTCTTCGATACGGTCGATGAAATCCAGTACATCGGAGACGCCATTATATTTGACTTTCCAAGAGGATAAATCGTAAGTTTTATCTTGTGTCAAGGTGGGTGCGATGTCCTGTTTTATCATTACTTGCGGCATAGGTTCTTTGTTAGGAACAAGATTATCCAAAACTTGCATAGCCAAGCGTGAATTATTTTCGCTTGATGGGGCGAGGTTTATTTTCTTAATATACTTTTTGTTAAATAAAAGTGCATAAGCCTTTAATGTAGATTTAGATTTGCTAGATGGCGAGAGTCCTCTATCCTTTAAAGCAGTTTGTAAGTGAGTTTTGGATAAACTGAGCACGTTGGGAATGATACCCAAATTGGATGATGCCATAGCTTGATTGTTTTCCATTGTGAGTTTCCCGGGAGGTGAAAAAATTTTGCCAGGGATTTCCTTTAGCAAACGCAAAATTAATTTTGTGAGGCACTTTTCACTTGGTAACCACTGGTTGACACTTCTAACATAGTTATAGAAAACTGTATTCCATACTACAATTTGGTATACATGACACCAGAATTCATGGTCAAGGTGGAAAAAAAATTGGCGTGGACTGACCTTAGGGGAAACACTTTTTTATTTTTCACAAAGCACTTTTGGAAATTCGGTGAAATTCACAAGTATTAAACTGATTTTTCAAAAAATTGGCCAGGACTGGCCTTTAGAAAACGGCTTTTTAAATTTTCACAAAGCACTTTGCACTGAGAGGGGCACTAAAATTCACAAAAGGCACTCTTCTGGCAAATAGGAACAAACTTCCGGATGAAAATAATTGAATATGGGATTTGATACGTCAACCACATTGAAATTGTTTTATTTATTCATGGAACCAATCATTGATTTTATTATATTATTTCACTTTCCTTTATGTAGGGAAAAAAACACAATTCACTTTACACTTATGCTGAAAAAAAAACGGTACCTATAATGTAGAAGGGGGAAAAAAGTCATTATTTTGTCCATTTAGTGTAATATAAATTGTACTAATTTAATAGACACAAGTGGGCCAATTGGTATATTGTGCAAAACAACAAAAAAAACGTCAGTCCGAAATTTTTGATTAAAGGAATTCGCACAATAAACTGGGATTCCAGCATCAAGTTTGTAATAATCATTTCCGTTGCTAGCCGGTTTAGTTATAAAAGGGCGTTCTGATTAAAAGAGTGCTGCATAGCAACAGATAATCATTTGTTCCGACGGGTTTTTTCGTTGGAATTTGGCGCGGGAACAGTTGCGCGCGCAGTCCGGAGACTAGGTATTTGCTGCGTTAATATTTGCCGTTTGCATAGGCGCGAAAGCTGTTGCGGACCGGTGTTTGTGGCGCGTGCGCAGTCAGATTCGCGGTTTAAATTTTGGGCGACCTTCTACTTGCTTCTAAAATGGCTGCCTTTAAAATGCGGCGTGATTCTACCCATATGTTTCTGTGGTTTTTTCACAGAAATTCCTGTACACTGGATGTAGAATAACAAGTTATAATTAATGTTCACAAAACAATTCCTGTGCAGGGAGAATTTCGACCAGTTGCATCCAGCAAAACGATCGGGACAGAGGGAGAAAAGAAAGAGAAAAAAATTCCGAGGCCCCACGCTGTGGCGACAGTTGTTATGGGCAGAACGCATAACTGCTCTACAATATGTCCCCAGGCCAGCTCACGGTAGAGACAAAAGTACCCTCTATCTCAGAGGGCAGGTCGCACGAATGCGTCGGGATCTCTCTCTCTCTCTCTCCTTCTCTCTCCCACAATCGTCTGGGAATACTCACTGGGGAAAGGCTCCTGCCGAGGCAGATTAACAACAGGATGTAATTAATAGACTCATGTATTGTAAATTCAAACACAGTACAAGGGTTATTACAGCACAATTCAATTCAAGAGATGCATGTTACACAAACCTAGCTATCGAGTTTATATCTCATGATCCCTGTCAACGAAACTTTCTGAGTGGTGGCTTTACGCGAGAGTTCAAACAGTCTATCGTTACGGACACATTAAAGAGGGTAAATCAGAGGACAGCTTACATGGTGATTGAAGAATCCTTCGGCTCTCGGGTTCAGCAGGGCTCATCCCGAGTCTAGGACAGGTCCCGAAGTTCACAGGCATGGTAGAACACCAGCGCTAACACTCGTATGTACTTTAATTACATCGCAGATGTTACTGCGTTTAATTTGATCGGGCTAGTTAGCCGCGAACTGTATAGTTCGCGGAGGAGTGTCACGTGCGCCTGAGACGGCTTGTACTACTCGACTGGTGGCGGCGCGGCGGAGCGTGCCGGAATGCCGAGGGGAGAGGAGGTAGGTAACAGGAAACAGCGGGGAGCAACGAGTTGTTGCCCGCAGCGGTTTGTTTAGGGACTCGCGTTGGCGCTCCCTGTTGCTCTAAAAACGTACCATAACATATATTTGCGGCACGTTCCAGAATGGAAGATACTCTTAGTATCGTCCTGGTGTAAGACCAGCATTCAGAATTGAAACGTTGCTTGAAATGGCGTTAGCCTTGTTTGGTGACCAGATCTGAATAACCAGGTACTTCTCCACCTTCCTCTTCCCCATCTCCTTCCCCTCACAAACCACTACCTTCAGCCTCACAACGTACCCCAATTGGGGATGCCATAGTCTCACTAGCTCCAGACGAGCAGCTGGAGACTCTTGTGAGGTATAACTATTAGAAAAAAACAATAATTACTTGAATATTTGGTAGCAAATTAATTATCTGCTATTTGTCTTCAAAGTAAAGAAATGCATGTCAATTTTATACACAATCGTAGTTAATTCACAGACGACAATTCCAACAAAAATTTAATGTGTTATTTCAAATGTATTTTTTTAGATTAGCTCCACACAGGTGGTCCTGAGGGATTTTTTCCCTCGGGGCTTCATCTTTGGGGATGCTGTGTGGAGGGTCTTTTTAGAGAGAGGAAGGAAAAATATGCGGGTAGGTAGGAATCCGGGGGTCAATGTGTCTAAGAGTGACGGACGTACGAATTCATCGCTCCCACTGCGGTGCAAGGTCGTAAAACTGGCTGGAGAGGTATAGGTTAGGTTTTCCTCAACCAATCTCTCCCTAGTAGTAGTAGGTGGGCAAACGCATTGGCCGCCAAGACCCCATAAACCCGGGCAACCCTGCTATGTCACTAAACGCAGCGAACCACTTGGGGTGACCTATGACAGGGGTGTTGGTTATCCAATAAAAGTTTTCGGAGCGGCGGTACCCATGCCCGTCTCCCAAATTGAAATGAATCTTTTTAAATATATTATTTCAAAAGTGTTATTTTTAATATTTCATATTAAATTTGGCGTTTTTACATTCATGCAAGATTCGATTGTTCGAATTACATTCTCCAAGTTATTCTCTTCATCACTCGTTCCAAAAAAAATACACCGATGCGTCATAGTCGGGAGTCCTAAGAATAAGGAACTCCAGTGAAAAATATTACGGCTTTAAAAAAATATGTTCATATAGAGCAATAAACGCTGATTCTTAATATATACATTCTATTTAATAATATTAAACGCACAGTTTTTAAAAATTATTAAAAACCCATTTTTAATCGAATCGTAAAAACATGCCGTCAAGTTGGCATAATTGAAATTTTAGTCGTGTCGTCACTGTTCGACGAGTCGTGACGTCACCTTAAAGTCATTGTATGGGAATGTATGATATGACACAAGCCATCGTATTAATTTATTCGTTTATTTACATGCTTTTAATAGAGATTTAGTTGTTGTGTTTATTGAAACATTATTTAGGCCTAAATAATGTTTCAAAAATTAAGGTATTTCTTATTAGTTTATCTCTATTAAAAATATTCAAAAACTACTGCACAAAAAAATAGTAATGCTACTCTAGGGAGAATACTTCGAACAACAGAATTCAAAATGGCGGCAGTTGATCAGTTCATTTTTCAGGAGTGATGACGTCACACGATTCACCATACATACGGTGGTTTTCGGGGGGGCTTGAAAAATTAAAACTTTGACAATTATTTAAACTATTAAAACAAACACTAAAACAATAAATAAATATGCAGTTATTTAAGTTAGAAGGTATTATTCATTAAAAAAAAATTAAAAATTGGGCTGGAGTTCTCTATTCTAGGGCCAATTATTTTACAAGTCTCTCCTATCTTCGATCTGTGGTCCTGATCCATTTACACGCTATTTGATTGCCGAGAAGGGCCTATCTTTTATTTTTCAAGCCGAATGAACGAACTCATCCCATTCCCGTCTGTTAAGCCCGAAATAAATGGACCCGTATGGTGATAAAATATATATTTTAATGATAAATTGTTTAAAAATTATCTGATGCTTTTAAGTTGTTTGTGCTTGGTCATATTTTGTACTGCCATTCTATGAACAATTACTAATTTATATTTTAGTTTGACGACATAGGAAATCGGGAGATGTTTTGCAATTTGCATAAGCACGCAAAAAAAAATTAAAAAATTATGTGAATACCGCAAAAAAATCCCAACTGCCCCCGTCTGGAGCCAGTAAGAACGTGGCATCCCCAATAGAGGAATGTCGGAGGCAGAAGTTAGTGGGGAATGGGAAGGGGGAGCAGTTGGGGCCAAGGAAGGTGGGAGGGGAGTACCTGGTTATTCAGATTTGGTCACCAAACACGGCTAAAGCCATTTCAAGCAACATTTCATTTCTGAATGATAATTTAACGCCTACGCGAGTTTAATTTTTTTTTCGCCGGTAAATCACTTTCCTTTCCTAATTTTTAGCATTTATTGATCGTACCCATGAACGTGTTTTATCAGCCCTTGAAGGCCTTCAAAAGCCACGCCTATTTGAAAAAAAAACCGCGCGATAATTACCTTCCTGGCTTTTGCTTAAATATCCGTATAAATACGAAAATGAACTGATGTTATTATTTCTACACAAACCTGAATAGACATTTTATGTGAAAAAATACATTTCAAAGGTGATAGCTAATAAATAAATACCTTTTTATGCATTTGAAAAAGGAACAAAAATGCGAAAAGTCCGACTTTTCGGTTTTGCAAGTCACAGATAATTTAAACACAAATAGTGTAGTGTTGCCGCATGCATGAAATCTTTGACTTCACCAAGATAGATAATAGCGCAAGCGATTGTGATTGTGTCCTTCATACAGCTTCTTTATACATAAGGGTTAAACGCGTTTAAATTATTATTTTTTATATAATACCATGGCCACCGGGTGACAGGCGGCCTGGGATAGGCCGGTTTTGCTTTTACGAGCATCTTCAGACTAGTGCCTAATCTACGGTAAGTATATATAGCATCTTTGTCTGGAATTAGCGTTTTTTGCTCTGTGCAATATTGCGCATTTATGTCTACGTATATTTCTTTCGATTGAAAACCCAATAACTTTGTGTACATCTCTTTCATGTTTAAAAAAAAAGGAATGTATAAATTTTATTTTTTCTTTGCATGCGTTAATTAGTTACTTTTCCCTAAATATGTTACTTATTATGTTAAAAAATACATCTACCTTAGTATATACATCTACCTAATAATGTACATGAAATATATATAGCACTGCGCAGTGCACAACCAACACATAGAAAAAATATAATCTAAACGATATATTTTTTAAAATTTTATTATTAAGTCGTCCATATAAGATGGGCATTAGAGTCAGAGAAAGAATACTCGAATTCACAAGCAGGTACCTACAATGACCTTGACTTCTTTCACCTCTCTCTTCTTTTGCCAAATCGTTAAATTCACCAGCAATCCACACAAAACAAGAAACTTAATCCATAATTTCACGTTCAATATTAATAAAAATGATCTAACCAATCCCCTAAACCGAATATGTCTGCAAGCAAGTTAAGCATATTTTTGGTAAATTCTCTTTGCTTTCCCAATTCCTTGGATGATTTGGTTTGGAATTATTAGGGAAAATAAATTATGAATGTTTAGAGAAGTGTAAAATCATTTTTCCTGATTTTACATTCTACCCGGTAAAAATTTAAATACAAGGTTTTCCGTTTCATTTTGTTTTCATAATTAAAGGTATTGAATTTTGAAAAGGAGATTGCGATTTTAGAAGCTGATCTGGACCTCTGGAAATCTGAATAAATTTGCCAAATTACGGAATTAAAATTTACCCCTTTTGACTGAAAGATAAAAAGTGAGATACAACACAATTTTTTACGATCTGCGTTGGAGTTTTATCCTAACCAAAGGATTTTTACAAGAAGTAAGATTAAAAAAAATAAGACTATAATAAAATAAAAATTTCCCTTCTGGCTCGATCTCATATCGAAGGTTGACTATCGGAGCAAAAATGATAAGAAAATGAGATAAACTCGTATAATTTTGACTGGTCAGTGGTTGAGTGGGCATAGCGCTTGGATCCCATCCGGGCGTCGCGTGTTCAATTCCTCGGCTGGCTAAGTCCTCCATCACAACACAAGCAACATTTTCGGCTTTCTGTGGTGGTAGTAGGAGATTTTCAAACATTGTTGGGTTATTCGTAACCCGGGAATGTTTGTCTTTCTTTTAAAAAAAAAAAAAAAAAAATGATTGCGATATATGTATTCTGTACTTCTTCTTTCGTATGGTGGGGGGTCAGAGGGGGAAATCTAGGTCTGTGAGCCAGTCTAGGGCGTCAGGCGTCGCCCTATGGATCTCATCAATCTCGCCGGGAATGAATGGAGCGGGCATTCATTTACCACATGTTCGGTTCCGAATCTTGAAGGCCCCACCTATGCATCACATACGAACATCGGGCATAGGGGCTATGCATCTTTGTATATGCATCTATATTATTTGCATCATGTGGGAACACCTTATCCAGTTGATGGCGGACCAGAGTTTACAAGGTAATTAGAATCCAGGCTGTCTCTCATAAAAACGTATACTTATTTGAATTTCGATATAGTTTTCGTGAGGTGGAAATCAACCCACTTTCCGACATCCGGTCGAATTGAAACTCGTCAGATAGACTTGTTGTCAATTACAATGCATTCTTTTGGTGATTCTCACACTCACACAAGCGCACACATACGTTTTTCTGAAATTGTATGATATTATATTTAAACATTTAGAGTAGTTCATACACGATATAAATCTCGGTGCCATTCAATTAGGATTTGGCTTAAGTGTTAAGTGTTGGCGGTCTTCGCTAATTTTATGCAGTTCCTGGGCAGAAAGGTTCAGTCCTCAGTCAAACGAAAAAAGTATTTTTAAAGCATTTCAAATAAATTGGCCAATTTTAAAAGTTTAAAAAACTTTGTTTATTATTTGTGTTTTGAAAAAGTTTTAATTTACAAGATATTTTTTTTAAGTTTTGTACTTTTTACTTGTTCGTAACCATCTTATTCTCCCCTAATGTCAGTGTTTGAGCATTGGCTATTTTACTTATTTCTCTGACGACACAATTTTCAATATTTTTTTTTCCTCAGATGTTTTTTTTTTTTTTACGTTAACTCCACGCAGGAGGCCCTGAGGAAAATAATTTCCCTCAGGGCCTATGTCATCTGGGATGCTGTGTGGAGGGTCTTTTTGAGGAGAGGAAGGAATGAACATTGGTCTTGAAGAGACCCATGTTGTAGGAAGGAGGAAACGAAGAGGCCGGCAAATCATTCCACAGCCGAGCTGTTGAACACAAGAACGAGTCGAAGAAACGACCCGTTCTCATGTGGCAAATGTCAACCGTGTACAAATGTTGGGCACGCGTTTGGCGTGTTTCCCGACTATGCACCGGTGCCGAAGGGATCAATGATGCTAGTTCCTCGGAGCATCTTCCATTGTAATACCGGTAGAACAAGGATAGCATTCCCACCCGACGCCTGTGCTCTAAAGATTGCAATCCGTCTGTTAAGATGGGAGAATCTATCAAACGGACCGCCCGTTTCTGCACAGAGTCGAGGGTATTTTTCAGGTATTTTGGAGCTCCAGACCAGAGGTGGCGGCCAAATTCAACCGTGGGGCGCACTTGTGATTTGTACAGGGTTAGCAGTTGTGTACTATTAAAGTATCTGCGGGCCCTGTACAGTACGCCCAGTTTCTGTGAGGCTAACTTTACTCTGGCTTCGATGGAGCCCCCATACCTGAGCTGGTCACTTAGGGTTACACCAAGCAAGTTACACCAGGCCTGTTCGGAAGAATGCTTCCGTTGAAAGAGACTAGATTTTCATTCACAGATGTCCTTCAATGTAGCTATATTATATTCAACAGTTATTATTATCTCCCGTAATAGAGTTTGAATATTTTGAGTTGTACTTTTCTTTACCAATACGTTTTTATCATAAATAGTCAGGTCTTTAAAATTTTATTTTTTCACCTAAAACCATTTACAATAAAATATCTGTTTTAAACATAATGATCCTCTATCAATAAATGATAACAGCGTTCATCTTTGCTAATCCCCATCAATCGAAAAAATCATTTTTACAGAGAATCACAAATCCCGTGCCACACTTCTTTCGAAAGCGCTGAAGCATTAACGTAGTCTCTACTCTGACATACAAAATACGTACCTACATATTCCGTATCTGAAGCTAGGTTTAAAAGCAACTCAATATTTTCCAACTCTGAGTACGTCTTGCGTGCCTATGTGTACCATATCTGAAGCTATGGTTAAAAACAACTTAGTGTTTTCTTCAGCATTTTTCAAATGTTTCTCCCTTCTTATCTTCATTCGTGGGGGCCTGAAATCGATATTCGTGCAAAACAGCTGCGGGGTCATCACTTTCCCTGGCACTCTACAGCTCTAAGCATCATTAGCGGTCTGGCCCACTCCACCCTCTGAAGTATGCAAAATAAAAAGTGTACGAAGAACATGCAAAGCAAAAAATCCTATTGGATAAAGAACATGGGTTTGGTTTTTTTAACAAAACATCGGTTCAATAACATTCCATTTAAAGCGAAGGATAATATTATTGAAAACCGTCGTATTTTCAATTATAATCGTGGTGCTCAATTTCAAAACTGACTAGTGAAGACCATTGTGAAGTGACACTAGAAGTCAGGTAAGTTTTTAGATTTTCACGGCCAAAAGCATTTTCGTTATTTGTTTTTGGGGTGTTATGCCGTGTTGCACTACCTCCTTCTTTAGCCAACGTTTCGGACAGCGTTACAGTGTCCATCATCAGGGCAGATGTGTCACGCTGTTTGAAACGTTGGCTTAGGAAGGAGGTAGCGCAACACGGCATAATACCCCAAAAATAAATAACGAAGACACTAGAAGTCAGAAATCACAAATTTGTACTACGGTAACTTTAAATTTAAAATCTCTTGAAATAAGCATACAATTCACAAGTGTTTATAGTTTTGTCAAAATTAGATCCGTTCATTCAATTTTAGTTATTAAAAAGAAAGAAAATCTCAAAACCAACTATTTCCTGGAAATGGTCAGTTTGAAAGAAATGTATTTGTAGAGAAATGCGAAAGTTTTAAAACTTAAGAAACACAAATTTAAAAGAAATATTATTTTTCACTAGAAAATCTGAGAAAGGTTATTATAATCCAAAAACATGTACTTTATAGGCACACGTTTTAGATTATTTCGCAATTTCAAAAAGAAGGAATTAGACTGTTTTGAAAAAAAATGTTCATGAAATTATTACACCATGAAAAAGAAATCATCGTCACATTGTTGTATTTCTTAGAAAATGGTCAGTTACGTATAAAAACGGAAATCACTTTTGGATAAAAAAAATCGGTTCACGGAGGAAATAGTTAGTTTTGAAGAAAAACCTTATTTTTAAAGGCCAAATTTTATGTAGAATTAGTTCCTTTTCGTAAAAACTGAATAAACTAGTCGATTCAAGGCCCACGATTTAGTGTGATGGCATACATAACTCAATTTCGACATTTTTAGAAATTGTCAGTTTTGTAATAGAACCCCAGAATTTCAGTTTTATTCGAATAGTGAATACAAAAACAAGCCTTACGAAGGCTAAATTTGGAAGAATTAATGCGATATTTTATCATAACTATTCTTAACAAATAATAAAAATGGATTTTTTCAATTGATTAGCGTTGTTAAAGTAGTTACTCAGAGCTAATTCGAAAGTTAGTGTTGCCCGTATAATCTAAATTAATTAACTGTGATAATTTATCTGTGAGTAGATGTCAGGTTCTGCTTTAATTCGACTTTTGATACGAACCTCAAAACATTCCCAAACATTGACTTAACCCTTTCATACACTTCCCCAAATGATCATCTAGTGAATCCACGTTATGCAATTGCACTATATAAGTATTATAAATACAAAACAATACAAGAACAACATGTCAACCTACTAGAGACCAAATGGGAATATAATTCACCGACTCCAGATATTTTCATATCAGAGGGTTCGGCTCTGTGGCATTTCTAATTGAACCTATAAATCCTACTGATCCCTCAATATAAATATTTAAAAAATCTTTTGTAATCCTACATGTATTTAAAATTACTGCTTTTTGCATTTTTATATACAAATTCTTTGACAAATCTAATATGCTTAAATTTTGAATCAGATTCCTAGGTATTATGCCAGTGGCCGAAATAACAAATGGTAATATTTTTATAGTCCGAGAATGCCAAATTCTTTTAATCTCATTTCCTAAATCTGTGTATTTTCTAATTTTTTCAGAAACAGTTTTTTGAATATTACAGGAATTTGGAATAGCTACATCAATGATATAAGTTATTTTTTTAATTTTGTCATGTAAAACTATATCAGGTCTATTATGACTAATTGTTCTGTCTGTTAGTATAGTTTTATCATAATATATTTTATAAAATTCATTTTCTATAAATGAATTTGGTTCATATTCATAATAAGGTGCTACATTACGGCAATCAATCAAGTTATGTTTAATTACCAAACTTTCGTGAATTATTTTTAAAACCTGATTGTGCCTAAATGTATACTCGGAAGGCGCTAATATAGAACATCCCGATATAATATGTTCTATAGTTTCGGGAAAAGCCAAACATTTTCTACATAAATCATCAATTTGATTTATATCTTTGATTATATGCTTTCTATAATTTTTAGTATTAATGACTCTATCTTGAATTGCAAGCATAAATCCTTCTATTTCTGCGCTCAACTCTCCAATACTCAACCATTTGTTTGACGAAAGTTTGTCAACATACGTTTGGTTGAGATAATTGAAGTGTTTTGCGTGAATAATTTTATTTGACCAGGAATCTAATAATTCCTGGTTAGTATTTATAAGAATGTTGGCATTCTCGTCATATAAATTTAAAGGTGTAATATTTCTATCTGCCTTGCAAATTATATTTAATTTTTATTATTATTATTATTATTGAGATATTGGGGGTTCCATAGTCCCAACTATTTCTCCAGGCCGTTATGACTCTTGTTGATAAGCACATAATTTCTTTTAAATAAATTGTCAATCACTACATACTCGAACCATAACACATATTATTATTTATTTACGCCTATTTAGGCTTTTACATACATATATATAACAATATTAACAAAATTATACTGGTAAATAGTCCAGGAAACTACTGTTTAAAACACTTGCACAAAAATAAATACAAAGTTAAAAATATTAGGTATTGAATTTAAACCACACAAAATATAATAAATCTGAAATAGTTTTTTTCTTTCAGCCGACAAAATACTGCCAATGAGTTAGTCAATTATAATAGCTTTAACAAAGTATTATTCCCTTATGTGATGAAAAAAACTTCAATAAGGTAAGCTTATATGATAAAATTGATGTACTAAAGATATCAACAACTTCAGAGTATTTGTTTCCAAGCTGTTGAATCCGTCGCATAGGAGTAAAATATTGACTTGTTGACTTAGAATTGCTACAATAATATGGTAGGTACTGTCTTGTGACTGACCTGCCTGGAGTATGAAAAGAGATTACATATAATAAATCAGGGGTATCAAACATATTATGTCAATTACGTAGAACAGGGCTACTACAAACAAACAAGCACTTTTAATCGAACCGTCCACTTATCTTATCTAAATAATTAAAGCTTTGCGCGTGCTCAAAATGAAGAAAAACCGTAGACCCTTCAGATATACGAGTGTTGGGTTAAGGGATGAGAAAACCAAACAAAACAAAGTAAACTTTCAGGTTTTCGTGAAGAAAATACAAGATCAGGGTTTGTTTCACAACATTTTACATAAAACATCGATCAGTATGGTACGCACCTTGAAATGTGTATTGCACACGTAGGTAAATATGTTAAACCGATGATCACGTCACAAGATTCTTCCCGCAGATGGTTGGGCTGATTTAAAATTCGTTCTAATCGATATTATTAATACTACACGAACATATATATAATGATATTTTCCTTGTGATTTGGACAACACAATCAATTGAAACACAATTGAGTTTCTCTGTAAGGAAAGAAAATAAGTTTAATTATTAATTGTTATGTCGATTCCTTAATCATAATCGTGATAGTAATTAATTTTAATTGTTGAAATTAATCTAATCAATTTGCTTTATCATAGCCATAGCTTTAATTTTGACTATAGTTTTGATTGTCCATAGATTATAATACATCGAGTCGACTGTTAAGTAGGTACTGTGGCGCATATCCATTGACAGGCTACGACAAGGGCGGATTTAGGTTAGTATTTTTGTGTACTGTAGAGATTTCATCACAGTACATATGTACTTACATAGAAGCAAAAACTGTCTTTATTAAACATTTAATTTTTCAATTGTTTTGACACTTTCATAAACCTTCATATGAACCTGTAGAAACTTACCTAGGTACCTTTCATGAACTTGTAGAAATAAACTTAAAGTATGATACTTACCAGTTTATTTCTAACAGAAATTGTTGATTTTTTTGCCCCTCACATTCACAAAACAAATAAGAATATTTTGGAACATTTTTTAGCAATGTTAATATTTTGTTACCTAAAACCTAGATAAAATATAAATTATACTAGAACTCTTTTTTTCTCTTTATTCAGAAACAAAGGTTTTATTGCAGGTTTTTAGTGTTTAGCCCAAGACCGGTACATTGCCGTGCACCAGTGGCGGTGCGTGAGTTTTCAGTGAGCTAGAGCGCTGAAATTGAAAAATATGACGTTATTGATATTGTTGTAGCTGAAAATGATTTTTTTTTTAATTTCGTCTTATTGTATGAAGATTTTCATGGAAAAGTTGAAATATTGAAAAAATATAAAATTCATTTTAAGTTACAACAACATCAGTAATGTCGTATTTTTCAATCTTAGCACTCTAGCTCACTTAAAACTCACGGACCGCCACTGCCGTGCACATTTTTTGAAATGTGTGAATGTGTGACATGTGACGCGTTTGACCATTGAAATGTTTTTTTTACAGAGAATGTATATTTTAGGAAATATCATTTTGCCTCACAGTAAAATCCACTGTCTACGGCTTCTATATACGAAACTTCTCCCGAAACATAATGCTTATCAAAATCATTGTAATTTATGCGTTTACAACAAAAAATCGCACGAATGTCTTAGATTAATTAAAATATAAGGTTATTCATACAACACGCGTAATACCTCTGAAATATGTCCAGTGGACATATTTAAGATTTACCATGGATAGTATCGCACATAAGTTCGTTCAGACAAACTGTCACCAACTGCCACAAACGCCTCGCTGTAGGCTCTTTTTGTAAATAAATGCCTTCCGGTACTTTTGAGAGGTTCAAAGATCATTTTCAATCAGAAACAAATCTGTTGTGGCTTCTTTTCGTTCAAATACACTCAAAAATTACTTATTATTTCAATAAATACGACTAAAATCATTCACGAGGCTTTTTGCTTTCCGAAAATAGCTAAGGTCGAATAAAAACATGTCGACCAGTCAGTGGCTGAATTGGAATCGCGTTTGGGTCCTAATAAGATGTTGCGTGTTCAACTGCTCGGCTGGCCAAGTCCTCTATCACGACACAAGCGACATTTTTCCACTTACTGTCGGGGTAGTAGGAGATTTTATTTATCTTTCTTAAAAAAAGAACGTGAGACAAAACATTGAAAAACGTAAGTGTATGAAGGATAACCTAGTGAGAACACATCGTATTCTACTACTTCTCGTTTGTTCGTTAAGAAACGAGCATGTCCGTGGCGAGCAGTCCGAACATGACGTCTACGCAATCATGTCTTCACATATGGAATGGACATCCATACTAAAATGCTCGTCGGTCATCTGCGACAACATGCTCGCCACGGACATGCTCTCCTGTCAGTGTGCCGCTATTAGCTCGCAGCTGGTGTCGCGACGCGCGACGTACGCACGCAGAAACGAGGAGTGTTGATAAGAAATTTGCTATTTCACCCATCTTATGCGTTAACGAGTCATATTTTTTTAGATTAGTATGAAATTAACGCGTCTTTGAATTTATGGCAATGACTAACGTGGACTTTTTTTAACGATAACTTTTTGCCACATTGTGTACTTTCCCATACTGATTTTTGCAAAATAAACAAAAAAAAGATTGTCAGTTTCACTCACAATATTACGACAGAACATATTATGATTCTTCACATAATTATTATGAAAAAACTGACGCCGATCCCTGAAAAGTCACGGGTTAGCCTGAATAAAGCACAAAAACTAATCATAAAAATAATTCTCAAACTGCCGCTTACTACCAGCACTGATACGATCTTCAATACCTTCAACAACGCTATGGACATAAAACAGCTCTACTCAAGATTCATCTTAGTTAATTTACACAAAAACAACAAAACACTATACACAGCTACACAAACAATTCACAATACCCGAGCCAAAAACATAGAACTTCCCCAAACTCCTTTTTCCATAACCACCTTTGGACAAAGACACTTTAAATGTACAGCTTGCAAACTATACAATACACTACCAGCTAGCAATCGGACAAACTGACTCCTTGACAAAATTCAAACAAGGTATAAAGAAATGGATTGTAAGTATTGGACGCCACACTATTACAAACATCTGTAAAATATATCACACATATACAGAAATAACTATTCACGTATAAAATAAATGAAAATAATAGAATCCTGTCAAATTTTAACTCCATAAATAGATTAGACAGAATTTACTACTTTACTTCATCTCCTCCAACATTTATAAGAAAACTCTATCTAAAAGATTTACCCACCCTTCCAATCACCTTTCTGTTTTAATTCTATTCAAATTAATGTGCATTTTACCTTAAATATTCTTGTAACTACGATATTCATTTATGTACCTCATTTATATGCCTGTCTCGACACAGGTGTATCCTAGTGAGACAGGCATGAAAAAACCAATGTAAATATACTTTTTATAGATAAATTAATAAATCAATTCAAGTCGGTTCTGCTTTTGAAAACTACAAAAACAATTTTCTTTTAACCATTCCAGCGATTTTTGGCATATTACGGCACTTTTTCAAAACGTCTTGAGCGATTCGTTACCATAATGTGCGAAATTACCTAGCTTTCCTAAAACATTTTATTTTTTAAACCGCGATCTCTATTCTGCGTTATTAGGAAGCTGATATAATCTTTCCCATTTTATCAACAGGTGTCTTAAAGCGACTTAGCATAGGCGCATCTGGAAGATAACGAATGTTAAGTGCCTACCAATTATATCTTATACTATTGGTAGGTACTTATCGCTCGTGCGAATTCTTCAAGCAATAAGTTCTGATTTTGTAAATGACACTTAAATCAAAAGGAAAATTGAGTCAATTGAACCGTGGTTTACGCAGGACAGATACACAACCGATGTTAGTATTTTGATAACATTGCTAAGGTTCAGATTCACGTCTAGCTACTTATATTAATTTCAGATGAATCACTTTTTGACTCCCCGTGTAGTAATCGCTGGGCTAACAACATCATCCTGTCTGGACCCGGCACCAGGCATAGTCAGTCAAATTACGCTCTTAATAGCTTACTGACGCGTTTGTTCAATACCTACATACTCTGACAAACAGCGTTATCATATTAATATTACCAATACGTTCGTTGATACGACAGACAATGTGTGTGACATTCATCACCGCCATCAACTGACAGTCATGTTGGAGTACGACTGTCTCTCGTATTAGGGTTTCATTGGAATGCTGAAAATCCAATCCTGAACACAAAAATCCTGAATTATCTTACGCGATGAAACAGATTGAGACAGCCACTGGTTTGGATGATTACCCTTCCTAGTTGGTCGCTTTTCTATGGATTTTCTTCGCTTTTACTAACTTGAAATTGATATTGCGTCTTTATCAATGGCAGTTTACAGGGCTGACATGTGGTAAGGCACAAACATATTTTTTAAAGTTTGTATTGTATTCTCAATTTTAAACCATTGCTCCGGAACAGTTTATTGAATAACCAATACATTTGCCGTAGTTCATTCCAACTAGTTTAGTGACTTTCCAGGGGTACTCGGGTACTTGGGGTTCGCTGGGTGAGGTTTGTCTAGATCTTTGCTGTTTGCCCACCTATTCCGAGGGAGGCAGGAACAGCAGAGACTGGTTAAGGGAAAACTCTTCAGTCAGACACTCTCGACCCATCACTTGCATCTATTGGATGCATTGACCCCCAGATTGATACCCACCCCCCATACCTTTTTCTTTTCCAGAGCTTAATCTCCTTTCTTTTCCTAAAAGACCCTCAACACAGCATCACCAAGGACAAAATAGGCACTGAGGGATTCTATTTCTTCAGGGCCTCCAGGGTGGAGCTAATGTAATATATATTACCTACTATTATACATTACTTCATAATATATTTACCCTACCTACCTGGTTAGCGGATGATCAATGATGAATCAACGCGATGATCTTTACACGACCGCCACAATACGGGCATGTGCTTAGTTAGGTGGTCGAAAAATCCAAAACCATGTAATAACCTATCAATTGAAAATATTTAACGTGTAATTGAAGGCGCGCCTCAAACTAAACTACCCCCCATCATGTCAGTTACCGTTCATTGCATTTCCATGTGACTTCCACACTCTCCTTCGCCTACATAAAATCAGCGGCTCTCGGAGGCGGACCGTGTATCCGCCTCACGTATTTTGTATTGTACTGCGATATATGGCTCAGTGAGCGCAAATCCACGTGTGGAGTAACATAATATTATAAAGACAACCAGTCCTAGTGAAAATACTAAAAAATAAACATGTTTTCGTTAAATTGAAGTAACTTAGGCTTGCACAATATACAATTTGGTAATGATTTAATTGAAGTAACTTTAAGATTTTACTATAATTTGGAAGTATGGCCACATTTTTCTTATTTTTTCACACACTTTTCCCTTTTCTCTTCTATAGTTTTGGGGAGGCACTCCTAGCCTCCTCCCTTCTCACAGTCTCATTGCCTTCACTCACTCCGTCCAACAACGTGCAACAGACACATCATAGAAAGCAACACCTACCCATGTGTCGCTATCAGAATATTGCTGTTCTATTCGCATAATGGGTAATACGAGAAGCGCTGAGATACGGTCTATTCGGCCATGACCTCCATAGAAAATTGACATGCACATTTGATTTTACGTTGAGTTGAGTTATACTGAGTCGGAAATTAGTGGGTTCGATTCCTGTACAGAGCAATAAACACGACCGTGTTATTAATTGAATACAATGATAACAGCATTGCAGTTGGTAGGAAGACGGGTGGACAAATTATACGTCGCCCTTACATCTGCATAAAACCGGGTTCACTCGAAACGTTATTTTGAAATCTCAAATCATTGTGAAATTCTTTTTTCATGTGACTTTTATGGAGAATAAAACACATTCCTAACTTTCTTTCCTGAAAACTGAAACCAGTTTTTTTAATAATTAACTTTTTTTTAAAGTGGACTTTATCTATAAAAAATCGAGGCGTAAAAAACATTTTATGAAAGTAATATTATTTTTATATCTCTTTTAAAATGTAAAAAAAATGTTTAGTTCGATGAAGGTTTGGTAGTAGTTTTTTTTATTGGTTTACCCAGTAATCGGAATCAACCGCACTACAAACCGGACGAAATCCCGAGTTTGTAAGACCTACATTTATTTCATATATTAAGTGCTTTAATTTCTTCGAATTTCAAAAAACTTTTTATATCTCTGCTTAAGAATTCTTATAAAAAGTGATAGAACACATTGCCATTGACAACGAGTCTGCCAAATTTCGAGTTGATGTCTACAAGTGGGTTAATTTCCACTTCCAAGAATTCGCTTCATTCGAACAAACAAAAATGGAATTCAAATTGGAGTAATTAAAAAGACATATTGTTTTCGTAGAGTTAATAAACGTATTTAATGCTAATTTGTTTTATGATAAATTATTATCATTGCATCACAAATTTTGTACACCTTCTGTAATTTTATAAACAATTAAACAAGAAAAATACGCCTTGTGTAATTTTCGTGTTTGCGCAGTGCTGCGAGTTCATTTAGTTCATAGGTTCTCAACGTGGGCGATAACGCCCCCCTTGGTGGCATTTCAGACCTTCAGGGGGGGCGGTAAAAGGCCGAGAGAAAATTGGGGGGGGCGTTTCGGGCTTTCAGGGGGCCGGTAGAAGACCCAGAGAAACCGGTCCCATCCCGCCCCATCCTACATTTCCTGCAACGGAGGGGGCGTAATGGGATAGGATGGAGCAGTTGGGGGGCGCTAGAAAAGAAAACATTCTCAAAGTGGGCGGTGGGCAAAAAAAGGTTGAGAATCTATGATTTAGATCATTCAACTTCATATTACACGAATGAAATGATTTGTTCCTGCCTCTGTATTTTTATAGGGTGCCTATTAAACTGAAGACAATATAATGCTTAGAATGACAACACCAACGATACGAAAGAAGAATGTTGGAGATAAAATTACGCAGCGTAAATAGTTTTATTTTTATCAACTCTAAGTAAAATAGGAAAAATAAAAGCTGTAAGAATTCAATTAAGAAGAAATGACGTGAAATTCTCCAATGATTTTTTTTTGTTATTCATTAGCAAACTGCCTTACCAGCTTCGCAGAACTTGCGGTGGATGATTCCTCGTATGCCTCACCTTGTTGTTAAGGATGATGCAATATTAAAACATCGTCTTCCTAACTCATTCTATGAATATTTGGTTTCCCAGACCGTCTCACTCCCTTCCCTACATCTTCTGCTTACTAAATATTATGGCGAGCAAAGTATGGAATAATCTACCGCCGTGTCATCGCAATCTACTTCTTTATGTATGTAAAAGTTAATAATCAAGCCTCGGTGGATTATACGCAACTGTTTCGAGTAGAGATCGGGATTCTTGGGCCAACTATTACTTACTATTTTACTAAAGAACAATGAAAAATGTTGTTTGGTGAAATGACACGTGCTTTCACTGCCAAAATAGCATTTACTAAAATTACACGTGGAAAATTACACGTCGAAAATTACGCGTCAAAAATTACACGCCAAAAATTACACGTCGAAAATTACACATCGTAATGTACCCTTCGAAAATTGTACGTCGAAAAATTACACGTCGAAAATTACACGTTGAAAATTACACGGAAAATTACCATGAATAAATTACAGGTGGACACATATATTACGTACGATAAAATCATACAGATCGAAAATATGGTTGGCAGTTTATTTGTAACTAGCAGACCCAGCCACACGTTGCTGTGGCTAAGGAAACACAACGCCATTACCCAACCTTTATAAAATCCACACCAGTCGCTTGCCAGCTACCCGCTGCCTGAATTGAATATTTGAATTTCTTGGCTTTTCTCTACTATAATAAGCATGTATTATACATATAAACCTTCCCCTTGAATCACTCTATCTATTGGTGAAAACCGCTTGAAAATCCGTGGCGTGGTTTAAAAGATCTATGCGCACATACAGCGACTATTTGAGCGACTTCATTTTATACTATGTAATAATGATTACTTTTGTTGGTAAAGTCAGGTGAGTCGTACAAACGTATTCGCAACCTTTCTGATAGTCTCGAAAAATATATCTATATCTTCACAATGTTTTACCCTCCATATTTTTTTAGTTTTATAAAATTTGTCTGCACGATCTTCGGTTCGGCGTGCTTGACGATTGACCCCGAATTCTTGTCAGAAACTTTTCCAGTTAAATCTTCGTTTTGATTAGGGCAGGTAATGATTTTTTTTGTGTCGAAGCGGAAAATTACTAACCCGATAAAGTTTCAGTTTTTTTTACATTAGCTCCACATGGGAGGCCCTGATGAAATCCTTCTTATTTGGGTATGCTGTGTGGAGGGTACTTTTACGGAAAGGAAGGAGAGGAAGTTCTGGATAGGAAAAAGGTATATGGGGTCAGTAGGAATCCGGGGTCAATGTGTCCAAGAGTGACGGGCGTGGTTCAAGTCGTTGGATCGAGAGAGTTCGGCTGGAGAGGTCAAAAGGGAGCCCTCAACCAGTCTCTCTCAATCCGGTCCGCCACGCAGTAAAGACTCCACCCCATGGACCCGGATACCCCTGCTAAGTCACCAAACGTAACGAACCACTTAGGGCGGCGGTACCCATATTTGCCTCTCGAATTGAAGTTAGAGAAGAGCTAACAAAATCAGTGTAGCCAACTCGATTTTAAAAATAAAGCCAGATGTCACCCAAAAAGGAGCTAAAAAATTGTTAAAATCTTGTACGGCCTGAGTTGGAACCGAAAAACCATCCTGGAGGGAGTGTGGCTAGGAAATTCTGAGGATAAATAAACCTTTTCCTTCGAATTGTGAAAAAACTTTAGAATTGTGTATACACAATTACAAAATTGTATTTTACAAAAATATAAATGTATTTGAAGAAAATATCCGGTTCCTGAAGAAAAAATTCCTAATTTGTCATTTTTCGTTTATGAGTTTTGTATTAAAAAAAGAAGCTAGATAATATAAAAATCGAGCTAAGAAGCTAAACCACATTTTTCATTTTGAAGCTAAATCTAGTTCTAAAGGAGCTCAGTTGGCAACACTAAACAAAATGCCTGACTGGTAAATACGTCTTTTGATAGTTGAAAAACTGAACTGAAAAAACCATTTATCTTACAATTTTTTGAAACTTTGAAAATAATTTAAAATTTTTGTTGACGAAAGAAGCCGGCGCATGCAATGCTACGTACAATGCAACAGCAACACAAATTGTTTGAATGGTACCTACTTATCTTAACTTGAATCCTGTTGCTGTTCGTGTTAATTCATGTATAGCGCAAAAAGCCAAACCAAATTGATCTGGGGTAAATACAAGTAGATGCATAAAATGTGTCAACAAATACTGAACTTATTTTAGAGCCACGAGAAATTTTATACCTAGGCCAATGAAGTAGCGTAAGATAGGGTCGTTTGAAAATATTTTGTCTGTTGAAAATTATGAGCATGTATTGTGCATCCTTTTTAAATTTATAGCATAATATATTATTTCAAATCAAAGTTCAACACATGGTCACCCTATATGTTTACATTATAATGCACTTGTTTTTACCCGCGGCTTCGCTCGCGTGGTATTAGGGGAAAATTATTGCATAAAAAATTTTCCCACTGAAATGAAATGTTTTTTCGGGAATAAAAAGTAGTCTATATCATTTCCCAGTCCTCCAATTACCTCGGTTTAAAAAAATTACGTCGATCGGTCGATCCATTTATATTATTATAACGAGTTTCCGTTATGCGTTGCTATGCCACGAAATTATGAAATTGTTTCTCCCTGCTTGTCCTTTCCAATTCGTCCCGCGTCCCCTTGCCCTCTCTCGTTCCCACTGCGCCTTCCCTCTCCCCACTCCCTAAGCATCCTTTCCCATTCGTCTCGTTCCCTTCCGCCTCCCCTTCCTCTCTAGCGTCCCCTTTCCCTCACGCGTTTCCACTCCGCCTTCTCCACATTCCATCTCCCCACTCCCCTCTCTTGCTTCCCCCGTCCCGCGAACCCTCCTCCCGGGTTCCCCTCCCCCCTCCCGCATTCTATTAATTCAGTCCCTGTACATCCATTTTCAAACAGCTAGATGCATTTTTAACATCTATTGCATTTTTGTACAAATTTCATAACGCCAGAGCTCACCAGTATATATAGAAACCTTCGCGGGCATGCACACATCAAATCCCCAAAGTTTGAATGAAATAGGTAAAATCGTTCGAAGTTATGCGCGTACGATTCATTTTTATTTATAAAAAAAGAAGAAGATAATGATAGAGATAGATAGATTGGCTTCCTTCAGATTATTAGCTACCCATTATGTGTACGAAAATTTAATGTAACCATATTGTTCTTTCAATAGCACTACTTCAGCTACACAAAGATATCTTTAATAAAAATATTACCCCACTGCAAAATATTAGCATAAGGAATACTTCTATTGGTGGACTAACTGTACCTCCCGTACGAACCACAACTGCACAGAATCACTATGTATATAAAGGAATTAAATTATTTAATCAATTACCCGCTGATATACGAACAGAAAAAAATTACAACAAATTTAAAAAAAAAATTAAATCTTATTTTGGTAGTACCACCATATAATTTTAATTTTCTCCTAGATATATTTTTGACTGTTATTCCTAATGTTTTATGTACATCCTATATACATTTCTTGTTTAATTACTCCTATAAACTTTTAGAATATGTTAAGTCTAAATCTCTTCACAAGTTAAACTCTTTAGTTTGTGATAAGGATCTTTTTTTTTAAGTAATTCTTAAGTTATTAACAAGTTGTCCTCTCCTAAACACAAGCATTTGCTTTCTTAGGAGAGTGTATAAAAATATGTAAGCTATATTATGTTATATTATGAAAATGTTAATGAAACAAATATTAATAAAAATAAATAAATAAAAATATACCCATATTATTTTGTGTTATTTTTATAACTTTCTTAAATTAATAACCTCAATACAGGCTTGTTCTAGAGAGGTTAAAAATTGAATTGTAAACAATAGTATCTACCAAAAGAAACGATAAATTAATAAATTGTGTAGATTTGTGGAAATATCTGGCGTAATGATTTATGACATTTTCTTCTTTGCCAGCTTCTTCGGAATAGAAAATATATTTTTTTAAATATAAGATTACCAACCTTCCAAAGCCAGTGAGACTTGAGACTATCGCATACCCGATTTTGATTTGTAAAGAGGTTTAATAGGGAAGCGAAGGGGAAATGAGATCGAGAAAAAAAAGGTGGTTAGGAAAGTATTTAACTTCTTTTTTTTCGTTATTGGTTTTTGCCATATTGCGCTACCTCCTTCTTTAGCCAACGTTGAACGTATGTACACACATCTGCCGGATCTGCCCTAATGATTGACACTGCAACGCTGGCCGAAACGTTGGCTGAAGAAGGAGGTAGCGCAACACGACATAACATCCCAAAAACAAATAACGAAAATACTTTTGGCCGTGAAATTCTAAAAACGTAAGTACCTAACTGTATACTCAGATCTGGTCAAAAGACACAGTTTAAGCTATTTTGAGCAATACTTCAACTCTCAATTATAGTCTCTCACTGGGAGACCATAGGAAGGACGACCTTGCGGCCTTGGGGTGATTTTCTCACGAAAACGGCGCAAACTAAAAAATTTCCGTGGTTGAGAATCGAACAACGATCAACTGCTTGGAAGACAACTAGACTGCCATTACACCACCGTTGTAAGAACGGCGGCATAAATTGATTTACATATATACATACTTGTGAGAATGGTTTTCAAATGTGCAATCAAATGTTTCATTAGATCTGTAAGATCTCAAATCACGCCTACACCAACAGTCTAAATAACAGATAATAATGTCAAGTACACACAACAGAGATTAAATTGTTTGATAGTTTCGATCCCGTGACCTCAAGGTCCGGAGCCAAAGAGTCACTCCATCACAGAGGTCGCCATTATCTCTCACAGGTGTTTTCCTCAACAGCGTTCAACAATAGCCTTGTAAATTTGGTTATAAATATTTCATATGCGGTTCGGCGATTAATTTCCCTGGAGTTTCCCCGTGGAGAGACATTCAAGTTTTTCTGGTTAAAAGGAAAAAGGAAACTACAAATTGTGACAAGTAAAACTCAGAAAAGAATAGTTTCTTGTACGATCAGAATACATAGATTTGGTTGTGGAAGAAATATCAATCATTGTATTTGTAGATAACTTAAACACATTTAAAATGTACAATTTTGTGTACGTTTAAAGTGTGAGATTTGTGTACGTTTAAAGCGTGAGATTTTATGTACTTTTAAAGGGTAAGATTTTATGTAAATTTAAAGTGAGAGATTTTAAGTAAGTATAAAGTGTAGGATTTTATGTAAGTTTAAAGTGTAAGATTTTATTTACGTTCTGCATGAGAGGTCACAAAGTCTCCGTCAACCAGTCTCTCCTGATCCGGCTTACCACGCTGTTGGCAAATACTACCGGCAGACACGTCAGCCGCAAGACCTAAATAAACCTCACCCTATTAACCCGGGCACCCCTGCTAAGTCACTAAACGTAGCGACCACTTGGGGTGACCCACGGCAGAGGTGCTGGTTATCCAATAAATGATTCCCGAGGCGGTGACCCATACCCGTCTCCAAAATTTAAATAAAATATAACAAAGCGTATTCGCCTTCATTTTAAAAATTCAGCCTAAAATTCCATAAATGCAGACAGTCCTATTAGTGTGCTATCTAAATTAAATAATTGACCTTAAGTAATGAACGAACAAGGTGACAATTATGATCTAGTCACTGATCTTATCAAAGAAATCTTCCAATTAACGAAACCATTTAAAAGCAAGTTTAAAACGCCGGAGAGAAATTCCCACGACCACTAGCGATAGTCGTGACCTGCAATTTATACTTCATTTTGTCTCGACAAAATAACCCCCATAAGAACACAACAACAGTTTAATAAATTGTCTCTTCACAAGCAAAATGTGAAATTGAGCTAACATATGTGGTACTAAACGTAATGAGTTTTACCTTTGAACGGATGGTATTTTTCTTTTGTTTAGAAATTCTTGACAACTCGTGCAAATATTTTGTTTTGAGATCAATAGTGTGTTTACAAACAACTTTTATACTATCAACAACGTGTCAAGTTCGGAATTCGGAACATTGTTGATAAAACGTCTTTCTGCGAACTACTCTACCTTTCTGTGGAGCATATTCCACGACGCAGAATTCTAGACCTACATACCTTTAGGGTCTCCATGAATTATAAAACAGGGAGAGAATAGTTTTCAGGTCAGTAGGACAATTATTACCGTAGATGAGAAAAAAACGCGAAGAGTCGACGAAAAAGTTAAGTTTTGACTTAAATGTGAGTTCAATTTTAAAGTGCGAGGAGGTGTCTGTTCTAACAAAAATGTGAACTTTTTAAATGCTCTACTTATAGAAACAGGGAACTAAAACTTTTCTTGACATATATATATCTTCAATTTAATTTGCACACCACACAGTTAGGAGCGCTCTTGTGTGTATTTTTATTTAACATATTGTAGTTTAACCTTTAACTATGTACGTTACATTTTTGTTACACTACCATGGATGTGCAGTCTCACAGACCGCTATCTTTAAAGGCCGGAATCTATCTAGTTAAGTAAGTATTGTACCTAAAATTGTTTTTTTATTTATTTACGGACTTTACCAAACGAAAATAAAACAAGACATTTTAATTCAAATATATTTATTTTAAACTAAAATCTAACCATTTAACAATCAAAGGCACTTTTCAGTCATTTTTACTCGAGATCACTTTGTAGGAACATTATCCAAGAAAAATTACTTTTTCCGTAAGTTTCACTAATTTTACAATAAAACATAAATAAAAAACAGTTAAAACTTAACATTAACTTCTTAAAACAAAACATAAAAATTTTACATGAAAATCTCCATCAGCTCAATTTATTACACAAACGTAAACGCGCGGTCCCACGGACCGCAATCAAAATATAAAGCGAAATTCGTTTCTCGAAACTCGACAGTCGTTTCGCCACTAAAACCGAAGCTACCTACGGGGTAAGAGCAAGCGGCCTGTGAGACCGCACGTCCATAGTTGAAGGTTAAAAAAATGTGTTATTATTTATCAAACAATTTTTTTCCAGTTTGAAACTAAAGATTAAAGTCATTGTTAAATCTAAGTGAGGTTTAAATACTGCATGAGAATCGTCGAGTTGTATTCAGTTTGCCCTCGAGGTACTCTTGGCGCGGTGATGGTTTATTCAAGCTCCACATTGTACTAGTACTGTGGAAAAGGGCCACAGCATAAAAGGGAATGGTCTCTCTATCCTTTAATATTTATTTCATAAAGGGCATTATGTTTTAACACCATTCTCCTTTTCATAATGTTTGCAAGTAGAAGCATTTTCAGCATGTTGTCCATATTTAAAATATCACAATACCAATTTGAATGGAATTGATAAAGTTAACAAATTAAACCATCATTGACAGTTCGTATGAATACAGCACCCTTAAACATAATAAACTAAAAGATAACAAAATAATCAAATAACATATATTTATCAAAGAACGTTTAAAATGGTTGGTCCGACACTCTGTGAGGAACCCGCTCGCACAGGGCGGGTGTAAACTGTGCGACCTAAAGTATAAGTATACAGGAGACCGGCAGAAGTGTTGTAGGTTGTAGGTGTTTTTAAAGATGGCCAAGACTCTTCAAGGGTTCAATTAATTCTGTACAAGGGTCTAAAATTATTGATCTATATCTAAATCCAGGTGAGGGTTTCCAAATAATAACGTCTTCCACGGGTTTTACCTTACAGACTGTTTAGCAAATTTGCTTGATGTATAATCATTACATCACATTACACATTGTGCGTATTTGAGTAAATATGTATTACTTCTTCAAACACAGCAAATATGTATTATGCTGAGGAGTAATATCAAAATCAATGGTAGTTAGGATAAGAGGTAAGGTTTTCTGTTTTACATATTGTTTTAAAGAATACGAAATTCTTACGTTTTCCAGGTTTTAAAATGGGTATTACAGCAATTTTCTTGAACTTCAACACTCTTTTAAATGACATGAATATGAGTATGCTTAAATTGTATAAGAGACAATGATTTTCACTGTCTAGTTATTTTTGTACAAAATTTTAAATAATGTATCTGATAGTCCAGAATTGCTTGCATTGATAAATAAGCTTTAGAATTCCACTACGTAATACGGATTTATTTAAGTGCGGAAATTCTGGGACTAACTACCATGTGTATTCCTATTTGCCCATAATACTAATGAAGAGAAACAAGGCACTGGCATCTTCAATATATCACTAAACAAACACAAAATGTTGTTATTATTTTTTTTTTTTTTTATTTATTTATTTCTATATATTACAGTATTTACCTATTTCTTATAATTTTTACATAATATATTTTGAAAACATTTTTACATAATATATTTTGAAATTTAATTATGTTGGGTGTAAGGTAGGTTTGAGAAGGTGAAACTGTGGATGGGTAATTTTGTATGTTTCGTGAACACCTCACTAGGAGAACCTGTGCTGAGGTGTTTACGTGTTTGTGATTAAGTGTGACAAGTATTTATGTGTTGTAGTAGATAGTTTTTAATTTTTTTTTTTTAACTTTAAGATAGATAATATTAAGATATATATATATTTGAAAAATTAAGAAAAATATGTATATGCATAAACATACACATACATACGTATACATACACGTACATGCATATATACATATAGATATATATATACATACATTACAATACACACATATACAAGTTGTAAGTCTATGTATAGTTGGTGAATACTTGAAAACTATTTAATTATTTAGTTTATTTCATTTTATAATTTTGGTAGTTTTGTTATGTTTGGATGGGAATTATAATGTTTTCTATAAAGTTAATATCTTGATTTTTAATCCAGGCAGTGATATGTTTTTTGTGAATATTTGTAGATGTATTAGCAGATAGTATTTGTTTCAAAGTAGTGGGCATACAATTAAAAAGTTTGGTAGCATAATACTCAAAGTGTCTTTGTCCATGTGTGGTGTGTGTTATCGGTATGTTTAGTATTTTATTTGTTGTGGACCTGGTTTTTATTATGGTTTTTGGTTGAATGGGAATATGTAGTTTGTTTTGGAGTAGGTGGAGTATAACAGATTTGGCATAAAGTTGTCTGATTGACATGACTTCTAATGTTTTATAGATTTCGCTAGAATCTGTTTGAAATGGTACTTGCAGGATGAGTTTAATTATTGCTTTTTGTATTTTTTGAATTGGGTCAATTGCTATGTTTATCGCACTTCCCCAAGCTAGTATTCCATATGTGGCAATGGATTGACAAAGTGCAAAATAAATTGATCTTAGTATTGTAAGTGGGAAGATGTTTTTAATGTACTTTAATAGGTGCATGACTCGTTTGAGTTTATTTGTGATGAAAGTAATGTGTTCAGTCCAGCGTAAGTGTGAATCAATAATTACCCCCAGGTATTTTGTTTGTTTTACCCTTTCTATAAGTTCGCATCGGCGGTTGGATGAAGTACAGTCATGTATAAGCAAGTCTAGGTTTGGTGGAGGTTGACCTCTTTGTGTAATACTATGTGTGATATATTTGGTTTTGATTGTATTAATGGTAAGAGTATTACTGTTTAGCCATTTTTTTGACAATTGATAAACTTTTTTCGGCTGTTATGAATACATCTTTCCATGTGGCTGCTTGACAGAGAAGAACTGTATCGTCGGCGAAGGTCACGATTTTACCTTCAATTTCAATATCGCACAGTTCGTTTATATATATGAGGAATAGTAAAGGGCCAAGTACACTCCCCTGTGGGACTCCGTAAGTAATTAAAAGTGGTTCACTTGTCTTGTTGTCAATTTTTACTTGTTGCGTTCTGTCAGACATGAAGCTTTTAATTAAATTGAGTTCTACTCCATTAATGCCCATGTTTTGTAACTTCTTGAAAAGTTTTTCGTGTGAGATTGTGTCGAAGGCTTTACAAAGATCTAAGTAAATTGAAATAACTTTTTTCTTAGCGTCTAAATTATGTGTAATGAAGTCTGTTACAGTAGCTATTGCATGTTCTGTGCTCTTGTTTTTCCTGAAGCCATGTTGGTTCACCGAGAGTATTTGTTTTGTTTCTAGATAGTGCTGAAGCTGTTTTTTAATCGTTTTTTCCAGAATTTTCGAAATGGTATTTAGTAGCGTAATGGGTCTGTAGTTGTTAACATTGTTTTTTTGTCCTGATTTGAAAATTGGAATAATAAGGCCTTTTTTTAATAAGCTAGGAAAAATTCCTTCTTTTATACTACGATTAATTAAATATGTGAGTGGTATAAGTAGTTATTGGCTTAGAGTTAAGATAGTTTTAGAGTCTATACCATCAGAACCCGTAGTATTATTATTCTTTAGTGAATGAATTATTTTATTGGTATCTTCTAGTGTAATATTTCGTAATTTGAAGTGTCTATAAAAATGTTCATTATTGATGTTAGATGTATTGTTTTGAGGTTCCTGAATATCTTGGGGAGGCTGCGTAGTTTTGATATTTTCAGCTAGGCTAACTCCAATTTTTGTGTAGTGTTTGTTGATGTGATTGAGGATGCGTGTAGGATTGTCGTGGAAGTGGAACTCTTCATCATCAATGAGTAGATTTTTTATGGTATCATCTTTTTTCTTCTGTGAATGTGAACTTTCCCTCAAAATTGACCATACGCTTTTAGGGTCATAGTTTGATGTTATCAGTTTGTTACGATAGTATAATTCTTTGGCTTTACGTATTGTTAGAGAACAGATGTTTCTGTACCTTTTGTAGAAGAAATAAAGCGAAGTATCATATGGGTTCAGTTTGACTTGTTTGTGTATTTTGTCCCTTTTTTTAATGCTATTTATGATGCTTTGGGTAATCCATTTTTTAAGTCTTACTTTGCGGTGTGGAATAGGTATGTATATCGTTTTAGTATTTTGTGTAATGAGAGTTTGTAAATATGTTAAAAAGAAATTCCAGGCCTCTTCTGCCGAGTTAAATTTGGTGAGATTTTCCCACGTTTTTTTTTCTAAGCATTGATTTATTTTAACGTAATCAATTATTTTTTTTGCAGTGTTATTATTGAAAGTTGAGTTCCTTGTTGGCAAAGTTAGGCCTATCATGATTGTGTAGTGATCTGTGATTGTGGATTCGTATACTGTACTACATATTTGACTTTTTGATTTAACCATAAAGTGATCTATACATGATTCTGAGTCTTTGCTTATTCTGGTAGGAGTGTTAATAATGCTTATAATGCCATGTTCCAGAAGCATCAGTTGGTAATCAATATTTTGAGGGTGGCCATTAGGAAGTATGTTTATGCTTAGATCACCAGCTATGATGATGTTTTTGTATGAAGTGAGTTTTTTTAGGTGAGTATCCAAAGCTAATATAAATGGTGTAATGTTATGTGTGGATGGTGATCGGTATAGGGCGAGAATACACATATCTGAGTCAATGATTATTTGTAGGCAGTTAGTATTTATCAAGTCAATTTCTGAAACAGATGCGTTAAGACTATCATGTATGTACACAACAATCCCATCATTTTGATTTTTATTTTTTAATGTGTGATACGCAGTATAATTCTTTTTATGTTTTGTTGTAAAAGCGGTTGATATCCAACATTCCGTTAGGATTATTATTTTAAAATCTGTTTTAAAGTTATGTAAGAGTATGTCAAGTTCGTCATAGTTATGATTAAATGATATTATATTTTGGTTAAGTAATGTAAGGGAGCCTGGAATGTTAAAGATAGAATCACATAGTTTTGTGTCATTTGTTGTATGATGTTGGTGAGAGCTATTCAAATTAATTGAGAGTAGATCAGCCATGATGTTATGTAAATCAGGATAGTGTTCTTAAGATGTCTGAATGACCTTAATTAGTTACATCATTTTTTTAAAATCATTTTCATGTTTTATTTGTATAATTTTTTCCCCTGGTCCCTTCCGGATTAGTAGTTTGCCGTTTTTAAACCATACGAATTGAAAGTTTTTGTCTTTTGCTGATTGCTTTGTTTTCCATAGTAATTCTTAGTAGTATGGTGTGAGCACTTCACTAATGTATATGGGAGAGTTTGAACTTAATGTCTTAGCCGCGTTTTTGAGTGTTAAAAAGGTGTCCCTAGTTTTCAGGCTGTGGAAGGCAGCACGGAGTTTGTCCGGGGTATTGTGTCTCCGGTCCTGTGTTGAGGTCACCATTCGCAGGTCCTGCTGAAGCAGGGGCATTCCCAGGGAGCTGGCTACCCGAATTACCGCTTCCACAGGTGGTTCTCCCGGCTGCAACTTTAGAGAAGAGATTCTAATATTTTTATTTTCGTTCTCTTCACGAAGAAATGTTGTTTCTTTGTGAAGATCCTCCATTTTTTTTAATCTTGTGATCAGATCTTCGTATTGGTTGCAGATGAACTCGCTGCTTCTCTTCAGGTCATTTATTTCATCCGTAAACATTGTTTTTATTTCTGTAATTTTTGCATCAAAGTGTTTCGTAAGGCGCTCATAGAGGGAATTATTTTCTTCATTAGATTTTGATACATCACTTGTATTTGTATTCTGTTGGGTGTCCTTGGTCTTTTGTTTGGAAGCAGTCTTGTTTATTTTCTTGTTTATGTTATTGAGGCAGTTCAGTTATATATAATGAATAATGTATTCGTTTTACTATTCATATGAAAAAGCCCCTTAAGGGCGTTTATAAGTAACAAATAAGATGATACTTGTGAAATGATGAAGAACTTAGTCAGCCAAGGGTTTGAATCCAAGAGGGCTGCAAGGGTACCCGACGTTTTTGTAAACTTGCCGGTATTTAATTCTATAAGCCAGCATCGTGTAGCTTTTTTTCGGTTCCATGCCAACTCAGAATGAAACCAACTCAGAAACACCTCAGAAAGGTCATTAAAAGCTATGAAACTAAAAAAATATCCGGTAACCCTAACCTAACATAACCTATTTAACCATTTTTTTATCATCGCTCTTAATGATCTTTCTGAGATGCTTCTGAATTGGTTTCATTCTGAGTTGTCCGGTCACCCTTTTTTTCACGCTTATTTAAAAACAAATTTAATTTTAATTTTTTTTTAAAATTAGACGCAAATACAAAGGAAACCATTAAAACAGTCCCAAGAAGAAAGGCCTGCCATGTGTCTTCAATTAGCTGCCCCAATTTTTGTTCATTAAGCACGACCTTCCGATCTATTTTAGCAATGCTATACATTTTCATAATTTATTCGTGGAATTGATTTAAATTATTTACCTACTGATTTTAACGAAGTCCTGTTTTAACTCGCCCTTTTAGCATTTCCTTCGTCATTAATAATGATTAGGAACAATTTTCATACCAGACAAAATTACTTAAATATTATATGGATATATGTAGTGCGTAAATTATCTATGTAAAATTTAATATTTAGTACCTTTATCACTTACCGTAAAATAGTTATATCTAAATAAAAAAATGGTATTTTTTATATAAATTAATCTTTTTTCGTTAATTTTTAATTAATCTGTCCGCAAATTTATTTATTTCGTTCCGGTTCCGTTTTAAGATGGCGGCCGTGATGGATACTACCAATTTATCCCGCATATATAAAAATCTATTGCTGTTCGTTTGTCTCGCTAAAACTCGAGAACGGCTCGGCCGATTTAGCTGATTTTGGTTTTGAAATGTTTGTCGTAGTCCAGGGAAGGTTTAAACGGTGAGAAAATGTGGAATAATTACGGGGAAGATAGTAAAAACAACAATTTCATTTTCCAATACGAACTGTTCTACCTACTTTCCTGTCAATCATTTGACGTTCGTCCCTTCGGTATGGTAGACTCGGTCCACTCGAATTGAAGCACGTATTTAATTTAATTTAATTTAATTTATTTATCTATAAAAAGTATGTTTGTATTACATTATTCGATGCCTGTCTCACTAGGCTATACCTGTGTTGAGACAGGCGGATTAAATTAAGGATTTTGAATCGACAACATATATCCACATTACTCGGATTATCGCGTTTTTAAATTTTAATATTTTGATCGTTGTCATTGTTAGTTCGTTCAAAATAACAAAATTGCAAACGTCAGAAGAAAAGCAAACAAATTGTTGCCTTGGAAACGATGTTTTTTTTTTTAAATTAGGCAATTCACCCTAAAAAGAGTGTTTTGCTGGCGTCGTAGTTAATATCTATCTCTAAAAATGAATCGCCGAGATTTATGCATAATTTCCGAACGACTGCACCAAATTTTTTCTTTCTTTTTCGTTATTTTGTATAAAACCACTTTGTAATTTGTATAAAAAATTGCAATAAGTGGCACGCGAATAGTTTGAAAACTGAATGTACCAGGAATGAATGGAGGGGGAGGGAGGAGGGTGTGGGAAGGGGGGAGGAGAGTAGGGTGAAGGGGGGGGGGGAGTAGAGTGAGAAGAGAGAAGGTGGAGGAGGAGGAGTGGGAACGCGAGTGGGGAAGGGGACGCGGGGGAGGAAGGTGAACGGGACGAATGGGAAAGGACACCCAGGGAGAAACAATTTATTTATTAAATGGCATGGCAACGCATGCCGGGTACCAGCTAGTTTTTTTATATTAATTAATCTTTTTTCGTTAATTTTTAATTAATCTGTACGCATATTTGTTTATTTCGTTCCGGTTCCGTTTTAAGATGTTTGCCGTGATGGATACTATCAATTATAGTGGTTCCTACCTTGAGCTGTCAAATCGGAATAATCAATATTACGGCACTTACCGGCCTGAAGAAAGTTTGACAAAAGAATTGTTAAAAACCTTATTTGAAATTTTTTAAATGCTACGTCTATATGAATGGTTTACAAATTAGTACCTACTTACAAATCTTATGATTTCGGAGGATATTGTGGTATTGATAATTAAAGAAGAGTTAATTAGAAACAACAACTTTTTGGACTACTTAACTGTTCACGGAACTGTTTGTTACGTAAATACCCCGAATGATTCCCAACTTCTCCGGAGCTAATGGGACTATGGCATCCTTGATTGGTGTATATTGTGAGGCTGGAGGGAGTGGGGAGGAAAAAGAGACAGAGATATAGACGGCGATACTGAAAGTATCTACCATTGAAACCTGCCTCAAATATACGGTGTGTTATTTTTAATGAATAAATGCTGAAACTTAGTACGCCGGGATTTGAACCCGTTACCTCCGGTTTGTAGCTGAGGAACCTTTCCTGATGATTCAACCACAAAGACCGTCAATTAAAATTCCGGTTGATATTTTGCACCAGTTGAAAAAACAAAATGATTAGTATTTTTCATAGGTTCCTCTTCTTCACACTTTTATTAAATTACTTCGCTTTTTTTTCATGCGAATACCACATAAGAGGCCCATTTGCTTCCAACCGCCTGGAGTAAGTGCGACTTTTGCATCCCCAATTGGGATATGTTGTGAGGCTGAAGATTGTAGGAAGGGAAGGAGATGGGGAAGAGGAAGGTTTGGAAGTACCTGGCTCGAAGTATCAGATCTCGTCACCAAACACGGCTTAAGCCATTTTAAGCAGCGTTTCAATTTCGAAGGGTGGTGTTACATAAGGGCGATACGTGTGCAATTTACTAGAGAAACCAATTATAGAGTTCATCATCATACTAATACATCGTATTTACCTGACGGCCTCCATGATCGAGGGTTAAAGCTCTCAACTAGCAATCCGAAGGTCGCGGGTTCAAAACACGGCGTGCGCCAATAAATTTTATTTGATTAAGCGACCGCTACCCGAATTTCTACTGATTTCTTATACATCTGCTTTAAACATTTGAACTTTTTAAGCTCTTAGCTCTCTCCAACATTCGTAATTACATGTCTTCTTCTTTTTAAGCGAAGACACTGTGCAGGTAAAAAAAAGATCATCGTACAGATTTTTAAAATTCAATTGTTCTTATTATATGCATTGCATTTTTAAAAAACCATACAAAACTGAGCATATTAGTTTTGTAAGACTCTTATTTATATTTTCGAAATGAATATCTTCTTTTTAATGTTTTCAGGCAATGCGCTAAATATAGGTAAATCTCTTTAAACATTTTGTAATAAAAAATACTTTTGTACTTCTCTATACCTAGTAGCTCACAGGTTTTTGAAGTCTGTGTTAAAGAATTCATTCAGCGTTAATTGGTAATCTACCCTACTATGTAGAGTTAGCAGGTGACAAAATGAAAACAATTTTTTATCACCTTCACCTTCACCTTTTTTTGCCTAATATCAATTTGAAATGACATAAGCCCTTGTTAGATCTGAATAGCCATGTACCTTTTTTCACATCATTTTTTAAAAGTTATACGTATTGGAATGATATCACACCTGTAAGAAGAGTTAAACCAATGATAAACACTATAAGGATTCACCATAATATGTGTGTGTAGATAATGAATTTTCTCATCGAGTTGGTTCTGTACAAAGAAATACCGTAACCTCGGAAGCACTGTGAAGTTTTATCACGTACACTGGGCACGGTGTGTGAAGCATGGTACAGGGTGACCTACAAATACAGTATTTTTATTTTTTTTATATATTTTTTTTTTTACAGTTTTTAGAAAAAATGTGTCCTTACTGGGGTAGCCCGTTCTAAGGACACATTGTACAAGTTTTATTATTTGAATTATAAGTAAATACCTAATCTATACGCTTTTACTTGTTCATTTGTCTGTATTTCGTAGTAGGATTAATTAATAAAACATATTTTAAAGTTCCCACCATTATTACAAACACACAAAAAAAAAATTAATCAAAATGTTGATATATTTTTAAAGTAAATCGATTTCAACGAGTATATTAATAACTAATTTTAAAACATTATACAAAACTAGCTTTTTCCCGCGGCTTCGCTCGCATGGTAGATACTAGGGGTTTCCCACTCCGCCTCCTCCACCTTCCCCCTACCCACTCCACCCCCCCCGTCAACCCAATTCCACCTCTCCCCCTCCACCCATCCCTCCCCCCACTCCTCCCCCCTCCACCTACCCTCTCCCCACTCCACTCATTCATCAACCTCCCTCTCCCTCCCCCTCCTTCTCCACCGACCCCTCCCCATCCCATACCCCTCCCCACTACACCTCCCCCTTCCCCTTCCTTCCCTCCCACCTCTCCAACCCCACTCCGCTTCTACCACCTTCCCTCTTCCCACACCACTCCCCCCCTCAACCCCCTTCCCCCCCACCCCCTACCCCTCCCCACTCCTTCCTCCATCCTTCCCCTTTCCCCTTCCTTCCCTCCCCCCTCTCCCTCCCCTAACCCCCTCCCCCACCCTCTACCCCCTCCCCCACCCTCTTCCCCCTCCCCTTTCCCCCTCCATCAACACCCTCCTAACACCCCCTCCCTCCCTCCCCACTCCCCCCTCTCACCTCTCGCATTCCACACATTCATTCCCGATACATTCAATTTTCAAACTGCTCGCGTGCCACCTATTACAATTTTTTATACAAATTCCATAATGCCAAAACTCAACGGTAATTTTATACAAAATAATGAACAAAAAAAGAGAAATATCCAATTTGGTGCAGTCGTTCAGGTTTATGCAAACATTTCGGTGGTTCATTTTTGGAGATAGTTATTAAATACGATGCCAACAAAGCACTCTTTTTGGGGTGAATTGCCTAATTTAAAAAAAACATCGTTTCCAAGGCGACAATTATTTTGCTTTTTTCTGACGTTTGTAATAAATAGATTTTTTTAGGGACAGAAAACGTATGATAAATAATTTCATAACGCCAGAGATTAAGCATAATGCCAGAGCTTACCAATATATTCTCACAGGTGACACTGAGGAAAAAAAACTCGCACTGCCTGTCAACTTTGTGGATGATGTGAAGAGGGTCTTTTTAAGGGAAGGAAGGAGAGGAAGTTCTGGGAATGAAAAGGTGTGAGGAGTGGGTTGGAATGTGAGGGGTGGGTGAGGGTCAATATGTCCAGAAGTAACGGATATTTGAATCCATCCATCCCACTGCTTTGCAAGGCGTTGGGTCGAAAGAGTCTGGCTGGAGAAGTCTAGGGTAGGTCTCCCTCAACCAGTCTCTCGCAATCCGGTCCGTCACATACACTTAATAACAAACAAACACAAAAAATTGTGGATCAAAACATTGATTTGAAAAATTAAAATGGGGTACGGGTAAATAAAATCATATTAATAAGTTATTTCAATGCGACATAACCATATTTTCATAATGGCCTTGATCGCCGAAAGAGCTTTAAACAACCAAAACAACAATAATACAAAGTTAAATACTTGCAGAACTTAAAAATAACATTTTTATTACGTCTTATTTAGACAAATTTTATTCGTTATTATTTATAATTCCTGCTTCATTGGAACTTAAAATAACTGGTTTAGAATGTGTAATTTAATTTACGAAAGCTTTTTCCTAAATATATACCAATTTTTCATTATTATAGCCATTAACTTCTCTCTACAGCTTATCCTGAGGTCTTACTTTACTTACTCTAAACTTATAAATAATTCCTAGAGAAACTCATGGTCATCGCAAAGTGGAAGGCAGTAGATGCAGTGGAAGATCGCCGATGTGACTGATCAAATATAACTGGCATCCGTAGCTCTCCACGCAGCGCAGAACCTTGTCCGCAACGGAAAAATATAAATTATTTGTAAAAAAACCTAACTTACGCAATATTACGATGAAATGTTTATTTTTTAGCAAATATTTTTTTTTTACACTTGTATGTTATCTTAGGAGATGCTGTGTAAAGGGCATTTTTGTGGAGAGAAAGGAGTGAAAAACTGAGCATTGAAGAAACCCAAGTTGTGGAAATCGATCCATAGTCCGTTTCATAGTAGAAACGAACCGTTTTCGTGTGACAAATTTCAACCGTGTACAAAAATAAAACACAATAAAAAATCAGTTATGAAGCGTATTTTTGTATCGGAATTTGAAATATGTGGTGAGAAATATAAATATGTGATTTCATATTTTGGCCAAGTTTTGTTGAAATCTTTCCCATTTAAACAGTATTTAGCAATCCTTTTTAATGTCTTCAATTTAGTAAAAAAATAATTGCAAAGGTTAAAACCATAAAATATCGTGAATTGATAAACGGCTTGATAACGATTGAAAGCAATTTAAAAAAATCATTTATTGAAGAAGAAGATAACAATAATAATCTAAATGAAAACATAAAAAAGAACAAGATCCAGAAAAAGATAATGGTCGCAACTCGCAACACGTCCCGGTTAGACGAGAGGTTCTGGGTTCGTGTCCCAGTTGCGACAAAAGAGTTTTTCTTATAATAAATTAAAAATCATTTAGTTTACACAGGTATTTCAACCTATACATTTTTACGATTATGTTTTATTGTTCCTCTAAAAAATATGAATTAGATTCATTGGAACCACCCGTTGAGCCGTGGCAGAGGGGAGAATAGACGCCACACCGCGCGACTTCAGCGCCCTGTTCCTGAGCGACCGTCGCCCCCAGCGGCCTGGTGTCACGTGGTGCCCATCCCCTCAACTCTTCTCTCACCCTCCCCCCTCCTCACCAACCTCCCGCTATCTCACCCCACCCCCACAGAACCCACAAGTTGCCCGAGCCCACAAACCAAATAAATACACTTTTATCTTACCTCCTCGTACCTACAGTTAACGGATTACGGTGTGTGAGAGAAAAGTTTGAACATGGGAATTCAATCTATCCCTAATAATATCGGAGAAATTCTTATCCATATGGATAGTGGCTTCGAACCGTTTAATAATTAATTATAGTAAGAATTTTCGTTTTCTGTTGTTACAGCCACTTCGTTACATATTTGAAATCTGTGAATATTTATTATACAACACATTTAATTAAAATCTTCATTAATCGCAAATTCACTTTGTGGCATCGTTTTAATTAACTTTTACTTAAGGCATTTTCCCTCTTAAAACAATATTGTTTGCCAGCTTATAGTGAATTTAAAACATGTCACTTACCGGTAAATGTTTATTTATCCAATTACTAAAGAGAAGTACGAGTATTATTTGTTAAATAAAACAATAATATTCTTATCATGTTAATAATTTGCAAAAAAAAAAAAATCGATAAAATACTTCTGTTTTGTTAGAAGATTCTCAGAAATATAATAAAATGTTAACAGAAATCTGCCAATGATTTGTTTTTATTGAGCTTTCACTAGTGATAATAATCTTAGAAAAAGTTTCAAACATGCTCTAACTTAGGTACAACCTTCGGTATTTTTTTCCTGGAATTCCAACAACTTCGCAACAATACTGAATAAGAACTTATGGGAAGGATTCCAAGGTTTAGTCGGGTTGATGAACAGAAGATATTTAATTATTCTTTCTTCCATAACAAAAGAAAGACGAAGTATCTCAGCCCTGTACGTAAATTTATGTCATATTTTGTGCGAAATCCGGCAGATGTTTTCCGAAAAACTTTTCATACCTGAAAGCTTTGCCAAAAGCGCTGATGCAACATTGTGTTATTATTTAATGTTTTTTTCCTTTCATCGAAAGGAATGGCAAAGAATATTTGCTGAAAAGATGGAAAATACCCATGCAAACGAGGTAACATTGTATGACACATCATACACGTTCCACTTTTTCTATAAGGCCACCAATTTGTGTGGATTTGATATGATGACAATAAAATCATTTTAATTTTAAAAGATTACTCTCTTGGCAAATTTAAACGTAAAGCATAACAATATCTAGCTCAGCCGAGAGCTAAATTTCTTATAAGATAGGCTGTATAATAATACCAATTTAGACATTCATGTTCAACTCCTTTCGAAACTAGAAAACTTGGGACGGATTGTTTCACGAAATTTGAACAATTCCTCAAATTTCAAAATTAATTTATAATGCTGTGAAAGTCCTATTCAAGTTGTGTTATTATACCCTTATGGGTCAATTGCTTTGCAGAACTGAAATAATGACAGAACCTGAATAGAACTTAAATAGAATATGAATATTATATTATTTAATTAAATGAAGACAATATTAGCGAAACTCAATCGAAATCTGGAGACAGAAAAATCAGAAAAGATATTGGCTCCGCTGGGACTCGAACCCAGAACCGTGAGAAAAATCAGAACAGAAAGTTGAGTTTCGCTAATATTGTCTTCATTTAATTAAATATTATAATTTGAGATTTTACTCATAAAGTTTAAAAAATTAATAATAAATGAATATTATATTTTTATTTTAATGTATTGTTTAAATTGTTTGAAACAACCCGTCCTTTATATTTTCCAGGTGTGGGTCAAACTTTTCACAAGTTTTTCAAAATCGGGTGAATTTTTAATACAAAACGGCAACATGATATTTCTAATAACATTAATAACTCGAAAAATATTTAACTAAATAATCGAAATAAATAATTTAGCACGGTTTCGTTTCTCGGGCACTCTTTTTATGGTGAATTGCCTAGTTAAAAAAAAAAAGTTATTTTTTCCTACATAATGCAAATACGGTTTCCTTTAATGTACGGACTCTTAAAATGTTATAAATCTATATGCATATATATAAAAATGAATCCCTGTTTCCCTTGGTCACGCCATAACTTCAGAACGACTTTACCTTTTTCTTTCCTTTTGTAGAAGGTTTTTTTTACATAAACAACACATACATTTTACATAAACAACACTATGTCATCTGGGATGCTGTGTGGAGGGTCTTTTTGAGGAGAGGAAGGAATGAACATTGGTCTTGAAGAGACCCATGTTGTACGAAGGAGGAAACACAGAGGCCGGCAAATCATTCCACAGCCGAGCTGTCGAACACAAGAATGAGTCGAAGAAACGAACCGTTCTCATGTGACAAATGTCAACCGTGTACAAATGTTGGATACGCTTTTTGCGTGTTTCCCGACTATGCACCGGTGCCGAAGGGATCAATAATGCTAGTTCCTCGGAGCATCTTCCATTGTAATACCGGTAAAACAAGGATAGCATTCCCACCCGACGCCTGTGCTCTAAAGATTGCAATCCGTCTGTTAAGATGGGAGAATCTATCAAACGGACCGCCCGTTTCTGCACAGAGTTGAGGGTATTTTTCAGGTATTTTGGAGCTCCAGACCAGAGATGGCTGCCAAATTCAACCGTGGGGCGTACTTGTGATTTGTACCGATGCCGGATCCTCAGCTTTTTCATATGAAAACCGCAGTGAGGAACCGACGTCGGGACAGCACCTTGGTCATCGAGGGTTGAGTTATCCGCAAACATTTTACCTAGTAAGTTAGCCTTTTCGGTGGCGGTATTTGCTAGTGAGCCGTCAGGTCTGGTAAGAGGTGGCAGACTGGATTTGCAGAAATTGCGACCTATTGAGCCCGCAAGCGACCAGAATTGCGCCTGCTGCCATGCGGGCATGCAGTCAGCTTTCTGCTGAGCAGCTGGTCGTGCTCGAATTTTGACCTATTTATGATTCTCTTGGTTTCCTTTGCCATTTTTTTGTAAGCTGTTCTGTCTTCGGATGTTCTAGATGTGTTGTAGGCTCGGTAAGCCGCGTTTTTCCGTCGCACTGCTTCAGCGCATTGTCGACTGAACCACGGCTTTGAGCCTACACCAGTTTCCTTAACAGTAGATTGGATGAAGCCATCCATCGCGGATGTGATGACTTCACCAATTTCCTGGGCACATCTTGAGGGATCCGAAGTCCAAAAACAGACAGCTGACCACGGAAAAGCATTAAAATGTGCCCGCAGACCGAACCAATCTGCTGACCTATAGTGCCACACTTTTCTCTTCAGCCTCTCGTTTAGTGGTCTGAAGTTTACAGGGATTGATGTCGTCACCAGGCAGTGGTCGGACGATCCTAAAGGCGCTGTGACTTCAATCTTGTAACCGTGTGGCACATTAGTTAAAAATAGGTCTAACAGATTGGAAAGGTGAGTCTCGACATCAGGAACCCTTGTAGGCTCCTTTACCATTTGCTCCAATCCGTAGCAAAGGGCAAAGGATTCCGCTTGATGTCCAGCCGAGTCTGTTGATCCTGAGAACTTCAACCAAGGTTCGTTATGAACATTGAAAACCTCCAGGACCACAAACTCTGCCGTAGGGTAGCGGGGCAAGAGGTCATCAATAGTATCGCTTAGGTGTTTGAAGAGCTCGGAGGTGTCTGATTCGCTAAGGTTCGGTGAGCGGTATAAACACGCGTAGAATCTTACCGTACTGGCAAGATTGACGCGTACCCACATTACGTCGAATCTGGAGTTTTCCAGATTCAACAGTCGCACACAGTTGACGTCAGCTCGACTATATAGACAGACACCTTCTTTAGGTCTGAACTTACCTGTGAAGGTAAAGCCCGGGCAGTCCAGTTAGGAGGTGTCTACAGGCTCAGCTATCTGCGTTTCAGACAGGAAAAGTAGGTTTGGGCGTTAAGAAAAAAGGTGGTGGTGGACAGAGTTTAAATTGGTGTGCAGGCCGCGAATGTTGGTGTAATTCACCAACAGTTTTGGCCCGCACCGCGGACGCCTACGTCTCGCGCTATCATTACAGTAATTATTGAAGAATGCTAGTTCATGATTTTAATTGTTGGTTTTTTTTTTTTTTATATGAAAGGAAGGAAGGTCTGGGAGGGAAAAGGTATAAGGGGTGGGTAGGATGCTGGGGTTCAGAGTTTCCAGGAGTGACGGACGTATGTATCCAACCCTCCCACTGCGGTGCAAGGCGATGGGCAGGGAGAGTCCGGCTGGAGAGGTCACCCAATGCGCCCCAAACGCTACTGCTGGGTCCCCTCCGGTCACGAACCGGCACAACAGCAGCGGCGGGGTTTTTACACTCGTTGATGGGGCAGCCCACCCTCAGTCGTGAGCCTGAGGGTCGGGCCCCTGTACTACCAAGCGGTCCGGACAGCGGTAACCGGTTGTAAAGGGTCTCCCTCAACCAGCATCTCCCAATCCGGCCTGCCACGTAGAAGGTGGGCCGATGCACCCGCCATCAAGACCTGGACAAACATTACCCCAAGAACCCGGGCACCCCTGCTAAGTCACCAAACGTAGCGAACCACTTGGGGTGACCTGTGGCAGAGGTGTTGGTCATCCAATAAATGGTTCCCAGGGCGGCGGTACCCATACCCGCCTACCAAATTGGATTAGGTTCTTACAGAAAGAAAAATTAAGAAAATTGCGCAGAAAAAACTTATCGACTATTTTAACTTCGCACTTTTGACAGTTCGCGCGTTTGATGAATGTGAATTTAGCAGGCAGCTGTTTTTTTTTGTAACAAAAGAATTTTCTATGATTTTTTTAAATAGGTACCTGTACCTATGTAAGGTACTAAATTTGATTGATTTTTATTATAATGTACAAAAATGAATGTTTGTAGCATATGAAAACTTAGAATTATAAAAAAAATTGCAATAGGTGGCACGCGAGCCGTTTGAAAACTAAATGCATGCATGAGGGGGGTTGGCGGGTGAGGGGAGAGGAAAGGCGGGGAAGGTGGAATGGGAACGCGGAAGGGGAAGGGGACGCGGGAGGGAATCGCGATGCACGGAAAAGGACGTGCAGGGGGAAACATTTTTTTTTAATATGGCATTGCAACGCATGGCGGGAACTAGTTATTAAAAAAGAAAAATAATTTGTCTTCTTTGTTTTATAAAAACCGCCACTCACAGTTGAGAAGCATGATCAGGAAATCAAGGAGATCACGAACTGTCAAATTCTCTAAACCCTTCTCCTGCGGTGACGGACAAAAGAACCCGGATGTCCATTATTATTTTAATCACGTGATAAATATTTCGTTATTGCCTTTATCCTTCTGCCCAATCCTTAACCAATACTTCAAAGAAATTCGAGATTTAGTAAATATGTTATTTTAATATGGGTTTCGGCAAAAGGCATTGCGGTCAATCGTAATAAAAACACTACAAAATACGAATTTTCCTTTTTTATAACACGTTACAATAAAGGCGGTAATTAGAATTTTTTTTTTTAAACAGTTTCAATTTGGGAGGCGGGTATGGGTACCGCCGCCCGTGAACCATTTATGAGATAACCAACACCTCTGCCATAGGTCACCCCAAGTGGTTTGGTGACTAAGCAGAAGTGCCCGGGTTCATAAGGTGGGGTTTGTTCAGGTCTTCTGCTCCTGCTGCGTGGCGGGCCGGATCGAGAGAGACTGGTTGATGAAGGCCTTTTGACCTTTCCAGCCAGGCTCTCTCGACCCATCGCCATGCACCACAGTTGGATGGATGGATTCGTACGTCCGTCACTCCCGACACTGACTCCTAGATTACTACCCACTCCTCATACTTTCTTCCTTCCCAGAACTTTCTATCCTTCCCTTTCTTAAAAAGACCCTCCACATAGCATCCCCTAAGATGCTTTAGTCATTTTTGAGTATGTATGCTATGTGGAGGGTATTTTTAAGGAAAGGAATGAGAGTAAAGTCTGGGAAGGCAAAGGGATGGGTAGAAATCTTGGGGTTGGCGTGTCAAGGAATAACACCACAAAAACAAATAACGGAAATTAACTAGATCGATTAATTTTAAATTAATAAACATTCCGGCACCGTACTGTTTTGAATGATGTTTCAAATTACGCAAATAATTCATAAAAATAATACTGAACTAAATTTTGGCCAAAATAAAAAAAAACAATTTTCAAAAAATATAAACTATCAATAATGGACCAGTTATAGAAGCGCACAAAAAACAAATACATCCTTTGGACAAAGACACTGCACATGTACACATTCTAGGCAATGAAAGAATTCAATAATCTCCCACTTCATTCAAAAAGAGGGAAACGCAAAAAAACATTTACGTAATACACAACAAAAAATGCAAAATTAAAAACAAATTATGACGTATAATCATAAAACATATACCTAATTCACAATACACATTACCATTCGAATGGGGACCGGACAACCCAGAATGAAACCAACTCAACACTACCTTTTGGAAAGTCATTATAAGTCACCGGTCAGTGGTTGAATGTGCATAGTGCTTGAGTCCCACCCGAGCGTCGCGTGTTCGATTCCTCGGCTGGCTAAGTTCTCCATCACAACACAAGCAACATTTTCCGCTTTCTGTGGTGGTAGTAGGAGATTTGAAACATTGTTGGGTTATTCGTAACCCGGGAATGTTTGTCTTTCTTTAAAAAAAAAAGTGATGAAAAAAAAATATAAAAAATTGTTTTAATGGGTTACGTTAGGTTAGATTATGGGCTATTTTCCATTTTTTGATAGATTTTAATTACTTTTCGAAGAGGTGTTAAGGTGACTTTATTCTGAGTTGGCATGATAATATTTTGCGAATATATAGGGCCATTTTCGTTAAATATCACCTTAAGGGCCCTACAATACACACATCATTATATCAACCGTACCTCATAATATTTGCCGATTTTTTTAAGTGACTTCTTTAGCACCGTTGTGATTTGAAACTCGATGAAACGAAAAAGCAGCACTAAAAGAGATAAATGCATACATCTGTAGGATTTGAGAGAACAAGATAACATAATCGATCTCCTCTTTGTGCGGTGCTTCGTAGCCTTCCCACTCTTGTCTAATTTAGTTTTCTGAAGGTTTCACTTCTTCCGCGTGTGAACTACACACTTGTGATTCTTTTTACTGCCATTTTTTTGAAATTTATATTGTTTCACCTTGGTTATTTTTTATTTCATTAAAATTTATTATTTTATTGAATTAGGGCTATCGCACAGGTTAAGCATCCAGTGAAGCCCACGTTTGCAAATAATATTTTTAAATATGTGATTATTGTCTCGAATAATAAAAAAGATAAATCAGTACATTTTTTTTAAAAAGAAAGACAAAAATTTCCATGTTACAAATGACCTGACAATATTTGAAAATCTACGACCACCGCAGTAAGTGGAAAATGTTGCTTGTGTCATGATGGAGGACCTAGCCAGCCGAGGAATCGAACACGCGATGCCTGGGTAGTGCCCAAACTCGATGCCAACTCAGCTACTGACCGGTGAACATATAAGCAAAATTCGACCTACACGGGTGGTTTCTATTTCTTTCAGCGAATAAAAATTATTTCAATTGTATTGGATCAATACATCTTATGAGAAAAGAAATGCTTTTTTACTCAATTTAAATTAGAAATACATATTAATGACATAAATTCCAACCTCTAATCAAATTTAAGTATTATTGACTTAAATAAACCCAATTTTTTAATATTACTGCGAGCAAGATAAATAATAATAATAATAATAGCCTTTATTCAGACCGTAAATTTCATTGCATTATTTATAATATTTATAACATTTATAACACTTATCATGCATCGACTCACTGTCTGTATGTCACTAGTTGACAAAGGCCTCCTCCAACTGTCGCCATTTTTCTCTATCATTAGCTACTCTTGTCCATGTAGGTACCATGGCTTTAAAAATCGAAACTATTAAGAAACAAACAAAAACACAAGATGTCACAAAAACAATAAATAAGCTAAAGTGGAAATAGTCAGGCCACACAATCAGAGGAAGTGAAAAAGGGTAAAAATTAGTCATGAATTGGTTCACAAGAAGAGAAAACGAGGTAGACCATTTAGACCAGGGTTTCCCAACCAGTGGTCCGTAAGAGGTCCGCGATGGTCCGCCCTTCAATAAGTGAGCCAGTGTGCGGGCGGTCCCTGGTCGAGAAGTCTGAATAAAAAAAATCGGGACAATATTCAGTTTATCATTATTGTACCTTGTGTTCAATGGCCATTATGGTATTCCGTTTCGTCCCAACCCATTCTACCCCGTTCTATCCCCTCTATTGTGGTAAATATTCTGCTGGAACCCGTCCCACCCTACCCTATTCCGCCCCCTCCGTTGTGGTAAATATTCTGCTAGAACCTGTCTGCTAGAAACTGACTACTGGCTTAGGCTAGCATGGGTGGCACCTGGAATGGATACCCCTCCAATTTCGACTTCATAAAAAATGGGGGGGGTGGCTAGAGAATTGTGGCCTTGGGGGTGAAACTCGGTTGGGTGGCACCCGGGGCGCCGGTGGTCCCTGTCGAAAAAATAAACGTACAAGTGGTCCCGGGTCAGAAAAAGGTTGGGAACCGCTGATTTAGACGGTGGGTTGACGACTATGAGCAAGATATATAAGATTAATTATCTGTTCGGTGTAAAATTGGTGGAATGCTTGGTAGAGACTTTACACCTCATGACCTCTGACTCTGACTTTGAATTTGATTATATACGGTGATGTAAAGTCTCTTATACCAACACTCCTTTGCGTTCAGGCAAACATCTCGTGACTGGTACGAGTGCACCAAAAGAAGGAAATTTTATTTAAATACGATAATAGAAGTATGAAGCACGGTTGTTATTCCAGTGCAGTTGTTTGGTTTTGCGCAGCCTAATCCGACATTGTATAGAAAAATAGTTAATTTGCGTTACAAATACAAAAATATGTAGAGCAATGTTCAAAACGGGTACCAACAAATAAACCATAAAAATTTTTTTTTTACACGGGAGGATAGAGCAACGAAGCGCTTAAGGCAATTGAAACGAGGTAGTGTTTGTAAGGTGATTTATGCATTACAATCCCTTCCGCGTTTCAGTCGGTAGCGCGACTGTAACGCGGTAGGGATTGTAAATAAGCGTCCAGGAGTGACGTACGTATGAATCCATTTCTCCCACTGCGGTGCAATGCGGTCGAAAGAATCTAAAGGATATGTTTATTAATTAGTAAGTAAAGGATATGTAAGAAAGAACGCAAGATTTATACAATAGTAGACTTAAAGATATAGAAACTAAGAAATGAGAGAAAAAGAAGGAATGAACGATTTATAAAATAGCAGACTTTAAGATATAAAAAGTAAACATATTTTGGACTTTTATAGTAGTTTAAGGTAATTTTTAATTTGGGCTTAAATTCCTGCATATTTTCGTTAGTTTTTAATTTTAATGGGAGGTTGTTGTACCTAATAGATTATGCCTAGATAAAGATAGGAATTTTGAATGTGCTCAGTATTGGATTTTGGGATTTTAATAGTTTTCTGGTATCTTGCTGATGTATTGAATTCTAAGTTACAAGTATTTAACTGTATTTATTTGTAAATTTGAATTATTGAATATTTTTTATTCATTTTGTCTATTGTAGGCATATTGAATATTGAAAAAAGAATTTCAGTAAAAAATTTAGACGGTTTTTTTCAAGATTACCTTAATTATCAACCTTTGAACTATTTTAAGTGGATTTAAAATATTGTCATATGTTCCTCCCCAGCCAATAATACCATATTAGAGTATAGATTGATCTATATATACACCAAGATATTTTATTTTTTGAGTTGGACTAAGTAATTATATGTTGGAAGCAAACCACTAGGGAGAATCTATGGCAGGGATTTTGGTTTTTATGGAATATTATTTATCAAGTGAGCGTAGCGAATTTCGTCTGACTGTAAATATGTTTGTTGGTTACGTTTCCGGTTCAATATGGTGGCCGATTTAATAGTTCAGAAAAGATTATTTTTTCAAATGTGAAATCGTCGTGTGAAATCTTATTTTGACTTTCTTAGTCGTATTTTTAAATATTATGGTCCTTACACTCCTTACCTGCCTGAAGACAGTTTAAAATAAGAAATATCATTGGGATAATAATGTTCCTTTCGACAAATTGTATTATTCATTCATTGAAAAAAAAAAGATTTATAATTAACTGGGTACGTATTTAAGTACTTAAAAATCTTACGATTTCAGGGGAAGTTTTGGTTTTGATGTATTAAATAAGAGAAAATAATTTTTATTTTTTGACGCCAGTTCTACCTGCTGTTCGCAGAACGACTAGTTATTATTGAAAAAGAATGACCGTTTATTTCATAAATTGCTTTTATGAAGTTCTTGTTTAACTAGGCCCAGTTGCCTCTAAGTTGCCTCAGTTCACATAACCAAAGCGATAAGAACTGCTGTGCTTTGTAGAAGAAACTTTTATATCCGTATTGATTCGCCCACGAGAGAAAGAGATGGTATAAAGCTCCCAGTCAGCAGGAAAGCCCGTTTAACACGGGCGCCTAAATCCAATGAGATAAATAAATCCAAGACGAACAATTTCCACAATTCGACCTACCGTTCCCAGTGTTTTACCGTTTGTTGTATTGTAAGGCTTCCTACGAAGATACAGTAGATTAATTTTAAAGAGATTCTTGCTTGTGTTTTGGCGTATTGTATGGTAGGGCTACGGTGATGTCCCAAACGATTTCATTCGCAAATATACATTCGTTGTTTAAAATGATTTGCCTGAACACATATAATTTCAAAAGTATGACAAATAACTAATGTAAAGACCATAATACTTTTGTGTTGGTACCTAAAGTAAGAATCTAACTCGTCCCGTTCGACTTCCAGCATGGTGTCCGACCCACCGCGTATTGAAGTATACGATAAATACATCCGGATAAAACTACCGTGTAAAAAAACAATTTTTGCCCTAATCAATACCAATAAAAAATTTATCTGGGAAAAGAGTAGAAGGTTAGGCAAAAAAAATCGTAGAAAACGAATTAAAAAATCTCCCTTAGTATTTTCTTGAAGGAGATATATTTTTTTTAAATAGCCCCACACAATAGGCTCAAAAGAAAGCTAAGCGGTGAGTCTAGGGAAAGGAAGGACAGGAAGTTCTGGGAAGAAAAAGGTACGAGGGGTGGGTAAGAATCTGAGGTCATTGCGGAGTGACGAGTGTAAGAATCCGTCCCTGCCACTGCAGCGCATGGCGATGGGTCGAGAGAGTTCAGCTGGAGAGGTCAAATAGTCTCCCTCAACCAAACCCTCCCGATCCGACCCTGCTAAGTCACCAAACGTAGCGAATCTCTCGAGGTGACCTAAGGCAGGGGCATGGGTTATCCAATAAATGGTTCTCGGGGCAGCGGGAATCAAATCAGCCCCAAAATTACGTCTCATTGATTACTTTATGCTATTTTGAAATTTAGCTTTGCTGCAACAAGAGTATACCAATTGGGGTATACCAAGAAGCTGAAGGGAAGGTGATGGCAAGGAGATTACGTTGGGAAAGTAACTGTCCTTAGCCAGAATAGCCTCTAAATACAGACCCGGCCTCCAACTCCAACACCAACACTTAAACCTGTTTATTATGTTATGTACTGTAAACTTATTACTTATTATTATTATATTGTTACTAGTATTATACTTTAGTTCTAACTTTAGGGTGCACAGTTTACACATTTCCCCACAGAGCATCGGACCATCCCTATGCTCCTGAACAACTTACCTACCTTACAACATGAAATTATTTTTTTTCACCAACGCCAACATTTAGATTGTGATGGCTTTTCACACTGAAATTATTAATTGTATAAAATACTAGCAGACCCGGCCACACGTTGCTGTGGCTAACGAAATACAATGCCATTATCCAACCTTTATAAAATCCACACTACCCGCTTGCCAGCTGCCCGTTGCCTGAATTGAATATTTGAATTTCTTGGCTTTTCTCTACTATAATAAGCATGTATTATAAATATAAACCTTCCTCTTGAATAACTCAATCTATTGGTGAAAACCGCATGAAAATCCGTTGCGTAGTTTAAAAGATCTATGCGCACATACATTTTGAGCGACTTCATTTTATTCTATGTAATGATATAGTTTTACAGTAAACTGCCATTTTAAGGACCATGTGAGTTGATGCAACTATATAGGTATGTATATAACTTTCTTCATCCTACCTGCCATCAAAACCTATCCTGTCTGACAATATTCCCTGTGTCAATATTATCTTCTTGTGCATAATGGTCCACAATGATCTCTGGGTGCATACAACATTAACTGACAAAGAAGTCTGTTAGAAACCAGTGCAATGATCAACTCATATAGGAGTTCTTAGTACCGATTTTAACGGATACTTGTGCATGTGATCGACCAAGTGATTATCTGTGACAAAATAACATAACAAGAACGTGCGGTGGGAAATCTAGGTTAGTCAGATTCCCTTCCAGATGTTCACTAACCCCATGGTTGTATCAGTGCATCGTCATATTTTACTTTGATTAAATTCTAAATTATTGATTACAATCCCATTTTGTTTAGGCAATATATAGCGGCTACAATATGATTTCTCAGGTTTAATAACTCATGATTTTTTATAAATGCTCACATTTGTAATACATCTTCCTTCTAATTTGTGAGACTGTGTGAGACGGGCTCCCTACCTGAAAAGTTTTCTGTCTCCTAAGTGCTATAAGTAGGCCAAGGTCAACCATCATTAAAGTTCTATTGCTTTGTTCATACTAAAGCCAAGTTTATTTACTTATTCACCACATGTTGAATATGCAATTGCTTTTCCCAGCACAATTTAAACCCGCCGTGGTGCTAAAGGTTACAAGTTCATTTGTATATTCCTGTATGAATTATTCATCTGTTATTATCAGTAAATATTCAAGTATTGTGAGATTGTACCACTTGTGTTTATTTAAAATGAATTTTATGGTGTGTTTGTGCGGCCAAGTCGCGCTTTTTACCCTAACATTATTGCAGAATCGCGTACGGTAGGTCATGACACACCCATAGGACAAGAGATTGACACGATAACAGTTCAAAGCAGAAAATTTACCCCCGAATATTCGCTGCGGGGAAAGACCACCCACAATTTATACACCAAGGGGAAAAATATTGGCCGATATTTAGAAATGGGCTTTTGCAGGGTTAGGTTAATTGAGTTAGGTGAATTGCGGGCGGTGAATATTTTTCTAGACCACGGTAACATACACGTGGCAAACGGAGTAGGAAGGTACGAGTATTGGCGGCCTATCAGAACATTTAACACTGTTGCATACGGTACTTATACCAGGACATTGACTCTTCTAGTTTTGATCGATGCATATATTCCATGAAAGCTAATATGAAACACAACAGAAGGTCAGATTTTCTACATTAGGTATTATTAAGAAAATGTTTATTGTAATGCGTGAGAGAGAGAGAAAGTTCATCGTTTTAAGAACTATAAATTTATTTGTAACCATTATGTTATCCTGAGGAATATTATTATATGAGGTGGTGATTAAAATAACGAAACTAAACTGTCATATTTCAATACATTTTAATTAAGTATTCTAATTTTTTGCCTTCAGTATAACGGTGAAAAATTTTACACCTGTGTGTAACCCCTATGTAATAATTCTGAAATTGAATAATATATTAGAGCCCCCGCAGACAGCTAAGCGTTCACTGGCGTTCACCTAGCGTTCGTCCGATTGCGTTCTACGCGAGTTCTAACACACACAGCACACGGTCAAATATTCTGCGTTCCATTTTCCCAAAAAGCTAATAATAATAATAACGTTATATTTGTATATCGCAATTTTGTGTCATTTCACTTCGAGTGCTTTACTTCCGAACGTCAATAAGTAGCTTTAATGAATTGCATAATTATATAAAAAAAATATATATAAATACAATTATATTAATATATTTTTATAATTATATAGTCTGTGTCACTAAGATTATATGAAAACTGCCTTTCCCTTACTAAATCAATTAATTTTTTCGGTGTCAGTCATCTTGCGAGCGAGGCGTTCCACGAGTTCTTTGTAATTCTAACAATAGAACGCAAGCGTTCACACTGACCGGCGCGGTCTGACTGCCGCTGTGTCTGCGCGACGCTATAGTGGTCAATTACTTACAAAGAACGCGGAACGCAGAACGTGAAACGCGGAACGCGGAACGCGGAACGCTTGCTGTCTGCGCGAGCTCTTAAATTTATCTTTTAGTGCTATTCTATAGAAATTTTCAGAAAACCGCTCTGATTTTCCCATGATTGCCCTCACTGCCCCTTCCTATTTTAATCTCCCATTCCAACACCTGAACAGTTGTGAATCTGTCAGTATTTTGCATTTTTTTTTTTTTTTTAATTTTGAAGTGAAAACTTTGTAACGAAAAAGCGACACTAAAACGAGACAAACACATACAAGAGAATGTGTAAGAAAATGTCTGCAAGAGAATGAGATATATATAGAGAATAATCGGCTTTCTCTTTCTGCGGTGCTTCGTAGCCTCCCCGCTCTTGTTTACTTGAGTTTTACCGTGTGTGAACTGCACACTTGTAATTTTTTGAAATGAAAACTTCTTTAGCACCGTTGTGATTTGAAACTAGATGAAACGAAAAAGCGACACTAAAAAGAGACAAACACATACATGTACAAGATTTAGTCTGCGAGAGAATGATATAGAATAACCATTTCCTCTGTGTGCGGTGCATCGTATCTACAACGGTACTCAATAAGTTTTTACTCCAAAAAATCCCCCATGGGCAGAGCCAGTTCGTGGGTATATTTGTTTTTTTTTAATAAAGCAGTTAAAATTTACTTATAGACATATTGCTTTTCTTTAAATATACATTCAATCTGGGTGGCGGGAATGGGTACCGCCGCCCCGGGAACCTTTATTGGATAACCAACACCTCTGCCATAGGTCACCCCAAGTGGTTCGCTACGTTTGGTGGTTTAGCATCGGTGCCCGGGTTCATGGGTTGAGGTTTGTCTAAGTCTTGGAGGCGGATGACCAGGACACACTGAACCCCAGATTCCTACCCACCCCTTAAACCCTTTTCCTTCCCAGAACTCTCCTTTCCTTAAAAAAAACCTCTACACAGCATCCCCAAAGATGACATAGGCCCTGAGGGAAATTATTTTCCTGAGGGCCTCCTGTATGTAGCTCATTTAAAAAAAAAACATTTCTAGAAACGGGTTAAGCAATAATTTCAAAATAAAGTGCTTTCAAACTGATTTACGTGTTTATATCATGAGTCTGCACTGATAATTCGTGGTGGAATTCCATTGTATTAGAATTTGAAATTAAAACTTAGCAGAATAATTGATAATTTAATAAAAAAGAAGAATAAAAACTCACCTTAGCTTCAATTACATATGGCCTTACGCCAGACAAGGAGATAGAAACAAAGCGATGGAATAAAATACCGTACATTGGCAAAATATCAAAAAAAATTTCAACATTAATAAACAGTGACAAAAAATGTAAGACAGCCTTTTATAACGTAAATTCTTTGGGTAAAATATTTATAAACAATAAAGATAAAAGGGATAATCTGGAAAACTCTGGAGTCTACCAGGTGAACTGCTCGAACTGCCCTGCATATTACGTAGGACAAACGGGAAGAGCAGTATCAACCCGTATAAAAGAACATTTCGCTAGTTGGGTTAATCAAAAAGGGGATCTATCGAATGTCGCCTTGCATTTACTAGAAAACCAACATACTTTTGATAAAGATAGAGATGTCAAAAACCTTCAAACAAAGGACAAAAATTAGACAGGTTAGACTCACTAGAAATTAATCGAAAATACGTCATGAATAAACAGTTGGAACATAATGCTCAATCACCATTAATATACCCATTATAATTCACTTAGAATAATTTTACTTCAGAGAGCAGTGGGGTAATTTAAGTATGTAATTTAAAAATGTAATAACCCAAATACACGGAGAACCCTAATAATAATAAATACCATAGTGCATCAATATTTGTCAATTAAGCCCTAAGCAACAAGGAGGGAATAACCCAACATTACCAAAATAAAATATCAGTAATCACAAACCTTTTAAATTATATAAATTCATGTATATTCATTTGAAGTAAAAATATCTATTTAATATGTAACATCATTCATAATTTTAATGATAAACTTTATAATTACCTGTATGTACCTAAAATTAACAAAATAACTTATAATACCTTAAAATTAACAAAATAGAAATATTCATTATATAGAGTGTTGTGTACCCCTGCCTAAGAGTGTATAAATACCGTAGCATAAGAATTTCAACTACCAGTCTGAAAATGTCCGTAATAGGATGAAACCGGTCCTGGTGAAATATAAATTAGTGGAAGAAAGTACAAAAATGTTTTAATTTCAAATGTTTATATCATATTTATTTATTATGAAAAGTCACAAAGTAAATGCTTTATTTAATTATCTAAACAGTAATACGCTAACTGTGTAAGTTTCCTTATAAGTATTTCCTACCTCGTATAAGATGATGTCAAAAATGTATTAGAAACGCGATAATTTAGAAGTAAGTACCTAATTTTCCATCAGCCTAGCTTAAACGTGGTTTGTTTTCTCGTGATTACCGACGGCGAGAAAGGTAAACATATTAGTCGTCAGAGCACGCCAAGGCGGTGGGTTTACATGGGAAAGGGTGAAGGACGGGAGTCGCGAAAAGGGGGAGTTTATCAACCCTTACCGTGTTACAATACATCCTCTCTGTTGCTCATTTTGGTCAAGCAAGTGTGTTACATAATCATATTAAAGAGTAGATTGTGTGCCGTGAGCGATGTTAATATTGTTCACAGAAATTAAGACAAGTAATCCTTTGAAACTGCAGTATTTTATCGATGTATAGCCTCTTATCAAGTAAAAAGCTGCACACAGACGGGCTGCACAACGCACGTGAGCCGCTGCCAATTTAAAAAAATATATATTATTTACAAAGGGCACAATAATCATTGTACTAATAAACTTTGTAGTTGTTAGCAGCTCGTGTGCTTTGTGCAACCCGTCTGTAAGAAGCTTTTAAGCAATTGGACTATGCCCTCTTTTTTCAAATGGACCGGTAGTTTCATCTGAGTAACTGTGGGAAAAATGTAATTTGCAGAAAAAAAAATTTCCTAGGTATATTTTTTTACATTGGCTCTACGTAGTAGGCCCTTAGGAAAATAATTTCCTTCAGGGCCTACGTCATCTTCGAGGTATCTGTGTGGAGGGTGTTTTTTAAGAAAGGGAAGATAGAAAGATCTGGGAAGGAAAAAGCATGAGGGGTGGGAAGGAATCTGGAGAAAAGTGTGTCCAAGAGTAACGGACGTATGATCCGTCCCTCCTACTGCAATGCAAGACGATGGGTCGAAAGAATCCTGCTGGAGAGATACAAAGGTCTCCGTCAACCAGTCTCCAAATCCAGCCCACCTCAAGGTAAGTGGGCAGTCGCATCCGCCACCAAGAACTGAGCAATTTTAACCCCCATGAACCCGAGAACCTCTGCTAAATCCCCAAACGTACTAAAACCCTTGGAGTTACCTATGGAAGGGGAGTTGGTTATTCAATTTTAAAATTTTTTTTAAAGAAATCATTCCCGGTTATGAATAACCCGAAAATATTTGAAAATCTCCTACTACCACCACAGTAGGCGGGAAATGTTGCTTGAGTCGTGATGGAGGACTTAGCCAGCCGAGGAATCAAACACGGAACGCCTGGGTGGCCAAACGCGTTTCCCACTCAAGCACGGACCGGTCATATGAGGCGATGGTACCCATACACTCTTCCCAAATTGAAATATGTTGTACAAAAAACATTTTTGGATATGAAAATATAATAGTACCTAATAACAAAAACTGATAAAATATAAGATGTGTAACATAAAAAAGTATGTTTGAAGTTCGTCAAAGACACAAATAAAGTTACATGTAGAAAAAGTAAAGTAAATTGCACGGCTACTAATGGAGCCAGTTTATTGACGTTTCACGTCTCCGCTTGCTCTAAGAAACGATATTTTATTCTAACAAATCTCCGTTCTACTTATCGTTCGGTTAAAAATGATATTTGTCAAATGGATATCACAGTATTGTGTTTGATGTTATTTTATTTTATGAATTATAGCTGCATTATTGCACGTATTTGGATAATGTTATTGTGCTTTGAAAAATTTTAACGTATTTGTCATTTGCATTGAAAATTGAATCGAATTTGTTCAACCTTTTTATATTTCAAAAGACGTAGACTTCAAATAATGCTATATGGAAAGTTATGATATAAATATTGCAAGGCAAATTCAACATCCATCAACTAATCTTGATGTGAATACACGTTGTGAACACGAAAGTAAGAACAAGTGCAGCGGTGAGCGATGAAGTAATTAAAAATACTAATTCCGGTTGTGACTCTCCATGTAACCCCGCTACAATGAACCCCAGAATTTAAATTTGCTTTCATTTAGGTTTATTTTTAAAAATTTTGATATGATTATCGACGCAATTCATACGAAACAATTTTTTTTATTAATTAATTGATAGTTCTATATTTCGCCCGTGTAAAATTTTTAAATGTTTTTTAAATGAAATTTATATTTCAAAATTGACAATGTGGATTTTTGAAAGACTGCGAAAATATTTTTTATATAAATACTTTCAGCCTCAAAATTGTACAATTATTATAATATTTTGTGATTTTTCAAGGGTCTGCGCCAATATCATTAAAATCTTTTTGAAAAAATGCAACCCTGATTTCGATATTAAACGCCGATGGCTCTAGTTCTACCAAACCGATTTTACTGAAAGTTTGGATTTGGGCTACGTTTGATGGTTTATCTAAGCAATAAAAATAACTCGAAAACTAACATTTTAGAAGAAAATTATCTAACATGTGAGCAAATTGTGCTCGGAAAATTCAAGCCGTTTTCTCCAGCTCTCCTGCCAATACTGAATTTTTGGATTGGGCTAAGTTTGGTTGGTCTGAAGAGAAATCAACAAAAAAATCTAAAAAGTAATATTTCATAAAAAAATTTGGAATCGAAGGCTTGGGTCAAGTGACCAACCATTCATTACAAATCTATGGCGGATGGTCAAAATCGTTCAGCCGTCGTGTGTTCATTCTGATTGCTAAGTCCAAATTGCCCGAGCAATATTTTTCAAGAATGATGTTAGTTAAGAGGAATTTAAAAAAATAACATACATTTTAAAAGCATAAGTCAACATACTAAATCCTCGTTATTTCGTTATTTGTAGCAAAATAATTCTGCTAACTTGTAGTAAGCACATTTATTTGGGAAAATTTACACGCTGGTTTTGTGTAATGTATTTTGTTTGGAAAATTTTATGTTAATATTTTGTTTGTGTTTCCAAATGTTTTTTTTTTAAATTTGTATTTAAAATAAGTGCGCCCTTCATTATTTCCCTTTTTTCCCTGGTCAAGTCAATAATCAAGGGACATGTAAAATAAGTTTGTGTATTTCTTTCCATTATAATTATCTTAAGTGAAACGGCATTATTTTATTTTTCTCTAAATCGATGACCTTCGTGGTCGAGGGGTAAGGCTCTTGCCTTGCAATCCGAAGGTAGCGGGAACGAATCCCGGCGTGCACACATGAATTTTATTTGATTAATTTGTTCATTTCACAATAAATTCATTTAAAATAATATTATATAGTGAATAGGCACATCACATAAAAAATAAATAATTACCCTCAGGGCCTATGTCATCTTTGGGGATGCGGTGTGGAGGGTTTTTTAAGGAAAGGAAGGAGAATTCCGGGAAGGAAAAGGATTTAAGGTGTGGGTAGGAATCTGGGGTTCAGTGTGTCCCGGTCATCCACCTCCGAGACCTAGACAAACCTCACCCCAGGAACCCGGGTACCCCTACTAAATCATGCCTTGATGTAAGTCCAACGTTAATATTTGAAACGTTGCTTGAAATGGCTTTAGCCGCGTTTGGCGAACAAATCTGAAAAGCCAGGTACTTCTCCACCTTCCTCTTTCGCATCTCCTCCCTCTCCCCGCTATCGTAAGCCTCACAACATACCCCAATTGGGGATGCTATATGCTCCCAGCTGGGTCTCTTGTGAAGTAATCACATAAAAATAAATAATAAAAATTTTTTTTTCCATAGACCCACAAATTCAGCACTTTTCTTTGTAGTCTGGTGGTCAAGTAGTAAAAATATTTTTATTACAAATAATATCTTCTAGAAAACTGAGAGAATATTTGATTCCAATTTTTCCAATGCCTGATGAAATTATTTAGTAATGAGCTTTTCTTTTGTTTTGGGATTGGCCCTTAGTGACAACTTTCGGTATATTAAACTTCATATATACGAGTACGTGGGTTGGCCTCACAGCAATCGCAATGGATCATGCCCGCTCATGACCTATATACCCAAGGCCGTAGCCAGAAAAAAATTTCGGGGGGTCTTGTTTGGTGGAATAGTCCAGTGTTTATAGTCCAGTCAGTGAGGGGTAAAAAAGGCCTTTACTTACAAAAGGTCAAGTTTTCGACCTTGAGGGGGGGGGGGTGTAAAGCTCAGGCCGCCATGTTGGATTGAAGGCGCCAAAATTTGGTTTTGTCAAAATAATTCCTCAACAGTTGGCTTTACAACAAAAATGTCTATTGCAAACTTAAAGAAGACTTATTATTTTTCAACTGATAAACTAACATTTAAGATAAGATTTTTATGCATAGCACAAAGGGTAACAATTATTATAAGCAATAATTATCAGCCTGAAACACTCATCTATATTGAAAAAATCTTTCGAGAAAAGATGACGATCGAGAAAAAAACGGGACTTGAACCCGTGTCCTTCTGATTTCCGGTCAGATGCTCTGACCACTGAGCTATGGCGGCTTATCTAATACCCGCGAAATAATTCAATATATACTAGTGTTTCATTAAAAAAAATTTTTTTTTTTTTTTTTTAATTGTACAACAGATTTTTTATCCAATTACTGTACAATTTTCTCATTTTGACAGTCTTAACACCTAGGAAGATGATTATTATACAAAAAAATCTTAAGGCTATCTAAAGAAGAGTTATATATGTCTAGTGTTTCCGATATTTCGTTCAACAGCACCATTCCTCTTGTCATGCTATGCTGTGCTAGAACATCTGTTCTGCCGTATGGTATTTTGAACAAGTCGTGTCGACGACAACGACAATTACTGTTTATTACATTTTTCACCCTGAAAACAATCAGCTAAAAGTAAAATAAAATGAGCTGCAATGAACGCATAAGGCTTCTGGATGTGACTCACGAATTACTGCCTGCACACCTTTAAAACTTTCTTTCATCGAAGAAGCTCCATTATATCCTTGTCCGATTAAATATTCGCAATCTACATCCAAAGATTTTAATTCAGAAAAAATTGCATAAGTTAAATACTTTCCTGTTGTATTCTCAACTGTTACAAAAGTTAAAAAATCTTCACGCAAGATAAACACATTCAGCCTTACTAAAAAAACTTCCACGGCCGATAACCTGTGTTGTTGCAATAACATAAATAAAGCCCTTGTATAATAAAACACGATCTGTTACTAATAAGCTTTCTTCCGCGGTCACACTGTAAAAATGCATTTTACATCTAAATGCATTTCTGAATGCATTTTACATCTGACAACGTTGCGTATGGTTATAATTTACTTGGTAAAAATGGTTGTTTTAATTCTTCTCCGCTAGGGGCGTTATTGGCGCGCCTGCGCATTTGTCCTCAGCGGCCCGCGCTGAAAAAATAGTTTGGTTTGTTCATGGCGGGATGTCGAAAGTTTTGTTATTAAATATTGTGATTTTACTAAATGATATCTATTATAATGACCAACTTTTAAAGAGAACATATGTCAAAATCATCAATTATAAAAAATATACCAAAATTTGGCTAAAAAACACTGAAACAGATATATTTTTCTTATGAGTTTAAATAAAACCGTTAAGTATATCTATCATTGGACAATTTTTAGAGAGGATTTATAATATTGTTTGATATTTTATTTTGTTTGTTTTTGTTTTTTGTTTTTAAATTGCACTTGTAACATCTATTCTTACAAAACTTACAAATACAATAATAACAGTGCAGACTGTTATTATGCTGTAGTTTTTAAATGCATTTATTCAGTTTTTTTTTAAATCCCTAATTTATGTATACTTAAAATATTCACTATAACCATAGAAATAAAAATAAAAAATCAATATTATACCCACGCACAGGCATTGCCTTTGTTGGATTTTTTGTTCATACAATTATTATATTAAGCTTTTTTATATACTTTTCATTATTTCATGTACCTATTATATGTATTGTATCAAAAATTTTCATTAAAAAAAAAAATCACTCTTCTTTCATATAATTGAAATATGTATCATGTTTTTTCATCAGTTTTAGTCAAGTTATTAGCGCAATAATCGTACTTTGAAAGTAGAATTTTCAGAAAATTGTTTTATAGGATACATACAAATTCAAATTTACATTTTGGGATCTTTACTTTCCAAAAATAAGATCTTTATACTCCAAAATTCGTTCATAAATCATTAACAAAACAGTCGTACACATGAGATAAACTACCCTCTCAGTCTGTGTAAGCAATGTATATTTCTTTCCACGAACAATTTTTTTTAATTAGAAATGTTTTCAGATTCACGCTCGTTTATCAATTAAAAAAAATTTCACGGGGTTTTATAGTAAGGCTGATTATCTTTTAGCTCTACATATCTCATACAGATGGACATCTGTTCTTGTCTTGTAGTGAAACATCAGTAATTCCATCAACAAGGACTGAAAAACATTTTGCAGAATTCAGTCTGCACCAATTTTTTTGGACAATTTCACCATAAATTGCAATAAGTTAATTTTGTACAGTCGGGCGTTGTCGGTAGCGTTTAACATGATATTTTCAGTGTGCTTTATAATATTTCTTTATATATTATAATAACCAAGGCCGTAGCCAGGGGGGGGATCAAGGGGGTTTGATCCCCCCCCCCCTGGCTACGGCCTTGCCTATACCATCCGCTAGACTTGGTTATTATAATATAATAACCCAGTCAATTATAATTATATTAGGTCTATTGAACACAATTGGGTTTAGTGAAGCGCTTGTGTGCGACGTAAGATTAACAACTTACATACCTATTTATTGGATTTAAAAAATATTTTGTCTATGACATTTTTATGTCATGTACAGTATACACAATGTACGCCATTGTTTAAACTTATTATCCTATATTTATTTCACGCAGAATCAGGAATTTGTTGATACGCGTTTTATTTTCTTCTTGCTGGATTAGGTAGCAACAGATGGGAGTTCTTTTTGTTGAAGCAATCTGAAAAAAGTATGTTCTTGTATGCAGTGAAGAAATGTTTGTTGTTCGTTTCTTTTTAGTTTTTAGTGTGTGTACTTACTAACAGTTAGTGTGTTGGAGAGTTCAAATCGTTTAGACATCACACGAATCCTTTACATCTTAGTTTATTTTTCACAAAAAGTCCAACTTTAAAAAGTTTTCGCCGTCGAACGGTCCATCAAATATTATTAGCTAATCATTATATTACTTATATTACTTTATAGCTAATCAAGACAAATACCCAATGTTGGGTATTTGTCTTGATTAGCTATAAAGTAATAAGATCTACTTTGAATGAGTAATTTTCTCAAGCGACCAATAATTACTAGAGATTTTTTGTTTTTGTGTTTCTTACATTTGGGCGTTTAACCAGCCAGCGGCCGAAAATCCACATTTCGTCGAAAGTTGTTCTTACGATCATGCAGGGCGGTTACGATGAGAAAGATTAATTATTCTCCGTACCAGCTTTTTAAAATCATAACTCAATATCGATTTTATTTCATTCCAAATTTGCTTTAATTTATACCTGCATCCGAAAATACTGAAAGGTGTGATTATAAAACTATTAAAATAATGAACTTTTTGTAATTATTTTTTGATTTTAAGTATTTATCATTTTTCAATAATGTCTAAGTTAAATAAGAATGTTAAAAAAATCTGAAATATATTAGATACGTTTTAAGATTTTCTCGGCCAAAAGTATTTTCGTTATTTGTTTTTGGGGTGTTATGCCGTGTTGCGCTACCTCCTTCTTTAGCCAATGTTTCGGACATCGTTTCAGTGTCCATCATCAGGGCAGATCCGGCAGATCCGGTAGATGTGTGAAAATGATGTCTGATGTGTGACGCAACACGGCATAACACCCCAAAAACAAATAACTGAAATATATTAGTTTGTAAGTGCTCAAATAAATACACAAACGGACCAATTTTCGTCAGGAAACACGTGTACGTATATATTTTTTTAATGATTTTATTTAAAAAAAAATTAAAACATGCGATACCCTGATAAAGCATTGATTTATTTTACTGCATGATTATATGATTTGAAATGGGTGTGGTATAATACAAAAATTTTTTGAAAATTTAACAATTCTGCCAACGACCTATGGTATAACCTTATTATACTAAAAATAAACATTTTTCTCAAAATTTAAAACATGCGAATGTTAGATAAAAGAACAATCTTTCGAAATCCATTTATAATTTTTTGTGGAAAAGAGTCAATACGTCTAAAATCTTATTTAAAAATGTCATATTTCTGGTTTTCTCTGGTAATACCCTCTTAAGTTGACAATTTTTAAATAATATATTCAATCAAAGAACATTTCAGCTTTCCGTTGCTACTTTGCTGAGTCATAAGAATTTTTTTTTAAGTTTTGCCAAATAGTTTGTTTGTATATTTTACTCCTATTGTGAAAGGCGCTATTTTTTGGGTCAGATTAAGTTTTTTGATGGATTTCCGTTTTTTTTAATCTTTGTAAAATTTTCCAAGTACCATAAATTTTCCGTTATCTATTTACTAAATTCTGATTCTTCTTCTTGTGCCCTGTCTATTCAACGGACGTTGGCTATCATGTTGGCTATGCGGATTTTGTTTACTGCGACCCGGAACAGCTCTGCAATTGACTGGCCAAACCACTGTCTCAGGTTTTTCAGCCATAAGGTTCTCCTTCTTCCAGGGCCCCGTCTTCCGGCAATCTTTCCCTGCATTATGAGATGCAAGATTTCACATGTATCACATGTCCAAGATATTGAAGTTTTCGGATTTTTATATTTTTAATAACTTCTTTTTCTTTAATCTTCCTAACCATAAAATCTTCATTCGTAACCCTGTCCATGTGTCCATCCAGCTTATTTTAAGTATTCTTCTGTAGATTCACATCTCAAATGCCTCAAGTTGGCTAGTTCTGATACTATTTTCTTTTCTTTTCGTGATTCGTTGCGTCTAAAGATGATGTTGCTGTCGAAAATTCGCTTTATTTGGCATTAATTAGCCTAATGTTTACAATGGCCTTCGTTTATATTTTCAAAGGGTTTTTTTTTTTTTTTTTACATGAGCTCCACACAGGAGGCCCAGAGGAAAATAATTTCCCTCAGGGCCTATGTCATCTTTGGGGATGCTGTGTGGAGGGTTTTTTTTTAGAAAAGGAAGGAGAGGAGAGTTCTGGGAAGGAAAAGGGTTTAAGGGGTGGGTAGGAATATGGGGTTCAGTGTGTTCAGGTCATCCGCCTCCAAGACCTAGACAAACCTCACCCCATGGACCCGGGCACCCCTGCTAAATCACCAAACGTAGCGAACCACTTGGGGTGACCTGTGGCAGAGGTGTTGGTTATCCAATAAAGGTTCCCGGGGCGGCGGTACCCATTCCCGCCTCCCAAATTAACTTATTTGTTATTTGTTCAATTTGGTTAACTGGTTCAATCCGATATTAACTTATTTGTTTTTGTTCAATTTGGTTACCCCATTAAAACTTATGCACACATGATTTCGTTCAATTTGGTTACCCCATTAAAACTTATGCACACATGATTTCGTTCAATTTGGTTACCCCATTAAAACTTATGCACACATGATTTCGTTCAATTTGGTTACCCCATTAAAACTTATGCACACATGATTTCGTTCAATTTGGTTACCCCATTAAAACTTATGCACACATGATTTCATTCAATTTGGTTACCCCATTAAAACTTATGCACACATGATTTCGTTCAATTTGGTTACCCCATTAAAACTTATGCACACATGATTTCGTTCAATTTGGTTACCCCATTAAAACTTATGCACACATGATTTCGTTCAATTTGGTTACCCCATTAAAACTTATGCACACATGATTTCGAATAAATAAATAAAACTTCGTAAAAATTACGCAAAAAAATAAGGTTTAAGGAAATCGCTACATTTAAAATGTTTTCGTTTTTCTAAATGTTTTTCAACTACTTTCAACAGACGAATCCTAAGCAAGTTTTGGGTAAGTGGGAAACGTGGATCGTTTAACACAGTTAAAGGCAAACTTTTATAGGAAGTTTTACGCCCGTCTGATACACTAACTTATTTTACAAGCAATTCATTTAACCGACAAGATAGAAATTTTCTAATAAACACGTAGAACTGTAAAACTTTTTTTAGGAAAAAAATAGTAAAAAAACTCAATTACCTTTTTCAGTTCCGGCAATAGCAAGTTAAAAACCGTTTTTCAATACATATAATTGGATTCAACGTAAACAATTTTTTATGCTAATTTCGTCTTAATTCTAAATACCTTCATCAACTTGGTAGGACCATCTCGTGATTCTTTTATTCACTATTATCTATAATTTTAAAAAAGCAATAATAAACGGCAAAATATGACGGCCTCCGTGGTTGAGGGGTGAGGCACTTGACGGGGTTCAAAACCAGCTGTGCGCAAGTAAATTTGTTTGTTTGATTTGTGTTATTTCACAATTTAATAATTTAAAAACATCTAATACGTAGTATACTAGCTGACCCGGATACGCGTTGCTGTGGCTAACGGAAAACAACGCCATCTACTGGATGGTTACCCAACCTTTATAACCACGATAAATTAACTCACACCGCCATCTGTTAATTTGCATACAAATCAAATCCATACCCCCCGCTTGCCAGCCCGCTTGTCTGTTCTGGATAGGGACACTCTAATCACTTTATGGTCGTAAAGTATGAAATATACTTTACGACCTATTCTCTTACCTACTAAATGTACTTAAAAAATTTCATAAAAATCGGTCCAGCCGTTTCGGAGTAGTGCGTCAACAAACACCGTGACACGAGATTTTTATATGTATAGATTTGCGGCTCGTTCCAGAGTAGAACATATTCTCAGTATCGCCCTGGTGTAAGACCACCGTTTAGAATTGAAACGTTGCTTGAAATGGCTTTTGCCGTGAAGAACTGCATAACCAGGTGCTTGCCCACTTTACTCTCCTTTCCCTCCCCACTACTTTCAGTCTCATAACATACCCCAATTGGGGTATGTTATGTCATAGTCTCACTGGATCCAGGCGACTGAGAGGCGGAGATTTGGAAAGTTTCATTGCATGTTCGTGTACTCTCTTCCGTTTCCATTTATTACTCCATTACGCGTACAACATCATTTTCTCAACACTTTACCCAAACCTCCAACCAATATCAAATTCCTACATTAATCTAACTTCTGTAAGATCCTAAACACTGTTCTTTGTGATGTGTAAGGGAAGCGATGTGACTATTATTTATGTTATGCCCCATAAGAGTGTTAACTGCCCGTTGTCAGTGAAGCAATGGAATTCCGAAATGGTGTAAATGTTTTAAGTTGTAAGTCGGGATAATATTATTTTTTTACTCTAAAGGGTGGACTCTCACGAGGCCAAACAACATTACATAAAATTGCCTTTGGTTTCTTATATTTTTTTATTTCTTATCCATCAGTTAGCATTCTTACCGTTCAATCCATAAATTCATCGTTTTTTTTTTATTTTGTAATTTTTTATTTAAATTAGTTCCACTCAGGAGGCCCCGAAGAAAAAAAATACTCAGGGCTAATCTCATCTTAAGGAATGCTGTGTGGAGAGTCTTTTCAGGGAAAGAAAGTACGACAAAGGTATGAGGGGTGAGTAGGAAGCTTGGGGTTATGTATTGACATTTATTTATTTATTTATTTGTTTGTTTATTTAGTACAAGATTACACATGTATATACATAATTCATTAATTTTTTTGACTTCCCAACTAGGAGTATTCCCGTTTTAGGACAGTCAAATTATTATGGGTAAAATGGAACATGATTTGTATTTGTACAAAAAAGAAAGAAAATTGATGAAATAAAAAGAACAAAAAGAATATAAAATAAAATAAAGTTTAAAACCTAGTAACTGTTATTTGTTTAGCATAGTTATTAAAATAATATAAATTTAAAAAAGAACAGGTAAATAGGTACATGTAGGTAACTAATAGAAATTGAGAGGGTTAAAACATTTAGGTAACTTTTGTATGCATTGCATATTTATGTATATTTATGCATATTTATGTATATTAAACCATCGCTCTCACTGCGGTGCAAGGCTGGAGACTGGAGAGGTCTAGGTTAGGTCCCCTTCAACCAATCTCTCCCGATCCGTCACATCGTAGGTGGACAAATGCATTGGCCGCCAAGACCTAGACAAACCTCACCTCATAACCCGGGCATCCCTGATAAGTAACCAATTATAGCAAACTACTTGAGGTGACCCACGGGAGGGTGTTGGTTATCCAAAAAACTGTGCCCGGAGCTACGGTCCCCATACCCGCCTCCCAAAATGAATTTTAATGGAATGAAACAGCAAGAAGGTACCTTGTGGCTGCGTGCTTTGACTAAGTCATAAAAACGACAGTGAGCGCAGACGAGGGGACGCGATGCTAACATATCTACTACACACGCGCTAGGCCCTCCGAGACTGTAGAATGTGCAGATTAATAGAGCAGACACAAGTAAACGCACAACCGTGAGAGATTTAAAAAAAAACGTGCACTAACTTATTTAGATAGGGCGTCTACAGTATTTTAAATCCGTCGCGAAAAAATCGATCACATCCTCGAGAAACGCTAAAAAACGTCTGAACGTAAGCTACAAATATTACATCGCTTTTTCAGTTCACCCTACGTTTTCAGGATTTAATCCTGTTGAGCTCGTCACTGAAAATTCATGAATATGTAAGAAGATTTTCCGGTAGGCACTCCGGGCCTGCGTACTGCTGGTTACATATTATCATGGACATTCAAATTGATAGAGGAGACCTTCAGGGAAAGGGTAACAAATCAAGGTACGCGGAGGTTTAGCCCTACAAGTCAACAAGTTAACCTGACGGTATGAAGGCAACTCGCATTGTAAGATTACGATCTAATCCGCAAAAATAAAGTTTGCTTACAAATTTCTGGTCCTTTTTATAGTTTAGCGTAAATTGCTGGCTGCGTAAAAAACTTAATTACAATTCTCAAATTAGGTGAAAAAAGTTCGGGCTTAGTTCCAAAATTGAATATTTTGTTGCACCATTTAGTTAGGTATTTTTATGATATGATTTTAGATTTTCACGGCCAAAAATTTTTTATGGTTATTTCCTTTTGGGGTATTATGCCGTGTTGCGCTACCTCCTCCTTTAGCCAACGTTTCGGACAGCGTTACAGTGTCCATCATCAGGGCAGATGTGTAAATGTTAGAGATGAAATGTGTGTTTAAGTACTTCGAAGCAATACCGTGTCGCCAGCACCAATCCACTGCGGGCTGGCATTACAGTATACTTCAAGATGGTTTTTTGCATTTACCTTTGGTGTAGCCGTCAATTACCGGATACCAAGAACTATTGAGCTTAGCTCCGTCGTCTCTATTAATGTTAATAGGATTTTTATGAATTTCAATTGCCTCTGTAATTAAGCGTGCTCTATAGGTTTTGGGTCTTCCCAGGACTTCAGGAACAAATCCGAAGTAATGGCCGGTTTCAATTAAATGCTCGGCGATTGCCGATTTGTCAGGGTGGCCAAGTTTACATGCTCGAAAGTGTTCCGATATCCTTTTGGAGATCGTCCGCTCTGTCTGGCCAACATAGACCTTATCACATCCGGAACAGCTGAGTTTATATACTCCATCTGTTTCCAGAGGAAACTTGGTCTTTGCAGACCTCAGTAGGTCTTGTATTTTGGTCGTGGTTCCGAAGACAGTCTTGATGCTTTCTTTCCTCAACAGTCTGGCAATTCTGTCTGTCACATTGTGAACATAAGGTAGGAAAGCACAGCCTTTGGACTCTTGTTCAATTCTGTCTTCGTTTGGTGTAGATTTGGCTCTTATTATTTGCCTTGTCTGCCTTGCCGGGTAACCGTTACGCTCCAGTGCATCGGTGAGCTTAGTAAGTTCCGCTCCGATTTTTGTTTCTTCACATATTCTGGTCGCTCGGGTTACCAGCGTATGGATAAGTCCTCTCTTCTGCGCTGGGTGGTGATGCGAATCAGCATGTAGATACCGATTCGTATGAGTTGGTTTCCTATACACTGTGTGTCCTAGGCTACCATCTTCTTTTCGCATCACTTCCACATCTAGAAAAGGCAGGATTTTGTTTTTATTTTCCAACTCCATTGTGAACTTAATTTTACTGTGAAGTGAGTTAAGATGGTCTAGGAATTCGTTCAGTTTCTCTATTCCATGAGGCCAAATGGCGAAAACATCATCGACATAACGCCACCATACCTTGGGAACAGCCGAAGCTGTGTCAAGTGCCACTTCTTCAAACTTCTCCATAAAGAAGTTTGCTAGAACTGGCGACAACGGACTGCCCATCGCAACTCCTTCCACTTGCTCAAAAAGCTCACCCTGAAATGCAAAATATCCTGTTTTGAGACAGTGTTCAAAAAGTTTGCAAATGTCTTCCTCATATATCTCCCTGAGCATTGTCATACAGGTATTTTTATATTGTAATACACCAAACTCACCGATTTTAACGTTGCTATGCAACCCGATTTAAATGCGGTACGTTTTTTACACACATTCAGATCCTACGCAGAAAAGTTCCACAATGCGCTGCAAATCGAACTTTATAAACTTTAGTTTTCTGCGGGTTTTGATTATTACTATTTGCACTCTTCGCTGGTCAACTTACGACTGATGTCATAATTTATTCAAAGCATTCTGGAACTCTTCTGGTGCCAAAAATATGGTGACGTATCCAGCTCTACGAAATGATACCCAGATTTCATGTTAGGGCAAGTCTATCAACTTGGATGTCTAGGCACATTACACATGCCGGCTTCGGAAAACATTCAGAAAGTCTTCTTCATATTTCAGTGGGTTCTGATCGTTCTGTTCGGTGTTGTTTTAATTATAAATAAGCGAATTGGCAAGCGAAAGTTTTATGTTACATACATCATTTTTTTTTAGCTTGAATGTAGTCTACCGGCGAAATATGAACAAAAATTTGAAGTCATTTTTGTACGTGATTGTTTCATCAATATAAATTTGCTTTCTTTCAAAATGGTTTTTCAGCATCCGTCCCGTCTTCCATGGTATGGAGATAGAGGCCGGCTGTTTTGAGTATAATTGTGAGGTAAGGGGGTGAATTTTTTTAAGAATTCAACAATATTTCATCCAAATCCGACCTTTTTTTGTACTTAGACCTATAATGTTAATGTAATTTTTATATGATGTTAATGTAAGTACTTGCATACTGCTTACTAACCCCGTATGCACGGACATTGGAGGGTCTAGAGTCGTTCAAATAAATGTAGCTTCGTTCAATAAAAAAGTAGGGTCTTGACGTGTGCGAAGAGGAAACCATATATGTTTCCTTTTAACGCCGTTGGGAAAGTGGTGGGGTCCCCCTCCAATGTACATTTTCAAAATTCATGACTTTTTCTGTGATTTGGCGATTGAAGTTGCTGTTTTGCTTATGCTTCTTAGTTAAGGGACCCCCTTAACTAAAAAAATATTTAAATATCCAAATTCGCCCCATTTTCGTAGATGGACCCTTAATGTGTAAAAACATTATTTATCTTTTAAATATTTACAACCTGACTAAAAAAATCAGTTTTTAAAATCGGTGTTTTAGTAACACCTTGTACAAAGACCGTGCAATTAGAGATTCGGGTTATTACTAATAAAAAATATTCCAACTATGTTATTCAAACGGGCAACGCCGAATCGCGCATACGCATTTGTGTTTATTTTTAGTTACCCGGCGGTGGTTGGTTGTAGATGTTTATGTATGTAATATCTATAGAATCGTGTTTTTGTTACATAAAATGGTCAATTTGTTATTATATTTGGGTAATTCAATATATTTTAAACTTGATTGTTTTATTTTTTGTCAGTTTTAATTAATCAATTCTACAGTAATTGCATGTTTTATCAGCGAAAACATGTTTTTAGGCTTACTGTTTTATTTTACCACTCTTTTTTTATATATTTTTTTAATTTTTTATTATTCATCTTTATTAGTTTTGAGTTACAATTTGTTTTATTCTATGCCTGTCTCACTAGGAGAACCTGTGTTGAGAGCAGGCGCTTAGCATGAGCAGTTTATAATAATAACACATACAAAGTACAAATAATAACACAATATTACAAGTAACAGTTAATCATCAACGTCAAATTGAAAAAATAAATACTTATAAGTTAGTTTTGATATAATCTTTGATGTTGGATCTATTTTGGCTGGTAATCCAGGACTTGGTGTATCTTTGTAAAGCTGTTTGTTTTCCAAATAAAGATATTATTATTATATTATGTTGTAAATAGAACTTTCGTGTTGTCATAAAGTGGGGTTGTACCATTATATCAATACTCAAACTGAATATTAGATTCCTAATTTTATAAGTATGTCTTGAAAGTGATGTTTTTTAACATAAATCTCTAATATGTGTGTTTGTAAACGTTTCAAAGAAATGAACCTTTGTAAATATGCAATATGCAATCAGTTCATTCCAATTTGGGAATTAAAAGCAATAAAAAAAAAAATATATATATATATATTGATAGGGTCGGGTATCAAAGTAGTGGGCTCAGTAACAAAATACAAATATCTCGGTATGATAGTTTATTTTATAACAGAATATCAGTTAATGTTTTTTACAGTCTCCCATGACGCTTCCAAAACTCCCTATCTGTCAAAAAAAAGAAAAAATCAAAACAAAACAATTCAATTCGAATTCTGGTGCGTTTAAAAAAAATGGATTTGTGTAACCACCGTACGAAAGTACCTAGACTACACTGGGTAGCTCTCTAGGTAGGCTGATTTTCTTTGCGTTTATTTTTTTAGTGACGGGGTTTTGGGTCACTCTTCATGCTCGTATCAATCCACCCGGTCTTCTTGAGTCAAAACCTCGTTATCTTGATCCTCCACCCGGACTTCTTGGATTGTCGGTACCCTTTTTAATTCATCTGCGTGGATTTTAGTGGGTTTACCTCTCTTGTCTACCCAGTATATATTACCTCTTCCACTTTTCATGAGGATTTTGTGAGGTCCACTCCATTTAGGTGCAAACCCTGCGAAATTTCCTTCTGGAGACCCAGATAATTGGTGTTCCTTTACTAACACCTTTCTCCTTGTTGGTATCTAAGTAAGGCTTCCACCGCTGGGGCGTACCTCTCTTGGTACGCTGCTTGATTCCTTCTTATTTCCTCATCTGCTGGTTCTCGCTGATGGGGTAAAACGATTGCCTCGTTCGCGTTTTCTGGGAAAGCTTGCCACTCTCCTGGTCGCGGTATATCGTATCCCAGTAGTGCTTGACTGGGTGATACGCCTGTCGCTTCGTTCTTTCTGTTGCGGGTCGTCATTATTACTCCCGGCAGTTTCTCATCCCATTTGTTGTGAGGTGAATCTCTGAGGAGAATTCTCAAGCCTTTTTTGATTTCCTGGTTTCTCCTTTCCATGGGGTTTGAGCGTGGGTGGTATATAGCTGTTGTCCAATGATTACATTGCCATCTTTCTATTGCGGCTAACCATTGGCGGTGGATGAACTGTCGCCCGTTATCCGTGAGAATGCGTTTCGGGTAGCCGTACCTTGGAAATACTTCAGTTTCTAACTGGTGGATTATGGTCTTTGCTATACTAGACTTAATCGGAAATGCTTCTACCCATCTTGTGAATAAGTCTGTTACTACAAGAATAAATTTGTTTCCATGCAAGGTTCTTGGGTACGGTCCCATGATGTCGGCGGCGACCACTTCAAATGGTTTATTTGGTTTTGTGCCTCCTTGAGGAGCCGCGGGTCTATTTGGGCCACGTTTTGATGTGGCACATGTCATGCACTGGCGTACCAGTCTGCGGATCTCTTCGTTCATTCCTGGCCAGAAGTAATGTGCTGATATTGCTCTCGTTGTTTCTGCTGCTCCCGGGTGGTTTGCGGTGTCCGAGTTGTGGTATTCTTCCAGAACTCTTGGAATTGTGCTTCGAGGGATGAACAGCCGGTCCATCTTTCCTTCGTCTCTTTTCCAAAGTATTCCTTGGTGGACGTTATACCTTGTGTAGTGATTTATATCGATGGCATTGTTTAGAATTTCTCTGTCGTTTAGAGTGTTCCATCGATCTATTCTTTTCCGTGTTTCCCGATCTGTAAGTTGTCCTGATTTTACCGCGCTTGCTAGGGTTTGTTGCTCTTCCTCCTCTTCTGAATCTATTTGGTTTATGCCGTTATCTCCGCCGACTTCCGGATAGCTTTCTCGGGTGTTTCCGGTAACCGTTTCGAGTATCATTTGCGTTGGTCCTGGGTTTCTAGACAGCGCGTCGGCGAGCTCGTTAGCTTTCCCCGGACAGTGTTCTACAGTAAAGTCGTGGTCTTGTAGGAGTAGGGCCCATCTTGTGAGTTTGGCTCTTTTGTTCTTTGCCTCGTTTAGCCATGTTAGAGCTCGGTTGTCTGTGATGAGCTTAAAGTGTCTCCCTTCTAGGTAAGGCCGGTATTTCTTAATAGCCCATATTGCTGCCAGTGCTTCCTGTTCATTGCTATGGTACCTTTCTTCAGCTGGTGAGAACCGGGTGCTCGAGTATGATATCACATCTCGTGAACCATCTTCATTTTTATGGAAGAGTACTGCTGTGGCTCCTAATTTACTTGCGTCCGTTTGTAGCACAAATTCCCTACTAAAATCGGGTCTCTTGAGTTCCAGCGGCCCCGCCATTGCATTTTTTATTTGCTGCATGGCTTCTTCGGCTTCTCCGGTCCATTGGAATTTTATCTTATTTCTGGTAAGATTTGTTAAGGGTGCTGACATTTCGGCAAAGTTTGGTATGTATTCCCTCAACCAGTTGCACACTCCTAGAAAACTGCGAAGTTCTTTTCTTGTTTGAGGTGATGGTGTATTTTTAATGGCTTCTTCGTGTGGCCTCTGGGGAGTGTTGCCCGTGGCACTGACTGTGTGTCCCAAGTATGTGATTTCATCTGTGGCGATGATACATTTTTCTGGAGAGCATTTTAAACCAAACTCTGCCAATCGTTCTAGGATGAGGTGGAGGTGTCGTAAGTGGTCTTTTAAGTTTTCGGAATATACGACGATATCATCCAGATAGGCCATGGCAAATTTTCTAAGGAACCCGGCTAATACTTGCTGGCTCATAGTTCTTTGAAATGTCTTGGGTGCACCTTTTAACCCGAATGGCATTACTCGAAACTGGTAACTGCCCACATCTGGTGTGGTAAAGGCAGTCTTTTCTCTGTCTTCTGGTGCCATCGGCACTTGCCAGTACCCGCTTTTAAGATCCAGTACTGTGAATACCTTGGCTGTGCTCAGGTCTTTAAGTGTTTCGTGGATGATTGGCAGTGGGGAGGGTTCAGTTATTGTTGCTTGATTCAACTTTCTGTAGTCTATGCAGAATCGTCGCCCTTCTTTTCCCTTTTTGGCCACCATTACTACTGGGAAACTGTATGGGGATCTGCTGGATTCTACTACTCCATCCGCTAGCATCCCTTCCAGTTGTTTGTATAAATCCTTTTTCTTCTCGTCCGAAAGGCGATGTGGTGGAACGCAGATTGGTCTGTCGGTGTTCAGGTGGATTCTATGCGGTGGTACTTTCGCTGTGCCTATGAAGGGGGAAAGTACTTCACTATATTCGGATAATAGATCCATGAATCCTTTTTTCTCCTGTTCTGGGACTCGATCTAATAATGGCCCGTGAACATCGTTACTATTTTGACCCTGGCGAACGGGCACGAAGTGGGTGGATGTCCTGATTGAGCTTCCGAAATTTAAACAGTTCCGCATGAAGTCTATTGAAGCTTCCTCTTTGGATAGCCAATCGCGTCCTAAGATAATTTCCTCCCTTAGGTTCTCTCCCACGAGGAAGTTCCATTCCCGTGTTGTATTCTGGATGTCGAATTTTATCGATATCATACCCTTTATTCGCATAACATTTCTTTTGTTCGCCAACTTGAGGCATGGAATCGAGGATTGTTGTAATTTGGTACTTTGGGCGATGCCCATTCTTATTATAGAGTGTGAAGATGCAGAGTCTACCAATGCCTGATAGGTTTGCCCCTCTATGGTGACTCTCACCCTTGGAAGGAAGGAACCTGCTATTGCCGTGTGGCACTCTGCGATTTGTTTCGGTTTCTTCCTTCTTTGCCTGGGTTGCCGTTTTAGTAACGAGCTCCCGGGCGGTAACGGCGTGGCGGTGAATGACGCTGAGGTGAACTGCGCTGAGGTGAACGGTGACGCGGAGAATATTGTTGAGCTGACCGGCGAGGAGATAAATTGCTTCTTGTTTGGCGTTGGCCTAGGATCTCATATCTGCCTTTAGAATTTTCAAACCTCATGGCCTGGTTCATCCACTCTTCCATGGTGGTGGCATATATGTGTATGTACTGGGGTAACATTTGGCTATAACAAAACGCAGGCACGAATACATCTAACTCCGATAATTGTTTTGTCGGATGGAGTCGTGCAAATATTCTTTGTTTATTAGCAATAAACTCTGCCAAGGATTCCGTGTTCTCTTGTGTTTTATGGTAGATCTGGTTTTGAAGTCGGAGTTCTACTTCTGGTCCCTCGTATTCCCGAAGGAAAAATCTTTTAAAAATCGACCATTCTGGGTGTTTATAAGTATTCGCCCAGTCCTTCGCTTTGTCCCGGAGCTGGGCCGTTGCCACCCTCGTTTTGTTTTCCTCGTAGGTGTTAGCTATTTGGAAATCCTCTTCGCACCGTTCCAGGAAAAGTCGTGGAAATTCTTCCAGTCTCCCAGAAAATATTGCCTCCAGGCGAGGCTCCCTTTGACACACGGCTATGTTAGCGAGTTTTGTTGTTAACATTTCAAGGATTCGTGTCGTCTGGGTGTCTGTCGTGAAGGTTTCTCCATTTGGTACATCCGCTGAGGATTGAGCTTGAGGACTGTTATCCTTATTCTCCACTGTGGTAGCGTTGCCCGCTGTTGTGCTACGTGTTTGTGGCATTTTCAGTGTTTTGAGCCCACTTTTGTTCGGTTTGTTGCCTCTCTTGTCTTTGAATTTATTCGTTAAAACTTATTGATCTGACAAACACGTTGGGCGCCAATTGATAGGGTCGGGTATCAAAGTAGTGGGCTCAGTAACAAAATACAAATATCTCGGTATGATAGTTTATTTTATAACAGAATATCAGTTAATATTTTTTACAGTCTTCCATGACGCTTCCAAAACTCCCTATCTGTCAAAAAAAAGAAAAATCAAAACAAAACAATTCAATTCGAATTCTGGTGCGTTTAAAAAAAATGGATTTGTGTAACCACCGTACGAAAGTACCTAGACTACACTGGGTAGCTCTCTAGGTAGGCTGATTTTCTTTGCGTTTATTTTTTTAGTGACGGGGTTTTGGGTCACTCTTCATGCTTGTATCAATATATATATATATATATTGTATGATTGAGGAAATAGTGAAGTCACAGTTTTCATGCAAATAACTTAAATAAAAGGAATATGTTTTTTTTCATTTAGAATTTTTTTAGATTTTCGTTTTTTTAATTGAAAATGTTTTTTTGTAATTTTTTTCAACATTTTTCATCTGGCAATTTTGAAAAGCTAAAATATATATCTAAAACCTATGTATCTTCTTCCTAAAATGGTATCTATTTTTTCAACAACTTCAAAAATAATAAATATATAGCACACTTAAAATACCTTGGAAAAATTCTGAAATTCGATGATGAATTATTTTTAATAACACTACACAACAGATAAACAACATTCTTTAGCTGAAAAAACCATGTCCATTACTTTCCATGGACTATTTTTTCTAATTAGTAAGATTTTCACACATATCTCAAATCAATTTAATAAAATATTCACCACCTTTTTCAGTACGGCTGTTAATCTTTTTTTTCACGTTTTACCGTCGTTTGCCATGTTTTATCGTACTCAACCTTGTGTAACCGTTTATGCTATGATTAAGCGCAGTTCAACATCTCCTTTTATTTAAAATCAACAAATATGTAACATTCAAGGATATCAAACAACGTAACAAGCAAACAAACCGACCGCAGTCAAACCTAATCCCACGGTACATAATGCACATTCAAACTCAATTTGCCTGCGTATCATCGCTGTTTGCACAACAATCCTACCTCCCCCCCCCCCTGCTTTCAATTATTTCTCCGTTTTCATTACGCGATGTATTCTAGCGCACATCAGATGCTATGTCATTCCTTACCCCGCCGCTCTCTAACCCGTATCTCCCGCCTTCCTACACGCTCCAACTTACCCTCCACTTAACCTGCCCGTCTCTCCTCCGTCCATAGACTCACTTACCCAGTAGATTGGCAATGGAAACTATTTTCCAATTTGTCTTATTTACGGCATCGGGTTCATTTGTTTCAGCACAGATTTACCTCTGAAATTCTTAGAGTGAACAACTTTTACGATAATATGTTTTGTAGTTCGTAGGTTATAATGAAAAATCACCATCAAAGGTGCTGTACAGCTATATAAGACACTTCTACAATGTTCCATCTCGTTACAAACTATAGACTAGGCACTATGCAATTTTTTAAACTTATAGCTTACAGGTTGCATCCACCGGTCGATCAATAATACAAAATTATACGAACAATACATTTGTCCAACGTACGTGATGCTGCGTTGAACATATATTACATACATACACGATTACATAGGTATCATTGTTATTTATTTATATTCTGTACAGCCAGATAATACTGAGCCACTTGAGATTAACAGTGGTTTTTTTAATAAACACAATAATATAACTTTGTTTCAAATCCACTTTATTATTTCTTTATCCAACCGGTTTCAGTTCATCCTGAACCTTCCTTGGGGGCAAATAAAAATATACTGAACGTAATACAGATATACATGGTATTTAAAAAAATAGAAAGGGGAAAAAGAACGTCAACTTAGGTGGGGGCGAGGAGGGAGATGCCTAAGAGGGAGGGGTGAACGTGGGCGGGGTAATGGAAATATTTTTTAAATGGGGGTGTTAGACAAATCTAATTGTTTATAAAGTAAATTGGTTTTGTTTATTTTTAATGACTTTTTTATTTCAAGGGCTTCAAGATAATTAAGGCGTAGACCTTTCCTATTTCTATGCAACACATCTATCCCGGAAGATTTATTAAATGAGTGATTTTTATCTATTAGGTGGGAGGCGAATTCTGAAAAACCTACACTGTTTAGACATCTCAAGTGATCGACCACCCTTGTTTGAATATTTCTAGTCGTTTTACCTACATAAAATGCTGGACAATCATTACATTTAAGTTTATAGATGCCAGAATGGCTTAAGTTATTTTCTTTAGCTTTAGAATTTATTAAAAGTTTGCCTAGGTTTTTATTAGTATGAAACGCTTCTTTAATTGCTGTAGGGAATTTAGAAACACGTGAAGATAAAAAATTATGTTTGAATAAAACTCTACGTCAACCGCGGTTTTTATTATCTCTGATATTGTGTGTATTTATTTGTGCAAATGAGATTAAGATTTTTTTTGTAAGCATTTTATCGATTAAGCTATGGGGGTATCTGTTATTTATTGCAAAAAGATTTGATTTTAGAGAGTTCTTCAGTAAAGTTAACGTTAGATAAAGAATAGTAACTGTTTTCTTAATTATTAGTGAAATTTAGATACAGTTCGCACGCAAAGGGTATACATAATTACGAACATATTATGTTATTGGAAATGCTATTATTTAATCATGGCATTTATTTTAACAATAAGTATGTTCTTTAATGAACGGTTCAGATAAGGAAAAGCATATATTAAAATGGGCGATACAACAGTAGAAGCATTTGATTAAATTTTATCTTCCTAAAAGTGATAAGTCTCTCGGTGAGGGATAGATTGAAGTGTATGGCTTCGAATAATGTTAATCCGATAAGAAAAGTGTAATAAGGATGCATTATAGCAATAAAATAATTATATATAGGCATATTTAATAAGGATGTGAGAGCCTGAAAGGGTATGTTTGGACCTAAATTTTGTTGGGCTTGTTATGTATCTCAGTCCCGGGAGGAGTTTATTCCAAGCCTTAGGCCCGGATACTCCGAAAGCGTGATCTCCAAACTTAGCATTGAGTTGCATTTGGGTTCCATGGGTCTGTATACAGCTGATGATGTTACTGATCAAATAGTTGACTCCCTCAGAGCAGTTTTTTCCGAGAAGCATAAGTTTGGAGATGTAAGGTGGGACCATTACATTGACGGATTTAAACATCATTCAAAGCAATTTAATCTGGATTCTTTCAGGTCGCTTGAGTCAGTGCAGGCTACGAAAGTTCTGAAAAGTGCGAATATTTAGAAACCCCGCTGCATTAAACACGGATTGAAGTTCGTCAGTTTGATGATTCGAAAATTGGAATCTAGATTAACACCAAGAAGTTTGACTGTTGTTTTTGGTATAATATCGCTGCAAGATGTAGAAATTGGCGAATCGTTTTTAAAATGCTGGCATTTGTTTGTGGCTGCCCAAAGAAACTCAGTCTTAGACGGATTCAATTTCAGCTTGTTTGAAGACATCCATCGACTTATTACTTTTAAACATTCAACTTTACCTGCGAATTTCGAGACTGTTTATTTCGTTTGGAGTGCAGTAAAAATAAACTTGCTGATCGTCAGTGTAGCAGTGAGACAAGAGACCAAATGACTCGATTAGGTTATTCACTTTCACACCATAGAGTTTTCAAACGTCAAAGTTTCAATTGTGCATTGTGTCCACACAGCAACATTCTTTCACTGTCCTGAATGTAGTTCAATAAGGTCCGCGTCTTTTAAGGGGGAGGGAAAACCCTGGCAGTTAAAAGTCATTTGGTCAGCATCATCATCTTGTTAGCTGTCTTCCGACGGACAGAAAACCTGGCAATTTTATAACTGAAATAGTGGTAACGTCTCATATTTTCTCTCCTGAGACATTCATAATTTAGTAATTAAAGTAATGGAACCTATATTCTCCAGTACTATGGGATACTTACTGACCTGTGTCTTCTTAAACCTACATAGTACAAAATAACAATAAAGTCACTGTGATCTCAAAGAACTATAAGTCTTTCAATCAATATAGATTAGTACTGAGATACTGGCCAGTTCCAAAAATATACAATACGTCTGTAGAGGACTACAAAGAGACTTTACACTTATTGAAAAGACTTAGTTTCTTTAATTTTAAAATACTTAGTTGTATGACAGTAAATATTTATTGACGTATCGTAAATTATAACAATACTTCGGAGGACGAACGTCAGGCTGAAAGCTAAGGTTGATCTGCGAAGCTCCTGAATGACTTAAACTATAATGACTTCGTACATTATTTATCTTCGGTCACCTTCAGCTCAACTCAGCAACGACACCGTGCGACCAGAAGACAACTTAAGTAACTAAATCGTTGACAAATGTGATACGTTATAAAACTTAATATTGCATTCTTTTTTTATGTGAATACCTCACAAGAGTCCCAGCTGATGCTGGAGCCCGTGAGACTATGTCACCCCAATTGGACATGTAGTGATGCTGCGAGTATTGGGGAGGAGAAGGAGATGGGGAAAAAGATGTGGGGAACTACCTGGCTGTTCATATCTGTTCACCAAACACGGCTAAAGCCATTTCAACCAACGTTTTAATTCTGAATGGTAGTCTTACACCAGGTTGACACTGAGAGTATCTTCCACTCTGGATCGTGCCGCAAATATACTATACGTTGTCAATAGCTATCTTGTAAACTGATTTCACATCTCCATCAAATCCTCTATTTCCTTCTACTCCATCGAACCCATCTATGCCTCGAACCTGCCCCCATTAACCCCACTTGCCCCCGCTTGCCTCACAACCCCCGCCGGCCCTGCCCGGGCGGCCTTCGTACCGTAATGAAGTTATAAACTTACGGCAAACGTCGCAACGAAGAACTGAAGCACGGAGTGGATGTTCTCGTAAATTCAAGTAGGGTAACAGCCCCGAGCACGGCCAGAAACAAACAGCAATGTGAATAAACAACGTCTTCAATTTTATTTGATCTATGATTCACAGTCACGGGGTTTTACGAGTATGTGTTGATGTCTTCATTTCGAACGAATTTTGACAATAAATTTGATTTGATAAAAATTAGCCACGCCATTTTTTTTTACATAATTCCACGAAGAATTTTTTTTTTTTTTAATATTTATTTCATGGAAGGACACTTTCATATTTTAATTAAATTAAGATAATTTGTTTTCACGCGCAGCTTTCTGGAGGCATTGACTCTTAACTTCTTATTTATTATTATAGGGCGCAATAGCGGAATTGGTAAACGCACGTCCCGGATAGATGAGAGGTTCTGGGTTCGTGTCCCAGTTGAGACCAATATCTTTTTCTGTTTTTCTGTATCTTGTTCTCTTTCATATTTTCGTTTGGATTATTATTATTATCATCTTTTTCAATGATATATTACATTAATGGGAATAACTAAAGTAACCTTCAAAAGTTATAAGAAGAGAGTTTTTCTTATTTTTTTTTATTTTTATTACAGCTGTTTCAGCTTGCAAGGCCATTTTCAAACTGTGGTTAAACCACTTTGAGAAAACTCATTTACAAGGACAAAAAATCTTTACTTCTTGATCGCCGATACTAGATAACCAACATACCAACCAACCAACGAGTTGGATAACGAAAACCCTTACCATAGGTCATCCCAAGTAGCTCGTTACGTTATGGTGACTTAGCAGGGGTGCCTGAGTTCATGGGGTGAGATTTGTCTAGATTTTGACGGCGAATGCGTTTGTTCACTTACAGCGTGGCGTGCAGGATTGGGAGAGACTGGTTGAGGAAAAACTTAACCTAACCTAACCTAGACCTCTCCAGACGGACCCTCGCGACCCGTCACGTCCGTCACTTCTGAACACATTGATCCCAGATTACCTTAACTTTAAACCGCCTATTTTTCCTTACCAGAACTTCCTCTCTTTCCTTTCCCTAAAAAGACTCTCCGACAACATCCCCAAAGATGGGGAATTTTTTTCCTCAAAGCCTCCAGTGTGGAACTAATGTAAAAAAATACTTCTTAGCCAGCTTACTCTATTTTTAAAATAACTTTTTTTCGGATTTTTTAATTTTTTTTTATCCATCTTACTTAGGTATCTGTATAAATAATCCATCATCCACCATTCGTTATTATATTCAGAAGAATAACCTAATATGACAATATTTTGGCACACAGGAGGTTAATTAATCATCGGTCTTAAATAAAACGTTGTGCTTGATATCGCAGGTATTTGAAAAACTATTCCTTTACCGGTTACTAAATAAATTGAATTGATTCATGTGGTGACCTGACAACTCGGAATGAAATCAACTCAACACCTACTTTGAAAAGTCATTAAAAGTGTTGAAAAAAAAAATAATTCACACGCGGTAGAAGTGAAACTAGGAAGTCGCTAGAAGTTGCCTTCTTTTCTATTGTTTTTTTTTTAAGTGGTTTGAAGATTGGATATTGATTTCACAAAATAAAAAAAGTTTTTTTTGGATTTCATTGGATTCGAACCCCCGTTCGCTTGATGTCTGTCTCTCTGGCCGCTGAGACTTGTCAGGCACCTTGCCAACTACGCTATGGAAGGCACGCGCCGAGGTGCGAATTTACCTTTCTATATTAGAACCGAGTATTTGTGTAGAACTGAGTTGTGTCGCATTTCCGTTTCACCCGAATTTTGAGTCACTAACGGCGCTAAAGAAGTTTCACTTCAAAAATGGTTAAGTGGGTTACGTTAGGTTAGGTTATGAGCTATTTTTGTTTTCATAGCTTTTAATGACTTTTCAAAGAGGTGTTGAGTTGATTAGATTCTGAGTTGGTATGGAGCCGATTTAAGACGACAAGGGTATATTGTCGTCTTAAATATATTCAGAATCTTAACGATGTAAGTAAAGAAGCCGTGTATACAAATTGCGACTCGCGACTCGTGTATTGGACACACCTACTGTCGAATTTGCCGTATCAAAGAAAAGAAGAAGAAGAAAAATAATGTGGGAATCTTAACGACGTAAGTGAAGAAAGCGTGTAAACAAATATATACCGCGGCACGGCATATTGTACGAACATACGGTCGAATTCACCCTAGCAGGCCTGGAGATTCGACCTTTCTGCCGCGTTCATTTTAATTAATTCTGAAAAATGTGTTACAAATATTTAAAATGTGTCTCCATGTTGTCCTTCCGAAGTTATTAATTCATCGTCTGGAAAAATAAAATTTGGTGCTTACCGCTAACTTTATAGTTGAAAAACGTGTTATATAGTTTTAAAATCGTTGTACGTAATATATATTAATGGTAAGGTACTGTTTTTATTTATCTAAAATATAAATAACTAGCATTCCTTGTGCGGCATTTACATAAAAACAGTTATTATAGTTACGAATTCGCCGGAAATGATTAAAATGTGAGTTTTGAGCAAACAAAAATTATTAGGGTTGCACACCGCCTTTTAAATATGCTGTGTCGGCCGCTTCCCACTATTTTCAACACGGAATATTTTTCGTTAAATTTATTTTCTTATTCACTTGCCCAAATCATTATGCCAAATTTTCTAGTTTCGTTTGTGCATTCCATTCCCAGGAGTCTGTGTTAATGACCGGGCCCTCGTCCTTAGCAACATAAACACTCGTTATTATTATTACCTGTGCTTTGCCCATTTGTACCGTCCTTAATTCCAAGCTGTGTTGCTATTTCTCACCTCGCTACACATCTCCCTCCCAGTCCCTGCCTGTCTAACCGAGATATAAATTTCAATAGTTATATTTATTTAAGTCACTGTGGCCTATGGCTTGGAGGCATAATAGTACGGTAAAACTGTGTTTAACCAAAATGCGAACCACAAGTTCTTCGAATTGGCCTGGATAAGCGTAATAAGGTGCACTTAGGTCCGCAATTTTTAACATTTTTTTTTTTATTATGATTTTAGCGACTATATAAAATAATTCCACTGGAGCGACCACGCGAAATAAATAAATTTGCCTCAAGGTCATTTTTTAATTTTTTTACCAACATTAAAAAAATCATACCTTCGAATTTTTACACAGAGACATAAAAGCATATTGTAGTGCTGTATAGCCGCTGAATTATCCTGTATTTTACCGTTTATCTCATATTTGTAGGATTTGTAAAAAAATCGTACAGTTTATAATCGCGCGAATCCTGCGTGTTTTTTTTTTTGAAACTGCCGTGAGGGATACTTATTCGAGCCAACATATTTTCGAGATATTTTCATAGTAGAATATTTTAGATTTCCGTATGTTGTATGTGGTATACTTGGTAATGAAAGGTGCACATCTACGGAAAAAAGACTTAATTTTATCGGTAAACAATCAAAAATTCGGCGGGAATAATATATTTTAAAAAAATATTTTTAATATCGTTCTAAAACAGTCTACCAAGTTCGGATTTGCGACATCTATGTTCATAATAGATAAAGCATTTCATTGACTTTATTTTAAAATAAATGGCTGGCCAAGAAAATGTTTTAATTATAATAAATGTTTTACGAATGGTAGGAAAATGTGGTCCATTTTTGGATCACTTAAAAATAAAAGATATTTGTTAGTTGTATTTATTTCCCACCAAATTCAAGCAATGAAGTATACAGGTGCCATAGTGAGGAAGTGGAAGTTATATTAAAAAAGCATGTTAATGCAACATTTTTGCTTGCTGGTGATTATAATCTTCCAAATGTGAATTGGGTGAACAGCATAGACATCCATATAATCCTATGTCCGTGGTGAACAGGGACAATAATATCAGTGTGAGTGAGTCTGAACGCATTATTATAGATATGGCGTTATTTCTAGCCCTGAATCAGGGAAATACTATATCAAATGTAAATAATCGTACTTTAGACTTATGTTTTTCTAACTTAGAGTCACTAGTAATTGAAGAATGTAGTGAACCGCTGGTGCCCATTGATGGTTATCATCCTCCACTGGAAGTTATTATTTCTAATGTACATGTTAATACCTGTAAACTGTCTTTCAGTTACCAAATTTTTTTCAAAACTGATTACGAGAAAATATGTAATTATCTCCTCTCTTTTCATTGGTCATCTATGCAATATGATGATATTAACACAGCTACAAAAAAAAATTATTCTGTTTTGGGAAAGGTTATTAGCATCTATGTTCCAACCGTAATATGTAAGCCAAACACCTATCCAAAATGGTACACCAAAGAACTTATAAATCTACTTATCACCAAAAAACTTAAACATAAAGAACATAAATTATATAAAAAAAAATCTGATTACAGTGAATTTAAATATTTAAGAACTTTGTGTAAAAAAATGTTTATGACTTGCTACCGTAACCATATAAATGAAATTCAAAACTCCATAATAAACAATGTTAATTATTTTTGGAAATATTCGAAATCTCTTAAAGAAGATGATTCTGAATTCCCGAGCATTATGCACCTAAATGGCAGCCATAGCAATAATACTGATAGTATTGTTAACTTGTTTGCAAAATTTTTTAAAAGTGTTTATTCAACAGACGCAAATAATGCTCCTCTTCCATCAACAACTCTAGATGAAACTGATATTTCGCAGTGTACCATAAGTCTCTCTAATGTAGTAACTAAAGTTAAATCATTAGATATCAACAAATCTACAGGACCGGATAATATCCCCACAATATTTATCAAAGAATGTATCAAAGTAATTGCTCTTCCATTAACCAAACTTTTTAATTTATCTTTATCCAGTGGATTTTTTCCCGATATGTTATTATATAGTTATTTGACTCCAATTTTCAAAAAGGGCGATAAAAGTGGTGTTTGTAATTATAGACCAATATGCATTCAATCCACCATACCGAAACTATTTGAAAGCCTAATACTTGACAAACTTTTTGCCCAAATAAAAGCTGTAATATCACCTTGTGATGTATTGCATTAATCAACAGTGCAAATAAAAAAATATCGTAGCTTCCCACTTTAATTTAAAAAGAAAATACCAATTACTTATAAAACGGACACACCTACGACATTTATCGGATCAGAGTAAATTGAATTCATATTTACAGTAATGTAATTAAACAAAGTGAGATGAGTATTGATAAAAAAATCACAGATGGTATTAAGAAATCGTCACGACGCAGGGGGATCCCATTTTTTTTAGGCCAAATTATAAATAATTGAAACTGACAGCCGATCAGATTGAAACAAAGACTATTAAGTAATTAAACAAACCAATCACTAGACGGGAAGGCGTAGACCAACGGAGAACAAAAGATCGGCCTTTACACTCGGCAATTAAGGAGATAATTAATTACTTTTCAATTCTCACCAAATTTAGAGGTGAATAAACCCCATGAGAAACAAGGGCCATTTCAGGGACACTAGTCCATTGAACCCACGTTTAAAGGTAAGCATCGAGCACATTTAAGAGGTGGTAAACCGTAGTTTTCGAAGTGATCTGGAAACTTTAAGGTTTGGAAAAAATACACGTAAACAACGATGGAAAATATTTAATGAAAAATCGAATAGAAAATGAGGAGAACTTGAAGGAAGCTGTTAAAAGAATTTTCACCTATGATACGATTGCTTGTGATGACCGGAGATAATCAAATCGAGAGAAAACGTGCTAAGGGAAATGGAAATGTTGAAAAACAACGGAAAATTATTGTTATCAATTCTAAACGGAGCGGAGATACTAGTAAAGCGAATTGGGAAGAAAAATTTCAAAAAAATTTAGAGTTTAACAATTGAACAAGGAGACGATACAGAGATTTAGTGCAGTAACAAGTGCTTGGAAGGAAATTAGAATAGCATACCTAGGGGAAGGTGAAAATACTGAAAACATTGCGGTAGATTTAATTCGTAAAAAGGAGTCATTTTACGTAATTGTAATAGGGATTATAGCATAAAGTTACACAAGACTGTGGGGGAAAACGAGACGTTACCATGGTTGTCGATCTCACATATATATTGTTGATATAAACAAGGAATATCCGAACACGAGATTTGTTTATATTAAGGCCATTAGCAATTAAAAAGGGCCATAAAAATTAACATTGCTCTTACGTAATATTTAGATTATAGAATTCACATAAAATTTAATGATACTCGAATAAAGGAGAATTTATTGTTTGGTACGTAGAAGAAATAGAATAAACACCTGTCAAAGCTTATGGTTTATGTGATTTTCGGTAAGAGAGAGACGGATTCTGGGGGACGATCCATATGACGTAATAAAAATGACGTAATAAATTTAAGGACCGAAGTGGGAGTATCTCCTATAAAAATGTGAAAAATGATATATTAATTAATAACAAATAGAAAATTTAATTTTCCAAGAGGCAGCAAACATCAAAAAATGACATGGATAGGAGAGAAATGTACAGTGAAACTATGAGAGAGTAGATACGGCCGAGGAAAGCAAAGAAAATCTTAAATTAACAATGAATAAAATAAATACGGCTTGAAATATAAAAATTTATAGGGATTTGGACAATAACGTGAGAATAAAGGAGGGAATTAGTAGAAGGAATGTCGTGGGTAAAAGAAAAAGCGAGGAAAAAGGGAAAATTCAAATATACGACGTAAATAGAGAAAATAGGGTTTGAATGGAAAAATTCATACAGGTGGCAGTGGAATGGAGTGGAATTTATTAAAGTGGCAATTCGAAAATGCATAGTAAAGATTTCGACATAGATTTAATCATGATTTGCGAGAGATGCGACAAAATTGAGACGTACATATAGTTATCGAAGATGGACCTTTTACGAATTAAGAAAAAAAAGGAACACAAAATCATGATATTCAGACAAAATTTTATATGAACACCAGGACAAAGGAAGTTAGGGCCAGCTAACGAACAACGACTGAATTTGGGCCTTGTAGGTATGGAAATACGAGACAGAAAGCGATGGTGTAATAAAAGTAGGGCTTAAGTAACATTACTCGATAATAGTGAAAAAATTTCAAAAGATTACGAGTTGGTAGAGATGGGATTGTTTTGTCACAGGAAATTCAGATACAATCTTTTGGACCTGAGAGGGGGTATAATAATGAGAACGGACGTGAATTCGGATCAGTCAGCGCGGGTTTTTGAAAAGGTTGAAGTTTCGTGGGTCGCGACGCAACGTTCTGGTAATTTAATTTGTGAAAAATTTCTAAGTTAAACTTTGAAGAATTAGAAAATTTGAAGTGACTTATAAAGATTTGAAAATTTAATATCAGTGAAAATAAAGATAAAGTTTACGCCTTAAATTACTTGTGAAAAGTTAAAAGTTCTCGTTATAAATAAAAATTTGTTTAGTGGAAAATTCGGTTTTTATAATCAATAAATATCATATTTTGGGGCTTAGAAATTTCGTGAAAAGTCAAAAATCAGTGAAATAAATAAATGAAGTGATGTGATAATTAAATGCAAATAAGTTATAATTAAATACGTGTGTCCAGTTTAAACGGAAAGAGTTCTATTAAATATCAAATATTTAAATTAATTATTTAAAAAATAGTGCAAATTGAAAAGTGATAATAAATAAATAAGTGCATCCAGTTAAACGGAAAAGTTTCGACGAAAATCTTTAATTAAACTAAGTGGTGTCGCGAAACTGCGACTCCACTGTTAATTGGCGGTAAATGCTGCAGAGCAAAGCCCACGCAGCCCTCGAAGGACCAGTCCCGAAACTACGTGAAAACGCTTGATATTAAGTTATACGGGACGATTGAATAGTATACACTCGCAAAACCTGATGGATAGTCGATAGTTCAGATCTGGGCTTTTGGAAAATTAGATAAGCCCAGACTGGAATAAGGAAAATAGGACTCACCGTTACAGATGGGGCCCCGCTGATCTCCAGTTTGGTGTACACTTTTCACTGTTTAAAAATTCGCAATATTCTTACAGTAAGAGGTTACGACACGTGCGCCCTGTCTGAGATGTTATTTTGTTCCGAGCAGGAAAGCACACTGTCACCTCTCCAAAGTTGAGTATTTCTTGCAACAATTTTTATGGTGACATTTGGGAAGGAAAGATTAGGTAGGTGGGATAAATTCAGGATTTTGACATATCTACCCACCAAGTCTGCGAATGCAATACCCATCAATCCCATATAAAGATGCGCAAACATTCTCCCGGCCTTGGAAGTACCTACCGAAACAGAAGGTACTTTCAAAATAAAGTAAAGAATTATAGTGAAAAATAAAAAAGGTTAAATTATATTTTTTTATTTTTTTTTTTATTTTTTTTTTATATATATTTTTTTTTTTATTAGCAAAGTTTTTTTGGTACATTTACATATAGGTAAATACATAATAACAAAAAATGTAAGTAACAAAAAAAAATACCACAAAGGCGAAGCCTGTGTGTGGGTATTATATTATGTGGATAACAGTGGTAGTTAAAATAAAATTATAAAAAAATAAAAAAAATATATATAAGCATAGTGTCTACAGTGATCAACATGAATGACTTCGTAGGAGTTTAAAAATTTAAAAATATATGTAAGATAAACGCACAAATTAAAATATATATATATATATGCATAGTGTCTTCAGTGATCAACATGATTGACTTCATAGGAGTATAAAAATTTAAAAATATATCTAAGGTAAACACACATTTACACCCATACTTAAATACACATGTACATACGAGTATATATATATATATGTTATGGTTAAGGTTTTCACGGGTGTAAGATGTAAAACACTTTTCTCGGTTTACCCGCGTAACGTAGTCCTGAGAAGGACTTTTTAACTCCTGACGTTTCGGTGGACCGAACAGACATGCGAAAGCTATCAGTTTGAGACAAAAGCTAAAGACATAAGGCCTCTGAAGATGGACAGTGTGATCTGTCCGAAACGTCAGGAGTTAAAAAGTCCTTCTCAGGACTACGTTACGCGGGTAAACCGAGAAAAGTGTTTTACATATATACATATTTCCTGTTTTTATTCTAAATATTCAGAAAAACTCCACATTTTAGAAGCATTACAGAAAAAACTTATTCAGTTCTAAATTATTTTTTACCCAGATTTTAACATTTTTTTTAAGTACGTTCAGATTTTGATCCTTGCTGATGGAGTGGGGTATGGAATTGAATAGTTTATTATTTATTATTACATTTATTACATACAAGATATAACAATATAAAAGGAAGCTTTGACTGTCCAACTAGAAAGGTTTCCCGTTTTAGGACAGTCAAATTGGCAGGTTGCGTGTACATAATTTCATATTAATAGATTCAATAATAATTAACAATAATGGTACATATTGGGGGAGTTACTTAAATATTAGGTACAATATCAGATATAAGTTGTGTTATTCTAGGTATACATCAATAATAAACAATAAAATCCAGGTAGGTACATGTAAAATATAAAATAAAATAAAAATATAACATATAAATGTAAGAATGAAAAATAAAAAAAGTATTTTTTTAGGAAAATACAAATTAGCAGTAATAAGCAATAAAATCCAGCTAGGTACATGTAAAATATAAAATAAAAATATAATATATAAATGTAAGAAAGAAAAATAAAAAAATATTTTTAGGAAAATACAAAATACAAAATCGAAGAAATCAACTCAGACTACGTTTTTTAATAATTTTTCGGAATCTGTCCTACCTAAGTCAACCATTTTGTAATTTTAGTACCGAAGGATGATAATTCACACAGTTTAAATTGAGAGGGGATTTTGTTGTATATTTTTGGTCCCAGGTATGAGAAAACTTTTTGATAAGCCGCAGTATTGCTTGTTGGAATAGAAAGGTCGTTTCTGCTCTTACTTCTGGTTTGATGATTATGATCGACTGTTATCGTTTTGTTTATATTTTTGTGGACGCAGATTGTTATTTTTTTTATGTAACACTGTCGAACATCAAGCACATTAAACTCCTTGAAGAGAGCGTCGCTCGAGTATCTGAAGGGTTTCTTCATAATGACGCGTAGAATGGATTTCTGTGCCTTCAGTAGCGGGTATAATATTGTTAATCCTGTTCCACCCCATCCAATGCAACCGTAGGTTATGACGGAGTTACAGAGCCCGTAGTATATTTTTTTAATGTCTTGAGTTTTTTTTAAATTTCTAGCAATGCTATAAATATATAAATAAACTTGCGCACTTTATTAGCTGTGTTTTCAATTTGTTGTTTCCATTTAAGGTGGTTATCCACTATTATACCTAAATATTTAATAGATTTAACACATTCAAGGGTTTCGCATTTACAAGTATGGTTATTATTTCCAAGGCTACACTTAATATTATGTATTGTGAGGTGATGAGGTGTTTTGGGTTGACCTGCAAGGGTAGCGCTAAATGTGAGATATTTTGTTTTTTGTATGTTTAGTGTAAGCAAATTACTGTCCAGCCACTGTTTTACTCTGTTTATACCTGTGTTCGCAAGGTGGTGTGTTTCTTTCCAATCATCTCCTTCAAACAAAATAACTGTATCGTCAGCGAACGTGATAATTTTGCCACCAATGTGTTGGTTACGAAGTTCGTTTATGTATATAATAAAGAGTAGGGGCCCAAGTGTACTTCCTTGTGGTACCCCAAAAGTGTATTTTAGTGAAGTGCTAATAGCCTCGTTAATTCTAGTTTGTTGAAATCTATTAGATATATAACTTTCTATCCATTGAAAAGTTTATATATACGCGATTGATATTACAAAGTTAAGAAAAAATAAAATAAATAGAGATAAAGAAAATTAATAATTATTATTGCGTAGGCAGGGGAAACAATTTCACGACTGGTCGTTTAAAGTTCCCAGAAGGGGTTCTTACGAGTGCCACACAAACCACTCCGTCTTTACCCGGGAATATTTCCTCAACAACTCCCACCGGCCAATAAAGTGGAGACGCATCTTCTTGATGCACCAATACTATAGTACCTACAAGAATGTTATTCGCGGGACTATTCCATTTTTGTCTCATCTGCAGAGAGTGAAGATACTCTATATGCCACTTCTTCCAATAAGATTGAACGAGGTGGTCCAAAAGCTCTTTCCTTTTCAGCAGACTAATGCGTTCCTTAGTCATATCATAAGCGGGCAAATGCTGAATCGGAGAAGACATTAAAAAATGAGCCGGAGTAAGAGCTTCTGGATAATGACAACTGCTTAATAAACATAACGGCCGTGAATTAAGTAAAGCCTCTATTTGTGTCAGAACTGTGAGAAGCTCTTCATAACATAAAAGTTGAGTACCCACATCCCTATACAGATGCGATTTAATGGATTTAATATTTGATTCCCATAATCCTCCAAAGTGAGGAGCGCGAGGTGGAATCGTCTTCCACTCAATTCTCCGAATGTTAAATTCATTGCGAAGGACTTCATTAGTTGAATTTGCCTCCAAAAATGTATGTAAGTCATCAAGACAATTCTTCGCTCCTATGAAGTTTGTCGCATTGTCACTGTACATACACGAAACGGGTCCGCGTCTGGATAGAAAACGTTTAAATGCGTTTAAAAAATTGTCCGTGCTTAGATCTGATACCAATTCTATATGTATAGCCTTTGTCGTTAAACAAATAAATAGACATATATATGCCTTTTGACTTTTTACTCCATGACGCCTAGAAAGGGTTATATTTATCGGTCCGGCAAAATCTACACCAGTATGTGTAAATGCTTTTGCTTCCTGAACTCTAGCTGTAGGTAAATCAGCCATTGGCGGTATAATATTAGAAGGTGCGGTTTTAAAACAGAAATTACATGCATGTACTTGTTTGCGTATTAGGTTTCTTCCCGATAAGATCCAATAACGCTGTCTAATTATAGACATAAGGAGATGAGCACCAGTGTGACAATTCACACGATGGTAAAAATCTATAATTATATCGACAACATGATCCTGTCTTGGCAGAAGTACTGGATGTTTGTTTTTGTTATTTACATACTCGGAGTGTAGGCTTAGGTTATTTTATAGTAATACGCGAATTGGCAATATGGACATTTATTATATTTGTTGGCTATAGTACGTCCTAACTATTGTGCTGGCGGTATGAAAAGAGGGCGAGGAGATGCCTGCATCTCCTTTTATAGTGGGATCACTTGTCTCGCTCTTGCGTTTACGGAAACAGGTGAACCACCCCAAAAACCTCTCTCACATCCTCCCCTACTTAAACTGGAGAATCCTGGCTACATATTTGATTCCTGCAGCTACATATTTCATACATTATTATTATATTTCACATTTTGTACATTATATTTAAAATTAACACAACATTTGTTTTCGTTCCTTCTGTTTCCTTTCTGTCCATTTCGTCCCATCCTCCTCCTCGACTGCGAAGTGCTTTCACCTAGGCCGAAGCCTTCCTTGCCACGGGTTAGATCTGAAACATGGAGAAACAGAATTAGAGACACTTCTATTACGTAACATACCGGAGAGATCTAATTCGTCCGTCGACAATTCCAACGTGTCAGACGCGAATTCCTGGTTATCTTCCTCCTGCCATGAAACATGTAATTCCTTTAGCTGGTCTAAATGCCTTTTCCACACCATATTAGACTTGTTAATTTCTATGAAATATATTTTACTACCTTTTTTATCAACAATAACCCCAGGGACCCATAACCTATTACCCTGAGATCTGAAATCTCTAGTCATTACTTTCTGACTTATATTAAAACCTGATTTAACTCTACCCTTATATTGTCTTTTCTGATTGTTTTGGCTCTGAGTAACCTTTTTCATTACTTTGTTTCGTCGAGTAGAACCTGAACTACCCGTTCTATCCTCAATTTTCCTTGGAATCAGAGAGTCAAATACTGTTCTAATTTTTCTACCCATTAATAATACAGATGGCTCACACCCTGTTGTTGCGTGAACTGTATTCCTATAGTCTGTTAAAAAGTTACCTAACTTTTCTTTATAATCTGAAGGAAATCTATTATGTTTACAAAATTTTTTAAGGAAATTTTTACAAGTCTTTACTGTAGCTTCAGCTTGCCCGTTGCTACTAGGGTGATTAACTGGACTAGTGATATATTCTATCCCATTTTTCTTACAAAAATTTTCAAAATCCTCAGAACAAAAACACGTACCATTATCACTAACTAAAGTTGCTGGAAAACCAAATTGTGAAAATAATCTATGAAGTATTTCGATATTTTCTTTTGAAGACAGACTGTTTACTTCCAGACACTCAATCCACTTTGAAGAATAGTCTACCACCACTAAAAAGTTTTTGTTATATAAACTACCATGATCAATATGTACCCTGAACCATACTTCAGGTTCATATGGCCACACTGCTAAAGAACTCTTTTGTGATTCTGGTTTAATTTCTAAACAATCTCTACAATTTTCCGTTATTTTCTCCAAATCTTGATTAATTTTTGGCCACCAGACAAAGCTTTTTGCAATGCCCTTAGTCTTAAAAACCCCTAAATGAGATCTATGTAACATCTTTAAAACCCCTTGTCTTAAAGACTCAGGTACAACAACCCTATGCTGATATAAAACACACCCATTTATCAAAGACAATTCTAACCTTTTTTCCCAAAAAATTCTAATAAAGTTACCACTTTGTGCCTTTTTTACTGATGCTGGCCAACCTTCGATAAGAAATTTTTTTACTTGACCTAACACATCATCCTTTTCGGTTTCACTTTTTATCACGTCTAAAGACAAATTAAACCCATTATTCTTGAAATAATTAATGTAACCAGACTATATCTCATCTTCACAGCTAACCTTTTCAATCGGACACCTGCTCAGAAAGTCTGAACAATTATTTTTCGATTTTACATATTCAATTTTAAAATTAAACGAACTTAACATAATAGCATACCTCTGTAACCTTGACACGGCAATCTTAGGTATTTCCCTATTTTCACCTAAAATTCTGACTAACGGCTGATTATCCACAGCTAAAATAAATTCTCTGCCGTACAAATATTGATAAAACTTTTTAATCTCAAAAATAATTGCTGTTAAATCGGTTCAAAAAAACATTTCGTTGAACAACAATACTCATTAAGTTTAGATATCAAATCTTCTAACTTAATATCTGTTACCTTTTTCGGAATGCACAAATTAACCAATAAGGAAAAACAATCATCATCATTTTTTTGCGCGTCGATTCTTTCGCGATCTTTCACGATTCCGTAGGCTGCGCCACTGTTATTTACAGACTCGGAGTGTAGGCTTAGGTTATTTTATAGTAATACGCGAATTGGCAATATGGACATTTATTATATTTGTTGGCTATAGTACGTCCTAACTATTGTGCTGATGGTAGGAAAAGAGGGCGAGGAGATGCCTGCATCTCCTTTTATAGTGGGATCACCTGTCTCGCTCTTGCGTTTACGGAAACAGGTGAACCACCCCAAAAACCTCTCTCACAGTTTTCATAAGGTATATTCGCATTTGTTAATCTACCACCTATACGTAACAATCCATTATGATCGACGAACGGGTTTAATTTATATAATATTTAATTCTGTGGAATTTATAACTGTTGAACACGATAACTTCCGCGTAAATCGTAAAATATATACGAAAATTCTTAGCAATTTTGGCCATGAAGAAATTTTTAAAGCAAGATTATATATTGGAGAATTATTCTCTATTGACGTTATCGTGAACGTATGCGACTTTTTTAATTCCAAAGTATTCTCCTCCTGCGCTGAGGGGGAAAAGTTTTGACAGGCCACTCGGACACTGGGTTCGCAGCCCAGGGTGGACCGTGCCACCAAAGAGGATGATCAATTAGCTGAGCGGGCAATAGTCCACGTGATATACAATCACTTGGATTGGTAACTCCATCTATATGATAAAAATGTTTCGCGGGTAAATTTTCCTGAATTTCACTAACTCGATTAGCTACAAAAGTTTGCCATCTGTGCGGGGATGAGTGAATCCAAGAAAGTGCTATTTTTGAATCTGAAAAAGCAAATATATCGTTTATCAAAACGCGATTCTTATATGTATCCATAATAGATCTAACAAGTCTAGATAAAATAAGCGCAGCACACAATTCCAATCGAGCGAGCGAAACTATTTTTAAAGGGGCTACCTTGGATTTCGAACATATCAAATTCATAGTAGCGTTGCCACTCTTATCTGTGACATGAAGATATACTACGCACCCATATGCTTTCGTACTCGCGTCTGCAAAAGCGATAATATTTATCATGCAGTCCTCTTTTACTCCCAAATATCGAGGTAAATTTAAATTAGAAAGCATCGGTAAATCTTCCTTAAATTTGACATATCGAATAACAATACTTTGGGGTAGTTCTTCATCCCATCCCACTTTCTCTAACCACAGCTCTTCTAAAAGTAATTTGGCATATAAAATTACCGGAGCAACCAAACCTAATACATCAAATAAACGTGCTATTGTGGAAAGAATTGATCTTTTACATATAGTTTTCTCCTCCGTGGGACATATCATAAAACGAAAACAATCAGATATCGGATCCCATTTTAGTCCTAAAATGCTACAATTATCCGAGAAATCCATCGTAGCGCGGTGCGACTCTGGTAATTGAGCGAGCAAATGAGCAGAATTACTCGACCATTTAACTAATTCAAATCCTCCAGACTTGAACATCGCCATTTATTCTGTAGACAAAGTGACGGCTTCACTTATAGTATTTACAGAATATACAAAATCGTCCATTTATAAATCATTCATTGCAACTTCTGCGGCTTTCGGGTGACGCTTTCTTTCATCGCTCGCTATCTTTCTTAAAGTTCGCATCGCAAGGAACGGTGAACAATTTAACACAAAAGCTAGCGAATTAAATTGATAAACTCCAATTTCTTCATTTTCGTGAAATGTATAAAGAATTTTTTGATATTTACGATGGCTTTCCGTTACCATTATACGTAAATACATTTGCTTAACATCTGTGGTCAATGCTATAGCGAATAAGCGAAATTTAATAAAAAGCGTAAATAAATTAGATTGCAAGTTTGGACCAGTATACAAAATATCATTAAGTGACAACCCTGAACTGGTCTTTGTACTGGCGTCTAATACAATACGAGTTTTAGTTGTTGCTTTATCTTTACGAATTACTGCATGATGAGGAATGAAATATCCCTCATCAACATTAGATGAAGACGGAACTTCATACCTTATATATCCCTTTTCCAGATATTCAGAAATTACTTCATTATAACTCCGATGCAATTCTGGCGACGTATTAAATTTCCGTTCTAAATATTTATATCTGCGTTGCGCGACACTGAGCGAATTTCCTAAATTATTAGGATCTATCTTAAAAGGTAAAGATACAATATACCTTCCCGAGTCATCCCGTTGGACGGACTCGACGTATATTTTCTCACATTCCGCGTCTTCAGCACTCATCAATGACTTAATAGGCATGTCTTCCATTGTCCAAAATTTGGTTAACGCATTGTATAAATCCATATTGATTATGGGGCCGAATGTCCACGAAACGTCCGGCGTACACTTAGGTATATCACCCATTACAATATATCCGAATACCGTTTGTATAGCGGGTGGTGCATTCGTATTATGTTTAGATAAAACCTTATTTCAAAGCATAATATATGGAAATAACTGAGCACCTAATAAAATATCAACATCGGAAGGAACGTTCTAATTTTCATCCGCTAGATTTAAACCAAGTAAATGCTCACATGACTTTGTGTCAACATATTGTGTAGAGAACTTGTCCGTAATTTTCTCGACCACTAATAGGCTTATTTTATATTTATCTTCTGAAACACGAGATTTAATTGTTAATGCAACATGCCCCAAAATTGGTGTCTCCACTGAACCAACACTTTTAATAACTGAATTATTTAAAGGAATTATTTTAAGATTCAATTCATTACAAGTATTTAAACTAATCAAATTTTGTTGCGAGGCGCAATCAATTAAACACCTGACGGTTACTTGATTATTTTTAGTGTCGTAAGCGTATAACTGAGCGGTTGACAATAATACATTCGTAGCTAAATTACCCACAGTAAAATCATTATGATGTTTATTCCTTGTTATTAATGTGACAGCTTCGTTTTTCGAATGACTTTCGTTGTGCACCGTACCGTCAAAATGCAAAACGGTATGGTGACGTTTTTTACAAATTCTACAATCCGATTTAGATGAACATTTTACCGTCTTGTGTTTATCACTTATGATGATATTACAATAAATATAATCAAAGACTCTATAAATATTATTGGCGAATCGATGGTTCAAATTATCAATGAATCTTTGAATAGTGGAGTATTCCCCAAAACTTAGAAGACATCTGTAATAACTCCCATCCCAAAAATTGATAACCCAAAAAAATTTGACGACTTTAGGCCGATCAATTGTTTACCCAAATATGAACAAATACTGGAATACATAGTAAAGGAGCAATTAACTGAATATATTGAGGCCAAGCAGATATTAATTCGACAACAATCTGGTTTTAGAAATAAATGTTCTTGTGAAACTGCTATTAACTATGTAATAGATGAGTGGAAAAATTTTAGAGATAAAAAAAGTAAAATTATTGCAGTATTTCTAGACTTAAAGCGGGCATTTGAAACAATCGACAGAGATAGATTAATAAAAAAATTAAGTAATATTGGAATTAATGGTAAAGAAAATAAGTGGTTTGTTGATTACCTATCAGAAAGAACACAAGTAACAAAATATGGGAGTATAACATCTGAACCACATAGTACTAACAAAGGCGTTCCGCAGGGTTCTGTCTTAGGTCCATTGCTGTTCATTATATACATGAATGATATTATCAAAGTGTTAAAACATTGTGCAATTAAACTATTTGCTGATGATACATTGTTATACATAGCCAGTAAAAATTTACAGGACGCCATTGAAAAAATGCAAATTGATTTAAATAATGTAACGCTGTGGCTAAACCAAAACAAATTCAAATTGAATGTTACGAAAACTAAGTTTTTAATTGTGGATAACTTAGGTGGAAACGAGCAGGCAACACTAAAAATTGATAACGAAAGCATAGAAAGGGTTAGAAGTATTAAATATCTGGGTGTGATATTGGATGATAAATTAAAATTCGACGAACACTTAGAATACATAACAAAAAAAATTGCTAAAAAAGTTGGATTCCTAAAAAGGATCAGAAATAACTTGGATCTCAAGACAACGCGCCTTGTCTACAATTCTATTGTAACTCCGCATTTAAATTATTGTTCTAGTGTATTATTCCTATGTAACGAAGCCCAAAATAATAAACTACAGGTTATACAAAATAGGGGGATGAGGATGATTTTAAAATGCAACATTTTTACAAGAGTTAAAATTATGTTACAAAATTTAAATATGATGACAACCAAACAACATATAATATATAATACATTAACAATGATTTATAAACTTAAAAATAATATGCTCCCAAATTATCTGAAGAGTACTATTATGTTTCAAGAAAATGTTCACAATTATCCTACGAGAAGACGCGGAGACTTTAGGCTTCCCAAAACTAAACTTTCGTGCACACAAAATAGCGCATTTTATAAAGGGCAAAAACTCTATAACAGTCTGCCAAATGCCGTAAAGGAAGCCTCAAGTCTCAGCAATTTTCGTAGGATGTGTGCATTATATGTAAAAAAAAATTTTTGATTACTCACCAATGTTATTCTCAGGTCTTGTTCTTTTTTAATGTATTTTTGTATAGTTATCTTTTTTATTTGGTATTCTTTTTTTTAAATGTAGTTGTGAATATTCCTGTACCTACTTCGTAAATTGTATTTTTTATATTTTCCTACTAGATGTATGAAAATATTTACATGCATCTAAATAAAAAATTCAAAAACAAAAAACTTAAACAGTTTACACATAAGTTATTTAATTTTACAAACTGAAAGCGAGCCTTTGGCCTCAACTCATTAAATTGTTCACATTTAAACAATTCAACATGATCGCTTCGATTGCATTTGCGTAGTACGATTATTATCAAACGACTTCGGTTCAACCACAGCGAAAGAATGCGAAACCTTATTTTTATTATTATTAACTTTACTTTCTGATCCGGTTCGTTCAAGAATTTTAACATGCGAACGAATATATTCTATTAAATCGGTATATGTAGGTATCTCTTTCTCCCGCATGGACATTTCGAAATATTGTTCAGGTAAAAGGTGACTAGCACGCGCTTGTCTTCATATTTCTTTTCGAGAGCATTCCAGATTACAAAATAATTTTTTTCATTATGCAGTACTCCGGCAAACACCGATAATGCCTTTCTTTGGAGTTTTCCTATCAAATATTGCATCTTTTGCGACGTATTCAAATTTTCATTAGAGTGGATGTTTAATTTAAATGCTTCATAAAATACCGACCAATTCTCTTGATTTCCATCGAACGATGGCATATCAATCGCTGAAAGCTATAATTGGGACTTATTTAATTTCTGCGTACCACCTAAATCTTGCTTCGCCACAATACTTTCGCGTATACTAACTAAAAAGCAGTACTTATTTTCGAATTTATTCCGTAAATCGAAATTTATATTATAGTTTGGATCCTTTTTCAATTGAAGTGAAAGAAATTCATCACAATACGTGTTAAATTGTGAATAATATGTAGCTATATTAACCGTTTGTTTAACGAACTCATCCGAACTCCTTGTCTCCCTATCTGCAATAATTTTCGCTTTCTCGTATAACTCATTGAGACGATTATACATCAAATTAATCTTAGATTCTAGTAATTTGATTTTAACTAGATCCTGAGCCTGAGTACCATCACTCGTCGACATGATTAATTCTATGTAGGAATTTTAATGCAACAATAATTACAAACGTTTGTCAGTGACTTAACTAACTTGACTTTGTTAAGTCATGACTTAACAAAGTATGATAAGCAAATAATATTTATTTGCAGGTTAAATATATTAATTTTAAATACCCCGTTGGTAATCCGACTTGAAAGAACCAAAAATGGTGTCGCGAAACTGCGACTCCACTGTTAATTGGCGGTAAATGCTGCAGAGCAAAGCCCACGCAGCCCTCGAAGGACCAGTCCCGAAACTACGTGAAAACGCTAAGTTATACGGGACGATTGAATAGTATACACTCGCAAAACCTGATGGATAGTCAGCCAATAGTTCAGATCTGGGCTTTTGGAAAATTAGATAAGCCCAGACTGGAATAAGGAAAATAGAACTCACCGTTGCAGATGGGGCCCCGCTGATCTCCAGTTTGGTGTACACTTTTCACTGTTTAAAAATTCGCAATATTCTTACAGTAAGAGGTTACGACACGTGCGCCCTGTCTGAGATGTTATTTTGTTCTGAGCAGGAAAGCACACTGTCACCTCTCCAAAGTTGAGTATTTCTTGCAACAATTTTTATGGTGACATTTGGGAAGGAAAGATTAGGTAGGTGGGATAAATTCAGGATTTTGACATATCTACCCACCAAGTCTGCGAATGCAATACCCAATTAATCCCATATAAAGATGCGCAAACACTGAGTGTTTTAAATTAAGTGCTAGTCTTTTATTAATTTAAAAAAATAGTGTAGTCGAAATAAATCTACTCGTAAAAATTATAAAATTTAGGAAGAATCAAGTGATATAATGAAAAGAGTGCGATAATCAAAGTGTTGTTGGTGTAGCAAAATAAAAATAAAAAACAGTGTTTAATAATAATTACCGATTTAACTAAATGGATAAAATTAACATCAGAATAATTCGGCTAAATAATTTACAATTGGGCGGCACATTCCTACCACAAAGAAAAAGTAATTAAAGTCCTATATCATAAATAAAAGAATTACACAACGTTTGATGGAGTTTAAATACAACATAGATACGAAAATATTTACGTTCAAGGTCGTAAATAGCGTATTAATTAGTTAAGTACATGTATCTCTAAAGATATGTAGTACAAGGGAGCTTTAAGTAGCTTTCTGTAGTTATCAAAGAAAATAAGGGTCCAATTTTCGTGAAGGCTTGTGTGACGTAGGGGAGGAATTTTCCATCCCTACCACACACATGCAAAGCCTTAAAATTTAAATATCGATCAGAGCCAAGAGAAAAGTAAAAGAAAATTATATATAAGAATAATATAAAGGGAGAAGAATTTTAAAATATCACGACTGGTGCCAAGTGCCCAGGAGTAAATTAAAAATAAAATAAATCAGCGAAGAAAAGAAAAGCGAAAATATCACAACCTTACCAGTTTGGATTTATGCCAGGTAGAAGTACATTTTCTAACTTGATTATTTATGAAAATTTTATAACCAATGCTTTTAAAGAAAAAAAAACAATAGACTCTGTCTATACTGATTTTAGTAAAGCCTTTGATTCAGTTTCCCATAAAATTCTCATTTGGAAATTAGAAAAGCTTGGTATACGTGGCAGTTTATTAGCCTGGTTTGAAAGCTATCTTACTGGAAGACAACAAATTGTTAGAATAAAATCCTCATTGTCAGAAAAAATTTATGCAACAAGGTTCCACGGGTTTCACACCTTGGCCCAATATTATTTATCTTGTTTATAAATGATCTTACAAAAATATTTCATGATGTATTTATCTTACTTTTTGCTGATGACCTCAAAATTTTTAGAATAATTCAAAATATTTACCATTGCAACATTCTTCAAGATAATATCAACAAATTGTTAATTTGGTATAATGAAAATAGACTTTACTTAAATATCTCAAAATGTCATATAGTTAGATTTTCTCGAATAAAAAATCCAGTGAACTTCAATTACAACATTGATAACAATACTCTGGAGACATTAACACAAATTAAAGACTTGGGCATCACTTTTCAATCTAATCTTTCATTTGTTAACCACATAACAGAAATCTCTAATAAGGCCTTAAAAATGTTGGGATTTATAACTAGGCTAACTAGAAATTTTTACAATATTAAGTGTATTAAACTGTTATATTTTGCATATGTTAGAAGTCAACTTGAATACAATTCTCCCGTCTGGAACCCATATTACAATATACATGTACAAGCTGTTGAAAGAATACAAAACAAATTCTTACGTTTTCTTAATTTTAAAATGGGTACTCCAGCAATTATGTTGAACTACAATACTATTTTGAATGATATGAATATGCTCAAATTGTCAGACAGAAGAACTTTCACTGATTTGGTATTTCTGTACAAAATTCTAAATGATTTAGTTGACAGTCCGATATTGCTCGAATTGATAAGCTTCCGGATTCCAATATGTAATACTAGAAGTCAGGATTTATTTCAGTGCAGTAATTCTGGAACTAACTACCATATGTATTCCTCTTTGCCCAGAATACTAATGGAGGGAAACAATTATACCAAGTCAGTGGACAGTATTGTCACATAGTTCGACCCAGAGTGACGTGCGTTCGCACGAAAACTCAAGTTTAATAAAAAATGGATGTACTAACATTAATAGAAAACATTAAAAGTGAACTAAAAAACATTTCAACCGTAAAGGACACAAAAATTAGAAATAACCTGGAACAAACGATTCAACTACTAGAAGAAGCATGGAAACGGGAAAAAAACCATTTCCAAGAACAAATTATTGAACTACAAAAAAAAGTAATCATCAAGCTGGAAAAAAATTATGAACAAAAATCCTACGCAATGGTTCTAAAAGAAAGAACTGTTCAAATCGAAGAACCCAAATTTGCAATCTTAATCACCGCTGAAGGCAAAGAAACATCCGAAGACATAAAGAGTATTATCACAAAAACAATAAAAGCGCCTAACCTAGGAATCGGAATAAGTGGAATAAAAAAAGCAACAAACAATAAAATAATTATGACTTGCTCGAATAAAGAAGATGCTGAAAAACTGAAGGTTGAAATAAATAAAAATAAAAATGGAATATCTGCAACAGAATTAAAAAAGAAGAGACCATGTATGATTATTAAAGGTGTCGGAGGCGAATATAACGAAGATAATTTTCTAAATGATCTTATTTTACAAAACAGTGAACTAAACGATATAACAAATGAATCCATTAAAGTAATGAAAATATTAAAAAATAGAAAAAGTGATCAACTCCGTAACATAATAATTGAAACAACAGGACCAATCCGAAAAATACTACTAGAAAAACAAAGAATTAACAATGGATTTGTCCGAGCGCATATACAGGATTGCGACCCTCTGATGCATTGCTACCACTGCCTTGGATTTGGACATACATCCCTTAAATGTCTAAATAAAATGAACAAACCCAGATGCGTACATTGTGCAAAGAACCACAAATTTAGCGAATGCGAAAAAAATAAATACAGTGTCAAATGCTACAACTGCGACAAAAACAACAATTTATTTGGAACAAAAAATAATACTCAACATAGTGCAAATAGTGAAATATGTACTTACCGAAAAAGAATGTCTATTATAGCACAACAACGAATTGATTATGAGTAAGTTATGGACGATTTTCTAATTGAGGAAATTGATAAATTAACAGATGTTTCACAGTATATTTGCGACGATTCAAAACAATGTAACAAACTATTAAAAAAAATCCCAAATGTTTTCATTGTTCTGCACCAAAACATCAGAAGTTTGCAAAAAAATCTGGATGAATTTGTAATAACACTAAACCTTCTCGAAATATTACCGGACATAATTGTTTTAACAGAAGCACACTTAAATATAAATAATGCTGCCGCACTGTACGACATCCCTAACTATACATATTATTCGTCCAAAATGCATATTAATAAGAACTGTGGTATTGCTGTTTTCATCTTAAATAAACACAATAACGTCACAATCACAACATGAAACTAGCGAACTGTCTAAAACTGAACTTAAAAGTAAATGAAGTTATATACAATATTATAGCTATCTACCGCACACATGGATCAAATCCAAACAGTTTCATTATAGAACTGGAACATTTATTGCTACAACTAAAAGGTACTTGTAACGTTGTCACAGGCGATTTTAACCTGAACATTTTGAAAGAGGTAAGCGGTAATCTAAAGGAAGATTATATAAATGTAATGACATCGCTAAACTATAAATCATTTATAAATAATCCAACACGGAATGTCAGAGGACAAATTCCTTCCTGCATTGATCACATATGGTGCAACTCAAATAACAATGACAAAAACATGTCAATATTATGGAAAACCAGCATAACCGATCACTACACCTGTATATTTGTTACCAACATTGATAAAAGAAGTACCAACTCTAATACAACTGACAAAAAAAAATATGAAAAAAAAAAATTTAAATATGGAAATTTTAAGAACAAACCTTAAAACGGAAACCTGGGCATCCATATTTGAATCGGAAAATCCAAATACCTGTGCTGAGAATTTCGAAACAGTTTTCCAAAACCACATAAACCTATCCACACAAATAATTGTTTACAAACCAAAATCTAAGCACAGATTAATAAAGCCATGGATAACTCATGGACTAGTGATTTCAATCAGAAATAAAGAAAAATACTACCACCAGTGTAAAAAATTCCCAAATGATGAAAAAATCGCCACTTTCTACAAGAAATACCGAAACAAACTTGCGCTTTTAATTAGACTGACAAAAGAAAAATATTTTCGTGATAAAATAAAAAAATGCTGGTCAAGACAGCAAAGAGTTCTGGAAAATCATCAATACAATAACGAACAAAAGCACAAAACAAAAATTATCAAATGAAATTACTCATCAAGGAATCAACATCAACACCGAAAAAAATCCAAAACTTTGTGGTAATATTTTTAACGATTATTTTGCAAATGTAGGCTCTAATCTTGCTTGTAATATTACACCAAACAATAGACAGACTCCCCAACCAGAGCAGAACTCAAATTTTGAAGAAGGTTTTCACACATTTGCTTCAGTAACTCAAAAAGAAGTTGAAAACGCCGTATTAAGTTTAAGGGGATCAGCAAGCCCTGGCTATGACAACATAACTGTACAAACATTGAAAGCCGTACGTGAGATAATCAGCAAGCCAATTGCACATATAATAAATGTTAGTTTGAAGAAAGGTATATTCCCGAACAACTATAAGAAAACTATTGTCATCCCTGTTTTTAAATCTGGAGACGAAAAAAATATTTCCAACTATCGTCCCATAGCACTCACATCAAACATAGCAAAAATCTATGAAAAAATTGTTAAAAAACAACTTAACAACTACATAAAATCAAAGAAGATAATGAGCCCAAACCAGTTTGGATTTAGAGACAATCTCAGCACTCAAGATGCAATTGCTAAATTAACTTCAACAATAATACAAAATTTAGATAATGGAGAAAAGTGTCTTGGTATATTCATCGACCTACGCAAGGCATTTGATAGCATATCACACTCCAAACTCAATGAGAAACTCATGCAAATTGGTTTGGACGGAACAGTACTGTCATGGTTCCAAAGTTATCTAAAAGAGAGATTTCAATACGTCAAAATAAATGATACCCTAAGTGAACCCAAAACCTCATCATTTGGTATACCGCAAGGAACTGTCATCGGTCCAATCCTTTTTATTATATATGTTAATCAAATGTTCACTCTTCCCATAGTTGGAGATATCATATCTTATGCAGACGACACAGTAGTTATCACTAAAGGGAAATCATGGGAGGAAACGATGATTAAAGCAAATATAAATATAAACATACTCAAAACATGGTTTGACCTAAATTGTCTCTCACTAAATACAGAGAAAACTTATTTTATTCCATTCTCTTTGAAAGAAAAAAATGTCGAGAACAATATAACTATTAAAATCCACTCATCACAGTGTGAAAATAAAAAGGAATGCAACGATGACAATTGCCTACAAATAACATGCAAAAATAGTATTAAGTATCTGGGTGTCATTGTAGACAAACACTTAAAATGGAACGAACAAGTCGAAAATACGGTAACCAGAGTAAGAAAACTTATTTACATATTAATTAGATTGAGAAACATTCTATCATCTAGTATGATTAAAACTGTTTATTTCTCTCTTGCCCAATCTATTCTAGAATATGGTATAATCGGGTGGGTGGGAACTTTCAAAACTAACCTCCAATCTGTAGAAAGGGTACAGAGGTTGATTCTAAAAGTTATCACACGAAAACCATCTTTATTTCCAACAATACAACTATTTAATTCTTTTAGGGTACTCAGTTTAAATAAAATTTTCAAAAAGAACACACTGTTACAAACACACAAAGATCATTTTAATTCTACAACAACAATCACAAAAATAAGTACCCGTTCAAGATCACGTGGTAATCTAGAAATCCCTAAATTTAATACGAGTGCTTTTCAACAACATTATACTTATCAAGGCATAAAATTTTTTAATGCCCTACCATATAAAATCAAATCCGAAGAAAATTATAAAGTCTTTAAATCACTAATAAAACAACTGCTTGATCAACCAAACACTAATTATAAGTTTTAATTTCAAAGAAAGAATTTCTACGTATATTTTTTGATTACAATGTACTAATTAGTAAAAATTGATCAAGTCTTAATCATAATTTTATGTACTTTATTTCAAAATTAATCACTTAACTCCATCATTAATTAACAAAAAATAAATTATAAATTAATGTAGTCTTATTGATTGCACATATCCTCTTAAAATATTTCATCAACTTTTGAACTGAAATGTAAGCGATTATTGTCGTAAAATAACATTATGTACCTACTCCTGCAATATTATCAGTTAATCCCATTGTCAGAATCAACTATATGTACTTACCATCTCAACACCTACCTATTAAGAGAAATGCAATAATATTATTTTTATTTTTACTACTTCTATTGTATATTATTACTTTTAAAATATCTATACTACATGTATATCTAATTTAGCAACTGCTACGTTAGTATATTTCTTTATTTAATATTTGTTTTTTATTCATAAGTTTTATTTGTTTCTTAATTTAAATATATATATATATATATATAAGTATATCTTATTTTTTATCTTTTTTCTGTAATGACACGACTCGCCCAATTTAAACACGAGAAATTTTTTCTGTTTTAAATTGGGTAGATTCATTAACAAGAAATTATTTTATTTGTAATTATTTTTAAGAACCATGTATTTTCCTTATGTAAATCTGTTATATGTATGTATATTTCAAATAAAAAAAAAAAAATAAAAAAAAATCTTCAATTTATCTTTAAACAAATATAAAATATTGTTACGAAGGCAGTTCAGTTATGTACAATAAATACTGTGTATTTCTTACTATTCATATGTAAAAGCCCCGAAAAAAGGGCGTAAAAAAAAAAAAAAAAGTGGTCAAGTTTCCGACAAAATAGTCGTTTTTAGTGTCTTCATTAGGATTTTTTCATTGACCTCTTTCAGCCATATTTTTATTCTTGATTTGTAGTCATTAGAATTTTTTTATTAGTTTTATGTCTTGGGAGAGGATGTTATGGAGTTTTACTGCAAAGTACGGGTAGTTTCTTTGTCCGACTGTGGTTTTCTAACTTGGAATGTTTTTTTATGTAATTTTTATTACAATGCCCAGTGAAGTATAAGCAAAGGATAGTTCAAATTCATTTTGCAACTTTGTGAAACATGTGATTTTTTGGGCATTTTCCAATATTTTAAAATGATACTTAAAAGAATTGAAAATCGATTCTTTCTCAGATAGCGATAGTTTAATTATTTTAGATATGCTTTAAAAAATTAAGATGAAGTGATCGTTTGGGCCCGTAATACGCAAAACAAATATGAATAAATAGTTTCGTCTGTAAACAAACACAAACTTCCAAGAAAGGCTAACAAATATAATCTTGGTTTAAATTACGCCTTCAATATTATATTTATAAGGTAAGCCTTTCTTGAAAGATATTAGTTTCTTTATGTACAAAACTATGTATTCATATTCATATTGCGAATGTGCGAGAAAAATAATTAATTCATCTTAATATGTTAAAGCATAACTTGCAAAAAAATTTTATTCCTTGAAATAATTTATATTTTGCCATCAAGGACAGAGCAGATTATGAATTCTTAACCTGACTTATACATATTATCACCTTAACCTCCACAAAAAATATCTTCTCTACTGCATCCACCCTCTGTTGGATTAAACTGAAACCAAATCAATTTAAATTTTCAGGATTCAAGCACAAGCAATAGAGGTTATATAAAATTTCCAGAGATGGCTCTGATCAAGGAAAATTCCGAAACACGCGTATTAATGTACATTTTCTCAATTCATAAGGTTCTGGTTTCTTTCGTCTGTGATTCTGCTACACATGTGTTCAGTTGAAAGGGCTTACATTTTCTGTCGATAGATGGAGAACTTATCGAAATTATGTTTAAATATTAATAAAAAAACATTATTATAGAAATCTTAGGGAATATTTCACCACCCTCTTGATAGGTTTTCCTTGGGATGACGTATATTTTCGACTTATTTATAAATTACAAGTTTACTATTCGGTACTAGAACCTACGAAAATTCCCGTTCTGTCGGATAAGTTAGCCGAGTTTTCTACCTATTATTTTTATTTATTTGTTACCATGGATAAGTTACTTTGACAGCCTACCGATAGGATGGCGAAAGAAAATAACCCGGAAATATCGCAGTTGTATTTTAATATTTTTAATAAAATGTAAATTACAATATTTTACAAGCTGTCTTCAAAAATCATAGAAATGCTCAAGAATTTCGCAGCTGTAAATTTCTGTTTGCGGTTTGAGTGAGAAATTCCATTGACAATCTTTTTCAAATAATCATTATTGGGTTGTTGTAATAAGAAAATGAAGTGATGAAAAAATATTGTCTGAGCAATGCTGAATCGCATGCAAAACACTTTCTCTGAATTGCAGTTTTTTACGTTAACTCCACACGGAAGACCAATAAAAAAGAAAATAATTTTCCTCGGTAAAATAATCTTTCAAGAAAATAATTTTCCCGTCATCTTTGGGGAAGTTATGTAGAGGGGCTTTTTGTGAAATGGAAGGAGTGAACTTGGATCTTGAAGAGACCCGCGTTGTAGGAGGGAGGAAACACATATGTAGATTTGAAGAAATTTTATTTACCTATTCAAACAAAAATTTTTAAACTATAACGGCGCTATTGCTAACTTGAAAAACACTCAAAATGATTTTACTTATTTTTTTAATTCTTCATTTTAAAATCCATTAAACTATCAAAGCAGTTTGTCAGCAGATTAATTTTCAATAATCATTGTAACACTAAGGGCGTATTTAATCAACCCCTTGACAGCTTATCCACAAGAAAAATATACGTATATTTTCGATTATATTTATAAAGTTAGATTTTATTAATCGGTAATTGAACCTACGAATTGTGGCCACATATCGGATAAGTTAGCTAAGTTTTCTGATTATTACGTTATCCTATGGAAAAGCTATCAAGAGGATGGTGAAATATCCCCTAAAGCACTTTTTTTCAAAATAAAAACAAATATTCCCCAGTTACGAATAACTCGACAATATTTGAAAATCTTCTACTTTCACCACAGAAAGCAGAAAATGTTGCTTGTGTTGTGATGGAGGACTTAGCCAGCCGAAGAATTGAACACCCGACTCCCGCATGGGACCCAAACGCGATGTTAACTCAGTCACTGACCGATCATATACAGAAATGCTTTTGTAAACTTTAAGAACTTTCTGCTTTTTCAAATATATTTTCATAATATATAAAATTACAATTAAAAGATTATTTGTGTGTTTGATTAAAATTATTTTCCTTTGTAAGGTAGGTACCTACCTACTACCTAATCATTGTCCATCGCGGCTGGACGAAATTTTGCGAGGAGTATGAACATTCGAAATATCGTGAGTTTCAACTGCTTAACGATTCTGCATTTACCATAGACATTTATTTTGTTGTTTAAGGCAATTCACCATAAGAATAGACATTTTCAACGTCACTTACAGTTTAACAGCCAACCTTTGACGCATGACCTACGCCCTAGCACGGTCGTTTGATTAGCTTAAATTCTCATCGTTCCCTAGGACAACTGCTGATGGCCAACGTACAAACCACAGTTGACGTAGAATGTTCTAAGTACCATTAGTCTGTTGTGAACTGTTATTTATTCGTTGGCGATCTGAAGTCATGCTAGAGAACGATGAGTTACCGAAAGTTATCGATATAATGCTTATCGGTCGACCGTGCTAGGAGTCCTGTTATACTCACATACCTTACCACATTTACCTCACGTACCTAAAAAGGAAATCTTCTCCGTAATATTTATATTGATGCTTAACCATTTTATGGAGAACGTGAATAAATAAATAAATTTAAGTGTGATTGTATCATTTCCCGAAGCCCAAAATCAGTCAAAGACAATAAAATACTAATGTAAACATTTTAGTATTTAAAAGGGAAACACTTATTATTAACCCTCTGTAAGTAAAAAATGTTATCTAATAGGCCTCCTACATTATTTTTTCTCCGGTTTAGGGAAATATTCTAAGACATTCCGTATTTTTTTAATCGTATTTTTGAAACCCTGGCGATTTTTTGAAAATTTCAATCTGAAAAATCGGACGATTTTTTATAAACCAGAAAGACGGGACATAATTTTATTGGTGCGAAAAAACGATAATTACACAGTCGAAAATCATTTTTAAAAAAACTACGTATTTCAAACGAATATCAAAGGAGAATAACGAGGCATACCAAAAATATTACATCTCATAAATATTTTTTGCCTTGGTCCATCTTATTGATAATTAATCATTATAATGTTCAAAGTCTACGTACGACCATATCCAATGTAATAAACTTGTACTTGTAAATTATAATTTAAATGATATATTTAAAAATTTGATTTTGTTAAAATCAGCACCATTACCATTATATTTATGACAGGTACAGAAGGCATAATATGTACGGGTTTCTCTTCGTTACATCTGTCAAGACGTCAAACCAAACGATAAGTTCGCAGAGTATAAACAATAAATCTAGTGAATTGTAAATGTCAAATTCAAAAATTCGCCTGATACAAAGTGTTGCCATATAAAAAAAATACAAATCAGTGTGGAATTTTACAAAATTAATTGAATATTTCTGAGACGGAACATTTTAATGCAGTAACGTCACGAGCCAAAAAAACGGATCATTTATTTATTTAAAAAAAAACTATAAATTTCTAAACATTTTCGTAATCTTAGTAAAAAAAATCTATCCACACGATTTTTTCGAAGTCATTATAAAATCCACGCAAGTGACCTATTGAGCCATCGAACTTTTCATCCTAAAATTTCAGGTAAAAAGACGCCGTTTCCGGTAATAATTATTATTTAGTGACTATTTATTACATGAATCAATGTTTTATTTGTTTTTAGTGCTTTACCTCGCGGAACCATTACTTTGACAGGATATCTTCAGACGGAATAGATTCGCTCTGTCCACTCCCGTTTGGCTTCAAAATGATGTATTTTTCCTATGGGGAAGAATCGAAAAAATGCTTCTCGACATGGTTTAGCTTTGTTTAATAACAATATTAGAATAAAAGGGTACTTTCCAACAATGTTTTTGCCTTTCCCGTCAAAATTTTCTCACCTTATTCATCCAAATGGGCTGCCGTAGTTACACCGGTTTAAGACAATAGAGAACTCCAGTCCATTTTTTTTTTTTTTTTAATGAATAAAAACCTTCAAACTTAAATAACTGCATTTTTATTTTTATTTTTATAGTTAGTTTTAATAGTTAAAATAATTGTCAAAGTTTTAATTTTTCTAGACCATCAGAAAAGCACCATATCTTTGGTGGATTGTTAATATGATGATATGGTCTTCACCCACCGATAGTTTATTAACCTTCAAGTTGTCATATTGAATCAGTGATGTTATGTCGAGGGAAATTTCCCTATATCTAGGGGAGAAAAATATTTTTTAGGGATAAGGGAAATCAGGACAAAACCTAGGGAAACTTCGAACTCTGGCAAAATGTTTATTACATATGACAATATTACTGGTATTTTTATATATATATTATATACGTATACATATATATTTTTTGGAATACCTATGAATCTTAATTATTGTTCATGTACTTACATGCAATGTTATTTTTAACACTGACAACTCAAAATGATATTATATGTATCTAAAAAGATAAATGGGACCTCTGAAAAAAAATTTAATTTATGTTTTAAGTTCTGTTTTTTCGGTGATTGTGGTTAATTTTTATTTTGCAAAGTGTTTTTTTTTTATTTGGAATTCAGTTTCTAATTCAGTGGTGAGTGCATTCGTACTTTTAAATTATTACTTCACGTAGCAAAAAGTGTTTTATTTGGAAAAGCACAGTATTATTAGTATATTTACCAAGTTCCGATATCTTTCCAATTAATTAATCATATTAATTAACATATAACAGGATTAGTGTTACACAATCAGGTGGCTACGTAGGTAATTGCGTAAATGTGAAATTCTAGGGAAATTTCACTTCGAAATCTAGGGAAATAATTTTTTTGGGCAGAACATCCCTGTTTTAAATGATAAACAATATGGCGGAATCATGAATCATGAGGCTACTATGACAATTAGGTGTGAGAAATCGTTTTTTATTCAAGATTAACTGCTTTTAATATTGGAAAACATTGGTAAAATGTCCACATTTCACCGCTACTGTTATTGTATTTAATCAAAGTGCAATATAAAAACAATAAATCTCTCTCTTTCATTGTTAATACATGTGACATCGTGTTTTGTGTTGGGCGTTACTTTGTAGGTACATTGTTTTATGTATAACACATACAGAAACTGGTATTTATACCTAATACTGATCATGACGATTGTGTGTATAAAAAGCCCTTGATACTAAAAAGAATTTGAAAATACGATCGATGTATCGTCAAGCAAATGTCAAATATGACAATAGGCAAAATTTGTTGCAGATTTTCCGCAAATATAGCCCCTTTCGTAAATTGTTGAGGGCCTAAATTATGTTTCAATAAACACAATAACTATTATTTATCTAAATCTCTATAAACAGTATGAAAATAAACCAAAAACACGAAATGTTGAATTGCGTATGTGCACTTGTCATTTCAAATGTCAATACAATACAATAAACGCGATCACCAGGTGACAGTGGGTGAGTGTGACGCGTGACGTCACCATTCACCATTTCAGTAATGCCAACTTAACGCTGTGTTTTCAGGAGAGGTTGAAAAATGCACTTTTTAATAATTTTTTAAAAACTCTGCGTTTAATATTATGAAATAAAAGTTATATATTCAGAATCAGCGTTTATTGGTCTATATAAACATATTTTTTTAAAGCCATAATATTTTTCACTGGAGTTCCTTATTGAAATATTTGTGCAGTAATAACGAAATATAAGATAATTGAGGTGAGGGCCATTAACCAGCCAGTGGCCGAGAATTCATACTTCAGCGAAAGATATTCTTACGATCTTACAAGGCGGTTCCACTGAGAAAGATTAATTATTATCCGTTCCAGCTTTTTTAAATAATAACTCAATATCGATTTTATTTCACTCAAAATTTGCTTTAATTTATACCTACATTAAAAAATGCTGAAAGGCGTGATGATAAAATTATAAAAATTATGTCCTTTTTGTAATTATTTTTTGATCATAAGTATTTATAATTTTTCAATGATGTCTAAGCAAAATAAGAATGTAAAATTTTTTAAATATGTACATTAGTTTTTAAGACCGTTAATAAATAGACAAACTGAACTATTTTCGTCACAAAACACGTCTGCGGATCTGTTTTTAAATGGTTTTATTAAAACTAAAATTGAAATTCTAAAACATAGCTTTCCCAGATAATTTATTGATTAATTTTACTGCATGATTATGTGATTTGAAATGTGTGTTGTATAATACAACATTTTGTTTGAAAATTTAACAAATCTGCCAACGACCTGCGGTAAAACCTTATTGTACTAAAAATAAACATATTTTCACAAAATTTAAAACATAACTTTACAGGATAAAAGAACAGTCTTTCGAAGTCAATTAATAATTTTGTTGTGGAAAATAGTCAATACGTCTAAAATTTGATTTAAAAATGACATATTTATAAAAAAAGTTCATTAGATTTGAGGATGTGATCTGAAATCTTTATATGAATATTAGTTAGGTGTCTTATATATTTCGTTTTTTGTATATTTTTATTCGAGAGGCGAGAATGGGAACCGCCGTCCAGGGAACCATTTTTGAGCAACATCTCTGCCATAGATCACCCCAAGTGGTTCGCTACCTAGTTTGGTGATAGGGGTACCCGGGTTCTTGGGGTGAGGTTTGTCTTTTTGGCGGCGGAAGATTCTGTCCACGTACTGCGTGGCGGGCCGAATTGAGATAGACTGGATGAGAGAGAACCATTTACCTCTTCAGCTGGACTCTCTCGACCCAAAGCCATGCACCGCAGTCGCAGGATGAATTCGGGCGTCCGTCACTCCTTGATACATTAACCCCCGGATTCCTACCTACCCCTCACACTGTATTCCTTCCAAGAACTTCCTCTCCTTCTTTTCCTTAAAAATAGCCTCCGTACGGCATCCCCAAAGAAGACTTGTAGGCCCTGACAAATAGGAACTGAGGGAAGAAATTTACCTGTGTGGAGCTGATGTAAAAAAAAACAGCATACCAACAAATTATTTGCGTAAACATGTTAGTGTAGTCAATATTAAGCTTCGTTATACTTATACTGTTAGGTTTTCTGGTAGAAAAGGGTTTTCAATAATAAAAAGCATTGATGCACAAGTTTATTATTAATTATTTAACTTTATTTCACAAGAATACAGTTCTGAGATTATTAATTTATTTTACATAAACCATGGAATTCAAAAATAATTTTAGTATTACAGTAATCATTTTTATCGCATTTATCCGTAGGTTATACCAATTTCATTCAATAAGGAGGAGTGTTAACAAATATATGAAAAAAATAAGCAAAAAAACATACATTGTTGTTCAGGTACACTATAAAAGTAATTGTAAAATTATATTTGTTGATAAAATAAAAATTTTAAATGAGTAATACGATACTACAACCCATTAGATGCTATATGTACCTAATGTAAAACCCAGCTTGATATTATAAATATTCACATAACATTTTTAATATCTTTACTAATCCAAAGTAGTTCATAAAAATGTATATAATATTACTATTTTTTACCAGAGTAAAATTGAATCTAATATAATCATTCGGGTATTCGATATTTACTCTAAAAAAGTCTAAAATACTTTTTTATTACTTGTGATACTCGTACTTTCTTGGTAAGCGTAATGATAAATTTAAATGTAGACAAAATTTCTAAAATATACAAGTTACTTGAGGGCTATAAAAGAAATGACAGCAATTTAAAAAAACATGTATAGAGTATTTTCAACTTTGAGGTCATTATTTTAAAGATTTAAAGAATCTGAAAAAGTTGTCATAATTATTTTTTTTTTATATTGAACAAGAAATTGTTTGATACAAAACAATCTCAAAAACTTTTTTGTTTGTGTTCACAAAAATAATGAAAGAGTTGGAGATGACTGTATTTGCTTTTATGACTCTCACTTGATAATTTATCTTTTAAGATCTACACAGAAATGTCAGTATTAACTATCAAAATAAAAGTTATTTTTTCATTAATGTGGTTAAAATTTTAAACCATTTTTTAAGGCAGGAAATAGTAACACGTGTCGGTCGATACGATAGTATGGACGTGATTGAATGGTGAGCAATTCGCTAAGTCCTGCGTATAAGGACGATCGTTTCATCTCGTCAGCGCTACGTCGTCGGTTGACCGACGATAGGCGTGACACTATTTCCAGCCTAAATATTTGAACTAGGTAATTGAATATCTTTACAGCAAATGATAATAAATATGATAATTTGACTACATTTTATTAAGTATAAGCTGATGTCGATGATTACATTCCGCAGACCAGGGTGGCGTCCATGATATCGTCCATACCGAGTTTCTTTACTCCGATGGTGACGGAGTTCTCGAACTGGCCGCCCGACACCAGTCGCACCGTAGTTACCTCGCAGAAGATAGAAGCGAGTGAACGGGCTGAAAATGAAAAAAAAACATTATTTTCAAGTGGTTAGCTACGTTTGGTTACTTAGCAGGGGTGCCCGGGTGCGTATTTACAATCCCTACCGCGTTTCAGTCGCTTTAAATTTTCAATATCAAAATTTAAATATTTAGAAATAAAATTATTAATTTCTAATATACACATCAGAAAGATTATTTTATCTAGATTTTAGAACAATTTTTGTTTTTGCAATGAGATAAAAAATAACCAATATAGAGGTATATTTAAAATGTAAATTGTCATTACCGCGACTGAATCGGTATAGGTTTTGTAAATACGCTGCCTGGGTTCATGGGGTGAGGTTTGTCTAGATCTTGGCGGATGCGCCTGCTCACTTGCTGCGTGGCTGGCCGTATCTGGAAAGTCTGGGTGAGATAGATAATTTGACCTCTCCAGCAGGACTTTCTCACCTTGCACCGCGGTGGGAGGAATGGATTCTACGACATAATTTTTGAAGACTTTCAGTTTTTTTTTAAAAAGATTTGGTTTTTAGTTTACTATTAAAATTATCTGTTTTTAAATATTAACGAAATAATTAATAATATAACACTAATAATTAATCTAAACGAACATAGGAAAATAACAAGATACAGAAAAATGAAAAAGATAATGGTCGCAACTAGGACTCGAACTCAGAACCTCTCGTCTAACCGGGAAGGGCGCCTCTACCAATTCAAATCAAATCAAATCAAATCAAAAAATATTTATTGTAAAATAAAAATTACAAAAGGTGTAGCTTATGGGTTGTTACGTTACGGAATTGATTCCCGTGCGAGCTAATAGCGAATTGACCCCTTACACAGGCCCTCCGCCCCCCTTTCCCCGCACCGCTCGACACAAGTAGCCAAGCGCCGAGCGGCTCCCGGCATTCATCCCTCGGCCGACCTTCGGCATAACAACTGTGTCCCCGTGATTGCGCTCTCCGTAAACGCTCGCGATGTTTACTCTAATTGTGCATTGTGCTCCAGAGGCTCCCGCCTCCTCAGTACCTGTCTGCCGACCGCCTATCTCCTGCTTGTGAGTACCAATGAACCTTGCTACCCCTCTGTGTGCTAAGAACTGACATTTAAATTCACTAAACACGTGTAGAGAGAGTTGAGAGAAGCTCCCCCGTTATGATAGAATTAATTAGAGATAGCCAAATACTCATGTGTGTAGTGCCGATGCTGGCCTTTTGTAGAACCCTGTTCACCTTTAAATGAATAAAACCCTTTTTCGTGCATAACTACTGTGTTCTGATTGAGGAAGGAGACCTGGAGATTTTGAGGAAAGGAAGGGGAGTAGGAATTTACAAGCGAACCACCAACACTCGCCCTGGGTTTAAGAGGGACCTTGCTCGCGCCGGCTGTGCAGAGCTAGCCGCCGGCTTGTTTATTGCATGTCCTTTCCAGGTTTTGGATTTGGCGTTGGCCGCAAGTAGCGCCGATGCTAACACTGTCGCCCAACGTGTGGCAATTTTTTTTCCTCACCTCCCCAATGCCAACACTGGTTTCCAACTTAGGGGCAATTTTTTTCCCTCCCTCTTCACGGTCCCACAGTCTCGTTCTTCAATCAGCAATTGTTTAAACTTTATAATGTATAATATTTTGTCTCGTTATCCCCAATTTGTCTAGCATTTCCATCAAGAACCCCGGCGCGATTGTAACTTCGAATTGCAATTTAAATTATCACGGGCACGATTCCTTCATTTTCGAGTCGTCACTCGACAAAACATTATCACCGGTATTTCTACGTCAAGTGCTCAACCAAGAAAGTTGCCGTCGTGAATAATATAGTGTTTACAAGTGTCGACCGACTAAATTTGCTAGTTTCAAGTACAAGTTAATAGTGGAAATGTACACAAATATTTAAAACAAAGTTATTCAATAATTAAAATCCTGTATATGATAAACCAATTACCCGCTTCGTTTCCCGTATGGGAGTTGTTTTACAACTCTCATAATAATTATTCAATCTATTCTAATATGCAGGGTTCTGTTAAAATAAAATAAGAAGAATGGTACTCACTTGGTTTATTGACAAATAACAATTACTAAATAATAATGAACAGAGATGTTGCTTGGTGCACCTATTGTCACGGAGTGACAGGCCGTGCCGCGTCTCTCCCCACCTCGCGTCCCAATGGTGGTGGGAGTATCGACACTCCACATGCCTCCCCTCCTAGAATGATGATCATCCTTCCTGAAGTCCTCCTTGAATCCTCTAGCAGGTGGATGAAATATTGGACTGAAGAGGTATATGTACATGACAGAGAGACAGAAGATTGTATGGAATGATGGGCACAAATGTTCGAAGATATCTCGTGCCTAGTATGCCCATCTTTCAGGGAATCTAACTCGCCTACCCGATCGAGTTTTTCTCTCTGGTGCTTTCTCAGGAATAACTGTTGTGGTCGGTTTAATAGTGGGGATTTCTTTATCCTCCAAATCTGTTGGGAGAAAAGCAGGTTTTAGCCTACCAATGCTTATGTACTTTTGATGGCCATGTATTTCCACCAACATTTTCTTAGAATCCCTCATCAATACTTTGAAGGGTCCTTCATATGGCGCTTGCAAGGGAGCTTTTACTGAGTCTGTTCGAATGAAAACATGAGTGCAAGTTCCCAACAAACCGTGTACAAAAGGTTTATCATGGTTATGGTTTGTAGCTGGTATGGGTTTAATATCTTTCAACATATCGGTGACCTTTCTAGCGAACGTCTCTGGATCTGTTGGTGTTGTCTCGGTGAAAAAATCTCCCGGGAGCTTAAGCGGAGTTCCGTATGTCATTTCCGCGGGTGATGTTTTTGCATCCTGTCGAACGCAAGATCTGAGGCCCAAGAGAATCAATGGAAGTCTCTCTGACCAACTGCTTGTGGAAGCTACTTTTAGAGCCCCTTTTAGTGTTCGATGCCATCGCTCTATTAAGCCGTTTGCTTGCGGGTGGTACGCTGTTGTTCTTAAGTGTTTTACACCACACAATTTCATGAGGTCTTCGAAGAGCTTACTTTCAAATTGACGTCCTTGATCCGACGTTATTGTATCGGGCACCCCAAACCTAGCTATCCAGTTCTCCATGAGAGCGAGAGCAACTGTCTCTGCCATGATATCCTTAATGGGAATCGCTTCTGGCCATCTAGTGAAACGATCTATAATGGTCAATAGGTAGTTGTTGCCACGTGATGGAGGCAAGGGTCCAACAATATCAATATGGATATTTCTAAACCTCTCTTTGGGCAACGGTAGTGTTCCAATAGGACTGTGGGTATGCCTATTTACCTTGGCCTTCTGGCATAATATGCACGTGGTGACGAACTCTTTTACGTCTCTTTGCATCTTAGGCCAAACGAATCTTTGCCTAAGTGTTTTGTAGGTAGCTCCAATGCCGGGGTGACAAATACTGTGCATGTTATCAAGTATACGGTGTCTCCAAGCCTTTGGTATAAATGGTCTTGCAACACCAGTGGACATATCGCACCATAGAGTTGTAGGACTTCCGGGAATCTGGACACGTTCCAAGCGCAGAGAAGTCTCGGTGTTCATGATCGCGATGAGTTCTGAGTCGCTGTTTTGGTCTAACGCCATCTCTTCATAGTTGATAGGCGATGGAATCTGTATCTCTTCAATCCTTGATAATGCATCGGCTACCTGATTTTCGTTTCCGGGTGTGTAAACGATTTTTGTTGTAAATTGCGCGATAAAATCTAACTGTCGTCTTTGCCTTGGCGAATCATTATCCGCTTTTTTGGTGAACGCAAAGCATAAGGGTTTATGATCGGTATATATGGTGACTTCTCTACCCTCAACCTGTCCTCGAAAGTACTTAATTGCTTCGTAAATGGCTGTGAGTTCTCTATCATAAGTACTGTAATTTTTTTGTGCGTTGTTGAGTTTTCGTGAAAAAAATCCGAGCGGTTTCCATTTCCTCTGCTTTTCTGTTCGTTGTTGGAGGGCTGCGCCCACAGCAAAATTTGAAGCATCCACCATAATTGCGAGGTCTGATGATATTTCTGGATGTGTGAGGAGTGTAGCATTAGCCAAATCAACTTTGGTCTGGTCGAATGCCTGAATGAGCTCCTCTGTCCATTGGATTGGTTGCTTGTCTGCTTTTTTTGTATTGGCGATTATGGCGTACAACAATCGTTGAGCCTCCACAGCCTTTGGAATGAACTTTCGGTAATAATTCAGCATACCTAAGTATCTGCGCATGTCCTTTGCTGTTTTTGGTCTTGGGAAATCTTTGATGATCTCCACTTTTTCGGAAAGAGGAGTCGTTCCCTCATTTGAAATTTGGTAGCCAAGGAATTTAATACTGGATTGACCAAACGTGCTTTTCTCGGCGTTAATGATCAAATCGTGTTCTTCAAGACGTTTGAAGACTGTTTCGAGGTGCTCCATGTGTTCGTTTTCGTCCTCGGATGCAATCATAATATCATCGATATATGCAAAACAAAATTCCAAGCCATTCAGTACTTGATTTATAACGCGTTGAAACGTCTGTGCCGCGTTACAAAGCCCAAATTGTAAATGTGTGAACTCAAAGAGACCAAATGGTGTTATGATGGCGGTATTTGGAATATCACTCAAACTAATGGGAATTTGGTGGTATGCACGAACCAAATCTATAGTGCTAAAAATGTTGGCTTTAGATAACTTGTGAGCGAAATCGTTCAGTTGTGGAATCGGGTAACGGTCGGGAATCGTCTGAGAATTGAGCCTGCGATAATCTCCGCAGGGTCTCCAACTGCCGTCCGATTTTTGTACCATGTGCAAAGGGCTTGCCCAACAGCTTTTTGATGGTCTACATATTCCTTGTTGTACCATAAGGGCAAATTCCTTCTTTGCTGCCTCTAGCATTAGTGGTGTCATTCTTCTGGCCCTAGCTGAGGTGGGTGGTCCAGTTGTTTCAATACAGTGGGCCACAGAATGTTTTACTTCTACTTCTCGATTGAAGGGTCGTGTAATTGCAGGGTATCGCTGTAGACATTGGTGGTATTTGCTTGTATTGTTGACCGTAGATATACCCGTACTTGCATAGTGAATGCGCTGTCCCGTTGACGTTAGTCCCGTCGTTGCGTCAATGAGTCTCCCTTTCCGAAGGTCCACTAGAAGATTAAAATTTTCTAAAAAATCTGCCCCCAAAATTGCGCGCTCGACTTCGGCTATGACAAATGTCCATGGAAATGTTCTACGCAATCCGAAGTTAACCATCATTCGGCGTAGTCCGTGTGTCTTGATAGGAGTACCATTTGCAGCGTAGAGTGCCACATTTGGCTCGTGTTGTTTGAATGTTTGCGGTGTTTTGAATTTGCTGGGAATTACAGAAATCTCCGCCCCGGAATCAATCAAAAAGTTTATATTGTTTTGCCGGTCCCAGATGTGCAACCTTTTTCCAATCTGCTCTATGTAAGTTGCATTGACACAGAGCTTCTTTAGTTTTCCGAACTCTTCGTCGTCGGCGGCCAATCACAGGGTGCGATGCACTTTTTCGCAAGTTTTCCGAACTTGTAATGATACCAGCATCGTTCGTAAACTTTTTTTGTTTGATGCCTGTTACGCGATGGTGATCTTAATCGCCTCTGTTTATTAATTTCCATTAGCTTTTCATCGCTTATTTTAGTTGAGTAAAATGAACTAGGAAAACCTCCTTCTACGTGGCATATATCATTGCTGCTATAGACGTCTGCCATTTTGTCGGCGATTTCTGCTAGCTTGTCTAAGTCCTGATCGGCCGATACAGTCAGTATAGCTTGCATGTTATTAGGCAGCCGTTGTAACCACAGCGTCCTGAAGAGTTCCGTGTTGATGATGGTGGGTCCTGCCAGTTCTTTCATCTGACGTAATAACTGAGACGGTATATTATCTCCAAGCTGAAGTCCGTATACGAGCTTGGCAGTTTTTTTTCTCTCGGACTCTGTAAACCTAGTCACCAATGCCGATTTTAATGTGGCATACATATCCCGTGTGGGTGGGTTCAAAACGATGTCACTAACCATGGTTAGCGTTTCACTCTCCAGGCAACTTACGATGGAGTAGTATTTTGTTGCATCGGAACTAATGCCGGCTATGATAAATTGGGCCTCAATTTGCTTCAACCACAGTTGAGATTTATCCCGCCAAAAAGGCGGCATTCGAACCCCCACTCTTGCAACCTGATGACTAGTGCCCTGGTCCGTCATATCTTTGTCGTTATTTTGCTGCGTGTTAGCCATTAACTCGCTTGGGCAACTTTAATTGTGTGTGTAATGGTGTGCAGTCTCAAATATAATAAATAATAAATGTATAAATTATTACGTGTAATAATAATAAATGTGTAATAATGATATTTGAAATCGATTGACTCCGTGACGTTGTTTATTTGCATTAGTCAAATTACGTTATTAAAGCGCCAAGTGGTACCAATTATATCTATGAATATACTAGTAGACAGAACCCTACGCAAGAAACTAATTATCAGCGATATCGAAACGCGAAAAATTGTTAAGACGGCAAATAAATACTAAATACCGGTCAATAAAAGGGAGAAGGCCTTGTGTTATGCGCTCGAATACATAAAATGCCCTTCTGAAGAGAGGCGATTGTACTAGGTTAGACTCGGCTACTCGGGTTTCGATCTAGCGGGAACAAAATTTAGTATGTGGGTACGCGAGCAAATAATAATGCGATTTCGTAAATAATATTAATTTCGCGTGTTTTTATCGGGGTCACCAAATTTATGGGAGTTGTTTTACAACTCTCATAATAATTATTCAATCTATTCTAATATGCAGGGTTCTGTTAAAATAAAATAAGAAGAATGGTACTCACTTGGTTTATTGACAAATAACAATTACTAAATAATAATGAACAGAGATGTTGCTTGGTGCACCTATTGTCACGGAGTGACAGGCCGTGCCGCGTCTCTCCCCACCTCGCGTCCCAATGGTGGTGGGAGTATCGACACTCCACATGCCTCCCCTCCTAGAATGATGATCATCCTTCCTGAAGTCCTCCTTGAATCCTCTAGCAGGTGGATGAAATATTGGACTGAAGAGGTATATGTACATGACAGAGAGACAGAAGATTGTATGGAATGATGGGCACAAATGTTCGAAGATATCTCGTGCCTAGTATGCCCATCTTTCAGGGAATCTAACTCGCCTACCCGATCGAGTTTTTCTCTCTGGTGCTTTCTCAGGAATAACTGTTGTGGTCGGTTTAATAGTGGGGATTTCTTTATCCTCCAAATCTGTTGGGAGAAAAGCAGGTTTTAGCCTACCAATGCTTATGTACTTTTGATGGCCATGTATTTCCACCAACATTTTCTTAGAATCCCTCATCAATACTTTGAAGGGTCCTTCATATGGCGCTTGCAAGGGAGCTTTTACTGAGTCTGTTCGAATGAAAACATGAGTGCAAGTTCCCAACAAACCGTGTACAAAAGGTTTATCATGGTTATGGTTTGTAGCTGGTATGGGTTTAATATCTTTCAACATATCGGTGACCTTTCTAGCGAACGTCTCTGGATCTGTTGGTGTTGTCTCGGTGAAAAAATCTCCCGGGAGCTTAAGCGGAGTTCCGTATGTCATTTCCGCGGGTGATGTTTTTGCATCCTGTCGAACGCAAGATCTGAGGCCCAAGAGAATCAATGGAAGTCTCTCTGACCAACTGCTTGTGGAAGCTACTTTTAGAGCCCCTTTTAGTGTTCGATGCCATCGCTCTATTAAGCCGTTTGCTTGCGGGTGGTACGCTGTTGTTCTTAAGTGTTTTACACCACACAATTTCATGAGGTCTTCGAAGAGCTTACTTTCAAATTGACGTCCTTGATCCGACGTTATTGTATCGGGCACCCCAAACCTAGCTATCCAGTTCTCCATGAGAGCGAGAGCAACTGTCTCTGCCATGATATCCTTAATGGGAATCGCTTCTGGCCATCTAGTGAAACGATCTATAATGGTCAATAGGTAGTTGTTGCCACGTGATGGAGGCAAGGGTCCAACAATATCAATATGGATATTTCTAAACCTCTCTTTGGGCAACGGTAGTGTTCCAATAGGACTGTGGGTATGCCTATTTACCTTGGCCTTCTGGCATAATATGCACGTGGTGACGAACTCTTTTACGTCTCTTTGCATCTTAGGCCAAACGAATCTTTGCCTAAGTGTTTTGTAGGTAGCTCCAATGCCGGGGTGACAAATACTGTGCATGTTATCAAGTATACGGTGTCTCCAAGCCTTTGGTATAAATGGTCTTGCAACACCAGTGGACATATCGCACCATAGAGTTGTAGGACTTCCGGGAATCTGGACACGTTCCAAGCGCAGAGAAGTCTCGGTGTTCATGATCGCGATGAGTTCTGAGTCGCTGTTTTGGTCTAACGCCATCTCTTCATAGTTGATAGGCGATGGAATCTGTATCTCTTCAATCCTTGATAATGCATCGGCTACCTGATTTTCGTTTCCGGGTGTGTAAACGATTTTTGTTGTAAATTGCGCGATAAAATCTAACTGTCGTCTTTGCCTTGGCGAATCATTATCCGCTTTTTTGGTGAACGCAAAGCATAAGGGTTTATGATCGGTATATATGGTGACTTCTCTACCCTCAACCTGTCCTCGAAAGTACTTAATTGCTTCGTAAATGGCTGTGAGTTCTCTATCATAAGTACTGTAATTTTTTTGTGCGTTGTTGAGTTTTCGTGAAAAAAATCCGAGCGGTTTCCATTTCCTCTGCTTTTCTGTTCGTTGTTGGAGGGCTGCGCCCACAGCAAAATTTGAAGCATCCACCATAATTGCGAGGTCTGATGATATTTCTGGATGTGTGAGGAGTGTAGCATTAGCCAAATCAACTTTGGTCTGGTCGAATGCCTGAATGAGCTCCTCTGTCCATTGGATTGGTTGCTTGTCTGCTTTTTTTGTATTGGCGATTATGGCGTACAACAATCGTTGAGCCTCCACAGCCTTTGGAATGAACTTTCGGTAATAATTCAGCATACCTAAGTATCTGCGCATGTCCTTTGCTGTTTTTGGTCTTGGGAAATCTTTGATGATCTCCACTTTTTCGGAAAGAGGAGTCGTTCCCTCATTTGAAATTTGGTAGCCAAGGAATTTAATACTGGATTGACCAAACGTGCTTTTCTCGGCGTTAATGATCAAATCGTGTTCTTCAAGACGTTTGAAGACTGTTTCGAGGTGCTCCATGTGTTCGTTTTCGTCCTCGGATGCAATCATAATATCATCGATATATGCAAAACAAAATTCCAAGCCATTCAGTACTTGATTTATAACGCGTTGAAACGTCTGTGCCGCGTTACAAAGCCCAAATTGTAAATGTGTGAACTCAAAGAGACCAAATGGTGTTATGATGGCGGTATTTGGAATATCACTCAAACTAATGGGAATTTGGTGGTATGCACGAACCAAATCTATAGTGCTAAAAATGTTGGCTTTAGATAACTTGTGAGCGAAATCGTTCAGTTGTGGAATCGGGTAACGGTCGGGAATCGTCTGAGAATTGAGCCTGCGATAATCTCCGCAGGGTCTCCAACTGCCGTCCGATTTTTGTACCATGTGCAAAGGGCTTGCCCAACAGCTTTTTGATGGTCTACATATTCCTTGTTGTACCATAAGGGCAAATTCCTTCTTTGCTGCCTCTAGCATTAGTGGTGTCATTCTTCTGGCCCTAGCTGAGGTGGGTGGTCCAGTTGTTTCAATACAGTGGGCCACAGAATGTTTTACTTCTACTTCTCGATTGAAGGGTCGTGTAATTGCAGGGTATCGCTGTAGACATTGGTGGTATTTGCTTGTATTGTTGACCGTAGATATACCCGTACTTGCATAGTGAATGCGCTGTCCCGTTGACGTTAGTCCCGTCGTTGCGTCAATGAGTCTCCCTTTCCGAAGGTCCACTAGAAGATTAAAATTTTCTAAAAAATCTGCCCCCAAAATTGCGCGCTCGACTTCGGCTATGACAAATGTCCATGGAAATGTTCTACGCAATCCGAAGTTAACCATCATTCGGCGTAGTCCGTGTGTCTTGATAGGAGTACCATTTGCAGCGTAGAGTGCCACATTTGGCTCGTGTTGTTTGAATGTTTGCGGTGTTTTGAATTTGCTGGGAATTACAGAAATCTCCGCCCCGGAATCAATCAAAAAGTTTATATTGTTTTGCCGGTCCCAGATGTGCAACCTTTTTCCAATCTGCTCTATGTAAGTTGCATTGACACAGAGCTTCTTTAGTTTTCCGAACTCTTCGTCGTCGGCGGCCAATCACAGGGTGCGATGCACTTTTTCGCAAGTTTTCCGAACTTGTAATGATACCAGCATCGTTCGTAAACTTTTTTTGTTTGATGCCTGTTACGCGATGGTGATCTTAATCGCCTCTGTTTATTAATTTCCATTAGCTTTTCATCGCTTATTTTAGTTGAGTAAAATGAACTAGGAAAACCTCCTTCTACGTGGCATATATCATTGCTGCTATAGACGTCTGCCATTTTGTCGGCGATTTCTGCTAGCTTGTCTAAGTCCTGATCGGCCGATACAGTCAGTATAGCTTGCATGTTATTAGGCAGCCGTTGTAACCACAGCGTCCTGAAGAGTTCCGTGTTGATGATGGTGGGTCCTGCCAGTTCTTTCATCTGACGTAATAACTGAGACGGTATATTATCTCCAAGCTGAAGTCCGTATACGAGCTTGGCAGTTTTTTTTCTCTCGGACTCTGTAAACCTAGTCACCAATGCCGATTTTAATGTGGCATACATATCCCGTGTGGGTGGGTTCAAAACGATGTCACTAACCATGGTTAGCGTTTCACTCTCCAGGCAACTTACGATGGAGTAGTATTTTGTTGCATCGGAACTAATGCCGGCTATGATAAATTGGGCCTCAATTTGCTTCAACCACAGTTGAGATTTATCCCGCCAAAAAGGCGGCATTCGAACCCCCACTCTTGCAACCTGATGACTAGTGCCCTGGTCCGTCATATCTTTGTCGTTATTTTGCTGCGTGTTAGCCATTAACTCGCTTGGGCAACTTTAATTGTGTGTGTAATGGTGTGCAGTCTCAAATATAATAAATAATAAATGTATAAATTATTACGTGTAATAATAATAAATGTGTAATAATGATATTTGAAATCGATTGACTCCGTGACGTTGTTTATTTGCATTAGTCAAATTACGTTATTAAAGCGCCAAGTGGTACCAATTATATCTATGAATATACTAGTAGACAGAACCCTACGCAAGAAACTAATTATCAGCGATATCGAAACGCGAAAAATTGTTAAGACGGCAAATAAATACTAAATACCGGTCAATAAAAGGGAGAAGGCCTTGTGTTATGCGCTCGAATACATAAAATGCCCTTCTGAAGAGAGGCGATTGTACTAGGTTAGACTCGGCTACTCGGGTTTCGATCTAGCGGGAACAAAATTTAGTATGTGGGTACGCGAGCAAATAATAATGCGATTTCGTAAATAATATTAATTTCGCGTGTTTTTATCGGGGTCACCAAATTTATGGGAGTTGTTTTACAACTCTCATAATAATTATTCAATCTATTCTAATATGCAGGGTTCTGTTAAAATAAAATAAGAAGAATGGTACTCACTTGGTTTATTGACAAATAACAATTACTAAATAATAATGAACAGAGATGTTGCTTGGTGCACCTATTGTCACGGAGTGACAGGCCGTGCCGCGTCTCTCCCCACCTCGCGTCCCAATGGTGGTGGGAGTATCGACACTCCACACCCGAAAGTTAATTAACCAGTTTTTATTAATAAACTTATTCCGCAGAGTGCTGGTCTGTATTTGATATCGACATATTCTGCGGGTAAGGGACTATTTCGCAAAATACTGGCCTGTATATATAACGGCATATTTTGCAGCTTAAGGGAAACAAGTGGATTAAATTCTTTGTACCTTTTGACAATTGGGCATTTTTTTTGTACTTCTGTCGTCCGTTTCTCCCTTTTTCTTGCGCACCTATCATCTTTCATAAAGAAACAGACGGCATAATTCGAAAAATGCCTAGTTCGCGTTGACGTCGATTCCTCGAGTCAGGCATTATATCCGTATGCACATTTCTGCATATAACTTGTTATGACAAAAGGAAGTCGGCGGGTAAATACCAATAATTGGTGATGCTCAAATCAGGCTACAGCCTAGCCACGTAAATAAAAAACTATTCCTCAAGACATTGTTGAATTTTCAAACAAATACTTCCACGAAAACTCGTATAAAAGAAAAATATTTCCTTCTTTTTCTGAAGAACCCCCCTTTGGAAAGTTAATGGAAATATTCTAAAAACATGTTCGTTTAAGGCGAGCCTCGTTTCCGTTTTTTATTTTTTTTTTCTTTCTTTTCCGGACTTTTGCAAATTTGCAAACCTTTTTCAAAAACATCGGAATAAATTCTAAAAACGTGTTCCATTAAGGTGAATCCCGGCCTGTGAAATTTTCATATCCGGACTTTGAAAATTTTCAACAAATTTTCAAAACATCTGGATTTTTTTACAAAATCACGTTTTTTAAGGGAAACCGCTGCCCAAATTTTTCTCGTTTTTGGACTTGGAAAATTTTCAACAAATTTCCAAAACATCTGGATTTTTTCACAAAAATCACGTTTTTTAAGGGAAACCGCTGCCCAAATTTTTCTCGTTTTTGGACTGATTGGAAAATTTTCAACAAATTTCCAAAACATCTGGATTTTTTCACAAAATCACGTTTTTTAAGGGCCAAATTTTCAAATAAACCAAACACTTAAAAAAAAAAAAACGTTTTTTTTTCTTTCAAAAAACTTTTTGTAAAAAAATACGTCCCCAGTGGTCAATCTCTGCCCAATTTCTTTCCAATTGCGAGTCTAGTTCTCACTTTTTCCAACATAAGGTCACTCTGATACGATCTTATACACACCATGGAAGTTCCTCAAGTTACGCTGGGTATAATCCCGCACGTCTTTACTTCAAGAAAGGAAGAATTACTACAGGCCCTGAGAAATAGAAAGATTTCTCCTCGGAATAAATCCAAAATGCCTTACTGTGACGGAATCAGTAAATTCCATCACATCAAGTTCTCAGGCGTTATCAAATTGGCAAAACATGCATCTTGTTAACCCTGATCATCATTACGCCCCTGACCTCTCTTGGCCAGTCGTCAATCAGTGCGATGCGGTCTCTTTAAAAGTCTTATAATTCTTGTCATAAATGACGTGAGTTACTTGTAAATATTAAATGTAAATAATCACCCATACGGGCATTCGTAAGGTAATCCTTACACCCGAAGGCACATTAATGTCTACGGTAGCCTAACTCCTGTACATTCTTTTTCTTTTTGCATAATCATTATAGCCTGTACTTATATTCCACCAATGTCAGATCTGCAAATATACAAGAACCACATCGAGGATGTAGAAACACTAAAATATAAATATCCTAAAGCCAAATTTATAATTGTAGGCGATTACAATCTTCCGAAAATTGACTGGTCTTTCGATAAGAACAATGAAGTGATTATTAACGAAACAGAAGTGCAGTGTGCCAAATCAAAGGAAATGCTCGATATGTCTTTTTTCCTAGGACTTAAACAGTTAAATAAAGTGCATAATTCTTATAACCGAATGCTTGACCTAGTATTTTCTAGTGACTTAAGGACAGTGGTAGAAAAATCGGATGAATTGTTATTACCTTTAGACCAACACCATCCAGCGTTAGATATTATTATTACAAATGTGTCTAGAAAATTGGAGAAATTAAAAACTTCATCGTACAATTTTAATAAAGCTGACTACACAAATATTATTAATTATCTTGACCATATAGACTGGTCATTTCTAGAAGATGAAAACAATATTGAAAATCAAGTCCAACAGTTTTATTCAATCCTAAACACTTCAAAAGAACGTCATGTTCCAAAAGTTAATTTTAATGCATCCTTTTACCCCACATGGTTTTCAAAAGAATTAAAAGAATTAATTTATACTAAAAAACAAACTCACCGAATATATAAGCAATCTAGAAACGTAGATGATTATATAACGTTTACTAACTTAAGAAGGCAGTGCAAAGAATTGTCCAAAAAATGTTATAATGATTATATTAGTTTAATAGAAATGGAGGTTCATGATAATGTAAAAAAATTGTGGAACTTTTCTAATGCTCAGCGAAAAAATGACTGTAGTTTACCAAATATTATGCATCTGAATAACAATTGTGCGGACAGTACCGAAGGCATTGTCAATCTTTTTGCAGATTTATTCAAAAGTGTTTATGATGATAGTATTCCTGATAATGAAATCCCAAACGATATATCACTTGAAGAATCACTTAACCTAAACCATTGTTTTATTGAAATAAACGCTATAGAAAAGGCTATAAAAGCATTAGATACTAATAAATCCGCTGGACCGGATGGTTTCCCTCCAACATATTTAAAATCTTGTGTTCGCAGTTTGACTTATCCACTATTTAAACTATTTAATAATTCTTTGTCGTCAGGGTGTTTTCCAAATCAGTGGAAAAAAAGCTATCTTACGCCTATTCATAAAAAGGGAGATAAAAGCGATGTATCCAACTACAGACCAATATGTATATTGTCCGCTATTCCCAAACTATTTGAATCGTTAGTCCTAGATGTCATTATTAAACAAATTAATAATATTATTGTACCCAACCAGCATGGCTTTATCACAGGTAAATCCACTCTAAGTAACTTGATCATATACGAAAATTACATAACTGATTCTCTTGCCTTGAAGCATCAGGTGGATTCAATTTATACTGATTTTTCCAAAGCCTTTGACAAAGTAAGGCGACATATCCTTGTACAAAAATTAAGTATGTTGGGCATCAAGGGTAATCTATTAAGTTGGATTGATAGTTATCTTAGTAAAAGAGAGCTATGTGTGAAAATAAAATCTGTGGAATCTTACGTTTTCGAAGCCACAAGTGGGGTTCCTCAGGGGTCTCACCTGGGACCAATTCTTTTTTTGTTATTTATTAATGATATTGTTAGCATATTTAAAGATGTGGAAGTTCTTCTCTTCGCAGATGACTTGAAAATATATAAAACAATACGTAGTTTAGACGATTGTTATACTTTGCAACTTAATTTAAATAAACTATATCGTTGGTGCATCATCAACTCTCTGTTTCTTAATATTAAAAAATGTCAGGTCATTCGTTTTTGTAAAATACGAAATCATATAATTTATGTATATTCGCTAAATAACGTAAAATTGACAGCTGTCACTCAAATCAGGGACTTGGGTGTTCTATTTGATGAACAGTTAACATTCAATCCGCATGTAAATGAAATCACAAATAAAGCCTTAAAAATGCTTGGTTTTATATGTAGAACCGCATGCGACTTCAAGTCATTAGAATGTTTGAAAACACTGTACACATCTTTAGTAAGAAGTCAAGTAGAGTATAATTCGCCTATTTGGTCCCCCTTTTATAAAATACATTCCAACAATATTGAAAGGGTACAACACAAATTTCTACGATTTATTAACTTTAAACTAAATATTCCAATCCAAAATATAAATTATATCCAGCTGATGCACCAACTAAATTTGATTACGCTGTCAGATAGGCGAATTATCTCCGACCTTGTTCTACTAAATAAAATTATTAATTATAGAATCGACAGCCCTGAAATTCTGGCCACAATAAAATTATTTGTACCTTCCAAAAATACGAGACAAAATTCCACGTTTTTCTGTGGCAATTTCAAAACAAATTATCAAGCGCACATATCCCTAAATCGAATACAAAATTTTGGTAATAAATTTGGTAATGTCGTTGATATATTTAGAGATTCCGTAGCAGTGCTTAAACGAAATCTACATAAACACTTTGCTGAAATGTATGACTTCACCATTCCATAGTGAAAAATCCTTTTTAGCTTCTATCTATTTCACTCTTTTCTTTTAGACTTTTTAACTTTAATATATATATGTAACTTTACAAATTAATATTGTAATTTAATTTATATTTCGATTATGCTTAAGTCCCTACTAATGCTGATTAATTTCAATCCCGTTATTTTTGTTTGTAAGTACAAAAAAAAAAAAAAACTGTTCTCCATAATGGTATTCTATATTATTTGTAAAACATTTATGTAGGTACTACACATATAATAATTATTTTATTCATATATGTACTTAAACTTTTATATGCCATATAGTTAATGTAATAATACTTATAACAATGTATGTAAAAGCCCAATGGGCGTTTAAATAAATAAATAAATAAATAAATAAATTTTATATGTTCTTGTACATCCTGCGTGCCTTGCCTGCTGTACCACAAGAGCACCTCTTGGGGCACCGTTTTCATACTTGTATGCATCCTCTTCCTAAAATTAATCACTTCGGGAAAGGGCCTCCTTTTCCTCCTACCATCAACGGTTCCGGAAAACTCTTGCTCCAAGACGTCGCTTTCCTTTTCACAATTCTTGCAGCATCCGCGCGTTTTTTTTCTCACCTCATCACCTCATCTTGTCATATCACCTTTTTTTAATTGTTTTGTGTCGGGTTTTTGTCGTACCAGTACGTCCCTACCCTAATGTTGTAAATATAAAATCTTAAGTGCAAGTCTGTATAATAACCATTGGTTTCAGACCATTGCCGCAGCTCACTACTATGGTCACAGCACCATATTGCAAGAATGTCGCGACGATTTCCGTTATAATAGGAAATCCTCCCGTTTTTTCTTTTTTCTTTTTCCTCTTCACCCCATCCTAACACATTCATAGTAATGTTGTATATTGGGGATCGTTTCGAATACACCAAATGTACACACTTATCAGGTCACATTCGCTGGATTCGAAACAATTCAAGGGCAACCTTGTTGCTACTTGTGGTTTTTCTTCTTTTTCCAAAAATTAGAATGGCGCTCAACCCAATTGCTCTATTTTTTTCCAGAATCGTATTTTGTCGGATTCTGAGAAAAATATTTGTTATAAAAGTGACAATACGTTTCGTCCCTTCATTAACATTGTTCTTTGTACATATACAACTTCATTATGAGGTACAATATTTTATCATGACATCAGTTTCTTTTGTCCTTTATTGTACCATTATTTTTGTTTGAAGTTTAAAATCTTGGCCTGATCTTCAATAAAATTTGTGTTTATCGCCTTTTGGCAAGTCTTGTAACGTATGCTAATATGAAATTATTAAGCTACAGCAGTGCCGTATTAATTACATCATTGCAAACCGCCGTCTGTATTGAATGGGGACCCACATTTTCGAACGTAAACTTTTGTAACATTATAGGCGCGAGCCTTACAATATCTACTATTATAGGTGTGAACCTTACAATATCCACTACTATAGATGCGAATCTCATAATATCTTTGTGTTTTTACACGTCACGGGGAGTCCGTCATAACTACTCATTGTTTGCTCGTCAACACAGGGTTGTTGATCGAGAGGGTGATTTATCTCATTAAATTGTTTCAAATACCTATTGGGTTACTGTCTTTCAATACTGGGCAAAATTTGTTGTAAATCGTTCATTCCTGTCACGTGAGACGTGAAAACGTGACAATATCTACCATCATAGGAGAGATCCTCAAAACATCCGCCATGATACGAGAAGTTCGTTATAATTACTTTATACTCTTAACTAAATGTTATTGAGTTGGTCGTGTGTCTTTTGGCATGAGAACCGCCCCTTTTTGGTCGTGTGTCTTTTGGCATGAGAACCGCTTTGTTATAACTGTGTACTTATATAATCTGTGCACCAAACGTGAAGACGTTACAATACTCACCATGAGTCGTGCGAACGAAATAATATCTACCCCTATGTTTGTGTAACCTACCAAGTGTAGATCACACGCCTTTTATTTTCTGTTATCAGAAAATTATTGCTTTTGCACAGGGCACCCCATTTCTTCCAGCTAACCACATTTATTTAATTACAATGTTTATATAATATTATTTGTTTTATTATAATTACAATCTTAATACAGATAAAATAACAATATACCAATGAAAAAAATACAAATATATATACCAATAAAAATAGGCGTTTCATTTACGTGAGGTGACATTTATTCAACGTGTAGTGACATTTATTAACAAGGAAAGTGTTTAGTGACGATTTGAATTTGTGTGTATCTTGTGTTTGTTTAATGTTATGTGGAAGCTTGTTATATACTTTAATGGCCATGTAGTATGGTCCTTTTTGGAATATTGTTTTGTTTGCTTTTGGCATTAATAGGTTTTCTGTGAGCCTTGTAGCGTATTTATGTGTTGAGTTTTTTAGTGGGAACTTGTCTGTAGATGATCGCACTAACATGCATAACTCCATTATATATATGTCTGTGACTGTCAGAATTTTCAGATTTTTAAACATAGGTCTACATGAATCTAAACGACCAGAGTTTGTAATTTTTCTTATGCATCTCTTTTGTATGATGAAGACATCTTTAGCGTTTACCGAGTTTCCCCAAAAAATAATACCGTATTTTATTATTGAATATACATAACCATAGTATGCGGCTATTACTGATTCGGTGTTCAATATTTTTCTCAAGGTACCCAGAACATAAGAAAAACTACTGATTTTTGCTACAATTTTTGAGACATGTTCTTTCCAGTTTATGTTTATGTCTAATTCTATTCCCAGTAGTGAACAGGTTTGGGAAGGTTCGATAATATTATTATTAATGTTTATATTTATATTTATAGGTGTAGCTTGCACTGGACAAAATTTTAAAATTTGGGTTTTGTTTGTGTTGAGTGATAGATGTTGCGATAACAGCCAGTGTGCTATTAATTGGCAAGTCTCGTTAACTTGTTTGTTAAATTCGTCAACGTCTCCATTACATTCAAACAACAAAGCGGTGTCATCAGCGAACATTGAACATTCTGTGCCAGCAATTATTGGGAGTTCGTTTATATAGATAAGGAAAAGGAGAGGCCCAAGAATGCTTCCTTGTGGCACACCCTTGTTTATTTTTCTCCATTTGGATTCTACCATGTACTGGAACATTTTTTCATCGATATTTGAAATTTGAACTTTCTGCTGACGATTTTTTAAGTACGATTCAAACCATTTTAATGCTAATCCTCTAATACCTACATGTTCAAGTTTAATTAGAAGAAGCTCATGATCAACATTGTCGAATGCTTTTGAAAGGTCGAGAAAGATACCTACGGTTTTTTTACTAACATTAATATTTTCTAGAATTTTGTTCAAAAAATTGAATACTGCCTGTGTTGTTGAACGGCCTTTACGGAATCCAAATTGTTGTGGACATATTATCTCAAAGTTTTCGAGAAAGTTATAAATGCGATTGTACATGGCTCTTTCAAATATTTTTGAAAAGTTTGGTAATAAGGATATCGGTCTGTAGTTTGAGATTTCCTGTTTAGGACCCTTCTTATACAAAGGTACAATAATAGATTGTTTTAATTGTTCTGGGAAGGTTCCTGATTCGAAAGATTTGTTAATTAATATTTCCAACGGGTAACTTAACGCTTCTGCACATGCTTTTATAATTTTTATAGGGATTTTGTCAGTGCCGACACTGCTTTTATTTTTCAGTTTTGCGATGATTTTAATAATTTCCTCCCTGTTTACAGGCGTTATGAAGAATGATCGCGACTGTTTGTTTTCGACTGTTTTGGCAGATTGTGGATGTAGAGATGTATTTTTTGGTGGTGGCGGTGGTGCAAAGAAAATGTTAAATTCATTTGCAATGTTTTTTGGTTCTGATACCAGGTTATCATTTATTTTAAGACAGATTTTTGGTTTAATTTTAGAATTAGAATTATTTGAGTTCTCTTTTATTATGTTCCACGATGTTTTGGTTTTATTTTGCGCGTTTTGAATTCGTTTACTATTATAATTCCGTTTAGCTACCTGTTTTACTTTACTAAGAATTTTTTTGTAATGTTTCAAATTGTTTATGATTGTGAGGTCATTTGTGTTTTTTTGTTTCATGTACAGATGTCTTTTTTGTCTAATAGATATCTTAATACCAGTCGTTACCCAATTTATTTTGCGTTTTTGGGGATATTTATACAGTTTAAAGGGGAAACAAAATTTCATACAATTATTTATTTCATTAATGAAGTATTCGTAGCTGTCATTAATGGATTCAAAGGATTTTAGTGGTTCCCAACATATACATGATAAGTAATTGTTAAAAATGTTAGTGTTTTCTGTGTTAAATAATTGTTTTTTTGTATACCACGTTTGGTTTATATTATATTCTGTTTTTACGTGCATTAACTGTGCCATGTGATCTGATACAGCTAATTCTGTGACTTCCCATGTGTAAGAGCTTTTTGGTATATTTGTACCTATATGATCAATTATACTTTTTTTATTTCCTTGTATACGAGTAGGTTTATCAATAATCAAGCGTATGTTGTGAGATTTTAATGTGTTTTTGAGTGAATCTGCGTTTTTGTTCTTGTAGCTTGTATCAATATTTAAGTCACCGCAGAGTATTATTTGTTTTTTGTTGTTTTTGCAAATTTTGTTTAGTAAAAGTTCAAGATGTTCAAAAAAAATATTAATAACAGAGTCATTATAGTAAATTGTACAAATTATCATTTTAAGTTTTGGAATTTCAATACCAACACATTCAAATACAAATTCTTTTGTTATTTGTTTAACAAATTCTAGTTCTTTAAATATAATGTTTTCGTTTAAGTAAATGGAGACACCTCCATGAATATGACTCTCTCGACAAAAAATTGAACCTAATTTATAACCATTAAAATTAATAGATGTCGTTTCATCCTTTTGTAACCAGTGTTCGCTAACACAAAGTACATCGATATTTTTTTCATATAGAATATTTTCTAATTCTAAGATTTTATTTCGAATGCATTGCACGTTTTGATGCATTATTATGAAGGTGGATTTGATGTCGTCAGGTTTAGGGGTACGTGTATTATTCATAAAAAAATAGTTTGTTTTTTCGGATAAGGTGAGTTCCCGTTATCTCGGGTTTGTGTAGGAATGGATGAATATTTTGGGTTTTTTTCTGATGGATGTGGGTGCTCAAAATTGTAGACTGATATTTTATTGATCTCATTTTTTATATGCGCCCTTGTTGAGCTCATCATTTTGATAATTGTATGGCTATTCATTGTTTCATAAAAAATGGGCCCACTAAATTTACAATAATTTTTTAATTCGAAGATGTGAGATGTAATCTCAGAATTCAGTTTATAGATGTTTAAATAGTTGTTTTTAGTAACTGGATGTATTAGGACATTAGTATGGGCTAGTTGTCGTAGGGTGTAGTACAAGTTGCTTAGAAAGTTTTTAGGGGATGTCTCATTTTCTCCGGCTATTAAAATTACAAAATCATTTTTGTTTAAATTCTTGCTTTCTCTTATGATGTTTGCCGTGTACCAGTCTAGTGTTGCCCCAGGGTATATATAGCTGGAACAATCTACATCTTTAAAGTTTTTTTCCAGATTTCTTCTTATTTGGTGGCCTGCTTCTTCTCCAAAGATCCGTATTTTTATTTCTTTCCATTGAAGTTGTGCTGTTTTAATTCTGCGATGTGTGATGTCCTGTGCCGGAAGAGGTGTTTTAATTTCTTTATTTTGGTTATTAATATTGGTGAGATGCAATATGTTTTTAAATTCTTCATTTTTTTCTGCCATGTTTACGAGAAGCGACTTGTTTTCATTCATTACATTTTTTTATTTCAATAATATTTTGAGTAGAGTTTTTTATTAGTGGTCGTAATATTTTTAATTCGCCCTTCATTTCATTATTTTCAGCCACTAAGTGGGCAATAATGTCGAATAGCTGATCCATGCCTTCGTTTATTTTTTTCTTTTAGAATGATTTTTCCTTTCCCTTCCGTTATTATTTTTTTAATATTATTTATGGTAAGTCTTGAGTTTTTCAGGGCATTATTTACCTCGTTTGCCTCTATCATTGTGGACGTTTCTTCTTCATTTTTTCTTTTGTCCTCCGAATCTGAATAAGGATCCTCCTCGTGTTGATTTGGAGATCTTGGGGTCAGGCAGGATTTTGTAAACGGGTCCTCATTTTTTGATTTAGGTGTTTTATTGCCTTTTTCCATTTTCAAAGATTATTCAACAGAATTTGATATTGTATGCACTTATTGCCCTCTATTGAACAATAGCGGTAAATAATATATTTTTACTTGATTTATGCGAAAACAGCCATCTGTTGTTTATTAGCGCAAATTATTAGTTTATTTTGCGATATGGTTAAATTTGTGCATTTACTGCCATTTATTTTATTTATTTATTTATTTATTTATTGTTTCTTTACACTGTAGATAAAAATGTTTACAATACAATTTGTTACCTCACTAGGACAAGCCTGTGTTGAGGTTAACAATAATTATACAAGTTAACAAAATAACACAAAATTATACAGATTTTGAAAGAACAATATTGTTGTATTTCTTACAGATTGAGATTATGGGTACCCAGTACCCACTAAACTGATGGCGCTAGGTAGTACATTAATGTAGACTTTTAGGGTGACCATAGTTTTGAGATCTGATTCAAAATAAAATAAAGTATTTTTTTGTTTTGTTTTTAAGATTAAGTTGTAAATAATAAATATATGTATATAATTTAACATGCTATAGATTTGGCAGGAGGAAGATGAAAAAAAAAACAGTTTAAACAAAAATAAAAATTATTTTAGCTTATTTTATAAACATACTCATTTAGCTAATAATTTAGAAAGGACAAAGTAGAGAAAATTAATTGGCAATCCTCGACTAACACAAATAATTTAAGATTCTTTTTAAAAGTGTACAAGGAATTAGATGACTTTATATGTTCTGGAAGGCTATTAAATATGAGTGGAGCTTGATAAAAATAATTTCTTTGACCAAAAGAAGATTTAGTTTGAATTGCCATAAAATTCAGACCAGAGCCAATTCTCGTAGTACGAATTTGCTGTGTTCTTTCTGCAATATTAATATTATTAAAAAATCTACAAAGCGTTTGTGTAATATATAACTGTTTTACGTTCATTACATTACATTCCTTAAAAAGTAAATGAGTTGGATATTTAATTTTTTTCTTGAACATAACTTTAAGAATCATTTTTTGGGCAATATTAAGTGGTTCTATATAAGTCTTTGCGCAGGATCCCCAGCACACTATATTATAAGAAAGCAGAGACTGGATTATTGCAAAATAAACAGTTTTTAATTTTTCTTTGTCTAGTATATGTCTCAGTTCTTTAAAGATATAGGTAAGTCTCCTAATATTATTTACTAACATATTAACATGATCATTCCATCTCAAGAATTTATCTATTTTTACACCAAGGTATTTGATGCTGACTACATTTTCTAAAGGGTTGCAGTTACATGTTTGAAAACAATTGTGAATAATCAAGTTGTGAGTTTCGGAAGGCTGACTTTTACTTGAAATGCTAAAAGTGATAAATTTGGTTTTTTGTGCATTCAAAGTTAATATATTATTGTTTAACCAACTATTTACCACTCTTAAACCTATATTACTTTTGTTGAAAGTTTCATTCCAAGTTTTACCTTCAAATATTAAGGCAGTGTCATCTGCAAAACTAACAATGTTACCAGGAATATTCAGACTACATAAATCATTTATATAAATAAGAAACAATATTGGCCCAAGCACACTACCTTGCGGGACTCCAAAGGAGATTGACAGGTAGCGATATATGGAACGTATGTAGGTAGAGTATTCAATATCAAATCATTAAATGTCAAAAAATCACAGTGATTTGAATTTTTAAAATCAATTTTTTCTTAGATATAGTTCATGTACATACGTGGTAATTACTTCAATTTTACAGCAACACTGTTATGCTTCTGTTTCACAGGTTTTATGTTGATTAAACATACGTTTTGCACTTTATTTTTACTGTTTTATACGGAGCAAATTGCACTTGACATCTGTCAATTATTATCATAGGTATATTATCAATATATCAATAGGTATATTCGGTCATTGCCATCTTCCATAGCTTATATTCATTTTTTTTTAGATTTAACAATATTATTTTCGACTATATTTTCCACATTAAAGGCAACTACCCCGTTCATAACATAAAAAAATTAAACTCAAATTCTTCAAACGATGAGGGTTATTGAATCACTTGGTTTTTTATTATATACATTTGGATACTGAATAATTTTCAACAGGGAGTTGGTTTTGTTTTTTGTGCAGTTCCCCATCTGATTATAGCGCATTGAAGCTTTGATTTTTGTTTTATTCATCAAGTTCATCAACATCATTCTCTACTCCAAGTTGGTGTAATTTGGTGGAAAAGGCGCCTCCAGACATCGCAAGTCCGTTCTCTTCTTGCACAGCCTGATATATTAAAAAAATATATACAAGGTGATAAGACAAGCTTGACTTGCTTTTACTAGTAATTCCCGACATGATTTGAAATAAAAAATACGAAAGAAATTTTGGTCTCCGGTGATATTTTTTTTCAGCATAATATATAAAAAAAACTCAGTAGGTATTGAACAGTTCGGGTCGGGTAGGGGGTTACCAGGCTGAGTAACCGGAAACGACAGTGGAATTTGTTTGTTTTCGATAGAAAGTATTTTAGAAAGTATTTTGATAGAAAACGACCGGAACTGTAGAAAATTTTTATCTGTTCCGATAAAGTTCATAGCGTTGTTATTTCAGGTGGATGTCCTAGTGGTTGAATAATATTATTTTAAATTGTGAACACAATTGTTTTTGTTCCTTCCGGGTCGTGGAAATATGCTTTCTTTAACCAAAGCGGTATTCGTAGAAAAACACCGAAAAATAGCCTACTTCTATCAACGTCATTCCGCTTTCCCATTTCTTCCACATGGCATCTTCGGGCTATATTGATAGGCCGTATTAAAAAAACCTTTTTGAGATTTATTATTTTTGTATCAATCGTAACTATATTATAATCGTGAATCGAAGTTAATAAAATGTCAAGCGTTCTGTTGTTCTCATAATAATTTGGTCAGGCATCAGTTAGTCTACAACCGGGAAAATAAGTCGTCAACTTTCATCAATGGTAGTCATAGCTACTCCGTTGAGAGATCTATAAAAAAACCATAAAAATTTACTTCTTCTAACACAGCAAACTTATTTTGTGGCACCATTTTGATTTAAATTAATAAAATACTTAGTTTTTACCACTTTTATTGTTTACAAAACCAACATGTTTCGTGAGCAACGCTCACTTCTTCAGGCATACAAGTATCAATAAAAACCCTGAAGAAGTGAGCGTTGCTCACGAAACATGTTGGTTTTGTAAACAATAAAAGTGGTAAAAACTAAGTATTTTATGAATTTAAATTAAAATTAAAATTTAGATTATCAATTTCTTGAAATAAGAAAATTACCGAAGATGGTTTAAAGGGAGATACGTAAATACGACTTTTTGAAATAATGGCGTAGTACGGGCCAAAAATGTCCCGATCTCTTTCATCATGAGTTTATAATATATGATTGTCGAAAAAATGGTTTGTTTTTTTTGTTTGTTAAAAATTATTTGCAAGGGGACATGACTGCAATATGGGGAGTTTAATCTTAACGGAGGATTTATTTAGGTTTTTTATGTGTGGTTTATGGACGCATAAATGGGAATTCCCGCATAAAATGTTTCCGCGGGACTTAAGATGTATTTTTTAATAAGGGGATTTCAGAATCTTGGTGGAGTTGGGATACCCTTATCCATTTGAGGGCACCCAGGACTAAACGTATGGCTTTATTCTGGAATGTTTGAAATTTTTTCAATGAGACTCCGAAGCGTGGGCCCAGATGGGGCTTGCATAAGTTAGTTTTGACCTTATCGTTGATTTATAAATTGGGATTAATGTAAATACGAATGAAAGGGGAAGGGCACTAATATTATAATGTGCACCATTGAATGTGAATGAAGTGCACTAATACCATAATTATTTAAAGCGCACAAATGATTATAATGATGTAAGCAAAAATGTTGATTTAAGAATGAATTATTTAGAATATAGCGAAAATCTCTAAATATCGGAGTAAAACAAACACTGTAAATTTTTATGGGAAATCATTTTTATGGAAAATGAACTCTTCTGATATTTTTGACACTCCTTAACACGAGTTCGTTATCAAGCTAATTAAAAATGCCGTTTTCTGGTTGGCAGTTTTTTACTCACAACCCACGATTCTTGTTAGTTTTTTTAACACGAGTTTTCGATTTTTTAATTAATGGAAATTTAATAGAATAACAACACCTATTCCAGATTCAAGAAATTAATTGGAAGCATCATACAGCCCATTAATTGTTTCAGGACCGATTTTACTTTTTTTTATTTTTTTTTAGATTTAAACAAACTCAATTTGATCTCCCCAAATGGTGCGCAGCGTTTGGTGTCAAGGAGCTTGTACGAATGTTGGCGGCGGATGCGTCTGCCCATCAACCTCGTGACAAGCCGGATCGAGAGAGACTGGTTGAGGGAGACCTTGACTCGTTTGACTCGCAAACCGATGGTCGCGGGATTGGATCCCGGTGTGCGCAAATAATTTTTATTTGATTAATTTGTGTTATTTCACAATTAATTCATTTAAAAATAATATAAAGTAGATATATTCACGGTACGTTCCAGAGTGAAAGATATTCTCAGTATCGCCCTGCTGTACAACCACTATTCAGAATTGAAACTGAATAGCCAGGTACTTCCTCACTTTCCTCTTCCCTATCTCCTTCTCCACCCTACTACCTTCAGCCTCACAACATACCCCAATTGGTGATGCCCTTGTCTCACTGGCTCCAGATGGGAGCAGCTGGGACTCTTGTGAGGTATTCACATTAAAAAAAGACCCTTTGACCTCTCCAGTAGAGGACTCTCTCGAAAAATCGCCTTGCACCTCAATGGGATGGATAGATTCATGCGACCATTCTCCTGGATACACTGAACCCCGGATTCCTACTCACTCCTCATATCCTTTTCCTTATCAGAACTTCCTCTCTTTCCTGTCCTAAAACACCCTCCACAAAAGCAGCAATTTTGTAGCGCATCACTATTTCAGATCGATCTTAAACTACTTCAGTGACCTCAGTTTCAGTTACTCGCAGTCCCTACGCTTTACACCTGGATCCGGATGTTGATTAAAATGATACTCTTTTTTAAAAAAATCAACATTGCGTCAAAATGATTCCTCACAAAAAATTCTCATAACTTCAGTTACATAGTCGACTACAGTGCTTTGTTGTGCAGATTGTATCGTAATTAATTTCAATGGTTTATAAAGCGCACGTCCAGTTTGAAAACTATTTTGTTCTACATCACAGAATCGCAAACATTCAATCAGAAATAATCTGATCAAAATGTCAAAGCAACCAGCCTGCATTTGATTCATGTGTAGCTGAAAGCAACTAACATTGCAACGTGTATAAGTCCGTAAGCTATCCAAATTACCATTCGTGGATGGTTCCATGAATGTAGTATCGACTAGGTACATGCTAGTATTAATATCCATAGGGTTTCGAGTATCGACCTTTGTACTGGAATAAATTGAACTCTCATATGGTATGAGAGACAAATTGACTCAATTACTTGTTATCAAATCATTTTGACATAATACGGAGCATTTGAACTGAAATCAAATTTCACGGAATTGGAGCACTCAAAGTTTTGAAATCAAAGCTGATTTTATTATTGTCTTACCGATAGAAGTATGCTTTCAACAAATATTGCAAAAAATCAATACAATTATAAAAAAATAATAATCTCTGTCAAATTTGGAAAAAATGTTTTCCAAGTAAGGTAAAAAGCTTACCTCTTTTAGTGGCTCTTTTATTCGCCCATCGGGCTTGGGAACAAAATTCATTAGGAATAAAAATTTTGCATTTTTTTATGCTAGGGTTAGTAATAAACAATGCAAAAAATATTTTTTTGGATTACGGTGGTTTATAACAGGATAAAATTAAAAAAAAAATAAAAACTGAAATTAATCAGACATAACGTATTGACAAAAAATGTTAATTATGTTTTAAACATTGAATTTGTTTTATTAAGTACGTCGATATCATTGGTTTATTCGTTTGCTGAACTGTGTAGGCGAGGAACTGGCTAGTTCACAACATTTTCTTTTTGTAAATGATGACATTGAAAAGGTCCTTAGGCCTAGTGTGAGTAGGTACTCTTAAATTAACGACACTCAGGAGTAAATATGTGTAACCTACTTTAAGTTTGTAGGTATGTATAGTGTAGGTAAAAAATTCACGACCAACAAATTAAAACATACTTTTATTAAATTATGCATCGGCCGTATCATCTCCGATCTGTAATAACAATTAAGTAACATTTTAAAAATTTTAAGCAACCCCCGACAATAAGAGCTGATGACCTTGAAACGCCTGAACAGATTTTCATGAATTGTAGCTAAGAACCATCTCGATCACGTCAGTTTTCAAACAATAAAATCACATCATAATAGGTCAATTCGTTTGGGAGCTAAAATGCCAGAGGCAGATACACAGACAGACGGACACACAGAAAGTCAATAACACGGCTCCTTGCCTCGGGGGTTAAAAACTATTGTTTAAGTAAAAATTTTAAACAAATCCTTTTTGGTTTTCGTGGGTAAAAAAATTGAAAAAACGAATGTTACATGATGGTAGGAGTAAAAAAGATTAACAACTTTTTCCAACATTTTTTTTCCCATACAAAAAGACGTACCTACTAAAAATCCTTAGTGAGAGGTACGATCTTACTTGCTGAGAGCCTGCCGGGCGCCCGATTCGATTGTGATTGGCCCGTATCGTAACAGCGGAAAATAATAAATCTGTCCGCACACGCCGGACTAATTTTATCTTTTTACCTCAAAACTGCCCCTAAAAGTTGGAATTTCGAAAAAGTTATTTATCTTTTTTACTTGTACTATCATGTAGAATCACCTCCCGAAGTAAATGCACTTTACCCCCGGACACCTGTATTTGGTAGATCCATGGTTAAATAGTGTACAAACTTTCTTCATGCAAAAAGCGCCAAGTTATCAATCTATTACATGTTGAAGAAAGCATTGACGGCCTCCGTTGTCGAGGGTTAAGACTAAAAATACGAAAGTCGCGGGTTCCAATCCTGACGTGCGCAAGAAAGTTTTATTTGATTAATTTGTTAACTAAAATTAATATCCTACATCCTAATATAATGAAAGTTTGTATGGATGTATGAATGTATGTATGTTTGTTACTCTTTCACGCAAAAACTACTGAATGAATTTTAATGAAACTTTACAATAATATAGCTAATACATCAGAATAACGTAAAGGCTATAGCTCATAGCTCTGGCATTATGAAATTTATATTAAAAAAATTGCAATGGATGGGAATGCGAGCTGTTGAAAAATGAATGTGTCGGGTATGGAGGGGGGGTGAGGGGGGGATAGGGAGAGGTGGAAAAAGGGAGAGGGGAGAGGGTGGTGGGAGGAGGGGGGAGGAGAGGGGGAGGGGTATGGGGAAGAGGGGGGGGGAGTGGAGGGGGGATAGGGAAGATGAAGGAGGCGCTATGGGAACCCCACTAATACTATTCGAGCGACGCCGGGGGCAAAAGTTCGTATATCGTATAATTGCGGCACGTTTCAGAGTGGTAGGTTCTTTCAGTACCGCCCTGGTGAAAGACCACCACTCAGAATCGAAACATTGCTTGACATGACTTTAGGCGTGTTTGGTGACCAGATCTGAATAGCCCAGCTTCCTCTTCCCCATCCCTTCTCGTTCCTAATACCATCAGCATCATAAAATACCACAATTAATTTGGGATTCCTTTGTCTCACTGGCACAAGACGGTTGGAACCAGTTGGTACTCTTCTGCGGTATTCACATTAAAAAATGTTAAAATCTTATAAAAGTATGCTTTATTATAATATCGTTTCATCGTATTTTTGCTCATGTGTTACGTAGATCTGCAAAGAGAAAACATTTCTTTTCTTTTCCCAAGAGAATTAGCATACTGAGTTGCCAAGCGGAAAAATCAACATTTCAGGGAGAGGAACGCGAAGATCAGGTGTTATTTGGTTAGGACACTTAAAGATAATATTATTAGTAACATAGTAACCTCTACATTAGAAGAGTTTGTACAAACGTATACTAATTCGTGTTTATGAGTTATCCACTCCTTTGTGCTACCTTTAATCTCTCATAGGTACTCGTAGCGCTTAGTGATTGATATTATAAAAGAGCTTATCTGGAAAGCATAATTAAAGAGTGGGTGTAATAAATGAATTAGTTTAAAAATTTGAAATTGTTGAGATAATTGATTTTAAAGTTTACGATAGTATGGGAGTCATACATCATCATCATCACTCTTGGCTCTACAACCCCTGGTGGGTCTTGGCCTCCCAAAGAGTCTTCCTCCACTCATCTCGGTTTTGTGCCAGCTCTCTCCAATTTAGAATCTCCATGGTAGATATATCTTTGAGGACGTTGTCGCTTCATCTTAACCTTGTTCTTCCCAGGCTCCTTTGCCTTATCGGTCTTGAGTTCAGCAGGGACTTTGGTGCTTGATGCTTGGTCTTACTCTACACATGACTCAGCCACCGAAGTCTTCCCAGTTTTATAAATTTTGTGACGTTTAGCTCCTTATACATAGTATATAGCTCATTGTTGTAACATCTGCGCCAAAAACCATACACATTGGAATCATGCACATTCAATAAATTAATTATTTTTACGCTAGTTGTGAAATTAACTAACTATCCGTCATGCCGTTTCGGGCAGGCAGGCAAAGAGGAAGGACCACCAAACAACTCGGTCTTGGCACACATTCTTTACCTCATTTACATTCATACATCGTCTAACACATACTCTTCCATTATTCTGACTCTTGACATGGCCCGACTAAAGTATATGATTAACTTGACCGTGCCATGTCTCCCTCGTGCGTCTCAGACTTCTTCTACCATTCACATTTCGCTTATTACGCATTGACCGGTCAGTGGCTGAGTTGGCATCGCATTTGGCTCCCACCCAAGCGTCACGTATTCGTTTCCTCGGCTGGCTAAGTTCTCCATCATGGCACTCTCAATATTTTCGGTTACTGTGGTGGTAGTAGGAAATTTTCAAATATTGAAGGGTTATTCGTAACCCGGGAATTTTTGTCTTCATTTTTAAAAATATAAATAAATAAATTCAAATCAGTCTTGCGTTCTTTGCGTAACATTTCTTACACGATCATATATGGTTTTACTAAACACACCTTAGGGATCTCATTTCTGCAGCATTCAGTCTATTTTCATCCTTCTTCTGCCAGTTCAATGCCTCACCATACGAACATACTTCAAACTTCAGGGTAGGTACCAGGACTCCATTATGAACTGCTAGCTTCGCTTCTTTGGACAGTTTTTTGTTAGCACCAACGGCTTCAGTTTATTAAACAAGTTATTAAAGTTAAGTTTATCAGAATAAAGCAGAACACAAATTTTATGAATTTCAGATTACAAAAAAAAGTCTTATGTTGAATTATTTGAGAGAAAACAGAGAAGGTCCATGTTATATCAAATGAAAATGGTATAGGTCCTTTGGTGGTACTGTTTTTTCACCCTTAGATTTCCTTTGCTTTTTCTTTGCATAGGGAATTACAGCATTCTGCATAATAGTACAATATATGATGATGCCTTTCAATGTCACTCACTTTTAAACGCTTACAGTCACCAAATTTTCCAAATTCGTAAGACAATTTCAATTTCTCCATCGCTTGATGAATTTGTCCCATCTTGGCACAATTTCTTCATCGCTTCATGAATTTGTCCCATCTTGCCACAATTTCTTCACCGGTTCGTGAATTTGTCCCATCTTGGCACAATTTTTTCTTCGCTTCATGAATTTGACCCATCTTGGCACAATTTCTTCATCGCTTCATGAATTTGTCCCATCTTGGTACAATATCTTCATCGGTTCATGAATTTGTCCCGTCTTGCACAATTTCTTCATCGCTTCATAAATTTGTCACATCTTGACACAATTTCTTCATCGCTTCATTAATTTGTCGTATCTTGGCACAATTTCTTCATCGCTTCATGAATTTGTCCCATCTTGGGACAATTTCCTCATCGCTTCATGAATTTGTCCCATCTTGGCACAATTTCTTCATCGCTTCGTGAATTTTTCCCATCTTGACATAATTTCTTCATCGCTTCATGAATTTGTCCCATCTTGGAACCATCTTTTAACACATTTTTATTGATTACAACTAACATTAAACAATAGACACGTTCGTGTTCAGCGTTCAAAGTCAAAAATGGTTCTGATAATCGTGAAAATAGCCGATAAGTTAGTATATAGCAAAACAACTAAAGAAGTACTAAAAAGAGACTCTCTAAATAGTATCTACTAAAAAAAACTAAAGAAGTAGTAAAAGTTCTGTCCCGCATTTTTTTTTGTTTTATTTGAAACCCTCCCGATCCAAAGTACTCCCGATCGTCTGAAGCTACTGAGATTATGACATCCAAAATTGGGGTAGGTTGTAAGGCTGAAGGTAGTGAGGAGAAGGAGATGGGAAAGAGGAAGGTATGGAAGTACCTGGCTATTAAGATCTGATCTCCAAACACGGCCAAAGACATTTCAAGCAACGTTTCAATTCTGAATGATGATCTTACACCAGGGCTTTACTGAGATTATATTCCACTCTTGAAATGAGTAAATTGTGAAATAATAATATATAATTTTAACAATTTTTTTCAGAATGGTCAAGTTTACAAGACTAGTGACCTAGACTAGTTTAGAAGACCTGTGAAGACCCGAAACGCATCGAGCACGAGTAATCAAAATCTACTAAGTATTTGAAATCCACAAACACCTAATATTAATAGACGAAGGGGCTAAGCTTAAAAGGTCTTAACATCCGGTACCTGTTGGCTACATTAAAACTAAACGCAAAAAGGAGGAAACGCTACACGGCATATTACCCCAAAAATAAATCACTGTTATTTTAATAGATTGTTATATATGTTTCATTTAATTTTACGGAGTTTCTGAGGATAATCGAAATACTACTATTTTTAACTTTTTATTTCCGAATATATTGTATTTCAAATAATTCAGCGCAAACTTCGTAACTACTGATACTATTCATGCCACCTGTTAATTGCAAACGAGTAATTCATAAAACATGCAAAAAGTCGTTTATAGATGAAATTAGAGAAGTTTCAGTGGACAGGCAAAAGTAGAATGGTAGAGAGGATGGGAGATGGTAGGGGAAAGTTTATAACAATGTTATTGTAGTTACCGGGAGTGGAGTCAAGTCCGCACACGGTGTCCACCTTTTCCAGGTTTATGTTGTCAAAGCCGGCAGAACCTCCGATTTCCACGTAGTCCGGCAAACCTCGCTTTTGGCACTGGAAATAATTGTAATTCAATCGAATAAATTAGTGAAAGTTTGGCACAAACTGATCGGGAAAACTATTATTTTGGGATATTCATTTAGGTACCGGTTTCGATTTACAATATGAATTGTCAACAAATGTAACAATGTTTAAGAATATATGCATAAATTTCCTAACTATCTACTGTTAAAGCCTGGTTAAGCAGCGTAATGAGTACCTCCTTTTTTTGGTCTAGAAGAATTTATAAATAAATGAATATTATTGAAGAAGAAGATAATAAAAATAATCTGAACGAAAATATGAAAGAGAACAAGACACAGAAAAAGATAATGGTCGCAACTGGGACTCGAACCCAGTTGCGACCAATGATATATTACATTGATGGGAATAACCTTCAAAAATTATAAAAAGAGAATTTTTCTTATAAAATTGAATATTCGTTTGGACTTTTATAAAAAGTCAATAGTTCAATATATTTATTTATTAATCATTAACGCCCTTATGGGCTTTTACACACATTTACATTTTTATGTTTTATTGCATACAGGTGTGTTTAGAATACAAAGAAAACATAAATAGTTTTTACACATGGTACATAGAAATAAAGCTGGTAAGTAAAAAGTATAGCATTATACAATAAAGAGAAAAAAATCAGTTTTATATGTATATACGTATATAACAAATAATAATAATGGTGAGTTTTTAATATATGTGCAATTTATGTGTTGAATACATAGCGAAGTTGATTTTAAACAAAAATACATACTACCGACTTGCACCGCACTAAAATTAATATACAAAACGATTCCATTTTGACCAATTACTTTATCGTCAGAATTTCAGCTTAAAGAATTCAATTTCCGAAGACGAAATACTTTATACCATAAATATACCAATTCCCTTTACACTGATACCATGGAACATTTCAGGTTTAAACAAATAATGTCAGATACTTCAGTAAACTATCACGGAGAGGACAAATGAGTTCGATAATATAATATAACAGAGTATCTAATTACAATCAAATTAAAATGTTAATCAAAGTATAAGTCGTTAAAGTAATTTTGTTATTATTACCTATTACAACGATAAACAAGAACAGTTTTTATAAGGTTTGTTTATAAATTATAAATTACTAACCTTTATTACGCCCTATATTGTTGGTGTTTTTAACGGAACTTAACTATGAGGGTTTACAATAAACTGTGCACACAAAATTTCAAGATGGAGATTTATAGTTCTATTGTAAATATTCCAATATACTGAATTTAAATTTGGTCACTGACAGATGACGATAAACATCGATTGAGTTATATTTATTTCCTAGTCGATGAAGCCTTTCGATAGGCGAGTTTTCGAAGTAATTATTAGTATGCGCGTTAACAAAATAAGGCGCATTCAATCTTGTATTACGGGTAGGTACTCGCAGTTGGATTAGTTTGGTTAAATCAAGGGCGTCCAGTCTGCCATTTGAAATATTGAAAAGACAAATTAAATCACTCATTGTTCGTCTTAAAGTTAATTAATTTAATTTTAGTAAGTCCATTAAAAATGTGTTGTTAAGTTCTTCGATTGGAATTCCTAATTTATAGTTTATAAATCTCAGAAACTTATGTTGCACTCTCTCAATTTTTTGTTGGTGAATCTTATAAAAAGGAGCCCAGATTGTTGAATTGTACTCTAAATGGCTTCTCACTAACCCAGTGAACAGCAATTTAAATGAATTAATTATTTTAAAATCTTTTACCGTCCTCAATATAAACCCTAAGCTTTTCATGGCCTTGTTAGTTATTTCGTTTATATGAGAAACAAAAGATAATTGATTCTCAAAAATAATACTTAGGTCCTTAATTTGTTCAACTCTTTTTAGAAAGATGTTGTTGGATGCTGTATTCATATTTAATAGGATTTTTAATTCGGGCAAAAGTTATTGTTTGACATTTTTCAATATAGAGGAAGAGTTCATTATGGATACACCACTCTTGTAGCCTCACAAGATTTGTTTGTAATACGCAACAGTCATTGAGATTATTAATTGTTTGTAAATTTTAAGATCATCGGCAAATAAAAGTATCATAACTCCATCAAAGATTGTAGTTATGTCGTTGATGAACAAGGAAAACAGCACTGGTCCTAGATGTGACCCCTGGGGAACTCCGGAGAAGATTTCGAATTGATTTGAAAAGTGCGAGTTGAGTTTGACTGTAATTTTTCTATTGTATAGATAACTCTCAAACCATCTCAAAATTTGCCCCGTTATTCCAAGGGATTTTAATTTGTGTGAGACTTTGTCGAAAGCTTTGCTAAAGTCAGTGTATACTACGTCCGTTTGAAGACGATTGTGCATATTATTAAATAAGTATTCCTGTTAAAGCATTAAATTTGTAAGAGTAGACCTTTTTGACATAAAACCGTGTTGTCGATGAGTAATTACTTTGTTAATCTCAGGAGATAGTTTAGAGAGCAGAGCAGATTCAAATATTTTCGGGATCGACGACTGGATACAGATAGGTCTGTAGTTGGATATATCGGATTTATCACCCTTCTTGAAAATTGGAGACAGAAAGCTTGTTTTCCATTTATTCGGAAAGATGCCAGTTTTTATTGACAAGTTAAAAATTTTTGTAAGAGGATAAGTTAAGACTGATAAGCATTTCGATAAGAAGATTGTAGGAATGTTATCGGGACCAGCCGATGTTTTCGGGTCTAGGGAGTTTAATTTATTTCTAATTTCACTTTCTTTAAATATACATTGATTGAAATCGATCTGGTTATCATTAGATGTTGTGGCGTTGAATAATGGAGAGTTGTTTGCAGAATCGTAGACTTTGCTGAATAATTCATCAAACAGATTAACGATTTATTGGGGATTATCGGCCATTTTGTTATTTAAATACATATTAGAGGGTACACCGGAGTCATTATTGTTTAGTAAGTTTGAAAATTTATAGATATTTTGAGGGTTGGTAAGAGCCAATTCTTCGCAGTTATCGATGCACTTTTTGTAACATAACTTGGAAATTTTTTTGATGCTCGTTCTTAGTTCACAAAAGTTTGCGTAATCAATAGGATCATGTGATGATTTGTAGGCTTTATGAGCAATTTTTTTGTCTCTAATTAATTTAATAAGATCGTTACTAAACCATTTTGGTTAATTATGCGTATAAATTTTTGAAACGGGTACAAATAAATCAATAGCATTATTTAGAATTAAGTAAAATTTGTCAACCATTACATTGATGTTTTCTTCAGTGTCCAAAAATTTCCAGTCGGTTGAAGATAAAAGATTAATGATTTGATTATAGTCTGCTTTTAAAAAGTTCAACTTAGTTGATGCAGATGGATTTTTTTTTAGTTTTTGAACTGTTACATTCAATTATTAGAGGTGGGTGGTATTTGTCAACCGGGAGAATAGATTCAACAGATGCGGACACTTTTACTGATAAAGAATTGGAAAGTACTAGATTGAGAAGACGAGAATTTATATTCAAAACACAGTTTAACTGTCGGAGACTAAGAAAATTTGACATTTCGATTATATCATGAGAACCGTGGTGGATGTTGTCCGTGCATGAAGTTTTGCTGTTTTCTACGTCCCATGCAATATTAGGCAGATTGTAATCTTCTGTCAAAATAATAGTGGCGCCAGGAAATCTTCTCCGGATGGTTTCAACTTCATGGTAGTGGTCTTTGTATAGTTGAGCGTCAGAGGATGGGGGAATATAGACGCAGCCGATAATATTTTTTTCCTTTTTGTTTTATATTAAATTATATATTTATACGTGGCGCTATTTAGGTTACAAAACAATTCTTAGAATGATTGTTTCCAATAAAAAGGGTAGTTGCTTGTGATATGAAAAAAAATTTTTGAAGATAATATTGTTAATTCTAAAATTTTAAATATGAGATTGACTGTTATGAAGGCTTGACAGTAGGTGGCAATGGCGAAATTGGTAAATGCACGTCCCGGATAGACGAGAGGTTCTGGGTTCGAGTCCCAGTTGTGACTATTATCTTTTCATATTTTCGTTTAGATTATTATTATTATCTTGATGGGAATAACCTTCAAAAGTTATAAAAAGACAGTTTTTCTTATAAAATTAAATTAATATTATTTTATTATTATCAAAGATGATTTTCTTGCCTCTGTTGTATATTTTAAGTTCCTTCGAATATATCGTACAAGTTGAAATGCACCACAGATGGCACGCGTGCTATTGTCCCTTTGAACAATAATTTCAATTTTCATGTATTTGTTATCGTGGTGTGAAGAAATCACCTACGATTCATCTTTGTGAATTTGGCTTTCGTCGGGTCAACTTGGGAGCTCTTATTTGTTTATGACAAGAAATTAAATTGTAATTGGGTGAGGTGCTCTTTAATGTATGGATGCCATCCTGGAAGTTTGAAGCAGTGCCGTAAATAGGGCGGTGCCACCGGTGCCCAGGCACAGGGCGTAGACTCTGGGGGGCGCAAGAATGGCCAGACTAGGCAGGACTATTATTTTTTCGTTTAGCTCCTAATTGCCACTTTAAAGAATCAAGTTGAAACGAGTACATTATTTGATAAATGTGACCGTAGTTCAAGTCTGGATCTTCTTAAAGCTATAGTCGAACTAGAATTAAAAGAGATGCTTCCCAATGTAGTAGTCGCTATAAATTTTTTTTAACAATGCCAGTGACTATAGCTTCCTGCGAAAGATCATTCAGTAAGCTCAAATTATTAAAAACTTACTTGCGCTCGACGATTGGCCAAGAAAGGTTGACCGGCCTAGCGATTTTGTCGGTTGAACGCGACATAGGACGGTGCCTATTATGCTATGCTACCTTCCTTATTCAAAACTCTACCATACCAAGAACTTAAAATTAAATTAATTTACAGTTTACTGAAACTTTGCAGGGTATTTTATTATAGAAGTATGAAGACCAAAGTGGCCAAAAAATAAATCTTAAGTATCAGGGTGGACAAAGCATTTGCACTAGTGAACTTGCGTTTGACTTTTAGTGAGTGAGACACAGTGGGTGGTATAATAGGTGAAGGGTCGACATAAATAGGGCGCAGTTATAGAAGCTCGCACAGGGCGCAGAAAAGGCTATTTACGGCACTGGTTTAAAGATCCGCTTTTGCAGGAAAACCATATCATCAAAACTCCATATTTTTATGAATACTTTTTCCACGAATTAAATTCACACATCATTATTTTTAAGGGCAATACGCCCGCTAAGTTTGTGGGCTATTTACACGCCCCAGGCTTACGCAGAGTCCATAACTTTTGTTTCATTTTCTGTTTTCGATAAATCTTGCGTTTTTCTTATTTATTTTCTCGTTGTTTTCATTTACTTACTCATGTGAGCTTGTATTCCCTCACCAAACACAAAAGCTTTGTCTCTTTATTGTTTAAAGAAAAGTTTTATGATTTTATTTTATAACATATTGTGAACATGGGAAATTATGTTATGTTAACATAATTTTTTATTCATGGTATGTATTTTTTTATAATAAGTATATTTTTGACAATAATAAAATAAAGAAAAATTAATTACTTAGTAGTGTACTTATTTCAAAGTACCAAGGCAAAACTGTACCTTTTTTAAAATATTAAGTTAAATTATGATAATTAAAGCAAAATATTTATATTTCTTTAACTATCATAAAAAATGAAAGAGAGACTTTCCCGGGTTGCGAGAAACTTAACGATATTTTAATATCTCATCCTGCCATCACAGATAATGGAAAATGATGCTTTTTCGTAATGAAGGACCTAGCCAGCCGAGGAAGTGAACTTACGACGCCTTGGTTCCCTCCAGATTGATTTCAGATTCGATTCCAACCGTCGATATATTAACTATAGATAAGCCCTCCCATACCCAATTCCAATCCCAAAGTGACACCACCTACGAGAAATTTCATAATAACACTACCCATCGTATCCCGTTGCATCTCTTGCGTGACGTAGTTATTTTACTAGGAAGAAATTAAACATTTTTTATCAAATGTTACTTTTCTCGATACGCTGCCTCGAATTCATATGTTATGTACATATTTTTTAAAATATTCATATAACTGATTAAATTGTTAATAATAAAGTTCGCGATAGCCCATACCCAAATTATTTCTAACTGCCTTAAATTTGTGTTTTAAAAATGATCTTCACAAAGCTAGTAATTCCGTTACCGCAAACTTGCTGGAAAACAAATTAGCTCCACGCAGACCAACTAAAGGTACAAACCAATGCTTCTTGCGATTTTTTGACTCAGAGATATTGGACTTTCTTTTTGGTAAATGTTTTCGTAAATCAATATTTTTGGTTCCGGTGTCATTTTTAAGACCTACACGCCCTGTCTAGATATACTTGGTCGAAGATTCCAACTCATCCGTTGACCCGACGCGACGTTGACGCGACTTCTGAGAGCGAGCGCAGTCTCTACACACGAGGAAAGACCAAGCAATACCTGCGCGGTGCCAGAGTGAGGTGAATCACGCTAGTACTCTTTTTTCTAGGGAAAGATATCACACCATCACAGATATGTGGGTATCAAGAATAAAAAATATTAAAATATCTGCAGTATTTTTCCTACATTAATATTTTATATCTTGAATTTGATCAAATGAGCAATACGACAGTACCGATATTTTTTTACAATTGCTTTGCAATTAAATAAATAAATTAAAATTAATAAGTAATTTTTATTTGATGCTGTAAAAGCCGTATTTAAATAATCCATTCAAGTAAAATCATATCATCAAAACTGTTTCCAAATTTTAAACATCAGCAAGGTTGGCTTTACATTTAGTATTTTCTTATAATTTATTTTGCTCATAAAAATAGATTTTGTAAGAAGAACGTCCTTCTAACGAGGTGCTTTAAGATGCAGCTCGTTCGTTTTGCCGTTAGGCATAGTTAAGTTAAAAATCTTCATAGATAGAAGCTCGTTACTCGTTCTGTGAAAAATCACTTTATTAATAAAGCGACATCAAAATAATTGGGTTCATATTTCTTCTTTGAATATCAGTGCTTGTTAAGATTCAAACTACAATTATTATTAGTAACGACTCTGAACTCCCTTTTAAGACTTAACTTCAAGATAGTTCAATTAAGAACACAATGGTAGTCGTTTTATAAAATAATAAAGAACCCATATAACATCATTTTTGATAGATAAGTATACTATATAATGATAATTTCAAAAACCATATAGCAAAAATCTGTTCTTCATAGCTGTAAAAACTCTACGATGAGCTCCGGCATTATAAAAAGTGTACGGTTTTATCTGCTTGTAATTTTTAGGTGAACGCAACTAGTTCGACCTTAAAATGTTATTGGTTATTGCCAAAATCAGCAATGGATTTTTTTGCATTAGCTCCACATAGGAAACTTTGAGGAAAGTCCATGTCATCTTTGGGAATGCTGTATGGAGGGTTTCTTCGTGGATAGGAAGGATAGGATGTTATAAGAAAGAAAAGGGTATGATCGTGGGTAGGAAGCTGAGGGTTAATGTGTCCAAGAGTGACGGACGTATGAGTTCATAAATTGGGAGATTTTCAAGGGAATATATATAAGGGTGGATATGGATGCCACTGCCCCGGGAACCATTTATTGTATAACCAACACCTCTGCCATAGGTCACCCCAAGTGGTTCACTACGTTTGGTGACTTGGCACGGGTGCCCGGGCCCATGGGGTGATCTTTGTCTAGTTCTTGGCGGCGGATGCACCCCTCATACATTTTTCGTTCCCAGAACTTCATCTCCTTCCTTTCCCTAAATGACCTTCCACACAGCTTTCCCAAAGATGACATAGGCCCTGAGAGATTTTTTTTCCTCACGGCCTCCTCTGTGGAGCAAATGTAAAAAAAATCCCGCCCACTGCGGTGCAAGAGTCCAGGTTGAGTTGTCAAAAGGTTTTAACTGGTATCTCTCGATCCGACCCGGCACGCAGAAGGTGGGTAAACCCATGAACCATGGCACCCCTGCTAAGTCACCACGTGAACCACTTGCGATGATCTATGGCAGGGGTGTTGGTTATTCAATAAATTATTCTCGTGCTAGCGGTTCCCGTACCCGCCTTCCAAACTGAAATAATGGAAATAATGTCAATTTAACAATTTAAAAAACAATAAGATAACTCTGTATATTGTTTGTTCCACTTTTTTGTCATTTAGTTATGAAACCTCAAAATTCCAGACAGTTGCGCATATCTCGTGAGCCCTTAGCTCATCAAGAATTTTCATTAAGATTTTTGCATAACAGAGAAAACACTGATTCAATGAATAACATTTCTAACACCTTTTTAACCGATCTAAAGATTACTGTTTTAGTGTTCACCACTGTAGAGTCGCGTGAAAGAGATATTTTCATTATTCAAACAAAAGGCTCCGTACACGGGAACAAGGTTCTCTTTGAAGGGAAGTTAATTTATTCTATTATACCTGGGCCGGTGTTTGGTGAGCTGAATAAACAGCCAGTGACTGATGACTTTGTCACGCGGTGAGAATCTGCTCTGGACGTAATGGACATTTTCACAGTTTCAGTTTTACGGGGCTAATAATTCTGACAGTAGGCATTTGCATATTTCATGTCAAACAAGGGATCATACTCTAAGGGATCTTGCCATCCCCAATTTGAGAAATGTGTTTTTTTTACGTTTCTGATTAAATCTTATTTTAAAAAAAAGTACTATCCCAAATGGTTAATATCTTGGGGCAAGTAAAAAATACATCCTATTTCAATGTTACATCTGTCTATCTATGATGATACTAATAAAAATGAATCGCCGAAATGTATGTGCGAGCATAACTTCCGAACTACTGCACCAAATTGGATAATTCTTTTTTTTGTGTTCGTTATCGTCAGGACAAGGTTTGTATAAAACTACTGGTGAGCTCTTGAATTATAAAATTTGTATACAAAAATTGCAATAGGTGGCACACGAGCTGTTTGAAAACTGAATGTACCCGGAATGAATGTATGGAATTCGGGAGGGGGGAGGGAAACCAGGGAGGGGAACTCGGGAAGGGGGTTCGCCGGACGGAGGAAAGGAAAGTGGAGAAAGGGAAGGAAACGCGAGAAGGGAAGGGGAGGCGGAAAGGGAACAGGACGAATGGGAAAGGACACGCAGGGAGAAACAATGTATTTTTTAAATGCATAGCAACGCATGCCGGGAACCAGCTTCTAGTAGATAAAGCTACACAAAATTGTGATTGATTTAAACATCGTAGATGAAAGAGTTCTCTCTTTCTATCTTATAAAATTATCTATTTGGACAAATATACGTAATTAAATTTCTCTGTCCAAAATAGCAGGAAGTTGCAAATTTTTCAAAAATTTCCATTAACATGCACATTCTTCCCCTGAATAAGGATGAAACGTGGCATCTTGAATTGATCAATTCAAGTATAATAAATTCGGTTGTGGGTATTTCTGTGACTAATTGTAGTTCTCACTAATGTTCAGAACTTCGCTGAATTTAAACGGGCTTTAAAATACTTATTTAAAAAATCGTGCATTTCATGAATCTTCTCCTTTTTAATATACTCTATGAAGCCATGTTTCTCAAGTTTCCGATAATGGTTTGGTTTCAGTTTCCTCCTTACTGTAATTTTATGTTAAAACTTTTAAACTCAAAAGTATTTCTTATTTCTAAACGTAAACTGCCTCCTGTTCTATATTTTATTTTAGGTTTAATGATTCTTTTTTAATGCCACCGTTATTATTTATCAGTATCTATTGTCCTGTGCCAAAACAGAACTATAATTGTTAATTTTGTTCTCTTGGCATTGCTTCTTTGTTTCATATTATTTTATCAATATTTTGCAAGGTCTCGTAAGGAACACTGTAGGATTACTTTTAAGTTTATTATAGTTAAGCGCAATTGAAGTGAAATAACACTGAACAGCGCTATTTAAATATTATTTTTTTATTATTATTATCATTGTAGCTCTGCTTTAAGAGCTATGCCGGTCATTTAAAAATATCGTCGATAGGTATTGTAACCAATGTCTTCTGTTCCACCCCGCGCTCCCCTCAGGGGAACTGAGCGAAAGGGACAACTGCATATCGGGCCGAAAATACCTAAATAAAATCGTCAAAATCGATGTTTTGTATTCCCCATTTTTCTTCTCCAAAACTGGACCGATTTTAAAAAAAATTTTCACTACCTGTATTAGAATAAAATATTCTATGTCGGTACGTTTTGCTTTTTTTCAAAATACATTGTTTAGTTTGTATAATGAACGTCTTTTGACGGCGTTTAAACTAGGCAATTTTCTTCATTTTTGGAAGGTCCTAACTTCTATAAGAAGTAAATTATCAAAAAAAACAAAACGTACCGACACGCTAGTGGTCGATATCTATATTATGTAAAAAAAATTTGCTCTAGGGTCAAAATCCAGAGAGATAAATAAGGAATACGTTTGTATGGAAAAAACGCCGCTGGTATTTCCTCTTAATGAACTTTAATTATTGGTGAATTTAAATGTCATTTTCAAATCTGATTGTGTCAAGAATTCAGGAAAGCAATGAAGTTCCTAACTGTAATATAACGTTTTAGAGAAAATTATTTTAGTTGTCATTTTCAAACTAGGAACTGATTTGTCAAGAAATCAGACGTGATTTGATATGATCTTTGGTGAGCATTTTGGGACCCATCTTGGGCGGACTTTGTGGTCTCTCAAATGTACTGTCAAAATCTTGTCAAAAGTGGCCTTATTGACATCAGGGATCGTATCACAGAGCTTCCGTAACGTCACCCGTCGATCTGCAATCATTGTTTTTTCCACTTTAGAATTTTTTTGTCTGAAACTGATGGCCGTCCGGCACGCTTTTAAATTCTCTGCACCATTTGAGCACGTTTTCGCACTCATACACTGTTTTCCATACACTTCAAGGAGCTGATAATGATTTTCTTCCGAGGTTTTGTTCTTTGCACAAAAACACTAGTTATAATAATAATTGGATAATTTATAGAGCGCCGTTTTTGTGAAAAATCACCTCAAGGGTGTGATGAACTCGCCGTAATGATAATAATACTTGGGTGGTTTCTATGGTGCCGCGCCGTTTTCTAAGGGCGCTCTACAACTTAAAATAATTTCAAAAATCCAAGTATCTGCGGGGTTGATTTATGGGTTACACCGGCGACCCCAGCAATAGTCACAAAAAAATAGACGAAGACGAAAAGGAATTTAACATTAGCTACAAAGCAGTGCCACATGTTAGGGTCGAGTCCATTAAGTACGTCACAGGGCTCTGTTTAGAAAGTGTTCTGGCTTTCAAGTACATCCAATAAATTACTATTTTGAAGTTTTGAAACTGCAACAAAAACTAACGAACACGGAATAACGTCAGAATTCTACGAAAAATTGTAATTAAATTTGACAGGCTGGTCGATTTAAGTCAAATATATCGCTATGAGATTTAACGAATTTTGAAGAGATTTTAGAAAAGTAGGTAATAAATAAATAAAAAAAACTGTGGAGCCAAGGGCCACACACGGGGCATAAAATTAAGATACAGAAAATCCAGAGGGAGTTTTTTGAAAGAGGCAGTCAGAGTAGATTCGACCTCGGGGACGGACGGATTTGGGAGTTAGGGATAGATCACGGACGGGAACGGTTGGAATCACGCGGATTATCAAATTTTAAATAAGAGACAGGCAGGGTAATTTCGGTCTCGGAGACGGACGTGTTTCAAAGTTGCAGGGAATGATAACGGTAGTTAGAGCGCATAAAACAAAGTCAAAACATCTCGTTGTAATCGACAAAATTGACTCGGAAACCGGAGATAATTCGTTTATTGGCAGAATTTATTCAGAAAATTGAGTTTTATAAATAGGAAAAGTCATAAGTCAGGAGATATTTTATCCTCGGCGCGAGATTTGTGTTTGGCAGATGCAATTTGAAACTAATGATTGCATGAGTTTTGTGTTTTGCGAAAGTGCATGTGGAAATAAAATCGGATATGGAGCATGGAAAATTTGGTGAGTTTGCTTAAAATTACTTTATTACAATTTGCATTACATATTTAGTGCGGACCTTGCAGACTAGTTTCAAATCACAACGGTGTTAAAGAAGTTTTCATTAAAAAAAAAAACAGCTGTCAGCATTTTAGAAACCAAAAATTTACAGTTATGCAGTTTACACGCGGTAGAAGTGAAACCTTCAGAAAACCAAAGGAGGCAAGGGTGGGAAGGCTACGAAGCACCACACAAAGAGGAGACCGACTTAATACTTCATTCTCCGGCAGAATAAATCCTATGGAGACACGTGTTTTCTCTCCGTTTTGGCGTCGCTCACAGGATAAATCCTCGTTTCCGTTTCATCTAGTTTCAAATCACAACGGTGTTAAAGAAGTTTTCATTAAAAAAAAAACAGCTGTCAGCATTTTAGAAACCAAAAATTTACAGTTATGCAGTTTACACGCGGTAGAAGTGAAACCTTCAGAAAACCAAAGGAGGCAAGGGTGGGAAGGCTACGAAGCACCACACAAAGAGGAGACCGACTTAATACTTCATTCTCCGGCAGAATAAATCCTATGGAGACACGTGTTTTCTCTCCGTTTTGGCGTCGCTACTTTTCATTCTATCGAGTTTAAAATAACAACGGTGCTAAAGAAGTCTTTTAAGGATGTTTGTTAATTTTAACGGACAAGAGGTAGTTAATATGTATCTTACGATTGTGTTGCGAGACATTACATCAGAAAAACAAAGCTAGGGGTTTATTTGAATATAATAAATTGCATTACATTAGGAATACTTAGTCTCAAATATACTTTAGAATTTACTCGGTAATTGAAGTTATTTGTTAGGCAAGGTACGTACTAGGTATATCGGTTTGGAAAAGGGTTGCATTGCATGGCTACTAACAAATTTTATACAATAGAATTATTCCCAATCCCAAAATAAAAAAATAAAAACCCCACACCTTTTACCTCAAACTTTAGGAATCTCAAGAAAACTGTTATGTAGGGGCCTACATAAGCTAGCTTTTGACTTCATTGGAAAGCACCCTTGGAAGTGTGCATTCACATTTTAGCTCAAATCTTTAGTATTTGCGATTGAACGAGACCGTCAGCGCGCTGCTATTATTATTTAGCAAATTTCCTTCTTTCAAATTTAACCGAACGAGTTACGACGCTGGAGCTGGCGATTGCTGGAGCAATTTTGAGTTAAGCTTCCCTATTCCATGGATGTAGGTTACACTTTATGCAGTTATGATCAGTGGGCGGAATGAACGAGATACCGGTGGGCTACACTATTTCCTAATGAAGGAAAAGAAGTGACGAAATTCGCGTTGGCTTCACTACCCTTTGATTACGCTCGTGGGGAGCTACCTTGTCAGCGGAACGAAGAGAACACGACATACGGAGTTGTTTTAGGAGTCGATCGGCGGCTCTTTGTCGGAAACCGGATAAATTTTCATAATCTTCCCCAAAATTAGAATTAGGGCATCATCCAGCATCAGGTTGGGAATGTACTTTGGACGAAAGAGTAGAGGGGGAAAGTAAGGAATGGATGATATAGAACTGGATTCACGCCCCGGTGCCATTCATTCCTGGACCCAGCACCCTGGAAGCCGAGCTTGACATTCCTTCCCCGAGCTGATATTTGAGATGAGCTTGGGATATCACCTATCGTAGGGCGGAGGTCCGTGAACGCTACGTGCTACGTGGAGGCCCACCTCCGTCACGCCTGCTTCCGTCATGCAAGGGGAGGTATTTTCATTCAAATCAAATACCGATGTTCACCGCGGCTGAAGGCAGACGCATGTTTATAACGTGCCTAGGAAAACGTAAGCATCATTTCTACTGGTTCGAGGCGGTGTGCTGGACGGAGAACGGGACTGTTGAGGAGCTGTGTGACTGCAGAGGCGAGGGCCGATGACATCAAAATCCACCTTTACTAAATTCAAACTTCGCGAGATCAGAGGGAGGAGCGGCTCCACCGACCTCCTGACATTGCCGTTTGTCTAATCCACTTCGGTTTAATGTTCATGTTCAATGCTATAGGAGTGAATGGGACTCTAGTCATTGACATGCTGAAAGACATCACCATCGTCATCATCATCATCAATCCAGCCTAGGGGATGTCACGACCTAAAACCTCGTGCCACCCACGCATTCCTGAATACTTCCGGACATCGACTACAACACCATAAATCGAAGCAGATCCTCACATCAAGCGATATGAGATGGCATTTCATCAAACAACAGTAGCAGTATCACCATTATAATTTAGCGGCGTATTGGTTGAGAACACTCCCACTATCATCCTTCAAACCAAAAACACACATCAAACCCTTTCCCGACAGGAAGCAAAACATGTCGATTTTACATTCGTCGCTTGCGACCATCAAAATATTCTCTGGAGGTGTTGGGATTGGAGGCTGACCGGGCGGTTTTAATTGAACCTCACCAAGTCAGTTGCGGAAATGGAGGAGTCCAATCAAAGCAAGACATATTTTGTTTCATGTCAATCCCTAGTAATCTCCCAAAAATACCTACCAAAACTCAAAACTAACTAACAAACTTCACTTACCACTGTGACTGTAGACTGTAGAACTTGTGCATCCCGGGTCTGTTTTGATTGAATTTTGATTGTAAATCCGTACTTAGAGTACAAATCTCAAATTATTTTATGTGTTAGCATCCCGAGGATAGCTGAGGATTCGCCGCGTTTCACTAAAGGTAGGATCTTCCCAATTTTCTGTATAAAGGTATATTCATGTACTAGGTACTGGGGAGGATGACGCGGGTTAATTCAAAAGAAATAATCATCAACAAACAAGTATAGAACGGACGTTAGTAGGGGAGGAAGTTGCACGAACGGTAGCATTAGTTATTTTCAAGTTAGATAGAGTCAGTCATTGTAAATCGAACCCTAGTGAATTGTAACACGCCATACCTAAAAGAACAAAGGGTTTACCACAAACAAATTATTAATTAAACTGGATTAACCATATCAAACCCTTAAAACAAAAAATAACACAACGTTAGGGGGTTAATTACAAGTTGATTAATTGAGGGCATCTCGCCACGTATCCTTAAAATGTATTACGTAAAGGGGTGTCGAGGCGCTGCCAAAGGAACGAAGGGGATAGAGGCTTGAGCGACGGAGATACAAGGCTACGAATACGAATAAGACATGGGAGACGAACGCTACGTATAGAGTTAGTTATTCATAAAGCTTTCATAAAAACTTTTAATTAATTAGAGGGGGGGTAAGAGTCATTTATTACAAGGGCGCTTTACAATTTATTATGAATCTTAGGCTCTATCTAATTTTATTATTTAAAAATAGATACAGAAACATACTTATCTGCAGGATACTTCCGATAAAATACACTTTATTTGAGAGCGTTATACACAATTTTCAAACTAGGAACTGATTTGTCAAGAATTCAGACGTGATTTGATGACGCACACATACGATAACAACACGAATTCATTTAAAAATTTATTTTTTTTACAAACATATAATTTTTTAAAGGGATATTTTTAATTACCTTATGGATGGTGCCAGTTTCCACCTCCCGGCTAGTACGGGCAGAAGCCACCCCGACGCTGAGGGCCACGACCCTCACGGAGGCGGGGAACACGGTGGACAGGGAACAGTTAGAGGCCTTGCCGTAATTCCGGAGGGTGTAGATGTCCTCTACGTCGTAGAGCAGGACGTTGCAGGCTGTCAAGGAAAACTTCAAGTTAGTTTATCGAATAAAGTGTTTATCTCGGCCACTTGGACATAATATGTGGATTATAGTGGAGGAAACGAAGGGTAAAGTGAGGTTGGGTTAAAAAAGTTCTTTGGTGAACCGTTTGCACTCTATTTAAGAGTTATTTTTGTCATAACACGGGGTTTTTGGCGAAAATATTCATAATTACCTTGATATATTTTTTTTTACATGAGCTCCACACAGGAGGCCCTGAGGAAAATAATTTTCCTCAGGGTCTATGTCATATTTGGGGATGCTGTGTGGAGGGTTTTTTTTTTGGAAAGGAAGGAGAGGAGAGTTCTAGGAAGGAAAAGTATTTAAGGGGTGGGTAGATCTGGGGTTCAGTGTGTCCTGGTCATCCGCCTCCAAGACCTAGACAAACCTCGGGCACCCCTGCTAAATCACCAAACGTAGCGAACCACTAGGTGTAACCTATGGCAGAGGTGTTGGTTATTCAATAAGAAGCACTGGGGAGAAATGTGGGTTTGGTTGTGTTAAAAAAGCTTCTTTTTGCACCGTTTGCACTCCATTCAAGGTGTATTTTCTCCCTTACATAGGGTTGTGGCGAAATATTCATAAATAACTTGATATAAAAACGAACAAACAAATTATTTTCGTAATTTATGAAGCACTGTGCATTATTGCAATCTATTTGCAAAATAATATCTAACGGTTTTCAAATAAACTTTATTCAATTTAATTTTTATTCAAAATCAAATTCACATTAATTCTATTAATTAGTGATTCTTTCACAGGATGCAACCAATTTGTGGTTATAAATAGAATGAAAATACTTTGACTTCATACCACTTATATACCACGTATTTAAGTATACATAAGTACGCTTAACTATAATATATTTTTTTAAATAATCCTACAGTACTTCTTACAATATATATATACAATACCGAGAAAGGTTCAGGTTGAAACTTAACTGATTAGTTTATGCGTTCAATAAAGTGGTGTATTGTTCAATTATTATTTTAATTTTTAATTATTATTTTTAGACAAATAATATTATATTAGTGATAAATAATATCACTAACATATCGTCTTTGTCCTGGACATAATCTCGGCTAGTTAAACGATCGACCCACTGCAAAACAAGCAAAACAGTTGCTTTTTGCCGCATCCCTTATCGGTTTTTCTATACCAAATTTATAGAAGATGAAATATTGAAAAACATAGAAACTACAATAGATTAACCATGGCTGTTTGCCTTAATGTCTTGTATAAAAAAATCTCAATACCTTCATAAATCTAAGATAGCGAATTGGTAATGTAAAAAAGATGGAGGATGTGAATATCTTAACCAATGTTGTTTCTTTAGACGTTCATAAAATCATTTAAAAGCACGGCGTCATAATTTCTTCAAACCAAATATAGCTTTTGGAAGGAGAGGAATATATTTTTCATGTTCAATTAAATTCTTTAAAAACATCTAAAAACCAATTTCGGTGAAAGCTTTGATCCTTTTTTTAATAAGAGACATGAATATTTTATAACGGTATAATACTAAAACACCATGAAATATTTCATAATGTTTCATGGATGTTTTATAGATGTCTCTTAGTATTCATGAATAATAATTGAAAATTTTCTAATCTTAACAACCTTTTCTACAGAATTATGAAGTTACGAAAGTAAAAAATACACCACTGTATTTTTTATCAAAGGATTAACGAAAACGGTAAAAATTGCTTTCTTAGAAACCAGATTCATGATGGCAGTTTGTAAAAGTTATCGAGTTAACTTATTAGAAGTTACATTTTTTTTTGCTACTCAGTATTTGGTAACACATATCTTGACAAATATTAACTTGAGAATCCTCTCCGCAAAATCCGAAAGAAAAAAGAATCTCACTTCAAATAAGCAAAAGAAAAGGAAAATTAGTTGTACGAAAAGAGTACTTAAAGTAAACCAAAAGTAGACAAGGTTGTCAAATGAAAGAATTTTACTCACACAAAACAAAAAGAAAGAAAGAAAGTAAAGAAAATTTTCGTTATTTGTTTTTAGGGTGTTATGCCGTGTTGCGCTATCTCCTTCTTTAGCCAACATTTCGAACAGCGTTGCAGTGTCCATCGTTAGGGCAGATCCGGTAGATTTGTCGCACACATTTACCGGATCCGCCCTGATGATGGACACTGCATCGCTGTCCGAAACGTTGGCTAAAGAAGGAGGTAGCGCATCACGGCAAAACACCCCAAAAACAAATAACGAAAATACTTTTGGCCGTGAAAATCTTAAAACGTATCAAAGTAAAGAAAGCAAAATGCATGAATTAGAAAACTTATCAACCAAAAACATGTTTCTTCTTCACTAACGGCAAAAGGACAGAAAAATGCGGTAAATTGGTGAAATACACTAGCAGCTTTACTAAAAAACCCAGTGAAAATTTTATTCAATTGACAAACGGCGCGGATGTGAAAACATAACTTATTAAAAAATTGTTCATGGAAAAAATACACATTGTTTACACAGCCTGAGAGGGAAGTTTTTCTCTGTTTTATTAATGATGTCTGAACGAAATTTGGAATTTTTCCCAGGTATTTTGAATGTTCTATATATTTCTTATTTTTGAAGGTGTCGTAAAAACAAATACCATTTATGAAAACTAGATAAAATTACCTTTTAGATTTGTGTATTTGAAATACACTTTAGTTTTTAAAAACTCCCTTATTTTTTTAAGATTCAAACTCGGAAAAAATTTCTTACCAAAACATTTTTGATGAAAGTGTAGAGAATTTTATAAAAAAACAAAATGTAAAAAATACAGTCCTATTATATAATGAATTTGAAACGAAACTGTCACCTCACTTAACTTTTCTCGTGCATACAATAAAAAAATAATAAAAATTTTCAAAGTTTTTTTATTGCCAAAAAACTAATACAACTATAACAGATTTCTTGCATCTCTAAAGACTTTCATTTCTTTGATACGTTTAGGAACACATGTATTAGATATTAATATTAAAAAAAAAAAAAACACCACTTCTCATAAAATAAAATCCTTTAAATGTAAATTTGAATTTTCATGTATCATATTAAGTAGTTTTTAACATTTCAATTTTCAAAGTACGATTATTGTTATTATAACTTGACTAAAACTTATGAAAAACCACAAAAAACACGGTACATATTTCAATTATATGAATATAAGAGTGAATTAGTCACATTAATAGAAATTACAATCACATTTAAGTTTTATTACACACACATCCACGAACGACAAATGCGCCAATTGCGCAGGCGCCTCTACCTAGCGGTTATGAAGGAAAACAAACAATTTATTATGTAATTTATTATATTAAAAATTTCATTGTTGCCAGATTTATAATGCATTAAGAACAAATCTTATTAGTAATATTTCGTGTTTTAGTGTATTTTTGTTTTATTCATGTTGCGGTAGCAACACAGGTTTTCGGTCGTGCTGTGGTTTTTTTTTTAGTAAGGCTGTAGATATACAAAATTTTTACATGTCTTAGTTTCATTTATCTTTATGGTTTTAATTTATTCAAGATGATTCGTGAATTGTTTTTATATTTATAATAATACGAATGTTTTTTTTTTCACCGTGCTCAAAATTAAGTCGTAGATTACTTGCTACAACCAAGTCCAATCTAGCGTAGCAAGTAGGAAAAAATAATAAAATGAAATGAAAAAAATACTCCTTAAAAGAATACACAGATCAGAACATTCAGTTTTCAAACAGCTCGCGTGCTACCTATTACAATTTTTTAATTCAAATTTTCATTTGTCATGCATTACAAATATTAATTTTTCTATACTATAAGAACAATCAATTAAATTCGGTGCCTAACATAGGTACCTATTTAAATTATTTATAATTTAAAAAATCCATAGACAATTCTTTCGTTAAAAGACACCTGTCTGATAAATTCACATTCATCAAACACGAGAACTGTCAAACGCGCGAAATTAAAATGGTCGTTAAGTTTTCTGAAATTATCCAATTTTCTGCACAATTTTCTTATTTTTTCTTTCCGTAATAACCTGTATTAGAAAACTTTAAAAAAATATATGAATGAAATAGGTAAAGTCATTCTGTGGTTATGGCGTGACCAAGGGAAACAGGGATTCATTTTAAAATATATAGATTTTTTATTGAACACGTGTAAATCAAGAAACGGTCTGAACACCTTTGTAAGTAACGTTGGTAATTATTCTTTTCGTAGAATAATGTACCAATTATTCATCGACTAACGCTACGGTGTAGAATTGACTCTGATAGATTTATTATTAATTTACTGTGTTCGATTTCCATCACAGTGAAAACCAGCATACGTTTTTTTAAATGAAAATATGCATTTCAAAATTGCGTCGTAGTAAACCCGGTTGACCCGACAGTTAATATCCCGACAGTCGGCCCCCCGAAATTATAACTATTTTAAAATAATATTTTTTGTGCAATTTTTACTAATTTGAAACCTAAAATTAACATCAAAATCGATATCAAACGAGTTTGTTCAGAGAGATGATTTTTTTGTACTTGTATGGACAGTACATAGACAAGTAGTTTTATAGTTGATGCATTATATATATGTTTTATGCGTTTGTTATTCGGTGGTATATCCTATGTGCACTTATTTAGTTAGATTATTTATTTATTCATTTATCTAAAAGAAGTATATTCACATTGGGTCACAAATGAATATCGTAGTTAGAAGAATATTTAAAGTAAAATACATATTAATTTGAAAAAAAGTGATTGGAAGAGTGGGTAAATCTTTTAAAGAGAGTTTTCTTATAAATGTTGGAGGAGACGAAGTAAAGTAGAGAATTCTGTAAAGGTATACTGAATTTTCCCTAACTGCGTATTGTACATAAGTGTGCCGGGGGATCAACTGTTATGGAACCGTAAATTCGCCATGTTAAGGTAGAAAAGTGCCTTCATTCAAAATTGGACTCAGCGTGCAAACACGGTAAACTAGAGAATTTTCCCACGTGATTTGCATCGATCGTGAGAAACTGTAAAATACCTAGAACATTGTTATTAATAATGTTGGAGTTAAAATTACAAGCTAAACATTGATTGTTCGCTAACTTATATAAAATAATTGTGACTAAAGTTATAATACGTACTGATGGGTCCCAAACTGTAAACCATTAGAGAAACACCATTAAAGTTTTATGGGTTTAGTTTGGAAGGGACTAAGAATAGCCACAATCAGGTCACGAGATGCTAACTTTGAAAGTCATTGTTCGGCGTTTGCGCCCAGTGAATCCATGTGCTGCTCTAGGTACGACTTAAGGCTTTCGGGGTCATGCGGCTGCCGGCTGCTGCCATCTGCCGCTTATTGGAAAAGTTAACTGCGCACCCCACACATTGTTATATGATGACAAAATATGTCTAAAGGACATGATAAAAGTTTGGTCGATCGTTTATCTAAACGAATTATTTTTGCAAGTAGGTACTTATTCAACACTGTATTACAAAAATAAAACAAAAAATTTAACAACTCCATGAAGGAGGTCCTGAGGAAAATAATTTCCCAAAAATTCGAGAGGTATTTTTAAGAAAAAGAAAAAGGGAAAGTTTTGGGAAAGAAAAGGGTGTAATAGGTAGGAAGGAATCTTGGGGTAAATTTGTCGAAGAGGGACGAACGTACAAATCAATCCTTTCTACTCCCGCCTACCAAATTGAAAGCTCTTCAAAAAATTCTCGATTAAAGTGGTTCAGACGTATATCTACCATTTGACGTTTAGCGTTTTGTTAAAAAAGTGAAATTCGATAATATAGGTGACGCGCTATTTTTTTTTTAATAATTGTTCCACACAGGAAGCCCTTTCCCTCAGGGCAGGGATGCTATGTGGAGGTCTTTTAAAGGAAAGGAAGGAGAGGAAGTTCTGGGAAGGATAAGGTATGAGGGGTGGGTAGGAATCAGGGTGGTCAGTGGGTCCAGGAGTGACTGACGTATGAATCCATCCCTCCCTATCGTATAGAGTATGGCAACTTCTTGGCTCAGGACTCGGACAATCCGGACATAACTGATTCAAACTCCTAGAGACCAAATAAAAAAATTCCGTTTTGCATCGATGCAATCGACCCTTAGTCCCACCATACCATAGAGCACCATAATTTATTTACAGGTATATAATTAGAAAAAAATCTCTCAAGTTTACTCTTTTAGAACTCAAAATGTGTCTGTCGAAGTTAAAAGGCGCGCAATTACTTTGTCTACTTAATTCGATTTAATGGTATTTTAGGATTTAATAGGTATTATGCACAACGGTGTACTGCGGATATTTAAGTACCAAACTGTATTTTAGGTCGTATTTATTCTGCGTCCTCCACAGTTTAAAAAGCATAGCTAATATCGCACAGTTTAATATGTTTGAGTATCCTTGACCGAAATAATATGAATGAGTTTGTCGTTTATTTTCGGCCTCTTCGGTGATATCTCATGATATATTATTATCATTTGCACGGAAGGGTACTTTTTGCCATATCACTCGCTTTGGTACATTTATCTTTTATTAGCTTTTTCATGTAGCAAATCGTAGATAACATGAAAGCACTTCTGTGTTAAAGATTATTATTAATATCTAAAAAACCACGCTAAACAGAAAACCTTCCTCTTGGACGTTTTTGTTAGGTATATCAGAAGCATTTCCAATAAAACATGTGTGATCAAATAATATTACGATCAAAGTGGATAATTGATTGATTATTAAGTGCTTAGTAGCAGTTATCTGTTAAAATAAGCGCGAAAAACTTAAAGACAATTAAATTTGTTAAATGTTTTTCAAAAAAGTAGTTCTACAAACTAAACACAAACCATAACTAAATTCCGCATTAAAATTGGCCAAATGAAGATAAGTAACTCAGAATTGCAGCATAACGACCATAGTAAAAGTCCCCATAAAGACGTCAAAAACCGACTTTTTAAAAAATGTTGACGTTCAAGTATTCAAAAAATCTGTGCCTAAAATATTCTCGTTCATCACTTCAAAAAAGATAGAGGCAAATACCTCACACAATCATAAAACCAGAGCCAAACTAATAGACTTACTAAGTATACCTAAGTATAATTCTACCTTTGGACAAAGAAACTCTGATTTTTTTAGCAAACTTCTACATAGTAGCAAACAAATTATAACAAAAAATAACTACATTGAAGCATCAAATTTTGGCTTAAGAAACTATCGGAAAAATATCTTACTAAATATTTAAAACATTGTCATGGAAATTTCCGTGAAAAACCTTACCCAAACCATGAAATCGTGCCGTAAAAGTCGGTGAAAACTTATCCAAACCATAGTTCCCCTCAGCATACAATATTCTTGTGAGGAGGACTACGATAATAATCTACATCTATTCTTTATTTATATTTAACATGTTTCTATAAATTAAAAAAAAAATAATAACTAAATAAAAATGATAAAGAATGGCCCGAAAACTTTTAACGAAGAAAGTTAAACAATGTTTGATATATCTCAATTTAACCTTCCAAAACTCAGAACTTATATTTGAGAATGTAAAAGTAGCGACAAACAACTAATGACTAAAACCTATTAAACAAATTCTAAGTACGAGTAAGTAAAGTTTTCGTACATCTGCAAGTTTTCGGTAATGGTGCAAATCATCCAAATTAGATGAAAAGTTTAGTGAGTTTCACTTTTATGGTAATGCGTGCGCCAAACACAGATTCCAGTGAAATTCCTATATAAATAAAATAAAAAAATTCTTTCCAATAAATGGTCCCTATCTACACAATATTTGGGAACTTCGAAAAAGTCTGAGAAGCAGTCAACAACTACTAACAAATTAATGATTGTACTTCATGTTTTCAACTTTTTCTTACCTGAACACCGATATTACGTAGGCTGAATCTTATTGATTGTTAAAATTCATTTTCGGTATTTCAGAAAAAAATCACATCACCAGGTATTTTGATATTTTGCTTTATAATATCGCGCACGATTTTCAAATACCCTGTGACAGTGCTAACCGTGGCATCAAGGCTGGAAGAAGTGGAAAGGGTTAAGAGACAGGGATGGACGAAGGTTAGAAAATGCCTGGCTTTTTCAATATTAAATAAATTGAATTCATAGTACAGTACATTCGTGAAACTTTATAATATCATTCATGAAACTATAAAATCATAGTACAGTACATTCATGAAACTTTATATTCAGTGCACGGTACATTCATGAAGAATTTTTGAGCAAATTGTCATTAATGCACGAATTTTATAATTTATTTTGAGCACTATGGTACTATTACACCTGTTCACGTGCACAAGCGAGCACGCACATATCCCCAAACGTTAAGATATTAACTTAAATTGTGAGGACCTTAGTATAATGTAAATAATAATACAGACTCAAAATACTAGTAGATATCGTTTCTATATAACGAAATATTTTTTTTGCTTGAATAACTGTGTTATTTTTATGTTTCTTCACTAAAAACTGTATTTTCTAACTAGATATTGATACTATCAACTTGGGAGTGGTCTAATTCGATTTAGCAAGATTGGAAACATAATACACGATACATTACACGACTTAGTTTGTAGAGGTGTATTTTTAAAAAATTTCTACTCCCTCTCCTCCACCCCCAGAGGGCTGTTTCTCCCCTTTTTGGGCGGACTCTGCAGATCTTTTTTTATACTGCCAAGATTGAATACGAATCAATTGGACTGTAAACAATAGAATTATGGATTTTCAAAATGACACAACTACGGGAACATGTAAACAGTGGGCAGGAATCTGATTTACCTTAATTTCTCACAGCACTTTTTTTAGGTTCAATGTTATGGCACCGATAGATCACTGCACAATTCCGTACCAACCGATATTAAAGTGACCGAGGTACCATGGAAGGTGATAACTGCACGAATTACTTCAATAGACTGGTGATTGTTCCTTGGAGTTATTGTTCCACCGGTAGGTAATATTGGCACATATTTTCAGACAGGATAGGTATGGAAAGTAGATTGGATGGAGGAAGGTAGATACATAGTTGCTCCCACCGTCCCGGTCTTCGATGCTGGTGCCAGATACGTGGCAACCTACGGCCACGCAATGACAAGCCAGTCTACTTGTAAGTTGCTGCGACCGTCCCGGCCTTGGATGCTGGTGCCGGATATGTAGCAACCCACGGCCACGCAATGACAAGCATGTGTGAGGTTCGCAGTAACAACATGAATGATTGACCAAAGTTTAACGAATGCACGAATTTTATAATTTAACAAAGAATATTTTATTTATTATATATAGTATCAGTTATTCCGTTGGATGTATAGTTATGAAAAGAAAATTTACTTTTGATAAAATTGTTCTTATTTTCTACTATTATTTTCTTATAACAGTGGGTGGGTGAACAGTGGCAATCTTTATGGGCTCGTAGTTCAAACAGCCAGTTCATTATCGTTGTGTGATCGAGCAAACATTTTTTTCTTTACGTGTCTCTTTTTTTCATTCCATACATATGTATGAGCCCATCTTCTCTCAGACGAAAGAGTTTTTTTTGTTTTTTTCCTGAATTAATTGTAGTCAAAATACTTTGTTTAAACCACATTATTAGATTCAAAATCTACATGAATTGAGAACAAGGTTCTTTTCAGGGCGGGGGAACGGGAAACCCAAATCAACAGAAAAATAGATCAAGGTGTGGAAGGAATAAAAATGGGGGGGGGGTTAAATGGGGAATTACGTAGTCGTTAGATGGGAAAAAAATTAATTGGGAAATTATTCAACATAGGATTGTTTACAATTTTTTCTGATTTTTAATTATATTGGACAAAAAATTTCTTGAATCCCTATTATTTCTTGATCATTTTTCTGCGAAACCTTAAAATCGGTAACTAATATTCTTAACCCTGTATTTTTTCATTTTGTACGAATAACAGATAAAATTCTGTATAAATATCTGAGCGTAGCAAGTCCTGTTTAAACTTGGCTTTGCATTTCATCTGTCTGTAAATTTGTTCATGTGTTCCGCGTCTGGTCTTTCAAAATGGTTGCAGTGGTGGATAGTACAGTTTTACTTCGCCAGGGTTCGCACTCGCATAATCAACATTACGTGAGGTTTACTGTTCACAGAACTACCAGTTAATTTAGTTATTACTAGCTTTTACCCACGGCTTCTCTCGCCTGATAGTAGGGAGAAATTATTATACAACAAAATTTCATATACAATGAAATGTTTTTCGAGAATAAAAAATAGTCTATGTCACTTCTCAGTTCTCCCACTAGCCCATTGCAAAAAATCACGTCGATCGGTCGCTCCGTTGCGACGTGAAAGAAGGACGAACAAACAACACACACGTTAACATTTATAATACTACTTGGGATGATAAAGGAGCCATTCTATACACTACCAGATTGTGTCCACAGACATTTTTAGAAAATTCACCGCAAAATTACAATTTTACAAAACATCATAAATACACGCATTATGCCGAAACTCTTCCCTCGCAGCAATTCATTTCCTGCCTCAAATTCCTGAGTTACCTGTCTGTACCTCGTAGCCTTTTCATACCACAACACGAGATATTTTAATCTTGATTTCATTAAAAAAGTTGTAGGTACGTTTCAGCACCAACCTTTTTCTATTGCCTCACTTAATTGCCTAGGGAGAAATTCTTCTCAGTACCTTTATACTTAAAAGGATTTTTTTTGATAAAAACTTTTCGTCTGAACAAAATTGTCTAGAGATTGCTCTTTCGGGAAGCCGAACGCCATTTAAAGTTTTAAAAAAATTGGACTGAACAAAAACAAAACAAAATATTTTTGCTTCGAAAAATCTCCGAAAAAGTGACGTCACGCCTCTGATGGCTTCCTACTTACTTATTTCATGAAGTTACATTGCCAGAACTGCTAAACCTCGGCTAAGCATTCTGTTGTTTATTTTCAGGATAGTAAGTTATATTGTCTCGGTATACACAGGTTGTTATGGGACGTAACTGACTTATCTACTCTAACCAGTGATTTCTGACATTATTTGGAATAAATAAAGGAAATGAAAGTTTGGTCACCGGGGACATTTCTGATTGATTTTTTAAACAAAAATCTTTCATATTATGTCACTGGTCGCTCAGCCGAGTATTTGCAGAGCGCCGACACTAAGGCCCAGTTGTTTCACAGATATTCATGTATGTATTCTATAAGATTATTCATAACTTCATTGATAGCCCGTACTTACTACAAAATATTCATTTCCGATGTCCATTAAGAGTTACTCGATCTCCAGACACCTTTTATATCCCTAAGAGCAAGACAAATTATCTTGAAAATGTATTTGTAAGAAGAAGCTGAAGCACATTTAACAGATTATGCTCAAATATCGATGTGTTTATTACAAACCTTGATAAATTCACAGCATGCATAAAAAAATAACACTATTGATGCCACATGTTTAACTAATAACCTAATATTTCATTGATTTCTGTATTTCTCTTTTTTTATTTTTAGTATCACCACATTTTCTCTCCAACTTTTTGCAGTTGGAATTCAAATAAAATCACTTCCTGAAATATATTATTTATATCAATCAAAATTTAAATGTAAACCCTTGAAAAACCTCAGTTATTTACTTTTTGTAGATATAAGTAAGAAGATAAACTTTATCAGAATTACTTATATCAGGTATAGGTATTGTGTATTTTTGCATTACGGTTCTAAATTATTTGTCGTTATTTTATTGGTCTATGATATACTTATTTTTATCACTGTCATTTATGAATTTTGTACAGACTGTTTATAACGCTAATAAATAAAATAAAATAAAATAAAATAAAATATGATGAAGTCATCAAATGGATATTCAGCGTCTTTTTTTTGACAGTTGATAGGTTCCCGTTAAATGCCGATTCTAAATCAGTTTTAGCTTTTAATCAAATTGTGATCTGCAGAAGGGGACAACTATCATGTTGTTAAGATTGTCAGCTTACTACAAGTTGACAGAAAGCTGAAACGCGCCTAGAATCGGGGACCTTCCAAATGTCAAAAAAAATTGCGCTGAATGGCCATTTGATGACAACTACATTTAAATTTCTGCGAAATAACTGAACCTAACTGTCCAATACCTGCTGTGGTTTTTAAGGTTTTTTGTTACGTTAAGCAACTCTTAAAACATAATTTGAGGTCATCATAAAAATATATTTATTAATTTTTTAGGTTAGGTTCTTTAGATAAGATTATTTCAGAATCCTCATTTTTGAGCCCAAGCCCACACCTTTCAAATTTTGTATTCAGATTTACAAACCACGGTGACATGATGCAGTCGGCAAAACATTTTACATATACTTCTTGATGTAAAACTTATTTACGCACGCTTTACGCACAAAACTTATTTAGGGAGTAAGCTGGTGAATGCGTGACGAGAGCGTTACGAAAAGTGTGATCGGGCGAGGTGAACGGTTGGGCGAGGCAAACGAAAGTTGAGAGGGAGATATAAGTTAGTGAAGTTTTACTTCAGTCGTGTTGTCTAAAGCACACTCGTTTTTTGTAATATATTTTTTTTTGGTTTCGTTGGGTTGGGTTATTCAGATTGTTAATTTTCGCGCTCAAGCCTACTACGCTTTTCAAGCCTTGCATACATTAAGAAGAGATTTAAAAACCTTAGCCCAAATAACGAAATCATGAACAAATTTATATGTGTTGGGTACTCACGTGACGGGTTCTTGACGTGCCGCACGGTGATAGAGAAGCCCTTGCCCTTGGCGGGTACGCGGTACTGCAGCAGTGCCACGTTCTGGCTGCTGATGAACACTTGCTTGATACGACGAGCGCCGCAGAACTCGGCGAAGCGATCGTCCATTGGTCGGGGGTGGTCACCGGGTGAGGGGAAGTACTGTCCGTTCAGCTCCCAGCCGTCGATCCACTGTTCACAATAAAACATCGATATTAAATTCTAGAATCATCGCCGAAAAGAAGTTACAAATGCTTCAGGAGTTGAGTTGTTTTTTTGGGAAGTACGGGTTATCTGACTGCCAACTAGAGATGGGTAAGTTCTGCATTTTGCCGGAGGCCTCCGGGACATGCTTCCTCTTAAAAAACTTGAGTTTTTGGAGCATGTCCCGGGAGCCACTCTCGACTCGCGAATGGCTCAAGACGCTCGGGATCCACCCTAGCCGGAACTCGGAGCCGGAGCCCGCAAAAGAACTCGAAAGCTCGACAGCTGAACCTACAAATCGCTAATGTGGACAGTCTGCCAACCGTCCCTAATGTCGAAAGCATCGAAATGGACATGACGTATTGTGAAAACATTTTTTTTTAATCAGTAAAAATTATTACATATTCCTCAAACTAAAGCGCGCCTTCCACTGCGAGCGGAACGGACTTATTACGGAATCCGCTCGACTAGCAAACGTTAACTGCATACAAGTGCTTCCATCAAGAACGAGGCCAGCGAAGCGGACTAAACGAGTTAAATAGTTTCGAACGAGTCCGCTCCGCTAATGCGAGCGGAGCGGACTCCGTACGATCTCCGCTCGACTCGCACACGTTAACTGCATACAAGTGCTTCCATCAGGAACGAGGAGAGCGGAGCGGACCGAACTTGTTAAAATAGGTCCGAAAGAGACCGCTCGCGCACACCATCGCCGACTAGTTTCTAGCGGACTCCGCTCAAGAACTGTAGCCAATTCAATTGCCTCGCTGCGTTTTTGTCGAGATGGAGGTGTTTATTGAAGCCGTTTGCCAATTTCGTTTATAGGATACGACTAGCAAAGATTGTAACCATAACGGATTCGGCTTAGAAAACCATTATTGAGATGATATTGGCGGAAATAAGAAAGTAAATTATTTTTTTAAAGTTTTTACATTTTTGAGATGAGATTCTTTTTATAAATTTACATTTAATTCATACGCAACATTTTTTTTCATTGCATACATGCTGTCAGAATCATGTTTACTAGAATCAGTACTTGACATCACAAAAATCACTCCGTTCACTTCGAAACAAAGCGATACTGACTCGTTTTCAATGGAAGGGCAAAACTATTTCTCATTTTTCATTGACCTCGCTCCGAGTGACTCCGATCTTCTAAGTGACTCTTTTTTGATGGAAGGCCAAAACTATTTCGCTCAGCTCCCACTCCGCTCCGCTCTACTCTTTTGAGCTCGCAATGGAAGGTGCCCTTAAGAAATATTCTACAAAAATCTGTGCTACTGAAGGTTTTTCTCTGCAATAACCTTTTCAATTTGTGAGGCGGGTATTGGTGCCTCTACCCCCGGGAACCATTTATTGGATAACCAACACCTCCGCCTTAGGTTACCCCAAGTGTTTCGCAACGTTTGGTGACTTACCAGGGGTGCCCGGGTTCGTGGAGTGAGGTTTGGCCTAGTCTTGGCGGCCGCTACGCCTGCCCATGTACTGCTTGCCGGGCCGGATCTGGAGAGATGGAGGGATGAATTCATACGTCCGTCCCTCCTGGATACTCTGACCCCCAGATTCCTATCCACCCCTCAAACCTCTTTCCTTCTCAGAACTTCCTCTCCTTCCTTCCCTAAAAAGACCCTCACAGCATCGCCAAAGATGACATAGGCCAGGAGGGGAATTATTTTCCTCAGCGCCTCCAGTGTGAAGCTAATGCTTAAAAAGCCTAATTGTTTCTACAGGAATAATAGAAATAATTCAAAGAAAAATTATTATAATCGTTGAGAATAACGGCTCAACATCATTACATATACCAGCCATAAACTGTTTTATTGAACTCCCTAAAGAAATACAAGCTGGAGATAATTATGAAATATTTGGGATAAACTTAAAATTCACTTTACTGCACATTTTAGTTTCAAAATTAGTAAAATAAGTTCGTTTGGAAAAAAATACATACATTTACAAAGTTTGTTAAAGAAAGAAGAAGTACCCGGCGTAATAACCCAAAAAATAACCACGAGTTTTGAACTTCGGGAAGGTTCATAAACCGGGCAACGCGGCGTCTCTGAACTACGGCGATATCATGGACACCTAACAGACCTGCCATTATTTATCAAGTTCATACCTTTCCATTAATTAAATATTTATTTTGTTCAAAATTTTAAACCTTAGGGACCACCAGCATGTATTTGTTACAAAAAAGGTTATAAAAACTCCGCTAATTCAATTAAACGTTTGTAGGACAATACTGTAAAGGGCATTCATAGCGTTGTGTGATGGTCGATTATTACGGTAGCAGACATGGTTTTAGAATTCAATTTTTCGGAATCAATTGTTCTAAATCGATTGTCGATTGATCGACTAATCTTTCGAATAGCCATTGGCCGATAGACATATTTTTAGAATTAGTTAATCAACGTTTAAGGTATATATTTCACTTGCTTATAACTAACGAGATACTGTTAGGATAGGTTAGGTTAGTTGGTATTGTCCATCCTATAATAAAATACTCTTGTACGTACTGTATACATACTTATATCAATTCGAAAAACTAGTGTTTTGGTCAATTGATGTTCGAAAAATATGTTTTTGAAAAATTGCATTCCGGTCAATTTATCTAGACTCTTGGTTATAAACTTCGTTGTTGAAAGAAATTCGAGTAAGCTCATGTTTGCCCGAAGGTCAAAAACAGTAAAATGTCTACTATTGCGAACATTTTCAGTTTTCTGGCAAAATCATTTTCAGTGCACGTAAAATAAATTGTGCACGAAAAGCGTTCATGGCTCTGTAGAACGAACCACTTCGAGCATGAATAATTTTATTCAACTGCGCACATTTCAATAGAAGAGAACTCGAACATTTTTTAATAACGAGGTAAAACGACTGGTGCAAAGCATTATATTAGTATAAGAATTAAATAATAAAACATTCGTTTTAAAATGGGTGCTAGAAAATTCGTTGAGAGTGCTGGAGTGCTTTGGGTAATTTTATTATCATTTATATACGAACGTGAAGGCAAAAGGAGAACATTTCGTTAAGCATTTGTTAATAAAATAAAATGAGCACAAGTCCACGATTCTCTGGCAAAGAAAAGTAATTATATATTTAGTGTTTTCAATCACGTTCGTTATTATAATTTATGCTTGAGGAAGATAAAAAAATCTAAGGAATATTTTTCTCTCAAGTTAAATACAGATGGTAATATTGGTAATGTATTTTACTCCAAAAATGCTTTTAATACTGAGTTTTATTTCTCAGAATTTTTTTACACTCCATAGTAAAATTAGTTATTTGCAATGGTTCCGTTCCCGAGGGTTCTTCAGTCCGGAAATTGTTCGCTCTCCGGTACTTCGTTACCCCGGAGTACATATTAATCTGTAGGTGAGTATTTATTGACTTTCAACTTTTTATATGAATATTTTACTCTCCAACTGTACTTCCTATTTCTATGCTATTTGCTGTGGGAGGCGTCTACTAATATCTACAAAAATTCCAAAAACTGAAAAAATCGAACTAATATTTATAAGAACCAAAGTGTTGACGAATATCTACAGCTCAAACTGTTGACTAATATCTATGAGAACCAAAGTGTTGACGAATATTTACAGCTCAAACTGCTGACTAATATCTATGTAAACCAAAGTGTTGACGAATATCTACAGCACTGGCAGAGGTTGGATTTGCAATTATGTATAGCATATTGGAATAACGTAATATTGCGTATGTAGTTTAAAAAACTTAATTTATGTAAGTATGTATGTAAAAATCCCTAATATCGGACTATTGGATACATTTAGCTGATTAGTCTAACCTACGCTCTGTAGATATTAGTCAACACTGGGACCGTCATAGATATTCGTCCGACCATAGCTCTGTAGATATTAGTCAACACTCTGAAGTTCGTAGATATTAGTTCAACATATGAGCTGTAGATATTAGTATCTGGAGTCTTTGCTGTGGTACTGCGTGCATCAACGTGGAATGTTCTTCATGATTGCTGAAGACGCTGATACACTAATTTCGCTCTCCGATCATTTTAGATATATTATCTTCATTAATATTGTCTCCATGTGTTGATTGATCGATCACATTATTTTTTAAATATATTCATTGATTAAATCAATTTATGGTAGATACTGTATATTTATCACCGCTCATTACGAACCAAAGTACTCTACATAATTCATTGCGTATAATTCTCACAGCGAATTTTAGTTTAGTTTTCCAAAGTTCGTTCCATTTTTCATTATTGTTTGATGTTTTTGCTCTTTTACTTTCACTAATTTAAAATTGTCCCCATCAAAGTAGCCGAAATATTAAAAGGTAAAAAGGACTCTCCATTTCCAAAGCTCCTCAACCCTTCTGAATGTGGTGATTAAAAATACATCCATTTTATGCTGCGTTGATCATTAAACTCATATAATGTGGCTTTAATAAAAATTCATAAGCTGTTTGATGCCAAGCTTTTAGGCACATATGTAATTACAGTGCCTTCACAGATTCCCAAGCATGTAGGATACGTCAAAGCTAAAGTTTTGATTATCCTAGTGTGTAGGATCATAAGTTCATATCAAAGGATTTAAACTAATGAATATTTCGCATGCGATAGCCGTGCAGCGTTGGCGCTGTAGTTAGAAGGTTTTGTTTTGAAGGTTCCTCTACTTTTCATCCCGCGACAAAATATTCCCGATAAAATACAACCATCCCATCCATCCAAAACAAAACAATCCATCCAAAACAAGACAAAACCATCCCCCAACACAATATCTACTAAAATCTAACCTAACCTGACCTAACAAAAAAACATCAAAAATTTCAATTTTGGAGGAGGGTGTGAGTTTCGTCGCCGCGGGAACATGTTACAGGTCACCCCAGGTGGTTCGCTACGTTTGGTGACTTAACAGGGGTTTTCCGGGTACATGGGCTGAGGTTTGTCCAGGCCTTGGCGGCGGATGCGTCTGCTCATCAGCTGCATGGCAGCCGGATCGGAAGAGAATGGTTGAGGGAGTCCCTTTGACTTCTCCAGTCGTACTCTCTCAGAACATTACCTTTCACCTTAGCGGGAGGGATGGATTCGTACTTCCGTCCGTCACTCCTGGATATACTGATCCCCAGGTTCCTAGCCACCCCTAATATCCTTTTCCTTTCCAGAACCTCCTCTCCTCCCTTTCCCAAAAAGACCCTCCACACAATATCCCCAAATATGTCATTGGCCCTGGGGAAATTATTTTTCTCTCTAGAGACTTCCTGTAAAGTTAGGTTAGGTTAGGTTTTAGTAGATATTTTGTTGGAGAATGTTTTGTCGGTATTTTGTCGGGGACGAAACGCGCATTTCCATTACCAACACTCATCTTTAAAAAGGATACTAATTGCTGATCACTGTTGTATAATACATATGCTAGGTACGTTATAATATAGAGATATCAATATTCTTCCGTATTGATCTAATATATTACTTGACGAAGTGAAACTAGAAAGTCGCTAGATGTCGCTTTAAAGTGGTTTTTAGAGTGGATATTGATTTACAAAAACAAAAATGTTTATTTTTTTTTAATTTCGTAGGATTCGAACCTCCGTCCGCTGGATTTCTCTGGCCGTTAAGTTTTGCGATGCACTATACCGCTGCGCTATGGGACGCGCGCAGCGAGGGGCGAATTAACGCATTTTATTCCGACGACCCGTTAAAAAACAATGCGGCCAATGAGCGCAGACCTTTCGTCGTTTCCGTTTTATATCTCAACCAATAGGAGTCTTGAGCGCAGTTTGATGCTTCGCAGGTGCGTCATTTCCGTTTCATCCGAATTTCAAATCACTCTAACGGAACTAAAAAGTTTCACTTTAAAAAAATCAGAATGAATTCCGGTTTAACTGTTCATGTTGCATCAGAAATTGGATGTTCTGCTACATTGTAATAAATGGGTGCTGCGAGGCTGATAAAATAATCGCTAGCGGTGTGTTTGCTTACGTACTGCTTAATTTATCGTGATTTATTTTTGGTGTATTATGCTGTGTTGGGCTACCTCCTTCTTTAGCCAAAGTTTCGAACAGCATTACAGTGTCCATCCTCAGGGCATGTGTGTAACGATGATGGACACGGTAACGCTCTCCAAAACATTGGCTAAAAAGGAAGTAGACAACATGACATAATATTTACAACAAAATTAAACCACGATAAAACTTCCGTGAAACTTTGAAAGCCGTGAAAATCTCAAATCATATCAGCCAATTTGTTCGTTGTATTACAAAAGGTGAACCCCTTTGTAAAGCTGGCCGCCTGGTCACTAACAAAGTTAAGCCGCGTATGTCCGAGCAACGTACAGAGTGTTTGGTTAAATGGCGGTTGACCGCCGGTATTGCACAAATAATTTCTCACCTCTGGGCTCCGTGGGATGCTTCAAGAGCTTTCTGTTTACATCGGAATTTTCATTTTGAAAATAAACTTTAAAATAGTTCTGATCTAACGAATGAATGGGAATAATCGTAGAAATAATAGCATGTCGGTGTTCCAAAATGAATATCTCTTTCTCGTCCGTATTATTTTGGTTAGAATAGAAAATGTTTGGCTTTTGCTATTTTTTCTCATTTGCAAACGTGTCAACACAAATGTGTCCGGGGAGTAAAAACCATCGACTTGTTTTAAAGTCTGTACAAAAAGTGTTCGTAAATGCCTCTTCTTCAAAAAAGGTGTTTTCAATATTTCCACTAAAACCTTTTAGATGGTATAAGAATAATAATTCTGCTTTCAAAAACATATATCGTTTGCTCATTAAAATCACCCACCATTCTCCCCTCAGTATTCCTTATTTTCTGTGTCTCAACAATTCCCGCGTATTTTCAGTTTTATTTAAGTTCATAGACTTGAATGATTTCAATATTTGATTTGTCCTAGTCTCTTATAGATTATCCTCAAAATTATAACTATCGTCCTTAACTCGGCACAAAGCACTCTTATTAGGGTGAATTGCCTAATTCAAAAAAAAATGATTATTATTATTTATTCCTGAATGAATGCCGGGGTAGTGAAATGCAATACAGTTCACATTTCTAAATAATATAAAAAATGATTACACATATTACGCAAAATGGAAAGTAAATGAAAAATACACAAAAATAAGCAAATTGTCGTTTATGGGAGATAATTGACCTTCTCCCTATCATCCATTTTCCTTGCATCTAGCCATACTGTAGGTGCTTGCACGAGTTCGTTGTTATATTTGAAAGATTAACAAGATTTTGATTTTTTACAAAGTCTTCACATATTTAGAGTGGTTTCAACATTGCGCCAAGTGATGATGCTAGTAAAACAATATAATCTGGTAATTAATATTATTTGCACACGCTCATATACTGTTTCTGTGTCATTAAGTATTTGAAATAGTTCGCCGGTATGTATGGAGAGAACTAGAGAAACGCTTCCCCTTTGCTTTACGCCACGTTTCACATAGATTGGAAAACTCCCCAGACCATTTCACAACATTTTTTTGCTGCGTGTTGAATGTGCGTGCTGCATATTGAAAGAATTGCTATTGTACTTAATACTACATTCATGAAGGCAAAAAAATATTTTGCTTCATTATATTTCATTACTGTGGGAATACCCAGACGAGGTGAGAAGACGAGATAAGAGGGGATGCAGCACAGCTTCTCCAGGTACCAACAAGTCGGCAGCTGAGGACAGGAGGAGTTGGAGGCGAATGTTGCGGGAGGCCAAAGCTCGATACGGGCTGTAGCGCCATCGGAGAGAGAGAGAGAGAGAGATTATTTCAAAACCTACTATGTCTATTAGCTTCTTTAAAAATGTATTTTAATCGAGCATTTGAATTTCGTTGATACATACTACGTTCAAATTTCGTTAATACTACTACTTTCAAATAATAAAAAAAAAATTATTTATGAATAAATAGTGTCGAAATTTTAAACTGAAGTAATAATGGAAATGAGATTAAAAGAATTTGGCATTCTCGGACTATAAAAATATTACCATTTGTTTTTTCGGCCACTGGCATAATACCTAGGAATCTGATTCAAAATTTAAGTATATTAGATTTATCAAAGAATTTGTATATAAAAATGCAAAAATCAGTAATTTTAAATACATGTAGGATTACAAAAGATTTTTTAAATATTTATATTGAGGGATCAGTAGGATTTATAGGTTCAATTAGAAATGCCACAGAGCCGAACCCTCTGATATGAAAATATCTGGAGTCGGTGAATTATATTCCCATTTGGTCTCTAGTAGGTTGACATGTTGTTCTTGTATTATTTTGTATTTATAATACTTATATAGTGCAATTGCAAAGCGTGGGTTGACTAGATGATCATTTGGGGAAGTGTGTGAAAGGTTTAGTTTTTCCTGTGGGGAAAATTTAACCCGGTCATTAAAATCTGGTATTTAATTGCAATACTTTTATCGTCGCAAGTTTATATCATTATTCGATAAATATATTGTATTGAAGTGTGTAAGTGTCTCCGGTGGCATTTTCATTATTTTAATCTCATACTCTCTCCGCAAATTTTCTGCCCGTTTATATTTAAGTGCTTTCCAAAACTAAAATTTTACGAGTGGGAAGTTTAATTTTTTTGGAAACAAATTTAAACCGGCGATTGTTTTTATGTCCTTTTCATCTGTTCAGGAATAGTTTCAATAAAAAAAATATTCAATTAATGGTTGTATTTTTTCTTGCGTTTATTACATTTTAAAGTTTAAGTAAAATTATTAGTATGAACATTTAGCCAATGTTTGGAATAGCGAAGCGAAAGGCTGACGATCTGAAGAGAATGGAAGGCTTCATAAAGGTGAGAATAGTTTCAATAAGAGAAGTATGAGATTTCGCATCTCACAATGCAGGGAAAGATTTCCGGAAGACGGGGCCTTGGAAGAAGGAGAACCTCATGGCTGAAAAATCTGAGACAGTGGTTTGGCCAATCTACTGTAGAGTTCCGGGTCGCATCAAACAAAGTCCGCAAAGCCAACATGGTAACCAACGTCCGTTGAAAGGGCACAAGAAGAAGAAGAAGTAAATGCGAGAGCCGCCGGTTTATAATACTTGTAAAATTATGCAAAAATTTGCACATGCTAAAAGCTGTACGACAAAACACTATTATTTAAAGAAAAAGATGATATCATTACGAAACGCATCCACGGAGAAATTATAGACGTTTATTTCATTAATTAATTTGTTAAATAAAAATCTCTTTGGGTTTAATTTCTTGTATACCTTTATTTTAAATGCCTTCATTAGCGCTTTGTTAAAAAACAGACAGAAACCTCATAAAAATAGATGGTCAATTTCTGCTGTGCCATTTTTGTGAAGCATGATGACCTCAGGGGTACCTCTGGATTTTGAATATGCCACAGAGTTAGGATTATAATTTGTCGTTAAACCGAATTGAGAAATACCAAAGCTGTCCTCGGACATGACGCGGGTTGACACTCCATTACAAAACGTGCTTCAATGTTAGTCCGAAATATTAAACAGTAGATTCCTATCGAGGAAATGGATTCGGTTTGCGAATTGCTTTGTTTGTCATGCAATCATTTTTGGAGTTACCCAAATGTTCTCATTTAAATACGATGATCTGTTAGGGTTATGATTTGAATTATCAAGAATGGTTCAGTGGTGGTTATTATTTCAACGGTTAATTTTTTACGTTGTTTTTTATGTTTTATTATTTACTATCTGACCCGACGAACAGCGTACCGTATTCAATATTATACTTATCACAATATCGCTGCAACTCTTTCAAACTTCAAATTCGTTCCATATAAAATATATGAGGGAAAAAAAATTCTTCATAATTTTTAATTCGGGGGGGAGACAAATCCAACAAATCAAAGATCATAAAATCGGTCCAGCCATTCTTGAGTTGTAAATGGTGTAACTAACCCGATTTTGTTTTATATATTATATAAGATAAGATATTCCTACGAAGTTTGTTTTCCTAAATACCTCATATAAAACTGATACGGCCAGGTTTTTACGGTCACCCGCTTCCAATCAAAATATTAATTGATTTGCCACCTGCGGTTAAGGCGAGTGATTTTTTAAAAATCAATCAGCCACCAATAAAAATAAATATTAAAAAATAATCTAATTTAAATCCAGATGGTCGAAAGTTTCCTGGGGTTTTATGTTCTTGTATTTTCGGCGATTATTAAATATGCACGAGATTTCTCCCGCTTAATGATAAAAATAACAAGATTTTTCTGTTTTTCGAAATTTCAACGGTTATTTTTATGGGGGTTATACTTATCATTTTTACGTATCTCTTTTTGAGCTATGCACTTTTGCCAGACAAGTATCGCCCAAGAGTCCCAACTGCTCTCGTCTGGAGCCAGTGAGACTATAGCATCACCAATTGGGGTATGTTGTGCGGCTGAAGGTAGTGGGGAGGGGAAGAAGACGGGGAATAGGAAGGTGTGGAAGTATCTGACTATTCAGGTCTGTTCACCAAACTGAATTCTGAATGGTAGTCCTATACAGGGCGATACTGAGAGTATCTGCCACTCTGGAATGTGCCGCAAATACTCTATATATTGTTTATAATTAATTAATTGTGAAATAACACAAAATCACAAGTCGCGGCAAAATCACAAGTCGCGGGTTCGACCCCGATTGGATCGGATTGTGAGTCAAAAACATGCCCCTCGACCACTCGCTTTGAATACCTAGAAACCTGTTACGTTAATGACGAACTAAAAATTAGCAGAATAAAAATGTCTAATATATTTTATTTCAAATTAAAAAAAAAAAATATTAAAAAAAAATTGTTTCGTTTGGTTTGAATAATTTTTTCGAACATTTTTTTGGGTAACGCTCATTAATGTAATATTTTATCATTAAAGAAAAAGAAAATACTAATAAATTTAAACGTTTCACAGTTCCGACGGTTACCTTTTAATTTTTATTGTTTTGTTCTGTTTCGTGTTTTTTTTAAATTTGTTAGAATTATCTTCCTCTTTAAAGATTAAAAAAAGTTTGTGCTAACGTTATTGCGATACAACAAAATATAAATGAATTAATTGGGGTATATTAGAATGAAATATAAAAAAATGAAACTGTCTCAATTATTATTTACTTGGTAAGAGAAATTACTTCATATCAATACTTTCTGTCTCTAGACTTAAACATAGCTCTTCATCCAGTTTTCTTATTCCACAACATTAATTCATAGAGTGATATTCCTCACTCTGTGAAGTAGACCCGTCTCGCACTATCGCCGTAAGTTGTTGAAGTAGATATGCCATTGGAGAATCCAATGACTACAACTCCATTTTCATTTCCCGGAAAACGTATATAAATTTTACGGCACGTCGATTCACGTCAATTCTATTTCTCTTACAGTCGCTATGTTTACACTTCTTACCTTAGCTAACCGTAGAGGGTTCCTAAATCTATTATTTGTTTGGGAATATGTGGAAGGGTTATTTTAGTATGAGAATTCGAAAACGTACGTGACCTTTGAACACCTACTTCACAATCATCATTAAATACCTATTTTTGTTCCGCCTCCAAGTTATTTTATTTTAAATATTCATTGTTTTCTTCTATCAGAACAAATAATATGAAATGGGAGAAATGTGACCACTAAATGGGTTACTCTAATAACACTGTGGGACGAAGAAGATAAAGAAAACTTAATCCTGGGTGTTTGGATAGTATTTGTGTTTTTGCGTCACGTTCCAGAGTGGAAGACATTCTCAGTATCGTCCTTCTGAAAGACAAACATTTAAAAAACGGTGACCAGATCTTAACAGCCAGGTTCTTATCCACCCTCCTCTTTCCTAAAGCATTCCCCTTCCCATCACCTTACGCCTCACAACATATCCCAATTGGGGATGCAAGTTTCGTTGTCTCCAGGCGGTTGGAAGCAGTTGGGATTCTTGTGCGGTGTCCACAAAAAAGGACTATCCGAGGGTTGCTAATTGTATATTATGTCTTCTTATATTTAGTCAATTTGTTTAGTTGTGGTCAAATGGTTTAGGGAAACCATTTGACCTCTCCAATAGGATTCTCTCTGAACACCGTAGTGGAAGGGATAGATTTACATGTCCGTCATTCGTGAACACACTTACCCCCAAATTCCTATCTACCCCTGATACCTTTTTTCTTAACAAAACTTCCTCTCCTTCATTTCTTAAAAATACCCTCCAAGCAGCATCCTAAAAGATGGCATATGCCCTGAGGGGAATTGTTTTCCTCACGGCCTCCCATGTGGAACTAATGAAAAAAAGTATAACATCTTTCCTTGTATTGTTGTGACAATTGTTTTAAAACTCTTTTCTTGAGCATTGAGATGAAATTAACTGTTTAGAAAGGAAAAAATTAGATGGCATTGTCGACTTACCGCAACTAGTCCAGAGGATTCACAGGGAACGTCCAGAAACGTGAAAACCATCTCCACTCGCTTGGTAGGATCAGTAATCATGAAGATTCCGCATACTGTGCTCTCATCAGTCACGGATTTGTAGAAGAAGTGGCCTTCGTCCGACGTAATCAGCATACAATCTAAAAAAATATATCAACTATAATCATCAAAAAACTTGGGTACAAGTGGATATTTAAAATTGTTGTTTTCATCTAATTGTTTTGTTATCTTTCACTTCGAACAAAAAATTTCAAGTTGTGTTCAAATATTCCTAAACGATATTCAAGACGTACCTACAGTTTTACCAAATTTCTCACATAAATAGTTGTATTTCCCTTACTGTTACGGTGAGGGATATGATCTAAACGTTGTTAGAAAGAGAAAACTCGACGATTTATATTCAAATCTAGAATTTAACCACAGAAAATTTTAAATGTGCACCTCTGTGAAATCAAAGTTTCCTATAGAAATTTGAGAAAAATTAGTAATATTTCGAGAATTTATTGTTTTTTCCGAAAAGACAAAAAAGTGGGGGGAAAATAACGTTTATAATACATTTGCCTAATAAAATATGTGTGTGTCGTTCTTTTCTTTCGTGATCAGTAATTTTAGATAGAAAAACGTAAGATCTGACATTTTTTAAACTTTTTATGTTCGTATTAAAAAAATATATATTTTTATTTCTAACTAGCTGGTTCCCGGCATGCGTTGCAATGCCATATTCAAAGAAATAAATTGTTTCTCCCTGCATGTCCTTTGCCGTGCGTCCCCTTCGCCTCCCGCATCACCTACCCTCCCGCATCCCCTACCCTCCCGCATTTCCCTTCCACCTTCCCTGCCCACCGTCCCACAAATCCCCCTCCCGCATTTCATATATTCAGTCCCAGTACATTCAGTTTTCAAACAGCTTGCGTGCCACCTATCACAATTTTTTTATTCAAATTTTCATTTTTCGTATATTACAAACATTCATTTTTGTATATTATAAGAACAATTAATCAAATTTGGTACCTAACGTATTTACCTATTTAAAATATCTATAATTGAAAAAACCCACAACTCTTTTAATACAAAAAAACAACTGCGTACTAAATTCAATTTCATCAAACGCGCGAACTGTCAAACGTGCGAAGTTAAAATAGTCATTAAGTTTTCTGAAATTATTCAATTTTCTGCGCAATTTTCTTAATTTTTCTTTCCGTTAAAACCTTCTAGAAAGTGTTAAAAAACTTTAAAAAAAGATTAATGAAATACGTAAAGTGGTTCTGAAGTTATGGCGTGACCAAGGGAAACAATGATTAATTTTTATATATATAGATAATAACATTTGTGAACGTATTCCATCACCTTTCATAAACAGTTATTAATTTCGGATATGTTCGATTTTGGATTTTATTGCAAAGCGGATATATTTTGAACTTCTGACAAAATGTGCTGGATTCCTGAATTAACTCGAATGTGAATGGTTCTCGGAGGATGTGAATGTGAATTTTTACATCATATTTTAACTTTACGTTTTATTTTTCTTTTCTCTTTTTACATTTTTACATCTTATTATTTCTAATTAATGTTTATCTTAAACTGTGAATTCTTTTGTTAATTTCTTTTTTTCTGTTAATATTTTTAAGTTGATTATTAAGGTGTACGCTCTTTACAATGACCGTCTTATAACTTTTTCATGTTAATATTCTGTATATATGTTCCCAAACAATAAATAAATAAATACTGCGTATTATTTACTCAGTTTCACACTAAGCTGCAAACACCTTTTTAGTATAGGAATCCACACATTTATGAATTTTTTTAAATTATGAACGCAATTTCTTAAAATTTTATAGCAGACATTATACCAACCCAAGAACGGTTGAAGTGAATGTATGTGTTTGTTACACATGGGCTGTTTTTGGCAACAACGAAAAACAACAAAAAATGGACACCGTATAACTTTGACTGCCGCAGTGAACTAGATTTACTCGAAAAGCAAAAATTCGAGCAATTTAAAGCATGGTTGCCGTGGTACTTGCAAAAAAATTATGCACTGTTGTGTTACTGCAAGTTCGCTGAAACAAAACTTGAACTGACTTCAAACAATGTTTGTGTTTGTTCGGGTTTTGAAGCTTTTGGGAATACATTTTTCAATTTACAGGGACCTTCAACTATTTAAACTAACCTTTGGACTTTTTATAGCACAAAATCAGACTACTAGGGTAAAGAGGTTTTATTTTTATTTAATCTATTTCCATTTCCCATATTTTGGGAATGAAAAAGTTTATGATTTTCAATAACTCACAACCAAACAGTTATGTGACGTCTGTTCGGTTTTTAAATCAGAATGTATGTAGTTCCTACCGGGATGTTATTTATCAAGTTCCCACCTCTTCCTAATCATCACCTTGCTGGAAAAGTATTTGAAATTTGGAACAATGGCAAGAAAAATAGCAAAATCGAGTGCATTTGTTTTTGAAAAAAATAAGAAGATTCGAGATTATCTTGGAAACAAGTTGTTGGTGTTTTTTGGTATAGATAATCTCTTTTCTTTTACTAAAAAGAAGGTATTTGATAAGTACCTCGAAGTAACGTGGTAGAACCATATGACTATGCTGTGTACTCCTTCGCAGAGATAAGTTGGTAAGTGATTGGTTATCCCTTATCCTTTCATGTCTTGTTTTTCTTACATATTATCAACCAATTCCTGCAAACACGATTTTGTCTCGTTTCATTCTTTAGTATTTTCAGCCCATTTTTAAGCGCATCTGAAGCTGTAATTAATAAGTAGTTAGTAGTCATCAATGTCAATAATGCATTATGGGACTTTAAATGGACAAAACATAGAGGGCCTGGACAAGAAAAAATACAAATTTGAGAAGCGATTAAAATCCAGAGTTACGGATCCTCCTTCTTTTTTTCTTTACCACTGCACAATAGAGACTGCCTAAGTCGGCTTAAGTCAGCAATATGTTTCCCGATAATCCATTTAGTTCGAGTAGGTGCACTTTTCTATGCCACAAGCTTTACTAAGAAACCAGCTGTAAAGCAATCGGTTTAAAAATAAAGTATTATTTCCAATGGCATCTTGTTTATCCTAGATCAATACTTATATTTATAGTTAGTATAATTTTTCATTCTCTTCTTTATCTCCATAAACCCCGATGGTAAATAGAGGTGTGCATTTTCAATTTGGGAGGCGGAAATGGTTACCGCCGCCCCGGGAACCTTTATTGGATAACCAGCACCTCTGTCATAAGTCACCCCAAGTAGTTCGCTACGTTTGGTGATTTAGCAGGGGTGCCCGGGTTCACGGGGTGAGGTTTGTCTAGGTCTTGGAGGCGGATGACCAGGACACACTGAACCCCAGATTCCTATCCACCCTTTAAACTCTCTTCCTTCCTAGAACTCTCTTCTCCTTCCTTTCATTAAATAAGCCTTCTCACAGCATCCCTAAAGATGACATTGGCCCTGAGAGAAATGATTTTCCTCAGGGCCTCCTGTCTGAGAAAAATACTTAAAGGCCTATGAAATCTTAGGGGATGCTGTATAGAGAATCCTATAATAGAAAGAAAGAAGAAGAAGTTCTGGGAAGGAAAAAGTTATGAGAGGTGGGTAAGAATCTGGGGTTCAGTGTGTCCAGGAGTGACGGACGTTTGAAGCCATCTCCCCATTAGCGGTGTAAGACGATGGCTCGACAGATACCGGCTGGAGAGGTCATCAGGCCTCCCTTAACCAGCCTCTCTTGACCCAGCCCACAAAGCAGCAAGTGAGCGGACTCATCCGCTGCCAAGACCCGGACAAACCCCAAAACCCCGTGTACCCGGGTATCCTTGCTAAGTCACTAAACTTAGCGAACGTTAAGGTGTTGTTGGGTGGTTGTTCCTGGGACGGTAGAAATATATACATGACGAATAGTATGAATGGTTCTAGTAGCCGGAATAAATCTATTTAAGTTTTATTAAATGCCCCCACCACTAAAAATTTTTGTCCATCACTGTACCTAAGATTATATTTACTAATTTAATTTTCCTTTTTATTGCGAAAAACAAATCTAAATTTGAAAGAGTTTATGCATATCTGCGTACATTTTTTATGACCTTCTTAATGACTTTTAACATATATTTTTAGCACGACGTTAAAACGAGACATTATATTTTTTTGCGGAAATGCACTCAGAAACGACTGAGTCAAGAATCCGAGTTCAGAGATAACTCATTTCCCGGAGAATAATTAAATTGCCAAAAGATAATTTAGAATTCATTCCGACTCTAGGAAACATTTGTAGGCGGAAATTATACTGAGATCAGAAATTCGTTAAAATGGTCGTTAATCTTAAATCTCTGTGTTCTCATTTTCTTACGATTGCTCGTAATTATTATCAACCCACCGCAGATTACACACTTTTCGATGGCGTTTTAATTAGTAAATAATTTCTTGTATAAATGAAGATCATTGAAAATTAAAATTACTCTTAGAATTAAAAAATTTATATATTACATTGTTTAAAAATAACATATTAAAATGCTTTGTTTTAGATAGGTTCTATATCGTCGCTCACATTATAACGCCGCGTATCTAAAAAATTCGATTTTTTTTTTAATTTCTTTGAAAACGACTTTTTTTACATTAGCTCCACACAGGAGGCCCTGGGGAAAATAATTCCTCTCAGGGTCTGTGTCATCTTTGGGGATGCTGTGTGAAGGGTCTATTTGGGAAAGGAAGGAGAGGAGGTTTTGGGAAGGAAAAAGGTATTAGGGTTGGGTAGGAATCTAGGGGTCGTGTCGGGAGAGACGGACGTATGAATCCATCCCTCCCACTGTGGTGCAAGGCGATATTCCGAGAGTGTAGGGCTGGAGAAGTCAAAGGGAGTCTCTCAATCATTTTTTCGCAATCCGACCTGCCACACAGTTGGTGGATCCGCCACCAAAACCCGGACAAATCTCACCCCCATGAACCCGGATACCCCTGCCACCCCTGACACCCCAGTCACCAAACATAGCGAACCACTCGGGTTGACCTATAGAGCAGAGGTGTCGGTTATCCACTAAACGGAACGGCGGTACCCATACCCTCCTCCCAAAATGAGGATGGTATATGCGCAATGGTTTGAATCGATAAACTAATGTTGTGACGTGGCGGCTCGTGACTTTTGGGTGTGCTAGGGTGCTAATATTAAAAAAATGGCATCATGGATGTTGTCGTTTTTTTTTAAAAAAGTCTTTTCGTCTTTAAAAAAATAAAAAATAAAATTAAAAATTTTTTTTTTTTTTTTAAAAGTCTGTGTTTTGTATGAAGATTTTTCAGGAAATTGGTGCGGCGCACCGCCAAAATGAAACTTTCTGAAATTTTATATGCAAAAACTGATTTTCACGAGCCGCCACTGGTTGTAACCAATCAGCCCTCATTTTGTACAAAATTTGGTAACAAAATAATTGGTACTTATCTATGATTAGCAGTAAATGCTTATACAATAGTTTTATTTAGTAATAAAAATAAAATTATTGTAATTTTTTAATGCTTATAATTAATTATTTATGTTATTATTTAAATAAAGTTCAATAGAATATTGTATATTTCTCGCATAAGAACAACGCGTATCTCATTACTTCTCTGCCTTTTTGTGTATTACAACGCGAGTATCATTTAAAATACCTAACAATATTTTTTTAGTGAAAAAAAATTACTTCTCTAAATAACTTATCCCTAAATATTAGTTGACCTTTTTTAATTGTGCTATTTTTATTTAATTAGAAAAAAGGGTTTTTTGTTCATAATAAAAACCTGTTTAAAATGCGATATACGGTGTTGTTATGTAAACGACGAAGTGTTGTTAATCATAAATCTAATCTTGATTTTTTTTTGCTAAAAAAAATATATTTACTTTAATTTTTTTTTTTAATAATTTCCTTCAAATCAATATTATCTAGAATTAGAATAACAGATTGAAGAACACGGAATGAAAGCATGTTAAGATATAAGCAAATAAAACAATTTTCCAAAAAGGACCCTTTTACATGGCCATTAAAGTATATTCCACATGATATTAAACAAATACAAGATACACTCAGATTTAAGTCATCACTAAAAACATTCCTTCTGAACAGGTCTCATTACACATTAAGTGAATACCTCACATAGGTACAACTGTTTTTATATTTATGTTTATATAATAAATTAAAACAAATTCACTTTTATATTTATATTTCACTTGTGTTCATATCTGTATAACATGTTAGGTATAAGTTATACCTTTTGTACTAAATGAAAATTTTGTACAATAAATGATTTTGATTTTTGATTTTTTATTAAAATAACTTATAAGGAAACGGAAATATCTGAATTTCAAATTCCTTAGAATAATAACCTTAAAATATTCGTTGATAATGTCAAAGAGTGTATTTTTAGATAGGTATCACAAAAAATATAACGTTAGAGAAAATATCTTGAGTAAAAGATTTTTCAATTAGATAGTGCCACTCTTCCCATTCCAAATAAAAATAAATCATCAAAAGAAAAAGATTGAATTGATGAAAAAGTTCTGATGGAGAGAGCTTCTATGAATATTGACATTTTACTCAGATTTTAATGTGATAAGCAACAGCAAAATTTTATTGACACTTTAACCGAAAAGGAAGACTTACATTTAAACATTATAAATTGGTGTTCAAGATAAAATATGTAATTTCGACATTATGTATTTTTTGAAAATGGAAATGTAAATTTTATTTGATAAAATGAACTGAACTGTCAGATTTGTCGGAATGTTGAAGTGTGGTAATGACCGATAAATTGTTATTAATTATATGCTCAGAAACCCAAGTTTTACGGGTCGATTCCCGACACAACGCAAAAACGTATGATTTTAAAACTCAGTAAGTGAGGGATTTATTTATTATTATACGCTCATACGTATCCCTGAGGCGTATGTGTGGTAAAACCATTTACGATCGTGTGAGAAATGTAGAGATCCGCGAAGAATGCAAGGCTGATGTAAGCGTGATGAGTAAGATTAAGAAAGGGACGCTCAGATGGTTTGGGCACGTAGAGCGAATGAACGAGGAAAGGAGTGTAAGGAGAATATATGTCGCAAATGTGAATGGAAGAAGAAGTCGGGGACGCCCGAGGAAGACATGGCACGACCAAGTGAATCAGATACTTGAGTCTGGTCATGTGAAGAGTCGGAATAATAGAAGAGCATGTATGAGACGATGTATGAATGTGAACGAGGCAAGGAGTGTGTGCCAAGATCGAGTTGTTTGGAGGTCCGTCCTCTCTGCCTACCCCTGCGGAGAAACGGCGTGATGGTTAGTTAGTTAGTTAGTGGAACCGTGTTAAAAATGAACATTTTTGTGGAGAAGACATTTTAAAATAAAACATGTGCAAAATAATAATAAAAGCCTACATCATTTTGGGTGGCTGGTATTGGTAGATACCGCCGCCCCGGGTACCTTTTGTTGGATAACCAACACCTCTGCCGTCACCCGGGTTCATGGGGTGATATTTATCCAGACTGGCTTTGTCTTGGCGGCCGATGCATCTGCTCACCTGCTGCGTTGCGGGCCGGATCGAGAGAGACTTATTAAGGGAGGTCTTTTGACCTCTCCAGTCCGAATCCTTCGACCAATCGCCTTACATCGCAGTTGGAGGAGTGGATTTGTACATCCGTTACTGCTGAACACACTGATCCCCAGATTCCTACCCACCCCTCATACCTATGTCCTTCCCAGAACTTCGTCTCCTTCCTTTCCTAAAATAACCCTCCACACAGCATTCGCAAAGACGACATAAACCCTGAGGGGAATTATTTTCCCTAATTCCCTATTAAAATAAAACATATGCAAAAGATTAATAAAAGCTCTCATTAATATTTATTTTTGTGGTTTGTTATTATAACCCTTAATAAAATACAACTAATATTGCTGAGAAAGTATTGCCAACTGAAATTGCCAACCACATTTAATATTGGTGTTGGATTAAAAATAAATTATCGTCTAGTATTTCTAGATGATATACCAAAGGTAATTAGACTAAGTAAATCAGGGCTGTCTAAAATACCATTTGTTATATTTGTGTTATTGTTTACATACATGACAATTAATAACGCGCGTGGTCGATATACGAGGGCTGTCCGTAAAATAAGGACTCCAAGGTGCTGCAGTCGCGAGGAACAATTTTACGCGAAATCCGACAAAACTGGCGTGTAGCCTGGTTTTCCCTTGCCTAATCTTAAAGCCAACTTTATATTTATTAGAATAACGAGTACAGATCGGTAAGTATTGTCTAGCTAGGAGCTGGATTATGAGAGGGCTACTACTGACACAATCGTTTAAATACTTTGCTATGTCCCAATCTCTCTGATGTACTTGGGAACTCAAGTGAGTTACTATTTAGTCCCAAATCGAACAATTTTAAAAATAAAAGTCAAGTCAGAAATAAGTCTACTCTACATGAGAGAAATAGGAGACTAATAGACTATGAAGCACCGCACAAAGAGGAGACCGATTATACTCTCTCATTCTCTCGCTGTCTATATCCCGTATATGTATGTATGTGTTTGTATTTTTTTAGTGTCGCTATTTTTCAATTCATCGAGATTCAAATCACAACAGTGCTAAAAAAGTTTTCACTTCAAAAATACAAGTGTGCAGTTCACACACCGTAGAAGTGAAACCTTCAGAAACTAAAGTGGAAGAGTGTGAAGGCATCGAAGCACCGCTCAAAAAGGAGACCGATTATTCTATTTCATTCTCTCGCAGGCTAAATCCTATAGATGTATGTGTTGTCTCTTTTTAGTGTCGATTTTTCGTTTCATCAAGTTTCGATTCGCAACGGTGCTAAAGATGTCTTCATTTCAATTAATTTATTTCTTTCATCAAGTTGATATAATTTAAGATTTCTACAGGTAGATCGAGTTTATAATTGGTATATCTTGAAAATTATGCTGAATGGTGACAATTATCGATAGTACCTACTCAAAAAGAAGAAAGAGAGATATGTTAATATGAACAATAGAGGGATCACGCTAATATTAAAAACGATAATATTTTTGAAAATGTTTAATAAAATACGACTCGTTTAAAATAGAGCAAAGTTTATGTGATCATGTTTTACAAAAGTTTTTGTTTTACTCATATACACTAAATTTTTAATTGACTGATCGCTGTTTTGAAATCCATCTGTCAAAGTTTTTTTCCGTTATAAAGCCTCTCGATTATCCATTTATTCCCGTAACTTCCTTCATAATCCATTATAAATTATCCAGTCAACGATAAATGTGTTTATTTAACGAGCCCAAAGTCGGCTGTAAAGCCAAAGTAGGATCTAAAACAAATAACCGAAGTGATGTCCATTATCCGACTAATCCAAATTCCAATCCAACTCGGAACAACTCAATATATTTTCGCATTTCGACAGGGATCTAACTGGTAATGTCGCGTTGGGGTAATTGCCCTACAACATACGATGAGCGACGCCTGTAATGAAGGGTTTTGCAAACTGCGGCCCGAGGAAATTTTGATTAATCCCCCATTCCCTTTTTTCACCCTTAAAGCAGAATTTTGATACTTCTTAATAGAATTTGGAGCTCAAAATTGGACAACGCCGGTTATTTCAGCTGTTTTTTTATGCTGAACATACGCCTTCAAAGCTTAAAGCTCAAAGCTAAAATGCACAAACTTCGAAGAACTTTTAACTTAGCAGGGGTTCCCGGGTTCATGGGGTGAGGTTAATCTGGATTTTCGCGGTGGATACGTCTGCTCACCAACTGTGTGACAGGCTAGATCGGGAGAGTCTGGTTGAGGGAGACCTTTTGACCTCACCAGCAGAACTTTCTCGCAGTGAGATGGATAGATTTATTCGTCATTCCTGGGACACACTGATCTCCAGATTTCTACCCATCCCTTATAATAATAATAATTGGATAATTTGTATAGCGCCGTTTTTGTGAAAAATCACCTCAAGGGCGCTTATGCCTTTTTCCTTCCAAGAACTTAATCTTGTTCCTTTCCTAAAAGAGTTTTACACACAGCTTCCCCAAAAATGACATAGTCCCTCATGGGAATTAACTTCATTATAGTCTCCTGCGTGGAGCTAATATTAAAAAATCTAATTTCTGAACATGCTAATGTGGGATTAGTCTTTGAAATAAATCACAATTTGTTACAAATAATTACCAAAATCGCCACTAAAATTACGGAAAATCTAGATCTTGTATGTAGCCGGATTTTCATAATTTATTAAAAACTAAAACGATTGTAATTGCAATTACTGAAGAACCTACTTATACCTATATTTGTTAAGTCTTTTGATTTCAACAGTTCAAGCAATTGAAATTTTTAGCCATAGATAAATCAAGAACAAAAATACTTTACGGACGGATTTTTTCAATGTAAGCTCAACGTTCAAAGTAAAATGCTCAAAACTATTAATATAATTCTTAGTCGAAGTATGATTCAGTTAAAATTTGATATAGACACCTTAGCTCAGTTCGTAGAGCATTTGCCATGTAAGCAGAGGGTCCTAGCTAGGTTCGAGTCCCAAAGGTGCCAATATCTTTTTCTGATTTTTCTGTCTCCGGATTTTCGATTGAGTTTCGCTAACATCGTCTTCATTTAATTAAATAATTAATTCTTTTCATTTAATTGCAATAATCTTATATCTTGTATTAGACTATTTACGCAAGCAATACCACAATTCTGTACCAAGAGCAAAAATGAGATTAGTTGCCTACTTGGTTAACTTCTGTGGTGTTATTTCGCGATTTTAAACAATATTAAAATGTCGTTCATCAACTGAATACTAAATCCAGCTAAGGATGAAAACTGACGAATCACCATTACAAATCATAATGAACTAGAAAAAATGGATCTGTCAAAAGATTAAATACTTCGAATATGTATTACCATTCGAAATACAGTTGTTTTTTTCAGTCTGGTAAAAAAAATTAATACAGAAGTTAAAAATGTCATGTGTTTCGGCCCAATCAAAAACCGAATAATATTAATATTTAACATTCCAACAAAAATACCTCCAGCGTACGAAAAAATGCAATCTTTTAAACACGAAGAAATTAACGACTGAGCAAAGAACAAAAATGGTTGAGACTTATTTTTTTTTTTTTTTTTTTTTTTTTTATTAATTTTTTTTTTTTGGTTACATACATAAAAATATTACAAAAAAAACATTTCTTTTGATAAGAAGTAAAAAAAAATAAAATAAAATATGTAGCTTAACGATAAACAATAATACAATTTAACAACAAAAAAAAGATATTACAATATTATACATATATGTATGGTAACAAAAAAAATCCCACATAGGCATCGCCAGTTCGTGGGTATACTTAAGTTTTTTTTTAATGCAGTTAAGATACAACATAGCACATTAAACTTTAAATTAGTAAATTGAAACATAATTATGTTTTAACATATTTATAGAACAAATAATTCCGTATTTAAAAAACAAAAGTTAAGAAAAAAAATATATATATATGAAAAACAAAAAAGGTTAAATAAAAATTAGGGATTTGTAAAGTTATAACAGGTAAGATGTTATAGCAGGTAGGTTTTTGTGTCATTTGTAGTTATCCAAGTCTTTATTAATTTTTTGTATATGCTGTAAGAGGATATGTTTTTAGATTTAATTTCTATAGTCTGATACAGTGCATTATAGATTTTTGGTGCAATGAAAAAAGCATGTCTTTGCGCAAGCCTAGTTTTGCAAAGGGGAACCTCAAATGCATTATTTACTCTACTGCTGGAGCGTTTTTCGTTTTTTGTAAAATATACATTTCGTGAAAATATATATTTCAGACATTGCATACAGTAGATTTTTCTTATATCTAAGAGTTCAGCTTCTTGGAATAATTGCAAGGAGGGGTAGGTAACATCTTTATGCAACATTATTTTTATTATTAATTTTTGAGTAATTTCTAGTTGCTTAATATGGGTATCATAAATACCCCCCCATCCAATTATTCCATAAGATATTGATGATTGCACCAATGCATGATATACCAGTTTCATTCTTTTAATATCAACTATTTTATTTAATCGTTTAAAAATGTAAGTCAAATACCTAAGTTTATTTACAAGGTTTTCTACGTGATTTGTCCATTTTAGTTGGCTGTCTATAATAATTCCTAGGTATTTAACTGTGTTCCCCGAATTCATTTCTATACAGTTAGCACACAAAACAGGGTTGCAAGAATTGTTGTGAAACCTTATATTTAGGTGAGTTAAGGGTGCCGCCCTTTTGGTATTATAGAATGGAATATACATAGTTTTTTCACAGTTCAGAGTTAGGAGGTTTTGGTTTAGCCATTCTTTGACAATGGATGTGCACTTATTTGCGTTTTCAGAGACTTCTTTCCATGATTTACCATGGACTGTGATAGCAGTATCATCAGCATACGAGAATAGTTTTCCCGGAATACTGATATTACACAGGTCATTGATATAAATTAGGAACAATAATGGACCGATAACTGTACCTTGTGGAACCCCATGTCTCACATATTCTGGTTTACTAATATTATCACCAATTTTTGTACATTGTCTGCGATCAAGTAAATAATTTGTTAATAGTGACAGACAATTATTTTTAATTCCAATATTATTTAGTTTTCTAATCAGTTTATTATGATTAACGGTATCAAACGCTTTTTTTAGGTCTAAAAAGATTGTTAAGCTTTTCATATTTAAGTCAAGATTGGTGTATATATTTTTTGTTAGATTAAATAAAGCGTCATCTGTACTAAGACCTTTTCTGAAACCGTATTGATTTGGGGACAAAAGTGCATTTGATTCTAGAAACTCTAGTACTTGTATTTTAATATTTTTTTCTAATATCTTCGCTAGTTGGGATATTAGCGATATTGGTCTGTAATTTTCAAGTTTAGAGATTGATCCAGATTTATGTATTGGTACAATATTGGAGAGTTTAAATGCGTCTGGGAAAACGTTTTTTTTCAAAACAGGAATTAAAAATGTGTTGCAAGGGCTTCGAAATGTGTTGTTTAATAGATTTGATAGCGATGGCGCTTAATTCATCTGGACCATTGGCTGTATTTGTGTTAAGATGTCAATGTGTTTTATTATTTCAGATTCGGTAATACGTTTAAATTGGGTTAAATTAGGACTATTTTCAGAGTGTTCGTCCATTTGAGTGTATTGATGAATATGGTTTTGAAATGAGGGATTGTTATTTATTATATCTGAAGCAACATTTGTAAAAAAATCATTGAATTTATTTGCAATATTTCTTATATCCGTTATGACTATTTTATCAACTGTAACAATTTTTTCAGGGAATGTTTTTGCTTTATGTTTTCTATTAGTTATTTCATTTATGACTTGCCAGGTTTTTTTAGAATCATTATCAGCTGTTTGTAATTGTTTAGTATAATACTCTTGTTTACATTTTTTTATAAGAATATTGAAAAAATTTCTATAAATGATGTATTGCTGTCGTAAATTTTCATTGGGTGGAATGTTTTTAGCCATACAATAATTCTCATGATTTTTGTAAATTTTGTACAGTTTGTTCCTGTGTTGGCTTGCAATTATCAAACCACGCGTGATCCATGGTTTAATTTTTTTATGTTTGCTTCTAGGTATTTGTGTTGGTTCAAGACTATTCTTGATATTATCATTTAATATTGAATAGAAGGTGTATAGTGATTGATTTGGGTCATCATTGGTTAAAACTGAGTTCCAAGTTTCTTTTTTTAAAAAACTGTTTAGGGTTTGATAGTTAATTTTATTTTTTCCCACTTGTTGGGCTTTAGTTGTATGATGATACTTTAAGGTACTGTGACCGAAAAAAGTTGGGAAATGATCGGTTATATCAATTTTTAGGACAGCTGATTTGGGAATACAATTTTTATTGGTTTTAAGAAATATGTGATCAAGACAAGAACCGTATCTGGTAGGGCTATTTATATAAGATAGATATCCTTCGCTGTATATAACATTTAGATATTCATTTGCAATTGGGCTCAGGATGGAATGTTCTATGTTAATATTTATATCCCCTACGATTAATGAAAAATCTGATTGGTTGCAATTATTTTCGTTTATGAAATATTTTAATTCTGTGATAAAAGATTTAGAATCTAAAGAAGGGGACCGATAAACAGCAATTATAGAGTATTTTTTATTGTTTAGCTTGAATGATAAATGTATGGCATTAGAAAACTTAAATTTTGGGATGTTTATTATTACATCAGTTATTTTATGTGCACTATAGAAAATCGTTAGACCGTCATGCGAAGTATGTTTTGAAGGAAGTGAGTAAGTCTTATAATCAGAGATGGAGTAAGGGATTAGTTCACGCATTTGCGTTTCCGTAAGTATAATAACATTTGGTTTAAATCCTAGAGAGTTGAGGAAAATACAAAATTCATCAAAATGTTTATGAATACTGCGGATGTTTAAATTTATTATGTTGAAGTCAGTATTTCCTTCATTTATGTAGTTATTTAGTTCTGTAGTATCTTCACATACCTTTGTGTCTATTAACGTAAAATCATCAGTGAGATCCATTTTCACAGATTTTTGATCCATTTCACAGATCCATTTTGAAAACGAGCCTTAAATTTTGTTAAAACAAAGATCATATTAATGTCAAAAAGAGTCCCTCGCGACAAACCACTCGAAGTGACATTCAACGCCTTTAAAAGCATACTATTATTTTAATCCTTTAGGAATACCTCCAGGAAAGAGCTTATGAAAGTAAACCTTGAACAGGTGAAACGTAAAGATTGTCGACAAGAAATTAGAGGAGCATAAAAAATGACGAGAATAAAACAAAGCCGTTGGATCGATGTTCGCAAAAAGCAAATCACTGGGGTACAAAGGATTGGTGAGGGTCAAAGACAAATCGTCGATATTACTAAAATCGCCGATATAAGATACAGGTTCGGGGAAAGTCGGAGGCAATTGAATACGGGGTTCGGTGAAAGCCGAAGGCAATTTGATACTGAATTCGGTGAAAGGCGAAGGCAATTTGATACTGGGTTCGGTGAAAGGCGAAGGCACGTAGTTCATACTGAGATGCTGGGTTCGGTGAAACCCTGAGGCAATTCGCCCTTGCTAAAATTTTGGGTTCAGTTAAAGGGTTCGGCGATACTCGGCTCGCAACGAGCATCATGTAAAAGATTGTTCCGAAGTATAAGTTTCAAAATTACTGCACGAAATGATTTGGGGCCGACAATAGTTATTATTTTTTTTGTAAGAGCACGTAATTTATGCATCGTATAGGATAATCTTTTGTTGGTAAGTGCACAATTATAGCGACAATAATTGATTTCAAGCGCTTTATGCTTTACTACCAATAACCTCAGACTAATTTGTTCGCTTTTCGGAACAACTCATATAGGTCTCATAGAAGTGGTTGTGCCTCCCTTATTATCGTAGTAATACTTTCTAAACGGTGTTAGAAAGAGAAAACATCACGCTTTACATTCAAATATTAAAAAAAAAACACACACAAAATAAGTAACTGTACAGTGTTCACCTTTATGAAACCAAAGTTTCGCATCATAATTTGAAAACAAAAATTATGAAACCTTGGGAATTTTTTATTAATTATTTTTATATGGGACGACAAAAAAAGTGAGGTAACGATAACGTTTATAATATGTTTGTCAAATAAAATATATACCTACCTGTGTGTTTTTTCGTTACGATATTTTTAATTAGAGAAAACGTAAGCTGTGCCATTTTTAAAACTTTTTATGCTTCCTTGCAAAGTTTTTATATTTCAAAAATTATATTTACATTTCGAATTATAATATTGGAATTCGTATTTTATCACCTTTCAAAAACAGTTCTTAGTTTTTGGATTCTTTCAGAAATATTCCATTTATTTGGATTTTATTGCCAGGCGGAAATATTTCAATCCACTGACAAAATATGGTCGAAGCCTGAGGGCTTAATCATTTATTAGCTTGAAGTAGGCGGCTCAATACGTTGTATGACCTAATTGTAACAAGCCAACGATTTAGCTTCACAATTGAAGATCCTAAACCAACGATCAATGCCATTTTGTATTTTGAATGATCCCCGTTAAAAACCGATTCTAGACCTGTTTTAACTTGGCATACATGCGATATATCACATGGTTAACAATTGTGACTAGGTTCGAAACACCTACCTTGTTAAATAACAGTAATATAAATAGGTTAAGTTAAGTATTACCTTGTGCCGAGTCAATGACATGGTGCTCGGTGACGCTACTGTCCCGTCTTGCTCTGAAAATGGCGTTCCTTCCATAAGTGTACGGCCCCGCTAGCCTCGTCCCGGTCGGCAAAGTGTTCTGCTGGAAAAACAATATACCTTTTATTGAATGTTTCATAAAAACGATGTACTTATTCATACTAAACTAATCCTTGAATAGCGATGAAATAAAAAGTAGATATGTTTATAAAAGCATATTATATTGTAAACACTCGAGAGAAAAACCGAAAGTAGTCTGATGTGGGCGACGTAATTGACCAAGATAATTTATTTATTTTATTTATTGAAGTGAAACTTCTATAGCCCAGCTGTGATTTGGATTTTGGATGAAACGGAAATGACGATTACTGCACCTGCGACGCATCTACTACGCTCATTGGCCGCTATGATTATGATGTCACTTTTAAAGGCTCCTATTGGTAGAGATATGAAACGGAAATTATGCTAGGTCTGTGCTCATTGGTCGCTTTGATTATGGCCTCACTTTTCAAATATTAGTTGAGATTGTTTTGGTAAAGTTCCGCCTCTAGTCAAATCAAAGCGATCAATGAGCGCTGACCAGCGTAATTTCCGTTTCAAATCTCACCCAATAGGAGCCTTTGAGAAAGTGACATCATAATCAAAGCGGTCAATGTCAGTAATCGTCATTTCCGTTTCATCTGAAATCTAAATTGTAGCGCGGCTATAGGTTTCACTTCAAAATGTTTGAGACAATCCCGGAGTTGCAACGAACTAAACTGCAGTCGACCAACACTAAATCCAGATACGACAGTTACTTGAAAATTATTTTAAAATTTGTAACGTTAACAATAATATCACGTAAATAAATAATAAACTTGTATTTACATTGTAATTGAAGATTATTTTGACTAACTGTTTAACTGTAGTTTAACGAAATAATAATTTTGAAGAACAATAAATAAAAATTATGAAAATGGATAAGGCTTACGAAATATTGTATTGGAAGTATATAAAAAAAATCCTTTTTTGAGAATTGTATAAAGTTTTATGCTTTTTTTTTATAATTTTAACAATTAAATTGTAGATATAATTCTTGGTTTATTCGCAGCAAGCGCTGCGTTCACATATTGGCTGTATTTAAGTGTGGCTATGCTCATGATGTAAAATATCACACAGCAGATTGTTGTTTTTAAAATCAATCACGAATTAAAAACTATTTGCTGATTTCAGCACCCGGCTCAATGGCGACACGAAATCTGCTAATTTGGTGGATTACTTTAATGGTTGTGTTGGCAATAAAATAATTACTTCAAAAACGCAATCGATTTCTTAAAATATTGTGAATATTAATTTATTCCTTAACACCATGCTAATGCATGTTGTGTTGTTTTGTGAATAAATAGAAATGTGTCTTGTGAATGTAGTTAGGGTGCACAAAGTACGGTCAATTTTCTGTCAATGTAAAAATTAAAATTTCTTGAACAGAATCAATTTGATTGGAGTATATAAAAGTAAATTTCATTGAAATCTGTTTACATCACACTTCCATAGATTTTTAGTAAATGGATATATTTTCTTTTCTTTTTCTCAGCTATTCGATTATTGTTGGTAAACCAATGGCCAAATAAAAACGAAAGTAATAACCTAATCAACATAATATTATTCCTCCCACAAGATCTAAAAACGGCTATTTAATTGTGTATTGTGTGTAAGTATTATTAAGAAGAGTCCATAAAGAAGTCTATTTTCCCTGTTGCGTTACTTTTACGTGGCAAGACTTCATTCCGACTTCTAATCAACTCCTTAGGGGTTCCTACATTACGGGGTATACAAAAGGTTCGATAGAAGAAATAAAACACAAGTAAAATCGAACCCCTTTTGCGAAAACGACAATTCAATCAACCCACTAAATATGTTTGAGCGCAATAAAGACTCTCTTTTCATAAAGTGTTATTTTTCTTGATAGAATCATATCAGACTTCGTTCGTTTGTTTTCCTCGAATTTTATCCTCTTTGATCACTTCTTCGGACTGTTTCAAACAAGTTCACTTATCCCAATAGCCACAAATAAATGTCGTTGCAGATGTTAGGTTGACCATTAGAAACTTTGGAAGTTTTTGGCGTGTTGTGTCGAAACGTATACTCAATTTCACTAGAGAATCAAGACTATGGTTGGGTTGTTTAACAGAAATTCAAATGTAACCTTGTCAGTAAATGGCTATTCAGTACCATTTTGTTTTTGACAGTAAGGTCACCGCCAAACGCCAATTCTAGGTGCATCATTTGTAACAAGCAGACAAGCTTAACACCATGACACTAATCCTCTTCTGCTGATCACAATTTGTCTCAAAAACTGAAACGGGCTTAGAATCGGTATTTAACGGGAACCTTTCAACTGTCATAAAAACAAAATGGCGCTGGATGGCCATTTGATGACAATGTTACTTTTGAATTTCTGTGAAACGTTTTAGTGAAATCCTTAGTTAAATATGAAAAGCGTTGGCGAATATTAATGTTATCATATCCGGCTTAGGAGAGATAAATTTCTCCAAATACGACGTGGAAGTATTCTATTTCGTTCAGAGGCTACGGAACTCCCTTATCTTGCCTTAGGTAGGTCAATTATAAAATCTCTGCGAGACTAACTACCACGAGTACGTTTCAAATTTGCATGTTGAATTTTTGGAACTCCGAATACCATGCATGTTATTTTTGAATCGTTTTTAAAAACTTTTTTTTTAAAGTTGTATTTAATTAATCATTTATTAGTAAAAAGAAATAACGTAATTTTAAAAAAGATATTTATCTGGTTTACTTGATACTGTCGTTTAAAATCACCTCCCGGAGTTACCGCACTTTACCCTTTAAAAAAAACGCACGCAGTCAAATGAAAATATTTAAGAACACAATATTATGATTAAGAACTTCAACATAATATTAAAACATCAAAGTTCATTGCTACGTATTAGCGTTTTACTGTAAATGCGACGTAATAAACTCCCGTAATCAAATATATTTTTTTACACGAAGGGATAAACAAAAATGTTAATTAATTCGACATTCCGTAATGTTTCCCACAAATCAACTAGTCTTGTTTGCCTGAATGTGATATTTGATCTGCACTTTGTTCTGGATGCATTATTGCAGACCAATATTTGCAATCCATTATTTCAATCCATTTTTATGACACGTATTTGTTTGCTTTGCCTGATATAAGCGATGACAGTTAACCAAAGGGTTGCAATTAAATTTCAATGACATTAATAGAACATAGTTGTCTTAATATTTTTTAACCTGTGGCATCTTTTCAGATACATTTATTATATGACATCGAATTGAATATTTTTCTTCAAGATAACGACGTAATAAAAATACGAGACACATTTTATTCATACTAATCGAACGAAAAATGTAGCACCAGAATTGAAATCTATATATGCACGGCCCGCTTTTGTTGTTCACTGGATCTAGTTCAGAAACCAGGAACCTGGTGAAACCTAGTAAAACCTTGTGAAACCTAGTGGAACCTAGTGAAACCTAGTGAAACCTAGTAAAACCTTGTGAAACCTAGTGGAACCTAGTGAAACCTAGTGAAATCTAGAAAAACCTAGTGAAACCTATTTAAAAATTTAAAAATAAAAAATAAAAATCTGGTGAAACCTAGTGAAATCTATTGGAACCTAGTGGAACCTACTGGAACCTAGTGAAACCTTGTGAAACCTAGTGAAATCTGGTGAAAACTAGTGAAACCTTGTGAAACCTAGTGAACCTAGTAAAACCTAGTGAAACCTACTAAAACCAGGCGCGTTATCTCAGTTACTTTATCTTCATTCATTCCATTAATTCATCTTTGCCGCAAAAGATGTTTTTTTTTTGTCTTTTGGTCATATTGGAACGTTATGTGAGAATGTGAATCCCGGTTGAGAAATGATTTGGTAGATTCCTGTTCATCGCTTTAAATTTGTTTTGTTAATCTACGCACGAACTACGCCAAATAGGACTTGTTGTTTTGCATCAATGCTTTATTTAGACATCCCGTTTTAGAATAAAGGAAATGAAAACGTCAGCAATTAGAATTAGTGTCCTACATTTGAACACGTACACACTCCTACAGCCAGACGGAACAATATCCTACAGGAAGTTTATCGATTAAGGTATATTTGAACGAATACGCCCTACTTCAGACAAATCTGTGCATTCAACCTCTGACGTTATGAAATTTATTTGTCTGTCTGAAATTTGTAGGTCAATGCAATTTTTTTAATGGCATGATTTTAATCCGTCGTGAGTTTTTTTTTCAGTCAAAAAGTAAGACAAGACATAAAACTGTTTTTCGAAATATATATTACATATCATCAAACGGATTGCAATCTTTCGAGCGGTATTTTAATTAAAGATGTTTGGCACCGCATTTGGTGTATTCCTCAACTGCGGAATACACCAAACGCGCGCCTAACGTTTGTACACAAAAACCTTGAGAGAAAATATTTTCGCCAGTACCTCCTGTAGAGTTAATGTAATAAATAATAAAAAAATGTATTTATTTAGGTTTTCGTGTGATAAGTAAATAAATAATTAAGCATGATTTTGGCAACGATATTTTTGAAAGTGTTTTTATTTAGTTATAACATTTTATAGCTCGTTCTGTTATTTATTAAATCATACATTAAAACTTGTTTTTTTTACAATATTGAGGTATAACCAACGAAAGTACGCAAAAACGTGGTGTTTTTGGTTTCTTTTATATCTGTTGAAAGTTAAATTTGTTGAACCACTTGTCAACCAAAAAAAACGCTGATTTATGCACAAACATCTCCGAATTTTATTATCAAATTATACCAAGAAGTTGTAAATGTGCCTCACTCAACTAACAAATTATGTCCTAAGGGCGTCGTTTATATAACCCCCTTAAATTATCATATTTCCTCTTTACATTAATCATTTACGAGAAAGATAAATTACATAATTATTATAAATATCCTAGTCCATATAATTACATCAGCTACATCATTGATAAAGATTTTTGGTCAAAATTAAATTTTAAAAAACATGTAACGATTTATAACCAATTAAAATCCCTGGCGAAGTAATCAGTTCCTACAAGGTTTAACATTATGCAAGATCGACGAAAGGTGGCATCCCGGCGCTTATTTTGGGAGATTGCGTACATAAAAACCTTATCAAGGCCGACAATGCTTCCAAAGTTTTTAATTAAATTGTTTGGTTGTGTTTTTCAATTCAAATTATCAGCAAAAGGGTACAATTCGATGTGGTGAATACGTACTTTTGATTATTGATATGTTTACATATAGATACTATATATTCTTTAGAATCTGGGTGGCGGAGATGGGTGCAGCCGCTCCGCAATTTTTGGATAACCAACACCTCTGCCATAGATCACGCCCCGAGTGGATCGCTACGTTTGGTTGGTGACTAAGCAGGGGTGGCGGGCTGGATCGGAAGAGGTTGCTTTGGGGAAACCCTTTAGCCCGTCCAGCTGGACGGCTCTCGGCCCATCATCTTGCGCCACAGCAGGAAGGATGGATTAATACGTCCTTCACTCCTGGACATACTGACTCCTAGATTCCAACCCATTCCTCAAATTTTTTCCCTCCCAGATCTTTCCCAAATATGATATGACACTGAGGGAAATAATTTTCCTCGTAGGCCTCCTGTGTAGGGTTAATATAAAAAATGGAAATTATTTTTCTTCTGTGAAATCCGCCCAAGATTCCCATTTACTTCCGACTGTCCGGCCAGTATAACTATGACATCCCCATTTGGTGTTGGTTTTGATGCCGAACTGAGCAGAGTGTGGATGGGAAAGAGATGGTTAAGATAAAGTTGGGAAAAACCTGGCTGTTTAGATTTGGTCGTAAACATGATTAAAGCCATTTTACTCGTAGCAACGTATCCATCCTGAATGATGGTCCTGCAATGAGCGTCTCTACTCTCTACCTACACTGCAACTCTGCTACAGGCATATTATGCAGAATTATTAATTTTATCCGTTAAAACTTAAAATACAGTTATGCAAATTTGCAAGACACCGTCATATAAAACAAAATGACAAGAGCAATAGCGATATTAAATGTATTTTCTGAAACAGTTGAAATGTTAAATAACCTTAAAACTTTTTTAACTATCTTACCAAATGTTAAAAGTGACAAAATGAGATATTTTGTACTGCAATCGGATAAATTATCTGAGGTAGGTACAACAAAAAAAAAATATCCACAAAGATCAGAACGATCGAACCTTTGTGTTCCAACAAATAGTAAACTCATCATTTGAGGGATATAAAAGCAAAACCGCCAATAAGCATCAATGCAAAATCTGCAGCATTAAAAAAAATGATTTGCATATAAAAAATTTTAACTTTTTCTATGATTTATTTTTACAAACTTGAGCAAATTTTTTTTCACGCGACTACGAATCAATCATTTTAAAACAATTAAAAAATAATTGTATTTTGAATAGTGGAGGTTTTGTAGATCAACTCAGCTTTGTGACATTTTTGCACCTGAACATTTTGGCGGTTTTGCACTAAGGCCCGGCATTCTGAATTTTCTCCGATTTATAACATATTTTTTGTGATGTCTTGGGATCGGGTAGTAATAACATCTGTTAATGTTACAATGTTTATTAGTTGCCAGATTAATATGGAGAGAGCGCTCAATAGCGGTACATCCCTTTTATACTTCCCATACTCGCTATCTCGCTCTCATGCCGTCACCCTCATATACATACGTCACACCCCCACACTTAAAACCTAATTACATACATTTCTTTATTCACAAATTTATACAAAACAAAATATCTAAATATTTCCATTCCATAGTATATGTAATTATTCTTGTTCTTCACGTGTAGCGTGGGCGTTGACCTCGAGGGCGTAACCTCCCCTCCCATGGTGTAGGTGACCTGCAAAAATTAGAGGAATTAGGAAATTTGGTCATGTCCACATCCGAGAGTGGACCCAGGTCCAGCAAATCATCAGACCTGTCACACTCCCCCCACCTAACCTTCCTCTCTGAAATCTGATCATGGTGGCGTTTCCAAATTTGTCCCGTAGACATAATTTTAACTAAATAAATCCTATTCCCCAATCTTTTAAAAATTTTTCCTAAAATCCATTTATTATCATTACTTCTTAAATCCCTGGTTAAAACTTTAGAACCAACCTCAAAGTACTTTTTAAATTTTCTTCCTCTATAATACTTTTTCTGTTTATGCTGGCTCAATAACATTTTGTTTTTAACCGTGTTGTCAATTCCTTTAAAACCTTGACTCTCAACATTATCCACTATTGGAATAATCGTATTAAAAATTGATCTAATCTTCCTACCCAACATTAATGTACTAGGCTCAATGCCCGTAGACATTGAAGGCGTATTTCTAATATCAACTAAAAACGTCAAAAGTTTATCTTCAAAATCAGTAGGAAATTTATTATTTACCATAATTTTTTTCAAAAAATTCTTCACTGTTTTAACCCCATTTTCAGCTAAACCGTTAGAAGCAGGATGCTGTACAGCTGAAGTCAATGATTCTATATTATAATTATGACAAAATTCCTTAAAAACTGACGATGTGAAAGCTGTACCATTGTCACTTACAATTTGTTCCGGGATTCCGAACATAGAAAATAATCTTTTCAAAACTTTTATTGTACAAAACGAATCTACCTTATTTACAACATGACAGTCTATCCATTTTGTAGTTGCATCAACAATAATTAAAAAATTATGACCTCCCAACGGCCCCATGAAGTCGATATGCAATCTACTCCAGATTAACCCATTGATTGGCCAAGGTGCCAACTCAACTTTACATGGAGTAGGTAAACATTCCATGCATCGAGCACACTGTTTCACAGTTACTTCTATATCATTGTTCATTCCGAGCCAAAAAAAATAATTTCGAGCAAGACTTTTCGATTTTACAATGCCTAAATGTGATTGATGTAAAAAATTCAATATAATTTCCCTTAATTCCCTTGGAACTACAAATTTATTATTATAAAATAAACATGAATTATAAGTCGATAATTTATCCCTAAAATACCAGAATTTCAATAAATCATCCTTTAAGAACTTTTTATCCGGCCAACCATTTGCTGTGAACTCGATAATGCTCGCTATATTTACATCATTAATCGAAAACTGTTTCATCGTTTCCGCATTTAATGTTGTTTCTGACTCGATTATGTTCACAAACTCTGACTCAACCGTATTCACGTTTAAAGAATCAATATAATTTAAAAAATAATCGCTAGCATCAATATCGTCGCTACACACATCTAAATTATCCTTATTATTAATCGGCATTCGTGATAAGAAATCCGCTTTGTTATCACCTGACTTAATATGCTCTATACTATAGTCAAAAGTCTGGAGTATTAGGGCGTACCTCTGCAGACGGTTAGCGGCCAAAACAGGTACTTGCTTATCCGTGTTCAAAATGTGTACTAACGATTTATTGTCGCAAGCCAAAACAAATTTATTGCCGTATAAATACTGAAAGAATTTCTTCAACCCAAAAATTATAGCACACGCTTCCTTATCTAAAATAGAGTACTTTAATTCTGTTTCTGACAATAATCGGCTAGCAAATGCGATAGGTCTCTCTAAACCATTATCATATACATGGCAAATCACCGCTGATAACGCTTTTTCAGATGCGTCTGAAATAAGTTTAATTGGTAAATTAGGATCAAAATGCACTAAAATATTATCTGACGTCAGCAGTTTCTTAACTCGCTCAAACGCAATATTACATTCCTCAGACCACACACATTTTACTCCCCTTTTTAACAAGTTATACAATGGAGACAAAATACCTGAAATATTATGAACAAAAGCTCTATAATATGAAATAACCCCAAGTAAACTCCTAAGTTCTGAAACATTTTTCGGTACTGCCATTTGAGTAATCGCACAGATTTTATTTTCTAAAGGCATAACTCCTTTCCGCGAAATTTTAAAACCTAAATATTCTATCTCAGTTTCTAGAAAAGAACACTTATTTTCATTAATAGTTAATCCACAATCACTTAACTTGCTAAGTACAGATTCACAAATAGAGAATAATTCCTCTTCAGAATTTCCAAACAACAAAATATCATCTAGAAATATACGAACGTTACGAAGTCTACCTACTACCGCCTGAATAACTTGCATAAATATAGCCGGGCTTGTGGTCAAACCGAAAGGCAACACTTTATACCTGAATAAACCCACATGCGTACTTATCACACATAATTTTCTCGACTTCTCGTTCAACGAAATCTGACCAAAAGCATTACGCAAATCTATTTTAGCAAAAAATTTCGCACCATTTAAAGATGAAATTAAATCTTCTATACGAGGCAATGGATATTTCAACTTCGCTAACATAGGGTTTAATGTGGTTTTAAAATCAGTACAAATTCTAATTGAACCGTCTTTCTTTTTTACAACAACAATCGGACTAGCCATATCACTTATTTCTACGTTTTCAATTATATCTTCACGTAACATCTTATTTAATTCCTCCTCTACCTTTCCACGTAAACTAAAAGGTAACGATCTTGGATTCACAAACTTTGGCCTGAACTCCGAAATAACTTCGATGTTAGCTTCATAACCTATAAGCCTACCCGATTTTTCTGAAAACACATAAGCATATTTTTTCTTTAAACTATCACGAAAATTTAATTGATTATCACAACTAGTCTCACTGGTATTTACCGAATTTATTCCACTTAATCCGATACCGAAAACTTGTAAAAAATTTCTACCAACAATCGTAGAATTACCGTTTTTAATTATTATAAACTGCGTATCTACACTTTTATTTAAAAATAACACACTTAAATTAACTTTACCTACAATATTTAACCGTTTCCCGTCATATCCTGACAATTGAATATCGCATCTTTCCAATTTACAAGAAACAAAATCTTTTAAATACACTTCATATGGAATTGCATTAATCTCAGCGCCGGTGTCAACAATCGCTCGCAGAACAGTGTTACCAATAATGAGATCTACGAATATCGGTTCCGGCCCCGTGCCGTCATGCAACATAAAAACCGAATTTAATCGTTTATTCTTATTACCTACATTAATTTTACTGTTTTTACACACATTACTAGGATGACCCGATTTATTGCACCGATTACAAAAAATATTCTTCCAACAATCTTTCTGCAAATGATTCGTTTTTCCGCACAAAAAACATTTTTTTAATGCAATATTTACTGGCGTCTTACTACGCACTGCACTTTTAAATCTGATCGGACTATCCGACCTGGATTTACGGACAACATTACTATCCTTATGCACAACATTTAAATTCGTATCAACTTTCTTAAAATTAACAACATGTTCCCATGAAGCTGCTAACTGAATGCATTCCGAAAAAGAAGTATTTACCCCCTCAACGAACAACTTATGTTTCAATTTTTCATTGAAAATTCCAATAATGAATATGTCTTTTAAACAAGATTCCAGCCTCAATTCAAAATTGCACGTCAAACTCAGTCCTCTCAACCTAGCAGCGTAATCTTTAATAGATTCGTTAGCTAGCTGTTTACACTTATAAAATAACTCACGCGACTCGAAAATATTTTGAATAGGTTTGCAATGTGAATCAAATAATTTACATAAATCATCAAAAGAACAAACAGAAACCTTTTTAGGGAAACATAGATCACATAATAAAGAGAAAGTTTCTTCGGTGAGGCAACTCAGCAAAAATGCTCTTTTGCGTTCTTGTGATAACACTTTGTCATCATGTAAAATGAGGGCCTGATCCAGTCGTTCCTTGAACAATGACCAGTTTCCCGTTCTGTAACAGAACGTCCCCAAATTTTTACAAACACCCTCCATTGGGGGAAGAGCTGAAACAAAATAATCAATACTACTTATCTCAGCACTTCCTAGAAGGCTACACTCCGAGGTCCACGTTCCACGTTCCACGTGCACGCCACCCAGAGCTGTAGATCACCGTCCCCGTCTGGCTCCGTCTCCCGACAGCTGCGGATCCAATCCCTACTCCGAGGTCTTCCTTCCCAGACTGCAGCGACGGAAACCAAGTCCTGGTTCCCGGCTAATCCACACGATGATCCAGTCCTTGACCCGATCCTTGATCCGGTCCTTTTGTACCCCGTTACACGGTGTACCCGAACGACAATAATTTTGTAATTTGTCGGTCCCACACACGCGAATAATTGCGTGTGGCTGCTCCAATTTCTTCTTAATGCGATCGCTTCCTGCGATCGCTTCCTGCAATCCTGACAACAATCCGTCAGATCCCGAAATCTACCGCGTAGATTCTTCCAATTTACGTAAAAATTTACGAACTACCGAGCTGCGCCAACTGTGATGTCTTGGGATCGGGTAGTAATAACATCTGTTAATGTTACAATGTTTATTAGTTGCCAGATTAATATGGAGAGAGCGCTCAATAGCGGTACATCCCTTTTATACTTCCCATACTCGCTATCTCGCTCTCATGCCGTCACCCTCATACACATACGTCACATTTTTCTTGGACGCTTTTTGGTTTTTTAGTTCTTATTTTATTTTTTAAGATAATATCAAGTGTGAAATTAAATTCGTTCGACAGAAAAAATCGCAAAGTATGGTCCTTAAAATTATTTAAAAAAACGTTTTGTTTTGTTATTTAACTTGTTATAGGTATGAAAAATTTCACTGTGTATTAAATGCTGCTTTAGACAATTGCCGGGAGATTTTTGCTGTACTTTAAACGAGTGGTGTTTTATTAAATATTTTCAAATTTAATTTAACTATAATATTTTTTTTTTATATTAGCCCGCTCCCTCTAACATTCGTATTTACATACCACCCTTACAAACCATCTTCTTCTTCTTTTTAAATACTTACTTCAGTGCCTTAAATTAGCACGGCGGCCATATTTGATTTGTGAAAACTTGTGGAGGCACTGCTGAAAACCAGCTGCTTTCCAGGAGAAATCCTGAATTGTAGCTGAGCAGTGACCTTTTTAATCAATAGAATCAATGATAAAAGAAAAAAATCTATATTTAAAAAAAATCTATTGAAGTATAAACGTTTTATTATTATTATTATTATATGTTTTTTGAAGCTCACCACACGTGGAAGAAAGACGGTTTTGATTTTGATCCCCGTTTTAAAAGTTGTTTTCTAATGGCTTTGAGGAGTCTTTGTTTTAGTTGTAAGGTATAGACAGTGAGATTCAGGTTACCAATCACTAATCAAAAATTAGATCAAAAGGAACAAAGTGTGGAGAGTGGCGGTTTTGCTTTTATACCCCTCACTGGACATCAAACAAGGGAGAAGGTACTATTGTGTGGATATAAGAAATACTCGTATGCAGGGTCTTTTATTGTTAGTGTACCAACACATTTTCTAAACCACTACTTTTGTGTTATTTGCTTTGTCGTCGGGAACTATAGATTTTCCCTTGCTGGGTGATAATTGACAATTAGCTGAATCGGTCAATATTCAATATCAAAGACGAATGAAAATTGTTTGATTCTCTTCTAAGGTGAAATAATATTTTTTTTACTTCGTTATTTCCAGAATTATAGCCATTTCCCACGATCTAAGAATATTCCTATCTCAGCTATTTTTAATAAATAAAATGAATATTGAAATTCGATACTGTCGGCGGTTCGCGATAAAGCAATGGTGTTGTTTTAATGAACCAGATATATATGCATAATATTTCGTTTTAAAGAATTACAAATATCATATTGCTTGAGAGTGGTATGTGCGTAGGTACACGTATTAATGAAAGGTTTCTTTCTATTTGTTTTATAGTTGTGTTTTTTTGCAATCACTCAACGCAGTGTATTAAATCCTTTAATAACAATAGAATATTATTTTTATAAATAATTAATAAAAAATATAAGTACACAAAAATGAATGTTACTTTGTTTGTCCTTATTATTTCTTATACCATTCATAAGATTGCTATGAAAATTTGGTGAGTTACGGAATGGGGAATGAGGGGGGAGAGGAACGAGGTATGGAGGGAGGGTTCATGGGACAGTGGTGAAGGGAAAGGCGGGGAAGGTGGAAGAAGAACGCGGAAGGGGAAGGGAACGTGGGGGGGGAACGGGGGCATATGGGAAAGGACATGCAGGGAAAAACAATTTCTTTCTTTGAGTGGCACTGAAACGCTTTCCTGGCTGGTATAGTGTAATATACCTGATTAATAATATGATGGACATGACGGATACTAAAACGCTGGCTAAAGAAAGAGGAGACACAAAACAGCATATTTTTTTAATCCAAAAATTAATCACGGTAATAATTTTGGCCGTGAACATCTGAAACCATGTTTTTCCATTTAACCGTTGAACGTTGCATCTTTAACACGTGGTTCAGACCTAGTAACTAAACATGAACCAAACACGAAACAAACATTTCTCTACTAAAATATATTGTAATGTCAGTCTTTTTACTTCGTACTCATAATTTATGGTTAAAGGTTATAATTAACTAACTTAGAATCTAATATCTAGGATTAGAATCTAATATCTACAGTCTCTAGTATCTAGGATGAACGAAGTATGTATGAAGAATGAGTTAATGATGAATGTAAGTAAATCTAAAGTCATGGTGTTTGAAAGAGAGAGTACGAAAACAGTGTGCGACATAGTTGTGATGATGATTACTTGGAGCAGGTGGATGAGTTTGTTTATCTGGGTAGTATGTTTACGAGAGATGGGAAGGCTGATAGAGATATTGAAAGAAGGGTAAATGCCGGTAACTCCATTAATGGAGGACTGAATGCCGTTGGCGCTAATAAAAAACTGTCAAAAAAAGCGAAGCTAGCAGTCCACAATGGAGTCCTGGTACCTACCCTGATGTATGGCAGTGAGGCATGGAACTGGCAGGGGAAGGATGAAAGTAAACTGAATGCTGTTGAAATGAGATCCCTGAGACGTATGTGTGGTAAAACCATGTATGATCGTGTTAGAAATGTGGATATCCGCAAAGAATGTAAGGCTGATGTAAGTATAATGAGCAAAATTAAGAAAGGGACCCTCAGATGGTTTGGGCACGTAGAGCGAATGAGCGAAGAAAGTAGTGTAAAAAGAATATATGATGCAAATGTGAATGGTAGAAGAAGTCAGGGACGCCCGTGGAAGACATGGCACGATCAAGTGAATCAGATACTTGAGACGGGCCATGTCAAAAGTCAGAATAATAGAAGAGTATGTATGAGACGATGTATGAATGTGAGTGAGGCAAAGAGTGTGTGCCAAGACCGAGTTGTTTGGCGGTCCGTCCTCTCTGCCTACCCCTGCGGGGAAACGGCGTGATGGTTAGTTAGTTAGTTAGTTAGAATCTAATCGAATCTAGTGTTTAGGATTCCAAAAAATCATTTATCTAACTAGGTTTACTGAAAAGCTTCATGTCGGGTAAAATGCAACATGTCAAGCGACCCACTTCTTACTAGATAGGAGTACCGCAGGGAAGCGTTTTGGTCCCCTAATGTTCCTTATTTACAAAAACAACCTATGTGACATTGATACTAACGGTCAAATTATAACATTCCCTAAGGCTACGAACGCACAGGCAGGTGGCTGGCTTAGCGCCTAGCGCCTAGTGGCAAAAAATCAACACGTTGGTTTACCTGGATACACGCTAAGCGGCTATCCATCGGCTATCTACTACCTATCTAGGCGCTAGGCGCTAAGCAAGCCGCCTGCCTGTGCGTTCGTAGCCTTACGGTACAGTACTTCACTGCCAGGCAGAAACATGAAATGCGGCATATACAAAGGCCGAAAAAAGTTTATCGGTGGTTAATAATTAGTGTAATGAGTAAGATTAAGAAAGGTACGTTCAGATGGTTTGGGCAGGTAGAGCGAATGAACGAGGAAAGGAGTGTAAGGAGAATATATGACGCAAATGTGAATGGTAGAAGATATCGGGGACTTTTTGGATGCGAAGTAATTATTGTTAAATAACTAGGTATAATTAATTCAAATTTTCAGATTTCTTTTACATCCTTATTTACTTGTTGATGAGGAAAAAAGATTTTGTCATTATTCTAAGGTAGCTCGAAAGGCAGGTAACGACTCACAAGTGGCTCACGACGACTTAATTTGATTTAATGCCATTAAAACTCAAGAACCTACACTAAATTACATCTTAACTCATACAAATTAAACTTCGAAAATAGCTGACAAAGTCGACAAAATGCTAATTAGATTTATCATTTTAGGACCTACTAAATACTGAGCGAATCAAAGAGAAGATTATTCTTCAAATTATAATCTGTTTTCTTAATTATTACTGCTGCCTATTTTAAGAAAATCATTTAGGCAAGGTATGACACTGCAAAAGTCATACATTTTGTAGGGGTTGAGTAGGAAGGTAATTTCATACAGATATATTTGCGTAGCGTCCCAGGTCGTGGTCTCCAGATAGTCTGCAGTCAGGCGTTGAGCTACCTTTGGTAACTTCTTTCGTTTCCACGCCAAGGAAACGTACAGCAAGAGAGATGTGTTGACGTTTGAGGTTATCCTTTATAAGTGTGTTTTGTACTGGATATTGTTGTAAACTATAAATGAATAAATTTACAGAGAGAGAGTGATTCCACTCTAACCACTTGACTGGCGATTTGTAGGTAAAAATTGTCAAAGTAAATCGAGAAATGTAGAGAAGAAGAATGACTTGATAATATAACAACCAGCTTATTTATAGACAAAAAATAGAAAGTTAACGCGGCCACAGACAAAAGAGATTATAGATACAAAAAAGTATTGCAATGTTTGAGTAAAGGGTGACATAGACGCGAAACTTTAAGATAAGAGAGTCTGTACATCAAGATTTAGTAAATGATAAATTAAAATTGCTCAGTGTTAAAATGAAGTTAAATATGAAATAAGACAATCACAACATGTAACAATATTTAATAAATGAATATAACATTTACTTTTTTTTTAGGAGACAAAATTTATATTCCGGAGGAACTGGGTGTAAAATCGTTATGCATATTTTTTTTTTTTTTTTTTAAGTGCTTATTAACTGTTATTTTTATACCAGTACCGAAAATCGGTACTTACCAACTATATTAAAGGTATTATATACAAAGGTATATTAAGGGTAAGGGTAAATGGGTGTTATATATTATAATTACCAATTATATTAAGGGTATTTTTTAATTGAGGTTAAGGTTTTAAATTTGTAAATAATGCACAAAAAATTATAATTTTGTAAAAATTATAATTCTGGTGGGTCAACTATCGGGAGATCAACTGCCGGGTTGCCATTGAAATATTAATTATCATTAATTTTGACTACTTTTAATCGGCATAGAAGGTGAAATCTTACCTTTTATTGAAACCCTAGAGAACATACACTGATATCACTGATGTCACATTACACTGACGTCACGTCAACATTAACAATAACACGTCAGCTATATGCTATAAACTGTTATTCCTCTTTCTCTTCTATTCTGACTCCAGATGTGAGTTCATTTCGCAATAAGGTACAAAAAAAAATAAGGACCAGCCTCCTTGATAGAATAAAAAAATTGTCACCCAACAGTGGTAATCACTAAAAATTCCAAGAAGTGTGATCTGTAGATGCCTAGGTGTTCTATCTGTAGGTGTTCGACTCCTAGATCCCAAATTGGTCACAGCACACTTCTTCAGTAATAATAATATATTTACCCTTCTATGACTTTTGCAATGGTTCAACCTGGATGTTAACAATAAAGTGTCGTAAAATATTTAACGGCACATCTACAAAACCGTGTAACTTTTCGCAAAATAACCTATTTACGTTGTTATCTCATTTAGTATCTCTGAAGTAAGGGTTTCCACTGAGTGGAAACTTCGTCAGAATTACTACATTTAAAATTAGAATGACAGAGTGAATCACATATTAAAACGCCAAGGACCGGTTATTTTACGGAATTTAAACAATTCGTTAAATTTCACAGTAAAAGTCAAGTTCTGTGAAAGTGTCATACAAGCTCTGTTATTATTCCATCATGGGTCAGTTGTTTCATAGTACTTGAATAGCAACAGAACTTGAAAATTAACTTTGAAATTTGATGAATTGATCAAATTCTATGAAACAACCCGTCCTAAGTATTTTCTTCAATAGGTAAACAGTTTTTTCTCTAACGTTATGTTGAAGAGCAGTTATTAGTTTTGTTATGATATTATTGTGCGAAATACATATTTTTTACACTTGTTGACTTCTGATTAACCGTACAATATTTATACTCGTACATGTTTATAAATAATTGCCATGTACTACAGCGAAATATTAGTAAGTTTAAAGATTGCTGGGAACAAAATAAATAAATTCTAAAACATGCGTTTGCTAGATAATGTATTGATTTATTTTACTGCATGATTAATAATAATAATAATAATTGGATAATTTATAAAGCTCCGTTTTTGTGAAAAATCACCTCAAGGGCGTGGTATAATACAAAATCTTTTTTGAAAATTTAACAAATCTGCCGACGACCTATGGAATAACCTTATTATACTAAAAATTAAAAAAATTCTCAAAATTTTATTTGAAATGGGTGTGGTATAATACAAAATCTTTTTTGAAAATTTAACAAATCTGCCGACGACCTATGGAATAACCTTATTATACTAAAAATTAAAAAAATTCTCAAAATTTATCACATGCGAATGCTAGATAAGAGAAAAGTCTTTCGAAATCCATTTATATTTTTTTGTGGAAAAGAGTCAATACGTCTAAAATCTGATTTTAAAATGACATATTTCTGGTTTTCTCTGGTAATGCCTTCTTAAGAAGAACGGCTGCAAGGCCTTTTTCACACAAAACTTAAATTTGGATTTCAACCCAAAACACCCAGTAAAACTGAATATTGTTTTTTTTTTATCAATAGGTACTAAATATTTTCTATGCTGTGTTTTAAATGTTGGTATATGGGCCATTAAAGAATTAAATTTTGAGTGATTTTAAAGGCAACTTTGACTTTTTTGTGAGATAATTAAAAATGTAAATAAATAATGTTGCCTTACCAACAGTTTTTATGTGCATGGGAATGTGCCTAGCATGGTAGTCGAAAAATCCACAAAGTATGTAACCATCAAATCAATGAATAAAGAAAAATTTAAAAAATAAATATAGAACATTGTGAAAAGTGAGTTTTTTGGGTAGACATTTTAATTTATATACTACTCGTAAAAATATGTGTGTTATGTGGCCAAAGGGCAACTAGCTGAGGATTATGCTCTTAAGCTACATGATTGTCAAGGAAAAAATTTAACGCAATGATGCCACTGCCCCACTATAACACATTTTAGAAACATAACATATCTCGGCATTGAAATCGATGAAAATCTTCGGTGGGACTTCCACATAAATAGCATTACAAAGAAACTTACAAAGCTCATGTGCTACTTTAGAAACATACGCAATATACTTAATAAAAATGATCTGTATAAAGTATATTATGTTCTTTGCCAATCACGCATAGAATATAGGATTATAGGTAGGGCATCTGCCTCAAACATCCAAATAATCAACCATATAATCCTGAAAGTACCCATAAGAACTCCCATCAAAAGAATTTTTTAAGAACTTTAATGTGTTCAGCATTATATAACTATACTCAAAAAAGCGCTTCTCAAATTTAAAGAAAAATATGAGTACCTTGCTGACCAACACATCTACACTACAAGGACGAACTCCTCAAAACGACTGAACATCCCGAAATTAAATACATCTTTTGGCCAGAGAAACCATAATTTCCATGCTACAAAACTATATAATGAGTTTATATGAATATCTATAAATTATGGCTAAGTAAACGAAGATGAGGAAATAATCAAAATTATGCAGTAACTCCAACGCAACCTACAGACAAAAACATAAATACTTTTTATTTTGGATAAGTTTTAAGATTTTCACGGCCAAAAGCATTTTCGTTATTTGTTTTTGGGGTGTTATGCCGTGTTTCGGACATCGTTGCAGTGTCCATCATCAGGGCAGATCCGGTAGATGTGTAATTTTTAGTCGTGAAGTGTGTGCTTATTTACTTCGAAGCGATACCGTGTTATTATTCCGTTCCGCGGCGATGACGCCACTGCTTGTCACGATTATTTTGTACTGGTGAAAGTTAGTGGAGCTGGCGACACGGTATCGCTTCGAAGTAAATAAGCACACACTTCACGACTAAAAATTACACATCTACCGGATCTGCCCTGATGATGGACACTGCAACGATGTCCGAAACGTTGGCTAAAGAAGGAGGTAGCGCAACACGGCATAACTCCCCAAAAACAAATAACGAAAAAAACTTTTTATTTTATTTATTGTTTTTTATTTTGAAAATCAACAAAAGATGAGGCAATCAGCACCCTTATAAGAACATATAGTCCGCCTCGGAACAGGAATACCTAGTGAGGAGGACTGTGAACAAACTGCTTTACCTTGTATTTTTATATGTAATATAATAATTTAATTGCCTATATTTTAAAATATAAAACCAAATAAATAATGTAGCACACATCCATACTAGATGTTTACTGTACTTTTGATTTTTTTTTAAATCAGTTCGAAATTCAGTCTCAAATCCAAATTTAATTTTTTTTAATACATATAATTTGTAAAATAACTGAAACAAACGTGATTATAATAATTTTTGGAGCATACTTTGAGATTTTTTTCCATCGAGGGAATTTTATATAATTTGCGTTTCGGCGCGGGGAATGTCTAGATATTATCTTCAAGAATAACATATATTTTTTAAGAGCTTTAAAACTTACCGTGTTTAAGGGAGATATGTAAGAAATCGGTAGAAATTCGGATTGTGGCCCCTAATGCTTCAGTCAAACAAATACATTTTCTGCTCAATGTTTAACGTAATATATGTAATGTCATGTCACCTTCTTTCAATTACAGCTCAGAAAACAGATATTATTAAAATAAATATTATTATTAACAGATATTCTTTAAATAAATATGGTATTTTAACTGAATGAATATAAAATAATCTTTGACGGTAATTAATGCATTTGTCGAATCAATTATGAATCCGGATAAATCTCAATTTAAAAACCGCTGTTGTCTACCTTCCCCAAGAAGGCGGTAAATGAAAATAAACGTTTTGATTCCCAAGGATTCTTACCAAGATTGTGCTGTGCACTCCAATTTGGTAAAGCATTAATGTTTTCCTCATCATTCGTGAAAAGGGGTACAAGAGTTACATCACGCTATAAAAATATCGCGAAACACCATTTGAGACGGGAAAAGGTAAGAGTTAGGAAAGTAACTTTGCCGTTTGTACGTAAAGAGTATAATATAATTTGCCGTTGAGTGAGGAATGAGGAATAATGAAAAAATAATTTAGAACCAAATTAATTTCCACTCGTCAAAGTTTTAATTTTACTTGCGCCTTCTGAACCGTAGGTATCTTTTTGAATCACATTAACTTAGATATTTTTCCAAGCTTGTGTTGTATTGATTTGCTTTCTGTGGTAGGATTTCAGAGGTTTTTAACGTTGCATTAGAATAAAAGGTACTTTTTATCCTCCCACGGACAGCATTTCCACAATACATAACTCTAACCTCTAATAAATCTAAAGCCTATTTCTATTCTTAAACTCCAACCCCTATTTCCATACTTTTCCTCCCTCAAACCGAACTCCGTTCCTCTTATTTAGAACAAGTTAAATAAGTAACGCATAATGTTGAGTAAGATTATATGCGAGAAGAAATTTTCTTCAGATATTTTATTTTCGTAAGCAAAAATAACAAGGAGAAAAACTTTCCAACATTTGCCCAGAGTTTTGCGTTAGAATTTATAATATTGCAATGCAAATATTTTCTGCTTGTGACATCGTCTACATTAATAAGCTAGGTCTGTAAAAACTGTAAATGTAAAAAAATACTTGTGACAATATGAGATGCCATGTAATATTATTTATTGTTCATTTATTAAATTAATTCCTTATTTAACTATTTTATTTTGGAATCTTTTTACTTTATACATCTTCAAACGTTTTTTTTTTTAATTTCATTAAAATTAAAATTGAAAATGTTATTATCTAGTTCTTCAAGTATTTTGGCAGGTATTTTTGTTACAGCTGTTTCGGTTTACAAAACCATTTTCAAACTGTGGTTGAACCACTTTTGGACGACGTATTTATAAGAATCTAAAAGTCAATTTTTGAAGGTGTCCATATTGATTGAAACTAAGTAGAGACAGTAGACACTCCACTATGTGGGAGATCTATTTTCCTGCACTAAGTATTAAGGTTTCCTTAATTGCTTAATAGTTCTCATTTGAGTGCTTCATATTGTTTAGATTTTGTAAACATACTAAAGTGTGGGAAATAAAGAATTTTCCGTACTTTATTAATTAGCGTTACATTGGAGTCATTCCTTCGTTTACTGATTTCTAATTGTTCAATCAAATTTAATCTAAGACCCTTTCATGAAAAGATTGAAAAGATTCGTATAAATACGGCGTCTCAAAGTGGCTCAAGCACAGTTTGTATCTTGGTTTGGTTTTGTAAACCGAAACAGCTGAAACAAAATACATACTAAAATACTTGCAGAACTTGATATTATCAAACATAATTTTAATTAAATTTTAAAAAATTAAATGGAGTTTTTTATAGTGATATCTCACAAGAGTCTTAGCTGCTCCCGTCTGGAGCCAGTGAGACTATGGCATCTTCAATTGGGGTATGTTGTGAGGCTGAAGGTAGTGGGGAGGGTAATTAGATAGTGAGAGGTTGGCCAAGTACCTGACTATTCAGATCTGGTCACCAAACACGGCATTTCAAGCAACGTTTCAATTCTGAATGGTGGTCTTACACCAGGGCGATACTGAGAGTATCTTCCACTCTGGAACGTGCCGCAAATATACTGTATATTATTTTTAATGAATTAATTGTGAAATAATACAAATTAATCAAATAAAATTTATTTTCCATGCCAGGATTCGATCCCGCGACCTTCGGAATGCGAGTCAAGAACCTTACCGCTGGACTACGCCGGCCGTCTACGAATTAAACACAAAAACAATTAATAACTCGTATCTTCAATCGTTTTGCTTAGTCTTCAGATTTTATGTCCGGTTTAAATCGTTTCCGAAGGAAAAACTTAACCCTTTCACGCACTTTTCCACAAATGATCACCCAGACAATGCACGTTATGCACTTGCACTATATAAGTATAATAAATACAAAATAATACAAGAACAACATGTCAAACAAACCAAATTGGAAAATAATTCACCGACTTCAGATATTTTCATATCAGAGTGTTCGGCTCGGTGGAACTCCTAATTGGACCTATAAATCCCACTGATCCCTCAATATAAATATTTAAAACATCTTAGGGAACGTACCCATACTACGCGACACGTTTAAGGGGAGGGGGGGGGGGCTCTTTTTGGGCGGAGTGCTTATTTTTGGTCATCGGGGGGGAGGGCGGGTTAAAAATTGCAAAAAGTTGGTCACGTAGTATGGGTACGTTCCCTTATGAGTATTTGCATTGAATTTATTATTTGTATTTTAGGTATTAATTAGGATTGTAACTGACGATAAACTAGGTTAGTAATTTGACTTTATTATCTTTATCTTTTTTCTTTGAACTTTCATCAGAGGTACTGAATTCATTCGAAAGCTTATTAACATAATAGCAACTTTTATCACAGGAAATACTTTAACAAAACATCTTCACGCTCTTAAGAAACTTCTTTATTTAACTCCATGAAAAGCGCATAGAGTGAGAAAACTCTACACGTTTCTCACAAAAGAAACCTATTTAATTAGGTATACATCAACCAAACAAATAACACTCCTCTTCATAACTATTCTAGAACTCGCATATAACGCAGATAAGTGTATTCGACTTCCTAAGAAAAGTACAAGTCTGAAAGAATAATTAGATGTTCTGTTTGTTCTGATAATAACTTCTTTCCTCCTCTGAAACTTTAAAGATCTTTTGCATCTCGTTGAAGTTTGTAATTCATCTTCAGTCATGCATAATTCAGAATCACATAATTTTCTGACAGTTAACGATAACTTCTGTAGAACACCAACTTAAACCATGCTTTAAATTTACTATTGATGACGCAAAACTTCTGACTGCTAAGATTCATTTAATCACTTTTATTATGATAAATGACGTTTCTATATATTTTTTTTTGTGATGAAACATTAGAATACATCGGTAGATGCCACACATATTTTTAATTTTTAATTTTATGAGTAAAATCTCAAATTATAATATAGACGCCCAAGATATACATGGCACGACCAAGTGAATCAGATACTTGAGTCGGGCCATGTTAAGAGTCAGAATATAGAAGAGAATGTATGAGACGTTGTATGAATGTAAACGAGGCAAGGAATGTGTGCCAAGACCGGGATGTTTGGCGGTCCGTCCTCTCTGCCTACCCCTGCGGGGAAACGGCGTGATGGTTAGTTAGTTGGTTAGTTAGTCAATTAAATGAAGAAAATATGACAGAAACTCAATCGAAAATGTGGAGACAGAAAAATCAGAAAAAGATATTGGCACCTCTGGGACTCGAACCCAGGACCCTTTGCTTACATTCCAAGTGCTCTACCAACTGAGCTAAGGTTTCGATATCAAATTCAGTCACTTTAAACTGTATCATACTTCTACTAAGAACTACCAACATTTTCTCCTGGGTTCGAGTCCCAGAGGTGCCAATATCTTTTTCTGTTTCGCTAATATTGTCTTCATTTAATTAAATATTATAATTTCAGATTTTACTCATAAAGTTAAAAATTAAAAATAAATATTCATCCTAGACTTGCAGAAAAGTCAAAAAATATCGCATATTAAAAATAAAATGGATAAAAATTTATCCTGACACTATCTAGATATCATTTAGTTGGGATTGAATCTTGCAATCATACATAAAGATGACAGTCAATAATGCGTGTTAAGAAAATAAAGATAATGTTGTTAGTTCTTATTCGAAGTATGATAAGTTAAAAGTGACCGAATTTGATAACAACACTTTAGGTGCCAATATCTTTTTCTGATTTTTCTGTCTTCACATTTTCGATTGAGTTTTGCTAATATTGTCTTCATTTAATTAAATACTATCTTTTATTTTTCATAAACCGGCGTACTAGTTTTATTTGATTTAAAAAATAACTTAGTTTACATCACTTAACGCTAAAAATCGCATAGACTCCTATTTGTTGATAACGATACCTCAAAAATTAAAAGTAAAAACATTCCCGGTACTATTCGGCTGGCGTTTTATACGATTAAAAAATTTAAGAAATATATACTTAACAAAAAAAGATAGCGAAATTCGCACTGAAAAATCAGGAGTTTATCAGCTCAATTGTGATGATTGCATTTTCTTTTATACTATAAGTAGAACTATAAGGAGCTTCGATATGAGAGTTAAAGAACATCTCAAAGCTCTTTATGACCATAGTAATTCTGAGTTCGCAGATAATTTATTGAAAAATGATTTTAATTTTGATGAAAATTTGGGATAAAAATTACTTCATACAGGTTGCAAGACAGAAAAATAATTTAGAAATTTTAGAAATGAGAATAAATGTTAATATCAATGCAGATACAGGGTGGCCCTTAAGTGTATACCTAGTTTTAATTAACAATAAATAAATAATGGTAGAACTTAGACATGTTTTATTAATATTTTCAAAAACTACAATAAATGGAAATTTTAATGACATTAAGTTTTAAAAATTATATTGTCCAAGTGAGCTCCATCAGCCTGTTGACATTGTCTAAGGCGGATTCGAAAATTCTCAAAAAACACGTTGACAAGTTGCCCGTGGGATGGCGTTAATTTCCCGTACAATGTTTTGTTTTAACTGATTTATTGTTGTCGGATTGTCTTCATAGACTCTTGATTTTAAGTATCCCACAAAAAATAATCACACGGGCTGAGATCTGGGCTCCGTGGAGGCCACTCAATGTCTCCTCCTCGTGAAATGAGTTTTTCGGGGAACATCTCCTTCAAACGGTCCATGGACAGTTTAGCAGTGTGTCAGGAGGCGCCGTCCTGCTGAAACCAGCTCCTGGAATTGTGGCCTTGAAAATATTGAAGAGCTGGGACCAAGAACTCATGAAGCATCTGACAATAATTCTTAGATTTCACTGTCATAGCAACTCTCCTTTCGTTTTCAAAGAAATATTGGCCAAAGATACCCCTCTGATATTGCAGCCCACACAACGACCTTCGGGCTATGCAAGGGACGTTGATGCTTCTGTCGGGGGGTCTTCTTCTTCTTCTTCTATTCTCAGACCAATACCGGCTATTTTGTTTATTAACATGGCCATTGATATGGAAATTGGCCTCATCGCTGAACATTATGTTGGAAAAATTGTCAAAACGTTCCAGCATCACATTGGCAAAATTAAGTCGAAGATCGGTATCATTCAGCTTCAACTCTTGCGTCAGCTGAATTTTATAAGCTTTTAGATGTAAATCGTGGCGTAAAATTCTTTGTAAAGTGGTCCTCTTGATGGATAAGGCTTGGCTTCTCTTGCGAGTAGTTTGTTGTGGATTTTCCCTCACTGATTCACTAACACGCTGAATAACTTCTGGTATCCTCGCTGACTTCGGGCGACCTTCATTAATTGTTTTTACTGTTGAGCCGGTTTTCTCAAACATTTTGATCCATTTCCGAATAGATTTTGCTCTTGGTGCTTGATTAATGTCTCGTAAACCGAAATCAGCACGGTACATACGTCTCGAAATCGTCACGGAATAATTGTTTATGTAATATGCACGAACACAAAATGCGCGCTGCCCTCCCGTGAACGGCTCCAAGGCGACTAAAATTTCCACGAAATAACGCTTCTAACGATACCCCCCGAACCGCGCTCGCCCCACGCATTGTTAAAAAAATAACGAAACAAACCGCGAACACAGTTATGGTCCACCCTGTATTATTAAAAGGCAAAAAACGCATGAATCCCCGTTTAATCATTTTCTCACTTAACCAATCTTTCTCTTCCGATTACGTTGTAATTTCTAAATATAATAAACTTTCGCCTCGCTTACCTCTTCCCCTCCCTCCGCCCCACCTCTCCAAAAGGTGATCTATGTATATTTAATTTTTAACTTTAGTGTAGGTTTACCCCTGATGATGTGATCATTGTTCACGGAACATGTAGATTGTGTAGGTGTATATGCAAAATGCTACGTTATACAATGCTTTTTAATAAAATAAATAATGCCATCACCAAGTCATAACCGTTTAGAAGAACTTTTCTTCGAACATTAAATAGGTTTTGTTTTTAATTTATGTCTGCCCTGATGAAGGCACAGTTGTCCCGAGGGTGATTTATAAGTTTTCGTTTGGTGCAGAACACAAAACGAAATAAAACGTTTACTTGCCTAGAAGTAAGATAATCGTAATATTAAATGGTGACATTATTTCATCTACATGTCGCTAGATAGCATTCCGAATTAGTAAAGACTTTTGGATGTAGTCGTCGCCGTCGCTCGAGTTCGGAAAACGTACTAGAAAGTAGTGACCGACCGAATGTTCGGTTTCAGTTTCGGTTTCGGCAAGGGTCGGCAAAAAAATCTAGTTCCAGCATGGTTTTGGCAGAAATTCGGCCGCACCGAAACTCTGCTTCCGTGAATTATCGCGCTTCGTTCGGTTGACTTCGGGTGAGTTCGTGGCTCGTCTGTCACCCGCCATCATCAGCAAAATACTTAATTAACGAGGTCCTTCCTTTATAATGTAAGTGTTGATTATTGACAAATTTTTGTTCTAAGAAGTAGTTAACAATATGTTTGTTTATTTTTGTTGATATTTAATTTTTTTTTTGTTTTATCAAAAAAAAACAAATTATGCATACTTTTTTATTATTGTTTTTTTTTTACTTTATTTAACACGTGTTAACTTCTATATTAGTGTAAAAAATAAGACAAAATTTCAGTAAACAATAGATTTTTAACACGTCGAAAAAGTTTCGGTTTCGGCCGAAAATGAGACAGATACCGAAGATTCGGTTTCGGTTTCGGTAAAAAGTCCTATTTCGGTCGGACACTACTGGAAAGTACTAGGGAAAGATAATAATTGTTTTATGATTTGTTTAGCACTACATTGATGATCCTCAAATCTGGATTTGGTTTGATGGATTATTTTTTGATTATCTTACTAATCTAACGCATAATCCAAGCCTACGAGAATTTTCATTTCGATCAATGTTTTGATTCCGTGTAATGAGCCCTTACGAGGGCTACACTGATAATGTCTTATTATTTAGTCTAATTATTTATGTATTTTTAATAATTTACGTAAAATTAAAATCCAAATAGTAAAATTATGCAGTTCTTTTCTTCTTTTATACAAAACTAAACCTCCCCAGCAAAAATATGTACTTTTTTTATAAGAAAAACTCTCTGTATATAACTTTTGAAGGGTATTCCCATCTATATAGCATATCATTGAAGATGAAGATAACAATTATAATCTAAACGAAAATATGAAAGAGAATAAGACACAGAAAAAGACAATGGTCGCAACTGAGACTCGAACCCAGTCCTCTCGTCTAACCGGGATGTGCGCGTTAACTAATGGCGAAATTGGTTAACGCGCACGTTCCGGTTAGACTAGAGATCTTGGTTCGAGTTCCAGTTGCGACCATTGTCTTTTTCTGTTTTTCTTTGTCTTGTTCTTGATTATTATTGTTATCTCCTTCCTTGGAACAATATTTTCTATTTATTTTGATATAAATTAAAGACGTCCACTAACTCTGCATAATTATTTCCCTTCATTAGAATTCTGGACAGTTAATAGTTCATATTTAATATTATGGTAGTTTTTCCACAATTTCTGCACTGAAATAAATCCTGAACTCTAGTTTTACGTAATGGAATCCGAAAACTTATGAATGCCAGCAATTCTGGCCTATCAAATGCATTATTTAAAATTTTAAATACAAACAATAAATCAGTAAAAGTCCTTTAGTCATACAATAGCATCGAATCATTTAAATTAGTGTCGAAATTCAGCCAAATTTCTTAAATATCGAACTTTCAAATAGCTTGTAACTTACTAACTTTGTAATGTGGGTTCCGGACGTAAGGATTGTACTTCAGTTGATTTCTGACAAAGGCAAATTGTAAGGTCAGTCAAAAACTAATGCCTCCTATATTTTCTAATAAAATAAAGTTACTAAAATGAAAAAATTGAATTTGGCGCTATTCCTCAAACTTTCATCTACAATCTACTGCAATAGTAACTTTCTGCGTCAACAGGTTGCAGCACCGCAGTCGCTTGCAATATGGCCGATATCAATGTTCATATTAGTCAGCGTTCTGTGATTCAATTCTTGAATGCAGACGGTGACACGCCTATTCGCATTCATGAAAGACTGAAAAATATGTACGGTGATGCAACTGCATCAAAACCTGAACCTGAATCAAAGAGGCAGTCAATGAAATGGCATTACACAAACTCACCGAGGACGAAAAAAATCAAAACTGTGCGAACAGCAGGGAAAGTTATGGCGACAGCGTTCAGTGATGCAGAGGGTTTGATTTTTTTGAGCAAGGATGCACAATAAATTCTGTTCAATTCATCATAACCTTTAAAAAGCTTAAAACACGACTTTCGGCCAACAAAAGCTATGACGAATGGCCTTAGAATGCCGGATAGTGCTTTTTATCGCTCTTTAAAAGCTGGACCAAAACTTTTGAAATGGACGGAGATTATATTGAAAAGTGAAAAATTAATCGTCAATAGTGTGGTTTTCGACCTATGTAATTCATTATTTATTTCTTGACAACTAAATGAGAAAAAAATATAGAGGCATTACTTTTTGAATAACCCGCGTATAATAGTTTTATCTTAGGTTATTAGGTTAGGTTATTATAAATTCACCATTATTCAAAAAAAAATCTGGTTATAAATGCCATGTATATTATAATGAGAATTCAGTAAAAAGAATTCTTCAAGAGTGGTAGAAAAAATTGTGACATAAAATTTATATTTTGAGATACTTATTTTCAGGTAATAAGTTTAATAATATTCATTCAATAATCCTCCCCCATTTCTCATCAGAAGAGATTTGCTATTAAAGAACACAATAAGCTGTAAAAGCTAGCATCAAATCAAAGCACAAAGCCTTTCATTATGATGGAGTAAGTGCCTGTAAAATGTAAAACTTTTAATAGAGAACATGGATAATTTATCGCCGTCTAGCAATTGAACTTAACTTTATGAATGTAGAAAATACATATTACCACGTTAATCTGGCTGAATATGATCATTGAATCACATCTAAAAAATTGCTTGGGAATTAAAGGACATGAAAATTTAAGAAGTTCCTGGTTGTTCTGATCTCTTCTAATGATCTTGGGAAATTCTTCCACTCCGAAACCGGGCGAAATTTTTAAATTTTATGTTTTTTTAATAATTCAGTGTAGCGAAACCTATTTTCTCTCGATCATCTGGCATTAAAGGGAAATCACGGTCGCCGAGATATTTGAATAATAGGTATTTTACCAATTGTTGCTGACAATGTCGCTCTAACTCCTCCGGATATTGATATTGAGAAATATAGGGACGACTGCATTTCAGGCTGATAATACCTAAATTAAATCTTAATTATCCCGGATTCGATTCCCCCGTTTTTCTCCTCCATAACCGGACTCATTGTTATGATTTTTTTGAAGTAAAACTTCTTTACGCACGCTTGACTTGGGGAGTAAGCTGGTGAATGCATAACTAGAGCGTTACGAAAAGCGAGGCGACCGGTAATTGAGAGGGAGATATAAGTTAGTGAAGATAGAAAGAGAGAGAGAGTTATGTTTCGTATTATACTGTAGGGGCAAGAGAGAGAGGTGCGAGCACACATTTTCTTTCTCTCTTTCTCTCATAGCCAGTTACGTTTCGTATATCTTAGACACAGTGCAGTCCTGTTGTCTGTATCACACTGTAGAAGCAAGAGACAGCAATGCGCGCGCACATTTTCTTTCTCTTTCCCTATCATGTAGAATATATAGATGGAGCTGAAGAAGTTTTACTTCAGTCGTGTGGTCTAAAGCACGCTCGTTTTTTTTTTTACCAAATGTATTATAAGAAAATATTTTATGTCCATACGTTCTACTTTTAAAAAAATACATACATATTCTGGTTTGTGTACTGAACGTGTATTGATGGCGTTCAAACTAGGCAATTTAAACGATTTTCCCAGGGTCCTAACTCCTAAAGGTAGTAACGTATCAAAAAAAGCAAAAGGTACCGAATGGTCGATATCTACATTATTTTACAAAACATTTGCACTAGTGTCAAAATCCAGAAAGGAAAATGGGGAATACGTTTAGTATGTACGTATAGTATGGACAAAACCCTGTCCGGTTTCCTCTTAATATGTCTGTTAATTAGTTTGTACTTTCCGAATCAGGTTTCCAATGCTGCATCCACTTAATTATTCAAGCGAGCCTTACTTTGACTAATAAATAACTAACATTGACTAAGTGGCTAATTTTGATTGAGCTTTTCAATATTATGGTACCTACCTGCCTGAAAAAAGTTTAAAAAAAGAATTGTCATTTAATTGTTGACTTTTTTGAAACATTATAAAATTCCACAATTGAATAAAATAAACATTACTTAAAATAGTAAATTATGGTTTATAATTAAGTAGGGATAATTTCAGAAAAGATTTTGGCACTGATTAATTAAATTATAAATATACTCCTTTGGACGCTAAGTCTGCTGTTCACAGAAGTACTAGTTTGTGCTACCCTGCCACGGAGATTGCTGATAACTGAAATATGAAGAAGAGTTCTGACGATACTTTTTAAACAAATTGTTAGGGAAAAATCTTTTTGGTAGTAAATTTTCGAAAATCTGTTCGTGAATTATAAAACACTTGGAATAAAACCTTCCACTTCAGTGACGTCGACAGCTTCAGTAAGTGTATTGAGGTCTCTTTAAGTTCTACTAGTAATGCATTTCACGACACGACGTTTGTCGTGGGAAATGCATTACTAACATATTTTCATTTCCCCACAGGAAGCGGAAACTTTTGAGATTTCCCGTAGATTAAAAATAAAACTTTACCTCTCGGAGACTTCGTGTTGTGAATACAAAATAGGTACGATATTCATATTCCTCTTGAATACGCGACAAGTTTTCAGTTGGGAACGTAAGCCTTTCAGACATGTCTCCAATTTGAAGATTCCTGGTGCATTCCGCATGAAATTTTTAGCCCACCTCAATTGTTAGTGGCTTTTGTTTTTTTTCCCAACCAATGACGCTATTGTACAATGCTTGAATTCCAACTGCCATCCGATGTTTCACATACTCTGCATTCTCCTCCGCATAGAGATTGTGACAACAATTTCATCTTCTTTGTATTTCCTTATTAGTTTTTTCTGCGTTGCGAGGAAACGGTATTATTTACAATTTGGGGGGTGGGTTTGGGTACCGCCCCTAGGGAACCATTTATTAAATTACCAACACCCCTCCCATAGTGGTTCACTACTTTTGGTAACTTAGAAGAGGTGCCAGGGTTCATGGAGTGAGGTTTGTCTAGGTCTTGTCGGCGGATGTGTTTGACCACCTACCGCTTGGGGACCGGATCGGGAGAGATTGGGTGAGGGAGACCTTTTCACCTCTCCAGTTGGACTCTTTCCAGTCATCGCCTTGCACCGCAGTGGGAGGGATGGATTCATTCGTCCGTCACTCCTAGACGCATTGACGCCCAGATTTCTACCCACCCTTTATACCGTTTTCCTTTCCAGATCTTCCTCTCCTTCTTTTCTCTAAAAAGACCCTCCACACAGCATCCCAAAGATGATATAGGATTTTTTTTTCGTCGGGATCTCTTATGCGGAGCTAATGTAAAAAAAATAATTAAATCGGTAAATTAACCGCCCCCAATTCATTGCGGAACATTCACAGCCTATTTAATATTTTGCTATTATTTGTTCCAAATAATGCGGTGAATAGAATCGCGAGAAAACATCTAACCTGCCTTCTTTACCCAAGGTTCTTTGTATGACCACCTTTTTGGCATACTTATTCTCGTACTACTACTACTCGTATTGCTCTTGGTGAGTCTATGTTTGCGCTATAAACGTAGGTATTAGCAATATACTCGTACCTTTATCGATTCCACGTGTCAGGAATTGTTGAATTATCTTCTTGTTTGCGGGAAAATAATGTCTTAATTTTGTAAAAGGCCAAATCCTAATCACCTTTTCTCTCCATTTTCATCAGGTTTGGTAATCTTTTTCTATTTTAAACGATGTGTTCTGTTTTCTCGTCGTTTCTTATTAACGTTAATGATATATTGGTTATTTTTTATTTAATTTTTAAATCAGGTTAAAAAATCTCCCAATATGCTGCAATTTTAACAAACTGATGTTAATTTGAGAAGGTGTATTGAGTTAGGAATCAATTTGTTGAAAATTTTGAATTTTTGAAATTATTAAAAAATTTGCAAGGGCTTCAAACTCGCAATCTGTCAAAATAGGTATTCACCTAAACAAAACCATTAAAAGGTAGGAGATTTAAAATATTTTATACTTTCCTTATTTTCTAGAACAGAGTGGGGGAATTTTAATAATTTTGAATAGATTAAAAATAGTCTTGACAACAACGTTTCTAATGAATAAATGTTCAAACACCTGGCTTTTCCTTATTTTACATTAAAAATATTTTTTTTAATTATTTAAGAGTAATAATTTTTTCAAAGTGAGTTGGATTTTTTAAATAACAGCCATAATAAAAGCCAAAACAGGTGTGCTTGAATTTTAAATTCTAACAAATGACCGCAATATTTTACTGTTATTTTGAGGACGCATGTAAATTAAATGTCGGGCTGGTTGTAAATACGAAGTTATCAAAAAATATGTAAAATTATTTGGCGGTATGCACGTGACTTGAAAATATTGTGTGTTTGAGGCAAGTACCTGAGGCAAGAGTGCATTGGGAAGATTTTTTTACACATTCAGTCGTTATGATGCATTTGTATTGTTTTACTTTTTTTAAATTTTTTTCATTTTCTAGAAAATTTGTGTTAATTGTAGGCTTAAAATAAGATTTCGGTCGTTTTTGGAGAGAACTCCATCGGATTGCTTACAAAAGCGGATATTCAAGAACTCGACTGGGAGATTAGTTCCCCGTCGCCATGTTATTCTAATATTGTTTGATCAGAATATCAAAATTGACTTCACGAGTTCTTTACCTGTAAACTTCTGGATTTCTTTAGGAGTATCGACAAAATTTCAGAATATTGGCTGTCAATTATAAGGAACAAAGTTGAATAATGGCTTATTGAAACCTCTTAAAATTTGTTTTGTCTTTAGGAACTTGTTTGTCTCAACTTATTTTTTTATTCTTAAATGTATTAATTTTTAGTATTATTTGTATCCTGATGAACAAGTCACATTAGTTTTCAAATATGTTGATAATTTAATGTTATCATGTTTAATTTGCAGAATTTCATTTTATTTTATTTTTATCTTCAATAATATTTAATTTTTATAAACAGTTTATTTATAAACAAATTCTGCTATGTAATTATTATTACGCTTATTATTACAGTTATGTTAGACAAACCAACCGGTCATTTAATACTAGATTAAAAGAACACATTCGATGGTTTAAAAATAATAATAAAATACAATCACAATTTGCCAAACATCTCCGAGATAAAATTCACTCACTAAGTGACAATAAGCCAACATAAAGTACGAACAAAATAAAATAGTACACGAACAAAATGAAGGCCGTAAATTGAATATTTTAGAATAGTTGGAAATTACTAAACATTATAATTAGTGTCCGACCGAAACAGGACTTTCCACCGAAACGGAAACCGAATCTTCGGTGTCTGTCTCAGTTTCGGCCGAAATCGAATCTTTTTTAGACATGTTCAAAATCAATTGTTTGCTGTTATTTGGCTTATTTTCTACACTTATTCAGACAGTTAACACGTGTTAAATTAAATAATTTTAAAAAAAAACAATAATTGAAGTATGTGAAAAATTTATATTTTTTTAATATTGCTTCTATAAAACAAACAAAATTTATAAAGAAATAACAAAACAAGTTAACTTGGAACTTCTCGTTCGGTTGACTTCGGGTGAGTTTGTGGCTCGTATGTCACTCGCCATCATCAGCAAAATACTCAATTAATGAGGTCCTTCCTTTAAGTGTTGATTATTGACAAATGTTTGTTCCAAGAAGTACTTAACATTTTTTGTAATTTTGATTTGTTTTATAGCTGTACCTAATATCGGAAAAACTGCCGAAACCCAAACTGATGCCAAAACAAGATTTTTTGCTGAAACTTGCCGAAACTGAACCTTCGGTCGGTCACTAATGATAATAATTTAAAAGCTAGTTTGAAAATGATGACAAAACCAAAATTAATAATTCACTCGCCAGATATATTTAAGCTAAGTTCAGTTATTAGAGACCAAAAAATACTTAATTATTCTCGGAGAAAGAAACTCCCGAGTCATCATTCGGAAATTCCTAATTTAATCGCAATTATTCAAACAATGCATTAATTGGGGAAACTTGAAAGGGTAATAACCATTAATAATTTCCGAAATTTTGTTCGGAAATCAATAAGGCCACAAGGAATAAAAATAAAAGCAATAAGTTTTTCATTATATGTACCTAATAGAAATAATATATATATACCTCACCAGTGGACGTATCCACAGTATGATAATGCCTTCAGAAGGCAAAAGGCTGTCACAATAAACTGTTTATGTTAATTAAATAATTATATAATAATTGAAATCGAGTTGATAATATTATTTTTATAAAAAGTGGTTACAAACTTGTTTGTTGTTTTAATTTGATTATTAAAGAGTTTGTGTTTTAAATAAAAGTATTGCGACCCCTAATCAGTAACCACATCCAGCTAAACAATAATGTTAATTCCTCTTCGTTCGTAAAACAAATAACGAACTTTAAGCTACTCAAAAATATTAATTATTTGTTGGAGTAATTACTTTGTTCTTTCTAATTATTTTGTTAAATTTAATAGCAATTCATTAACCGAACTCCTATTTAATTAACAATCATGTTATGTGGTTTAAAATTATTTCAGAACAATCAATACGAATGCTCGTTTAACATTTGCGGTGATTTGACATTAAATGTGGAAACACATTCAATATTTAAATAAAATTATTTGCTACCTCAATTCATTGAAAATTTAAGTCAAATTCAAATGTCATTTACATGTATCAAAATGGATTGCCTAAGGGAATGTACCAACCTAATGAACCTATAGAATCTACCAAGGGAATATTGAATTTGTTAAGAGTGCCATTTGGCTTTCCGAGTCTTCTCAATTTTATCATAAACCACTTTGCAAAACCACACGTCAGTTTTGCTCGATAAACCTTACGCTACGATGTCTCAAACCAAAAACCCAATTTTACACTCCATAAATTGATGTAAAAAGTAAATTGCAAAACGATAAATTTATTTTTTATATCTATCGGCAAAAAAGATACTTTTTTGGTGGTGTTTTTTGAACGATCTTCTTCGAAAGCCAATCTAATGAAATTGGAACTGTTTTTGATCTATGATCTTTCCGACAGCTGAAAAGACGTGTTAGACAATATAAAACTTCGATGACTACGTCGCATTTTCCAGATATTAATTATATGTTGTATTTATTTAATCATTTATCTGAGAATTTTTTTACGCGGAGTGAATAGAACACTCAACCTCCCAATGAAGAAAAATTCCTGGAGCATTTGACCACAGATACCCTTATAATATAATTGTTTTGTTCAATTAAAAGTTTTTTTTTTTTTTTAATTAGGTAACTCATTGACAGTTATTCATGTCAATTGAGTTTGAATATTCCGTTTTATGCCGCCGCACAGTGGCTGAAATTTGAGCGCTGGCGCGACGTTGACCCCAGATCGGCATGTTCCCGAAATGATTTTTTTTTTACTTATGTATTCTCAATTAACCACTGACATTAAAAAAATCATTAAAAATAACATCCGAAGCTTACTTACTCGGTAATTAGTCACAGAACTGAGATGTTCCGGCGCGCAATTACGCTGCTGTATCTAGGCGAGTTTGAAGGCGTGCGAAATCAGATGGTTTGTGTACTTATTATAAGAAAAAATTATTTAAAAAAATTACCTAACATATTTTTTAAGATACGTGCTTTATTTAAATAACTTAAAAAATATATTTTTTTATAAATTATATCTGTTGCCTTGGTCCAAAGTTTACGTTTTTTTCCAAACTTTTTTTCCAATTTTTTGTCTTTAATGGAGTAGGAATCAAAAACTTCACGAGTCTTCACTCCAATTTTAATAGGGTATTATTGCTGTGTCTTTTTTATACACGGACAAAAAAAATCACCACCAACTATTGCCAACCACTCTAGTAATTGCATTTTTAAGAAATGATTGTAATTTTCGTCAATTTTTTTCCAGAACCTAATCTTTGACTGGGATATGTCAAAGAAAGATCAACTTAATTTAATATTTAGTTCGGTGTACCATTAAAAAAATTAAAGTTATTCACAATTACTCACTGACAATTTAAATTAACATCTGAAACTTAATTATTCTGTAATTAGTCGCAGAACAGGGGTACACTGGGCGCACATTTACATTGCTGTATAAAGGTGATTTTGAAGGTATGCGGAATCAAGTTTTTTGTATCCTTATCATTGGATATATATTTTTTTTAAATACATATAATATTTTTCAAGATACGTCCTTTATTTAAATAAGTTAAAGATTTTTTTTTCAAAAATTATATCTTTTGCCTTTGTTCAAAGTTTACGTTTTTTTCCAATTTTTTGTCTTCAATGCAGTAGGAATAAAAAACTTCACGAGTCTTCACTCCAATTTTAATAGGACATTATTGATGTGTCTTTTGTGTACATGGAAAAAAACCACCACTACCAACTATGGCCAGCCACTCCAGTAATTGCATTTTTAAGAAATGATTGTAATTTTCGTCAATTAAGGAGTTAAAATATTCGTATAGGGTGAATTACGCTAATTACCCCCATTATAAAACTGATATTCCCCACTGTCTGCAAAATCCTAAGTATTGTTACTATTTACGTCAATTAATTTTACGTCAATTAATAATGATGTGTCTAATGTATGGGTTTCTCCTTCTATTTTTATCAGGTTCAGTGTCATTAGAGATTTCAATAAGTAAGTTAACGTTAATCACCTAAACAGTTTTCCCAAATAATTATAAACGTTGGGTTGCTACTGGAAATCACATTTTGTATTTATGTTAAATTATATAATAAATATTTAGTTTTCACTGTATTTTTATTATCTGTTTTTTCAAAGAATTATTATCTTTAAAATACAATACTTAGCGCCCAAGTGACATGCTACTTTTTATAAAAGCATTTAAAATTATTATCAACATTTCAATTAATAAGAATTAATAAAAAATAATTGGTATTTCTTATTAATACTTAAAAAAAACATCATTGAAGTGCCAAATGGTCGAACGCCGAGAGCGACGTCGCGCCAAAACATCAAAATCAGCCACTGTGCGCCGTGACTGATTTTGATGATTTGGCGCGACATCGCTCTCGGCGTTCGACCATTTGGCAGTTCATTGATGTTTTTTAAGTATTAATAAGAAATACCACTTATTTTTTGTTAATTCTTATTAGTTGAAATGTTGATAATGATTTTTATAAAAAATAGCATGTCACTTGGGCGCTAAGTATTGTATTTTAAAGATTATAATTCTTAAAAAAAACAGACACCAAAAATACAGTGAAAACTAAATATTTATCATATAATTTAACGTAAATACAAATGGTGATTTCCAGTAGCAACCCTATGTTTATAATTATTGGGGAAAACTGTTTAGGTAATTAACGTCAACTTACAATCATTGAAATCTCTAATGACACCGAACCTGATAAAAATTAGAAAAAATTAAAAAAGGAGAAACCCGTATGTACATTCGGCACATTATTATTAACTGATATATATAGCAATAATACTTAGGATTTTCCAGACAGTGGGGAATAAAAGTTTTATAAAGGGGAGTTTTTAGCGTAATTCACCCTATACGAATATTTTAACTCCCGCTAATAATGTGTACAAGTAAATTGAATGCATTTACAAACATTTTATATTCGGCACATATTTAAAGATATAATTAACTTTTAATGACATACGCATAATAATAATTTAACAGGAAAACTCCAAAAGTTAATACAGACTATGGGTATTTTATATTAATTAACATAAAGTACAAAGTAACCTAATAGAATGGTTCAATAATGCATGTAAACATAAAAACGTTAACTTTAAACCAAGGCAACAGATGTAATTTATGAAAAAAATATTTCTTTAACTTATTGTTAAATTAGTACCCCTGTTCTGTGACAAATTGAAGAATAATTAATTATCAGACGTTAGTTTAAATTGTCAGTGAGTAATTTTTAATAACTTTTTTTTTCAATGGTACACACAACTAAATATTACATTAAGTTGTCCTTTCTTTGACAAATCGGAGTCAAAGATTGGATTCTGAAAAAATTTTTACGAAAATTGCAACCATTTCTTAAAAATGCAATTACTTGAGTGTTGCATTTTACAGTAGTTGGTAGTGATTTTTTTCTCCCATGCACAAAAAAGACTCAGCAATTATATCCTATTAAAATTGGAGTGAAGACTCGTAAAGTTTTTTATTCCTACTCAATTAAAGACAAAAAATTGGAAAAAAACGTTAACTTTGAAACAAGGCAACTGATATAATTTATGAAAAAAAATATATTTTTTAAGTTTTTTGAATAAAGCACGTATCTTAAAAAATATCTTAAGTGATTTTTAAAAGTTCTTTTTTGTATAATAAGTATACAAACATCCAGATTTCGCACGTCTTCCAACTCGCCTACATACAGCAGCGTTATTGCGCGCCCGAACATCTCAGTTCTGTGACTAATTACGGAGTAAGTAAGCTTCGGATGTAATTTTCAATATTTTTTTAAATGTCAGTGGTTAATTAAGAATACATTAGTAAAAAAAAAATCATTTCGGGAACATGCTGATCTGGGGTCAACGTCGCGCCAGCGCTCAAATTTCAGCCACTGTGCGCCGCATCCCGAATTTCTACCGATTTCTTACAAATTATCTCTCTTAAACATTTGAAGTTTTTAAGCTCTTAAAAAAATATGTGTTATTTTTTAAAATAATATCTAGACGTTCTCTACGCCGAAATGCAAATTATATGAAATTTCCTTGATTAAAAAAAAATCGCAATTAAAAAAACTTATTTTAGAAGTTACTTATATGTATTTAAAAATTCACGGTGTTTCTTTAAATGCTATTTTAAATGGTCTTTAAGTAAACATTTTCACAATTTTCGCTTAAATTTTATCATTTTAAATATTAGCGCGCTCTCTCTAACATTCGTATTGATATATCTCTCCATCTTCGTCTTTTGTCCGATGAACCACATTATTTTAATAGTTCACGGGTTACGGAAATACCTTCCATCATCAAAGCAAAAAGGTTAAACTTGTCCTGATGATGGAGGCGTACTTCCGAAACCCGTGGACAATTCAATCAAATAAAGTGGTTATTCAATAATTGCAAATTCACTTTGTTGCGTCATTTTAATTAAATGAAAACAAATCATTCCTTAATGCATTTGCATAATCACAAAACTTATTTAATATTTAATCAAAACTATAAACCAGTTTCGGAACCAACGATTTCTTCGTCAGATTAACAAACATAAATAAATGGGTGTTATTCTTCACTTTATCCTGACAAACAAATCATTGGTTTCGAAATATGTTGAAATTTTTTTTAATTGAATAGATTGTGTATAAAGGATTTGTTTGCATTTAATAAAAATAAAATGGTTTATGATAAAGTTTTACTTTAAAATATATTACAATTTTAGTAAATGCTTTTTACGAATATGTTATAAACAATTCTAAATCGGAGTAGGTATTATTAATCACATGAAAATCTCATGAAAATCACGTAAATTCAAATAAAAATGTAAACACACTTATTAAAAAATAAATCATCACAAAACACAATTTGTCTCCAAAGATTTAAATATTTAGTAACTAAAAACTAGTAACTAATGCCTGGCAACTAGTTTAACACAATCGTAAAATATTTTATTCAAACATGCTACGATCATTATTTCAATAAACATATTTCACGTGATCGAAAAATCTGTCATAAAAGATTTGGTGAGATGGAAATCATAAGAATGCTAATTATTATTATATTTTCACATGAAGATAACAATAATTAATACTAGAGTGTGTCTTAATTTAATACAACTTAAAGGCATAGAGATAAGTTGATCTATGTGGGTCCACTTCGTTAGCTTATTGACACTTTTGGAAATAAAATTATTTGCCACAAGCTTCCCATAAGGAGTAAGCTGCAAGGTTCATGCTGTAAGGCGTAAGGTGTAAGATGCAAGCGTGTGGGGTTTAAGTTGCCAGTTGAAAGGTGTAATGTTTAAAGGTTTAAACTGTATAGTACAAGCTTACAAGCTGTAAGTAGTAAGATGTAAAGTGTGAGGTGTAACCTGTAAGGTGCAGGATGCAGTTTGAAAGATGTAAGGTTTAAGCTGTAAGGCGTAATGTGTAAATGGTTTATTGTAAGCTTACAAGCTGTAAGTAGTAAGGTGTAAGGTGTAAGATGTGAGTGGTAAAGTGTAAGGTGTAAGGAATAAATTGCGAGGTGAGATGTGAGATGTGAAGTGTGAGGAGTGAATTGTGAAGTGTGAGTTATGCATTGTGAGAAATGAGGTGGAAGGTGTAAGGTGTGAGGTATGAGGTGTGAGGTGTAAAGTGTGAAGTGTGAAGTATGAAGTATGAAGTATGAAGTGTGAAATGTGAAGTGTGAGGTGTGAGGTGCGGGTGTGGGTATGAGATGTGGGGTGAGAGGTGTCAGATGTGAGATAAGATATGTGGTGTGAGGTGTGAAGTGTGAGGTGTGAGGTGTGAGGTGTGAGGTGTGAGGTGTGAGGTGTGAGGTGTGGGTGTTGGTATGAGATGAAGTGTGAGATGTGAGGTAAGATATGTGGTGTGAGGTATAAGGTGTAAATGTAATAAACTCACCTGATAAGCGGCCACGCCAGTAGTAAAATAAAGAGCGATATTTAAGTTCAAAAGGAACGCGACAGCAGCACGCATTTTGACACAGAACATTAGCCTCCTTAATTTCTTGAATGAATTTCAGTTTTCAGCACAGGACAGAGGAACAAATTGATGGACTTGGAGAATTAGTTGCACTTCACGAAGTGCTGTATTTACATCGACATTTGATCATACTTCGTCCGAACTTTAGAAAGTATTTTGTAATCTTATTTACTTTTTGAAAGTAAAGTGCAACCCCTTTGTGAGGAACGGAGCTTTTCTGTTCGCGGCAAAAAGCTTATTGCGACCGGAGCGTCGCGGCGTCAGTTTTTATAGCGTCGGCTTTACCAGGGCGCAACTCGTACGCGTTTCATCTACCCCAACAACCCTTCTCTGGCGGGGTATTTCCGTTCGCCAACATCGGCCAATAAAACCACAGGAATTATTATGCAAGTCTTTTGCCTTTGCGTGGGAGCCGTGGGAGAGTAATGCGTCTCAATTTAATTACCTTTTGACGAGTATTAACAATTCATAAGGCACTTTAACACTTTATTTTATCACAGGATTTTATTAGGAGTATCTATAATACGGCTATATTAATTTTTCTGCTTTATAAAAATGTACGTATTTTTCTGATTTTATAAACTTCCATGAAAATAGCATTGTTTGATTTTAAGGAGTTCAAATTTTTATTCATCAGATTATTATACATATTTAGACTTGACTTTCGCATAGAAATAATGTCGTATTGGTTTTCATCCATTGCGTTACTTTTTATCCAATAAGCAAAAGAAACGAATGATAGTCACTTTGAAAAGCACAAAACTTCACTCGAATAAGAACGGATTCACGATAATTATTTCAAAACCAAATCCATTCTTGTAAAGTCTGTTAAATTTCGTTTTAATTTCGGTTTCGTTGTTGTTTGATATTTCACAAGGAAAATACCAACACTGTCAATTTATGTTATCACTTATTAATTTCCTTCGACGTAATGGGATGGTCTATGTTTTCTCAAAACTCATCTACGTCTCTAACTTCTTAAATGTTCCTTCTAATTATGTCTTTCTCGTTCCACATAGAAACAAAGACAGTACAGCGTTTGCTCCTCTTATATGAACTCTATCTTGTTTTCCGTGTACTGTACAACGTAAGAAGAATCTTATTTAGTGAGCAAATTTGCTCAGGCATTATCAAACCATTTAGAGAACCTTATCTCTGTGAATACACACAACGTCGTCTGAACTTAAAACCCGTACGTTATTACAATTAACGCTTATTGTGTTTCTTCCTAACACCGTTATCTTCATTCTGAAAGATTTCACGGGGATTTAGTTATTAAGTGTGATTAATTATTAATATAAGAGATTGGCATAAGAGCTTTGACGCTGGCATGGTGGTCTTGATGACGGACCTTGCGGTTTCTTGACATCTATGTTTACAAATGCCATATTTATTAAAACTTACATACATTTTCTCGTGCTTGCTTGGTGCCTCCTACAATCCAAAGTTTGTAAAAGTTAGTGGAAAGTAATTGGGAGAAATTCTAAACTCAAAGATATCCCTAGAAGAAAATGCATATTTTACTGCCAAAAATGATGGCTGAGAAAGAAACTTTTCTTTTAAGAATTATGAAAAACTTGGATGAAAAAACAAGCTTAGTATTTTGTAAAACAATTGTTGCACCACATGTAGAACACTGTTCTCATAATATCTATCTCAGTTATATGTAGCAGTTATAGGTAGCTTTAAAAAAACTCCAAATAATCCAGAATAGATCATTCACACAAATTTTGAAGTCTGATAAATTCGACGATCAGTGACCGAGTTGGCATCACGTTTGGGTCCCACCCAGGAGTCTTGTGTTTGATTATCCGGCTGGCTAAGTCGTCCATCACCACACAAGCTACATTTTCCACTTACTGTGGTGATAATAGGAAATTTTAGAATATTGTCAGGTTATTCGTTATATGTTTTTTAAATAATAAAACAAACAATGTAGAAAATGCTTAAGGAATTCGAAATAGTGAATTTAAAACAAATAATTTTCTATTTTTAAATTTAATTATAACTTTGTGGTTATCCATTATAGATAAATGAAACAATTCAACTTTGTTTGAACCACTAATATAATGAGTAAATCCGACCGGTTTCAGAACAAACGTTCCTGCTTCAGGGCAAGCGAAGCGTATACTATACATATATAATTATTCATTATGTAAGTGGTTCGAACAAAGTTGAATTGTTTCATTTACAAATAATTTTCTAAGTATTATCTACATTTAATTTTTTACCTACAAACTAACATTTTAATTTTTATCTACAAAGTTTTTAACATTTTACTACCAACTTACAGACAGACTACAATATAATGGAGACTTCCATATCATGCGAGACAGGAAAAAAACGTCAGACTAAAAAAATTAACAAAATATAACGCAGAATTCTTTACTGGACTGTAGTGTTAAGGAGTCACAATGCTCTCTTTAAGTTTCTAGATAATTTAAAACGTAAAAATGTTTTTTGTATTTCTTGGGCGTTCTATGTAACATTTTTTAGACATTTTGTTTTGAAGAGTTATAAAATCATGTTTTTGTTTTATTATGATGTTTGGGAGGTTCCAAGGTCTTCCATAGAGCCCATTTTACATTGGGGAAAGCTGCACGAAGTTCTTTATGTTATTATGAATCTTACACATAACGGTGTGCCAGCCATTGAAATATTAGACCAAACACAATTTTCTGACCTGTCATCTATTTTGTAAAGAGTGCACTCCACATGATAAGGTAGATATACCGGTCAGTGGTTGAGTGGGCATAGCGCTTGGGTCCCACCCGGGCGTCGCGTGTTCGATTCCTCGGCTGGCTAAGTCTTCCATCACAACACAAGCAACATTTTCGGCTTTCTGTGGTGGTAGTAGGAGATTTTCAAACATTGTTTGGTTATAAAATAACCCGGGAATGTTTGCCTTTCTTTTTTAAAAAAAATAGTAGATTCTATAAAACCGCGGCAGATACAATTTTTTTTTCAAAGAATCAATGACACCTAGTCTTCGTCATTCTTGAAATACTGGTGGACCACACACAGTTTTCTGACCTGTCATTTATTTTCCAAGGATTGCAATCCACCTGTTAAGATGGGAGAATCTATCAAACCGACGCGATGTAGTCAGAGTCAAACATTTTTAAGGTATCTTTTGTCTAAATCAAGGAACATTAAAGATTGAGTTATTTTTTAATTCCTTATTTTTTACTAGCTACCAATTATATCTTTTAAATGCTTGAAGTTTGGGTAACTATATAAATACATAAAAAATTGATTATGATTTTGATGACTTCGCAAAAAAAATTTACTTCATAAGGAGGTACCAAAGTGCCTTCACTACACACATACTATCTTTATCTCCGCTACTAATTATCATTAAATTACGAACTAATTGCTTGATAACCTTAATAAAATTAAACTTTACAATACTATTGCATGTATGTATTGTGTTAGATTTCATACTCATGAATATCATTGTATTTCAGATAAACTCAGGTATATCTGTTCGTATATGAGTAACTTAGATAGGAATATTCTAACTTCCAGACAGTATGCCGCTTCAGGTGTGTTTATTTCACGTAGTTCTGTGAAATATATGTGTACTGTTAAGAATCGCTGACATAAATACACAAGTACGGAGTTGAGAAAACAACTGTGGAGATCGCGTGGTTTTAGGGCGAAAATAAAAACTCGCGTTCTAAGGTAATATTGACTTTCTTCTCATTGATAACTCTCTCTCTTGTAGTTATTTTACGTGTGTATTTAGGGCACTTTTATTCACATAAGATAATTAACAATTTCAATGAAAACTAGAATCTTTAAAAATATGTGTTGAGCCGGAATAGTAGGAAACATCAAAACTATAATTATAGTAAAAAATTGACAAGTAATTAAAAAAAAATTGAAACATTCCCAGGTTACGAATAGCCTTGTAAAGTATTTGAATTCTTCCTACTTCTATCATTATTACCGGAAAATGATACTTGTGCCATAATGATGGACTTAGCTAACAGATATGTGAAAAGCGATTTCCGCACAATTCCAGAGTGAAGGTCGAGTTGGCAGCTCCAGACAGTTTGAGACTGTGAGGAAGGGCTGGGTTTTCAATAGAGAGAGGCATATTATGAAATTGCGTAGGACAGGGATGCCTGGGCCCTAGCAGGGTGCATCGATAAAAACCCTTTATCAATATGAAATTGACACAATCCGTCAACTATGGTTAAAAGGCAGCATTACTTCTCGTCATTCGTTATGCAAAATAGCTAATTAATGAACGAAGATAAATTAACGAAGCTCGTAGCATTCGAAGACGTCATATACGTGATTAAGGGCCTTTAACCAGCCAGCGACCGAGAATTCAAATTTCGTCGAAAGATGTTCTTGCGATCCTACAGGGCGGATCTAATGAGAAAGACTAATTATTCTCCGTACCAGCTTTTTTAAATAATAACTCAATATCGATTTTATTTCATTCAAAATTTGCTTTAATTTATACCTGCTGAAAAATGCTGAAAGGCGTGATGATAAAACTAATAAAATTATGTACTTTTTGTAATTATTTTTTGATCATAAGTATTTATCCTTTTTCAATAATGTCTAAGCAAAATAAGAATTTAAAAATAATCTTACATTATGTTAGTTTATAAGACCGTAAATAAATAGACAAACTGAAGTATTTTCGTCACAAAACATGTGCGCGGATCTTTTTTTAATGATTTTATTTAAACTAAAATTAAAATTCTGAAACATAGCTTTCCCAGATAATGTATTGATTTATTTTACTGCACGATTAGATTTGAAATGTGTATTGTATAATACAAAATTTTCTTTTAAAGTTTAACAAATCTGCCAACGACCTACGGTAAAACCTTAATACTAAAAATAAACCTATTTGTTCATAATTTAAAACTGCCAATGTATTGCCAAGTTTGGGAGTGCATGTCAATTCGTCATTGTCTTTTTATTTGTATTTTCGTAGCCGTTATTATTACTTACCAATGTTGCCATCGTTGGATGATTTCTTATTTATTTAGTTGTCTTTGTATCGCCTTGGTTATCGACATGCATAACGAGCGCAACTGTGCGCGGGAAATCGATATAAAATAGTCATCAGTTAAGCCTATCGATCCAATATTGTTAAACTATCGAATTAGCCATGTTAGACCGGTTTCCGACTCTTCTAGGAAAGGGGGAGAAAACGATGATGACTTCAATAAGCTCTTGTAATAAATGAACAAACTATTTTACTATGCAATAATAGGGTTAGCAACACACTAAAGATAGAAAAGTAAGATAAAAAATATCCACTACACATCACATTGCTTGTGTATAAGAAGATGTTGTGACGTTAGATCTGCCTGATTATAAATTTTACGTGTGACGGTCGTCTCGCTTTCCAAAGATATAAACCATTTTAAGGTCACTGATAGACGTACTATTTTTAGAAATTATATAGATACCTTAATTTATCTAGAGCAGATAAGTTTCGGCATCTTTTCAAAAGTTTAAAATGTATTTGATTAAAATAACTATCGTTATATCTCAATTATACCGAACGGAGGTAAAAAGCGCTTAAACGGAGTCTTGAACAGACTCCAAGCATTTAAGATAATGATCCTGAGAAAAATGCTTGAGCCAGACCAACCCAACATTTTGATTTGAACAGAAACCAAAAACAAACAACGTAAAATTTAGAAAAAAAATAACACCAAATTTCATTTCCTAAAGCTATGTCTTGCTAGTGGACATTTGACCTATTAACATTTTTTCAGAGACGAATAAAACTGTGCAAATTTCAGGACGTTTTGACAAATTTCGTGATGTGTGTATAGTGTAGGTATATGTCACAAACATGCAACCAAACTTTTTGCATTATAATTAAGAACACTTATAGACGTCAAGTATTGCAATGAAAACGCCAGACAGCTTTGTATAAAAGGTGTTCATAATAATTTTTCCTTCATCCGAATACGCGACTTTGAACAGTGCATTTGTTTAATACTCAGACAACTGCTACAAAGTAAGTATATTATAATAGTTCACACACGGAAGAGATAAATCGATAGAAATAGTTTTGTGCATGTCTGTTTACCTGAAGTTAGTCAAATTTTATCTTACTTTGTTTTTTTTTATATTGAAAAAAATGTCACAGGAGACCAAAATTTGATTTACATTTTGTACTCCAAATATTGTCAGGAATCACTCGTGGTAAGTCAAATGCGTCCCTTAACATCGTTTTTAGGTACGTGCAATAGGTGCCATTCTTGCTTTGCTAATTACAGATATTCTTGATTTTTATACTTATTATTCTACGTGATCATAATTGTGTTATTGGAAGTTAGGATTATTTCTTATAAGTAGATGTCTTCTAAAACTTGAAATACATTTTATTTTATTATATCCCTACCCATAAGCATTTACTATGCACCTCATCTTTACCCTAAGTTAGTTACATGTATTTTTACAAATATATCGATCGTCCACTTGACATCTACATCTGTCAGACATCTACAAATTTAAGATAATGGGGAAAGCAATATTGAAAAGCTCACCACAAATCAAATTTTATTTCATGAATACATTTTTCTTATTAAATATGCTATAAAATAATTAGAAATAATATGAGTGATTCAGAAAACATCAACATTTTGTTTAATTAACCACAATTTTTTCTGCATTATAATTGGTTCAGTGGTGTTTATGAGTAATCCGAGTATTGTACCAGATAGAGGGAATAATTTTAAATATAACTGCATACTCAATCCAAATTTTGATTTTTCGGAGATGTCTGGCCAAAGATATTGAAATATAAGAGAAGCGATATCCGCAGTTTTTTCTCAAATGAACGAATTATTTCCGTATTCAAACTATGCCCATTAGTTCGTAGTTCATGTATTTCAAAATCTTTGCGCCTGGCTAATCAACTGAACAATCGATGTACATACATAGGTATATATTTTTAGTCATTTCAATATTGTATTATCTACTTAAATAGGATCTCATTGTTTGTTTTGTTGTTGAACATTGTTAATCTTATTGACTTCCCTGGCAAGTATGGTATTATATATATTTTCTGTCTGCACAGTGTATAAATGAAACAACATACGTACATTTTTATGTAACATCGCGTTCATTGGTCAAATCATTGAATACATAGTTTCGTTACAGTGATCGATGAACCGATGATTTTTAGCCATAAGTTTTTTTAAGGTTTGTCTAGTTTGTAGTTGGAAGTAGGATTGTAGAAATGTATCATATGTTTGTACAGCGCCCTTGGGGTGATTCTTCACAAAAACGCCGCTATGAAAATCATCTTACAGTATAAGTTTTTTTTCTTAAGTTTTTATTCCAGTAGAACTGGGAGAATAGTGCAATGCCAGTCTGCTATATTACACACACAACTATAGATAATATAAAAATACTAAATCAACTACTAAAAATACTAAAAAAACTAAATCAACAACAACTAATCTAATAGCATTCACGGAATTCTTGCAAGATAATATGGATCAACGTGTACAAGTAGACACAATATACACGGATTATAGCAAAGCTTTTGACCTAGTGAATCACGACATATTATTACGCAAGCTTATGCAAATCAGCGTCCACGGTGACCTTCTTAGATGGCTCTCATCCTATGTATCAAACCGTAGTCAAGTCGTAGTTGTGGGTGGTTTTAAATCGGACTGGGTAACCGTCCCATCAGGTGTGCCTCAAGGATCTCTTTTGGGACCGTTACTTTTTAATATTTACATTAATGCTATAGGCCAATGCTTCAAACACTCCAAAACATTACTTTACGCAGATGATATGAAGGTTTTTTATCCTATCAGATGTACTGCTGACTGTCAAAAAATGCAGGAGGACCTAAACCGTCTTAATGTTTACTGTACACAGCATACCCTTAAAATCAATGTTAAGAAGTATTTCGTCGTGAACTTCACACGAAATAAAAATATCGTTACCTATGAATATTATTGAACGGCTCAATATTAATCAACAAAACAGAAGTCAAAGATTTGGGAGTGAAATTGGACTCTAAGCTTATTTTTGATATTCATATAGACTCAGTCACATCAAAAGCTTCGAAAATGTGAGGATTCATTCTTAGGACATGTAAAAAATTCAATAACTTTAGAACAATGAAAATCCTATATTTTGCTTATGTCCGTAGCTTACTAGAATACGCATCACAAGTTTGGAATCCGCAATACAAATCATATGTGGAAAATCTAGAACGTGTTCAAAATCGTTTTCTACGATACTTAGATTTCCACAGCTTCCGCCCACACCTAAGTCACCAAGATTCAGCCGCATACTTCAATATACTATCATTAGAAGCTCGGCCGATGTACTTTTTCTTCAAAAAATAGCCAGATCCGTCGTAGATTGTCCAGAACTCCTAGAACGAATACAGATACGAGTTCCAAACAGACGAACAAGATCAGACATGATTCTTAGCCTCCCTTGGTGCAACACTAATTCTAAGCAGAACTCTTTCATCTATCGTGCATCCAACACTTTCAACACACACTATACACAATTTGACATTTTTAACTCTGCACCACACTCCTTAAAATCACACAGACACTCTCTCGATACTCTACAATAATAATAATAATAATATTTGGCTAATTTATATAGCGCCGTTTTTGTGAAAAATCACCTCAAGGGCGCTGTACAAATAAGTATTTAAAGGAATTAATATTACTGGCTTACAATTAAGATTTACAATTATAACTAGTGACTTACATCTAAGACTTATAGCTAGAGACTTATTTTACTGGCTTACAATTAAGATTTAAGACTTATAGCTAGAGACTTATTTTACTGGCTTAAAATTAATATTTACAGTTATAACTACTGACTTACATCTAAGACTTATAGCAGTGACTTAAGACTAAGACATTTAAATGCTAACCTAAAGCAAGTGACTTAATAACATACAATTAGATTAAGATTAGCACCAGAAGAAGTAAGAAGATAGAATAATACATAATATGTTTTGTAATGAGCGCACTTTGAAAACAAAAGTAAAATTTTATGATACTCTCAGATAGATATTTTTATTTAAGGGTATGAGAGCCCAAAAAGGTAGGTTTTTAATTTGGTCCTAAATTCTGTTGGGCTTGTTATGCATCTAAGTTTCGGAGGGAGTTTATTCCAAGCCTTCGGCCCAGATACTCCGAAAGCGCGATCTCCAAATTTAGTATCTGGCTTGCGTTTAGGTTCCATTAGTTTGCCTATAGCTGATGAGGTTGCTGATCTAAGTGTTGACTGCCTCGGACCAGTATTTTCGGGGACACATAGTTCAGAGATGTAAGGTGGGGCCATTTCATTGATCGATTTGAACACCATCCAGCACAACTTGTACTGGATTCTTTCAGGGCACTTGAGCCAGTGAAGGTTACGAAGGTGTTCTGAAATGTGTGAATATTTAGGGACTCCGGTTATGAGCCGTGCCGCTGCATTAAACACGGATTGAAGTTTGTCAGTTTGATATTTTGGAAGGCTAGCGTAGATGCCGTTACAGTAATCGAGCCGTGAAACTACGTAAGAGTTGATTAGTAGTTTTGTTGCCTCTGTAGGAAGGTTTCTTCGGACTGACTTGAGTTGTCTTAGGTGGAAAAAACCGGTGCTTACAGTCCTATTTATTTGACTTTTAAGCGAAAAGTCTGAATCCAGATTAACGCCAAGAAGTTTGACTGTTGTCTTTGGAATAATATCGCTGCCAGAAATGGAAATAGGCGAATTGTCAATGAAATGTTGGCGTTTGTTTGTGGCCGCCCAGAGAAACTCAGTCTTAGATGGGTTCAGCTTAAGTTTATTTGAAGACATCCAACGAGTTATTGCTTCTATGCATTCAGCTACCCGGATTTTGAGACTGTTGACTTCATTTGGAGTGCAGAAAAAATAAACTTGCTGATCGTCAGCGTAGCAGTGGGATAAGAGACCAAACGACTCGATTATTTTGGCGACATAATTTGTAAAAAGGATGAAAAGAAGTGGACCCAAAACGGATCCCTGGGGTACCCCTGAAGAAAGTGTTGCGAAGTTAGAGAGTTTATTTCCAACCTTCACGGCTTATAAGCGATTGGATAGATATGACGCCAGCCAATTTTTGATGTCGGAACTCAAACCAAATGTTTCCTCCAATCTCTTAATGAGGAAGTCGTGATCAATCGTGTCAAACGCTGCACTCATGTCTAAGAGTGAGATAAGTGCTAACTTACCTGACTCTATGGCTAGAGTTACATCTGACAGCATACGAAGAAGTCCGGTTTCTGTTGAGTGAAACCTTCTATATGCGGATTGTCGATTTGTTAATAATTTATTTGAATTCAAGTGACTGGTTATTTGGGCAGCAGCAATTTTCTCCAAGATTTTTGATATGAAAGGTAGATTTGAAACGGGTCGATAATTACCCAAGTTATCGGAGTCTAGTTGCGACTTTTTTAATATTGGTGTAACGACAGCTGACTTTAGTGGCTCAGGGAAATCACCTGTACTGAGAGATTTATTAAAAACATGAACCAGGAATGGAGCCAAGACAATGGAACATTTTTTTAATAACCAAGTTGGTATAGGGTCCAGACTACACTGCTTATTTGGCGAATTTAAAATTATCTTTTTTACTTCTTCCAGCGTTGTAGGTATAAAGGAAGACAAATTTCCTTTAGAATTAATAGAGAATATCGGCGGAGGGGCGTGAGATGTGGAGGCACGAATGGTTTCAATTTTTTCCCGAAAATACTTTGAGAAGGCATCCGGGGTAATATCTATTTTAGCTGGAACAGTGACTTCAGAAATAACAGTCTTCATTGAGTTCCAGAGACGCCGTGGATTGGCTCGCTCAGAGTCAATCTTTTCATTCCAGTATTCTGACCTTTTGGAATTTATTTTGCTCATACACTGTTTTTGAGCAAGTATCCACTCATCTCTTGAAGTCAATGAAGGGTTTTTCCTATATGACCTCTCTAATTTCCGCATAAGTCTCTTTTGGTTTCGGCATTCATCATCAAACCAGCCGTCAGACTTTCGAACTTTACGTGTTTTTGACGTTGTCGGAGCATATTTATTTAATAGATATAAAAGTGTTGTATTGTACGTCTCGACAAGTTCTGTTGGCGTCTTTGTTTCCCAAAAATTGGGTGTACATAATAGAGAGGTCTGAAGTTCTTCCAGAAAATCACAAAAGCTAAATTTACGCCATTCCCTCGATATTATTGTTCTATACGGTATTTTAGGGGGGTTAAAATCAATATCAGTGCACACTAGCCGATGGTCCGATAGTCCTATATCACGAATATCTGCTAAGAGCGGCAAACCACTGTTCTTTGAAATAAGTATATCCAGTGTACCACCAGCATCGTGAGTTGGGACGTCAACCCATTGGCAGCATCCAAAGCTGGCTAATAAATCTAAGAATTTAATAGTGTTTGGTGATGTCACGCGCTCAAGACGAATATTAATGTCACCTGTAATAATGAGTGTGTCAGAGAGTCCGACTGAGAGTTCCAAAAAACGCGAAAACTCATTATAAAATTCTACAGAGATTGGTTTTGATCCGGGCCTGTAAAGAGTACAGAGCATAAACGACGCTCCTGAAGAAGAAACCCTGCATCCAATGTATTCAAATGTGTTGAAACTACCTAGAGCTACTTTAGTTAGCCGCAATCCTTCTTGGGCTATTATCGCGACCCCGCCGTGGTTCACGTGCGAGATGTTGTTTGATGGTTCTTCCGTACTTGGCCGGGCTTCCTCGAGCACCACATACCCCAAAGCTTGAAGTCTCTTAATCGAGCACGAGTCACTGTTCTCATGCCACGTTTCTGTAATGGTTAGTATGTGAAGTTTTTCATCTCTGAAAACATCGTCCACCGCCTCTAGTTTGTTATTGAGGGATCGCGCATTCCAGGAGCCAATCGCAAGCTGTCTACTCTTATAATTAGCATGACGTTCTAATCGGATTTCATTAAAGTTGTGGAATTTGTCAGAATCGGGGAGCGATTTGGTCGCTAGGTAATTCTGTTCTTCGGTTGATGTGACTCCTTGAAAACAGTCTACAGACGGAGAGTTATTATTATTATTATTTTTTTTTTTTTTTTTTTTTTTTTTTTTTTTTTTTTTTTTTTATTTATTTAATATAGTTATATAATTGTACAGTGGAGTTATGGAAATTACATAGCGGTACAGAAATTATTTAAACATTGCAATCTCACCAAAGAAGAAGCTAGTTCTTGTGCTTGATGAGCGAGTTACACTAACTATAACTGAAATAGAACAACATTATGTAATAAGTAAGTATATAATAGGATAAATTGAGACTTCTGGATCATCTAAATGTGTAGGTGTACATACATAGGATACGGTTACATACGGTTATTGTGCACTTAGGAGAAATTCGAAAAATCTAAATAAAATAGAGATGAATATGTATTAAAAATAAATAGAAAGAAAGAGAAAAACAGGTAATTATTTAGTTAATTATTCCTGATGAAGTGTAGCTTCAGTTTGAGTTTCAGTTTATTGATTTCTTTGGTTTTTTTTATTTCAATGGGAAGGTTGTTGAAAAACTTTATTCCTAAATAGACATAATTGTTTTGCATTAGTTTGGTATTAAATTTTGGTGTTTTGATGTTGTCTTCATATCTTTTTGATTGGTGAGTTTCAAATTTCTTGATGATATTATCTTTGTAAATTTGGATAATTGCATTTTTTTTGAAGATATTCTCAACTCGAGGCACCGTGAAATCTGCGAAAAGCGTTTCTGTTGGATAAGTGGAGGGTTTCTTTAGGATTACTTTAATGATTAGTTTCTGGATCACTTTGACAGGGGTTAGAATATTGTTGTATGACCCCCCCCATCCAATTATTCCATATTGAATTAAAGACTGGATTAGTGCATAGTATACTCTTTTTAGATTGTTGAGTTTTAAAATATTTCTTAATCTTATGAATATATATATACACTTTCTGATACGCTTAACCAATTCACAGATATGGCTCTTCCACTTCATATGTTGTTCTATTATCACTCCGAGATATTTAATTTCTGGTACTGATTTCAATGTTGAACAGCCTTGGATACATGTGATTTTATTACATTTGTAATTGTGGATAATTATTTTAGTGTCGGGGAGTGTTTTTAGTTTGTTGATTGAGAAGTGAATGTAGTATGTTTTGTTAGTGTTCAATGAGAGAAGATTTGTGTCAAACCAATGTTTTAAGATGTTCATGATATTATTTGCTTGTTCGTTTACTCTATTCCAGTCGATCCCATTCACTATGATAGCTGTGTCATCGGCATATGATATTATGTCTGCGTTAAGTGGTAGTTTAAAGATATCGTTGACATATATTATAAATAGTAGGGGGCCTAGGACTGTGCCTTGAGGAATCCCAAAATTACTTGTTAGTGGTAGACTTAGGGAGTTGTTTATCTTGACTACTTGGTGTCGTTCAAATAAATAGCTTTTTATCCATTTTAGAGCTTTATCGTTTATCCCAACACAGTTTAATTTTTTAATAAGTTTATCATGAGAAATACTATCGAAAGCTTTTTTAAGATCTATGAAGATTCCGAGGCATTTCAAAGATTTGTCTAATGTGTTCTGAATAATGTTCGATAATTTGGCAATCGCATCTTGGGTACTTCTAGTTTTCATAAATCCATATTGGTTATCGTGAATTAGGTTATTTTTGTTAATAAATTCGGTTAATCTTTTTTTGATAATTTTTTCAAAGATTTTGGCAATGTTTGAAATCAGCGATATTGGACGATAATTTGTCACTTCTTCTGGGTTGCCAGATTTATGAATTGGAGTGATGATGGTTTGTTTATATATCGTTGGGAATATTCCGCTTTGAAGACTAATGTTGATTAAATGCGTCAATGGTTTTGAAATATGTTTTTTGATAGCTTTTAGTGTTTCGACAGTAATTCCATCGAAACCTGGTGCCGATCTTCCCTTCATGCTTGAAATGATGTGTTCGATTTCCTGGGCTGAAGTAAGGGGAAACATGTCAATTTTGTTTATGATATTGACGTTAATGTTCTGTTCGTTATTAGACGGTATTTTTTGTATTTGATTTGCAAGATTTTTGCCTACATTTGCAAAAAAGTTGTTAAATATGTTAGCAGCAGCTGATGGATTTTCTTCGCATCGTATTTTGATATTATTATGTGTAATACTATGTATATCATTTTTTTTATGTTTTTTCTTATCTATAATTTCATTTACAACGTTCCAGACTTTTTTTGCATCGTTCTCCGTTGCTTCTAGTTTTCGCCGAAAATAGTTTTCTTTTGTGTTTTTTATTAAATACATTAGTTTGTTTTTGTATGCTTTTAGGTATTTTTTTAAGGTTTCGTTTGTAGGTTGTTGGATTAATTTTTTGTATATTGCTTCTTTGTGTCTGATTGATACAATTAATCCAAAAGTTATCCATGGTTTAACCGGTTTAAATTTTGATGATTGTTTTCTGGAATCAATAGAATGTGCAGTACTTACGTGCATTGATAATTTTTTTTCAAATAGTTCGAAGCATTCATTCGTATCATTACAATTAAAAATATCGTGCCATTTCTCTTTGTCTAGATTATGTACTAGGGCATTTATGTTGAGCGTTTTTCGTCGGCCGCTTTCATTCTCCGGAATTCGGGTAGTTAATGGTGAATATTTCTTTTCATAATTGTACGTAAAAATGCACCCGAAATGATCAGTGATTGTCGTTTGTATAACTGCAGATGCTATGTTTTTTATGTCTTGAATATTTGTAAAAACATGATCTATGCACGAAGGTCGTTGACCTGGAATAATTCTCGTAAATGAATTAATACATGATATATAATTTAATTCTGCCATCATATTAAGATAATTATCTTTATCATAAGACGAGTAATCATTTGCTATATTCAGGTTTATGTCTCCGATAACAATGGTTTTCTTATTTCTGTTCGCAAGAAGAATGCGTTTTAGTTCATCTACATATATCGGTAATATTGAGGCATGAGTTCTATATATAGCGAATATGCTGAAGGTATACTTTTGGTAACTGATTTCCATATTTAGGACGTTTACATTGTGCATGTGAATTTCTCTGTTAAAAGTCACGACATATTTATTTGAGACAAATATTGCGATTCCGCTGTTCTTGTTAATTCGGGTATTTGTTGCATAGTATGTATAACCCGGAATATTATAGTTTATATCGCTCGATGAGTGAGTCTCTGTTAATATTATGCAGTCCAGTCTGTTAAGTGATTTTATTGTTACCAGGAGTTCGTCTAAATGACGTTCGATGCTTCTTACATTCATATGAAATATGATTAAGCTAACTTCGGGATTCATCGCTAAAATGTTGTTTGTTTCGTTCACTGATGTATATATTCTTTCGTCTATTGACATGGTTTTATTTATAGCATTTATCACGAAATCATCCATATCGAAGAAATAATAATAATGAATGCATTAGTGGCCATGAATACATTTGTTTATTTGGGATAAGATTTTCTGGAGGACGGATTTTTTGAGAGCCTTTGTGTTTTTTTTTATCACTAATAATAGTTGTGAAATTTCATTCATAATCTATTCTCTCTTTGGCAATTTGAAGCATTTTGTGTCTGTATGTGCAATTGATGCTATCAGCACGGTGGTCGTCCAGGATGTTCGCCCTGAATTTTTTATTGTTGCTGGAACAGTTGTAGCAGATTGGTTTATTGTTTCTCTCTGTGCATTTTTCTAGGGTATGGTCTTGTGCACAATGGGGGCAGGTAGGTGGCTGTGTTCTGTTAAGGCATCTTAGGGCAGTGTGTCCATATTTCAAGCAGTGGTAACACTGCGTCAGAGGGTTAAGGTCGTCAATTGGGACTCTTTGGTATTTTATGTTTATTTTTCCAAAGTTAAGAAGGATTTTTCTAATGGCTCCTGACGTTTGTATTAAGTAGTTTGATACATCTTGTTGGGACGTTCTTTGTTGGTCGAATTTTTTTAGTTTGATTTCTTTTATGAGTTTAAAATCATCTTTACAGTAACTTTGTAAACCCTCATTTTGCTGGGTTATGCCTAAAACAATTTCATCCTCTGTTAAATTTGATTGCAATCTTTTTACGATCATTATTGGTTTTCTCTTTTTTGTTTCTTCAGCGTTGATGTCTTTGCCGAATGTTCCATTTATTTTGGTGACCAATTTGTGTGCGTCTTCTTTTTTTAAACATGAGATTATGAGTTTTTGATCACCAATTTTTTTAAATTCAGTTACACCAACTTGCATTTTAGTTACATCTATGTTTTTTTCGATTCTTTTTCTCATTTCTTCAGCCTTCAAGTTTTTAGTTGTTGATATTATGATGGCGTGTTTTTGTGGAGTTTGTTTCTCGATTTTATTCATTGTTGTGGCTTGCGCATATGTTTTTATATTTTTTGTCACAAAACTTTCTAATTTCTCATTATAGTGTTCATTGTTTGTTATAATTTGCTCTTGTAGATTAATAATTTTTTTTTGTAGGATAAGATTTTCTACTTTAATTTGTTCTTCTAGTTTCTTTAAGTTGTTCTCCAAACTCAGTTTTATTCTTGAATCTTTAACAGATGTGATCTTCGCAATATCGCTCTTAATATCTTCGAGAATGTCATCCATGTTCTTTCTAATACCCGCCCGCCCGGGCGAGGTACTTTAGGTACGAAGTGTAGAACAATACTCGATACTCGAGGCAGTGCACTATAACGAAACTATACGACCGCACTGTTGTAGCACTGGAATGCAACTGATTATTACTATTATTATTGTATTTTGTTTTTTGTCCTCCACGGTACCCTCTTTGTCTTAATTTCACATAAGGATCACGGGCTAGTTTAAACAAGTTTATTTTTGCGGTCACTAAGGGGTCCAACAATGCACTTTCACTTCGAAAAACTTAGGAGTGTCGTTCGGTCATAACAAATAGGAGTGTTTACAATCTGCACTGCATCACTAATTATTGTATCACATTGTTCCTTTCTGCTGCACAGATGTTTTTTGGTATTACGTCCTCCTCGGCGGCCTCGAAATCTAGTTTTACGGGTCAAAGTATTTTCGCGTCTGAAGTTGTATAGCGACAGCTTCGCATCTATTAGGGGATCCAAAAAAACACTTTCACTGTTGAGACTGAGCAGTGTTGTTCTGTCATATAAAATAATGTTTACAACCATCCTAACTCCAAAGATACCCCTAATAAATCACTTTGAACACTTGACACTAATAGTTAGTCTTTCACTTGCACACGTGGCGAGCGTCACTGACCGATATGACAACATTTTGCGTTAACAGTGTCCTTTTTGGAACACTGTATCAGATTTGACTTTAAAACATTTGAAAAATATGTAGAAAAACGTGAATTAATCTCAAAACAGAGACTCTAAAATTATTTTATTTTTATAAACGCAACCTAAAGAGTATTGCGGGTATTTTACACTATATATACACCAGAAAAAATGACAACTTCTCGAGATTTTTCTAAATAAAGTCAGAGCGCTTAAAAAAGCAGCTTGCTGCTACGAAAGCGCAGACTTAACTAACTTAATAACAATACTTATAGATACCCTCTAATACAACCACCACTCTATAAACTTCCTTTTTTTCTCTCTCTTTTAATTTTTTGACACGCATATTTTTATTACTATACCTCAACTTAACCGATCCCCCCCCCCATCCTACTCCTTTCGGAACTTGAAAATTTCGGAATTTGAACGGTTGAAATTTAAATGGCTAATAATGCCAAAACATGGCGCCATTTATGTTAACAGCTAGCATGAGGAACGCGAACGTCAGGCGTAAGTACTCTTGGGCCAAGCCGAACCAAAAGCCGCCCGCGGGGCCTAACAGCTAAAATCTGCGGAGAGGATTTTTAACTGCTAGTTATTATTATTATGTTCTTAACCGCTATTTACAAATCCTTTGTTGTTAGACACGCTCATTGGAATAGCTCTTTATTACTTAAGGGCCCGCAACTCGGATTTCTACCGATTTATTACGTATTTCCCTTAAACACGGTAAGTTTTAAAGCTCTTAAAAAAATATATGTTATTCTTGAAGATAATATCTAGACTTTGCCCGCGCCGAAACGCAAATTATATAAAATTCCCTCGATTGAAAAAAATCGCAAAATATGCTCCAAAAATTATTATGAACACGTTTTTTCAGTTATTTTACAAGTTATATATGTATGAAAAAATTCACAGTGTTTATTTAAATTTTGTTTAAGATAATGCCCGCGAGATTTGTGCTCTATTTTAAACGAGTCGTGTTTTATTAAACATTTTCGCAATTTTCGCATCGATTTTGTCGCTGCAAATGTTAGCGCTCTCTTCTAACATTCGTAATTTCGTGACTCTCCATCTTCTTTTCGAGCCCGGTTGCAGAGCCTTCTCATTATTATGGATACGTCTTATACAAAGTTATTCAAATACAAAAAAGATATGCTACGAGTATGAGGTCCGCGCGACTGTCGGCGGACTACTACCTAATCAGAGTAGTTTGCATACGAAAAGAATTTGTTCATTTCGTCGATTTTTTTAAGGTGTGCATTATGAAAATTTTGTACGAAGAATTTTAGAATTCTTCTTCTGGAAGATTTTTTGATTGATTCGGTACGGACCGTAATTCTTAGTAAGAATATAAAATTTCAGTCCGTTCGGTGCCATAGGGCCTAAGTTATGACCGAACCCAAGTGTGACAAAGCGCCCATGAAACGGCGAAAATTTTGTATGAAGAATATAGTTTGAATACCGAAAGAATTCGTTCATTTATTTTAACGTTCTTTTAATTTATTCGTTAATTATTCGTTCATTTAGTATATTCGTTAATTGGTAAACAATATCTGCGACACCCGGAAGCGCAGTTCCACCTAGTAAAAACCGCGGATAGCAGCTCATCTCTTATATTTCAATGTCTTTGGTCTTAAACTATAAATTATATTACCTAAAAGCTGAATGGCGTTAATGATAGAATTAAGTAAAAAAAAATAATTTCTGAGGTTTAGGAGTCGAAAAGCCTCGAAATATTGTAGATTACAATTCTAGGAATTTTCTCTCCAGTGAGAGTACACAGACGGTACTACGCGGTGTACCGGTATCCTCGCGAAATACTCGTTTAAGGGAGATTCGCCAGCCCCTTGTATTTACTTTACCTACTCCAATATTTGTCCTGGCACGATACTCCGCGGCTTCCAACCATTATCTAAGAATAATAATCAACAAAACTTCAATACAAATATGTTTAGCAATATGGGGACTCTTCGGTGGCGTAGCTAGCCACATGTACCTGGCCTGAGCTCCTGCCTGGGGGCCCGACCCTAAGAAATAATCCCCTACGCACGCATACATTGTGTGCTTTTTATAGAATGAGAATAATATTAAAAAATAACCAAGACTGACATGCATCGGGTATTTTTAAAGATGTATGGAACTTTAAAATGAAATCAAATGCATTCAAAATTGTGGTCTTGCCTTAATTTTACTTTATTGGATTGATAATTTTATACCATTAGTGTTTAAATATTACTCAAGCATATGGGCAGTAATAAGTAATGTGAAGACGCTATATGCCAATAACCCAGAGATGAAGAACTCCTCGGAAGCCAAAATTTGCAGCGTTATTGCCGCTATATATTAGCGCTTTATTCGAACCATTCACGGCGCCCATATGCTCGAAGTCATATTTAAAACTAATGGCCTTAAATAATCTATCGAATAAAACCAATACCATGTCCATTGCTTCGATTTTTATTGTTATTTATTTGATTTTAAAATTCTGTACCATTAAAAAACTCACTTTGGAATGTAGGATCTACATAAAATGTTAGACTTTTTAATATATATATGTATAACTCCGCAAAACTACAGTAAAGATGCCCAGAGTGTAATTTTTATTATTTATACGTCAGTACCGCACAAGAGTCCCAAGTGCTCCCAACCGTCTGGTGCCAGTATGACTATGGCATCCCCAATTGGTGTGTGGAGCAAGTAATGAGCCTGAAGGTAGTGGAGGGGTTAGACGAGAGAAAAGATTACCTTCAGCCTCACAACATATACCAATAATTGGGGATGACCCTAAGACCCTAAGAAACAATCCCCTACGCACGCATACATTGTGTACTTTTTATAGAATGAGATTAATATTTAAAAATAACCAATTTTCAATAAAAGACTGACATGTATCGGGTATTTTTAAAGACGTATGGAACTTTAAAATGAATTCGAAGGCCACCCCAAAACCAAATAACGAGAATTCAAATGCATTCAAAATTGTGGTCTTGCCTTGTATTTACTTTATTGGATTGATAATTTTATGCCATTTGTGTTTAAATATTACTTCAAGCATATGGGCGCCGCGACTGGCTCTAATAAGTAATGTGAAGATGTTCTACGCCGATAAACCAGAGATGAAGAACTCCTCGGAAGCCAAACACTGTAACCCTGTCCGAAACGTTGGCTAAAGAAAGAGGTAGCGCAACACGGCATAACACCCTGAAAACAAATAACGAAAATACTTTTGGCCGTGAAAATCTAAAAACGTATCTACTCTACCCTCGTTTTCTTGGTTATCAGTGACTACTGCATTCAGGCCTGCATTTGTGAAATAAAACAATAAAAAGTAATTGAACAACAAAAAGCAATTAAATACTCTATTCTCCAATAATGATTCTTCTTTAGTTTTGCCCTGGGGGGAGAACCGTTTGGCCACGCCATTTTCTGAATAGAATTATTGTAGATGATTGTACTACACGGAAAAAATATTGCTCAAGAAACCCAAGTGTGTAGCGGAAATGAAAATTGTTCAAGCAAATACATACTTTGTATCGTAATAAAGATACCCGTTTGAAAAAAAATGTTTCAATTTCTGCAAAAGGCATTTCATCATTATCTATTATTATATATATAAAAACCAAAATATGTTTGTTTCTGGGTTTGTATGTTTGTACGTCCGCTATGCGTTGCTAAACCATTCATCCGATTGCGATGAAACTTTTGGGATTTGATGTGCGCATACCCGCGATGGTTTTTATATGCAACAGCAAGTTCTGGCATCACGAAATTATGCGTTGCTAACCGTTCATTCGATTGCGATGAAACTTTGGGAATTTGATGTGCGCATACCCGCGATGGTTTCTATATACAATAGTGAGCTCTGGCATCATGAAATTATGCATTGCTAAACCGTTCATCCGATTGCGATGAGCACGTCAACGAAGGTTTCTATATATATATATATACTGGTGAGCTCTGGCATTATGAAATTTTTATAAAAAAAATTGCAATAGGTGGCACGCGAGCTGTTTGAAAACTGAATTTACAGGGACTGAATGTGTGGAATGCGGAAGGGGGAGGAGAAATCGGGAGGGGGGTTCGTGGGACGGGGGAAGCGGGAGAGGGGAGTGGGGAGAGGGAAAGCGGAGAAGGCAGAGTGGGAACGCGGAAGAGGAATAGGAGGCGGTAGAAGAACGGGACGAATGGAAAGGACACGGAGGGAGAAACAATGTCTTCATTAAGTGGCATGGCAACGCATGCCGGGAACTACACACCCAGAAGCCAGCATATTTTGATTTTCATAGATATAGATTTCCCCCTAAAACCATGCGAGCGAAGCCGCGGGAAAAAACTAGTTATTAAATAAATTATCTTTTCCCATCATTCTTTCTTCGGGGTATTCAAATAATATTTTTTATTAAGAGGGCATTACCAGAGAAAACCGGAAATACGTCATTTTCAAAAAAGATTTTAGACGTATTGACTCTTTTCCACAAAAAATTATAAATGGATTTCGAAAGATTGTTCTTTTATCTAGCATTCGTATGTAATAAATTTTGAGATTTTTTTTTAAATTTTTAGTATAATAAGGTTATTCCATAGGTCGTTGGCAGATTTGTTAAATTTTCAAAAAAGTTTTTGTATTATACCACACCCATTTCAAATAATATAATCGTGCAGTAAAATAAATCAATACATTATCTAGCAAACGTATGTTTTAGAATTTTAATTTTAGTTTCAATAAAATCATTAAAAAATATGTACGTACATGTGTTTCTCGACGAAAATTGGTCCATTTGTGTATTTATTTGCGCACTTACAAACTAATATATTTCAGATTTTTTTAGCATTCTTATTAAATTTAGACATTATTGAAAAATGATAAATACTTATAATCAAAAAATAACTACAAAAAGTACATTATTTTAATAGTTTTATCATCACGCCTTTCAGCATTTTTGGATGAAGGTATAAATTAAAGCTAATTTGGATTGAAATAAATTCGATATTGAGTTATTATTTAAAAAAGCTGGTAAGGAGAATAATAAATCTTTCTCATTGTAACCGCCCTGCACGATCGGAAGAACAACTTTCGACGAAATGTGGATTTTCGTCCGCTGGCTGGTTAAACGCTCTTAAACGATACATTTTGTTTCAAGAATGCATATTATTTTTAATTTATTTCATGAATGTTGTTACACCTTTTTTTCTTGTAAGATATCACTCTTCGTTTTCATAAAAACTGACGATTTTAAATTAAATTTTTGATGGAAATAAAAATTACAACGTAACATAATATACGAGTATGTATATACTTAATATTTGTCAGTACTATAAAGTCTCTAATAACGATATTATTACCAAGAATTGATACCAGCTGCATAAATACGTAGCACCTGATAGCCCAATTTGTGCTGACGACGGAATTCAACTCAAAATGAATCGGTGGTACTTGCCCAGTGGGTAAAATGTTATAGATTAAAACCAGTAGGTAAAACGGTCTCTGACCACCTGATAAAACTGCACTTAAACATTATTTCAAAAAGAACACTGTGAAGTAGGGTTTGTCGAAAACAACTCTTTTTGGAAATTCAACATTTTAATTTGATAAAATCTTGTCTTTATTTATTTGATTTTACGTTTATCTCCACACAAGAGGTCCTGAGGAAAATAATTTTCTCGGGGCCTGTGTCATCTTTGGGGATGCTGTATAGAAGTTTTTTGTAGGAAAGGAAGGATACAACCGGGGTCACGAAGAGACCCGTGTTATAGGAGGAAGAAAACACAAAGGCTGGCAAATCGTTCCACAGCCTATCTGTTGAACTAAAGAACGTGTCATAGAAACAACCGTTCTCATGTGACAAATACTAATTAGCTACAGTGTTTCCACACTGTGCACCGGCGCCAAAGGAATAATGATGCTAGTTCCTCGGAGCATCTTCCATTAAATTACCGATAGAACACCCGCCCACTAGAAGACCCACATAGTCCACAAAAATTGCCCAGTTAAAAAGCATTTGGCACTTCTGCAAAAGTTTATAAATTTCTTTCAAAAATTTTTTTTCCAAAGTGCAGTCCATTGTGGGACTTTTCTGCTCAGGGTCTTGCGGTACTCGTTTATGTATATTCCTTACCGATCCATGAGTGTTAACCTATGTTCCATCATACCTTGGAATACCTATCGTACCGTTCTTCCCTACCTTGGAAATTAAGTGACTTTTTTATTTTCATATACTGATACCTCGATAAAATTGGTAAAAATTAGAATACTTACCTAAAATATTTTTAAGATAATATGTTTGGAAAAGTTATATTTTTACGTCATTAAATATTTCGTACGGTATTCCGTTTACCCTGTATAATCATAATGCATAGATGCATACATTATGCATTCTGAAGACCACCCGCAATCAGCTTATATTCAGATTCAAATTTTGAATGACGCTTGGCGTTCAAAAGCAAATAATTATCGACATTCACCGCACAGAACGACAAAATCTAGTCATAATATTTAAAAGTAGGCGTGAATTTTTAATAATGAAAATTAGGCTGTATTGAATTAAGCATCTCAAATGAAACACTTAATTTTGACCAACATCTACATAAATACAAATTTCCAACAACGGCTATCGGCAATGGGGTATTTCCACAAACGAGGAAAATGTAAGAAAATATACGGAATATTTAAAGATTAGATATTTTTCTGATTTTAATAATCCTAATAATAATATTTGATTTTTATGTTTTCATTCAATATTATTGATTTTAAAAACGATCTAAAACGAACCAAATCAAAACGGCCCATGGTTGGCAAATGGGTTTGTGACGTCACAAGTGTCGCTCAGCTGAACAAGTATGAATAAACACCGTCAGTGAGCGTCCTCACTCATGACGTCACGCGATAGCCACGCCTCAAAATATCGTTTTAGCAGTAACTCCAAAATGGGAAACTTTAACTCGCTGTGAAAACTTATTTGTCGACATAAAAATAAAAATGCTCTACAATATTCCAGTCATTAAACATCGAGAATTTTGTCCCGAATCTAAAAGAAACAGTGTTGATAAATCCACACAGACACAGAACAATAATTGTCAACGTTCTCAACATTTTGTGAGCCAGAATGACTGATAGAGAGAGCACTAGCAATTATCATAACTTAGGAACATCATTAATTTTATTACACATTTGTAGGATTGTTCAACGGGAATTTCATGTAATCTAACAATAGGCAATAACACGTGTACCTAGCTAAAAGTTTCTGAGAAAAAAGGTTAAATGCTCAAGCTTAACGTTAATGACTGATAGATTAGTTGCGTGACATTTTACTAATTCTCTAATGGGAAATGAAGCACCTGCTGGAGATACAAATCTAGATGATCCGTCGTTGCCTAGGAAAAAAATAACGGAGATGGTTATATTATAATCTGAAGCGAAATGTAACGAAAAAGGTACAAAATTTTTATTCAGACTTAAAATGTTGTTTTATTTGTTCAGTTTATTGTTTTACTGAAACAATTCGTAACATAATCTACTCTCAATTTGGAATAGACCCCGTTCCTGGAAGGACAATCGCATGAAAGCATTTTATATCCAAATGTAAATAGAATGAATGTATTGCAAGGCATAAAAATATTATAAAAATAAAACAAGGCTAAAAAACAGTCACTTTTATGTATGTGGCATTCAATTCGATGTAAATATATTATTATTATACACGTATGTGAGTGTCTGAGCCATTTATCTATTATTATCTACCTATTGATACCCTGATGATATTCCACTCTGAAAGGAATGGGAACCAGATGATGATAAAGTACTTATTTGTATATTGGCTTATTTATGCGATAGTAAAAAATAATGTTTTGTTATTTAAAATATTTCAATGTTTGATGCTAACATCTTAGTGGTATCATTTCATTATAATAATATTTATTTATTTATTTGGTATAATATCTTACATTTCAAATACAATTCAGCAATGTCGTCCTCACTGGGTAGCTCACCCGTGCTGAGGCCTCCATTTTACAAACCAAAATGTATGCATAATACATTAAAAAAAGGCTGCATAAAAAAATTAAGCTATAATTAAAATTAAAATTTATAATTAAGGTACAATCAGAGGTTTATTTTATGATGTGTTTTATACTGGTTTTTCTGTGATACGTGTATTTGTTCTATTCTAATTACTATCATAATTATGTTATGAGATTTTGGTAATATAGTCTTTTTTGTTCTTTAATCCATTTACTTTTGTTTTCTTCTATTTTATTTTCAAGAGTAAGACTGTTGAATGCTTTTATAGCATGATATTTATAGTGCCTTTGTTCAAAGTTTGTATTCACTGTCGGAGTTTTTGTTATTTTTGTACGATTGTTTAACTGGTCTGTTAGTGATATTTTGAGATTGTTGAAATTTGTTTTTTTGGTCAAAAATGTTTAGTAATGTTTAAAAGTTAGTAATAATTGGCGTATATCTAGTACGTCACAACTGTTGAATATTTCGTATGTATCAGTTAGTCTATGTTTTTTTAAGTATTAACTTTAAGATCGTTTTCTGCGCGATTTCTAAGTGATCGATTGCTGAGTTTGTTGCTTCTCCTCAGACGATTATTCCATATTCGATTGTTGATTGACAAAGTGCAAAATATATTGTTTTCATTTGTTTTATTTTATATACGTTTCTTACATTTAGGAAAATGTGTATTGTTTTGAGGAGTTTATTTGTGATTTGTTTGATATGATGTGTCCATCTAAGTTATTAACCCGTCAGGCCTTGACCATATTTTGTCGGTTCCATGCCAACTCAGAATCAAGTCAACTCAACATCTCTTTAAAAAGTCATTAAAAGCTATGAAAAAAATTATTTTAAAATAGCCGGTAACCTTAACCTAACTTAACCTATTTAAACATTTTTTTTATCATCACTCTTATTGACCTTTCTGAGGTGGTTCTGAGTTGGTTTCATTCTCAGTTGGCCGGTCACCATTTTGTCAGAGGTTCAAAATATTTCCACTTTGTAATAAAATCCAAATAAATGGAATATTTCTGAACGTATCCGAAAACTAAAACTAAAAACTTTTTTTGAAAGGTTGTAAAGTACGCTAATAATTATGTAAAACTAAATAAATCTATAATTTTTGAGGTTTAAAAATTTTGCATGCAAACATAAAAAGTTTTACCAATGGCTCAGATTATGGTTTCTCTAACTAAAATTACTGATAACAAAAAAAATATACATAGATATTTTATTAGACAAAATATAAATGTTATTGTTTCTGTTTTGGAACGACGAAAGACGACTTTCTTGGCGTTTAATCGTTCCATGTAAAAATAATATTAAAAAATTCAAAAAAGTGTCATTTTTTTTTTCACAAATAGCGATCCAAAACTTTGGTTACATAAAGATTTGAATATGTGTAGCCTTTTCTCTTTCTACCATCATTTATTTCATATTTCTGACTATGATAGTCAACGATTTCTATAAGACCTATATGAGTTATTCTGAAAAGCGAAAAAAATTGCCTTAGAAGTGAAAACAATTATAAACTTTTTTTCACTTATTTTATTTTTGACGTTACCGGTCTTGACCATCTTCAGACGGGTACAATTATTATTCCTTAAACTATGGTTTATATTTTATATTCACACCATTTTGGGGGAGGGGAGTTAACAGGGATGGTATTCAAAGATTTTACCAAAATTATATGGATTTTCCCATCTCCGTTTCTATGTCCTGTTTCACACCTTAATTTCCAATTATTTGGTTATTACCGGTAGAAATAATTACCTCGGGTTTTTATCTGGGGAATTCCTTGCTTGAATTGTTTCATCCATTTATAGTTATCAGGCAGGTGTCCAGACTATCCAGTAAGAAATGTAAATGAAATTAAAAACTTTTCATCACATTTTTTTTCAACTAAAAATATTAAAAATCACTAAGTATTGTGTGTAGACAGTTAGGAGCGGGGTGAGAGATTGAGCGGATATTCGACTGAGTGACCAGTGACGACACGTTGAAGAATTTTTTTTAATTGATTTTGAAAAGAAAAAAATTTGAAAAAGACGTTTTAAAAACCATAGTCTAAGGAATAATTGTTCCAGTCTGATGATGATCTTAGGGCCGGTTTTATAAACGAAGTACCAAATGTCAGTTACGTAACGAACCGTTTTTCGTTAACGGACCGCTATCCGTTCGTTATCTTATTTTACGTATTATAAACAAATGTGCACTACTAGCGGTCATCGGTTACATTTAGTCCGAAAGTTTTATTACTTGGGTCACTCTTCGTATAACAACAATGCTTAGACTCCGGATACGTCGACTTGGAGATTCCTGTAAATCGCCAGCTGCTTGCAGCATTGATCCCAGAGCTCAGAAACGTAGTGTTAATAATAACGTAAATTGTTTTTAAGTTTAATTTGTAGAACCCCATTTTTATTTCTTTGAATTCTAATTTTATTATTCAATTTAAAAATAGAATTTGTTATTCAATTTAAAAAACAGTTTATTTATAAAGGAGTTCTTCCATGTAATTATTAATTATTATTACGCGTGACAGCTGTTTCGCCTTTTGAAAGCATTATCAAACTAGGCAATACAGTTGTCACGCGTAATAATAATTACATAGCAGAACTTGTTTATAAATAAACTGTTTTTATAAATTGAATAATAATATTATTGAATATATAAAATAAATAAGGCTGAGCTGGCGTTACTGACTGATTTCGATAATAAATAAATACAACTTACAGCTGTCAAAAAACGTCAGCAAACCGATCGTTATCCATTTAACCGACCAAAATCGGTCCGTAAAGCATTAACCGCTACATAACCGACCTGTAGCCTGGCATAAAACGGCAAAATCAAGCGGTATACCAAATTTTAGTTAAAATTGGTATCAAATGGTTATAAAACCGGCCCTTATTAAGCTAAAAGCGGTAACGGAAAGAAAAATAAGTGGAATTTTTTTTAAACTGTTTTAATATAGGTATTATTTAATTATTATTTGATCGCGTTTTTCGCATTTAAAACCTAGATTCACTCTAATGTGCGTTTAAAGCTGTAATATTTTTAAAAATTATTATGGAATTAACAAAGTCGTATTTCGAAGAAATTAACAACGTCGTATTTTGAAAAAATTAACAATGTCGTATTTCGAAGAAATGTTTAAATTGCAGAATCATGTTGTCCATGAACAGAGGTCTTCAATATATTTGTATCCCAATGTAAATGATTATTTGTATATTGATGTTCTGTTTTGTGTTACTTGCATCTCAGATATGTTCGTATTGGAAACAAAGCTCAAAACCACACAGACAACTTAAATAACTAATAACGAACTAAATTTCATTGTTCGAGATTCTGCGGTTAGTCTCCAACGTATTACACGTGAATTGATCCAGATGTTGTGTATTAGATCTCCTTCAAAGTATTAATTAACTGCATTCACGTGGAAATAATATAATCGGAAATCCGAGTTTGGAGAACAATTACTTGGTACGTTAAACGTCAATTAATTTTTTTATAAGATAATAAATATTAAAAGGACTAAATGAAATATGAAACAGAAAAAGACACATAAATTTAAAAAGGCAACGTTCGCCATTTATTCGTCTTACTGTGTGTGATGGCAGATGCAGTCCTAAAAACGGCCTCCGTAGTCAAGGGGTGAGGCTCTCGACTAGCAATCTATTAAAAATAATATAAGGTACTAGCTTTTACCCGCGGCTTCGCTCGCATGGACTTAGGGGAAATATCTACATATATATAAAAACAAAATATGTTTGCTTCTGGGTATGTATATATATTTTTCGTATGCCCGCGATGATTCTCCCTGCGTGTCCTTTCCCATTCGTCCCGTTCCCCTTCTGCCTCCCCTTCTTCTCCAACATCCCCTTCCCCTCAGGCGTTCCCACTCCGCCTTCCCTCTCCCCACTCCCCTCTCCCGCTTCCCCCGCCCCGCGAACCCCCCTCTTGAGTTCTCCTCCCCCCTCCCAAGTTCCCCTCCCCCCTCTCCCCTCCCGCATTCCATACAATCAGTCCCGGTACATTCAGTTCTCAAACAGCTTGGGTGCCACCTATTGCAATTTTGTTATACAAATTTCATAGTTCCGGAACTCACCAGTGAACATAGAAATCATCGCGAGCATGCACATCATGCATATTTTCAAAATGCAAAGTACGACTTTTTGCCGATGATACACTTATATACTTAATTGGAGATAACTATGAAGAACTAATAAATATTTTAAATAATGAACGAGATGATGTATCAAGATGGCTAAAAATAAATAAGCTTAAATTAAATACAAAAAAAACAAAATGTATGGTGATTGGATATAAGAAGACATCCAGTGAAAGCAAAATTAAAATTGATGGTGAAATTATTGAAAATGTTTCTGAAATGAAATACTTAGGAGTCATATTAGATTCCAAACTAAACTTCAATAGACATGCCGAATATACCCACAAGAAAATTGGCAAAAAGATATCTTTTTTGGGAAGAATTCGGTCTAAAATTTCCAGAAAAACCGCCATCACCATTTACAATTCAATTATTGCTCCACACTTCAACTACTGTTCAAGTATCCTTTTCCTTTGTAATGAAAGAGAACAGAATAAATTTCAAATTCTCCAAAACAGAGCAATGCGAATAATACTCCGAAGAAATAGATTTTCAAAAATAATTAAAATGTTAAAGGAACTTAATTGGTTAACAGTGAAACAAATACTGACCTTGAACACGTTGATATTTATTCACAAAATATTAAACAACATGTTACCAAAATACTTCACAAATAAAATCGTATACAATAAGGACATTCACAGACATTACACAAGGACTTGCAAGGAAATAAGATTAAACAAAAAGGACAAAACGAATACGCAAAACAGTCTGCTGTACAAAGGAATTAAGTTATATAACACACTACCAGAAACTCTTAAGTCCTCACCAATTGAAAAGTTCAAGATGGATTGTAGGAGCTACATAAAACAAAAACAAAAAAATTTGTGATTTCAAAAAATTTTGTGAATTTAAAATATTATAATTAAAAAAAAACTGCAATATGAAATATTATAATCAATTAGAAATTTGTAAACTTAAATGTACAAATTACTAAAATAAAATTCAAATAAAAAAAAATAAAAAAAAATCAAATCCCCAAAGTTTCGTCACAATCGGATGAATGGTTAGCAACGCATAATTTCATGGTTCCAGAACTCACTATTATATTTAGAAACCATCTTAGGCATACGCACATCAAATTCCCAAAGTTTCATCGCAATTGAATAAGTGGTTAGCAACGCCTAATTTCATTATGCCAGAACTATTGTATATTTCTATACTTCTACCATCCCAGGCATGCGCACATCAAATTTGACATTTAAACAACATATACAAGACATTAAAGATAAAATCATCCCCTTAATTAGCGTTTTTAGCCGGATATCATATCTATTGCCAAATAAATTTTAAAAAGGTTTATATGATAGTCTCGTACACTCACATTTAAATTATTTGATTGAAATCTGGGGAAACGCATGTGAAACATACATAAATGAATTACAGGTAATACAAAATAAGGTAATCAAAAACTATTTAACTACAAGCCCAGAACATCCACAAAAAAACTATATATGGAAACAAAACTATTAACATTAAGAAAACTAAATGAATACAATACATGTCTCCTTATATATAAAATAAACAACAAACTCGTATCTACACACAAACACAGAATTCATTAAAACGTCCCAAGTACACAAACACTTTACAAGACAACACAATAACATTCATTTAAACACCATCCACACTAATTATGGTAAACAATCCATTGGTTACGAGGGGGGCAACTTATATAATTGCCTCCCAAACGACATTAGAAACGAAAAGAAGCTGGGTAAATTTATAAAAAAATTATTAATATTTATTCTTGATAAACAAAATAATGAAATTAAAAAGCACTGTATTGAAATATTTACTTCATTTTAATGTGTATAATTATTTCTAGTTAAATGAGTGAAAATGTAATTTTCTTTTAAGTGGAATAAAAATAAAAAAATCCCCAAAGTTTCATCGCAATCGGATGAACGGTTAGCAATGCATAAATATTACCCAATATTACTCTTAATCTTTATATACCCTTAATCTTTCTTTACCCAATCTCCTTCCCTTCTCCACTATCTTCATCCTCACAACCTATCCTAATTGGGGATGCCATTGTCACACTGGCTGCACGCGGTTGGAAGCAGTTGCGATTCTTGCTTGTAATTCTGGCTAATTCCTCCATCACAACACAAACAACATTTTCCGATTACGGTGGTGATAGTAGAAGATTTTCAAACATTGCCAGGTTATTCGTAACCAGGGAATGTTTGTCTTTCTTTCAAAAAACAAAAAATTATACCTTAAGAATTATTCTTTAATTGGGAATGAGATCCTCAAAAATGATCGAATATAACTAGGTCTTATAGATAACTGAGACCTATTGTCAAATAACTAAGAATTTCAATTAGGAGAACGTCGCCAAGGCGAGAGAATGAATCTGGGTTCAATTCCCAGTTGCGACCGATACCTTTTAATTTTGTGTGCTTTTTCAGTTTCATATTTCATTAATATTATCTTTTCCGATAATCAAATATTTCTTGGTGTGTATAATCTTCAAAGGTATTCCAATTAATTGAAATTTAATTAATTTGATAAAATATTAACTGTCAATGCCACCTTCGAAGTACTGAATTTAAACCATAACGAAGATTTCAAGACAACTTTTGCAGTAAATACCTGAAAGATTATAATCTTAGCTCCCAAGTCAATTTTTTATTGAAAACATGGTCTACATCTATAAATATTTAATGAACCAATAAATTTATATTATAATTTTATTAAATATGATTTGTAGTAATACATTTTGTCATTCATCGTACTTATTTAATTTTATTTTATTTATTTTAATTGCGAAATTTGTGATAGATTCTTTCTAAAACTGGTGTTTTTGGTATTAGGACATAGGCAATTATGAACTTATTTAAAACACCCAAATATAAAATAAATTGATAATTCATCTAAAAAACAAAAATCTGTTGCACGGAGCGTTTCGACACTGATCACACTGTCACAAGTCGTACCGGATCACGTGATAATTTCTCTGTTTCGTCTGTACAGAGATGCTAGAACGTGACGTAGTGCGAATCTCGCGATGCTCTAGGTTGTATCCAGTTGCGATGTGAGAGGGATTTTTTTTCGTAAACGACATTAATATTTTTACTGTGCATACCGAAATCCTGCTTTAACTCGAGCATTTGAATTTTAATCTGTCCGTAAATTTGTTCTTTACGTTCCGCTTTTGGTTCAAGGCGATGACCGTGTTAAATACTACCTCTTTATCCCGCCAGAGTTTTATGATCGTCAAATGGGAAAAATCAATATTATGGCACCTATCTACCTAAAAGTGTTTGAAAAAGAGTTATCATTCAGATGGTGACATTCATTACTTTGGACAAATTGTATAATTCTCATTTGAATTTTTTTTTAATGATATCTAAAATATTTATGATTTATAATTCAGTAGGTAGGTATTTAATATCCATCTACCTTACATACTTTTGATTGCCAGTTTACTTGAAATGTGCTCAAGAATCGCTGGTTTAAGTCTTTCCGGTCCACACAGATACATTCTGTATAGTTCACTAATCAAAAGCAGTATTTTATTAATGAGTATAAGCATCTACTTCTACCAACGTGGGTGCTAAATCCAAGCGTTTCGTTTACCGTTTCCGTTATTACGTTCTATTATATATGTGGGTAGTCCTCCCTAACTAGTTGATGAATCTTTAAAATTCTAGTGTGTAATGTTTGTGTTGAGAATACACGGGAATCGGTTCAAATCCCTCTTATTCCTTGGCATATCACAACAGAGTTGTTTACGTATTCCACACGTGCTTTAGACAGAATTATTATTTCCACGGGATCTCTTCAGGGCGAAGTAAAGCCTCACAGTTCTGTCGTTCTATAAAAGCACAAAGTGGTGATATATTCCTTCGCAGAGTTCCGTGAAAGCCTTCAAGAAAGGATGCAATATCGTATACATTTCGTTGAGAGATTATATTCTTCCCACGATTCACAAATAACAAGATATAGTTTTGAATTGCGGCCTGAGAAATTTTGCTTCGGGCTCTAAATAAAAATGTAGTTAAATTTGTAACATTTCATCAATTTCCTATCACAGAAATCATTTTTGAAATACTTTTAAGGAGCTTTGTTCTACCGATGTTAGTCGAAAATAGTTGCTTTAGTGCAGAAGTTTTGACTCTGTCGGAATCGATTTCCGTTCAATTCTATAATGCAAATCGGTAAAGTTAGCTTTAGTGAAAAGTTCGCATGAAACGGAAAAAAACGAAAATCTATCGACTCAAATTATTTAAAAATCTAGAAGGTTTTTCCGATAATGGTTATTTTTAAGGAATCATATAAAGTAACGCAATTTTACATTTAATTGCGAAAAATTAAGCGTTTGGTTTTCTTAGAAGACTACTCTTAAATATTTTTATTGTAATATAATTTCGGTTGTGATGCGATTACGTACGTATGTTTCTGGAACTATAAAAATATTCTTATTATTTTCAGTAGGTTTGTACATATTACAATGAATTTAAACCACTGTTCTTAAAGTAGTAATAGTAATGGAGTTATGGTCAGCTAAGTTTCCTTCGAAGCAGTTGATAGGGGTTCGAATCCGGCCGTGGCAAAATATATATTATGTTGAAGCAAAACTTCTTTAGGCACGCTTGACTTGGGGAATCCGGTGAATGCGTGACGAGAGCGTTATGAAAAGTGTGATCGGGCGAGGCGAATGGAAGTTGAGAGGGAGATATAAGTTAGTGAAGTTTTACTTCAGTCGTATGGTCTAAAGGACAAACTTTTTTTTATTAAAATTTTTATGTATTAGGTCCTTACATATGAAATTGGCGTTTTGCCGTACTGGTAAATTTGATCTCAAATATCTTCTCTTTGGTAAGGAAATCCAAATTCAAATTTATACAGCTATTTACTCACGTATTTGTGTTTCTAAAATTATAATTCATTTGTTTTTTTCCTTTGCGTCACTTAGTTTACAAAATGGAAAACTTGAAATATCGCGTTATTTAAGAGTACGAGTTCCACCGTGGCACCGGTGCTGCAGAAACGGCTCGAAGGATTAATGATGTGTATGGCGACGGTGCCGCAAAAGAAAACACGCTCGTGTTTTCTTTTTTTTGTGTCGTTCACTACAGCTTTCTTAAATCTGGCCAGATGATTACGGCAGATGTCTATTGTCAGTAACTGCAAACCATGATGGAAAAGCTAGCGGAGCTAATTAGAGGAGCTTCAATTGGATATCCACCGCACTCTCCGGACCTTGCCCCAACAGATTACCATTTTTTTCGAAATTTGGATAACTTCTTGCAAGGGAAAAAATTCAACTCCGATGGGGCAGTCCAAACCGCCTTCAAAGATTTTATTGATTCCCGTCCGAATGGTTTTTTTAGTAAAGGGATCGATGAACTACCTATGAGATGGCAAAAGTGCATAGATAGCAATGGTACATACTTTGATTAAATAAATATATTATATTAAAAAAAATCGACTTTATGTTCCTCCCATACAAAACGCCAATTTCATATGTAAGGACCTAATATTAAAAAAAAATCGACTTTATGTTCCTCCCATGCAAAACGCCAATTTCACATGTAAGGACCTAATATTTGTTTTTATTATTTTTCCAGTGATTTTTCAGTGGTCTGCGAATAAAACCCATTAAACTGCTAAAGCAATTTGTACGCAATTTAATTTTATCAGTAAGGCCAACACCTCTGCCACAGGTCACCCCAAGTGGTTCGCTACGTTTGGTGACTTAACAGGGGTGCCCGGGTTCATGGGGTGAGGTTTTTCCAGGTCTTAGCGCGGATGCATCTGCCCACCTGCTGCGTGGCGGTCCGAGAGACTGGTTGAGGGAGGCCTTTTGCCAGCCGTACTCTCTCGACCCATCGCCTTGCACCGCAGTTGGAGGGATGGATTAATACGTCCGTTACTTCTGGACACACTGACCCCCAGATTCCTATCCACCCCTCATACCTTTTTTCCTTCCCAGAACTTCCTATCCTTCCCTTTCTTAAAAAGACCCTCCACACAGCATCCCCTAAGATGACACAGGCCCTGAGGGAAATTATTTTCTTCGGGGCCTCCTATGTGGAGCTAATGTAAAAAAAATGTGTAAAACTAAATTTCGATGCATATTTTTTTTTTGATAAAATAGAGGTAAAATAATAATTTATTATACTTGAAGAACCCAGTGATGATATTACTCAAGTAAGGCAATAATTACTGTAAATGACACAGGCATAATTATATTCAGACATAACCAAGTACTCACGTGAAAAGTCATATATCTACTGTTAGCAATAATAAAACGCTAAATGAATATTTAGAATGAAATATATTGTCTCCACGGAAAATAACATCCAAAAATCGATTATTACGTCGCGCCATTCAAATTCCCAGCCGTTGGCTATCGGTAGGACGGGCTAGTCGGTGTCAATAGTTCCTGTCAATCCCTTCTTTACCGACCACAGTAGCTGGAGTAGTTTCTCTGGCGGCGGATGACCGAACCAAACGTGTGAAGCGGCAATATTTAAATATGCTGCTAACGACATTAAGCAAATTAAATAGAACAATTACAATACGTCTTCTTCTATATCTACGTATATTAATAAAAATGAATCGCTGAAATGTATCTACGCGCATAACTTCCGAACGACTGCACCAAATTGGATAATTTTTTTTTTATTGTGTACGTTATTGTCAGGAAAGGGTTTGTATAAAACTAATGGTGAGCTCTGGCATTGTGAAATTTGTATTTAAAAAAAGCAATATGTGGCACGCGAGCTGTTTGAAAACTGAATGTACTGGGACTGAATGTATGGAATGCGGGATGGGGGATGGGGAGGAGAACTCGGGAAGGGTGTTCTAGGGAGAGGAGGAGTGGAACCCGGGAGGGGAAAGAGGAAACTGGGAAGGGGGAGGGAAAGTCGGGAGGGGGTTCGCGGGACGGGGGAAGGGGGGGAGTGAAGTGGGGAGGGGAAGGTGGAGGAGGTAGAGTGGGAACTAGAGAGGGGAAGGGGACGTGGGATAGGAAGGGGACGTGGGATAGGAAGGGGAGGAGGAAGGGGAACGGGAAAGGACACGCAGGAAGAACACACGGAGGAACAATTTCATTATTAAATGGCGTAGCAAAGCATGCCGGGAACCAGCTAGTAGATAATATATACTTAAAACAACATTATATACGATTACATAAATATTTACAGAAGAGAATAAATCTAACCGGTTTATCCCCAACGTAAGGTTTCCTGTTATTTAAAATTTAGACATACAGAGGAACAATTATTTTGTTAATAATTTCTGCTTGTTTTAAAGGTTGAAAATCATCTATTTTTCTACGCAACCGTCATTTTGGTCGATGCATTTGTGTAAGCGGTGTGACAATTTTTGTATATACCCATCATCACCGCCATGTCACTGAGGAAACGCGGAACCTCATTTTTTACCTTGTTTGTGTTGCTAAAGCACATGTATGGTCTTCTGTCAGCATTTCAGGAACCCATTATTTGCACACCTTCCGATATTTTTTTACTTTATCCGATTGGGGAGTGTTGTGAAACTATATTCTTTCGACAATAAATTTTACAATTTGCGTCGATATGTATACACATTTTGTGAGAACCCAGTAATCGTAATTACTAAATCAGTAAAATTCCTAAACTGCCATGACAGCGACAGTTGAAGAAGCCGAAAGTCTTAAGTAATTCAGCAAACAATTAAAATTGACAGGGAAAAAAGTCTCTGAAGAATTTTGACAAATCAAAAGATAAATAATAAACGATTGAAACGGTCATTGGCTCAACCTCACGGTGCCCGCGCAACCCACCGCACCGCTCCTAACTTGCGATTAAATAATTGAAATAAGCAATCAAAAGCCGGGCCGCCGCACATTGCTCCCAAATCCTAATCCAGCTACACAAAAATATTTTGCCACGGCTGTAAAAGGATCACAATATTATTTTTTTTAATTCTTTCAAAAGTATACATTTATTATTAAACCCCTCTTACGGAATGTTAAAAACCAAATTAAATACAAATAAAATGCGTATAGAGCAATGGTTTGAAGAAGATCTTCATACGAAAATCAATAACGTCATATTTTTCAATCTTAGCGCTCTAGCTCACTGAAAACTCGCGGACCGCCACTGACATCTATTGGATTTAGCCTACGAGAGATTGAGATAGTATAATCGGTTTCCTCTTTGTGCGATGCTTCATAGCCTCCCCACTCTTGTCTACTTTCTACTTTCGTTTTCTGAAAGTTTCACTTTTACCGCGTGTCAATTGAAAACTCTGTTTTTAAAGTAAAAACTTCTTTAGCACCGTTGTGATTTGAAACTTGATGAAACGTAAGCGAGTGACACTAAACAGAGACAAACACATACATCTATAGGATTTAGTCTGCGAGAGAATTAAATAGCAATAAAATATTTATTTATTTCACGGGTACTCCCAATATAATACGATAAATCCACGGTGCAACGCAAGTTTCCTTTAGTCTAGTGGTATAAAGCGCCTGACGAACTATGACGGCCAAACAATCAGCGGACCGAGGATCGAATCCTATGAAATCCAAGAATTTTTTTTTTTTGTAAAATCAATATCTAATCTTCAAACCACTCCAAAATGAACAGGCAAAAAAAACACAAAAGAAAGCGACATCTAGCGAATTCGAAGAAGAAAACACAAATCTTATAAGATGATAAAAGGTGCACTGGCATTTAAATACAAAAATATGGAAAAAATCACCTTTCAAATTGCACAATTGCTTTGTGGTCTCCCTTAGTTGTCTACTTTAGTTGTCACCCTTGTATACTTTAGGTTTCTGAAAGTTTCACTTCTGTCGCGTACGTACACTCTGTTTTTTTACTGCATAAGAAAATAAAACAATCCGGATTTTTTCCGATCGGATTACGAATCTCTAAAAACGAGTTAACGAGTATAAATCCATCTGGAGTACAACGGAACAAGATAGGAGACTGTAAAAGGCTACAGAATTAAGTGTTTCTTAATCCTTTCTTTTTTGAGAAACATCCGCTAAACTGTATTATTGTCATAAAAACTGAAAGAATTCGATTCATTCATTATTATGCAAATTCCATGATTTGCTTTACTAGTATTTTTTTTTTTTGTTTTGTTGTGAAGATGTTGTTAATTAATTTTATTTATTTACCACCGGCAGCGATAAACTTTCACATGCCAGTATGCTATTCAATATTATATAGAAGAAAAAAATATCCTTGAGTCAATATCTGACGCCATACAAATTAACCGAATATATTATTTATTTTCACTAAAACAATCATATTCAACATCTGTCTGATGATCGATTGGCAATAAGTGGATTGTAAAACACTTACGAAACAAAAGAATATTCGATTGCGTTTTTCATCATTGGGAAAACTCTTTTTCCCAGTGAAAACTCTAAAACCTGTTCCTTCTTCCACTGGTAACTTAAGACACAATTACACCCGGTGATTAACAAAAAGTATCATTTAAAACGTGTATGAGAGCGATTTTGCAAAAGATTCAAATAACTGGTTTAGTCACGATCGCGACAATATTTCAACTAACTAATGTAGGTATTTTCGCATTATGCTACTGTAAAAGCCCGTAAATTGGTAAATCTTAGGTTTACTACTATATCCTGGGAGGATTTACTGGAAATCTTAAGATTTACCGTAGTACGGGCTTTTACAGTAACAATAATATTTTAGAACTGACATTGGTAGGCAGTATTTCAGTTTCATCTACCCTAAATGTGTTTGCCATAGTCCAACTGACATCAGGCAGTGTTCTTTAGCGGTGTTCATATAAAAGTGAACATAAATAATAATAAAAAAATAAGTTGTGTATGGGAGGAACATAAAGTCGATTTTTTTTTAAATATAATATATTTATTTAATCAAAGTATGTACCATTGCTATCTATGCACTTTTGCCATCTCATAGGTAGTTCATCGATCCCTTTACTAAAAAAACCATTCGGACGGGAATCAATAAAATCTTTGAAGGCGGTTTGGACTGCCCCATTGGAGTTGAATTTTTTCCCTTGCAAGAAGTTATCCAAATTTCGAAAAAAATTGTAATCTGTTGGGGCAAGGTCCAGAGAGTACGGTGGATGTCTTAGACATTCCAATTGAAGCTCCTCTAATTTGGTAGCCGTCTGTTGTGCAGTGTGTGGTCTAGCGTTCTAACGTGCGTTTGTTGATTTTGAATCACTCAATTCGTGAAGTACCCACCTTTCAAGCTTTTTCACCTTCCCAATTTGCTTCAAGTGGATTAAAACAGTTTTATCACTAACACCGCAGCCTGCAGCTAACTCGGACGTGGTTTGCGATGGATCCGCTTCCACTATGGCCTTCAATTCTTCATTATCAACTTTGGTCTCCGGCCGTCCACGGGGCTTGTTCTGCAGGTCGAAATTTCCAAAACGAAAACTTTGGAACCAAAATCACACTGTGTTTTCTTTTGCGGCACCGTCGCCATACTCATCATTAATCCTTCGAGCCGTTTCTGCAGCACTGGTGCCACGGTGGAACTCGTACTCGTAAAAAACGCGACATATATCACAGCATATCACATAAAAAATAATAAATAAATTAAAATCTATAGGAATTAATGGGAAAGTCTTAGCATGGATAGCTAGTTATTTACATGAAAGACCACAACAAGTAAAATTACTAAATCAAGTCAGCGATTCAAAATATAGCGATTTTTCAATACCCCAAGGTACAGTTTTGGGACCATTGTTACTTATTATATATGTCAATGATATATTCAATATTTCTAAATATGGAGACATTGTCTCCTACGCTGACGACACAGTCCTATTACTAAAAGCAAACACTTGGTCTGAATTAAACAAAATGGCAAATACAGATATCAATGCACTAAAATTGTGGTTTGATAAAAACCTGTTGACTTTAAATTCTAAAAAAACCTATTATTTACCATTTTTCATTAAAAAACAAGAAACACCTAAAGAAATAAACTTAATAATCCACTCTGTGACAAATACAGAAAACCACAAATGTAATATATCATGTTCAAAAATAGAAAGCAAAACTGATATTAAGTACCTGGGCATAACAATAGACCAGCGTTTAAAATGGTCTCCACACATAAATATTCTGAACAACAGAATAAGGAAACTAACATATATATTTAGATGTTTAAGAGATATTTTAAACGAAAAATTACTTAGAACCACATACTTCGCTTTCTGTCAATCAATTATACAATACGGCATTATAGGATGGGGCGGTACATATAAAAATCAAACACAAACAATTTACATATCACAAAAACTAATAATAAAAACAATTTTAAAAAAACCCTACTCATATTCGTCAGAACTTTTATTCAAACACTTTAAGGTCAGAAAATTAAGTGCATTATACTTTTATCATGCAACATTACAAATTTATAAAGATAATATTAAAAATCAAGTTGCACCCTTTAAAAATAACAGAAGTCTTAGACAAACATCAATACTTCTCACTCCAAAATGTAAAAAAAAAATTGGACAATTGAGTCATAAATATCTCGGAGCAAAATTTTTTAATTCATTACCAGAAAAATTAGAAACATGAATACCAATATAAAAAGTTTTAAAACTCACCTAAAAAATTATACTGAAAACTTAAACTGAATAATATTAAAAAAGCAATACAATAACACCCCCCCATACACACAAGCCTTGCTTAATTATGGGGGTACATCAAATATTCTACTATGTAATTAATTACTGTATAAAATTTATTTGTAATTTATGTACCTTCTATTACTAATAAAAAATTAAAAAATTTAAAAAAATTTCAAGTTTTCCATTTTGTAAACTAAGTGACGCAAAGAAAAAAAACAATTAAGGAAAAACAAATGAATTATAATTTTCGAAACACAAATACATGAGCAAATAGCTTTGGAATTTGGAATTTCTAACCAAAGAGAAGATATTTGAGATCAAAATTGCCAGTACGGCAAAACGCCAATTTCATATGTTTATTATCTATGTAATACGAACTAATGATTATTATTATTCATTACAAGTCGAAGCATCCAGCATTGCACGTGCATTATTCTATTATATCAAATACATGAGAAAAGAGTGGTTATTCAAATTTCATCAATCTCAGAATAAAACGGTTTTACACAGTTATGTAGTTACTGTATACTGTATAGTTACTGCATATTTGAATAAAAGTACACCCACATAAACTCTTCTTTATAAATGGTGCCGTGTATTTTTGGAGTGGATTTTGTGTTATAACTTTGTTTTACATGGGTTTTCATTTTCGAGTAAATTCAGTTCAGTTTCAGTTTCAGTTTTATTTTATATGAATACCTCACAAGAGTCGCAGCTGCTCCCGTCTAGAACCAATCAAACTATGGCTTCCCTAATTGGAGTGTGTTGGGAGGCTGAAGGTAGTGGGGAGGGGAAGGAGCTGGACAAGAGGAATGTGGGGAAGTACCTGGCTATTCAGATCTGGTCACCAAACACGGCTAAAGCCATTTCAAGCAACGTTTCAATTCCGAATGGTGGTTTTACACCAGGGCGATACTGAGGGTATCATCCACTCTGGAACGTGCCGCAAATATACTATACTTTATTTTAAATGAATTAATTGATAAAAACACAAATTAATCAAATAAAATTTATTTGCCCACGCCGGGATACGATCCCGCGAACTTCGGATTGCAAGTCAAGAGCCTTACCCCTAGATCACGCCGGCCGTCAGTGCCGATGGACGTTTATTTTTTTTCACTGTTGAAAATTAAAGTTGATTAATTTGTCGATTGATCGATTGATTGATTGATTTCGAAGTTCCGATACAAAATCAATCGTCCGGAGTTTAATATCTCTGTCTTTTAAAAAGCGTCAAATCATGAACCCGGCTCCTTAGGCCTTTTAACCATTAAAAATAATTTTTTTAAATTCAAGTAAAATAGAACCAAATGCTCAGTTAAAAAAATATATTCTTTTGGGTGTGGATTCACCATTAATCTGCTCGCATAACGAATTTCCTGAAACCGTGTATATAAATATCTACTTGCTATATGTAATGCTCTTAAGTATAGATTAATATAGGTGTGTCTTTCTGACGTCTGATAACTCCATACAATAAGTAAAAGAGAGCTCGTAAAACATTTTTACGTCTCACATAATCCAGCAATAAACTTTCTTCCTTTTTTACGTCAGCATTCATAAATTACTCTTTATTAAATGGAGATGAACAATGAATCAGTAAATTATTATTCAAGCGGCCTAAATATAGAGTTACGAGATCGTTATTCAACGATATAATTACTTTTCATGAAGGTTGAATAAAGCTTCAAAATTGATGATTTTAGGTGAGGATCTATAGAAAGCATTTTGGTGAAAATTTCGTTTAGAAAATACTATATTAACATCTTTTTTTTCCGGAATGTTTGTTTCAAACGTTTAAACGTGTTATTGATATTAAAATTGTTATTAAAATACATGATTATTTTTTTTAATAAAAACACAATTAATTTTTATAAATATAAATTAAAGTGATGTAAACTTTGTTTACATCGCTTTTATTTATACTTTGTTTAAATCACTTTTATTTATACACAATCAACATGTTTCGTGAACGATGTTCACATCATCAGGATCAAATGTATACTAAACTTAAAAATTAAACATAGATGACATATGGGAGGAAAGGGTAGAAGGAAGGGGAAGGGTAAGAGTGGGGGAAGTTTATTAAAATTGGGGATTTCAAAGTCATTAGCAGGGAAAAACCGGTTAAGTGGGAAAAGTTCAAAAGAGGGTGTGTAAAAATTTGCTGCTTAATTATGTCTGCTTAATTCACCCCCAATTTTCAGGATATGGAACTTCAGCGGTCAGTCTAAATGATGGCCCTCTAATTGGACGACCTTATAGTGGAGATTCACTTTCTGTCGATATAGTGGAAGGCTCTGAACCAAGACTTGCGTCAATACAATTGACTGTCAACAGTGGCAAAATATTAATTTTCTCGCTTTATATGCCGACAAATAAACCGGAGTATCTCGAGGAATTCACGAACTGCATGAGTAAGGTAAACGCAATAATCAATGAAAGGAATTCGTCGAGTGAGTTAACTTTTGATGGTTTTCTTTAAACACCAGACACGTTAAATGAATATTCGGTGAACTTAATTTATTTATTTAAATAATAAACAGTACAGTATAACAGTTTCAATTGGAGAATCTAGCAACAAGGGACGTGTAGTCCCTTTAATGATAAGTTGAAGATAAGCCCTCGTTAGCAGTTGGTGATCTCTTTTATAGGAGCAGACGGCCGGGGTCCATTGCAGCTGATAACTCGTACGTTGTTAGATTAGGTGCAGCACTGGATGCGTGGCTCGTTCGGTGTTATCTTCGGGTCGGTCGGCTTCTTGATAAGGTGACACCCCTCCCCTTAAATTCGAACTCCTCTTCTTATTGATGAGGGGTTTGATGATTTTCCATATGCAGCCACTGGGCAGTGATATGTGTAACATTCCTTCAAGTGGATTTGCGATAAGAATGGTAAGTTCATGCATTTGTATTTTTGTAAGTTCTTGAATTGGGATTTGTGGAATTTTAAAACTTGGAGTTTTTCCTTGGAGTAAGTAACTGTAATATCTTCTTGGTTTACAGTTTGTCCAATCGTGGGGGTTTTTCCTTGGTGCAGTCATCTAAGGTTATGATCTCCTTGTTGCATATACTCATGGTGTCGGTCATCTCTTGGCATCTGTCGGCTAAAAATACATCTTTTCCACTCTTCAAAATTCGTCTTGGAAGGGATACGGGTATAGGGTAGATAGAAGGATACGGGTATAAGGTAGGTATCGAAAGATTTGGAAATAATCATAAAAAAACTTTTCTACTAAAGTCAGCCTTATTACCAAGTGCAATTTTCTCTCTGATCAAACTAATTTTACTTGTAGTAAACGCTGGGGCAAATTTAAAATTTTCTGATGGCACTTAGCGCCTATTACCAAGTGCAATTTTCTCTCTGATCGAACTAATTTTACTTGTAGTAAACGCTGGGGCAAATTTAAAATTTTCTGATGGCACTTAGCGCCTATTTAATTATGATAAGACAATTTGGTTATCGGAAACATTTTTGAGTTTTGAATAATAGTCTTGTATTATGCAAAAGGTCAGAGATAACATATGATTATTAAAATTTATTTTATCTTTTAACTCGCATAAGTCGTTATCGTCAAAACTACCAGTAAGGGCCTTGATAATAGCCAATAACGAGTCTCACTTAGATTACACAATCAATATTTATCTGTCGCTTTTTACGACTTCTGTTTATACGGGCTAGACGTTTATTTTTTATTTTATTTCGACCTTTGTAGATCATTTCTTGTAAAGTTTTACGATCCCTAATGGGTTGGGCAACATAATCTTGAGTGATAGTGGATTCTAAGGGTTCAAAAACCGGGTATCTATTATATTTATTTTGTTGACATATTATGCATGTTTTGAGATATTTCGTAATTTTGTAGCGCATTTGTGAAAAATAATATTTTCTTTTTATTTTTGTCAAAAGAGCTTTTAATCCGCTGTGTCGTTGATTTTCTACGTGAGTAAAATGTATTATATTATCTTCTTCTTCTTTACTGGCAGGTTCAATTTTTATATTAGTGTAACGAATTAATTTCAAGGAACTCTTATCGATGTTCTTCCTATAGCTTTCGCTTAACTTTTCGTACATACAATTGTCTTCGATTATTACGGCGTATTTATTCTTATCGCAACATTGTTCTATAAATTGGACGAACGTATTGCTTGCATCATCTGGGGGTATGTACCAGACATGGTCTGTTCCGTTTTCTTTATTTTGTAGTTTTCGTGATGCGGTCACCGCGGTTTCAATAAATATTCTATTCATTCTAGGGGCGGGGTGTTCATGCCGAATTGGAATACCAGATTCATTGTCATCGATATTGCTATGCAGAGTATCAACTACACTTCGGGAGCACGTGGCGGCTTCTCCTATCATTGAACTGGTGGTTGCTTCGTTCATATTAATCTCAACCCGTGAGAGCGCGTCTGCTACGTGATTAGTGCAACCCTTTTTATGTTTAATGGAAAAATCATATTCTTGGAGTTTCAATCTCCATCGCGTTAGTTTTGCATTTGGTTCTTTTAGTTTTGTTAACCAAACTAGCGGTTGATGATCTGTTTCGATTTGAAAGTGACGGCCGAACTGAAGGGCGGAACTGCTGCAGGGACCATAGTATGCCTAGCAGTTCCTTTTCCGTAGTGTTATATTTACTTTCTGTCACGGAAAGTGTACGTGAAATATATGCAATTGGATGCGAGTCTTGACTAAGTACGGCACCGAGGGCTATATTGCTAGCATCCGTCGTAATCGTAAATTCTTTATTAAAATCTGGATATCTTAAAACGGGAGCGTTCATTAGCAGTTCTTTACATTGACGAAAAGCTTTAGCAAACCGTTCACTATTACTATCAATTTTGACACCTTTCCGCGTGCATTCGGTGAGTGGTTTGGTTACCGTGCTCAGGTTAGGGGCAAACTTGCGGTAATACCCTATTAATCCTAAAAACGATTTTATTTCCTTAATGTTCCTAGGCTGGGGGAATTTACGAATGGCGTCTAGTTTCGCTGGGTCTGGTTGCAGACCAGTCTCATTCAGTATATGCCCTAAAAATTTGATTTCCTTTTGCATGAAATGACATTTTTTGTTTACATTTATTTTTAAGTTTGCGGCTCTCAGAGCATCAAAAACTATATTCAAATTCTTTAGATGCTCACGCTCGTCTTTCGAGTACACGATGATGTCATCTAGATAAACAAGGCATATTTTACCAATATATTTCCGAAGGATGTTAGACATCATGCGTTGAAAAGTTGCACATGAATTTTTCAACCCGAAAGGCATACGGAGAAACTCCCAATGTTGATTAGGGATGCTGAAGGCAGTTTTCTCAATATCGCATTCTGCCATTCGTATTTGATGGTACCCGCTCGTTAAATCTAGTGTGGAAAAATATTTATTACCGTTCAGTTGTGCGAAAATATCTTCTATATTCGGAAGCGGAAATTTATCGCTGCGTGTCTGTTCGTTGAGGCGGCGATAATCAACGACCATACGCCATTTTTTTAAACCGGATTGGTCCTCTTTTTTACTAACAAGGTGAACGGGACTCGCCCAGGGGGAATCACTAGGTCTGATAATCCCATCTTTGTGCATTTGTTGAAGTTGTAATTCTATTTCGTGGCGCTGATAATGAGGGAGGCGATAAGCTCTCTGATAGACCGGTGTTTCTGTTAAAAGCGTTATCTTGTGTTCGACTTCGGATGCACAGTTTCCTATCAACTCTGTCGAAAATAAATCCTGATTTTTATTTAAGATGCTATCTAAGTCGTTCGCTTCTTCCATATGAAAGAGCTTTATAATTTTATTTGGCGTGCGTAGCATTTTATTTTTTAACACTAACGTTGCTTCCATCAAGCTCAACATGTCTATACCTAGTAGAACATTATAATTATTAGAAAAATTGAAAACGTGAAAGCGCATTTCATTATTATTTTCACCAAAAACTTTATTCCAGAAAGGGGTTATAACGGTTCCTTCATGGCAAGTTCTTTGGTGCGCTGTTTGTACCGTAAAAGATTCGTTTAAGTATTTACAGTCAAAAAATAGTTTACTATATAATTCGCGAGTCATGAATGACTTCATGCTGCCGGTGTCTATTAATATTTTAATTCCTAGGGGTGCTTTGACAAACGGTAGACCACAATTTATATTATGTAATTGGATTATGGGGGCGAGGTTTCCACTTCTTCTTCTTGAAAATCCTCAGGATATTCGGTGTGGAACAACTCCTGCGCCGTTCGACCATTTCTTAAATTAATGATCGGTCCTCTATCTGGGCGACGGTGAGGTGCAGTCCGCATGCTGACATCCTCACGTCTATTATTATAATTATTACGCGGTGAAAATGTCGGTTGGCTGTTACTATGTGGGCGCGGTACAAAATTATTATTTTTATTATCAAAGTTGGTTTCATTGTGGGGTTGACGCGGCGCATACGAATTATTTCGTCCATGTGAAAAATTTTGCCAAATGCGGTTTCCCCGTGGCTCTCGAACGAAAGCCGGGCGTTGCATTCTGGATGCAAATTGATTGTTTTTTAGTGTTTCCGTACCGAAGGGGCGTTGCGATATTATTTTTTTATCTAGTTCACCATGCGCGTCCAAAGTTCGGATTTCATGGCACAAGGTGTCGAAATCTTTTTTTAAATTTGAGCACTTGATGTGCGTCGGTAGCATATTTAGTAATGTATTTCGTGCCGTATCTTGATATGCGGCAAATATCACCGGTGCATTAGTTGCACCGACTGACTCCGTTATTTTTATTTTTATCGCAAACAATATCTTATTGACCTCATGTATAACATTCGAGAAATCTCGGTTTCCTCTCTGAAAATTAATAAGTTCCGTTTGCCATAACGAAATTGTTCTATTATCGCCACATTCCTTTTGCAAGATTTCGAATATCTTTTCTATGGTGATATCATGATCGTGCATTAGGACCACTTGAAGGGCTTTACCTCTCAACCTAGAGATAATTTTTTCGACGTTATTAGGCGTGTTCCCGTTTCTTGCTAAAAAACCTCTAGCCGACTTAATAAAAAAATACAGCTCGTCTTGAGACCCATTGTACTCAAAGATGGAGTCAGAGCTCGATGCGGAAATTGACTGACTTGGTAGCTCCATTTTTTAAATTAATTGGTTTAATCAAATTTAATTTAATTTAACAGTGCAAAAAAAAAATCTATTTACCTAATACTACAAATATAACTTGCTCTTGGATGAGAAAGAAAAATTACACTCTGTCCTTGTGGATAAGAAAGGGTAAGGATCTATCGGATTATAGGATAGACGAAAATTTGAAAAAGTGTACTCACATGTAAATTATTAGCATCTTCCTCATAGTATCTTGATGGTGTGGGTTCGAGACTTCAACGGGATGAAATGATATCAGCCAGAACTTCTTAGCCAGATCCAGGTATCGGGAACGCTTGGGGTAGTTCTAGAAGCCTCCTTTGTTGGGCGCCAGTTAACTTTTGAGATTTTCTTTAAACACCAGACACGTTAAATGAATATTCGGTGAACTTAATTTATTTATTTAAATAATAAACAGTACAGTATAACAGTTTCAATTGGGGAATCTAGCAACAAGGGACGTGTAGTCCCTTTAATGATAAGTTGAAGATAAGCCCTCGTTAGCAGTTGGTGATCTCTTTTATAGGAGCAGACGGCCGGGGTCCATTGCAGCTGATAACTCGTAAGTTGTTAGATTAGGTGCAGCACTGGATGCGTGGCTCGTTCGGTGTTATCTTCGGGTCGGTCGGCTTCTTGATAAGGTGACAAGTGCGATTATTCTAGGTGATTTCAATGCAGATCCTAAAAGCGTTTTTGGCCGAGAACTAGAAAATTTTTGCAATGAGTTTAGCTATGTTTGCGCCGATACTAAGTTAATGAATTGCGATACATTAATATACGTAAGTGATGCCCATAGTACCACAAGGTTAGATCATTGTGTCATCATAAAAGCACTGGAAAATGCTATTACCAGCGTAGATATTCAATATGACGCTGTATGGTCTGATCACTTGCCAATGATTGTAAATCTCAACCTTCAATTTTTGCCAGCCTTTGTGGAATCGTGTATTGACAACATATTTGATTCTTCTAGGTGGAAACCGAAATCTAATGTTGAAATAATGAAATACGCTGAAACTATCTACAACAAACTTTTAAAGATAATTCAAGATTTCTCCCAATTAAAACCTGACAAAAAATCCGCAAATTCAAACGAAAGCTAAATAAATTCCCTCTACAAAAATGTTATAGAAGCACTACGAAGTGCATTTAATAACACGAATCGAAAAAATAGAAATATTCCGGGATGGAATCACATGGTTGCAGTCAAATACGCAGAACCGAGAAGCGCCTTTCTCTCATGGCTTCAAGCCGGAAAACCACTCTCAGGGCCGGTTGCCGAAGACAGGAAGAAATACCGAACGATCTTCAAAGTAGCTCTGAAAAAATGTCAACAGTCAGAAATTCAGCAACGAATGGATGGTATTGCCACATCATTAAAAAATAAAAAGTTCCATAAATTTTGGCAAAAAACCTCCTCAGAATTGAAAACTAATATGAAAACTCCTCTCTGTGTCAATGGAGTAAGAGGCAAGGAAAATATCGCCAATGAGTTTCGTAACTTCCTTTCTATGGCGGTTGAAGAAGCAGCAGAAAAATCTCAGAATATAAATTTTAGTTTGAAAACCGAAAGTAATACTACCGCTCTTACATTAATTTAAGTGTTTAATATTTCATTTCTCATGCTTATTTCTTCTTCCTTTGCGCTGTCCCAACTCATTGCCTAGGTAGGCTGTTGGGGTCGGCTCTTCTCGTTCTCAGGTTGTAATATCTTCTGTTCTGGGTATCGCCTTCATCCAGGCCGTTTCTTCGAAGAATTTTGGAACATTGAGTCGTCCAGGAGTTCTTCGGTCTTCCTTTGGATGACTGTCGATGAAGCTCCATAGACATTGCCTGCCTCACAGTGTGGTCTGATGGTCTCCGTCTTATATGTCCATACCATCTCAACTGTCGTTCTTCCAGCTTGCTATTTATGTCTGTGACACCCAGGCTACCACGAATGCGTGAACTTTTGATCTTATCTTTTAATGATACTCCTGCCGACCATCTAAGCATTCGCATTTCTGCTGTTTCAAGTTGCCTAGTGTAGGAGTTGTACATAGTCCAGCATTCGGAGCCATACATTATTGCGGGTCTTACAATGGTCTGGTATATTTTTCCTTTCAGTTTTATAGGTATTTTGGAGTCACACAATATTCCTGTTACGGATCTAAATTTAATCCATCCCACACCTATTCTATGGATGACATCCGCTGCACATCCTCCGTCTCTGTGGATTAGTGAGCCCAGATACTTAAATGAATCACAGTTGGCTAATGTTACTCCATCCAGTTGCATCGAAGGAGTTACAGCGTTTGTGTCTTCAAATGGTAAATACAAATATTCAGTCTTTTTCTTGCTAATTTTTAGGCCATTATCCTCCAGGATCTTTCTCCATCTTTCCAGGCTATTCTGTAAGTCACAATGATTATCTGCTATCAGTACTACATCATCTGCAAAAAGCATAGTCTTGAGAATACTGTTCATTTCTTGACTTGTTAGATAATTCATGACCATTATGAATAGCAGTGGGCTGAGGACAGATCCTTGGTGTACCCCCACTTTAATTGGAAATTTTGGTGATGTCCCTGATGTGCATCTTACTTGAGTTTCAACGTTTGTATACATATCTTGTATGGAGAGCACATATCCTTCTGGTACATTGTGGGCTCTCAATGCCGCCCATATTTCTCATGCTTATTTGTTTTATTTAATTTATGTGTTGATGTTTACCTCATTATTTTTTACCTCATCTTATTATTTATCTTTCTTTTGTTATTTCAAAATATGGAATGTATTGCATTGCACTTCCCCTGCATACATTCTGGAATAAACGATTATTATTATTATTATTTATTATTTACCTTTTTCCTAATTTATAAAATCTCTTAATTATTTATCTGTGATGCCTTATAATCCGTATGTAATGTTTTAAGTCTATGGTTTTGATTCAGCCAATTTGACAAAATATTACATACGGGTTATAAGGCATCACAGATAAATAATTTTGATATTTTAGAAATTAGGAAAAATGTAAATAATAAAGCAGACATAATTAATAAGCAGCAATTTTTTATAAACCCTATTTTAAACCTTTTCCCACTTAACTGGTCTTTGACTTTGAAATCCCTAATTTTAATAAACTTCCCCCTTCCCCTTCCTTCCACCCTTTCCTCCCATATGTGATCTATGTTTAATTTTTAAGTTTAGTATACATTTGATCCTGATGATGTGAACATCGTTCACGAAACATGTTGATTGTGTATAAATAAAAGTTATGTAAACAAAGTTATTTGTCTTTTTATTAAAATAAAAATTAACATAATTTATATTGTATGATAAACCATCTACCGTGGGATAAACATATACTCCTCGTATATTCATAGACAAACATACTTCCTTTTACGGTTTTACCTAAATACAATATCACTAGTGCAACATTACAAATCATACATAGATCCTCACACACTAACATCAGACCAGCCTTTAATTCAGACATACACCTGCACAAATCACGATCCCAAAATCAAATACACCAAGCATCATCTACCCACACAACTAAATTTGGTATTAACTCATTACAATATATTGCATATAACAATACAATGCATTACCTAATGAAATAAAGCAACCAGTAGCTAACAAAAAATATTAGTTAAACGCTTAAAGCATATTTCCTGAAAATGTTTTTAAACCAGGAAATATTAGCTCGCCTTCATGCGTTTGTTTTTTATGTTTCATGTGTATGGATGTCTCTCAGTATCTCTAAAATCTCTATTCTTGACAATGCATTTTTTTTCCTTTTCAATATGTCGTGTTTTTTAAACGTGTAACATCTGTGTAAAATGTACTTATGCGAGTATGTGTCTGTCCTACCCGTAATGAGTTTTTTTCTCAACTCATTGGGAATAATGTGTTACTTACCATGTTTTTGTAATACATTATAATTAAATAAATAAAATAAACTTATTTTTGGGTAAAACGAAGGCTGTGTTATCAAAATTTATGCAATATTAATGCATCATAATATCCAGAAAATATAATAGTCTTAAGAATAAAATTGTATGTCGCGGTGTTGAACCGTTTGCTAGTTTGCGCAGCTTGGCACAAAATTGTCCGCATTCTTAAGGTTAAACGTCACGTACGTTATAATTTACGCATTCACTGATGGCACCAATCAAATTATTTTAGGTTTTTAAAACTTTTTGCACGTTATGCTTTAAAATATTAAGGTAAATTAACTGTTTGCGCCCATACATATTAAATATGAATATAAATAAATGTTAGAATAAATAAATAAATAGTTTTGTCCATATAAAAAAACCTAAGTGTTTCAAAAAAGGCTGAAAAATACAATATTGCATTGAGTCACCGATACAAAATTGAGTTTTTTAGCCTTCAATATTTTTTTTGTCTAGACTAGAATACCCCCCTTTAAATTAATTTTTTTTTAAAGTAGTCCTTAACTCTAAAATTCATACCTAAGGGGCTCTGCTGTGGAAGAATCGTTTATAAATATCCAATTTGATATTTTTCTAATATTATTTTTGACATTATTACCAACCTTCTGATTATTCAATTCAAGCGTACCACCTTAAGATGAGAAGGTCCCATGGTAAAATTATGTAAACCATTCTGAGAAGTTGGTACATCCGATGTGGTTTATTGCATTAATGAGAACACTCAGCATCTATTAGCTCTAACCTTACACCGGATAATATGTTAATCTAAAAGTAAACTCTTGTAAAAGCCCATCACTGGGTAAACTAACTTAAGCCGCAAAAGCATCTCATATATATCCGAATAGTTAGTTACCTGGCTAAATATGCTAATTCTATTAAAGCTTTAAACGTCCTTTGTAACCCTTTTTGAACCCTTACACCATAAAAGAAAGATTTAGATTTTACAACAATTATTTTAATCAAACATTTTTCGATTTATGTATTTGAAATCACGGTAATGGTAAATTATTATCGAATTTTAAAATGCTTTAAAAAATATTTTTGAAGTACTTAAGTACTTGCCAAAAAGTTAATAATTAAATAAAACTCCGACGATAAAAAGATTTAGATAAAGTTTAATCTCAGATAAATTATTGAAACAATATTAATTTTAACTAGCTTTTTGCCTCTGAAAACTTTTATACGACCAAAGTTTAAAATTAATTTCAATTTTAAAAATAATTGGCCCGTCTTTTTCCTAAAAACGACGTTAATCAGATATTGGAATTAATTTTTTTTATTATTCGCTCCTTTTTTAACATAAAGTGTTTAAAATACAAAATTTCACAATTCGCACAAAAATGTCTGATTTTCTTATTTCTGTATATTGCACAACATTTTAAACAATAATAACGTCCATGTTTCTTGAAATTAACTCTCAAATGGTGGATCGAATTCGCCAAGTGACCTGAGAATATTTCCTTATTCCCATAGGGGTGATTTTGCAATTTGGATGGAAAGATAAATTATTTAATCTCTTATTGTTACTTAAACTCCAGAACTGTCGGAAAATAAGTATTGGGTTACAAATATAAATCAAATCCGTTCTATATGTGGTTGGGCATTTACACAATACATACTACACTTATCTACATAAAAAGATACATAGGTACTTACCTACTTTACCTACATACTACTTACGTACATACATCATAGACTCTGTATTTGTAGCTTGTATTGTCACATGTTCCTTTCCTACCCATCCCTGTATACCTGTCATTTTGCTCATTACCCACCTCAGTCTTTAATCCACCATCGCCGCATGAACATCTCTAATATACCGCTTATTACCGCATCCGCAATCAATTCCGCATACCGCAACTAATATAGTCATTAGTGCAGAATAAACCCAGCCAAAATAGCAGAGCGCCGCAAGGTTCCGCAGTGAGTCCTATTTTTTCCTTTCCTTATGTGCCTTCGTTTTTGCTTGTGCAGTGGTCAAAACACATTTTATAAAAAAAACAAGGTCCTTCGATATCCACATCCGCATATAAAACACACAGCAATATGTTTATAGTTAACTTTTTAAAGTTTTTAGGTAATTTCATGAATAATTCGTAATCGTGTGTTATAAGCAAAGATGTATTTATGAAATCATAAAGCATTCTATTCGAACTTTCTTATCTTTATTAATTTGTAATCTCATCGAGACTCAAAGGAAAACTTTCGTATAGCTAGATTTAAGGATGTGGTTCTAAGCTGAAATAAGCTTTTATCTCATCAATATGTAAATGAATTTGAAAATTGCTCCAGGCAGAATTGAAATAGGCCCTTAGGAGAGAATGCTTTTCAAGAGTTTTATTAAATAAGAAAAAGACAGAATTTAAATAAAACCTTTATTATCATGGTAAAATTCAAAAATAAATTACAACATCAAAAAAATTATTTAAATATAGTAGATAAACATTTTTTTATTTGCGTTAAATAATATGTAAATAACAATGTTTTAACGTGTGAGTGAGTAAGCACGAGAAAGTGAAACGGCGCATGTTATTGGTATGAAAAATAGATCGTGCCCTCTTTTATGCGACAGCAAGGAATAAATAGGAATAACCTTCGACCAAGGAATAACCAATAAAAAAGTGTGTTAAGGGACGTACTTGACTTACTTTAACTAGTGATTCCTGACATTATTTTATTACGTTAATGAAATTTTGGTCTTTGGTGACTTTTTGAAGTTTTTTTTTTCAATTAAAAAATAGGTATTAGACAGTTGATGATGGGTCGGATGGATACTCTGCTAGGTGACCAGTGATAACATGAGGAAAAACGTTTGATTTTAAAGATTTTACATTTTCACTCCAAATAATGTGAGGAATCACTGGTTAAAGTAAGTCAAGTACGTCCCTTGGCACCCTGTACAAATCTAATTTATGTATTTTTTCTAGTTTTATTTTAAAAAAATTATTATTTTATAACTTAATTTTAATAATTCTCTGCTGGTTAGATACGTTCATTCCAATAACAGGCTTTTAAAAAACTTTAATCATACCACTACAAAAGTAATAAGAAATTTTTATTTAGGGGTATTTGGAGTGTGGTGATTTGGAGAAGGGAGTCAAAATAAGGAAACATTTTTAGTTAGGGCGATTTACATGGTGGTATTATTTTCTTATCTATATTCTTTTTTTATTCATTTCTGAAGTTTCTAAGGCTTTCTAAGTTTCTTTCTTTTTTTAAATTTAAAATACGTATTAATTTTCCTTTATTGAAGCTATGGCCTGTTTCTAACAAATGATTGGTTAACTCTGAATATTTGTTATTCCGTGAACATTGATATCATTTGCTAAAGTCTGGATCTTTAATTAATTATGATGCATAAAGATTATATAAATGGCCCGGAGCTTCGCAGCTGCACCTTGTTAACTGGAATATCAATAGTGTACTCAGCGTGAATCTCCTGCGGGGGTGCAGCTCCCACCCTGTTGTGCTCCCCCGCCCCCGCCTCCGCCCCCGCAGCCGGAGCAAACCCGGGATAAAGTTGCGGATACTGGTTAAAACTTCCCTCGGTAGGTGCTATGGATGAAGCAGGTAATACAGGAGCCACGCTATACACCGGGTATACATTCTGCGCTCCTGCGACATTGTACACGGATCTCTTCAATTCCCTGTTATTGTCAGGCATCCAAGTCTTTCTATCGCCGTCAAATCGATATTTAATATAATCGTTTTCATTTTTCTCTTCAGGCAATGGTGGCGATACCCATTCTTCGAGCTTGTTGATGTGGGATGGTTGTATATGATGTATTTCGTGTATTTGTTGTATTGGATGTTCGTATCCTCGCTTTTCGAAAGTTTCGAAGGAGGTGGGGGGGAAGGAGTGGTACAGACCATAGCTCAACGGACTAGTAGCGATCTAGAACAGAATATCTATTCGTCTTTATTATTACACGGACAGGGCGATGTTTCATAAGGGTGTCAGACTAATTCGATTATTTCCACAGTCTGTGAAGTTAATGATCAGTTCTTGGCAGCAACAAAGCCATTTAAAGTCAAACAAAATCAGATTTCTTTATTTTCTTTGCACGACATTTTTATCATCAATCTTGCATCTAAGGAATCTGAAGGACACTTTTATCACAATAAAGCAATATTCTGAACTTTAGATGCTAAATCGATTCACATAAGTGGCTTGGTGCTTAAAGGACGAATGTTCTTTTAAAATACTGAGGGAATAACTGCAACAAATAAGAAAAGATTTATTGTAGTGACACAAGTCTTTGTTGAAAGCGCCAAGCCACCAAATTATAATTCTTTCAGAAATTTGAAACAGGTTAATGAATCAAAAGTGGCAATACCTAAAGAAATCCTACCTTCTTCAGTCCTTGAATAGAAGATAGTATTAAGGCTAGTTTAGCTAGTAGGAGAGCTTTTCCGCCCAGAACTGCTAAGAACTGGAATCCCATCGGAACCAAAATCATTCCCATTGACATTATTCCGAACATCATCATCTGTACCATTTGGTGGCGTCTCCGATGGCGAAATTCGGCTGAAATTAAAACAAACACAATGAAAAAACAACCTAAAATCTGAAATAACTTGGACTTTATTAAAAGAAATTGTTCATGAAATTTGTAACGGGTTTAAATGGTCTTTAGCCGACAAAACGGACTTATCCCAAGGGAAAAATAAAGATAATTAAATTTTATAATATTTGATAACAATTTTAGCAACTCTCCAAAAATTTTGAAACAGAAAAAGATTCGGTCCCAACTAGGAATTGAATCCAGGACCCCATCCTCGCCGGGGCTTTTCTCTAATTCGACTCTGTCCCCTTCAGTCATAAAACGTCATAACTGTATCATACTTAGACTAAGAACTTCCAACTTTATCTTAATTTTTTTAACGTATATTTTGTATTGGTTGCTATCGTTATGTATGATTACATGATTCTACCCGAACTAAATGCAATCATAGATAAATACATTCATTTTTATTTTAATATTTGACATCTATTGACTTTTTCTGAAAATCTAGCATGAATATATTGAATATGTTTAATTTTGGATTAATTCAATGAGTAAAACCTCAAATCGTAATATTTAACAATTGGAAAACAATATTTGCCACTCTCAAACAAAAATTTTAAACAAAAAAGATTCAGTCGCATCCAGGAATTGACTCCAGGACTTTAGCCTTTTCGGTGCCAATAAGTTAATTCGACCCTATCTCAATCAGGGGCGTGCACTCCATATAGGCCCATAAGCACTCCCCACCTTACCGTATTTGTAAAACATAAGCATGAAAATAATATAATAATTTATTAAATTATTGCTAAAAATAAATACACACTTTCAAAAATAAGCGCGAAAAAGCTGAGCAACCGAAACTACGGGAGCGCCTCATCAAACGGCATACTAAGGGAACGTACCCATACTACGTGACCTCTTCGGGGGGGGGGGTCTTCAAAATGTCACGCTTCATACAAATGAGCGGCGGTTTGCTTAGGATTTTGGTCACCGGGGGGGGGGGGGGGGGTTAAAAATTGCAAATAATTGGTCACGTAGTATGGGTACGTTCCCTAAGTGGCATAAACTGTAACTAGAAACTACACGCGCGCCCTCCGACTGCCTCACTAAAATGCGGCCTAAGCAGGAATTATTTCTGCTTGGAGCTAACTTTATACAAGATATAATATCAACATTTACGAAATGCACATGAGTAGAACTGTCGTTTTGAATTTGCTTCCATAAGGTTTTTTGTTAGTATTAGGCAGTGCTTTCTGGAACAAAATTAAAAAATGGCAGTGACGACAGTGAAATTTGTTGTTATCTATTTATATCAACTATTTGTCTTGCCAGTAGCAAGCACACTTAGCGAAAACTACGAAGGGAGTTATTTGTGGTAAGTTTTTTAAAAATTTATTTTAATCAATTCGGCGGTTTTCCTACTGCCTACCCTGATCAAAAACTCCGTGCACGCCACTTATCCCAATTGACCCATAGAGTAAAGCCCCAGCAAGGATGGGGCCCTGGGTTCAATTCCTAAATATGACCGAATCTTTTCTAATTTTTCTGTTTCAAATTTGTGTTTGAGAATTGCTAACATTATCTTCAACTATTGAATATAACAAATTGAGAATTTACTCATTAAGTTATTCCAATGTTAAAAAATAAACTATTTGAACAATCCTTAAAACTCGTTCCAAACTTCTGATTGTCTCAAGACTGTTTTCAAGTCTCGTAACTGCAAGGAGAAAATAAAAGTTGTCCTATCTTAAGTCTTGATTGTTAATTAGAACAGTTTTCTCGTAAATATTATGCAAGTTTTAAAAGACCATCCAAAGCTCTTCTAGATTATCCATGCAATATTCGCAAATAAGTGCACGACGTTACGTAAATAATAAGGTTCTCAAAGTTTCATTGCAACTAAAGCTTCATTTTTAATATAGAGAGTACAAGCACCTGCACTATATAACATTATAAACAACGAGTACCCGGCATGCGTTGCAAGGCAACTTTAACCTCGGGTCAACTAAACTGTATTGGTTCCATCCCAAATCCTGGAAAACTACATTATAATGCAAGCACATGCACTATATAACATGATATACAACGGGTACCCGGCATGCGTTGCAAGGCGACTTTAACCTCGGGTCAACTAAAGTGTATTGGTTCCATCCCAAATCCTGGAAAACTACATTATAATGCAAGCACCTGCAATATATAACATTATATACAACGGGTACCCGGCATGCGTTGCAAGGTCTCTTTAACCTCGGGTCAACTAAACTGTATTCTTTCCATCCCAAATCCTGTAAAACTACATTATAATGCAAGCACCTGCACTATATAACATTATATAACATTATACCCGGCATGCGTTGCAAGGTCACTGTAACCTCGGGGTCAACTTAACTATAATGGTTCCATCCCAAGTCCCGGGAAATTACATTATAATGCAAGCACCTGCACTTTGAAACATTATATACAACGGGTACCCGGCATGCGTTACAAGGCTACTTTAACCTGGGGGTCAATTAAACTGTAATGGTTTCATCCCAAGTCCCGGGAAACTACATTATAATATTTGATATTTAACCGATTGATATTTGATTTAACACACACTCCTCCTCGCTTCATCCACGTTCACACGCAAATCGCATAGTGTTTTAACCCGTTAGTTGCTTTTGCAACGGGCCCAGCTAGTAGAGAGTATTATTGGTCTTATGTGAAATTGGTGACAAATATAATTTTGAACAGTGTGAAGCGTTTGATTTCTTAAATCGGAGAACAGTTTTTTTGGAACCAGTTCCTATTAGAGCCCGCTTGATTACGGAGGCAATTAAAATCTACAAACATTTTGAATCATACTGCAATACCAGCTCGTAGTGGAGTGGAGCTGGCGACTAACACTTGCACTAACAATTACACATCTTCCCTGATGATGGACACTGTAACGCTGTCCGAAACCTTGGCTAAAGAAGGAGGTAGCGCAAAATGACATAACACCCCAAAAATAAATAACGAAAATACTTTTGGTCGTGAAAATCTAAAAACGTTTCACGGTGAAACATGCTAAATATGAATATTTCCTAAAAATCTGCATTTAACAGGGTAATTTGTTTCTGCCAATAATTCCATATTTTATGACTATGACTTATTTGATCCTGATTTTTTCATCATCATGGCAGTTATCATGGAATACATCTTATTACGTACGTGTTTTCCATTTAGATTCAATTGATTTTCGAATCCCACGTCCACAGACAAATCGCTTATACTGTGATACTTATTTATAGAAATACATGAAAGTGATGGGAATTTCATTTATAAAACACCTTTTTACTTTCAATCAAACGAAATCATGATCGCTTTGAACGTGATTTTTTTCTTTAAATCCTCAACACGACTCGACTGTCTGAATAATTGACTAAAGCAGAAGAAAAATGACTAAAAATATTTATTAAAGTCTTGTACGAGTTTCAACACTTTTTCTGTTAAAGACTCACTAGATATGCTCCCTTCTCATGTTTTGAATTTTTTATTAAATTTCTAAGCTCGTGACAGTAATGACCAAAAATTTGACGTTGAAGAATAATTTTTAGATAGAAAAAGCTGTACATGCAATAATTCATGACGCAAGAACTCGCTAGAGAAAACAGAACGTCGCTGTGCAGATATTACATGAGTATTTTGTTAAATATTCATTGAAAATTCGGTCTATTTGTGTTAATAAACAAAGTCGGGTTAGTTACACCATTTGTGACTCAAAAACGGCTGGACCGATTTTTATGATCTTTGATTTGTTGGATTTGTCTTCGCCCCGAATAGCAGAATAGCTATTAAGACATCGGGAAAATTCACGAAAAAATACGTCATAAAGAAAATTCTTTTCCTCATACATTTTGTATGGAACGAATTCTGAAAGAGCTGCATTTGAAAGAGCTGCAGGAATATTTTGATTTAGTATTATATTGAGTGAATTCAAAAATTCAAAAACGACAAATGTCAATGCGCTGATTGTTTTGCTTTTGTTCTTGTCAACAGTCGAAAATGAGACAAACGGTGAACGTATGTCTGTACCCCTCCAAAGGAAAAATACAATAATTATGATAAATCTCCCTCACACGTACAAAGAAATGAAACGCAATACCCGTAAGTATGTGGAAAAGAAAGAAAATCAGAAAAATTATAAATCCGTACACGGCGCCATTTCAGATACTGACAAAAACAAAACACGGATAGTTGTGCATCGATAATTGCTTCATTGTGTAATTATTAACTTCATAAAAAAATAATTTTATTCAGCTAATAAGTTAACACAATAGAGACGGTACGAATATACGTAGATACGTAATACGTAGATCCTGAGACAGTACGGAGTTCTCCGGGTCAACTAGTTATGTATATTAATTAATATATTACCCATTTCTTGTTTTTCTTCGGTGGGTTGAAGATTAATCCTCAGAACGTGTGTATTGAAAACCCGTGCCATTCTGTCGAGCACCAAATACCTCCAGTCTCCCTTCTCGATCATTTCTTCCGTCAATTTTCCGAATGTCTCATTTCTGAATAATCAAGAAAGTGGTATTACAATAATGTCAAATAACAAAAGGTATCGAGTTCAAAAGAAAAGTAATTATTAAACATCATAAAATTTTTCTCCGGCATAAATTGAATTCATCTACACAGTCAAAGGCGTGATTAAAATTGCTTTTGCCTTTCGTTTTTTTTTTTAAATTTTCAGATAAGAGTAAAATTCACGGAAACATGAAAGAATCCTGCTTCGAAGGTATTGAATTTGTGGTGGTCACAGAATCAGACTTAAAAATAAAGAGTGGTGATAATGATGTGCCTTTGATTTGGGATTTTTTCATGAGTTTGAAGTCGATGCCATATTTAAAAAAAAATTTTTTGCTTGCTTTCGCAAAAATATTAATATACATATTTTATTTTTTATTTTAATACAATACAAGAATTCAGAGTCAATGATTCAGGGCTCTCCTAATTAAGAGTGGTGGAGAAAATATAGTGCGAAGAAATTTAATTTAAGAAATATCTGTTTGCGTCTTTAAAATTGTTTTTAAAATCGTGTTTAAATTTGTTTTAAAAATGATTTTAAATATTAAAATAAATTTAATTTGTAAGAAAAATCATTTAAATCATGATGTACCTATAATTACGTTTTATGGATGTTTCACTGTTTTTTTCTCGAAAAAAAAAACATAAAAAATGTGGTATTGAAGGTACTTTAATTTCATTTTTATGTTGACGTTTTTCATTTTTATTCATAAATTTGGCGGCGGCAAAAAAACACTGATAAAAATATCTTAAACAAAAATGATATCTGAATTGTGTTAAAAAATAAGTCCTTGATTGAAATACGAAAGCAAAACAGTGGAGAGTTTTTTTTTAAGAAATCTGAAAATACATTTTTAATTAATAAAATGGCAAACTCCCAAAATAAAACTGCTTCAGAGGTTATATCTGTACCCGGAAAGCATATGGATGCAAGTCCTAAAAGGTAAATGTTCAGGAGAGCCAATAAACTTCTGTATCTGTAACTTTGGTCTCTTCGAATATCCATGCTGATATATAAGAAGAAAAGTAATTATTATTAAATCAATTATTTTTGTTTTAAAAACGAGCAAATAAAATAAAATTTTATCTGTAAAGCCTTAAAAAAATATTGTTTTAAAAAAACGCTACAAAAAACATGAACTTGAGTCCTTCTGCTTCAAAATGAAATGGAATATTTTTTATGACATGTGGTGTCTTATGAAAGGATCAACTTTTGAAAACTATAAAAAGCGTTGAAATGTTAGAGGTAGAAGGACGCAAATAGATTTGAATATTAATTTTAGTTCAAATTAATAGATCGCTTTGAATTAACCACTTAATTATTTACAAAAACCGACATGTTTCGTCAGCAAAGCCGACTTCTTCAGGGTTTTGACAGAACTAATTTACAAAAATAGACATACATAGGTAATAGAGAAAAATAATAGACATAAACAATAATAAAATTTGAAAGAAAATAATGTGTAGGAAACGAGGTAAAAAATAAAATAATTAAAATAACGATTAATTTTAGTATTAATTCAAAATTCAACTAAATCATAAAGATGCAAGTCCATGTACATCCTTCTCCTTCTAAGATATTTGTTGCATCAAAGGTAGTTGCATCCGTGTACATTTTTGAAAATCCTATTTTTCTTTATGTATCTTTCTGCCACTGATAAACACGATAATTTACTTCAAGTCTGTATCAAAAACTCATTTCTACAAATTTTGGACTTGCATCCTTAGGCTTCTCGGGTACAGATATACATATCTACATAACATAGTGCAGTGATGGAATGGGGTAAGTACTTTTTGAAAGATTAGTCTGTAATATTTGAAAAGGTTTTATGTTTAAATTATACTAAACAAAAATACAACAGTTGTTTTGACTGATGGCTTATTAAAGGCCAAACAAAAGTAACTTCCGAGGGTAAAAGAGTGGGCGCTAGTGAAGTGTTAGTGAAGGGTTTGGGATTGTTTTGGCATTAGAGTAATGTGTTTCGAAAATAATTTAATAAGTGTTACGTGAGGGTAATTCTGAGAAGAGAAGAAAACTTGTGGTGTTGTTATATTAAATATACGAACGTGCTCTGAAACAAGTGTATTTAAACAAATTTGATGGCTGTGAAAAATATCATTATAAAAATATGAAACCTTATTTCATTTTTTGTTGCTTTCATAACGAATTATTTGTTTACTAAGACATACACAGTATATTATGAAATAAGTTATATAAGATATATTTAATTTACGCATTACATGGTTATAGTACCTATTACGTAGGTCCATAAAATATCAATACGTAATTTCATCTGAGATGTGAAAAAATTTAACTAAAGAATTTATGAGTAATAGTAATAAAAAGGAAGAAAGTTTGTAAGGACATAAAGAGAACTTTTTAAATCAGGTATTATAGGCTCAGAATTGTAATTGACTTTTAATAAAAGTTTAATGAAAAATTCAGTGTTAGTAGTTTTAACAAAATTAATATTTTGAACTCTTTCAGAGATAAAATTAACAATCTTCGAATCTGTTGTGAATTTCAACGTACACCTTTCTTTAACCAACGCATTGGTAAATCAGGCGATGTCTAGAGATTGTAGGTAGATTTGTTTGCAATATATTGTGTTAGATCATCCGCTCATGGATAAACTGAAATAAACTAAATCGCTATCCACAGGAAAGGAACTTCATTGGCAGTCCGCACACAGGCAACTTGTTAAAGACCCGTTATCAAAGGCGACGCGGTGACTAGCAGTGTTGGTCGCCGCGGCCGCCACGTTTAAGTTGCAATGTTGACAGGTTACCATGGTAGCGGCTCACGACCTGTCAAATTTTCGTTATGTCAGATCAGAAAATATCGATTTTGTTTAGGAGATTGATAAATTGAGTTGTGCCGTGAACTCAGTTGCCAACCAGTTTTCAGTTTCTCCATGAGCGAAGGCCCTTAAACTACGTTAAAAGCGTAGCAGTAGTTTTTTTTTACTTTTAAAAGTTAGGACGAAATGTGCATTTTTTTCAACAAAATATTTATCTTAAAGAAAAGTTCAAATTTAAGATACTTTTATGGTAAAATAGAATTGTTAGCTCAGCGTTTGATCAGAGTTGTTAGTGACCAATTGCTTTATTTACAACAAGAAATGTTTAGTAGTTTGTGTGTTTATAAAATATAATGCCCTAAATGGATTACAATGACTTAACAAAATCAACTCACTCATTTTGGCCGAAAGCTTTCCCTTGTTTGTTGATTTTCTCAAACCGAACTAGCTGGAACCCCTGCGCTAGAGGGATGACGTCTAAACTGAGGCCGCGGTCCAGAGCAGTTAGTGTTTTCTTCTTAGCACAGACTACCATATGAGAGAAGAAATCCTGATTGTAATTCTTGTAATCGTTTCCGACGAGCTGTGGAAAAAAAAATTTTTTCACGCTTGTATTATCCCATATAGTTAATATCATCAATATAATTATTTTTGTTCTTTGAAAAAACTGTATGAATTATATATTATCACTTGATGATAACACGATTTATTTTTGGGGTATTGTGCCTTGCTGAGCAACCTCCTTCTTTATCCAACGTTTCGGATAGCAGATTATGATGGAATCTGCAATGCTGTCCGAAATGTTGGCTTAAGAAAAAGGTAACGCAACACCGCATAATAACCCCCAAAATAAAACACGTTATTCGTAAAAATCTCAAATCATACTAGTAAAGACTTATTTGTAATGGCGGATGGAGCGTATTACAGTTTTTTTTTTTAGTTTTTAATTAAAACTTCGATAAAATTTAAAATTTCGTAAAAATTAATAGAATCAAATTAAAAACTAAACTATTGTTTCGACAGAGTAACATTTCTAAATTAAGTAATATTTTTATGTATTTTTTTAACTGAACAATTTAATAATAGTGGAAAAAAATTAAACCTGCGTTTTTTAAAATGAGCTGAAAAAAATTGATACGCAGATAATGTATTTCGATGACCTAGAACTTAAAGCTCGAAAGCTTTTGATGCCTCGAATAATCAGTTCCTACTGGTTTCCATGCGTTATAAGATTACGTTAGTCAAATTTTAAAGGCGATTTCACGTCACGTGTCATTCAAGTCACGTGGAGCGAGCTTAAAGTCTGACGACATCGCCAAAGTTCACACATTGACATGGATTATGCATTGTGAGATTTACCGTTTTTTTAGCAGTTTTCATTGATCTTCAAAAAGCTTTCGATACAATTGATCATAAAATACTGTACTTAAAACTAAAAAAAAATGGAATAACTGAAACAACTCTAAACCTACTTAGAAGTTATTTAACTGGAAGAGAACAAATTGTACAAATTGGTAAAAGAAAGAGCAAATCTCTTCCAATTAAATTCGGGGTCCCCCAGGGAAGCGTATTAGGACCTATACTATTTCTGATATATATAAATGACCTTATGAATCTTCCCATAAATGGAAACATAATGAGCTTTGCAGATGACACTGTTATTATATTCCACGAACAAGATTGGACAAGAACTTACAAGGAGGCGGAACATGGCCTGGCTGTACTTCAAAACTGGCTAAAAGTAAACTCGCTTACATTAAATGTAAATAAAACTAAATATCTCACTTTCTCCAAAAACAAAAGAGGACAACCAATGAATGTGCATACCCTCAAATTACATGAATGTCAAAATACTTTTCCACAATGTTCCTGCCCGTCTATATCCCAAACAAAAAGTATTAAATATCTTGGGATTGAAATTGATGAAAAACTACAGTGGAATTCACACATTGATCTTACCTCAAAAAAGCTAACAAAACTCATCTACTTCTTCAAAAAATTAAGAAACATATTGTCAATGAGGGATCTAAAGAGAGTATATTATGCTTTATGCCACTCTCGATTGAAATATGGAGTAATAGGATGGGGCTTAGCAGCATCTAATCACTTAAAACAACTTAAGATAACTCAGAATTGCATCATAAAGACCATTCTAAAGGTCTCCATAAGGACGTCAACAACAGAAATTTTTAAACAGTTTGATGTTCCAAGCATATAGAAAATCTATGCCAAAAACATTCTAGTATATCACCACAAAAACGACCTAGAGAAAGAAACATCACATGCTCATAAAACCAGAGCCAAACAAACAGACACACTTAATATACCAAAGTGTAACTCTTCATTTGGTCAAAGAAGTTCTGAATTTTTAGCAGTAAAGTTATATAACAAACTCCCACTTAGTATCAAACAAATTAAAACAAAAAACAGCTACATTAAGGACATTAAATGTTGGCTGAAGGAACTACCGGAAAATGACCTTACTAGTATACTTAAAACATCATAGAAGTTTCTGGAAAACCTTATCCAAACAAGTTAAACCATAGAACTCGCTGAAAAACTTATCCAAAGCATAGTCCCCCTCAGCACAGGATCTCTTAGTGAGGAGGACTTCGAATATATTTTCTATTTTATACATATATACATCTAACTAACATGTTTCATATAAAAATGTAAAAAATATTATATAGTTACTAAATAAATAAATAAACCTCTTGCACGGTAGTTTTATCCAATATAACTCCAACGGCAGCTAAGGTATGTAATTTCAACAGGACATTTGGGTTAACACAACATCTTTTTATAGGAGAATAATATATCATGTAATAATACTATACGGCATTATTCAATGTAAAACTTTTAAATGTTTATTTAAAATAAACTATTAAACTCTTTACTGCATAAATTTAAAAAGGTTCTGGTTTGCATAATAAACAGCATAAAATTTCAATGCAAAAATCAAATATAAGGTGATCCACCACGTCGAGTAACATTGGAAATCGGGCCGCTAGCAATAATCCTTATGTAAATGGCAATAAGTTTTAAATTCCCGCTTGACACCAGCCACCGTTTTATTTTATTTTGCGAAATCATGTGTAAATATTTATTTATTTTACGATAATTTTCTAAAAAACTTAATTTACCACATCGAACAATAAAACCATTACCGAAAAATGGTTTCATTAGCCGCTGGACACACCGACCCTCAGATACCTATTTCCTTCCCAAAACTTACTCTGCTTATTTTCCTTAAAAAGACCATCCTTTCCTTAAAAAGTATCTCCTCATTCCACATGGCCTCCTGTGCCAAAAGTGAAGCAAATGTGAAATAAGTTAATTTATTTTTATGTGGTTAGTATAAATACCCAGACTAAAGTCAAACCAGTACATAAATATTAGCAAATCATCTAAAACACACGTGTTTACCATTCAACATTTGTTTAGTTTAAGAACGTTATTTATTCTTATGGTGTTTATTTTGTAACACATCAAAGAACTTAACTTAACACAAATTTGAACAAGACTGAAGAAGTTATCTTGATATAGTAAAGTTTTAGTAGGACTACTTTGCCCTCCGAAGGCATTGTCAATTTGATATATGATCGGGTTACCAAAACAAAACAGGAAAGTCAAAGAAAACAGATATCACTTAGGTCAATTTTATCAGACGTTGTGTCACACGTTTAATAATATAATAAAAATGTGAAATTTGACACGTCTCTTATCTGTATGAAAGGAAATTAGTGGACGCCTTCTACCCGTCAAATATTTATTAGCAGCCAAAGTCTTGAAATTTTAACAAATTCATATATCTGTTCGAGACTTGTTTGCTCACACTAATAACTAATAACATCGAAACTGTTCTCTAAATTTTTATTTTTGCAATAACGAATATATTGTGTAAGCGAAAAATGAATATATTGTATTTTATGCCACAACTAATATAAGAAATAGGCGTAAATCTCGCTTGGCAAACTTTTTTTTTACAACAGCACCACACAGGAGGCTCTGAGGGATAAAAAATCCCTCAGGGCATTTTTTATCTATCATTGTGTGGAGGGTCTTTTTAGGTAAAGGAAGGAGATGATGTTTTCGGAAGGAAAAAAGTATGAGGGGTGGGTAGGAATTTTATGAATCCATCGTTCCCACTGCGGTTTAAGACGATGCACAGTGGTTTTACTAGTATGGGAGCGTCGGAAACAATTCAAAATTTCAAATTGCAAGGATCACTAAATTTGGTTTCCATATATTGACACCACATACCAGCGCATCTTTTCCCATACCACAAAATTCAACAAAACGTTTCGTCACTGCGAAACACGTCAGCAAAGATTGACTTCCCGTGCAGTCAGGACATTTGTGTGTAAATGCAACGTTTATTATATAACATTTAGGGACTGATAACTTTTTACACCGTTGCTCGCAATTTTTTTTTAACTTGGATTCAATACCTTCAGGTGTTTACTAAAGATGTTAAATTTATTTTTTTCATTTCCTAATGTGACAAATTTGGGATATTTTTTTTAAAAAACATCTCGTGAATTAAAAAAAAATTACGAAGATTTCTGGAATACTTAAGGTTAAAGTTGGATATTCAGAAATATTCAGTAAATGTGCTGATGTACTTTTGTAGCTGAACTATTTACGTATCATATTTTTTAAAAAAATCTTGCGCATTTTTGCGGTTCTACGGCCAAGGAATTATTACGTAATTTACTTACTGTAAAATTTGAGTGCTTCATAAACATTATTTTTGTCACAGGTTCGGTTTCAAAGGATTTGTTCTTAAGACAAAGGGAGTTATTTGGCATAATGATGAACTCAAAGTGTCAAAAGATGGAAAAAGATTATATTTTTGAAAAAAAAATGTATATAAACCTCACCAATTGCCTTAAAGAGAGGTTGGATAAATTCAGTAAAAAAATCACCGTCTTCAAATTTTGCATTAATACAAGATGGACTATTGCTCGTCGAGATGATGCTAGATTTGTGATGGAAAATAAAAAAAAATGACTTGAGACTCCGATTGATTTTATATTGTATGCAATTTATCCTGAAAACGGCACGCGATGATCGTAAACACAATTTGAATGTAGTTCAGACCAATCCAAACGCTTGAAAACCAAAGATCTTCGGAAAAGTGCATCTCTTTCTCATTTGGTGTTTGAGAAAGAGGTATATTTTTCGGTCAATCGGTAACATCAAAATTTTTTTTATTTTTTTATTTGATTCACCTGATTTATACATGTGTGTTACATATTTGACTAATGTGGGCCTCACTGGGTGCTTTACCCGTGCTGAGGACCTCATTTTACAGTTTGATATGATTTTTTTTTTTTTTTAATTTAAGATAATTTAAGATAATTTTATATAATTATTAGAAGACATTATTCTAGGCGCTCATCTATTAATAGACAAGTGTACAAGATATTTGATGATAATCGCTCTTCTTAATAACAGGTGTTCATTGGAACGCGAGAGGTGCGGATTATTCTAGTATTTTTAAATCTTCAAACCTACCTTTGCGATTAGTTCGCGGGAAGTCTGACAATATAAACGTAGTATGGCAGAATCCTTGCCCATCGTCCATCAGATATTGCCACCCGATTAAGATTGACGACCTCCGTAGCCCAGTGGCTAAGACTCTTGACTCACATTCGAACCCGGCATGCGCAAATAAATTTTATTTGATTAATTTGTGTTATTTCACAATTAATTCATTTAAAATAATATATAGTATATTTGCGGCATGTTCCAGAGTGGAAGATACTATTAGTATCGCCCTGGTGTAAGACCACCATTCAGAATTGAAACGTTGCTTGAAAATGGCTTTAGCCGTGTTCAGTGACCAGATCTGAATAGCCAGGTACTTCCCAACCTTCCTCTTCCCCACCTCCTTCCCCTCCCCACTACCTTCAGCCTCACAACATACCCCAATTGGGGATGCCATAGTCTCACTGGCTCCAGACGGGAGCAGTTGAGATTCTTGTGCGGTATTCACTGTAAAAAAAAAAAAAAAAAAATCAGAAGAGGCTCAGGAAGCTCGGAACAAAGATTTTTTTTAAAATATCGCGAGAACTATTCTAGAAAATGTTCTCGTGAAAAATTTTATGAAGGTCTTTTTAATTTAATGTTAGTTACATCTGATCCTATCATAACTAGTTACAGGCAACCCCCAAAGAAACCATTAAATCGTTTTCCTAAGGAAGTTTTCGATTTAATAATTCCTCCGGATATTCATTCTTCAAATATCTTTAGCACCGACGATGATGATGATTTTTCATCGTCTGCCTCAGAATGGTAAAAAGCAAAATTAAACATTACTCGGCCTTTATGTTCACATGGACATGGACATAAATAATATCAATTTTAAGAAAAAAAAATTAATTTTTATTTTTTTGTTAAAAAATATAATAAAATCCTTAAAAACTTACTAAAACCGATTATTATAATTTTTTTTAACCATACCGAAAAATAATATCACTTTTTTTCCCCCGTTAATCCTCCCTGTGAATTGTTTCCAACTTTTGGGGTATTTGAAACCACTGTGCGATGGGTCGAGATAATCTGGCTGGAGACATAAAAAGCCACCCTCAACCAATCTCTCCTGATCCGACTCGCCACGCAGGAAGTGGGCAAACGCATTTGTCGCCAAGACCTACACAAACCTCACCCCATGAACCCGGGAACCCCTGCTAAGTCACCAAACGTAGCGAACCACTTGGGTTGACCTATGGCAGGAGTGTTGGTTATGCAATAAATGGTTCCCGCGGCGGCGGTACCATAGCCGCCTGCCAAATTTGATGTATTATATTAAGATGAGATACGATGCGAAAACATAGGTTCCATTTTTAAGCCTTGACTTGAATTGACCTCCAACGCTCCTAACGCGCTTACACCGAGCATCCTGTAGCTACTGAATACGGTCTACGCGCACCACTTATCATGTTTCAATAGTGAACACCTTTCAACGAGATATTAACAAGCAATAGCGCCTCTAATTGTACAGTTCTTTTTTAGCAAATAGAGTCAAGAAACGGTCGATTTTAGCGCAAAGGTGCTGTTTTTATTTTTTTTAAATAATTTTATAATACTGTAAAAGTTGATCAAGGGAAAATGTCTTAGATAATCTTAACCTTAAAATTGATTTTTTAAATTTGTTTCTTGCGTGCGTTCGTTCATTTCTAAAGAAAAAATACATTTTTAGTGGTTTACGCTTATATTTTTTATAAAGTAATTAACAATTGTATTGTATTTCTATCCAAGCAAAATGACAGAAAAAATTTTGTTTTATTCAAAGTACTCTTTTTAGTATTCACATTGTAAATTGATTTATGGTAAGATTAATTGAATCTAGTAATTTTGCATTAAGCTCGCCTTACTTTATTTTTAGGTACGCTAATATATTCAAAAATGACCTAAATTGTTTCTCAACTCAAAGGTTGAAGTGTAATTCTATCAGATGACATCTACCTTTTATCTTCTATCCATACTTTACGTTAATACATTATGTATCGGGAGCCGGAAGGGGGAAGAGGTGGAGTACAGAGAAGGCTCAAATGTCGATAAGTCACGCTCCATCTGTGGGGTAAAATTGCGGTGAACTTTGAAGCACAAGGTTTAAAAATAATACTAAAGTTTCCTATCCGATAAAAGATATTTTTATAACGGAATGGGAGTCGTGGCAGAATGTCACAATTGATTTTTTTTTCAATTACTCACAACTTTTTAAAACACACGAAGCCCTGAAGAAAATAATTTCCCTCAGGGCGTATGTATTATTTGGGGAAGCTACTAAACTCATGAACGAGTCGTAGAAACGACCTGTTATCAAATGTCTACCGGGTACAAATATAGGGCGCACGTTTGGCGTGTTTCTTGACTATGCACCGGTGCCGAAGGGATAAATGATGCAAGTTCCTCCGAATATCTTCATTGAAATACCGCTAGAACAAAGATAGCACTCCCATCTGACGCCTGTGTCCTAAAAATAGCGAAATGTAGAGAATATTGCCTAAAGATCAAGAAATCCATCAAATAGACCGCCTGTTTCTGCAGCGTCAAGGATCTTTTTTGTGCAATTAACTCCGGATCAAGAAGTGGCTGCCTAATTCAACGGTGGGCGAACTTGCAATTTGTACTCGTGTATTATTAAAATAAAATAATAAAATAAATATTAAGGCAAAGATGGCTGAAATGCTGGATACTTTTGGAAGAAAAGTGTTGAGACGAATATGTGGAACGTGAGGGGGAACAGTGCCTCATCCGGCACAACAAAAAACTGTATGATATATATCAGGCCCCTAACATCTCAGCCCATACGAGACTCCTCAGGTTGAGATGGGCTTGGCATATATATTTTTTTTTACATGAGCTCCACACAGGAGGCCCTGAGGAAAATAATTTCCCTCAGGGCCTATGTCATCTTTGAGGATGCTGTGGGGAGGGTTTTTTTTAAGGAAAGGAAGGAGAGGAGAGTTCTGGGAAAGAAAAGGGTTTAAGGGGTGGGTAGGAATCTGGGGTTCAGTATGTCCTGGTCATCCGCCTCCAAGACCTAGACAAACCTCACCCCATGAACCCGGGCACCCCTGCTAAATCACCAAACGTAGCGAACCACTTGGGGTGACCTATGGCAGAGGTGTTGGTTATCCAATAAAGGTTCCCGGGGCGGCGGTACCCATTCCCGCCTCCCAAATATACAGAGAATACCGGACACATGCTTCCCAAAAAGAATTATGACTGGACGTGGACACCCAGGTGGAAGGAGAAAAGTGGGAAGACACAGACTGAGGTGGGAAGACGAGGTAAGATGGCAGCACAGCTTCTCCGGGTACCAAACTGGAAGTCAGCCGCTGACGACAGGAGGAGTTGGAGGCGAATGTTGCTGCAGGTCAAAGGTCGATATGGGCTGTAGCGCCATCGAAGAAGAAGGACTTACTATTAAAATATGCACGGGCCCTAGATAGTACGCCCAGCTTCGGAGACGCTAACTTGACTCTGGCTTCAATGGATCCCCCGATAATATTGGCGGAGAAGGGAAAAGAAATAGAGGGCGATGATTAGTTAGCAATCAGACAAGTAAAGACTTGTTGATTGATCCAATGCCTACTATAAATATAAACAATACTCGTATGTTAAAAGCAGCAATGTTTTACAATTAGGTCTGTTGAAAAGAGTGCAGTAAAGTCATTTTTACATACTGAATCAAGGTTCGTAGAAAATGTATTGTGTAATATATTTTCCACGAACCTTGGTAAAAACTCTTGTTAAATAAATTTTCCACGAACCTTGATACTGAAAATTTGAGAAAAATTGTAAATTATCTGGTTCTATCAAATTTATGGGAAACCTCAAATTTATAGACAAAACTGTTCAAATTTTATTGCGCTAAATAGCTCACAACTAAATAGTTTCTGCTTTATCGGCACACAAATTTCTGCTAAGATTTGAACAATTTCTTTAGATTTACATATTTGGCAACTAGCAATGTATAAAGTATAAATATTTATTGTGCTTGTGCAACGAACGTGCGTAGATATGTTTAAAAATTGTGTCACAGTTCAATGAACCAACACACTTCTAAGAAATATTTTTTGTAACAATATTTATTATTACAGTTTGATTAATAAGTGAGCCGTGTGCAGTTTTTTGAGGATTGCAAATAATATTTTTTTTATAGGTTTTTGTGTGTATTATACGTCTTTAAAGTTTAACTCAACAGAGGATTTTATGAGAAGTAGGTATTTGACTTACTTTAACCAGTGATTTCTGATATTATTTGGAGTAACTTAACTTAAATCATTAAAAAACGGAAAGTATTGAACAGTTGGGTCGGGATGTGGTTTTGGGCGGTTTGGAAATGAAGAAAAAAAATTAAAAAATTTGTCACCGGAGACCAAAATTTCTCACGAAAAAGGAGTCACTATTGTACAACCCTCAACATCCTGTCATATCATATTATTCGTCATCCTGTCAATCAATTATTTAAAATTCGTAATTAAAAACATCATCTCTGAACTTCTTAATAACGTGCTTAAATAAAATAAATAGGTACGTTTATGGGCCAACAATAATATTATACCGAAGGTTGCTGGGTAAAGTTGTTTCCTTGAAAAATCAGGTACTTAACAAAATAATTTTTAAGGTTTTTTGCAGCTTTTTCTGAAAATATTCTGATAAATTGATATTTAAAAACTAAAGCCGTGTATTCTTAAATTGGAAAACCCAAATTTACAGGATGATTTATGATAAAACTCCGAAGGAAAACGTACAACTTCGCTCATGTAAAGTAACCAACTTGCAGATAAACTGCCTTAAACAACGTCGAAATAATAAAATATTTTTAGAATCTTAAAAGTTCTTAGAAAAAAACATTGCATAACAATAATTAATAAAAGAACTCCTTAGCCATTGTTCATATGTAGGAACCGAGTAAGCATTCATATATATTTAGTAGAAAAGCACGTAAAATTAAAACGTTAAACACTAACATAACAAGATGACGCTAACTACCACCAAAAATTCGCGCTGTTTGGTTTTGAAATGAGAATATGCATAGTTTCTACCGCGATGTCATTTATCCAGTACCTACCTCTCCCTAACCATCACCTCGCATCTAAATTCCAGTGTACTTGTTTTTGAAAACTGAAGAAGAATAGAGAACTCCAGTCCAATTTTTTTTTAATTAATTAAAAATTTAAAATTACCTTCTAACTTAAATAACTGCTTTTTTATTTCTATTTTTAGAGTTAGTTTTAATAGTTAAAATAATTGTCAAAGTTTTATTTTTTCAAGATCCCCTGAAAACCACCGTATGTATGGTGAATTGTGTGACGTCATCACTCCTGAAAAATTACTATAGAATCGGACAATCAGCTGATCAACTAACGCCATTTTGAATTCCGTTGTTCGAAGTATTCTCCCTAGAAGAAGCATTACTATTTTTTTTTTGTGCAGTAGTTTTTTAATATTTTCAATAATAGAGATAACCTGATTTTATTTATTTATTACATAAGATACATTTATACAGCAAAATAACATAATAATAATATTTCAAAATAACTGTAAATATTAAAATGTGTACAAGTGTTATTATGTCTTGTTTGTCTATATTAGTTCCTAGCTAGGCAGATTGCCCGTTCTAAGGAACCAAATGCTGGTGAAAAATGCCAAAAATGTATTCTGTACAACAACAAAAAAAAACAAGGTGTTTTTTTTTGTAGATTAAATATATACTAAGTTTTTACTGAATGTGCCATTAAGTTAACCATGTAAAATTTTAAGTTTTAAGTTACATTATTTAATAATTTTTCAGACTCAACCCTCCCTAATCCAATAAACCATTTATTTATTATTGAACCGATGCATGTCATTTTGCATGTTTTAATATTTAATTCTGGGGGGATTTTATTGTATAATTTTGGTCCCAGATATGTATATGTATTTTGGAACTTCGACGTATTGCTCCCTGGGACCACAACTGGGACCACAAGATCCTTTCTGGTGTGACTTCTTGTGGTGTATTTATAATCAATTTTTTTGAGTTTTCCTAGATTTTTGTGTACGTGGATAATAACCTTTTTTATGTAGTTTTGATGAACATCAAGTACATTAAATTTTTTGTAGAGTTGATCGCTAAAAAACCTATAGGGTTTACGCATAATGACTCTAATTATGGATTTCTGGGCCTTCACTAGTGGATCTAGAATTGTTCTACCTGACGCTCCCCAACCAATACAACCATACGTTAAGATGGGGTTGCATAATCCGAAATATATTTTTCTTAGGTCTTGCTGTTTGATTATATTTCGTAATACAAAGAATATTTGGATCAATTTTCTCACCCTTATTGTGAGGTTATCTACGTGGTATTTCCACTTAAGGTCATTGTCTATAATAAGGCCTAGATATTTGATGTTTTTCACACTTTCCAAAACTTCACAATTGCAGATAGAATCAATATTATCGGAATTACAGTTATGCTTATGTGTTTTTATTGTGTGTGATGTACTAGGTTGTCCTTTTATAGTTGAGCTGAATCTTATGTATTTAGTTTTTGCTATATTTAGTGTAAGTAGATTTTTGTCAATCCATTGTTTTATCGCTTTGATTCCACTTTCAGCATGTTTATGTGTTTGAGTCCAGTCGTCTCCTTCAAATATAGCTACCGTATCGTCAGCGAATGTAATAATTTTCCGCCTACTTTTAGCTCGCATACTTCATTTATGTAGATTATAAATAGAAGAGGTCCTAAAGTGCTTCCCTGCGGTACCCCAAAGTTAGTCCCTAGTGATTTACTCACTGTTTTTCCCATTTTGAGTTGCTGGCTTCTACCCGTTAAGTAACTCTTTAACCATTCATAGAGCATACCTACAATGCCAATATTTTTTAATCTTTTGAGGAGTAATTTATGAGAAATTGTATCAAAAGCCTTGGCTAAGTCTAAGAAAAGTGCAATGTTTTTCTTTCCGCGATCTATATTTCCAGAAATATGTTCTGTAAGTTGCGCTATCGCGTCGTCCATTCCCCTTCCCGGCCGAAAGCCGAACTGATTTTTTCTTAAAAGTTTTCGGCTCTCTACATAGTTACTCAATCTGTTTTTAAAAAAATTTTCTATAATTTTTGAGATAGCACTTAACAGGGATATTGGCCTATAATTGCCCACTTGGTTTTTGGGTCCATTTTTGTAGATTGGTACTACTAAAGATTTTTTAAGATGGTCGGGGAAACCCCCTGAAGTAAAACTTTTATTAAAAATGTTCGATAAAGGTGATGCAATATTGTGTTTAATAATTTTTAGTATATGAGTGTTAAGACCGTCAGGACCTTTCGAATGTGTATTGTTAAGATTTTCATTAATTTTTAAAACCTCTGCATTTGTCGTAGGTGAGAATTGAAATGAAAAAGAATTGTGTTTTGTTTCTATTGCAGATGCCAGTGAGTCTTCAGTTTCCTTGGTGACACTTAGGATATTTTCCGCAAGGTTAGACCCAACCTTTGTAAAGTATTGGTTAGTGTGGCAAGCAATTATGTCCGAATCAGTGGTGGCAGTGTTTCCAATTAGGAGTTCGTTAATATTAGGGTCAATTTTATGTTTAGTATTGGTAATTTGTTTAACGATGTTCCACATGTTTTTACTAGATGGATCTTGGTCGAGTTGATGCTTAATCGTTCTTTTGCCTTACGCATAACATCTTTACAAATGTTACGATACCTACGGTAATTCTCTTGTTTACAAGTGTTTTGTGGGTCTTTGGTCGCCACTTTGTGTAAATGATTTCTTTTGTGTATAGCTTTTACAATACCACTGCTAATCCAAGGAGTAAGTTGTATTTGTTTATGTGAAATGAGTTTATCTTTTATATTTTGTGTTATATGCATGTTGATTTTGTTAATAAATAAGTTGAGTGCGTTGTTAACGTCAGTCACTCCACATACATCTGTCCATGTTTCATTATTTAGATCCCTAATTAATCCCTCATAGCAGATGGTTGATGTAAACTGATAAGAGATACCTTTATTTTTTAAACATTATTTAGGCCTAAATAATGTTTCAATAAACACAACAACTAAATCTCTATGAACAGTGTGTAAATAAACACATAAATTAATACGATGGCTTGTGTCATATCATACATTCCCATACAATGACTTTACGGTGACGTCACGACACGTCGAACAGTGACGTCATCACTAAAATTTCAATAATGCCTTGATGGCGTATTTTTACAAACCGATTAAAAATGGACTTTTTAATAATTTAAAAAAAAACTCTGCGTTTAATATTATTAAATAAAACTTATATATTCAGAATCAGCGTTTATTGGTCTTTATGAACATATTTTTTAAAACCAAAATATTTTTCACTGGAGTTCCTTATTGGGACTACCTAGGAAGCAAGGTGTTTTTCATGTACATATTCTCATTTTTAAACTAAAAAGAAGGTATTTCACCGTCTTAATAATAGCGTTTTGTACTTATTCGTTTTGTTTTGATGATAATTACTTCGAGGTATCGCGGTGGAACTACATAACTATATTGAAATTGTGTTGTGTGCTCCTTCTTAGAGGTACAGTGGTAAGTGATTGGTTATCCTTTTTTCTTTCATACCTTGTTTTTCCCACCCAATTCATTATCACCCGATTCCAGCAAACACTATTTCGTCTCGTTTCTTTTTAATATTTATGGTTCATTTCTAAGTGCATCTGAAGCTGTAATTTGTTAGCGATTTGGGATGCAACGCATGTTCAGTTTGACCTGGCTGATTTTGAAAATCAGACCAGATTTCAGGAAAATGAAAAAGCTACGTATCTCTTTACAAAGTGTGCTCATTTCACCAATAAAATAAATCAAATTTTTTGATGCCTCTTTCTTTGAACACCATCAGGCTAAAAATAACCGCACGTTCTGCAGCTAGCGGAAACTCAATATCCCAACACAAAATACAGATCATACATATTTTTCACGAACGTGATCTATTCGTGAACATACTTTGAAATTCTATGAACATCACATCAGAATCACGAAGCGTGTATTAAGATTGAATCTTGATGAGAAATGTAGCTTTGTATTGTTAATACACTTTGCATTAAATAGTTATGTACTATGCATGTAAGATATAATATTCTTGCTCTGAACCAAGTTGTTACACCTCAGTAGCTCATTAATATAAGTTCCTGGATTACCTTATTATTAATACTGAGATAAGCAGACTTCATATTGGTTATGAAGGAATATTATACGAGAATATTCAAAGCTTTATTTATTTAGAAGGAAACGAATAGTGATAATAAATACGAAAAAATTAGCTAAAGATTTCAAACATTATTAATAATTTTAGGAGTCAGCGCTTGGTGAAGTTAGTAAGTAATGCTAATAAGTATCGTTATAAGTAATGTGAAATATTCCTTCATTTAGCGTGATCACTTAAGTACTTTAAACGAATGTTTATTTTTTTAATATCATCGAATTAGTGCGCCAATCCGCAATGTGTTCAGTGGTCAGAGTAGTGCCTCGGCAAGATGTCCTGGGTTCAAATCCCAGAAGCGACCGAATCTTTTTCCTGTCTTTTCTGTATCATATATTTCGTTTAAGAGTGATTAATATTGTCTTCAATGATTAACTATTAATATTTATCCTTACGTTCTTGGAGCAATCTTTCCATAGCATCCTCGCAGTATCGGCTCCGTCCAGCCACAGATCCGCCATGAAGGTGTTCACGTGGTCCATGGCCGGAGTCAGTTGAGGATCTCGCGGCTCGTTGTCGTTCATCTCGGCAGAAATTGTACCGTAGCTTCCAAAAACCAACAGTGGGGTAACAAGACTTATGATGTGCATCTTTGTTTTAGTTATGCAATTTTATGTTTCGGGCGGTTACAGAAGTGGCCTGGAAAAAATATAATTATAAGTGTGCAAACAATTTTAAAATAATTTTATATTGGCATAACCAAAAAATGTGAAATAATGAATGTATAAATAAATGAATGAATGAATAAACGAACGAATGAATGAATAAATAAATGAATGAATGGATTAACGAACGAATGAATGAATAAATAAATGAGTGGATGGATTAACGAACGAATGAATGAATAAATGAATGAATCAATGAATGATTTATTCTATGAATCAATGAATGATTTAATGAATTAATGAAATAATGAATGTATGAATGAATGAATGAATTAATTAATGAAGGAAGGAATGAATGAATGAATGAATTAATGAACGAATGACTGAATAAATGAATGAATGAATCAATGAATGAATGAATGAATGAATAAATGAATGAATGAATGAATGAATGAATGAATGAATGAATGAATGAATGAATGAATGAATGAATGAATGAATGAATGAATGAATGAATGAATGAATGAATGAATGAATGAATGAATGAATGAATGAATGAATGAATGAATGAATGAATGAATGAATGAATGAATGAATGAATGAATGAATGAATTAATGAATGAATGAATGAATGAATGAATGAATGAATGAATGAATGAATGAATGAATGAATGAATGAATGAATGAATGAATGAATGAATGAATGAATGAATGAATGAATGAATGAATGAATGAATGAATGAATGAATTTATTAATAAATGAATGAGTGAATGAATTAATTAATTAATTAATTAATGAAAGAATGAATGAATCAATGAATGAATGAGAGAATTAATGAATTAATGAAGCCGCGGGTAAAAGCTAGTGGTGTATTAAAAAAATCATCACAATTCAAATTTAATTAAGTGAAACTATTGATTTTGAATTTTATTATTTGAAATAACAAAACCACGCTTTATATTCACCTTAGAACAAAAGCTTTTCCTTGTTGGCAGGTGAACGCCGTAATTTTCATAATAATAAAAATACAGTTGAGGTGATATTTCACACATCGAAAATAAAAATAAAAACAGGAAAATAAAACTTTGACCCTGTTTTTATATTTGTGACTTTATATGGTTGTGAAATTTTCTTGTTTTAAATTGATTTTTTGTGGTAGGTACTACACCTTGGCCAAGGCAGGCGACAACCATTGTAAAAATATCACATTTTCAATCTACGATTTCTCTTAAAGTTTTGATACACAGTTGAGAGAGAAAATACCCTTATTTTACATCTAAGGATAATCAATATATAGTAATTAATAAAAAAATTGCAATAGGTGGCACGCAAGCCGTTTGAAAACTGAATGTACCGGGAATGAATGTATATAATGCGGGAGGGGGGAGGGAAACTCAGGTAGGGGGTTCGCGGGAGGGGGTATGGGAACCCGTGAGGGGGGAGGAGAACCTGGGAAGGGGAGGGGAACTCGGGAGAGGGGTTCGCGGGAGGGGGGAAGGGGTGGAGTGGGAAGAAGAAAGGTGGAGGAGGTGGAGTGGGAATGCGGGAGGGGAAGGAGATGCGGGAGAGGAAGGGGAGGCGGAACGGAACGGGACGAATGGAAAAGGCAGGGAGAATCAATTTATTTATTAAATGGCATAGCAACGCATGCCGGGTACCAGCCAGAATATTATAATGGAATTCCACCATGAATTATCAGTCTGAATTATCATAACTGAAATATTAATTTTCTGTACGTGAAATATTTATTTTTTTAAACTTGTTCCCTGATACCTACTACAATATTCGACAATATTTATATTTTAACATTATGTTTCCAAATAATGAATTAAAAACAATTTTCTCTGAATCAGCCAGATCAATCATATCATAATAATTCCAAAAATATTAATATACAGAATTTTTATAAATCAAATTCAATATGGTTCATTTTCGTAGTGAGATTAATGGGCTTAATCTATGTTCAAAGCTTTCAAAGGACTAAACATTTTTCTCAGTTCACTTGAAAACCGAGTTTACAAAGGTTTCGAAAATGAGATTCATATTTATACCCAAACATTATTTCCATTGATAAAAGATTCATATAAACGAGTGGGTTTCAGAAATATTCGAAAAATAAAACCATGTTTAAAAATCTATTCAAATTAGAGGAGCAAGTACCCACTTATATGAGCAGTAATAGTGTTTGTCTATAAAATATAATATGCCTAATATGATTTTTTTTCGTAAAAATATGATCTCTCTTTTGTTAAAAATAGAAAACGTTTTTGTTGTAGTACTAAGGTTTCAAATCGTTTCCGTTTGATTTCACTTTGAAACAATTTTTGTAGAAATGAAAAACTGTTTACGATTGAATTTATCTACTCGTTGTTTGATTAAGACTCGGTTTTTTAGCTGGCAAAGGAAAAAACGTGTTTTAGATGTTTCTCGTACTCAGATAGAGGTTTATTCATTTTTTATATGTGTGAATTTGTATGTATATGTAAATGTATGTGGGTGTATGTATGTATGTGCATTTACATGGGTGCATGTACATGTGTTCATATACATGTGTGCTTATACATATGTTTGTGTGTGCATGTATTTACACATGTATGCATGCACGCAAACATAGAAAAAAGAATTCTGTGTATGATGTATATTTTTTTTAAAGAAAGACAAACATTCCCGGGTTACGAATAACCCAACAATGTTTGAAAATCTCCTACTACCACCACAGAAAGCCGAAAATGTTGATTGTGTTGTGATGGAGGACTTAGCCAGCCGAGGAATCGAACACGCGACGCTCGGGTGGGACCCAAGCGCTATGCCCATTCGACCACTGACCGGTCAAACGGTCATTTTTTTTTTTTTTACATGAGCTCCACACAGAAGGCCCTGAGAAACATAATTTTCCTCGGGGCCTACGTCATCTTTATGCTCAACTATGATGCTGTGTGGGGGGTTTTTTTAAGGAAAGGAAGGAGAGGAGAGTTCTAGGAAGGAAAAGGGTTTAAGGGGTGGGTAGGAAGTTAAGCCTTCGGAGGCCCTGAGAAAAAAAATCCTTCAGTGCCGTTGTCATTTTGGAAGCTGGGTGCATAATACAACAAATTATAAAATACTAATATTATTGGGAGAATCTATTCATCCGTTCATCATTGTAACCCTGACATATTAATTTAGTAATAATATTGTGAAATAAATAAAATAAATTGTGAAATACTAAATTAATTCCTCTATTAATATATCGGAGGGCACCAATGAATACACACTTCCTATTTTTAGTTCAACCAAACCTCCGTGATACATCTCAAGCAGATAGTCGAGGACAACAAGTCTGAGCATTGAATAACCCGATTTTCGATCCCTGAATTTAATAAGTACATCATAAATCACAGTAATGAAAAAAGGAAATGTTCTTTTCACCTGTCATCCATTCAACGTAATGTGCGAGAGGGGGATGAAAGTAGGCGTGTCCACCCCACTGTAGGGTAAATAAATAAAGCTATCAGTGTCAACACCAACAGTGGTGTAGTGAATAATACATTTTTCGTTCCCACAGCTTACTCCCACATAAGCAGTTAGAAAATTTATATTTATATGAGCGTTATTTTGGTAGATTTTCATAACTTATAAAATTTGAGAAATATATTTTGCGAATACGTTTTCCAATAATTCTGTTTTGATGATTCAAAAGCTCTAACGAAATGAGATCTCTCAGCCTTGTCCTTGTTATGTTTATCAAATATTGTAATATACCTATATATTTATCACCCCCCCCCCTCCATACACACAAGCCCTGCTTATTTATGGGGGTAAATCAAATACATATATTATGTAATTAATTATTGTATAAAATTTATTGCAATTCATGTATCTTTTTGTGAATAATAAAAAAAAATCACTTTGCTTCGGTAAAATTCCAGGTTATTCAATATTTCCTTTGAAAATTCATTAAAAATTGATGATTTTTTTATAGGGCACGTTAGGTTAGGTTGTGGATTATTTTTCAATATTTTCTTTCCAAAAGGGGGTTGAAGTTGCATGATTCTGAGTTGTCATGGAACCGTACCTAGGAGACTCCTTGGCAAATTCAACTCATGTTTAACTTTTAAAATCATTATCTTCCCACTTTTAAATGCACAATTATTATAAAATGCTTTTTTTGCATGTTTTCCAATTTTCCTATTTCTGTCCTTTATTTATTTTTTTTTAACATTAACTCCACATAAGGGGACTTGAGGAAAATATTTGAGGATGCTGTGAGGAAGGTATATTTTTGGAAAGGAGGGAGTAAACCTAGTAGGAGGGAAGAAACACACATGCCGGCAAATCGTTCCATAGCCGAACTGTTGAACTCAAGAACAAGTCGTAAAAACGACCCGTTCTCAAGTGGAAAATGTCAACTGTGTATAAATGTTTTCCGTATTATGTTATAATCTTATTTGTAACTATCATTTTTTCCCGAAATTATCCGCATTAACTCTAACATCCAACTTTAGAGCTTAAGACGTGTGTTTTAGGGATTATTTCTATCATTATCCTGATTCTTACCCACACCTGGTCCCTGAAGTCACAAGATCAGAGCCTTTTTAGTCTTCAAAGTGAAAGCAGTATTCCATGATCACTATTTTACTTCTTTGATAAATTAGGAGTTCCTTGAAAATTTTCAAAATCACTACTGTATTAATCGGTGCAAAGTGGAAAGTGGAAATTATAAAAGAATCCTTTTGTTCTACCTTCCAGACAATTTTTAATAACGTGAACAGTTCAAATTAGTATGAATTCATCAAAACATTATCTTTGTGTATCTTTGTAACACCCTTCAAACTTAGAAATCAACTTGAAGACGTAATAATTGTCAGCATTTTCATACATCGTGATTCTTACAAAATCTTCATACCCCTTTATTGTTTGGCGTAGGTACAAAGTATCTGACAGAATATCTAAAGTTATTTTTAATTGGGTACATATTCTATCAAATCCAATTAAAAATAGTTGCTCAATGGTTAAAGCAGAATGAAATTCTATATTGTTTCAACTCTCAAATAACATTCAATATCACGTCAATTAAAAACTTCTCAAATTTACGCTTCTCTCTCTCAGACAACATTGCGAAAGGTTATTCAATATTCATAAAAGCAAGTATTTTTTATTAAAAATTGTTTCAGAACTTGTTACAAAACTTGTTTTTCGAGAGTTTATATGGCGGACGTTTCAGAAGCCGAAACGAAAAAAGTTAAATCATTAATAAAAGTTGAAGCACCTGCATTATGTTCATATGAAACATTTTTAAGGTTTCATACAATATTACGAACAGCCGGGAGTTTTCCAGTGAAAATGTGTATCATGAAGTCAATTATGAGAGAAAAGTACACACGACTTCACTTTGCGACTTCGTTACGATATTATGTGAGTGGGTTGCCTTGTGCAAAGTGTTCGAGTGTGTTTGCTATGACTTAACAATATTTCGAGTTTCTTTGTCACAAGAAGTTCACGTTTAATCAGTGTACATTTTAAAATAATATTAGAATCACCTTAAACAATTTCAAATGGAAGATTTGTATGTAGGGTAAAAATAACAAATTAAAACCAATCTTATATCGGTCGAAATTTTTCTTTATTTTGGTGAATCTGAAGGAAATCAAAAAGCTCTTAGGGTTAAGTACGCGCCTGGATAACGGTTTTCCCTATTGAAACTATGGATTTTTTTAAAAACATTTCCAGTGTTTTTCCGGAACCTTTTCCACGAATGGATTGATAAAAAAATTTGCCGAAGCTTTCAGTTTACTAGAGGGAATACTTTTTTCTCGACAGATCATCTAATCATCGCGATGATATATAATGATGATAAAACTGGTCTCTTGATAGTCCAATTTTTGTAAAACATCGCATAAATGGTGTTATAAGTGCATTTTTATTCCTAATTATATAATATGTACGAGAATACTGTGCTTTGTACCACGAACATGTGTTTAAATGGTTCCGTTTAAAGTGCTCAACGGTTTAAAAAGATCAATGGAACGAAAATTAATTAACTATGAACCTATGGATTTTTGACGTCGTATGTAGACCCTTTCTAAGGCTGTAATAAGGATTTAAATGTGTTAAGTGTGAATGTTAAAATAGATTGGACGAAGCATAACGATTAATGTAGAATTTTCAGAGACCGATACTATCAAAAATTATAATTATTTAGTACGTAAACACATAATTGTTTTGTACCTAGTACGTAAGTTTGACTATAGTGGTGGTTATGTGAACAGTAGACGTAAAAAATCGTTTTTAATTTTCTCCTGTTTTAAATGTAAACCAAAATTTCCTCTGAAATCATACGACCGGTCTGTAGCTGACTTGGCGTCGCGTTTGGATCCCACCCAGGCGTCGCGTGTTCTATTCCTCGGCGGGCTAATTTCTCTATCACAACACAAGCAACATTTTACTGTGGGAGTAGTGGTAGGTTTTCAAATATTGTCAAGTTAATTATATAATTTGTCCAATGGAATGTCACTATCTCAATGACAATTCTTTTTCATACTTTCTTCAAGCAGGTAGGTCCCATAATATTTAAAAATGCGAATAACGCATTTTAGTCGCATTTTTCGATATTATAACCAAAATAACGCCGATGATTTCACATTTAAAAAAAAAATCTTTACTGAACCATTAAAACGGCCACCATCTTAAAACGAAAAAAACAAACAAGTTTACAAATAGACAAAATGTAAAACGGTTTCGTTAAAACTGGACTAAAGTATTTACGATACTAAGCTTAATCAATTATTTGTGGAATGAACTACTGTGATCAACTATTTGTGGAATGAACTACTGTGATCAACTATTCTAATCAAGAAAAATATTTTATAAATAATTTTAATAAAAGAAAACTTTACCAAATAATTCAGCTAGCAAACATCTCTACGTAATCCACACACTGTTGACAACTAAAAACTTTACCGATTTACCTGCTTTTATATACCGGTTTCTTTATTTAAACCATCCATGCGACAAATGTGATACTGACCCTGTGGTCTAGAAATACACATATCATTACATATCATATAATCAATTTGAACTAGGGCCGAGCAAGAGTAGAACCTGTGCTCGTGATGCGTGTAGGACAATAATTATTGTAACCAATAGAGGGTCAATAATTGAAACTACTAGTGAAGCATTCCTTTGTCATGCTCTATGTCATTTTAATTATGCCCCGTATAGAAAAATGGTTTTCTCCAAGAATCGAACAATCAAAGATAGATTTACTTTAATCGTGCATTTTCTATTTTCCCAAAAACGTCATTTTTTCATTTTACTGATTAAAAGAGTGTTTATGTTCATAGCATTATATAGTAAACTATGATACTATACAGATATGATAATATAGATGACGACCGGCGTGATCTAGGGGCAATGCTCTTGACTCGCAATCCGAAAGTCGCAAGATCGAATCTCGGCTTGGGCAAATAAATTATATTTGATTAATTTGTGTTATTTCACAATTAATGCATTAAAAATAATGTACGGTTTATTTGTGGCAGATTACAGAGTGCAAGATACTCTCAGTATCGCCCTGGTGTAAGACCACCATTCATAATTGAAACGTTGCTTGAAATGGCTTTAGCCGTGTTTGGTGACCAGATCTGAATAGCCAGGTATTTCCTCACCTCCCTCTTCCGCATCTCGTTCCCCTACCAACTACCTTCAGCCTAACAAATACCCCAATTGGGGATGCCATAGTCTCACTGGCTCCAGACGGGGGCAGTTGAGACACATGTGAGGTATTCATATAAAAAAACTAAAAAAGATAGAACACAAGGCGTTTGTTTTTTAATAATGCAAATATAAAAAAAAATACAATTTTCTCGGTACTACCAAGGGTCCTAACTAGTGTCCGACCGAAACTAGTTTTTACGGCTGAAACCGAAACCGAAACTGAGTTTCGGCCTCGGTCTCAGGTTCGGCCGAAACCGAAACCGAAACCGAAACTTCCATATAAGGTCATTTTTCATGGAAAAAAATCGTCAATCTTAATCAATCAGCCTTTATTTTAAAATCATATACCTATTAAACATTCAGTCTAATATTTGAACTAAAAATAAACATAACATCATTGTCACTCCTTATTTCAAATAAATTATGCTTTTTGAAATCGTAATCGTACATCGCTTCGTAAATAATGTTAAAAACAATAGTAGGTATTACCTATTTGAACATTATTAACAAACTAGCTGATACGACGAACTTCGTACCGCCTCAGAATCAATAACTGTTGAATTAAATTAAATTTTTTATTAAGTTAAAAATTAAACAATGAAGCAATTATCGATGCCCAACTGTCCGTGTTTTGTTTTTGTCAGTATCAGAGATGGCGTTGTGTACGGATTTATATGTCATCATTATTTGTCATGTTCAATTGTCTTGTTTCTTTTCTCTTTTTTTCTTTTCCATTAACTTATAATCATCCATATCTGTATAACCTTGTTCCCTTTTTCTTTAATTGTTTTCCATTGATGTTTATTCTACTCAACCTGTCTTTTATTTTTCTTCTATATTGTATGTGAATCTTATATTTTTAATATCCAAATTCCTATCTAAAATTTTAACTATTTCCTCCCACCCATGATTTGTATGTTCCTCCTGTCCTAAAATGAGTTCTGTAACTCATCGGGATTGCTCTAGCAAGAAATAAAAACAATAAAAAATAAAAATTGATTTTCTTACTTTTCACCTAGGTACTTACGGGAAATTTATTGGATAGCCGACACCTCTGCCATAGGTCACCCCAAGTGGTTCGCTACGTTTGGTGATTTAGGAGGGGTGCCCGGGTTTATGGGGTGACTTTTGTGCGGAACTTGGCGGCGGATGCGTCTGCTCACCTGCTGCGTGGCGGGCCGGACCGAGAGAGACTGGTTGTGGGAGGCCTTTTGACCTTTCCAGCCGGATTCTCTCGACTAATGGGTCGAAAGAGTCCAGTGGAAACGTCAAGGTAAAATGTCAATTTTGATCAAGGCAATGGCCTTGCACCGCAGTTGGAGGGATGGATTCACTCCCGGATACACTGACCTCCAGATTTCTACCCACCCCTCATGCCTTTTTCCTTCTCAGAACTTCCTATCCTACCCTTCCTTAAAAATACCCTCCATACAGCACCCCCTAAGATGACATAGGTCCTGAGTGGAGCTTACGTAAAAAAAATGCGTTTCATTTCAGAGATTTATTATTATTGTATTTTTCCTTTGGAGGGTGCAGAAACATACGTTCACGGTGTGTCTCATTTTCGACTATTGACATTTAGTGTGTAAGAAAGAGAGGCAGCATTATATGTTTAAGAACAAAAGCTAAACAATCAACGCATTGACATTTGACGTTTTTGAATTTTTGGAATTCACGCACAGTTAAATATTATGCCTATCACAATATTGCTGCAGTTCTTTCAAAATATGAGAATTCGTTCCATACAAAATGTATAAAAAAAAATTTTTTCTTCATAACTCTCTTTTTCGTGAATTTTGCGATGTTTTAGTACCTAGTTATTCTGTTATCCGGGGGAGACAAATCCAACAAATCAAAGATCATCAAAATCGGTGTAGCCTATCTCGAGTTATAAATAGTGTAACTAACCCGACTTTGTTTTATATACATATTAAGATAACATAAAATAAAAGGTAGAAAACAAAATTAATTTTTTTAAACCTAATTTGTTTAGGTACCTGCACTTAACAAAATATACTCTTCATCTTAAGAACAAAATAATTTGGGATGCGGGAATGGGTACCGCCACCCCGGGAACCTTTATTGGATAACCAACACCTCTGCCATAGGTGACCCCATGTGGTTCGCTACGTTTGGTGATTTAGCAGGGGTGCCCGGGTTCATGGGATGAGGTTTGTCTTGGTCTTGAAGGTGAATGACCAGGACACACTGAACCCCAGATTCCTACCCACCCCTTTTCCTTCCCAGAACTCTCCTCTCCTTCCTTTCCCTAAAAAACCCTCCACACACATCCCCAAAGATGACATAGGCCCTCAGGGAAATTATTTTCCTCAGGGCCTATCATGAACTAAATCATTTCAATAGCGAAATAAAACTTATTTATTTCGAAATAACGTTAAGTATAAACAACTCCAATTTCACAACAAATAAACCAAACTACCGCAAAGTTGGCGGAGCGAACACAAACAAGTGAATCAAGTCCTGACACGACTATGGGCGCGGACGCAGCAAAATGACACTTTGTGGCTCGTAGTTCAGTGTACCGAACATGTCCCATCGCAAAAGGAAACCTCCCGAATTCAGTTTCGGTTTCGGCCGTACTTTCGGCTAAATGGCGGCCGAAACCGAAACTAAGCCGAAACTCGTTTTTTGGCCGAAACTCGGCCGAAACCGAAAGTTCGGTCGGACACTAGTCCTAACTGATCCGCGTGGATCCAGTGAGACTACAGCATCTTCATTTCATCATCAAGGCAGACTAGGGGGGGATGAGATGGGGAAGAGGAAGATACCGAAGTACCTGGCTATTTAGACCTGGTCACCAAAGACGGCTAAAGCCATTTTAAGCAACATTTCAATTCTGATTGGTGTTTTTGCACCAGGGCAATACTGAGAGTTTCTTCCACCCAGGAAGGTACCGCAAATATACTATCTGTATATTGTTTTTAATTAATTACTTTTTTTTACATGAGCTCCACACAGGAGGCCTTGAGGAAAATAATATCCCTCAGGGCCTATGTCATCTTTGGGGATGCTGTGTGGAGGTTTTTTAAGGGAAGGAAGGAGACGAGAGTTCTGGGAAGGAAAAGGGTTTAAGGGGTGGGTAGGAATCTGGGGTTCAGTGTGTTCTAGTCATCCGCCTCCAAGACCTAGACAAACCTCACCCCATGAACCCGGGCACCCCTGCTAAATCACCAAACGTAGCGAACCACTTGGGGTGACCTGTGGCAGAGGTGTTGGTTATCCAATTAAGGTTCCCGGGGCGGCGGTACCCATTCCCGCCTCCCAAATTATTACTTGTGAAATAACAAAAATTAAACAAGGAAAATTTATTTGCATACGCCGTTATTTGAATCCGCGACCTTTGGATTGTTGGTCGAGAGCTTTATCCCTCGACCCCGGAGACAATACGACATACGAAAATATCTACACAATTATAAATCCAAAAAATCAAGGCATGTACATAATTATTTAGAATCATAAAAAAATATATTTGTTATGAAAAATGAAAATAAGAAATGTATCTTCATTTTTTGTAATTATATTTATTTAGATTTTAAAATACATCTAACCTGTGGGCGGTATTTTTATAAAGCAAATTTACATGTCAAGTAAATAAGAATTTCAGTGTTCCATTTGCTTGATTAGACATTAACCTTAGAGTACTAATCATCGCCTGGGAGGCCGCACTCAAACAGTTTTTTCGTTATAATTTCAAATCGTGCCACCGTTGCGACTCGAGCGCTCACCTCAACTAAGTGCCCAACGTGACGCGGTGGATAGCGGTCACGCGTCTCGTAAGCTCTTATCATTCCCGAATTACAGCGTGTTTGATCGCTTGGGAGGCGATGATTAGTATTAAAGGTAATTTTTTTTTAGAAAATTTCATTTAAAAAGATTTTTTTTTTCAAAAAAATGTTATTAAAAAAGGAAAACGAAGCATGTGCAACTTTTGCCCAGCAAAAAAAAGACGCATGAGTGTGTACTATTGTGTGAAATGCAACAAACCATATTGTCTGGAACATCGATCGCCTAATTGTTTCACTTGTGATAAGAAATAAATAGACAAACTTCAAAGTTATGTGACATAAAAACTGTAATGCTAAATGCTACTTTTTATAATGAACTCAACAGACTGACATTGTATTTTAGTTTTAATTTAGTTTTTAAGATTTTTGCAATACATAATTTTTTTTCATATTCTTAATGTATCTTTGTTTTACCAAAAAAAATTAAGTATGTGTTAAGTTTAAACCACTATTTAAGACCGTGTTGATTTAGAAAACACATTTTTTGTTATTGCATTTAAAAAGGCAGAGGTTGCTATCTTATGTAAAAAACTTATTTTTCATATTTTAATAAAGATACTTAAAAAAACTACTTGTTTTTTTTAAAGTAGCCTCCCAAGCGATGATTAGTATTAAGCAGTATAAAAATAAGATTAGTATTCTAGGGTTAAAACTTCAACGTCACCAAATTCGTACGCATAAATATTTGACTTCAACCACAGATACTTTACTATTAAAAAATCCATTAGCTTTGAAAAGTTTGTAATGTTTGTCGGTAAGTTTGAAAAAAAGAGTAAGTCGAGATGGTACACAGTTCCCAGTAAATAAGTCAAGATGTTAAAAAGTAAACAACTCAAGAGAGTCAAAAGAATTCAAGGAGAGACTAGTATTTGAAGATTAGCGGGTCTTCTGCTGTCACGTTCAGATGGTCGTTACTATTCAGAAGATATTTTTCACAGCCTTTAATAATTACCAACTTCGGTAAAAAGGAACCGCTTGTTTTTATGAAGTTATATCGGCCCTTTCACAATGAAAGTTACCTCTTAATGGGGTTGCAAAAATTGAACGTTCTTTTTATTAAATCTTTAATTTTTAGTATGACGTATTTGCTAAAAAGTCACCTCTACTTATGATTGTGGCTCCAAGCTTGTTTGCGAAGAAGAGAAATGGTTTTTTCTGAAATTTAATTTAATCTGAATAAGGAACTGAACAACGAAAAACACCACCCCATCAAAACGCCTTGCTTGGTTGGCAACACTGAATCAGCGGTTTATTGCGTCACGCACAATTCTTCGTACTGTTTTTTTATGAAAAAAATTATTTGTCAGTTTTCTTCTGATTTTAAATATGTATCTTCCTTAGTTTTGACGAAATTTATATTTCATTTGGGTGACTTGCTCTATTGTTATTAAATATTTAAAAAAAAAAACTATTATTAAATCGACTGAAGGAAATAATCATGAGAAAATCAATACTCAACCACTAAAATTATGATGATGTATGGTAAATAATGTTATTTTTCTCGGAGTTCTCTATTTATACAGTTAGGTTTGCTTATAATATAAAATTATCTCTAGGGTAAAGCTGAATTTATCACAAATTTGTGAATCTAAGCTCAGACGCGGATGGCGAAGTTTCAACTGCACGAAAAAATTAAATCGAACGAAAAAGTGCCTATATTTTTACACTTTTGCATGATAGTGGGGCAAGGCTCTGGAGGACGCGGGTTCAAATCCCGGCGCCGGCGCATAAATTTTATTTGTTTATTTTATGTTCACCACAATTTTACTCATTCAAAATAAAACATTGCATATTTGCTGCATATTTCAGAGTGGAAAATACTCTCCATATTGCCCTGGTGTAAGAGAATAACTTGAAATGGCTTTAGCCATGTTTGATGACCAGATCTGAATAGTCAGGTACTTCCCCACCTTCGTCTTCCCATCTCCTTCCCCTCCCAGCAACCTTCAGCCATATCCCAGTTTGAGTACCATAGTCTCACTAGCTCCGGGTGGAAGCAGTTGGGACTCTTGCGAGGTATTTACATAAAACATTGGTACTGTTAAATTTGTAAGGATCAGAAATCCAATAAGAATAAGGACGAGATGCTTACATTTTACAATGTGTTTTCCAATAAAGAGCGGTTAAATTTAAGAATAAAAAATGTCTCAATAATTAGTAAAAAGTATTCACCCTGCTTAACTAAAACGTACATACGTACACGAAATGGTTTTTGTGCGTTTTGACGAGCACTAAAAAACTAAAACCTTGAAAATTATTTTTCACTGTCAAAACTAACTACAAAAAATACAAAATTTAAAAGTTGGCTGGAGTTCGGAAGATTGGCTATGTCTGGCTTGATCGTAAAAGAACATCATTTAATAGATATCATTAAAAAATTTCTGACTTATTAAAAGTCTGGCATTAATATGAGAACTTTCGCATGCTGTTAAACTGAATCTATATTTATACCTAAAATCAATTTCAATTTCACGCGTATCTTTAGTTCAATAAATATACGCGTTCATCAACTGAAACGTGGCTTGCGTGAGTTGCTTCCAATAAGCTGGGTTAAATTGCTCGAATCACTTTTCATACAAAGACTACCTACTGAAAAGGCACCTACTTTTAACGCTGGTAGGTATACTCGTAGTAAACTGATAATGGCTTTCAACGCCGAAACAGTTGTCAACTTTTGTTTTGAAACCACGACATCTATCTATATATATAAAAATCTCGTGTCACGGTGTTTGTGTTCGCACTGCTCCGAAACGGCTAGACCGATTTTTATGAAATTTTTTATGTAGATATATTTGGTAAGTATTAGAATAGATCGTAGTATATTTCTTACCACTAGGTTGTCAAGGTGTCCCAATCCAGAAAAAAAAAAACAATTTTTTTGAGAATTTTTTTTTGGCATCAAAAAATACCTATAATCCTAAAATTTCACCTTCCTACCCCCACCCTCCCATTTTTTAATCGCGATTTTAGTATTTTTATATGAACAAATTTAACCGTCGCCTTCTTTCGTATTACCTAAACAGAACGAGATTATTCACGTTGGTAAAATAATTTATATGGCAGAACAACGTTTTCCGGGTCAGCTAGTTTACGATAAAAGTCATCCTGAATCTAACGTCCAACACCTATAATGAAAATCATTACCATCACGGTTCAATTTTCAAGAAATAATATATTATGGTGTATAGAATCATATGTAGTTTCAACATCTTTCAACACACGTCGTAAGTATAGGTAGTTATATATGGTTTTGAGGTGTTTCAACGGATGCCAGTTAAGTAGGACCTTAGAAGAGTTGCGAATTTCGTCGATTGTGTCTAATGCACGAATGGTTATGGAAATAGCCGATGATATACGATAGTCAGCTGGGCTCTATCAACGTCGGGTTCATTGGCTTCAGAATTACTTAGAGCATCCAATAGGACGGACGTCTGGTCCAGTTAAATATATATTGAAAATCTCACGATAACGTTAATAAAGTACTCGTAACTTGTAATCTCGACTAACCTCGATTTTTTTTGGAGTTTCCCGAACACATTTCAAGTAGGTACCTAATCTCAATTACTGGGATTAAAGAACACTACACACATCTATCTACAATATTTTACAGACACTCAGTTCACTTCTCCTCGCTTTGATCTTGACATCTTTCTTCTCTCCTGCATCCTTTCTTATCTATTTCTATTTTGATTTCAAAGATATCAAATTGCGTTTCTACATCACTTGTTTTGACTTCGCCTCCCACGTCTCACGTGCGTATTTTACTTATTTTAATCAATACGTCAGACGTTGTAGTCTGTTACAGGCATAAAAACACCTGCTTCAGTAGTCCCGTTTAGCGTATTCAAGTTAGTGCCCAGATAGGAACTCTATATTAAATACAAAAAAGTATCTTACGATAATGATGTCGATAAAACGTGCGAAAATCTAAAAACGTCACGAAACGACACATGTAAAAACAAAATGCAATAAATCTCACAGAAGAAAATAAATGTTTAAAGTATTAGAAAATGCAAATGAGTATTTTTTTTTAAATTAATCACTGTTGAAATTTTGTAAAACCGATCTTTCAAATTAATGAGCACATACTTTCCAAAATATTTTGGAATGTACATTGTTGTGGAAGGCAAATTTATATAATACTTAGGATTATTACGGAAAATATTTAAAAATTTGTGTCACGTGTGTTTTGCTGCCAAACAATTTGCTCAAATTATGAAGGTAACATTTTTTGTAACTAAATTAAAACTCGTCGCGTACAATTCATAACAAAATTCATGTGTGAGCTGAATTCCAAATAGGTTAAAACAAAGTTCACCAGACAACAACTAGAAATTCAAACGTAGGCACGTACATAAATACGTACTCTGGAAATTTTATTGAACTACAAAACTCTTTTAAATGATCTTAATATGCTTAAACGGTCGGACAGAGGGTTATTTTACTGACTTGATATTTCTACATAAAATTCGAAATTATACATTTGATAGTCCAGTATTGCTGGCATTGTAAGCTTTCGGATTCTGTTACGTAATAATGCTAGGGTTTGTTCTCCGAACCGTCAGAGTGAGCCCGTGCTCTGAGGATTTTATACTTCTCCCTAGTCCGCAGTAGGCTGGAGAGTGGTTCGCTTATCTGGAATCCTCATGAGGTGGGATGCTCCCTCATGTTGGAGAGGGTTCAAAAAAAGTTTCTAAGATTTCTCTACATGAATGAGTACGGCCACTATCCATGGCTCTACCCGACGAACTTTCTTCTGGGCATGCTGGGACTCCACTCCCTGCAGCTCAGAAGGGAGGGGTACGCTGCTACCCACTTATTTAGACTGCTGCGTGGCTATATTGAGAATTCAGCCATTCTGGAGCGCGTGAGTCTCTATGTTCCGGATGACTATCTTAGACAACGCCAGCATAGATTATTCTATCTTCCTGCCTGTAGAACTAACCTGCCAATGGTTCTCCCGGTAGGAAGGTGTATATTGCTCCTGAACCAAATCTCCTCCGAGATTGTTATGTTTGGCGTCAGTGAGGAGAGGTTCAAAAGTGAAATTCTTTTGATTCTTGAAAGAGTCTCTCCACATTGACGAGATCTTTCACCACTGCCTGAAATATTTTTGAAATTTATTTATTTCTTGATGTTTCTTTTTTATATAAATATTTGCAAAAATTTTTTTTTTGTATACTATTTATATGTATAACGTAATTTCTTATATGTATTAAAACTAAATTTGTAATGTGTAAGAAATTAATAAAAACATATTATTATTATTATTAATACTAAAAGTCTGGTTGTATTTCAGTGCAGAAATCCTGGGAAAAACTACCATATTATGTTCTCTGCATTGCCCAGAATACTAATAGAGGAAAATAATAATCCCGAGTGGGTGGACATCATCAATAATTAAAATAAATACAAAATATTGTTTTTGAGCAGTTCAGTCGTGTATAAAAAGTAAGAAAACACTGTGTAATTGTAACTATTCCTATGAAAAAACTACAAACCCCTAAGAAGGGCGATGAAATATGAATTAAATAAGTAATATCATGAACACCACGCCCTTGAGGGCTTATAAATGATATACGAAAAGTCCGTAAACATTTCCTGACGTCAAAGCTCATTGACCGTTTTGCTGCTCTAGCACACGTAGATATGATTTTTTAAACAGATTTTCAACCCTTTGCTTAGAAAATCACACTAGGTATTTTATGCTCTTACAGCAGAAAGCTAAAACTATTCTATCGGAAACAATAGGGTTCGGACCGATACTCATCCATTTCACAAAAGCCAGAATTGGTGGGGAAAATGCATTCTCAGTAATTGAGTTTTCCCATCGGAAGTGATGACGCACTATGGGGTCGGAGGGCGGCGGGGTTTGGGGCACTTTCAGTACGGATTAACTATGAAATTCTCATTCACGTGTGTTTGAAATTAATCTCGCCATTGTGGAAAATGGCCTTCAAAAAGGCTAAACCGTTTGAATTAAAAAGTTTTTCAGTTTTTATTCGTTTGTGAAGTTCATTTTCAAACTTTTACTGATGAAAAATGCTATTTTTGTTAAAAACGCAGTGTCCGGAAACTATTAGTGTAAGCCGGAAACAGGCGAATCAATATCACATAGAGAACCCAAAAAACCATTTTTTTAGATGCTTTTTGGTAACAAGAGAGTTAAAAAAGCTTTTAGAGCTTGGCCTACGCACTTCGGCTCATTTTGAAATTCATTAAACAGCAGATATAACTGATTTTTCAAAATGTGATGATTTACTTGAAAACGAAAGCTTAAATAAAAAAATTGTTGTTACTGTGGTGTTATGCTAATGTGATGTTCATGTATTCTTAAGTTTCTGCATACATTGTATGTATATTTAAGTCTCAAATTTACATATTAAGTAACCTTACTATTCAGCTTCTCTCTGGATTAGGATTTTTTTTAATGATGGCTAAAAAAACTAACCAAACATCGTACTATTTCCCCGGAAGGGTTGACAGAGAGGATAGATTGCCGCATAATTCTGTCTTAGTACATGCTGTATTCACATTCGTTAATCCTTTCTTTTTTTTTCTTTATTCATTGCATTGTTAACTACATTAGTTGAAAGTTTTTCGACCACAATGCTAATTAATAATTTGGGTGTCATCTTGTCATATCTTATCATAGTTTGGACATTTAAAAGCCAGATTAAATGATTACCCATTGGACTGAAAATGTTGAGTTGTTTCACAGTAGATTACATTTTTTTTTATAGTTTGAAAATGGAATCTCAACTTGAAATACTTTTGTCCCTGAAACATCGATGATGATTCTGATTAAAAAAATATGTATTCAATGCAACCTGTCTCCTTACGGAAATGACTTGCTCACAACATATGGTTGCATTAACAAAAAAATCTGAACAACTTTTAAAAAGCTAGAACTTACCGACGGAGTTTTTACGTTTTTAGATAGTCCTCCATACAGCATCCCCAAAGACGACATAGGCCGTAGGGAAATTATTTACCTCGTGTGTGCAGTTAACGTTAAAAAAAAATTAAAATTTAAGATAAATACTTTCTAGTAATATGTACTCCCACATTCCGAGATGGAACTCACTTAAGGCTATTCTAGTTCTTTCACGGTTTGTTTATTTTTTTCTTCCATTTCATCAATTAGAACCCCAGCGAATACACCCACGGGTGTTTTTAGTTAATAGTGTTCACGAAAAAGTTTTGAAACACCACGGGAAATGAATCTTTTTTTAAATTCTTTTCTTAATATGTTTTTCCTTTTAAAAATACATCATTTTCCCCTGTTCAGGAAAGAAAAGGTTTCTTATATTATCTTCGGACTAAACAGTCGGTATAACAGCACAGAATACTTATACTGGCGGTATAATAGCACAGAAGAAGCCTACAGAGATGTTTTTTTTACATTTGTAATTATACAGTATGAGTAAATAAAGTAGGGTAACATATTATATTTATTTTTAACTTTATGAGTAAAACCGCAAATTGTAATATTTAATTAAAATGATGACAATTTTAGCGAAACTTTCGATTGAGTTTCTCTAATATTGTCTTCATTGTAATTAAATATAACATATTATAGTTTAGTTTAAACCTTATGTTAATAAAGACAATGGACAAAAATTATATTAACAAAATGCCAACAATAGATTCCATGAATTAACTTCTATCTTAGACTTCTTAGGAAATTCGAGTATCACATTGTTCCAATGACTATCGCCGGGCAAACAATCCTTCACAGGAAAAAATGTCAAATAATCAAATTGCATTTGACGCCCGTGTTATTAACTGCAACTCATCAAAAAGTGCAACTCGTATTTATTTGAATTAGTTGGTGGCGGTGATTCGTTGCGTGAAGTGCTCTCCAAATAAATAATTGTTTTTTAGTGCTAGCGATTCTCTGGTAAGTAATCTTCTTCCTTACCATTGCAAGAGATATTTATTTATTTATTTTTGAGACACCTTACAGTGGTTCCTCTATTTGTTCTGTACATAACCTGTATTTTGTTTTTGTGTGTTCCTCTATTTGTTGTGAGGTGGATTTTGGAACAATTTGTGTGTTCCTCTATTTGTTGTGAGGTGGGTTACGGAAGGGACTGAAGGAAGAGATTTGTTAATATGGGGCATGAAGAGGCCACATAAAATGTAGCTGATAGCGATTTCCATGTCGCAGTTTTGCAAATGAAAGAGTCGGAGCAACGACCCGTTCTCGATATTAAATGTGAACACGTGTTCTGCTTTTTCCGGAAATTTTACTCGGTGCTTTGTAACCGACCGATGAGATACTATTAAAATATATTCGCATACACTGTAATGTATAGTAAATGATATTAAGAAAGGAGTGCTTAAAAATTTTTTACATCAATTTGGGAAGGGGATATGGGTACCGCCGCCCCGGGAACCACTTACTGGATAACCAACACCTCTGCCATAGGTCACTCTCAAAGGCTACGTTTGGTGACTTAGTCGGGATGCCCGAGTTCATGGGGTGAGTTTTGTCCGGATCTTGGCGAGCGGATGCGTCTGCCCACCAGCTGCATGGTAGACCATCGGGAGAGAATGGTTGAGGGAGTCCCTTTGACTTTTCCATCCATACTCTCTCGAAACAACGCCTTGCACTGCAGTGGGAGGGATGGATTCATACGTCCGTCACTCCTGGACACACTGACCTCCAGATTCCTGCCCAACGCTAATACCCTTTTCCTTCCCAGAACCTCCTCTACTTCCTGTCTTAAAAAGACTCTCCACATAGTATCCCCAAAGATGACACAGGCCCTGAGGGGAATTATTTTTCTCAAGGTCTCATGTGTGCAGCTAACGTAAAAAAAACACAATGTTTTAATATAATAATCCCTTTTTAAAACTTTAAATCAACGTTTTCCATATGTTTTAGATCGGTTTCTTGCTACTTTCAGATGCCAGATTCAACTGAAGCTTAGTACCTACTTATATTGTATTTTAAAAGATGAATCAAATATCCATAACATTTAAAAAAATGTTGTAGAACTTGCATAATAATAACAGTAAAAGGGTACGTTCCAAAGAAAATAAGTTGAACAAAGTTATAAAGTATTTTAATCTTACAGAGAATTTAAATAGAATTTAGCCATTATTAAGCAAATTCCGTTATAAAAATACGTTTTCCTTTTTTATTTCATCACTAAAACGCATGCCTACTGGAATTTTGTGGAATTAATCACATTCCTGTGAAATAAAGCGACTTGGACGTTTATTGACGTCAATACAAAATGGCCTTGTGTTAGACCTTTGTACCATCTAGCCGTGAAAATACTACCATCAGCAATATTTTCTTATTTGTAATATTTTATAAAGCGTTGTGAAAAAGTTTTTTTTGTATATTTAAGAGTTTTTTTATTTAAAGACAAATAACTTTGTTTACATCACTTCATTTTTTATACACAATCTACATGTTTCGTGAACAATGTTCATATCATCAAGAGTAAATGTACACTGAAATCACAAATCAAATACAGATCACGGATTAAATACAAGGGAAGAGGTATAAGAAAGGGGGAGGGGTAAGAGTGGGGAAGTTTATTGGATTAGGGATTACAATATCATTAGCAGGGAAAGACCGGTTAAGTTGGAAAATATTCAAAAGAAGTTTCATTTTTTTTTCTTATTAATTATATCTGTTTTCGTATTGACATTTTTACTTATTTCGTAGAAGTTTTTTTTATTTATACTAGCGGATATTTCGTGAATGTGGATCTTTTTGGAAATAATTCAAAATAATTTTCAGAAAGGAAGTGTTTCTTTTTATACGCGAAATGAAAAAAATTATTTAAATTGCTGAAGCCCAGAGTTGAAAGAATTCCCATCAGGGTCTGTATCATCTTTTGGGATGCTGTGTGTGGGATTTTTGAGGAAAGGAAGGAGATGCGTTCTGGGAAGGAAAAGGAGTGAGTAGGAATCTAGTGGTCAGTGTCTTCAGGAGGGACGGACGTATGAATCCATCCTTCCCACAACGCGTACAATGCGATATTCCGAGAGAGTCCCGATGGAAAGGTCAAAAGATCTCCCTCAACTAGTCTGTCCCGATCCGGTCTATCACACAGCTGGTGGCAAATGCATCCACTATCAAAAAACTAGACAAACCACATCCCATGAACCCGGACACCCCTCCTAAGCCACCAAAAGGATCGAAATACTTGGGATGATCAATTAAAAAGGTGAGGGTTATCCAATAAATGGTTCCTGGGTCGGCGGTGCACAAACCCGCCTCCAAAAATTGATATAAAACAGTTGTGTATATCTAAAATATATTTCGAGCTTTCAAGTGCTCGCAAATTGATATGAGTTCAAAATTCATATGGGAAATTAATACCGACGAAATTAATACCAGGATACCCCTCCTAAGCCACCAAACGGATCGAAATACTTGGGATGATCAACGAAAAAGGTGTGGGTTATCAAATAAATGGTTCCCGGGGCGGCTTCCATATCCTCCTCCCAAATTGATATAAAACAATTGTTTGTCAGAAATAGATACATTAATACATCTAAAAAATATTTCGAGCTGTAAAATGCTCGCAAATTGATTTGAGTTCAATATTCGTAGAGCTTCGTGGGAAATTAATACCAACGGGAACTTTTTTAAAGCGGAGATGAGATTGATATTTATTTTTATGCTTTCCTCGAAACCTACATGATAAGGTTCGTGCAGGGCACACTCTGTCCTGAATGCTAATCAGTATGAAAAAGCTTTGAAAAATCGTCAACTTCGCTTCACGAGAAATTTGTATGAACCACATACAAACATCTTGCTGGGATTTTATACATTCATGGCGAATTCTATTAACGTATATCGATATGGAGATAAGCACCATCCACTGAATAGATAATCTTTAGAGGAATGGTTTATACCGATTTAAGACAAAACTTTGCCAAATTAGATATGATTGAGAAGTCAATTAAATTGATTATCTGCTCAAGCGATTTCAACAGAAGTAAAGAAAAATTAAGATTACTTCGGGTACTCGGACGCGTCTTAAGTGGCCGCAACTGGGCTCGAAAAGAAGAAGATGGAGAGATATGAAAATACGAATGTTAGACGAGAGCGCTAACATTTAAAGCGTCAAAATCGATGCGAAAATTGCGAAAATGTTTAATAAAACACGACTCGTTTAAAATAGAGCAAAAATCTCGTGGGAGGCCTCTTAAGCATCATTTAAAGAAACATTGTGAATTTTTTCACAAATATGATTTATAAAATAATACAAGCTAACTTGTTTTTAATAATTTTTGGAGCATACTTTGCGATTTTTTTCTATCGAGGGAATTTCATATAATTAGCGTTTCTGCGTGGGCTGCATCTAGACATTATCTTCAAAAATAACATGTACTTTTAAAGAGCTTAAAAACTTCAAATGTTTAAGGGAGATATGTAAGAAATTGGTAGAAATGCGAGTAGCGGCGCCTTAAATCATTTCCTTCGGCTCTCCTCTTCAGTGACCCATATTTTTTAACGAAGTCTTCTACCGTTCTATCGATGAAGAGTTTTAACATTTTTAAGTCAGTGAGCTCCTTTTGACGATCTCGGTATCACGGTGGTAAGCTCCTTAGCTCTGGATCTAAAGGCCGCTGGCTGTTCGAAAGCCGGATTTTTTAAATAATGAAATAAAATTATGTATGCGTAAATAATTAAAAAAATATTTTACGAAATCACTTAGGAATGGAAAATATTTTCAAAATGCATTTTTGGTAATGCTTGGCTGTTTTTGGTGACCAGATCTGAATAGCCAGGTAGCTCTAAACCCCTCCCCCCCACCCGCCCGTCCACAATCCACTGACATTTTGCTTACAATATAGTTCCACTAGCTTCAGGCAGTCGGGACCCGTGTGCAATATTCAACACAAATAAAAAAAAACATTTGTCAAGTCGTACGTTAATGTAATAAATATTGAAAGGTTACAAGCGCGCAACGGGTCTCAAATTGCCTTGATAGTTCCCCTTAGGCTTCGGACATTATTGTCAAAAGGTCAAAATATTTCCGCTCTGCAATAAAATCCAATAAATTATTTTTTTCTGAACGTATCCGAAAACTAACAACTGTTTTCGGGACGTCATTAAATACGCTTTTAAATATTATGATTTGAAATAAACATATAAATATGTATTGAAATGTAAAAAAAATTAATGCAAATATAAAAAAAAATTGAAATGGCTACCTTACGTTTTTCCAACTAAAATTACTGATAGAAAAATAAATAAGAAAAACGCATTTATTTTATTAGAGAAAAGTATTATAAATGTTACGCGCCCTTGAGGTGATTTTTTTACAAAAACGGCGCTCTACAATTTATCAAATTATTATTATTACTGTGATTAACACCACTTTACTTTTTGTCGTTTCATATAAAAATAATTAAAGTAAAAAGTCCCAAAGTTTCATTATTTTATTCTAAAATGCGGTCGGAAATTCTGGTTCATAAAGGTGTATTTTTTAAATTATTTTATCGTAAATTTTAAGGTTTGTTTTCTCTTCTGACACCGTTTAGATCATATTTTTTACTTTTATGGTATGGGAGTAGTGTTCATGATTTCTCGAGCTTTTCAATTTCTCGGGTCTCGAGAATTCTCGAGGCTAATTTCTCGAGGCTTCTCGGGTTGCCGAGAAATTTACATTTACGTACGTTTTCTCATATTATTTGGTTCCAATAACGTCAACAAATTCATTGGTTTTCCTCTCAATGAAAAGTATCAAATTAATTATAAAACTTTTATTGATTATATTCAAAAACATTAATTTTATGAATAAGCTAATTAACTTTAAAAAAATACAGAAATAATATTCTTCAGACTCATAATTATAATGACAGCACCATTTTTGGCTGGTTATTTAAAACTTATAAACAAAAGTAGCTTCTATTAAACTAAACAAAAAATCAACATGAAAGAAAACGTTAATATCTTAACTTATAATTAAATTACAATCACAGCACCATTTTTGGCTGGTTATTTAGAAAAAAAACCAACTCAAAACTTGTAAACAAAAATAGCTTCTATAAAACAAAAAAAAATAACATGAAAGAAAACGTTAATATCTTAAATTCAGGTAGAAAATAAATGTAAATTAGAATTAAATTACAATCACAGCACCATTTATGGCATGTTAATTAGAATAAAAACGGCGATTTAATTTCTACATTGGTACATGATTTCTCGAGTTCTCGACTTTTCTCGAGCTTGATTTCCCGGGAACAAAGCCCAGCGATTTCCCGGCTCGAGAATTCCCGGGAATGAACCCTATATGGGAGACACAACTAGATTCGGATTTCTATGGGACCTATATGAGTTGTTCTTATATGCGATCAAAGGGTGAAGGATCAAGGAAACGCAATGCCCAATGTTGTTTGAATCCCAATCGCGGTAATTTTGTTCATTGTATCATATGAATTGTCATGTAAAATTATTCCCTTACTAAAAAATGGGAAACTTTTCTGCCTAACAACGGCCTTGAGAGTGCTTGTTATGAGTGCCTTTTTCGATAACAAGAAAAATTTGTTCCAGGGTTATAAACAGATTTAAGTCCGTTTTCCCGTGGGAGTTTCCTAATAGATTCAAAAGGAGTCTTTCAACCATTCAAACGATATCTGAATACAAATTAGGAAGAAAAAATTCACTTTTTCAAAAACATGTTAATTTCTCTTGAAATATTTGAACAGGTCTTTATGAAAGTCTTTTATAAATTCAGAGCTGGTTTTTTTCTTTGGTTTGTGATGTTACTTCCTTTATTTCTTGGAGGAAGAAGTTGAGGCATCTAGATGAAAGCATTTTGCAAAACGTGTAAGGGTTTCTTAATGACTATTATATCTGTGGTAAATAAAGATATTCGTTCATTTTGTCTCATAAAATTTGACTCATTAAAATTAATTTAAAAATCAGTAAACGTAAATTTATTTATACATATAGTAGAAAACCTGTTCGTCCGAATGCCAAACAGCAAAACTTTTTTAAAAAACAGCGAAGCTTTTTATCTGAATACCGCAAAAGCGTCCCAACTGCTCCCGTCTGGAACCTGTGAGACGTGGCATCCCCAATATGGATGCCATTTCAAGCAACGTTTCAATTCTGAATTGTGAAAGACACCAGGGCGATACTGAGAGTATCTTCCATTCATAAACGTGCCGCAAATATACAAAATATTATTTTAAATAAGTAAATTTGCAAACACAAATTAATCAAATAAAATGTACGAATATATGCGCCCACCGGGTTTTCAACCCACGACCATCAGATTGCTAGTCGAGAGCCTTACCCTTAATCACGGAGGCCGTCACATTAGTTTTTTTTATGTATTCTTAATTATTATTGTATTTAATTCCCTAGACTTACAATTAATTTTTCTTACGGCTTTGACGAACGATACTTCTTATAAAAATAACAGCTGCGTTCAGTTCAAGTGTTCATTTTCATCACGAGATGATACTTAGAAGTATTCGTTTGTGTCTAAAAAAATTTAAAAAGAAGCAAGGAAAAGAAAGGTTGGCTGATTTTTCTATATTCAGTAGTACCTACGGCTAGTATATTGCAATTTGTTAACATAACATGCTATGTAAATAATGAACTAAAATATCCCTTCCGGGAAGGAAAAATGTTTTCAAAGAATCATAGGAAATTCAATTAGGATCGAATGTGGTCTTCGTTTATATATTCGGTATCATATTCATACAAAAGGAAATTGTGAAGTTTCTCTGGATATAATTATTTATTTTTACTCACGATAGTTGGTTTTATTGTAAGATCAACAAAACTGTTTAAGAATTCTAACAGTCTAATAATTCTATTCAATTCCTTAATCCGAAGTGTTCTTGAGTACGGGTCAACAGTCTGGAATCCACATTATATTACACAGATATCTAGACTCGAATCAGTCCAAAGAAAATTTACACGGATTTTGTCTTACCGATCAGGTGTCTATCATCTTCTAGACGGGTACGAACAAAGACTTAGACATTTCAAATTAGAAAGTCTGGTTAAAAGACGAAACATAAATGACCTCTTAATGCTATATAAAATTGTGAATAATCGTGTAGACAGTAACTTAGTCAACCAAATCAAGTTATACGCCAGGCCCAAATCTACCAGAAACCTAAACATATTCTGGACTGAAATTTTTACCAATAATACTGGATATTTTAATCCTATGTCCAGAATATGTCGATCATACAACGATCTTGTTAAAATACACATTTTCATAGATATTTTTCTAAATAATGTAACATGTTTCAAAAAATATCTCCACGATTTATGCACCTAAAAAAAAATTTTTTTTTGGTTGTTTTATTACATTTCAGGAAATACTTCATAAATATTGTATACTTATAATGTATTTGAATTTTGTATTTAGTTTTTTTTTTTTTAAGTTATGTATAAATAATACTTGCATTGTTTTTCATGAGTTTGCTTCTGTAAAAATTCAAATGTGATTACTGCAGACACATTAGTCTAGGGATATTTATATTTGTATTTTAATTTATTATATTTAACCCACAAAAATGTTTTATAAATATCCTGTTTGTGTCTCAAATAAATAAATAAATAAATAAATAGCTGTATCGATATAACTTAGAAAGAAAAACATATTGCGACAAAATCCAATTATCCTATTAATCCTATCCTATCCTTCCTATCAATCCTATTAATATTATAAAGGCAAAAGTTTGTATGGATGTATGGATGGATGTCTCTCTTTCGCACAAAAACTACTGAATGGACTTTAAAAATTGTTTCACTAATAGAAAGCTACATTATTTGCGAGTTATATAGGCTGTATATATTGGTAAGCTCTGGCGTTATGAATAAGCTCTGGCTTTACGAAATTATTTATTATACGTTTTTTGTCCGGACGAAAAGCAAAGCGTTGCTAAGTAATTGTTTGACGTGCGCTGTCATTTTGTTATTTGTTTGGGTTACTATGGAGATTCCTTTGATGTAAAAATTCAAATATGTATAAAATTGGTAGTATCTACTAATCTACACTTTGATCTTAGCCAACAACTATAATAATATTATAAATGCGAAACTGCGCGTGTTTGATTGTAACGTTTTAATAGGTGGCACGCGAGCTGTACGAAAAATGAATGTAATGGGTTTGGAGGGGGTAAGGGGGGGGAGGTGTGGGGGGGGGGAGAATATGCGAGCGAAGTCGGGGGCAAATGCTAATAGGAAATAAAGGTTAATTCACTAATATGATCTAACACGTAATAAACCAGTTGATAATATTAATACGAGTACATACTTGAATTTCCTACAGTGGGTTGTTTATAACTTTAAGTTAATTATTGTTTGGATATGTGGTTAATGTCACTGATGTGGTGGGGTTGAAATAGGAAAATTCGTTCAAGGATTTGCGGCTTACTTCATGCTTTGATGCGATTACTTGCCACTTTGGTATTCACTCAAACTCTAAATATGAAAATATATTAAAACGGTGCAACCAGATAAAACCAGAAATATGTCATTTTTAAATCAGATTTTCGACGTATTAACTCTTTTCCACAAAAAATTATAAATTGATTTCGAAAGAATGTTATTTTATCTAGTAAACGTATGTTTTTAATTTTGAGAAAAAATGTTTAGTTTTAGTATATTAAGGTTATACCGTAGGTCAATGGCAGATTTGTTAAATTTTCAAAAAAGATTTTGTATTATACAACACCCATTTCAAATCATATAATCATGCAGTAAAATAAATCAATACATTTTCTGGTAAACGTATATTTCAGAATTTTCATTTTAGTTTAAATAAAATCATTAAAAAATATATACGTACATATATTTCTTGACGAAAATTGGTCCGTTTGTGTATTTATATGCGCACTTACAAACTAATATATTTCAGAATTTTTTTTCATTCTTATTTTGCTTAGACATTATTGAAAAATCATAAATACTTATATTCTAAAAATAATTTTTATCATCACGCCTTTCAGCATTTTTGGATGTAGGTATAAATTAAAACAAATTAGGAATGAAATTGAGTTATAATTTTAAAAAGCTGATACGGAGAATAATTAATCTTTCTCATTTGAACCGCCCTGTACGATCGTAAGAACATCTTTCGACGAAATGTGGATTTTCGGCCGCTGGCTGGTTTAACGCCCTTAAGATGATTTTACACAAAACAATAGGGTACTAGGAAAAATATCCATGTTGTTTTCAGATGATATTCGTTGCAGAACGATAAACTGTTTTTCTCTGGGTTCTGTCGATGAACGCAAATAATAAAAGTTAAAATTAGTTTGTGTACGAATATGAGTTTGAAAAGATTAGAGTAAAGTATATTTTCACCTTTTTCCAGAGTGAGTACTGTACGATCTGTTGAGAAACCACCATTCAAAATTGTAACTCATTTGGTAAGATACTATATTTATTGATCAGATCTGACTAGCCTGGTTACTATCCAACATTCCTCTGTTCCGTTTCCTCTTACCTAACATTATCCCAAAATCGGGATTCTATAGTTTTTAGGGACGTATTGTAGGAAACATAATACACGGCTCAGTCATTGGTTTTGCAGATGAGACACATCCTTCTCTTCCATGGAAAGTTGTGGGAGACTGTATTTGAAAAAGCGGAAAAGGGATGAATCGGATAAAACAATGGCTTGATTCAAATTCACTAACATTAAATGATACAAAAACTAAATTCAAAATCCACAACAAACAGACGGATAACCTCAATACAAACCTATGTAAATATAAAAATTCATAAATACTGTTGAAACGTGAACCGAGAAATTTCTTGCAACTATCCAAAATTGAATGAAATACAAACAATAAAATACCTTGGAATAATTACATTTCAAAACTTAAATTTGAACTCTAAAGAGGAAAATGTGAGCAACAAATTGAAAAAACTAACCTATTTTTACAAAACAATAAGAAATATTTTAGATAAAGAACAGCTAATTAAAATCTATTATGCATTAGCCCAATCTCATCTACAATATGGTCTTTTCGGATGAGGAAGCTCATGCGATTCCACTATAAAACCAGTCCTCATAGCACAAAGGGCAATTCTGAAAATTATACTTTTAGTCCCCATCAGAACCCCTACAGATAATGTTTTTAAAGCGCTGAATATAATGTCACTGAAACAATTATACACAAAAGATATTCTAATGTACGCATTCAAAAACAAGGATAACTTTACACAGACAGACTCGGGCCGATTCACAAGATCTACATTACAACATACTTTCCACCAACCTACAACTAAAACGACTTTTGGATAAAGAAATATGCAATACTTCCCTATAAAATTATTTAATTTACTTTCTCTTACAATAAAAATTATTAGAAAAATAACCGACTTCAAATGAAGCATAAAAATATCGATTATGGACATGGGAAGGAAGAATATAGATACAATTTTGCAACCTAACAAAGATAAATTCTTGTATTGTACATTGTTTAAGATTTAACTTTATTATTTTCCTCTGTAATATTTTAACATAGGTATTTACTTATATTTCAAACAAGAAAACTTGTACAATTTGTCCTTAAAACGGGGTACCCCAGTAAGGACACATTTTTCTCTAAAAAACTGTAAAGCAAAGAAGAAAAAAATAAACTTAAACCTACGTATGAACCTCTTCAAGATAAATGTAATTTTATTCCCATTCACCATTCCAAACAACTAAAAGGGGAGAAAATGATAGGAAAACTCAAAACTCAAACTTATAGCTATTTTCATTGCTGACCAGTACAATAAGCATTTGTATCTAGACAAAAAATCTCGATTTAAGCTTTTTACTAGACCGAAACAGGAACAGGGCTAAATGGTGTTTTTTGATGGAGAATGAAGCAGCATTTTTCTTGTTAATTATTTATTTCGCTCAACCAACCCCATTTACTTTTATTTCCAAGTAGAAGTTTTTTTGAAGTGAAAAGATAATATATAACAGTTCTGCCATATCAAAAATCTTTCATAGCGTTAAAGTTTTGATAAAAATTTCTCAAAAACCTTGTAAGTTTTTATGTTAAATTCACTTTACTTGTTGAAGAGACGTAAGAGTGTATGAGCTCGAGCTATTTTGAGCTCAAGTATTTCAAGGGTCACGCTAATGGTTCAGAGCGTGGGGGGAAAAGGGGACGGCCATTGTATTGTTATCTCTATTTGGACTTCTTCTTCTTCTGAAACGACAAGTACCTACATAATTTATCGTTTATTTTGTTTGTTATCGTCTCAGCTACGCTCAACAGCTCTGCCCCTTTTTTCACTTAGTTTCAAAAACTTTGTGTGTTTACTTGCTACCTAGTATAAAGCTTGCTTCACAGTCTAAGTTATCTCCCACGACATTTTTGCACATACTAAAGAGACCCATGTTTAAATAAATTAACTTTTGGGCGTCAAACGCACCCACATCACACAGACATTTAGTACCTACAAACGTCTTTAAAAATATGTGTACAGACCTACGTTCTATACAATAAGCGTAATTTGTTCGATACGTTTATCAAAAATATTGATTTTTAACATCTAGACATTTTCATTTGGTATTGTTCGGATTATGTTAACATGTTTTTTCTTTCATTGGAGACAAAATCAGGTGACGCTTTGGTATAATGGTTTTAGAATGGAAAGATACATTTTAAACAATGTATTCCCGAATTATAAATTAAGATATCTGGAGAGAAATTTAGGGGACAGGTGAATGAAGTTTTTTTTATTTAAACGCATACAACGCGGCGCCCCACGGTTGAATTTGGAAGCCACCTCTGGTCTGGAGCTCCAACATACCTGAAAAATACCCTCGACTCTGTGCAGAAACGGGCGGTCCGTTTGATAGATTCTCCCATCTTAACAGACGGATTGCAACCTTTAGAGCACCGGCGTCGGGTGGGAATGCTATCCTTGTTCTACCGGTATTACAATGGAAGATGCTCCGAGGAACTAGCATCATTGATCCCTTCGGCACCGGTGCATAGTCGGGAAACACGCCAAACGCGTGCCCATCATTTGTACACGGTTGACATTTGTCACATGAGAACGGGTCGTTTCTTCAACTTTCATCTTTATGTAGGTACTTCAGTGTTTAACAGCTCGGCTGTGGAATGATTTGCCGGCCTCTGTGTTTCCTCCTTCAAGACCAATGTTCATTCCTTCCTCTCCTCAAAAAAGACCCTCCACACAGCATCCCAGATGACATAGGCCCCGAGGGAAATTATTTTCCTCAGGACCTCCTGTGTGGAGTTAATGTAAAAGAAAAACAACAGCCGCAGTAGTCGAGGGGTAAGGCTTTTGACTCACAATCCGAAGATCGCGGGATCGAGTCCCGGCGTGCGCAAATAAATTTTATTTGATTAATTTGTGTCATTTCATAATTATTTCATTTAAAAATAATATATATAAGATAAAAATATACATAAAATATATAGTATATTTGCAGCATTATTCAGAGAGGATGATACTCTCGGTGTTAGACTACCCTGGTGTAAGACTACTATTCAGAATTGAAACGTTGCTTGAAATGGCTGTAGCCGTGTTTGATGACCAGATCTGAATAGCCCGGTACTTCCCCATCTTCCTCTTCCCCATGTCCTTCCCATCTCCACTACATTCAGCCTCACTATTAAGGATACCATAGTCTCACTTGCACCAGACAGGAGCAGCTGGAACCCTTGTGAGGTATTCATATTAAAAAAAGACAAATTTTTGAGATTATTAAGCGCTCTCCTCACGACACTGCATGCAGGGACTCTGCCGCGGAGAGTCCCCGCATGCGTCTCGTTCTAGCCGCAGTTTAACAAACAAGACAGCGCTAGTTCGCTCAAACCCATGCTTTCTGCAGGCAGTGTTGTGTGGAGAGCCCAATATGTGTAAAACTCGACAGACACGAGCGGAACACCTGTTCACAGTTGATGTTGGCTTCACGAGAACGGGTAGTATCTTCGACTCGTTTTGTGTAAGTCGACTCGTATATGGAACGAGCTACCAGCATCTTTTTTCCTACTTCAATTCGGGCCTCTTCAAAACCCACACTAATAAATCCTTTAATACAGCCCTTCCCTTAACCCGCCTCACAACGCTGACCAACCCGGTGGTGACATGGTTCCTCCATAGAGACAGGTATGGCTCCACTGTACGGACAGGGACGCTCTTTGGAGGCGTCATAAAATAATTAAGAGAGGGGTGACAGAAGAATATTTAGTACCTATGCATGGTACAAGGAATCGGGAACGCCTCAGGAAGAATTGAAGCGGGTCATTTTAAAACTCCGATGAAGAGATATGTGTGGTTATATACAAGTGAATGAAAGCTAAGTGTGTCAAATTTCATCGTATTTGCCTACAATATAAGATGGTTAGGTAGTTTGGTGTTTGCTTTTTTCAATAAGCGTATTATTATTTATTTTTCTTACAAAATTTGAAAAGAATATGGCTTTACTGGGGTACGCCGTTCAGATGTCGCGCGATTTTTCACAAAAACAGCGCTCTACAAATTATCCAATTTTATCTTCAAACTTTACGTCCGGGTTAAATCTTCCACACAGGAAAACTAAACCCTTTCCAACGGTTTTCCACAAATGATCATTTAGTCAATTCATGCTATGCAATTGCACTATATAAGTATAATAAATACAAAATAATACAAAAACAACCTACCATGAGACCAAATGGAAAAATAATTCACCGTTTCCAGATATTTTCATATCAGAGGGTTCGGCTCGGTGGAACTCCTAATTGGACCTATAAATGCTACAGATATGAATATTTAAAAAATATTTATTATTATTGTTGTACATGGTTTTGTGTATCAAATGTTTTACTATAAAAAGTTAATTTAAAAAAGAGAATTCTTAAGTAAGTATGCTCATTTTTTTATGTAAAACTTGTAAAATGGAATATTATAAGGCAATATCTAGAAGAAAACATAATACAGGTGTATCTTTGTTAGTTTACATCATTCTATATATATTCTTCCTTCCCGTGTCCATAATCCATATCTTACTACTTCTTTTGGGGTCGTTTATTTTTTTAACGACTTTTATTAAGAGGGATGATATTAAGTAATTTTATAGAGAAATATTGCATATTTCTTTATCCAAAAGTCGTTTTAGTGAGGATCTTGTGAATCGACCGAGTTTGTACATTTAAAGTTATCCTGGTTTTTTAATGCGTACATTAGAACATATTTTGAATATACTTATCTCAGAGACATTAAATTCAGGGCATTAAAAACATAGTCTGTAGGAGTTCAAAATATGTATATTGTACCTATATAAGTATGTTTTCAGCCGCAACTCGTTGACAGTTTCATTTAATAAATCATAAAAATTCGAGCAGTGTCAAAAACGCTTAAATATCATATTATTCAAATATTTCCCGGGCGTAATAAATCATTGTCGTTATATGTGACAGAATATAAAATTTTATTTTCTATATTTTGTGAAAAACAAGAAACTCACAGTGAGAATACCACATTTTTTCTGGTGGCATAATATATTTATTTTAGTTCGTTATTCATTTTCCTTTATAATTTAATAAATTTCATTAAGTATGGATTGCATTGATAACAATACTCTGGAGATATTAACACAAATTAAAGACTTAGGCATCACTTTTCAATCTAATCTTTCATTTGTTAACCACATAACAGAAATCTCTAATAAGGCCATAAAAATGTTGGGATTTATAATAGGCTAATTAGAAATTTTAACAATATAAAGTTTGTAAAACTGTTATATTTTGCATATGTTAGAAGTCAACTTGAATACAATTCTCCCGTCTGGAACCCATATTACAATATACATGTATAAGCTGTTGAAAGAATACAAAACAAATTCTTACGTTTTCTTAATTTTAAAATGGGTATTCCAGCAATTATGTTGAACTACAATACTATTTTGAATGATGTGAATATGCTCAAATTGTCAGACAGAAGAACTTTCACTGACTTGGTATTTCTGTATAAAATTCTAAATGATTTAGTTGACAGTCCAGTATTGCTCGAATTAATACTAGAAGTCAGGATTTATTTCAGTGCAGTAATTCTGCAACTAACTACCGTATGTATTCCTCTTCGCCCAGAATACTAATGGAGGGAAATAATTATACCAAGTCATAGGACATCTTCAATTTATCTGAGTTGGTTATCAGAATAGTACCATCTATCACCGTTCGTGTTTAAGGTATTAACGGTTTCTGTGCGGATATTGGGCGGGGTTCCTCAGTCCGCCCGCCGGAGCAACAGAACTACTTAGAGTCTAGCCTGGTCTGTTCAATTTAATATTCATTGTAAATATTCACGATAACCAAATAAACAAACTAGTAATCATTCGAACCTTAAACTTATACCCAACATATCTGAAGTTGTCTTAGTTGTCTATTGGAAGTTGGGAGTGTTTTGTGCATCTCCAATAAGTTTAAGGTTCAATTGATATTTGGTTATCGTGAATATTTACAATGTTATATTAGACTGAACAGACGTTCTTACTAAGCTAGATTCTAAATAGTCCTGGCGCTCCTGATAGCGGAAGCTCGCCCTATCTTACTGGAGCCTTCGGCCATCATCGTGACCTATCGTGCCCAAGACATGAACGGTGATAGATGGCACTATTTTGATAATTAACTCAGCTGCCATCTGTTGGGATATGTCAGAAGTTCGTATTGCAAACCAATCCATCTACAACTACGTGGACAATCAAAACAACACAATTTTCCCTCTGCTTTTCAGAACAGAATATTTATCAAATTTTATTTTCCTGATTAGTTCGCTTAGATGGTTTGGTCATGAGAGCTGATGAATAGATAAATAGTTTTCTGATGAATTTATGACACGCAATTTAAAGAAAGAAGAAGTTAGGAACAATTAAGACAAGAGTCAGATCGTGTCAAGAGTCAACACAACACGAGATTAGGTTTGTATGAGATAACGCGTGAAGATGAAAGAATTGTACTTCTTCATCTGCGGAAAAATGACTTATTAATTATTAGTTTGTTATTTTCTTTTTAATGGAAAACGAAAATTTCGAACAGACACAGCTTTACAGCCTCTAAAGCCATGGTCGTCAAACTGCGGCCCGCGGCAGATATTTTGTGACCCGCACAAATATATGCCGCTTTCTTATCTACAATTATATTAGCATATTTTTTCAAATATGTTATGTACCCTTATGATTTTAAAACGTAGATTTTAATTGACTGACATTTGATTTTAAAACGCCCAGCGGTTTTTTAACACATCCTAAGTCGATTTTGAACGCGCGCATAGTGTACGTTATAGGTTCTCAACATGGACGATAACGCCCCCTTCTGGGCGTTTGAGATTTTCAGGGGGCAGTATAAGACCCAAAAAAAATTATAGGGCATTGAGATGGCACAGTGAGGGTGTAAAATGCAGGTAAAAAAAATTATCTAAAAAGACAAAAAACACGTTAATCACGTACTAATAAAGCAAAGTGAAGTTTAATATTGGTTAATTTTTTTTAATTGTATGTATTGTAATCATTTTTATCACGTGTGGGAAAATTTGCATATTTCAGTAGTTCGGGAAGTGGGTGAAAATTGAACTGAAAGATTCCATTTCAGATATACATTAAAAAAATATATATTATATAATATTATCATCGTACGTGTATTATTATTATTATTAAGAATTTAAATTATATCACGAATATAAGAAGAAAGGAGGTAGTAACCCTGTACTTCATTCCGCATGCCCGCGGTGATACCTCACATTGTCCTATGTGGCCCTTGACTAAAAAAGTGTGACGACCTCTGCTCTAAAGGCTAACAACCCTCATACTTAGGTACCTAAAAATATATTAACACTTAATTTACAAGTTCGTCTGAGTCAAATATTTATTTGTTAAAATCAACATGTTAGATTTGCAAAGTTTGAAGGACGGATACGAATTGATTAAGGTGAAAGTTCCAGTAAATAATAACATTTACCGACTTTGAACTACGACCTTTAGCAGTCAGTAATAAATTGAACTAGAAATCTAATAACGCTCCCACAAATTGACACGTGACACTTACAAAAGGCATCAGTTCCCTCTAACACACTATTCCTTTTAACGCAACGTTCTACCAAATGTAGAAGAAAATTCGTTGTTAAAATTCTATGTAAATAAAATCACAAATTGCGTGGTAGTGGCTGTGATGGTGCTAACTGCCAGTAATGAAGGTTGTCGATACAGATGTGAATTGTTATTATTATATTTTCCACTCATTAAACCATAAATTCTGTGATTGATGAGTGGAACAAGGGAAGAAAGGAACATTAGCAGGGTTCTTCAATTTTAGAAGTGATATTGAAATGATGGTCAGGGAAATATTTATAACTGAATTGAAGGAACACAGACCGTGTTGTTTAGTAAGAATCAAAAATTTCAGTCGGTTCGGCGCTATAGGGCCTACGTTGTGACCGACCCCAAGTGTTCCGAGGCGCCTGTATAACTACGATTTTCTAAAAAATGTTCTATTGGGCGATTTGTTATTGATTCAGGTACAGACCGTATTATTTAGTAAGAATCCAAAATTTCAATAGGTTCGGCGCCATACGGCCTAAGTTGATTCATAGCAAAGAACTGTAGTGTTAATGATTTTTTACACAGGAGGCCCTGAGGAAAATAATTTTCCTCGGGCCCTATGTCATCTTAGGGGATGCTGTGTGGAGGCTTTTTTAAGGAAAGGAAGAAGAGGAAGTTCTGGGAAGGAAATAGGAATGAGGGATGGTTAGGAATCTGAGGGACAGTGTGTCCAGGAGTGACGGACGTATGAATCCAACCCTTTAACTGCGGTGCGAGGCGATGGGTCGAGAGATTCTGGCTGGAGAAGTCAAAAGACTTCCTCAACCAGTCTATCTCGATCCGTCTCAGCATCTAAGCCTCACTCCATGGATCCCGGGCACCCATGCTAAGTCACCAAACGTAGCGAACAACTAGAGGTGACCTATGGCAAGGTGTTGGTTATCCAAAATATGATTCCCGGAGCATCGGTAAATTATATTTTTTTTTTAATAGAAACAAAGTACCTACAGAAACTGGAGACATTATTATCTCTCTGGAAAAAAATGTACCTATTAGATCTAGATTCCTCGAGGATCTGTTTTGGGACCACTCCTTTTTAAATTTTCATTAATGATGTAGTCTAGCGCCTAAAGTACTGTTCCATTCCAGATGACGTACATTTATGTACATATTGCAGAAAAAAATACTGACGCTGCAACGTTGAAAATGCAAAGAGAAACTTCATTAAATATTTAACTGCATAGCTAGATATAAATAAACCGAAAATTTACATAACTGAAAGTAAATTCATGAAACTAATGGCGTAACGGTTTTAAAATGTTAAATGAACTCTAAATGTAAAGTAAGTTAAAAGCATTGAAATTGTTCGAGTATTATGTACCTATGTCTCAATGTCGTGAAATCAAAATTTTAGTACATACGTAATGTAATGATTTTTTATGTGAGTAGGTTAAATAAGTAATTTAATACCAAACTTTTCTAGTATATAAAATACACCTAAGAAATATTTAATATTTTTATAAAAATTTAAGTGAAATCAAGAAAAAAAAATTATATTATTTTTCAAATGGTGAATGAAAAAATGACATAACATTTCGAGTAAAAATAATACAATATAAAATAAGGCTTATGTATTTTTTACTACTTATGTTATTTTTTTTAAATTAGCTCCACACAGGAGGTGCTGAGAAAAATAATATCCCTCAGTGCCTATGTCATATTTGCGGGTGCTGAGGGGAGGGATTTATTTATTTTTATTTTATTTATTAGCGTTATAAACAGTCTGTACAAAATTCATAAATGACAGTGATAAAAATAAGTATGTCATAGACCAATAAAATAACGACAAATAATTAAGAACCGTAATGCAAAAATACACAATACCTATACCTGATATAAATTATTCTGATAAATTGTATCTTCTTACTTATATCTACAAAAAGTAAATAACTGAGGTTTTTCAAGGGTTTACATTTTACATTTAAATTTTGATTGATATAAATAATATATTTCGGGAAGTGATTTTATTTGAATTCCAACTGCAAAAAGTTGGAGAGAAAATGTGGTGATACTAAAAATAAAAAAAGAGAAATACAGAAATCAATGAAATATTAAGTTATTAGTTAAACATGTGGCATTATAGTGTTATTTTTTTATGCATGCTGTAAATTTATCAAGGTTTGTATTAAACACATCGATATTTGGGCATAATCTGATAAATGTGCTACGGCTTCTTCTTACAAATACATTTTCAAGATAATTTGTCTTGCTCTTAGGGATATAAAAGGTGTCTGGAGATCGAGTAACTCTTAATGGACATCTGAAGTGAATATTTTGTAGTAAGTACGGGCTATCAATGAAGTTATGAATAATCTTATAGAGCATTAATAGGTCTCTGATATCTCGGCGTTGATCAAGAGATTTAAGGTTTACGGGGACATAGTTTTCATCATTTCGCACGAGTTAACTTTTGAGGATTTTATTTAAACACCAGACACGTTAAATGAATATTCGGTGAACTTTATTTATTTATTTAAATAATAAACAGTACAGTACAACAGTTTCAATTGGAGAATCTAGCAACAAGGGACGTGTAGTCCCTTTAATGATAAGTTGAAGATAAGCGCTCGTTAGCAGTTGGTGATCTCTTTTATAGGGGCTGACGGCCGGGGTCCATTGCAGCTGATAACTCGTACGTTGTTAGATTAGGTGCAGCACTGGATGCGTGGCTCGTTCAGTGTTATCTTCGGGTAGGTCGGCTTCCTGATTAGGTGACACACGCGATAAGAGACATATTTCATAAACTTTTTCTGAACTCTTTCTATATTTGCTTTATATGTAGAACAATGAGGGTTCCACACTGTAGAAGCATACTCCAGGTGGCTTCTAACATAGGATATGTAGAGAGTCTTAAATGTTTGTGGATTTTTGAAAGCTGAACTTACTCTAAGAATAAATCCCATCATTTTCAAAGCCTTCGACGTGATATGCTCGACGTGAGATTGAAAAAGAAGCTTACTATCTAATAGAACTCCAAGATCTCTTATTACATTTACCCTATTTAAAAGATTGTTTTTAATTATGTACGGATATAGTATAGTGTTTTTCTTTCGAGAATAAGATATGACGGAACATTTTTCTGCATTCAAAAGAAGGCGGTTTTCTAAACAATACACATTGACCAGGGAGTTCAGGTCATCCTGGAGCTCTATACAATCTATCTCAGATTTAATGATTTTGACAATCTTTTTGTCATCCGCACATAGGAACAGCTGAGAATTACGAATAGTTTTGTTAACGTCATTCATAAAGATGTTGAATAAAAGGGGGCCAAGGTGAGATCCTTTGGGTACTCCTGAGGTTACGGGGACAAAACTAGAGCAGAACCCCAGTACAGTTACAGCTTGCGTACGATTGTCGAGATAAGAGGCTAACCAACGAAGGAGGTCACCGTGTATACCCATTTCTTCGACTTTCTCAATTAAAATGCTGTGTGGGATTTTATCAAAGGCTTTGGAATAGTCTGTGTAGACTACATCGACTTGAAAACCGTTATCCATAGCAACAAGGACTGTGTCAACAAATTCGCATAGATTAGTTTCTGTTGATTTTCTGTTCACGAAGCCGTGTTGATTCGAAATGATGTGTGGTCGTATACAAGGAAAAATGATATCGAAAACCATCTTTTCAAAAAGTTTACCCATTACATTTAATTTAGAGATCGGTCTGTAATTTTCTATGTTGTGTTTGTCACCTTTTTTGAATATAGGCACAATATATGAACTTTTCCATTCTAGTGGAAAAATACCAGAAGACAAAGAAGTTTTGAATATTAGACTTAGCGGATAACATAAAACATTAGCGCAATTCTTTAAAAATACCGGATGTATGCCATCAGGCCCACTGCCTTTGGTAGGATCTAATGATTTGAGATATTTACAAACTAATTCAGTGTCTATATAAACATTATTAAGATTTAGTACTGAGGTGTTTGGATTATATATACGATTGGTGGACGAGGTGGACGGGGCGGGGGATTCAAAGGAGGATTGAAAATGTATGTTGAATAAGTTACTTATAGCTTCCCCATCCGATACACGCTGGGAGTTAAGAAACATATTGTTAGGTAGTTCAGAGCTTCTTTGCTTAGATTTAACAAAGGTCCAGAAATGTTTGGGATCGGTATTGATATTAATTTCGGCCATATTAATGAAATTATCATAGCACACCTTCTCCATACGCTTTTGTCGTTCTCGGAGAAGAGAGAAAGTTTGATAATCAGAGATGCGGTTATAAATTTTATATTATTTGTGCAATTTAAGTTTATCTTTAATTACTTTTTTTAAGACAGCGCTGTACCATGGGGGGTACCTGGAATCTATGTTAACTGTTCTAGGTGGTACATGTGTGACAATTACCTTATTTAATTCTGAATAGAAGCGTGCCGTGACTGAGTCTACATTACTGCTGTTAAGAGTCGTTGTCCAGTCAATGGCTGCTAAGGCGCTATTAATCTGCATATAGTCAGCACTGTGATAGGAGCGGACCGTGCGCGAGCGTGGGATTTGGAGGGACGGCTCGCGGGCCATGCGCAGCACCACCTCTAGCGAGCGGTGGTGTGCATCCTCCGGCACTAGCGGTGTATTGCACCCCCTTACAGTGCACATGCAATTCGAAATCACCAGGTCGAGAACACGCTCGTTTACATTAAGCTGGTTGTTGAATTGATGGAAGTCGGTAAAGATATTATGAAGAAATTAAAAATAAGAAATAAAAATGTTAACATTTGTGTAGGTGTAAGTTTTATAAGATTTTGTTTAAGTCTTCAGCCTTGAGGATCGATCTGATGTGAGAACCCTCTGATTTTCTGACAAGGATTCTGCAATTGCGGACCCAGACGAAGCGAAAGTTATTTTGCTTGGCTGCTTCCTTCGTCAGGTGCAGCAGCCGTTTTGATGCGCTCGTCAGGTGGTCGTTGGCGTAGACGCGGGAGTCGCCGCCACATCCGATGTCGCTGCCGGTTAAATTTTGCATCTTTCGGATTGAAGACAAGAAATCATCCTTTCTATATCTAGCTTGCATTTTGATAATTATGGGCTTATGTTGACCTTTCTTCGATTCCTTCGGTGCCACTCGTGTAACGAAATCTATATCAATTTTGGGATCAAGGTCGAACCCTGTTTTTCGAGCAAGGCTGGAAACAATACCTATTAGGTTTTCTCCATTCCTTTCAGGAATGCCGACTAATTCTATATTGGAGCGGCGCGCCCACTGGTCACGCTGCTCCATGTCATCTTGAATGTTGGCTAAGCGGACCTTCAGGGAATCGACTTCATTTTTTAATGATTCGACCAGCTTCAGCTTATTCTCCATTGTCGTAATTTTTTTGCTCATATCCTCTACTATTTTTCCGCTGAAGTCGATGGAGTGTTTGACATCACTGACCTCATCCCGCAGCTCCTTGACGGCGGCCGGCAAGTAGGACAGCGCGGCTAGCTGGTCGCTGATCCTAGCAAGTTGCTCCATAACGGAGCTGGATGAATCTCCCGAGGAAGAGTTGGATCTAGTTTTATGATGACGATTTGATGTTGCCATTTTTTCAGTTTGTGTTGGTGATGAGGCTATTTTTGAACAATCTTATTTTTTTTTCCGGCACTTAATTATTAATTGAATGTTAAAGTATGATTTGTAACTCGGCGTTTAGTCACTGTTACATAAATCAAAAATCACTAGGCACTTTTGGTATATCTTTAGAACACTATGTATTGACAGCTTCAAATTAAATTTTTGTAACATCGAGTGTATAAAAACTGTTAATAATGTAAGATGCACTTGTTTATCACCACGGGATTTTCCCTACTACAGTTTTCTGTCAACAAATCACTTTAAATTCATAGAATTTCTTAAATATAACGGGAGATATTTTGACAGTATATTGTTATTGTTGTTATTACAAATTAATTTAAAGAAAGGAAGTATAGGAATTTAAGGAAAAGAAGTATAGGAAGATCTGGAAATGAAGAGGGAAAGAGGGGTAGGTAGAATCTAGAGGTCAGTACAGCAGGGAGGGTTTGAATTCATCCCTCTCACTGCGGAGCAAGGCGACGGGTCGAGGGAGTCGTGCTGGAGAGGTAAAAAGGTCTCCCTAAATCGGTCTCTCCAAATCCGGCCCGCCACACAGTAGGTGGTTAGACGCATCCGCCGCCAAGACCTATACATTCCGCACCCCTTGAACCCGGGCACCCCTGCTAAATCACCAAACGCAGCGAACCACTTGATGTGACTTATAGTAGAGGTGTTGGTTTTTTTTTTTTTTTTACAGTGAATACCGCACAAGAATCTCAACTGCTCCCGTCTGGAGCCAGTGAGACTATGACATCCCCAATTGGGGTATTTTGTGAGGCTGAAGATAGTGGGAAGGGGAAGGAGGTGGGGAAGAGGAAGGTTGGGAAGTACCTGGCTATTCAGATCTGGTCACCAAACACGGCTAAGGCCATTTTCAAGCAACGTTTCAATTCTGAATGGTGGTCTTACACCAGGACGATACTGATAGTATCTTCCATTCTGGAGCACGCCGCAAATATACTATATATTACTTTAAATGAATAAATTGTTAAATAGGAAGCATTAATGATAAAACCCGAATACTGCTCTCTGTCAAGAGACATTTTAAAAATATTCTTAAGAAAAAAATTACTGTCAATTAATCTTACAAATATCCTTAGTTTTCCATTACATTCTTTCTTTTTTTTTAAAAATTCACACCATTATCAAACAAATACTGCAGCTCACATATATTTATGTACAATTAATTATTTAAGTACTAACTTATAACTAATAACTAATAGCATTTATGTACACTCCCCTTCCATACACAAGCAAATGCTTTAAATGGAAGGGTAGTAAAAAAAAATACCTGTAAAAAAAAATTATATATTTGTTGTAAAATTGTAATTATAATAAATGTTGCAATAAATAAATTAAAAAAAAAAAAAAAAAAAAATAACACAAATTAATCAAACAAAATTTATTTGCGCATGCCGGGTTCGAACCCGCGACCTCCGGATTGTGAGTCAAGAGTCTTACCCACTGGACTACGGAGGTCGTCGTTGGTTATCCAATGAATGGTTCCCGGGGCAGCGGTATCCGTTTTCCAAATTGTTATGATTGCACTCTACTTCATTTGGATTTATTAATATTTTTACTTAAGTACTTACACAATAAAATATCGAAGGCCCAAAACTAAAGTTTGATGGTCAGAAGATAGACTTTTAGGCGTAAACTAAAAGATATTGAAGGATAGAAATATTTAACATAATTCGTGACATCGAATTGAAAAACTTTTATTAAAATTTACTAGAAAGATTTTTCTAATTTAAAAAGTTTCGTTGCGGGAACACAGTTCTTATTTGTATTAACTTCTATTGACAAGCTTTCGAGCTTTTAGAGAGGAAGTTACTTGCAGAACAACTCTTGTAAAAAGTTTTTTTTTATAAATATGTATGTAATCGGAGTCCATGGAAGCTGCTCGCGTTCATAAAATAAATAAAAAAAAGTGAAGCAACATTATTGTCTATGCAAACTAAAAAGCTAAAAGTAGGTAGAGGGTGGACCACCACACACTATGTCTTAGTGTACACTCCTTACTTTAATCACATTCAATCTCCTTGCTTTATTGACTTTCGCGTCACATTTTCTCCGTGCGCCCCTATCTCCATTCATCCCCTCTACATCGCCAAACCAAATAATCGTCGATTTCTTAATCTAATTCTGTACGTTCACTTATGGTCAGACCGAACGCCATTCACATTTTTTGTTGGTACTTGACAATTGATTTGAGATTTATTGTATTACTTACATGTTCTTTATTTCACGCAGGTGCTTGCAGGTTTTTACAGATGCAATACCGCCTCATGTTGCCTGTTTAATTTATCTTTGTCTTACTAACCGTTTTTTTGCATTTTATTTTTCCCGTTAAGCTTACTTATATACTGCTTACTAACAACGTACGCAAGGACCCTGGAGGTCTAGATTCATTCAACATAAATAAATGTAGCTTCTTTTAACAAAAAAAAATTAGAATCTTGCGAGAGCCTTGAAGGAGTAACCATCTGTTACTTATACCAGGGCGGGTAAGTGGTGGATTACCTTTTTATCTTTTTTTTTCTAATAAAAAGACAAACATTCCCGAGTTACGAATAACCCAACAATGTTTGAAAATCTCCTACTACCACCACAGAAAGCCGAAAAAGCCGAAAAAGCCGTTGCTTGTGTTGTGATGGAGGACTTAGCCAGCCGAGGAATCGAACACGCGACGCTCGGGTGGGACCCAAGCGCTATGCCCACTCAACCACTGACCAGTCGTACCTCCAATGTACGTTCACTTTTTTTCGGGATCCTCACATTTTTTCATTCTTTCGGGATATTCACATAATATGGTCAATGGTCATACTTGGTTTGTACCACGTCAAATATTTATCTTTCACAACTATGTAAGTAAATAACGCGGTGTTCAGTAAACCACTGCAATTTTCTATTGTAGATACTATTCCACTATATTATACTTACACGACCCGTTCTCATGTGACAATGTCGTTTAATTTGCTGTAAATGATTGATTCCGTTCAAGCGTGCCCGCACAACGCACCGAACCACTCCCAACAAGCAAAAACACAAAATGAAGTATACTGGCCTTGCCATCAATTATTTATTAACTTATTTGTTGATTTAGAATGGCTCTGCGTATTGTGCGGGCACGTTTGAACGGAACCAAACATTTACAACAAATTAAACGACATTGTCACTTGAGAACGGGGCGTTTCTAGGACTCGTACTTGAGTTCAATAGCTCGGCTATGGAATGAGTTGCTGTCGTATTAGTCCAGTAAAGGAAGGGGTTGTAGAGTGCGTGAGCAGGAACCTAAGCGATTCTTTCAGGACTTGTTTAGGGTGCTTAGGGTGTGAACATACTAAAAGTCCTGACGTCTAAGTGGTGAGCTAGGGGGGGGAGGGGGGGGGAAGGTCCCGATTTTCGGGTTTCTGTTTATATCTCAAAAACGGTGCGTTGCAGAGGAAAACTTTTTAAGAATAAGTAAAAGCTCATAAAATTATCTACAACTTTTATTCTATACGTAATTTTGGAAATCCCAGCTGTTTTTTAGTTATACGCTCCACAAATGTCAATATTTTCGAAAATAATCATTTTACCTCACATTTTTCATCAAACATTCCTTCATATCGTCTAAAATATTCATCCAAGAAAGAAATTTATTTGAAAGAAGTTGTAAATAATTTAATTACCTTTTAGAATATATATACATATGTAAGTAAATCTCTAACCAGTAAATATTTACAGCAATTTTAAGTTTTTTCGTAAAATGCCATTTTCAGAAAAAGCTGTTTTTTCTTACCAAATTATTAGGACGGGTTTTTTCTTAATGGGAAATTCCTTATTAATTTTTGCACGCAAGAAAGCAGGTAAGTTGTTCTCGAACAGATGATTAGTGGAATTCATTTTATAATCATTATTATTGTAATGGGTGATTAGGTTAGTCGTCGGAGATGCTACAATAACGTGCTACGATGCTGTTCGAGTTGGTGAAAAGGCAATGAATGCGATAGTGGGCTTGACATTCTCAGACATCAAGTTGTCTCGCAAAGATCGGGCATTTCCAATGTCTTCTGTCAGCTCGTCGATAAAAATTCACGACGAAAAGGTTGCAGTTGACCCAACATTGCTGTTTCAGCGGATGTGTATAAGCAAACGATCAGATGAGGATTTGATGAAATTCTTTGAGTATGAGTTGGCCCCATTTCCCTTGGCACTGTTCTCAATAACATCATGTTACACTCTCAACTTTATGTGGATTCACGTTTTCATATCCTCTTTGGACGTGAGGGTCCTGGCAAGCGTTGTTCATCCATGGCATCGTCATTCTCAGTGGTGGATGTTCTTGCTGAAAGGGCTCTACGTCGTCTTCATCGTCGTCCTCGGCAACAGGCACGCTATTGAGGCATCTCCCTTGGCAGTGAAGGCACGCTGCAGAACAGGTCAGCATTGCTTTTCGGCATCCACATTTGCCAATTGCACAATCCTTGGTACAGCGGCAAAATATCATTTTCAGAAGGACCTCCGGTGCTGGAGGATCTTCTGTTGTAATTGGCGCCAGGGTTTCTCCTTCGTGTTTCCACCCCCATTCTTCAGCGGACAGCTCAATCCTGAGCCACTGCTGAACTTGGTGGTATGTCCGCAGGGAATGCTGTTTAGCTGCACTACCATTTCAGGAAGCATTTATTTCCAGCCTCTTCAACCTCGTCGTGAGTAGAGGAGGGGTTGTAAAAGATCATTGCCTCTTGCTTGATCATTTCTGACTCCAAGTACAATTTTGAAAAGCCACCTTGCTTCTCCTGAAAGTTGCAGACGTTGTATCGCATCCGGTAAATGAATGTAAAAATATGATGTATTCAAATCCACGATGCTGCATCTCTTGGGTGGACAGTGCCAATGTTTTGGTTTTCCCTCGTCCGGGTTTCAGCAACAGAATATCTTAGGTGGGAGGAGTGGAAGCAATCAAAAGGACAGTGAGGTCCACATCCTCACCAAAGACAGCCACAGAGTTGTGAAAGGATAGTTCCACAGCAGTCTTCACGATAAGGACGTCAGCATCATCGGTGGCCTGAAGAGTCTGTATCCCATTCTCCCGAAACTTTGTCTATAGTAAGGAGATGAAGTTACTTTTGTTGGTAGGATTGGATAAAAAATCTTCCTGTTTAACGGGTATTGATTTGTTCCATGTCAAATTGATGTCTGCTGACCTTCTCAGTCTTCGTACTATTGACTGGATTTGGGTACCCATCAAATACCACAGTGCGAGTCATTCCAGGATAGTGGTGGTTGACATAGGTGATATAACGATCACAAATTGCGGCAACGGAGGCATTTTTAGTCAAATTACTCTGTATAATATAGATAATATGTATAATATGATAGAAATCCTCCGTCCACAACTATGTTCATCTGAGACAGTAGAACAGTTTTTTTGGTAGGCTCGAATAAGCTATACAGAACAGATTTATTTGTCTTTCGCATCCCACTTTCATTGAACAGTGCCAAGGGAAATGGGGCCAACTCATACTCAAAGAATTTCATCAAATCCTCATCAGATCGTTTGCTTATACACATCCGCTGAAACAGCAATGTTGGGTCAACTGCAACCCTTTCATCGTGAATTTTTATCGACGAGCTGACAGAAGACATTGGAAATGCCCGATCTTTGCGGGACAACTTGATGTCTGAGAATGTCAAGCCCACTATCGCATTCATCGCCTTTTCACCAACTCGAACAGCATCGTAGCACGTTATTGTAGCATCTCCGATGACTAACCTAATCACCCATTACAATAATAATGATTATAAATTGAATTCCACTAATCATCTGTTCGAAAACAACTTACCTGCTTTCTTGCGTGCAAAAATTAATAAGGAATTTCCCATTAAGAAAAAACCCGTCCTAATAATTTGGTAAGAAAAAACAGCTTTTTCTGAAAATGACGACATTTTACGAAAAAACTTAAAATTGCTATAAATATTTACTGGTTAGAGATTTACTTACATATGTATATATATTCTAAAAGGTAATTAAATTATTTACAACTTCTTTCAAATAAATTTCTTTCTTGGATGAATATTTTAGACGATATGAAGGAATGTTTGATGAAAAATGTGAGGTAAAATGATTTTTTTCGAAAATATTGACATTTGTGGAGCGTATAACTCAAAAACGGCTGGGATTTCCAAAATTACGTATAGAATAAAAGTTGTAGATAATTTTATGAGCTTTTACTTATTCTTAAAAAGTTTTCCTCTGCAACGCACCGTTTTTGAGATATAAATGGAAAACCGAAAATCGGGACCTTCCCCCCCCCCCCTCCCCCCCCTAGCTCGACACCTAGACGTCAGGACTTTTAGTATGTTCACACCCTAAGCAACCTAAACAAGTCCTGAAAGAATCGCTTAGGTTCCTGCTCACGCACTCTACACCTCCTTTTGGACCATTCGTTTACTGGACTATATGTGTTTTCTCCCTCACAGTAATATGGGTATGTATTTTTTTCTATAGGAAGAACAACCCACGCTCTCAAGAATGGGCCGAAAATCGTGGGCGTGGGTGAACCTCTTGAAAATTGCGCTGAAACCTTTTCACTGATATCCATAACTTTCCAGAATAAAAAAAAAATCGAAAATAGCTGTTTGCTAAGACTTTCTTTTAAATGACATAATAAAATCACTCTCGAAAATCTCAAAACTCTGCTTAAAAGCCGACACGAAGGTACTTAATCTTTTGGTATGTAATAAGTGGGCAACTGGCAATATTCTTTCATCCATTTCAAACAAAAACACATATTGGACTTTATGCTGTCTCGTAGAAGGCCAAGATTGGTTTGAAATTAGATAAGTTTGAAAATAGTGATGTAAACAAAGATTGATTACAGTAATAATATTTTTTAAATTATTCCACCACAAAATATATTAAATAACTTCTTTGAATACGAATTGTGATATTTACCGCATCAAAGGTTCATTTGCTGAAAAAAAATACCAATTTAAAAAATGTTTATGCCTTCAGAAATCGAAACGTAATAATCAAAATATTTTTACCCTCGGCTCTCTATTTTTAACACATAATTCCCTGTGTGCTTTAAAAATATTTTTTCTTTAATTAAATGAAAATTAAGAATGTCTTTTTAACATTATTTTAATAAAAAATATCTCCATGTTTCATAACCAAATGTTCATTCATCAGATTACAAAGTATATTGAAATATAACATTAATATAAGAGTATCAAAATAAGCACAAAAATATGACAATAAGCGGTGGGAGAAGGTAATTAATTTGGCATTATTGTAAACATGATAACATATCTATAATGAATAAAAAATTATAATTAAAATGATGCCACGACGTAATACCCTTCATATTATTTTATGTATTTCATACGTATAGAAATAATTGGGGTTTTTGACTTTCAAAATCATATAGGTAGGTACCCACTTACTTTTATCAGCTGGGACTTTTTTAACCAAAATAAACTTGATTAGAATCGACAATAGAGAACTCCAGTCCAATTTTTTTATTTTTTTTAATGAATAAAGACCTTCAAACTTAAATAACTGCATTTTTATTTTTATTTTTATAGTTAGTTTTAATAGTTAAAATAATTGTCAATGTTTTAATTTTTCAAGACTCCTAAAAACGCACCGTATCTATGGTGGTTTGTGTGATCTCTTCACCCACCTATAGTTTATTATTTTCAAGTTGTCTTTTTGAATCAGTGATGTTATGTCGAGGGAAATTTCCCTAGATCTAGGGGAGAAAAATATTTTTTAGGGATAAGGGAAATCAGGACAAAATCTAGAGAAATTTCGAACTATGGCAAATTTTTTATTATTTTATTATTATTTACAATATTACTGATGTTTTATTTATATATATATATATATATATATATATCCTGCTACATTTGTTACGTCCACCCCCTCAAATCTCCATAGCATTGTTACGTCCACCGACTTACGGCGTCCGATATACGGACGCAACAATGTTTTGACCTCAAAATTGGTCAGATTGATGCTTACCCCATGTAGAATCATTTGGCAAAAATTGTCATGGAAGCAAAAAATCTCTCAGAATGTCTGGAAGCGAATATTGAACGTTTGACGATTCGCCGCCAGGTTCGCTACACGAAGTATATTTTGAGCAGCGTATATTTTCATAAATATTGGCGGTCCTTCTGCGTCCACGCAGATATATTATTTTTAAGACATAATGACGGTCATGCTGCGTCTACACAGTTGGTCCTTATTACGTCCACGCAGCAATATTATTTTTAAGACATATCAACGGCTGTGCTGCGTCTACACAGTTGGTTCTTATTGCGTCCACGCAGCAACATTATTTTTAAGACATAACAACGGCCTTTCTCGGTCTAGACAGTTGGTCGTTCTTGCGTCCACGCAGCAATACTATTTTTAAGACATAACGACGGTTGTGCTGCATCTACAAAGTTGGTCCTTCTTGCATCCATGCAGAAATATTATATTCAAGACATAACAATGGCTGTGCTGCGTCTAGATAGTTGGTCCTTCTTGCGTCCACGCGGCAACATTATTTTTAAGACATAACGACGGTCGTGCTGCGTCGACACAGTTGGTTCTTCTTGCGTCCATGCAGCAATATTAATTTTTAGACAAAACAACGACCGTACTGCGTCTAGACAGTTGGTCCTTCTTGCGTCCACGCAGCAATATTATTTTTAAGCCATAACTAACCTACCATCTTATGGCGGGATTCACTTTCTGTCTACATAGTGGAATGCTTTGAACCAAGAATAGCGGCAATACAAGTAACTGTAAACGGCGACACAATATTAATTTTTTCAATTTATATGCCGACAATTAAACCAGAAAATCTTGAGGAATTTACAAACTGCATGGGTAAGGTAAACGCAATAATCAATGCTAGGAACTCGTCGAGTGCGATTATTTTGTGCGATTTCAATGCAGATCCCAAAAGTCTGTTGGGCCGAGAACTGGAAAAGTTCTGCGAAGAGTTTAAGCACGGTGGCGCCAATACGAAGCTGATGAACTGCAAGGGCGGATCCAGGGGGGGGGGGGTTATTGGGGTCATGACCCCCCCCCCCTGGGCTGGGTCCAGCACCTAGGGGGACCACTAATTAAAATTGTTAAACATAATGTTTTTATATATTTTTTGTATTTATTATTATCAAAATTACCTACCTACTTTTTACTTGTATCTATTATTATCAAAATGAAATTATAACTTCTTGTGACTTGACCACTACTATGTGACCCCCCCCCCTGGTGCCAAAGCTGGATCCACCCTTGATGAACTGTGATACTTTTACATATGTGAGTGATGCCCAAAGCACCACAAGCTGGTTGTTAGATCACTGCGTCGTCTCAAAAGCACTGGAAAACCCTATAAATAGCGTAAATGTACAATATGATGCAGTGTGGTCTGATCACTTGCCAATGATTATAAATCTAAACCTTCAATTTTTATCATCCTTTGTGTAGATTACGCTATATAAATCGAGGTGTTATACGAATCATCAAAATATTATTATTAACATTTTTAGAAGTTTGAAAGAATATTTTGTATACATATTATATTCTGGACGCAGGAGTACGACAGTATTGTTTGCCCTTACTCAAAATGTATAATTTCATAACGCGCCGGTTCGCGCCATTATCACTATAGCATGTTCTTAGTTCTGAATGGCGATCGGCATCATTGTAAATGAACCCATTGTTGCCAAATCTGGCGATTTAATTCATCAAGGACTTAAACAATAAATAACAATATACCTAATATCTACTCGTAATGGCCACGAGGACGCAATACTATCGTTGTTATGGCTGTAATAACTGTGACTGTGAAAATTTGAGTGGGAGGACACAGCACGGCCGTCATTGTGATTAAAAGTAATTTGACACAGAATAGACACAGACCATCGGTATGATTTAAAAATAATATTGCTGCGTGGACGCGAGAAGGACCAACTGTGTAGACGCAGCATGACCGTCGTTATGTCTTAAAAATAATATTGCTGCGTGATAATAGCGTAATACTAGCGTGAAGATAGCGTGGACGCAAGAAGAACCAACTGTGTAGACGCAGCAAGACCGTCGTTATGTCTTAAAAATAATATTGCTGCGTGATAATGGCGTGGTAATAGCGTGATACTAGCGTGATAATAGCGTGGACGCAAGAAGGACCAACTGTGTAGACGCAGCACGACCGTCGTTATGTCTTAAACATAATATTGCTGCGTGAACGCGAGAAGGACCAACTGTGTAGACGCAGCATCACCATCGTTATAATAATAATAATAGTATTTTATTCCAGAATGTATGCAGGGGTAGTGCAATGCAATACATTCCAAATTTTGAAATAACAAAAGAAATTAGACAAATAATGAGTTAAGGTTAAAAGTAAATAACAGCACATAAATAAAAATAAAAACGAATAAGCATGAAAAACATGAGAAATGAAACTGAAAAAATAATAAACAATAAAATTAATTCATGCAACTGTTTACGGAAGGTATTTCCTCGTCGTCTCCCGTCTCCAGAGGGCCATCAGGGGGGACTCCATTTAGGCAGTCATGGCGGTGATGATCGCATTCTTCGATTGGCGTAGTCTGCGCCATAAACCTCCCATGCGGTGGCAGAGAAGTGCTCGGAAAGTGTGCACTCGTCCCTCCAGGAACATTTCCTTAGCACTGCAGTATCTCGGTAGGCGGAAAAGTTGACGATATGCTTATTGTAAGCAACCTTCAACTTATGCCATTGGGATGCAGTGTAGTCAACCCACAGTTCTGATGTGTACAGCGAGTGCCCATGAACATCAGAAAAGAAGGTTCTTTCTACCTTCTCGCGCCGATATAAGGTTGTTAAAAAAACCATAGACAATGATAAAATTGGTATCCACAGTACCTATTCGCGATTGTTATTAAAATATTATATACAGGGCCCGCAGATACTTCAAAAGTACACAACCCTGTTCAAATCGCAAGTACTCTCTACGGTTGAATTTTTCAGCCACCTCTAGTCTGGAGACCAAAAAATACCTAAAAAAAACCTCAACTCTGTACAGAAACGGGCGGTACGTTTGATAAATTCTCCTAACAACTTAACAAACAGATTGCAATCTTTAGAGCACAGTCAGGTAGGAATGCTTGTTCTACCGGTATTACATTGGAAGATACTTCGAGGAACTAGCGTCATTGATCTCTTCGGCACCAATGCATAGTCGGGAAACACGCCAAACATGTGCCCAACATATGTATACGGTTGACATTTGTCACATGAGAACGGGTCGTTTCTACGACTCGTTCTTAAGTTCAACAGCTCAGCCGTGGAATGATTTTCCAGCCTCTGTGTTTCCTCCCTCCTACAAAATGGGACCCTTCAACTCAATTTTTATACAATACATATAATAGATACATAAAATAATTAAAAATATATGGAAAAAGCTTAAAATAATAAATGTATGAGCAAAAAAATCCCACAAGGCAATTCCTGTGCGTGGGTATAATATTGATTTTTTACTTTTATTTTTATTTCTATGGTTATAGTGAATATTTAAAGTATATATAAATTAGGGATTTAAAAAGAACAACTGAATAAATGCATTTATAAGATACTTTGTCCTTTTATAGTCATTTTGTATAAACAATCACTTTCAAATATTTTCCAGTTTACATAATCTAATAAATTTCATTATTCTCGATATGGCATGAAACTCGGTTGAGGCTATTAAATTCTGAACTTTCGATGAGTTCGAGGTCATTAGTATTTTCACTTTCTGTTACTTGTTACTGTTTTTATTTGTTTATTAAATCGAAATGGGGGATTTGGCCCACTATGCGACGGTTGTGCTGCATCTACACGGTAAAATTTTCACAATCACAGTCATATCTTCACAGTCACTGCAACTGTGAAGCTTTGGAAGGTATGAAAAACATCAAATATCTTGGTGTTATTAAAGACAATCATCTTAAGTGGAAATATCATATCGACAACTTTTCAATAACGGTAAGAAAATTGATTCACATATTCTTTGCATTACGAAATATAATTAAACAACAGACCTAAGAAAAATATATTTTGGATTGTGCAACCCCAGCTTAACGTATGGTTGTATTGGTTGGGGTCAGGTAGAACAATTTTAGGTCTGCTCTTGAAGGGCCAGAGATCCATAAATAATGTCATTATATCGCGTTCATTGGTCAAAACATTGCACATATAATTTCGTATCAGTGATCAAAGAACCGGTGGATGCAATTTTTAGCCATACATTGTTTTTTTTTAATTTGTCTAGTTTGTAGTTTTTCTAGATATTAGAAATATATTACAAGTTTGTACAGCGCCCTTGAGGTGATTTTTCACAAAAACTACGCTTTATAAATCAAATTATTATAATTATTATTTTGCGTACAGGTTCTCTAGCGATCAGCTGTACAAAAAATTGGATGTAAAAAGAGTTATTATTCGCGTACACAAAAAATCTAGAAAATATTAATAAAATTGATCATAAATATCACAAGAAGTCACACCAGAAAGGATGTCGTAGTCCCAGGGTGAATACGGCAAAGTATCAAAAGACATATACATACCTGAGACTGAAATTATATAATAAAATCCCCCCAGAATTAAATATTAAAACATGCAAATTGTCCTACATCGCATCGGTTCAATTAAATAACTAAATGGCTGATTGGCTTTGGTAGGGTGGAGTCTGAAATACTATTAAATAATGTTAATTAAAAGTTCACATGGTTACCTAATAATGGTACATTTAGTAAAAACTTAGTATCATCATCATCACTCTTGGCTCTACAACCCCTGGTGGGTCTTGGCCTCCTCGAGAGTCTTCCTCCACTCATCACGGTTTTGTGCCAGTTCTCTCCAGTTTACAATCTCCGAGGCGGATATAGCTTTGAAAAAAAAAAACTTAGTATACATTTATTTAAATAAAAAATTTAAAAAAAAACATTTTTTACAGAATAAATTTTTGGCATTTCATTAACGGCACATTTAATAAAAAAAATTAGAGTACGTATATTTAATTTAGAAGAATAAAAAACAACCTTTTTTTACAGAATAAATTTTTGGCACTTACACCAGCATTTAGTTCCTTATAACGGGCAGTCTGCCTAGCTACGAACTAATATCGACCTACATGACATAATAACACTTGTACACATTTTTAATATTTACATTTATTTTGCAATATTATTACTAGATGTTATTTTTGCTACTTATATGTATTTATCTAATGTAATGTAATAAATAAAAAAAATGTCTGTAAAGCTAGAAATTTTTTTAGTGATGAGTAACAGCATGCTAAGTGTGAATGGCGTTTGGCATCGTTGTATATATACCCATTGTTGGCAAATCTCAAACTCAAAAATACATAACAATAATATTGCAAAATAAATGTAAATATATATATCTTTGAAAAAAAAAACTTAGTATACATTTATTTAAATAAAAAAATAAAAAAAAAACATTTTTAAAAAAAAAAATTTTTGGCATTTCATTAACGGCACATTTAATAAAAAAAATAGAGTAGGTATATTTAATTTAGAAGAATAAAAAACAACCTTTTTTTACAGAATAAATTTTTGGCACTTACACCAGCATTTAGTTCCTTATAACGGGCAGTCTGCCTAGTTAGGAACTAATATCGACCTACATGACATAATAACACTTGTACACATTTTTAATATTTACATTTATTTTGCAATATTATTACTAGATGTTATTTTTGCTACTTGTATGTATTTATCTAATGTAATGTAATAAATAAAAAAATGTCTGTAAAGCTAGAAATTTTTTTAGTGATGAGTAACAGCATGCTAAGCGTGAATGGCGTTTGGCATCGTTGTATATATACCCATTGTTGGCAAATCTCAAACTCAAAAATACATAACAATAATATAGGGTTCTACTATCTACTCGCAAATGGCCACGAGGAAGCAATATTATCGTCGTTATGACTGTAGACCAAGAGCTACTTTACACTTTCAAAAATATAGGAGCTGAGAACGTGCAGGACTGATGCCTGCTAGGTTATGGTTATTGTACTTATGCTATGACTATGACTCATATATACAGTCATAACGACGATAGTATTGCGTCCTCGTAGCCAAAAGCGAGTAGATAGTAGATACCTATAATATTATTGTTATGTATTATTTGAGCCCTCGATGAATGAAATCGCCAGATTTGGCAACAATGGGTATATTTACAACGATGCCAAACGCCATTCAGAACTAAGAAACGTCTGCGCGGGTGGACATTCTCATAAGATTTTTTAGAGTGGGTGGTAAATTAATGTCCCGGCCTAAAAATGTTCAACCGCGCACTACCTATAAGGGCGCGAACCGGTGCGTTATGAAACGATACATTTTGAATAAGGGCAAACAAAACTGTCACACTCCTGCGCTCAGTAGGTACGTGTGTAAACAAAATATTCATTCAAACTTCTAACAACATTTATTATTAATAGGATTTGGTATATTTATGGACAGTTTGTTGTGAGTTTCTGAGGTTAAGGTGATCTTGCGCCCTTTCGCTTTGTTTATGTTGTGACAATAAACAAAATCACAATATATAATAGTGATAATATTATATTATGCCATACCTTTTGGTTGAAAAAAAAATCGAAATAATAAACAAAATTTTGTGTGAAAAAGGCCTCGCAGATGTTCCTTTTTATAAAGAACAGTAATAAAAAAGTTAAGATAGGTACTTTCCATTTTTCGGTAGGTACTCGTAGTAACTTGGAGCAGGTGGATGAGTTTGTGTATCTGGGTAGTATGTTTACGAGAAGGTAAGGCTGATAGAGGTATTGAAAAAAGGGTAAATGCCGGTAACTCCATTAATGGAAGACTGAATGCCGTTGGCACTAATAAAAACAACTGTTAAAAGAAGCGAAGCTAGCAGTCCACAATGGAATCCTGGTACCTACCCTGATGTATGGCAGTGAGGCATGAAACTGGCAGAGGAAGGATGAAAGTAAACTGAATGCTGTTGAAATGAGATCCCTGAGGCGTACGTGTGGTAAAACCACTTATGATCGTGTGAGAAATGTAAATATCGAAAATGGAATACGTTTTCATAGAATGAAAGAGAATCAATATTTTTTTTACATTAGCTCCACATAGGAGGACCCGAGGAAAATAATAACCCTCAGGGACTGTGTCTTCTTTGGGGATGCTGTGTGGAGGGTCTTTTTTAGGAAAGGGAGGAGAGGAAGTTCTGAGTAGGAAAAGGGTATTAGGGGTGGGTAGGAATCTGGGGGCCAGTGTGTCCAGGAGCGACGGACGTGTGAATCCATTGCGGTGTAAGGCGATGTTCCGAGAGAGTACGGCTGGAGAAGTCGAAGGGACTCCCTCAACCGTTCTCTCCCGATCCGGCATGCCAGATGGTGGGCGGGTGCGTCTACTGTCCGGAACTGCACCAACCTCACCCCATAAACCCGGGTACCCCGGCTAAGTCACCAAACGTTGCGAACCACTTAACCTAGACCTACAGGGAGGCGAGTATAGATCATCATCTTTGGAGATGCTATGTGGAGGGTCTTTTTGAGGAAAGGAAGGAGTGTTGTAGGAGGGAGGAAACACAGAGGCCGGTAAATCGTTCCACAGCCGAGCTGTTGAACTCAAGAACGAGTCGTAGAAACGTCCCGTCATGTGACTAATGTCAACCGTGTACAAATGTTGGGCGCGTGATTGGCGTGTTTCCCGACTATGCACCGGTGCCCAGGAGATCAATGACGCTAGTTCCTCGGAACATCGTGTGCGCCTGTCTACCAACTGCGTGGCGGGCCGGTTCGAATAGTATTATTTCGACCCGTTCATAGCGTACCTGTGGTCTGACATTTTAATATGGACAATTATTAACATTTTGGAGGCGGTTATGTGTACCGCCGCCACGGGAATCCTTTTTTGGATAACCAACACCCCTGCCATAGGTCACCCCAAGTGTTGAGTTACGTTTGGTGAATTAACAGGGGTGCACAGGTTCTTGGAGTGAGGTTTGTCTAGGTCTTAGTCGCGAATGCTTTTCCTCACCTACTGCTTGGAGGTCCAGGTCGGGAGAGGCTGCTTGAGGCAGACATAACACATTCACCTCTTAAATCGTAAGTAGATATAACGTATAAATACACTGAACATATAAGTATGTCGTATTTTGTTATTCGTCAGTATTCATTCAGAATTGAAACGTTCCTTGAAATGGCTTTAATGTGTTTGATGATTAGATCTGAATAGCCACTTACATTTACCATATCTCCTTCCCCTCCCCACTATCTTCAGCCTCGCAACGTATTAAAATTGGGGATGTCAGAGTCTCGTTGGCTCCAAACAGTTGAGAGCAGTTGGGACTCTTGAATTGTAGTCGGATTAAAAAAGTTGAACAGAATGAATTTTTGAATTTTTACGCTGGTGTACAATGAATTTAGGTTAAGTCTTATTACATGAAATGAGTTTAGCCGTGGTAGGTGACTAGATCTTAATAGCGAGGTACATTTTCGATTTCTTTTTTCCCTGCCCATTACCTTCAGCATCACACCATACCGAAATTGGGGATGCCATAGTCCCACTGGCTCGAGACGTTTGTGAGCAGTTGGGACTCAAAGTTTATTTTCACGTTCTATGAAAGTTCTATTCGAGTTCTGTGATAATTTCGGTTTTATGAAACAACTGGCCTATAATGATATATTAGAACTCAAATAAAACTTACACAGAACGCGAAAAATAAATTAAAAAACTTGATGAATCATTAAAAAAAATCCACGCACGTGTTTTGTGTCGAAAATACATCAGTTTGTCTATTTGTTTAAGGTCTTACAAATAAATATACTTTAGTTTTTTTTTTCATTCTTATTTTGCTTAGACGTAAAAATTAAATTAGAGTGCATGACGTGAAACCTATCTTAAGAAAACGGTAAGCAGCTTACAAGGAATGTACACTCGGAAGCCGAAATAAATAATTTAGTACGCACGTGAAACCTTTATTAGAAAAGTTAGCAATATGCGGAAGACGTAAAAATAAATGTATAGTGTAAGGACGTGAAAAATATATTAAAAGCGGTATAAGAAATACAAAAAATATACACTCGGACGCACAAAATACTTTATTCAGTATGGACGTGAAACGTTTATTAGAAGAGTAAGACGCAAAAAATAAATTAGAGTGAAAGGACGTGAAACCTATACTAAAAGAAACCTACAATATACAAAAAATATACACCCGGACGTTAGTATGTACGTGACGCAAGAAGTGTATGAAAGTATAATAAACATCAAATCCTGAATTATTATGAATATTAAAAAATCATGATATTAGCAATTATTGTGAGCATTATAAAAGGCAATATTCATTAAAAAAATCTGAAAAAAATAACTAGAAGTGATGGACGCCCAAAGACGGATTTGCGCACGGACGCAATAAGTGTAGTGGGACCTAAATATATATATATATATATATATATATATATATATATATACGTATATATATTTGTTGGGATTCCTATGAATCTTAATTATTGTTCATGTACTTACATGCAATGTTATTTTTAACACTGACAACTCAAAATGATATTAGGGAACGTACCCATACTACGTGACACGTTCGGGGGGGGGGGGTCTTCAAAATACCACGCTTGGTACAAATGAGCGGCGGGTTGCTTAGGTTTTTGGTCACGGTGGGGGGGGGGTTAAAAAGTGCAAAAAGTTTGTCACGTAGTATGGGTACGTTCCCTATGTAGGTATCTAAAAAGATAAATGGGACCTCTGAAAAAAAAATTATTTATGTTTTAAGTTCCGTTTTTTCGGTGATTGCGGTTGATTTTTATTTCACAAAGTGTTTTTTTTTTAATTTGGAATTCAGTTTCTAATTCAGTGGTGAGTGTATTCGTACTTTTAAATTATTACTTCACGTAGCAAAAAGTGGTTTATTAGGAAAAGCACAGTATTATAAGTATATTTACCAAGTTCCGATATCTTTCCAATTAATTAATCATATTAATTAACATATAACAGGATTAGTGTTACACAATCAGGTGGCTACCTAGGTAATTGCGTAAATGTGAAATTCTAGGGAAATTTCACTTCGAAATCTAGGGAAATAATTTTTTTGGGCAGAACATCCCTGTTTTAAAATGGCAGTAGGCAGAAGATGGCCGATTAATACTATGACATTTAGGTGTTAGAAGTCGTTTTTTATTCAAGATTAACTGCTTTTAATATAGAAAAACATTGGTAAAATGTCCACATTTTACCGCTACTGTTATTGTTTTTAATCAAAGTGCAATATAAAAACAATCAATCATCGTAAATATTTGCAATCATTGCAAATACATATAACATCGTGTTTTATGTATAACACATACAGAATAGAATTTATAATACACTGATCATGACGATTGTGTTGCATTAACTTGTATAAAAAACCCTTCACTAAAAATAATTTGAAAATACAAAATGTCAAATATGGTCGACACGACTTTAACCTCAAAGGCAAAATTTATTGCAAATTGTCCGCAAATATAGCTCTTTTCGTAAATTGTTGAGGGCCTAAATTGTGTTTCAATAAACACAATAACTTCAAATGTCAATACAATACTGCAATACTGACAATACAATACACGCGATCACCAGGTGACAGTGGGTGAGTGTGACGCGTGACGTCACCATTCACCATTTCACTAATGCCAACTTGACACTGTGTTTCGAGGAGAGGTTTAAAAATGCACTTTTTAATAATTTTTTAAAAACTCTGCGTTTAATATTATGAAATAAAAGTTATATATTCAGAATCAGCGTTTATTGGTCTATATGAACATATTTTTTTAAAGCCATAATATTTTTCACTGGAGTTCCTTATTAGTGAAAACCGGATCACATGCGAAAACGTTACTAGCTAGAAGAAATGCGATTAGCGTGTCTCTAAGATTAGCGGCGATGGCGAGATGACGGCGAAAATATTCGGAACACAGTCCATTTTAATACTGGTGTAAAATACACAACATTTATTTGTGTGGCGTTATGCCGTGTTGCGCTACCTCCTCCTTTAGCCAACGTTTCGGACGTCGTTACAGTGTCTATCATCAGGGCAGATGTCCGAAACGTTGGCTAATGGAGGAGGTAGCGCAACACGGCATAACACCCCAAAAATACTTTTAAAAATAATATCAACAGGTTTTAACATTTTCACATTTTCTCCCTCACCCCACGGCTTACATTTTTTTCGAATACTACCGTCCATGGCTTATTAAGTCCACGTATCAAGAGTGTTTTTGCGTCTGATCTGAGATTCCCAGACTCTAGAACTCTAGACTTTAGCTTGGGGATCCGGAACACAGATAGCTGCTGAACTCGATATAATACACGACTATCTAGTTATATAATTAGCTTATTGAGAGTGGTATTTAAAAAATATATACATTTCTTCCCAGAGATTCAGCGGCATGGGGAGTCCAATGCGCCCGGATTTCATCAGAATGGCGACCGGGAATCATATACCGAACATACCTTCCATTGATCCTCCTCCAACGAATAACAGTAAGTCTATTGTTTCAGTGTTTATTTGTAGAAATCTTTTTTTAAATGCACGAAGAGTCCCAAGAGTCAACTTTATCCTTTGGAGAGCTGACAGACCATTTCATGACAGACCAGAATATCAAAACATAATTTTTATAAATTTCGTGAAAATTGACATCTTATGTGATCGGTCAGTGGCTGAGTTGGTATCGCGTATGTCTCCCACCCGGGCGTCGCGTGTTCGATTCCTCGGCTGGCTAAGTCTTCCATCACGACACAAGCAACATTTTCCGCTTACTGTGGTGGTAGTAGCAGATTTTCAAATAGTGTCGAGATATTCATAACCCGGGAATTTTTGTCTTTCTTTTTAAAAAAATCAGTTTACCGGAAGCCACGAAAATTCTGTAATCGAAATTTCTAATTTTTATTACGCAACATTCTTCGATTATATTGGTTATTAATCATAGTCAAAAACAAAACCATCCTCGCCTATATATTGGGGAAAAAACACACCTTGCTAAAAAAAATACATTGCTAACTTCTACTCCTCATTAAAAAATGTACCTCGCTGACCTCGCAAGTTATTTTTTAAAAATCTAATAAAAAAGGAATAAAAACTTTTAATTTTAGTTTGGACTGTAATCAATACCGGGTGGTTGAGCGTTTACACAATACATAGCTACACTTACCTACATACATCATAGACCCTGTGTTTATAGCTTGTATTGTCACATGTTCCTTTCCTACCCATCCCTATAGACCTGTCATTTAACCTTACCCACAATCAGTCTTTAATCAAAACTCACCGCATGAACATCTCTAATATTCACAAACTTAATCTCGCATACTGCAAGTAAAATACCGCGACTAATTGTCATACAAGTGCAGAAATAAAGCCAGCCGAGATAGAAGAGAAGTGCTAGAGCAGTAAGTCATTTTTCTCCTATTCCTTTATGTGCATTCTTTTTACTTGTGCAGTGGTCTTTCATACTTTTCAAAACACATACAAGGTCCTTCGATATCCACGGGCACATAAATCACACATCACCGGGGCTATACAGGGTTGATTAATAAAACAGTAGAATCTTAGAATATGGCATTTTGTAGCCGATGTATGATGTCGATTTTCATTAAATTAATAAAAATGTCAGTATTTCGTAAACTAACAATTTTTCACGGAAGTATATCAATTTTTATATTAAGGTCATCATGAGTTGGCCTGTCATCCCTCCAATGGATGACCATAGCTTTTGGGACACCTGTATGTATTATTTTAATATAAAACGTTATGTAAAGGGTATTCGTAATTAGTTCATATGAGTGCTGTTTCGCCTTCCGAAGGCAGTTGAAGGGAAGAAAAAAATAAAAATCTGTTGAACTAAGATCAGTAGAACAAGACGGATTTAAAATTACCTCCCTACTGAGCTCTTCAATTGTTGCTTATATGGCGGCGTAAACAATAAACATTTTTGGAAATGCTCACAAACTGACCCCTCTAAATACCCCTCTAATTACAGAGATATCAAGGGAGCGATTAGACCCATTGTGGTTAACTTATATCCAATAATTTAGTTTTATTTTGATAAATTACACAAAATTTTATAAAACTAGTCATTTCTTTTCAGGACGCAATCTATGGGCAAGTTTTGAAAAATGGGTGCAGATTCTTTCGATTTTATGTATCATTTTATTCATCTACGCCGCTGGTAAGATTTTTTATATTTTTTTATTCAACAGTATTAAGAAAGCATGTCGACGTAATTTCTAAATAATATGACAAAACGCTTTAAACGAGATTAAATTGGTGTAACCGTGAGAATTGAGATATAATCTCTTTTTATATTGGATGGAAGCAACTTGCAACCACCGGAAAAATATAGTTTTCAACTAAGAAATTTTAACTAAAATGTAGTCATATTTCCAAGAATCAGCATTTTTATAAAAAAGCAAAGTACAAAAAAATGCGTACAAAATGCAACTGATTTCATATGTTTTTTTCATTTCAGTATAACTTCACGATGTAACGTTCGTTAAATATTCGGATTTTCTTTTTCCACTGATAATTTATCTATACCTAAGAAACGAAAGAAGGCGTGTCCATGTCCATGTTTTGAATGATTTTCTTTTTACATTAAATAAGAGAACATAGCCTTTGCCAAAATTGAGTCTTCTAATAATTCATGTTTTCTATGACAATTAACTTCATTTTATATCATATTATTTAATATTAGCGTAGACCCATTAAAAATTTCGGTATAGTCTGAATGATGTTTTTAAGAATACATTCAGACAAATGTTGATACCAACCATTGATGAATACTTGCCACTAAATACGTGCCAACCTGATCATTCCGCATAAGATGGACCAGGCTTCCGGCTTAAGAGACACCATTATTAAAGTACTGCCATATAAATATTTTGTATGTGTGCTAAAAGTAAGTATTTTTTAGCGATGACGGCAATCAGGGGACTGTTGACTGAAGAAGACTACAATTTAACTAATGAACAACCAGTACGCAGTAAAAGAAGCCCCTCTCCAATTCCTGCGTTAGAAAAGGCATACAGCAAAAACTGTAAAATTAATGCCAATAATCGATACTGCCGCGAAATTATGGCAGAACTTACACTGCTAAAAGCATCCATTCAAGGCGATATTCAGAATCGTTTTCAGAACTCTTACGAAAAGTTTAAACCTACAACAAACAATTTTGAACAAAATTCAGAAAGCTTCGGAGAAAAATCTAACGACATTCAAGTGAAATCAGGTGACTTAAACCTAAAAACAACTACCCTTGAATATGCAGGATTCGAGTCATCATCAGATACTAGGGAAAAAATTGTCAGTAACGGTGACACATCTAATGAAAAACAAAATAGCATTATGGATGATGTTCAAGAATTAGTCAGTCAAAATCCTACCTCTGCTTTTAAAATGGAGAACAATACGTCAAATAACTCTGATGAAAATACTAATTTTGATTCTGAAATGAAAAATGAGAGAACCTTTCGGTCTACACATCCTAAAAAAAATGATACTGTGTTAAAAGTTCTAGTAACTAAAAAGGCAGTTAACGAATCAAAATCTGATGAATATTTAGAAAAAAATGTTCCTGGTATTAGTTCGTCTAATTTAACCTTAAACAATACACAATTACCTGCAACTAATCTCAGCAGTACTGATCAAGATTTAAGACATTCAGTAAATGTTCCGATTACTTCTCGTCCTCATGTCAATTCCACAGATGGTTCTATGGAAGTTAATGGAAACCAAATATCTAAAACCAATCATTTAGTACACGTGGCAAATGAATCGAGAATAGGAATTAATTCAAGCAAATTAAGACAAGTTACTCAAGTGCCTTTGTTTTTCATTACTGAATTTAATTCAAAAAAGTCTGTTCATTTTGATAACACCTTTACGGGTGGCCCCGAGGACCAATCTGTAATTGATGAAGATTTTGGTCAACCAATTTTTGACTCACGAAAAAGTGAAAATGTCCTTATGCAAAAAGGATACAATATATTACAAAAGGGTAATTATACAATAAATGAATCCATAAAAAATACGGAAAGAAAAAGCATTACCAACCCTTCAGATGTGGAAACAAAAGGTCAAGATATTCTCGAACAGAATGAAATGAAAACCGCGAGTACACTTGCTTCTATCTCTCAAATAACATCAAGCATTGTTCTTCCATCTGAAAAACCTGATATTTCAGAAAGTCCTTTGATTCCAACCCAAGTTGATAAGCCAAAAGATAAAGATACATCGCTTCCTCACTCAAGACATGCAACCATTGAAAATAATCAACTTAATCATTTGAGTGATTCTGTCGAAAATAGAATGTTTACAAACCATAATCCTAGTGGACTCAATAGTTCATCAAAAATAACAGAACAAAATACTCAAAATGCAAAACATAATGATTCTTTAAATGAAGATCAAACCACCAAGAATCAGCATAAGTCAGAAGGCAAAATGAGTGGGTTTCATTCTGCTCAAATTCAAAATAAAGGTGGGGAAATCATTTTTGAAGAGGGTAAATTGCTAGAAAGTATGCCACTTCATCAAAGCATCAATAATCAATCAAATACCTCGGATATCCGAATAGCTACGCCCGATAATAATGAAGAAATCTCAAAAGAACATAACACGGAAACAAAAGAGATTTTCGGAAATCCACATATAACACAAATTTCTAATTCCCAAACAGTAGAACAAACAAATCATCAACCAGAAGAAATACTGATTATTTCTCAAAAAGAAAATACATCTCACAATCAATCTATTAGTGAACATCAAAGTAAGTCAGACTCCAGTTCAGTAAATGGCAATAATTTTGATAATTCTTCGGTCGACGCTCCATTCAGGTTTTCAACAGTGGAAAAAACCACTCCCCTGACAGCATTTAAAAATTCTACAGACTCTGAGAAATTCCAACTTGAAAGAAACATTGTAGCAAATGAACAAAACTCCGAAATGATGATCGAATCTACAACTCAAGAGTTTGCTAATTCAGAAAGAAAGTCAAATAAGATTCACCTAATGGAAAACGAAACCGTTTTACAAAAAGGTAATTTTTCGGATATCCAGACAATTCATGAAAATACATTAATTTCAAAATCCAGATCAAAAACGGACGGTAATCAAATTCAACAATCTGAAGATTTGGTAGTGAACGCACGTACTGATTTTCCCTTATTTCCTGAAGATCGCAAATCAGAAAACAACATGCAATCTAGCAGTCACCAAATGGAAAACATTCAAGAAAACAATAATGGAAGTCTTGAAATTGGATTCGTCGTATTACAAAAAGGTAACTTTTCGGATGAAAAATACCAAAATTCTCCTCGATTCGTACATCCTACTACACCGAATACGTTGAAATCAGAATTTGATGGACAACCCATAACTCCACATCCTTTCAATTTGCAAAACATTGATTTACGGAATAGTGGCGCAAATTTTCAATTTGGTGATCACATGTCAGCTAGCACTGAAGAAAATAATGCAGGTGCAATCACATCTGAAAAGATGAAGGCTGGACTTCAAGTTGTTAACCAACCGCGAATGCCCGCACAGTTCCCAATATGCTATTATGGTAGTGCGTTCCCACCTGGACAGTTCCCAGCAGGCCAGTTCCCACAAGGTCAATTTCCACCAGGTCAATTCTCGCCAGGCCAATTTCCTCCAGGACACTTTCCACCAAGTCCACCCAGGGAGTCACAGCAAGGTGGTAAGTTATTCTTACTCTTAACTGAATTTATATCCCACTGTATCACGTAGCAAATCATGTAAAATATACAATACTAGCCGACCCTACTGTACTGCAGTACTGCCCCAGAATCAATTACTGTTGTGTTTACTTATTAGCTGAATTATAATAATATTTATTCCAGGATGTGGGGAGGATAGTGCAATCCCATACGTCCCATAAAGTTGTACATATTTACACAACAGATAAAGTAAAAAAAGTAAATAGAAAAGAAAAAAAAAACAAACCAACAAAAAACAAACAAATATAAAAAACATAAGCGATAATAGAAATAAAATAAATTATCAATTATAATGTAGGACGTGGTCTGGAGTGCGCTCGGGCCCAGCGCTCGCTCAGGAGTGGCGCTTGGTGCTGGAAGGCTGCGATCACCACTGTGTTATCGGAAGCCATTAGCCGCATCCTAGCTCCAGTGACCCGGTATCAGACCGGCGAATCCGTGTAGTCCTAGCTCCGTAAACATTGAAGATGCACTGCTGTATCTTCTGTACCCAAATTTAATTCTGCCAGCATCATTATATTGGATCCGGAGTCGTTCTATTGAGCTGGTTCGGTAGTGACACCATGTTTCACAATTAAAATCAGTTTTTTTTATTAACTTGAAAATTACACAATGAAGCAAATGACTGGTCAATGGTTGAGTCAAGCTTATGACTGGTCAGTGATTGAGTGGGCATAGCGCTTGAGTCCCACCCGAGCGTCGCGTGTTCGATTCCTCGGCTGGCTAAGTCCTCCATCACAACACAAGCAACATTTTCGGCTTTCTGTGGTGGTAGTAGGAGATTTTCAAACATTGTTGGGTTATTCGTAACCCGGGAATGTTTGTCTTTCTTTGTAAATAAAAAATATCGATGCGCAACTGCCCGTGTTTTGTTTTTGTCGGTATCAGAGATGGCGTTGTTTATAGATTTTCACATTTTTCCACTGACTTATGAGAATTGCGTTTCATTTTCCCTATAGGTATGTGGGAGATTAATTATAATTATTGTATTTTTCGTTTGGAGGGGTGCAGACATACGTTCACCGTTTGTCTCATTTTCGACTCTTGAAACTTAGTGCGTAAGAAAGAGAGGCAGCATTATATGCTTAAGAACAAAAGCAAAACAATCAGCGCATTGACATTTGACGTTTTTGAATTTCTGGAATTCACCCACTATTCTATATTATTGGTACTTATCACAATATTCCTGCAGCTCTTTCAAAAGATGAGAATTCGTTCCATTCAAAATGTACGAGGAAAAGAATTTTCTTCGTAACTTTTTTTTAATAGCTATTCTGGACGGAGACAAATCCTACAAATCAAAGATCATAATAATCGGTCCAGCCGTTCTCGAGTTATAAATATTGAAACTAACCCGACTTTGTTTTATATATTAAGATTGTTAGGGTATAAATATTGTAACTAACCCGACATTGTTTTATATATTACGCCCGTTAGGGAGTTTAATAAAATTAAATAAATAAATGATAGTTTACTTTTTATTTTATTTTATTAGGAACTTTTACAGGTTAATAACATTACATGCATTAAAGAAAACAATAAATTATAATAATTAGGTTATAACCCAATAACAAATGCTAACATCATGCCCAAATAATAAATAAAAAGTCAATAATAATAACCTTTTTTTTAGGATAGGAATAGAGATAGGAACTAGATAAATTATCTAAAAATAATTTGTATATACTGTCTAATACTGTGTGATACATAAAAGATACAGATAAGATAAGATGAAAAACAAGAAAAGTAGAAAAAATAAATATATGTTTATATAATAATAATGATGAAAACTGAAAAACAGACGTAGGATCAAGATATAAATAATATATGCATTTATAAAAATATACATGATATGTTTGCACGTGATTCATTTGTCCATGTCACAACCAGTTACGACCTAATTCCCATGAAATTGAGATTTTTTAAACACAAAATTTGTTTATTCCATTTTAGAGATTCTAAAACCGGGTAAAGAGGTTTAAAATAGTAATAATCTAAGTCATGTTTTTTTCAGCATTTATTCTATTCCCAGGTTACAGTGTTCCTTACCCATATACCTACGGAAATCGTTTCACGACTACTCAGAATTCTCCAACAAATGGTCCTACATATTCTGCTTCGGGGTAAATATTTTTCTTATTATTTGTAATAACTCTCTTCTGGTGCCATCTCCCATCGGGGGTTATGTTTAATGAAGGCAAATATCAACCCACACAAAGTAGTCTGGAACAACTCAGTTATGAGGTGGGGCGCCTTCCTTGACCACACCTCCCATCAATTTTCCCCTGGATCATTCTAGAATAATGTATTTGCCACCCCTCATGGTGTAACCAACGTACTAGTGTTTTCTTCTTTTATACATTTTTTGCAATGTTACAACACAGGAAGAAGAATATGGATAATATCATTACTGAGATATTTTAATACGATGATGTCATTAACTTTAAAAAAGATAACATGCTATACAATAACCCCTTTATGTCCATTTTCTATGAATTTTTTAGAAACAAACCGTCTTTTGTGGTGCCTCCTGGTGCTCAAATGCCTCCTCAGGTGCAACCGTACATCTGCACCTTCATGGCCAACAATCCATCAACTTCTCCCCAAGTCCCTTACAATTCTGGGTCCACAGACTACCGGACAGTAGCCAGCGTACAATCGGAAAATGCGAATTTACCAGAAGAAAGGACCCACAACACTAATGAAGATGATGATGGACGGTTGTCTGACCACTATAAAGACATGGAGTGAGTGTTAACCTTTATTTAACATAACTAACGTAATTTAACATTAAACCACAAATTGCATAACTGCTTATCCAACGCCCACCAAATTGAAAAAACCAAAAAATAAAACTCCCACATATAGCACACGTATTACATTTCATCGTGGGCTCAAAAGAAGGCTCGCAAATTATCCACAGAATTATACCACCAACTTTAACATAACAAATAGCAAACTTTACAAAACTAACGTTTTCCTCTCCTCTCCAAAGGCCAAAACTTATGCAAAACCATAACAAAAACACAAACATAGACACGAGAATGTAGAGGAATAGGTTTTCCTAACGAGATGTTATTGACAGGCTTACGTCCATACAATAAAGAAAAAAAAAACATACAAATTTGAATGGAAACAAATTAATGTTCCATTTAGCCTGGGTAGTGCTCTATTACGATATCGTAGATCACCGTCCTGATTGAATTCCGTTTACAGTTTTTTTATTGGAAATTTAAGCTTCAATTGGGACCACGTATGACAAATATTTTGACCACAAAACACGCCGATAAGATACTTCTTTTTTATTATTTATTCTATGTTTGCCTCACGTCCACATTATTTTATTAGTGTAACTAGCTGACCGACGAACTTTGTACCGCCTCAGAATCAATAACTGTTGTGTTAACTTATTAGCTGAATTAAATTCAGATTTTTTTTAATTACACAATGAAGCAATTATCAATGCGCAACTGTCTGTGTTTTGTTTTTGTCAAAACACGGACGTATGAGGGTATATACGTATGAGGGTGATTTATTATAATTATTGGTCACCATGAAACAGGCAGCCGCCTAGTATGGTGATCTAATATATCTTCTTCTTTTAAAAAAAAATGTGTTAATTATGTATCATGTGTTTTATAAATAAATAAATAAATTGTATTTTTCCTTTAAAGGGGAGCAGACATACGTTCACCTATTGTCTCATTAGTTGACCTGGAGAACTGCGTACCGCCTCAGAATCAATAACTGTTGTCTAAACTTATTAGCTATTTAAATTCAGTTTTTTTATTAAGTTAAAAATTACACAACGAAGCAATTGTCGATGCGCAACTCTCCGTGTTTTGTTTTCGTCATTATCAGAGATGGCGTTGTGTACGGATTTATATTTTTTGTGATTTTCTAACTATTCCACTTACTTGCGGGAATTGCTTTTCATTTTCTTTGAGGGAGATTTATTATAACTAAATTGTATTTTTCTTTTGGAGGGGTGCAGACATACGTTCACCGTTTGTCTCATTTTCGACTGTTGGCATGTAGTGTGTAAGAAAGAGGGACAGCATTATATATTTAAGAACAAAGGCAAAACATTCAGCGCATTGACATTTGACGTTATTGAATTTTTGGAATTCACTCACTATTCAATATTATAAATATCACAATATTGCTGCAGTTCTTTCAAAAGATGAGAATTCGTTCCATTCAAAATGTATGAGGAAAGGAATTTTCTTAATATTTTTTTTCGTGAATTTTTCTGATGTTTTAATAGCTATTCTGCTATTCGGAGCGGAGCCAAATCCAAAAAAGCAAAGATCATACAAATCGGTCCAGCCGTTCTGGAGTTATAAATGGTTAAAATAACTTTTGAGTGGAAGATACTCCCAGTATCGCCCTGGTGTAAGACCACCATTCAGAATTGAAACGTCGCTTGAAACGGCATTAGCCGTGTTTGGTGACCAGATCTGAATAGCCAGGTACTTCCCCACCTTCCTCTTCCCAATCTCCTTCCCCTCCCTACTACCTTCAGCCTCACAACATACCCTAATTGGGGATGACATAGTCCCACTGGCTTCAGACGGGAGCAGTTGGGACTCTTGAGCGGTATTCGTATAAAAAAAAAACTAATCCGACTTTGTCTTATATATTAAGATTGATATAGTTAAAAGTATCAGTCTTCTCTTTTTTTATTCATTTCGTTGTTCATGTTTGTGAAATCTTTATTAAGTTGGCAACTGTTGAGGTATTTCTTTCCATATTTTAACAGTGCAATGGCTAACAAGATCTACGGCAACCATTCCTTCCCCACGGCAAAGAAATCAGCTTGCTCCGCTGGGTTCAAGAATTGCGCCAACGGCCGTTGTTACCCGGAGAGTATGTGGTGCAACGGGGTTGCGGACTGCCTCGATGCCTCTGACGAGACCCACTGCCCCTGTAAGACGAGGATAGCCAAGTCCAGAATGTGCGATGGCTTCTACGACTGTCCTTTGGGCGAAGATGAGCTTGGGTGCTTCAGTGAGTCAATTTATATTCGTCCATTCCACCTAAAATATCCTTTTAATGTTTTCTATAGTTTTTCTGTAAGTGTTTTCTATATAGTTTTTCTAAGTCTTAGTAGAAATGATATACGATATGTCCTCTTTATTGCATCCCTAATGACACAGGAAGAGGAACACATTTATTAATGTTACAGATCTCCATTATGTACGTGTTTATATTTGATACAATTTTTTTTACCTTAGCTCCATACAGGAGGCCCAGGAGAAAACAATTTTCCTCGGGGCCTACGTCATCTTTTGGGATGCTCTGTGGATGTATTTTTAGGGAAAGGAAGAGGAGAAAGTTCTGGCAAGAAAAAAATATGAGGGGTAAATAGAAATCTGGAGTCAGTGTGTCCAGGATTGATGGACGTATGAATGCATTCCTACCGTTGGGGTGCAAGGCGGGAGAGTTCGGCTGGAGAGGTCAAAAGGTCTCCCTCAATTAGTCTCTCCCGATCTAACCTGCCACGCAGGAGGTGTTAAGTCACCAGACGTAGTGAACTTGGGGTGACCTATGGCAGGGGTGTTGGTTATCCAATAAACGGTTCCCGGGGCGACGGTACCCATACCCTATAACGTAAATTGTAATTACTAAAATTGTTTTCTATATCAAGTTCTGTTAGGCGTCTTTAGTTATTTTTATGCTTGAACCCCGTTCCTTTTTGGCAAATTTCATACTGTGACAAATCCGCTGACGGATGAACTACATTAAATCTTTTAATAATTTTTAAGAAAATATACATTTAATATCCGTTTTCATTTCGAAAAGTCATTAATCATGTTTCCGAAGAAAATGTCAAGAATTAATGATAATACCAAAGATTCAAATATAGCTAAACAACAAAGTTTTCCCATTTAGCTGATAATCGTTGAATGTATTATATTGTATAAATTTGTTGTTGTTGTTTCCAATATAAACGATAAGTTTTAAGCATTAGGTGGCATTGGAAGTTTCCTAAATTGTTTTTGTGTGTACCTATTCACCGTTCTGTTTAGCAGTGGGAGAGTTTACACCAAAACAAGCAATTTTTTTATTTAATCTTGTGACCAATAAAGAGAGACTATTTTTATTTTTTTTTTTATTTTATTTATCAAAAGTATACAATACAGAATATAGTATATTATATAAAGCATTGTACTCCCAGGAGTTAATAAACTCATTGCGGGAATGATACGCATTACATGAAACATATAGCTGTATGTATTAAATGGACATATGATGGGGACATACACAACATTATTATTTCAGAAAGTCATTAATAAGATGAAGTTTGAGCATGTTAGTTTGGGTCTTTTTACATTGACTTGCACATTTGATCTCGTTGGGTAGTTGATTATATTTTGTGTGAGCTATGTATTCTAGGGATCTTAGTCCATATTTTGTTGATTTGATTTTTGGTATATGAAGTTTGTTGTGATTTCTTGTGTTGTGTTGGTGTACGTCGCAATTGTAATATAGTGTAGTGTTGGAATGTGCCGAGTGTTGAATTACTTGTAATATAGTTTTCGTTATTTCAAAAGTGGGAATGATATTAAAAGGAAGTATTTGGGTGTTTCTGTAGATGTCTTTGACATGTGTGTCCCAAGGTAAACTGAAAATATTTCGCAGGGCTCTATTTTGGACGACTTGGACTTCTGAAATCATTTTTTTTGTAGCAATCCCCAGATTCCGGCGAGATATATTAGATGTGAGTGAATCATAGCATGGTAAATCGATTTTAATAGAGAGGGAGGAAGTAACCCGCGAAGTCTATATAAAACACCAGTTATAGGAGTAATTTTGGATAGAACATGTTTAAATTGGTGATTCCATGTAAGTTGTGAATCAATCAAAAGGCCAAGATATTTTAACGTGTTTGCAGAACCTATTATTTTTGTACTCCAGGTTTAAAACTACCTCTCCGTTTTATTTTCTTGGAATCAAAAAACATTTTAACAACATTTTCCTGTTCTAACATATTCTCTAACCTTTAGCTCACCCCTCTTTGCCCTCATGTTCCCTCATAAGTAGTTCTCAACTATAATCCACCAGTCAAAACCAACTCTTTGGATTTTGTTTAAAAACTGAATATATCTACCTCAATTTTGTAAATACGTATGCTTTTATTCATTCTTAGATTGTGGACTGTTGTCATTCAGCTGCAACGATAACATTCAGAGGGGAAAAGATTCCAGTTGCTTTGATATCGAACAGCGTTGCGACGGTGTTTTCAACTGTCCTAGTAAAATCGATGAACACGAGTGCACCATGTTGCATAACAGCTTGGAACATCATGCGGTAAGTGTCTTTTCAGATCACTAAATCGTATTTTTTTAGATGGGTTAGGTATTAGTGGTTCAAAGCGTCGAGTTCCCCCAGGCGTCGGTCGCGGGTCTAAGTCCAAGTTCAAACAATATTTTCCGCAAATCATTATGTAGGAATTAAAAATCATATCACTCTGATGATACTTTGTGTACCCTTTTTTTCATAAAACCAGATGAACTTATTTATTTTTATTTTTAAAAACAAAAACGAACATTGAAGAGTTCTTCATGTTGTGTTCTTGAGAAAGATACTCTTCTAGTACCTAAAAATATCTTTGAGTAACGTCTGTTCCGTGACTCCGCATAATAATTTCTTTTGCATAATATGCAAAGACGTCCGCTCAAAGGCGCTTCTCATGTAAGCGTACGCCATAACGACAAAATACGAGTTTCATACCTTGAATACTCATCAATCACTGAGAAAGGATGTTTTGTGGTGAGATCTTTGACATCTTACGAATATATAAGTGTGTAGCTATATAAGATAAATTGCTTCAAATTTAAGTTGGGCAGTCACCTCTAGAAAGTCTGTTTATTCGTGGCAGTAACTTTATCTTAATTAGAAATATTGGAATACATCTGTGCAAAGTTTCATGTTTACACGGCAAAAATTTTACGGGGATTATTTGGTTGAAATTGATTTGAAAAATATACCATAAAGTTTTTCAAACTGTGCGAAAACCCTATTTTTCCGAAATTGTATTGTTTATAATATATCTATATCCCTAGTCTTGTAATTTTAATCTTGTAAATTCCAAATGTTAGGTCCTTACATATGAAATTGGCTTTTTGTATGGGAGGAACATAAAATCGTTTTTTTTTAAATATAATATATTTATTTAATCAAAGTATGTATGTACGAGTACCATTGCTGCACTTTTTCCATCTCATAGGTAGTTCATCGATCCCATTACTAAAAAAACCATTCGGACGGGAATCAATAAAATCTTTGAAGGCGGTTTGGACTGCCCCATCGGAGTTGAATTTTTTCCCTTGCAAGAAGTTATCCAAATTTCGAATTAATGGTAAAAAAAATGGTGAAAAAAAATGGTATTCTGTTGGGGCAAGGTCCGGAGAGTACGGTGGATGTCTTAGACATTCCAATTGAAGCTCCTCTAATTTGGTAGCCGTCTATTGTGCAGTGCGTGGTCTAGCGTTCTAACGCGCGTTTGTTGATTTGCTTCACTCAATTCTTGAGGTACCCGCCTTTCAAGCTTTTTCACCTTCTCAATTTTCTTCAAGTGGATTAAAACAGTTTTATCACTAACACCGCAGCCTGCAGCTAACCCGGACGTGGTTTGCGATGGATCCGCTTCCACAATAGCCTTCAATTCTTTATGATCAACTTTGGTCTCCGGCCGTCTACGGGGCTTGTTCTGCAGGTCGAAATTTCCAGAAAGAAAACGTTGGAACCAAAAACGCACTGTGATTTCTTTTGCGGCACCGTCGCCATACACATTATTAATCCTTCGAGCCGTTTCTGCAGTACTGGTGCCACGGTGGAACTCGTACTCGTAAATAACGCGATATTTCAAGTTTTCCATTTTGTAAACTAGGTGAGGCAAAGAAAAAAAACAAGTAAGGAAAAAACAAATGAATTATAATTTTCGAAACACAAATACATGAGTAAATAGCTGTATAAATTTGAATTTGGAATTCCTAAACAAAGAGAAGATATTTGAGATCAAAGTTGCCAGTACGGCAAAACGCCAATTTCATATGTAAGGACCTAACACATCTGTAATAAAGTAATAAAGAAAATAAATGTGGTACATCCTGGAAGTGGGGATACCCGCCTACTCAAACCGTGAATGTGTTTTTGAGACAAATTGTAACGCAGCGGTAGCTCAGTGTGAATGGTGAAAGACTTGGACTGCCTTTTTTGGAAAAATAAATTGATATCCCGTTCATTCTTGCTTCACACAACGAATACTTTAGGGCGTTTCCACTTGGATACCGTCTTTGGTGTCCTGTCACTTGGCATTCTAACAACATGGGCCTCTTCAAGACCAATGTTCATTCCTTCCTCTCCTCAAAAAAACCCTCCACACAGCATCCCAGATGACATAGGCCCCGAGGGAAATTATTTTCCTCAGGGCCTCCTGTGTGGAGTTAATGTAAAAAAAAACATGGCCAACCAATCTCAACCTTTGTGAAATTGAAAAATCTTGCAATAGTTTCATCGTTTCACGTTCAATTAAGTTTCAAGTACATGGTTCATTTAAGTTAATAGTCAAATTTATGTCTTTCATGTGGCTTAGATTTTCTACTTTTCCACCCTCTTTTGGGTCCATAAAAATAATAAAAACTCACTGCTTATCTGAGGAAATAAATAATACTTTCATTTTATCATTTCAGACCTACACAATTTCACATTCAAAGGGATTTCTTCACAGAAACTATAAAGGAAAATGGTACCCAGTTTGCAATAATCCTTACAAATGGGCGGAGGACGCATGCGCCATAGAACAACACGACAATAACGAGTAAGTTTATGTGTCACGTAGATAAAATATTACTCTCATATTTTCGATTAAGGACTTTTGAAGGGATAGGTTTTTTATTGAATTAGATTTCAATGCTGTACTAATTGTCATAACATCAGATTAGGTACAATTAGGGTTAAATATGAAAAAGAAGAGATTTTTTGATGCTTCGCGTCAAAAAAACATTTATTGTAAAAATGCTTCTTGAAAATCGGCCAGACGGCATGTTGTTTCTGATATAATAAAAGTGTTTGACTTTCGACAGATATACGGAAAAACAACCCTATATTTATCCAAACATTTATAAATATTATTTAAAATGATTAAATATTCGTTTTAAAAACTCGAAAAACTTACATTGCTTTACTCCAAATTCCAGTAACTTTTTTTGGTCAAAAAAACTTTAAGTACCTTGCAACAAGAATTTTCAACATTTTTCCAGATAGCATTAAAATGAGATTCACAAAAAAATTTAAAGATCACGTAAGAAGTAATGTTTGGTCTTTACCGAAACACTCATTCAAATTCGAAGTTATGGATTTAACCAAACTATTCAGTGAACATATTTTATTACAAAATTACATTCAAATGTATTGTGAATTACTTATGACTGCCTCAACTTGGGCTAGCCTAGTGAGGCGGGTTGTGCGAAACCTACATTTATAACTATGCATTTATATTATTTAAACATTACGTACTATTTATATAAATATTATTTTATATCGTCAAATTTATATATATTTCTATTCGCAATCATTCATCCAAAATATCAAAAATAGCATAATCCTAAACGGTTCAAACTAGTTACAACGTCATTATGACATAGAAAACGCTACTGGCTGGTAAGACGCCTGTCTTCAGGTTTGGCCGGGCGGCGTGACTTCAACAACCCCATATTCACGAACAACAACTAACTTGATTTTACGGAAAATCAAAAATGCTGCATTTAAAACGACACAAAAATTTATTCGTCTGCGTAAAAATAAAATAATGCCTTCATTATAGTAATTTTTTTCTTAAATTTTATCATATATATTCCTTAAATTTTTGAAGTGAAACTTCTTTAGCGCCGTTAGTGATTTGAAATTCGGGTGAAACAGAAATGCGTCACAACTCAGTTCTACACAAATACTCGGTTCTCATATAATGCGGTAAATTCGCGCTTTGGCGTGAGCCTTCGATAGCGCAGTGGGCAAGGCGCCTGACAAGTCTCAGCGGCCGGAGAGACAGACATCAAACGAACGGAGGTTCGAATCCTACGAAATCCAAAAGAAAAACCATTTTTATTTTTGTGAAATCAATATCCAATCTTCAAACTACTTTAAAATAAACAGGCAAAAGAAAAGAAAGCGACTTCTACCCACTTTCTAGCTTCACTTCTACTGCGTGGGAATTACAAACTCTGATTTTTTTTCTTTAAAAAAAAAGCATTGAAAATGCTCTATAAAGTTAACAATTGTGAGAAGTTATTCCTTGTTATATGAATACCAAGAGAAGAATAATTGAATAAAAAGTTAAAAGAATTATCAGGAAGAGCTTTATACCATTTACACTTCTGGATCACACTCTGATCTAATATTGTTTAATTGATATTTTTCCAGACCTCCATTTGTCCAACTTGTTCGTCAACCCGAACATTTCAAAGGATTATTCATTTCCCTGGAAAAGGAGAATGAAACGCCGACATTCTCCAGAAATTGTTTCAATGGCTCTTCGGTTTTCATAACCTGTCCTGAACCTAAATGTGGAGTTACCTCTACCGTTCTAACGCAGACCCTGCGAAAGGTAAAATATAATTTTACACAGTACAATTATAATAAAAACGAACCAAATAACTCTTCAACCAATGCAACACACATGTTATACCCCCACTATAATAATATTAATAGGGGAGGGGAAGAAGATGAGGAGGGTGAAGGATGGAAGTTCCTATCTATTTCGATCTTCTTCGATGGCGCTACAGCCCATATCGAGGTTTGGGCTCCTGCAACAGTCGCTTCCAACTCCTCCTGTCCTCAGCGGCTGACTTCCAATTTGGTACCTGGAGAAGCTGTGCTGCATCCCCTCTTACTTCGTCTATTTCGATCTCGTCACCAAATATGAATGACGGTCTTTCACCAGTCTTTCACGAGCTACAGGGTGGTGCTCATATTATCTACTACTCTGTTAATAGGTTTGGCTCCCTGTTTAACATTCTTATTTTACGTATTAACTCTACAAATGAGAACCTGAGGGTTTTTGCCTGGGCCGATTCATCTTTGGGGAAGCTATGCGTGGGGTATTTTAAAGTAAAGGATTGAGCGGATAGGAATCCGGGGACCAGGAGTGTCCAGAAGTGGCGGACGTATGCATCCACCCTTCCCACTGCGGTGCTAGGCGATGGGCCGAGAAGTCAAACGGTCTTTCTTACCGGCCTCTCCCAAAGCGGCCCGCCACGCAGTTTGTGGGCAGACGCATCCGCCGCCAAGACATGAAGAGACCTCACCCCCTGAATCGGGAATTATTCGAGCACAAATTTAAAATAAACCTGCCGGAAAATTCCCATAGCAGTATTAAAACGGTCTCTTCCCCATCTTCTTCCCATCCTCAATTCCATCAGTCACACAACATACCCCAATAGGGAAGCCATAGTCCCATTAAGGCAGATGTGACTTGTGCGGCATATTTATATTTCTTTTTTTTTCAGCTTGATTTTGATAACGATCTATACGATAGACGAAGACGTCAGATGTTCAATACAATAGATGAGTTTGTAGTAGATTTGGATCACCAGATACATATTTCCTATGAACCTATCATAAATGATTATGGTTCGGTAATCGAACCTTCTACCAAACAAAAAGAACGTTTTCGTGAAGAACATTACGGAAAACTAAATAATAAAAATCAGTTTGATTTTTATGCATACGAAATTAAACGAGACCCCAATAATGGGAGGGAATATCGAATTCCATTTCCAATTAAACAGCCTGAAAATTCTTACAGTGCGCCATATTCCTATCTTACTAACGAGGAATTGTATAATGGAATCAATAAAATAATAGAGACTTTGCCTTACATTTATGACACCCAGAAAGCAGGAACTTACAGCCATATTAGTGGTATGCCAATCAATTACGATAGTCATATTGCAAACACACACAACCATCAAAATAATTACGGTAGTCATGGTACAGGCACATACCACCATCCGAGTAATATTCCAACCAATTACGATTATTATGGTGCAGGAAAGTACACCCAGCACAATAAAGTTCCAACAAAATACGATACTCATAGTGCAGGCACACATAACCAGCACGTTAATGTTCCAAGTAATTATGATACTAATAGTGCAGGCACATACAACCATCCTAGTCATGCTCCAAGGCAATACGATACTCTTTATGCGGGTACGGTCAACCATCATATTAATATTCCAATCAATTATGATACTCATAGTGCAGGAACTTTCAAGCCCGCTTACCACATTCCAATAACCCAGCACCATAACGCGCCCGAAGGTTATAACCAGGTTCCTAATGCACAAGAATATGCTAAAGCAAACGTCAATGATGGACATCGTAAAGAAGCAATACTGCCACCAACCCTACCACCAAATGTACTTCCCTATGTACCACCATATGTGCAACCTTATGTACAAACCTATGTACCACCGTATGTGCAACCTTATGTACAAACCTACGTACTACCATATGAACAACAAAACGTCCTACCAAGTATATTATCCTACGAACCTCCAACTGCACCCCCAACTATACCACCAAGAGTAGATGCCAATGTTAACCCAACAGTACACCCAACCTTACCAAATTATATACCACCAACTGTACTCCCAACTAAACCATCCACTGAACCACAAACCTTACCACCAAGTGCGTCGATCGAAAAAATCCCTAACACTTTAGTGAACCCTTACCAGCATCAAAAAATAACAATTGGGTATAACTCTCCAGAAGAAACAACCATGCAGTACAATTTGCAAAAGAAAATCGAAGCGGAAACCAGCAATTATGAAGACTCTGGTAATAATCCCAACCAAGTTTCTACAACCTTCGCACCTCGAACTAATTACTTACTCGGAAGTGATCAATTACCATTAAACAGTTATCAACATACAATATACCATCAACCAATTAATCCTCCAGAAAGATCATACTTCAGAGAAACCATTGACGATGAATTTAATCAAAGAAAAGGCATGGGATTTTCTGATTTCTCTCTGAATGAAGATTCATTGCTTGCCCGAAGCGATTTAACACACATCAACCATCCCGAAAGTGATAAGCCGGATTCATTGAGTCGCAGTAAAGAAAGTACTTCCAACGAAGATGGAAAACTAGAAAATAGTTCGGAATTCTTAGAGCATGATCCAACAGTCAACGATTCTAAACCTTTGGTTGTTGATGATGAAGAAAAGTTGAACCCCTCTAAACAAACAACTGTTTCAGATAATCAAAAGTTTAATCATTTTAAACCATCGATTGATAAAGATGAACAAATATTGAATCCTTCTACACAGTCGATTTTTAAAGACAAGCAAGTGACAAAAGGAATTTATGGGGATGAAGACAGACATGTGACGAAATGGATTGTTGATGTTGAAAAAAAGTTAAATTATTCAACACAATATCCAACCGAAGCTGAAAGTAAAACAAAGTCAAACCATCCGACACAATCGATTGTTGAAGACGAAAACAAATTGAAATACTCTACAATTTCGATTAATGAAGACGAACAATTGATAACTACACAATCTATTGCTAAAAACAAGCAGAAGTCTATTTATTCTGCACAAAGGATTGTCGAAGGTGAAGAACAGCGGTTTAATCTGTCCACACAATTGTCTGTAGGCGAACAAAGATTAAATCATTCTACACAACTGACTGTTGAAGACAATAAAAAGTTAAATCACCATACACAATCGACGGTTGAAGATGAACAAAAGATAAAAAGTGCACCGATTATTGAAGATGAACAGAAGACGAATCATTCCACACAATCGAGTTTTGGAGCTGAACAAAAGTTGGAGCCTACTGGTAATAATAGTAGAAAAGATAACGTTAGAATAGTTGGCGGAAAATTATGTGAACCGGCTGCTTGGCCGTGGATGGTGGCCATTTACAAAGACGGTGTATTCACTTGTGGAGGAGTCCTCATCAGCGACTCTTGGGTATTGTCAGCTGCGCATTGCTTCGACAAGTAAGAAAAAATATCTTATTTTGTCAAGTATGTCGTCCTTTCGAAATTATCATGTTCTTAATCTTAGTTCAAAGCTAAAACGGAGATTTCAATTTTTTGCCTAGATTCTGGAAGCATTACTACGAAGTCCAAGCTGGCATGCTTCGCCGTCTTTCATATTCGCCACAAGAGCAAGCAATTCCCGTGTCTAACGTTATGGTGCACGACGAGTATGACAAAGAGAGCATGCAGAACGATCTCTCGCTGATGCGGCTGCGCGAACCCGTCACGCTGAACCGCTGGGTGAGGCCCGCCTGCCTGCCGTCCGAGGCCTCTGCAGGCCACAACTGGAGATGGGGACCGACACCGGGTTCCATGTGTACAGCTGTTGGATGGGGGGCCACGGTGGAGCATGGACCTGACCGTGAGTTTAGTATTACCAATTGTCATTTCTGGAACTTACGAATCGACGATTGTACACTCGACCGGCCCGACCGACTTATCCGACTCCATCTTTGAATGGATGACTACGTTATATGTGACGATTAATGTATGTAGATAAATTATAATATGTGGATAATTTGCCAACCTATAAAAGTACGAGATGCCTACCACGATGGAGAAATTTTGGTGATGACTCAAAATGTTGTATAAGTATAGGCTAAAATAAGCAAGGTTTTAAAAGGCTGAAACGCGGAAAACATGTTGGCTATTTCCAGACATTCTCTTCTAACAATAATATCCGTTAGAGCAGGTATACTGTTAAGACATTTTCCCTTTTGCGGTAAAACGTCAAAGGAATACTATTCAACGCATTTTGCACATCGCTGTATACGTCATAACTGTGGGTAGATTACATTACATCCCAAAGGCATAAGCTAAAAGTCGTTTATAATAATGCTTATCATTATCACCAACTATTCCGCCTGTCGAATGACTGCAGCGCCATGGAAATTATTCTGCAGGGACGAGTGCCTCTTTCAGAACACTTCTCCGCCATCGCATAGGAAGCTCGGTTCCATGATAGTTGATCCGCTGACAATTGGCACCCCCGGCGTACTTATATACAATGTGCAGTCGATTTAGGGAAAATAAGGTTTACCTAATTACACGAAATATAACTAAGTGACCTCAAAGGGATGTGCAGAGAGGATGTACCGCCGAATAAAAATATATTAGTATAAAAAGTGTAAAAAGCGCATAAGCACAAAAAAATTAACACTATGTATAAATTCGTTTGATATGCGTACCACCTTATTAAATGATATTTTTAAATCGATTTTACCTCTCTAAAATTGGCAAATAATACACAAAAAATTACAATTTTAAAGTGAATATCATTTCGGGGGGGCAACTGTCAGCGGATCACCGCAAGCTCAAGTGCAGACTATGCCAATCGAAGAATACCATCATCATTGCCATGGTTGCCTTGGTGGAGTCCCCCCTGATGGCCCTTTTTATTTTTTATTATAATGCTACTAACACCTGTACATATAAAGCACTTGCTTACCGCTTGCTAACACTGTATGCAGGGACATTGGGGGTTTAGTTTGGTTTAATTAAATGTAGAGTCGTTTATACACAAAAAAAATTAGAGCTCTTGCAAGAGCCTTGGAGTAACCATCTGTTACCTATACCACGGCGGGTAAGTGGTGAGTCCTCCAATGATGGCCCTCTGGCACTTTATTTTCTTTTCAGAAGGATTCTTCGACTGGTTATAGCAGTTATTTTTCTTTCTCTTTTTCTAACACTATTCTATTTTTATTTTACCTACTTCAGAAAAATTATTCTACGGGCTTCTACTTCTATTTATCTTTTGTATAATATTAATGTAGGTACTGTTGGAAGGTCTAGAGTCGTTCAAATAAACGAAGCTTCGTTCAATAAAAAAGTAGAGTCTTGACGTTATTTTTCTTTCTCTTTTACTGACATTATTATTTCTATATTTATGTTAGCTATTTCAGAAGAGCTTTTCTACGGGCTGCCACTTCTATTTATCTTTTGTATAATATTATTGTAGGTACTTGCATACTGCTACTAACCCCGTATACATGGACATTGGAGGGTCTACAGTCGTTCAAATAAATGAAGCTTCGTTCGATAAAAAAGTAGACGTGTGCGGTGAAGGAGGAAACCATATGTTTCCTTATAACCGTTGGGAAAGTGGCGGGGTCCCCTCCAATGATGTCAGCTTAGTTTTTCGTATGTGGTATTATGATACATTATGTTTTTCACTTCTTTTCTGTTTCTTTTCTATTACATGTATGAATATTTTGTTATTCTGTTCATTTTTGTACTCTTTCGAAACACGGAAAGTATTGCATTAACTGCCCCTGAATACATTCGGAAATAAATCATTATTTTTATTATTTTCAAAAATTCATTTTGTTTTTTTTTTTTTAATTCGAAGATTTTCAATAATTAAGTGTTAAAATAGAAGTCCACTTCAAAGTTTCCATAAAGTTTAATAATGTGAAAGGAAAATCTTTTGATTATTATTGAAGGGGCGGACGTTTCAAAATATTTCAATTAAGGGATAAGCTTTTAGAAAGTTTGGAGAGTTTAAAAAGTTTGTGTGAATCGTAAGTTTGACAATAATCATTTTATAGCCAGCATGATTCGTATTTTCGAACAGCATTACAAGTAACTGCGTAATACCAACCGTACATTTATTAATGGTTTAACCACAAATCGTTGATTTTAATTTAAAATCTAACAAATTTTCAAACCCTGAGAGTTTACCCTTACAAACATTTTTTACATTATTTTTACGTTACATTCTAATTAAAATTGTCGGTTTTCCTTTTATAATTGCTGGTAGGTATAACTGGCTCTGCTCACAATTTATTTTTTATTTTTGCTATTTTAGTTATAAGTTCTGGCGGTAGCCATTTTTGAATACGTCTATTTGATTTTAGATTTTTTTTCTTGAATGAATGAAAACAAATCTTGGAAGTGGAAATTATCTCACTTCCGACTGAGCTGAAACTCGCTCATAAACGTCGATGAAAATTCAGTGTTAAGTTTTGGTGGTACTCACATACGCAAATTGGCTACCAGCCGGCCCAAGAAATGACGCAACTAGGTCGAAAATTGTCAAGCATCCAATGTGTTCTACCACTGTCAGATTTAAATCAGTTCTGAAAGGGTTAAAATGATTAAGGTTTTAATTCACTTTGTTTTCCAGCTGATCACATGCGAGAAGTGCAGGTACCAATCATGTCACACTGCAAACGTGATGAAGACAAGAAGGGAGACGAGATCTGCGCTGGTTTCCCAGAAGGTGGGAAGGATGCTTGTCAGGTAATTAAAAATTTTTAAAATCATCGCTGACTGACTTCGCTGCTCGAATGTTCGCAGTGCCCACAGCTCATCATCAAACAGTATTAATAGCCTAGGATCTGCGTGTGGTTGAATTCCGGAACCCGACTTCCATTGCATATCCGACGTCACGCCTTATACTCCGCACCACAAATAACATCTGTGTTCATGAAATTTCAAGAAAAGCTATTGTTGTAATTCGGGTTTTAGTTCAAGAATCTGCCAGAAGATGTCGCTACTTCCGTAAGCAGCTCGCATGTGGACGTATATTACCTAGATATAAGTACTAGGATTTATAGGCGGTTATAGGCTATATGCTATATGCAATATAATATACGAGTATATTACATATTGTGACGTCATTGCGTGTTTCGGTTACTTTGTCTCGGTGACTAGCTGTCACTAGATCACAGTGGACCGAGGAACTAACTGGCTACTTTTGGAACCAGTTCCTAGTTCCTACTCAAACTGGGCGAAACCGAACTAAAAGCCGCCCGCAGGGCCTAGCAGTGAAAACTTGCGGAGCGGATTTTTAACTGCTTGTTAGCGATCGTTTTTGCGAGCCCAGATAATCGAAAACTATGGTTAATCCAAATCAAGATTTTTTTTTTTCGTCTAACTTGCATATCATTGGAGGGGACCCACCACTTTCCCAACGGCGTTATAAGGAAACATATGGTTTCCTCCTTCACCGCACACCTCAAGACTCTACTTTTTTTTTTTGAACGAAGCTACATTTATTTGAACGACTCTAGACCCTCCAATGTCCATGCATACGGGGTTAGTAAGCAGTATGCAAGTACTTACATTAAAATTATACAAAAGATAAATAGAAGTAGCAGCCCGTGGAATAATTCTTCTGAAATAGGTAACATCAATAAGAGAAAACAGTGTTAGTAAAAGAAAAATAAAAATAAAAATAACGGCTAGACCAGTCGAAGAAACCTTCTGTAAATAAAATAAGTAATGAGGAAAAAACAGTTATATGATTATGTTATAATGTAAGTAATTACTATAATAGCGGAAAGAAAATAAAATATATAAAAAGAAGAGCCAGAGAAAGTATTCCATTGACCACCGGGCAGTCCCAATGAGAATACGTATAGCTATCGGCCAAACCGCAGACGATGCTCGAAGTCCGCGCCCTTTAGCCGGTTCCCCGATTTTGCCTCGAAGAAATGCACTTGGGAGAGAAGGGGAAGATTTTGAAGACCTTGAGGAAAAGATGAGCGTCGGGTTACCGGAGGGGGGACGGAAGGACATCGAGACCGCACGGTTACGCCTCAGGCCTACGCATGACGATGGGGGAGGCGCGGGCGGATCGCGGGAAGACCACTCTGCTATGTGTTCGTCTGGCAATGTGCATGGACAGGGTCTATCCCACCCCCTTTCTATGGGGGAATGACGATACATAACATGTTCAGTTCAGTTGCGCCACCAAAGAATGGAAACCAAAACTAATACAGAAAAATAGAAAATAATAAGAGCATTTATACATGTGAAACATAATTACATAATCAGTTCAGAGTGATAATATATCGAGCATTAGTGTCATCACTAATATCGATCACCAACACCAACATGACCTGTCGAGGTAAAAACATAAATCATTGTTAGCAGAGATCAGAAGAAAAAAAAAATAGACAGATCTTATCAGTATTTTATAGGTCACATAAGTTATATTATAGAAAGTTCAAAGCATATTCACTAAATAAAGAGTAATAGAGGAGGACCGAAGAAGAAGACGGGAGCAATACGTGTGGCACCTGAAACAAAGATGAATTTAATCTAGGTCGGCGACTCTAAGTACAGGCCATCTCTCTACCCAGGACTTGACAAACTTTTTCAAGCATTCAAAATTCTCTTTGTTCGACACAAGGTCAGCATTCCACGCTGGTCTTGTTATTCCGCGCAAGCCATCCAACATTTCCTCTCGTGCTTCCTTCATCAACTCGCAGTGCCACAGAATGTGCCTGGCGTCCTGATTAGTATCACCACATGCGCAGTTTGGGTGAGGAGAGAGGGTCAAGCTATGAAGCCGACCCCTGAATTCCCCATGCCCAGAAAGCATCTGCGTCACATAGTGATCTAGTTTAATGTATGCCCCTTCCATTCTGAATTTAACTGAAGGGAAGAAGGAGAAAGTCCATCTGCCCTTCGTCGACCTATCCCATCGCTCTTGCCATACACTCAGCGTTCTCTCGCGCATCGCTTTGAGCAAGCCAGGGAGGGCCACGACTCCTCCCGGTGTCAGCTCGACTCCCAGGTGGACAGCAGCCCTGCCTCTAATAAGTTCCTTTTTGGTCAATATTTCCCTAATTTCAAGGTCAATCGGCAGAATGCCGGCCAGAACCGGTAGTGCATCTGAGGCCACAGTCCTATAAGCGCCCAAGAGCGCCAACAGGGGAGTCCGCTGACCCCGTTTAAGAGCAGAGTTTATCAAGACGTTATCCAAACGATGCTCCCACACAGAGGCAGCATATGATACTTGCGACACATATACCCCTCTGTACAGCAGGCGAATCGCCGGAGAGCGCAATCCCCATTCGGCTGTTGAGAGTCTTCTCAGTTTCTGAAACAGGGCTTGTGCCCTGTCGGAGACGTTCTTGACGTGGGCCAGGAATGAAGAAGATCTGTCCAAAATTACGCCTAAATACCTGGTGTTTTCTGCAAATCGGATGGATGAGCCTCCCATTCTGATGAAGGGGTTCCTGCCTCGGCTGAGCATGCCCTTCATGAGGAGGCCCACGGTCTTGTGGGGAACGAAGTTCAGTCTATTTCTCTGTCCCCATTCAAGGATCACTTGTAAACCTTCTTCAGCCTTAGATTCCACTTCCCTCCTACTGTCCCCAGAGACCAAAAACAATTTGTCATCTACGTAGTCGACCGATATACAACCTTCAGGCAAGGGCAACCTGGAGGAGTCGTCGAACAAGATTTTCCACAGGTCGGGTCCGAGAACCGACCCCTGCGGACATCCCATGTCGACTGTTCGGGTGATTAAAACGTCCCCGTGCCCTATGATAACTGTCCTACCACTTAGATAGTCACTAATAATCTCAAACAGTTTACGCGGGCAGTTCCTGCTTTTCAGCTTGGTAAGTATCATCGGCCACCACGCGTGATCAAAGGCACCCGAGATATCCAAGAAGATGCCTATAACGTACCTCTTTTGGCATACCCTCACCCATTCAAGCGCATGTTTAATGGCGTGCTCCGTGGATTTGCCGGGGACAAAGCCGAATTGAAGATCGCTGGGCGGCGTTAGGGTGAGGTGTAGTCGGTGCTTGATGATGTTTTCCAAAACTTTGCCTAGAATTGGCAATAATGTTATAGGCCTATAAGCTCCTATGTCCGTCTTCGGCTTACCGTTACCCTTTGGTATAATCCGGAGCACGCCCTTCTTCCATTCCGTAGGAAATTTTCCCCTACGCAAGCACGTCTCCAACACCTGGTAGAACTCCTCTTTGGCGTGAATCCAGACATTCTTCGCAATTATTCCATTCAATCTATCAAATCCCGGTGCCTTTTTCGGACCCAAACCCTTAATTATTATTTCCACTTCAATTCGACTTAACGGTGGCATGCCGTTCCCCTGGGCGGGCTCACTAGGTGGTAGCCGTGACAGATTTCTAATCTGTTTATGGTGAACACTTTCCCCTATTACTGAGTCTAACGGAACTAACTTGCCCAGAAGTGTCTCAAGAGTGGAGGTAACATCGACACTCTCAACGTTCCCGAGCACCACGCTCGACAAGTAACTTTCAGATCCTTTTCCCGTTTTTCCAACGACGCTGTGGATTTCCCACGGGTTGGCGTTACCCACTTCATTAACCCAATTATGCCAGGCAGCTCGTTTTGCCAAAAGGACACCCGAGCGATAGGCACCTCGTGCGGCCCTAAAGCGGGCTTGGAGGACAATAGCCTCTTCGGGCGAGCATAAGCTCTGCCTGACCACACTGAGATTCCTGTAAGCGCTTTTAAATGTACCCTTCAGCAAAGTCAGCTCTTGTGTCCACCACGGCGTCCGAATAGCCTTTTTAGGGTTAGTTCTTCCCAAAGAGGCTTCTGCGGCCGATACCACCGCCGCGTTGAAAAAATTCCCCAAATTGTCCGGTTCCCTAGCTGCTACGTCGTGAAAGCCCCTTAATGATTGGCGTAGCGCCTCCCCAAATTTATCCCAATCCGCCCTTGTGGTTCTGAAATTCCACGTAGACCGTGGAGTTTCTGTCTTTGGAATACCCACAGAAAAAGTTATGAGTCTATGATCAGAAACTAACGCACACTCGTGAACTTTCCACTGAGATATTTTAGTCGCAACAGATCTAGAACATAGAGTGAGATCAATGTTACTTTCGCCTCCGGGTCCTGAAAAAGTAGAAAGCATGCCCGGTTCATTGAGGATGAACAGACCTTGCGCCGCAATAAGGTCTTCGACAGCAAAGGATCTTTCCGTCCGAATTCCGTTATCGTCGAACCAGAGAGGCGATCGCGCGTTGAAGTCTCCACCGATAATTACGTTTCGACCTCTTAATTTGTGAAGGGCTCGCGTTAAGCTCAAAATATGCGGTTCAACAGGATTACCGTACTTAAAGTAAACGGAGATCACGATGATTTCCGTGTTAGCTAATTTAATGGATACACAGGTTTGGTACTCGTTTGAGAGCCCTCCCAAGAGGAGGGGTCTGATCAAGGAAGTATTGACCAGGACACCCGCACCCGGAGAGGAACCCACCTCGAGCACCGCACCCGGACTATTAATTCCAGGAGTTTTGCCTTGCCACACGTACTGCTCCTGAATAAGCATGATGTCTATGCCGAGGTCAGACATCACCCGCTGAGTCTCCAGGGTGGCCACCCGAGACCTTTGCAGGTTCGCCTGACCAATGGTGAGGGAATTAGCGCCCGCCATAGTCCGTCATACGTACTTGTACCTCTATAGCCGCTCTGTGGGCAGGGCAAGCACGATCTCCCGTAGAGTGGTTCGCCGGCTTTTTAAACCTTGAGCAGGTAGCGCAGACAGCGGCCAGTGCTTTTTTGGGGCAATCCTCATAGTCATGGCCGGTTGCGGCGCAGTGGCGGCATGTTGTCGTTTCCTGGGTGCAAGATTTGCTCACGTGGCCATACAAGTGGCATTTATAGCATCTCGTTGCACCCAGATAATCCCGAACACGGCAGGCGTTCCACCCAAAGTAGCAATGTCCGCTGTCTATTAGAACCTTCCTGCAGTCAGGATGACATGTAATAATCATATTCATGGTAGGGGCATCCCTCCTACCAAAAAGTGATACCCTCCGCATGGTTCTGAGGTGGTCGTCCTTAGTGAGGGTGCAGTTCCCTGTGATATTATTTACGAAGATCTCCTCAAATAGGGCGGCATCTTTGGAGACGTCACCCCTCGGGACGTCGTAAAGTACGATTTTGGGTAGGCGGCCCTGTGGACTGATCATTTTTATACCACTAGCAGAGAGTTTCTCGGCAGCTTTCTGTATATTTTTCAACCCCCCGGCACTGGATGTCTGCAGGAGAAAACCTCCTCCCTTAATACTTCTAGTGCGGACCGCTTGGAATCCGTCTGACTTTGGATCTAGGATGGAGGTGATCACTTTTTTAGTGTCCTCCGACGTTTTACCTTCCGGTACCGTGGGGTAGAATAATACTGTCGGCTGTTGAGGAGGTAAACCGCGCTCCTGTCCATCGATAAAGATTGAGGCGCTAGGTGTAGCGCCAGCCGCACTCGCGTACGTTTTTTTGCCCGCGTTTGTTTGTTTTCCGCCTGGGGGGGGGGCAACAGTGGGTTTATGTTTGATTAAAAGGTCGATTTTTTCAACTAAGCCAGCTTGAGAGGTAATGACTTCCTCGAGGGCTTTAGCCCTGGCCTTCAGCGACGCATTCTCCACAACCAGGATAACTAGGTCTCTTTTAATTATGTCGACCGCTTGAGCGACAACTTGTTTCTCCTCCTTATTCATTTTGTTCCTACCCTCTGTGACAGCACCTGTAATTTTTGCGAGGTTTTCCCAAAACTTATTCAGGAAATCTTCGAAAGGTTGAGCTTCATCAGAGCGTGGGAGCTTTTTGTTTATTTGAATTGGAGACTTACCTCCCACTCCCTCATTAACATTATTGCAGAAGCCTGCCGTAAGTCGCCGAGGATCTGACTCCTGATCCTTGTCGGGAGACGTAATCATATCAGCAATCTGTAACGACAAGCCTAAGTTAGTTTTATCTCTTACCGGAGATTGTTGAGAGGTTCCCGCAGTAGGGTCTGTGGTCTCTAGTGAGCGCGCAAATTCCACAGCATCCTCATATTCCATCTCCGCCAGACGTGCCCTGTGGGCCATTTGGCGGTCTAGGTCTTCCGAGATCCGCTTTAAAATCTCATCTGCGCGGTCCATATCTTATCTCAACATAACTTACCCTAGTTTTAAGAAGAGAATTTAATTGTAGATAATATTACACTCCGAAACGAAGGTTAAAACAAATGAAATTACGGGTTACGACACTTATTCGATAGAGTTTCACAGCGCGGTTTTAATGGTATAACTGTTTCCACGATTCGTTTTCACTGGGGAAAGTTATAGGTTTCTACACTTTTTATTGATTTTTTTTTTTTAAAGTTTTAATAATGTTTTTTCAAAAAAATATATTTGAACACCAAGTACACCTATTCGATAGAGCTTGATAGCGCGCATTCACTGATATATTTTTTTCCGCGGTCCGTTTCCGTTCTCCAAAGTTACAGACTTCGACACTTTTTTGTGGGACGCCAAGAAGGCTCCCACAACCGGTGAGCTTCTAACGGAGTCGAATATTTTATGTTTCAACACGTTATTCAATTCGGCACAATTATTTCACACTGTATGCACACTATTACTATTTAAAATTGGGCAGAAATCTGCTCAAAAAAACGATTTAACAGGGGCGGAGCGCGGGTCGGTAGGATTCGCGCAACGGAGCGATGTTAAAATAAACTGTCCCGCACGGTGACGGAACTGGAACTTGCATATCACTACAAAGCAGAACGACGTGTGAGTAAAGTTTAAAATAATTTCTAATGACGAGTTGACAAGACAACACGTTATTGTCCTGTCCCAGCTCTGTGCAGAGCTTCGACCGCGCTGGACCAGACAATGGGACAATACAACAATCTGACATACAGTTTAATGCGGAACGCTGCGAAAATGGATACACGACGATGCGTTATACGAACGAGTTCGCGATAAATATTAGGTCTTTTATACCATTGGCATTGTTCGAAGACGTACTAAATAATAAAAAAACTGTGGATTAGGATATGGATGGGACGCATCTTCGGCGGGATTGTCTGCAATGAGCCTTAAAGAATTAAAAGTGAAATATCCTCAGGAGTATTGAATGTACCTGAGAATGTCATGAAAGCCCTTTGAATTGCTACCAAGCATCGTTTCGCCAAAAATTTTACGCAAAAATGCAATAAAACCCGGCATTTGCATAGCAGAAATAATTGCCTCCGTCGCGTTTTCCCTGTGCTGCTTGTCCGTGTGATGGGGTAAGATATTGTCCTGCGGAGATGCTCGTCTATCTCTAGGACAATGTTTTGGTTCATTGTCCCATTCTTCAAACTTCCGTTCACACTAAGAAAATGTGTCACGTGCTGGGAAATATTGAAATAAAAGGAGATATGCTATGATGTCCGCCCGACTGTCGGCAGAACTACGGCAGTTTAATGGTACTAGTTTAAATACGGTTGATAGTATAGTCCAGTCAAGGAAAGAGGTGTAGAGTGCGTGAGCAGGAACCTAAGCGATTCCTTCAGGACTTGTTTAGGGTGTGAACATACTAAAAGTCCTGACGTCTAGGTGGTGAGCTAGGGGGGGAGGGGGGGGAATGTCCCGATTTTCGGGTTTCCGTTTATATCTCGAAAACGGTGCGTCACAGAGGAAAACTTTTTTAGAATAAGTAAAAGCTCATAAAATTATCTACAACTTTTATTCTATACGTAATTTTATATCTTTATTCATTATATCTAAGAAAATGAACGGTAGTTTACTTATAATTTTGGCTCTACATTAATGTCATTTGTATTATAATATTTTTAAAACAATATTGTTAAATTTGTTAAGACATAAATGAATCGTCGTTTTGCTTTTAATTATTGTAATTTTACTTGGAAAATGTTGTTTTTAAATATGAACATCTTCGTTACAAGAAAGATTCAAATGACTTTCCACTGAATCAAAATTAAAATCAAACTCAAACAAAGGGAATATAATTAAAATTAAAACGTGTGAGGAGCTGATAAAGTTTTAAATTAATTAACGTAACATACTGTACAGGGGGTTCTGAAAGCGACTGACACAAATTAGCTTCACATGAAATTAACATAGAGAATGATTAACAGCGCAAGTTAAGTTTCAAGAGCGATGTGAAACGCATATGACTGATTAATAGCAAGGTATTACTTGCAAATAACGAGACTTAATAAATAATTAAGACTAAGGGGGTATTTCACCATCCTCCTCATAGCTTATCCACATACATAAGAAATATTAATAAATAAACAAATAAATACTCGCAACTGATAAAAAAAAACTCAGCCATTATTCATACGAGTAGGTTCAAGTGCTGAAATAAATCTAATTAAAGTATTAATCATCTATGAGGAGGATGGTGAAATACCCCCTCAGACTAAGACTTAGACTAATAATTGTTTCCGTCCACATGACGCCCGCGCGATGCGCTGAGTCGCTCCCAACTAACAAATAAATAGATAAGTAGCTAATATAAATTATCAAAATTTAATTTAAAAAGCTGTAACGGGTGTAAATATATAAATAAATTAATAATAGTGTAATCGGGTTTCCCAATCAATGTTCTTTTTTACATTAGCTCCACACAGGAGGCCCTAAGGAAAATAATTCCCCTCAGTCCCTGTGATATCTTTGGGAATGCTGTGTGGAGGGTCTTTTTAGGAAAGGAAGGAGAGGAAGTTCTGGGAAGGAAAAGCTTTTGAGGGGTGAGTAGGAATCTGGAGGTCAATGTGTCCAGAAGTGACGGACATATGAATTCATCCCTCCCACTGCAGTGCATGACGATGCTGCGAGAAAGTACGGCTGTAAGAAGTCAAAGGAACTCCCTCAACCACTCTCTCCCGATTCGGTCTGCCATGTAGCTGGTGAACGCATCCACCGCCAAGACCCGGATAAACCTCACCCCATAAACCCAGGCACCCCTGTTAAGTCACGAAACGTAGCGACCCACTTGGGGTTATCTATGGAAGAGGTGTTGGATATATACCCATACCCGAATCCCAAATTGTAATTTGTTTAAATATTTATTAAGTTACTTGCTAGTCGGGAGCGACTCAGTAAGGTGTGCGGGCGTCGTGTGGACGGAACCAATACTATAAGCATTCAAAAAGCCTAGCCACATACGTCGATTCACGCTTTTAAAATAAACGTCAATTTACATGACATTGTTCGAAATTTAAAATTTCAAACATTCCTTGTTTATTAAATAATAATTTAATGTATATCAGGCATCTCATTTCCGAACTCACGAACAGATGTCGTCTATTGTCTAAAACTTCATTACCAACTTTTTTAAATTAGGTATTGTAAAAAAGATTCATCAATTTCTTACGACGGAGAACTTTTAAACTTTGAGGGGTATTGGTTATTTTACAGGGGAATATTTTTATACATTTTATTGTTCAATTAAATTCGTCGTGATTAACAAAAAATAAAATACTACCACAGAGAATGTGAGAGACAGAGCTGCCCATGAGGGCGAGGGGAACAAACCGACTTGCACGGGGCAGGGGGAGTAGCATGGGCATGTCCCTTTCAGTAATTTGTCATTAAATGATTCTGACAGTATACGGGCACCACGCATTGTAATATCACTATTTAGTACGCGAAAATAAAATCTGCTTACGTATACTAGACATTTGGTGGCTCGCAAATTGCTGGCTGCGTAAAAAAAACTTAACTAACAATCCCAAATTGGGTGAACAAAAGTTCCAAAACTGAATATTTTGTTACACTATTTAATTAGACACTATAATGTATCCATCTCACTCATATTTAGCTTCACTACGCAACCCGGCTGTTTAGTTTTTCAACTGATTTACGAAAATTCTGATCCTGCCCAAAAGAGTCCCACAATGGACTGCGCTGCAAGCCATTGCCTGAATTTAGTGAACTTTACTTTTCTGGATCTTATCAGGATCTACTTATTTCATTGACGCTCTTCGGCATTCAACGTATGACATATTGTGATGTTGGAGATTATTCAAAGCAAATGAATCTCGAATCCTCTTGGTGCCAAAAATATGGTTACGTGGTTGTTCCGGTTCGTTAAAATGATACAGGAATTCATGTTAGGGCAAGTCTATAAATTTGGATGTCTATGAATATGAACTTTGATGAAATCAAAGCAAGGCAGAAGAATTACAGATAATAAAACTACGTTTACCAATTCAAATACACGTACTTTACTAGATTTTTGCAAAATTGCAAATTACTTATAAATGTAAACGAATTGCCCTAAAGTTTAACTTTAGACTTACGGTAGTCAATATATCGTTTGTGTGAAAGGACTATAAAACCATAAATATTTAGGGTCGTTAAATAACTTACCTAACTTTTGTTTACGTTTAGCTGACTTTGTACCTACGTTTTCGTTCGCATAAAATTAGAAAAGAGGATGGGTTACTAATTACTCTTCCGGGCCATCTGGCTATATTCAGAGCAACTTTAGAAACTGCACGCTCAAAATTGCACAACTTTCAGAAAGATTAATTATGCCACCCTAGATGTAAGAATTGTGAAACATGAGAGAGCGGAGATGCTCACAAGTATAAGTAGAAAACCGTTAGATTATAATTATATTTATAAAGGGGTAATCTTTCAGAAACTTCCAAAGTTTATAAAATTATGAATAATGAATTTTGTTTATTTCCAGGGGGATAGCGGTGGCCCATTTATGTGCAAGAATCCTCAAAATCCTAAGCAAAGCTACGTGGCAGGGATAGTCAGCCACGGGGATGGATGTGCCAGGGCCGGAGAGCCAGGGGTTTATACCAGGGTTAGCAAATACCTGGACTGGATCCGGGAGAACATGGGTAATTGCAAACTATATGCATTGTATGAGAATTTACTTGTATTTGAACCTATAAATATTCCTGGATAGTCTGGCAATGATGAAAAATATTTCTTTTTTAGTTGAAGACAACTTCCCAAGCCGGAGACCTCGACAGGACTGTCCAGGATTCAGTTGCGTTTGGGGTGTCCGCAGATGTTTGTCAAGAAAAAAACGTTGCGACAAAATTGTTGACTGTCTGGGAGCTGAAGATGAAGTGCACTGTTCAATTTTTCAAAGGAAAGGTGGAGAATTCGAATCAAGCAGTGAATCTAGTGACGAATCTCATGAAGATTTGAGAGAAGCATATGAACGTACCACCAAAATATCACTAGAGGACTACATTAGCAAAATTGAAAAAAATATGAGTACGATGGAAATTGTAATGGCAACCTATCCTCCCGATGAAGAAAGCGGATCTAAATATACTACAAAAATATTTTATAAGAATGAAACAAGTAAAAATAAAGCAAATATTAGTACATTAGATGTTGTCACGGCAACCTACGCGCCTAGTGTGAATGCACAAAGTATGATTCGCAAACCTGAGGGATCGAAATTAAGATACTTTTTTGGGAAGGAAAATGAATTGGACAAATCAGATGAACCTTCTAACATAATCAAAACAAAAAAATATAACAAAGTTCTTGATAGTGAAGACGCAAAATATCTCAGTCGTATTTTGGAAATTCTGAAACCAAGACAAGAATCTACAATGACTCGACCCTTTTCTGATGATGAAATATATTCTAATGTCATTTTGACCAGAAACCTGAAGAAGTTTGAGGACGGATTTGAGGAAGATGCTTTCGTAGAGAATCTACCCCCTATCTCAGCAGATGATGAAAGGGTTCAAGAGAGTGCTATAAACTTATCAGGCGAAAGCTCTCATGAAGATCTTGGAGTGAATTTTACAAGCCATAACACTGATAATAGTGCACCAAAGAATGATTTTGAAATAAATAATCAAAATGACCATACAAATTTCAAACCAGCAATAGAAAATGAATCATCAAATGATGCCACTGAAGGAAAATTTCGTACCCAGTCGATAACGATAGATGCAAAGGAAAATGATATTTTAAGTGATTCACCCATTCAAGTAATTAATACGAAATATGAAAATATGTTTAAAAACGCAAATAATATGTTCAAAACAACAATACAAAATGGAGAAATAAACGCTTTTACCACTAATATAGCCCTTGACAGTGATAAAATGATTACGTTGCTAAAACTCACTACTACCACGGAAGAAACAAAAAGAACTTCAGGAACGTCAAAGGATGAAATCAGTTTTTCAAAACTATCTAGAGAAGAGACGGAGTTGAATAGTTTTCTGAATATCTCAAACACCGAAAATAATGTTTTGATTGCTAAAAACGATTTTATTGAAAGTCAACCGACCACACAGAAAATAACCTTAGAGGACTTAAAAACTTTCACTCCTCCAAGTCCACCGGAAATGGGAAAAGAATTGAGTAGTAGTAGTAAAAATGATTTCACGGATAGTCAACTGACCACACAGAAAATAACTCTAGAAGACTTAAAAACTTTCACTCCTCCAAATCCACCTAGAATGGGAAAAGAATTGGGTAGTAGTAGTAAAAATGATTTCACGGAAAGTCAACCGACTACCGAGAAAATAACTCTAGAAGACTTAAAAACTTTCACTCCTCCAAATCCACCGAGAATGGGAAAAGAATTGAGTAGTTTCATCGAATTATCAAATAGCGAAACAACACATTTTGCCACCGAACACGACTTCACGAAAAGTGAACCCACTACACAAAAAATATCCCTTGAAGATTTAAATTCTGTTTCTCCCCCAGAGCCAATTCAAATGGGCAAGGTATTAAATAATTTATCAAACGGTGAAAGCAGTACTTTCAAACAAGTAATCCTAGAAATTGATATTCCTACACAAGATGGCAAAGAATCTACAGAACCAACTGAAATGGACAAGTTTTTTAGTACGGCAAAACAAGGCGTCACTGAAAATCCGTCGTTTACAGAAACGCAAACTTTTTCATCCACGGAAATAGCAGAATTTGAAAATATTGAAAACCCATCTAACGTCATAAAAGTTACAGCTTCCCCATCAGAACCACCTAGAATGGGCAAGGAGTTGAATCTTATCCCTCCGACGAATAGCGGTAAAATGACTACAAAAAGAAATCTTCATAGCGGTGTTGAAGATTCTGTTAATGATAGCACTTTTTCTTCTGCGTTGTTTGATGAAAATCAAGCAGAAACTCCTTTTGACTTTTTACCAAATAAACCGCTTGTAGTGGGTCCCATCAAACCGCTGACGAAGTTTGTTCCATTTCCTAATAAAACCAATGGTGCACTCGAAGAAAAATCTGGAAATTTTGACGTAGATCTGAACGATGATTCAGAAATCAATAGTACACAAAATGAAAAAAATCTTTCACACATCGGTAAAAAAGAATTGTCTCCGAACACCCTAAGCGGAGAAGATACATCTGAATCTAACCAACTATCACCTGCTGCGATAGCAAAAGATTTAAATACAATAAACAGCACACCCATGCCTGCGCATCCAAATCCAAGACCAACTTTACCGCCGATCTTCCATTGCAATGCGTAAGTTTATAAATAGAGCAATTTTTACAATGTTGGCTCTTCATTTTGTCGTCTCCATCCACTATCAGGAAAAGCTTTTGCATTCCGCAACTAAATCTTTATTTTCAAAATGTACTCTTTTTGGAATACACCTGTAAATCGCTTTGGGCAGTTTCCTTGTGTTTTTTTTAAAGTGTTTGTTTTTAAACTTTGTTGTCTCTTGCAGCTTAAACCAGACCATTCCGATATCGCAGAAATGTAACATGAGAACAGATTGCGAAGACGGAAGTGATGAATGGGGATGTTCATGTGCTGATTTCCTGATAAGTACCAATCCTAGCGCATTGTGCGATGGTTATGTAGACTGCGCCAATGGAGAAGATGAAGCAAATTGCTGTGAGTATTAATATATGTTAAAAATTAATAACCCATATTCGAATATCCTGCTTTTTTCTAATAATGTATTTGTAATTTTAAAATGAACACGAATAAACCTTAAAAATGAAGGGATGAGCTGTTAGTTCATAGAATCTTTCTCTTGTCATGTCAGTTTAACATGCTTCCTTAATAAATTCATTTATTCGAAAAAAGTTGTCTGACAAAACGGATTCCATGGAAAATAGCGCGTAGTTGCTAATAAATCCTGATTGCTTCTTTTTCTCAAATGTGGAAAGAAGAGTGGTTTTATTTATTCGCAGTGATATTCACAACTCATTTATTTATTAGGAAAAGCTATTTAAGAATTATGGGAAGGTGTGTTATTTTTTAGTGCATAATATTATTATTATTATTAGTGCATAATCTATTCAAAACGTGAAGCACAAATGTCAAAATAATATTCTACCTATTGTTAAACTTACGTTTGATTTTCAGATTCGTGCCCAGAGAACTACAGTCACTGCACAATAAGCAAGACGTGTGTTCCAGTGAATCGAGTATGCGATCGGATCAGAGACTGTGCTTACGGCGAAGATGAGTTAGACTGCTGTAAGTTTATTATTACACCTATTGTGTTTTCGTGCAAACTTACAAAGCATCAATATCAATAGCAATAACCGTGAAGCCACATACTACTTTAACAACCACAGGCAAAATGCTAAAGCTTTCCTTATCCGTCTACATATGTACATCAACGATCTTTTTGTTTTCCCGTTTACGCTTTCCTATTTTATTTCTTCTTCTTCTTTTATGTCTTCTCTGGGTAGGTAAACCAAAGTGTTTCTGAAGAACATCTCAAATTTCATCATCATCTTCTTCCCCTTGTCCTATTCGGGTCGAGGACCCATTGCATCGACAAGGCTCCTCCTTACGTCCCTGTCTTGTGCTGATTGTTCGGCCTCCGTCCATGGTAGACCCATCCTCTCCTCACACAGTTTCTGGAATTGCCTCGTCCAACTGTGTCTGGGGCGGCCCATTGGACGTCTACCCTCTGGAATCGCACTCAGTATCTTCCTCGGAATTCGGTCATCAGACATTCTTAGTACATGCCCATGCCATCTCAGTTGCGATTTTTCTACGAAGGGTAGCAGTGGTTCAATGTTTAGATCATCTCGGATCGTCGTGTTTCTTATATGATCCCATTTCGTAAGCCCTGCCATTCCTCTCAAGTACCTCATTTCGGCAGCTTGGACTCTAGAGCTTGTTCGTTCATTTAGCATTCATGTGTGGTGGCCGTAAGTGAGCGTCAGACGGTATACCGTTTTAAACACTGTCATCTCAAATTTAGTATTTTAAATTAGATACCGATTTCTACTGCCTTCTTGCCTGGCCAAGTTGAGGAATCCCTATTATTGGGCAACTTTGTGAGTTTTTATAATTGTTGGGTTTAAAATTAAAATTAAACGATTTTACCAACAAACGCTTTGATTTAAAAAATATATAACTAACCTTTCAAAACTGAAAAAGGATTGTATGCATATTAGTGGTGTGCCGCAGACCTGAAGGTTGCCTTCGCAGCTCAATTGGTCGATAAGTGGAATATTCCGAAGTTCATGTCCTGGATTTGGTACAAACCATTTTCAAGGAGTATTTCTCTTATTCGCATGTTATGAAAATAAAATTTGTTTCAATATTTACATAAACAAAATGTACTCTAAGTTCAGATTGTCATATGGGTAGTGGATTCACACGACCAACCGAGGTTCATCTATCGTAACGGAACTAAATTTAATTTGGGCTTCTCCCTAAGCTACGTCGGCTTTAAAGCCGGGTTAAAGAGGACGCGGGTTCGAGTCCCGTCGGCGGCATGTATCTTTTCTCGGGTAATTTTTTCAATGTAGATGAGTGTTTCAGGCTAATAATTATTGCTTATAATAATTTTTATTTTTTTCTTTTATACGTTAAGATTTTATTTTTTTCTTTTATATGTTTAGTAATAATTATTCAATTTATTAAAAAATATATATCATTTGTAAGCAAGTTCTACTGTATAATTGTAACTACGCGTGACAGCAGTTTTGCCTTTTGAAGGCATTATCGAACTGTGGTGAGGCCACTTACAGACGATCTATTTATATTACTTCTATATAATTACTGCTAATGAAAATAGAAATGCTTTTAATTTTATTACCAGTGCTCTTGTTAGTTTCTGAGTAAACTGTTGGAAATTATTGATGGTTATTGCCACGTAAAGTTTCCTCACTTATTTATTTTCCCACTTACTTATTATTGCATTAAAATCAATTAAAAAGCAATTCTACAATCTTGATAACAATAAAATTCCCTCTAAGAAAAATACATTTTTATTTCAGTTGCTCTCTACAACGGTGATAGAATAATGATGGACAAAGATTCGCGCACCCATCTTAACTTTGAAGGGGTTGTTTCGCTGAGAAATCGGGGATTTTGGACCCCAGTCTGTGAAAAAAAGTGGACAAAAGAAAAGATGGAACTAACTGCATTGAATATTTGCAGTTACCTCGGCTTCAGGTAATTTTATAAAATGCTAGCGAGTTCCCGGCATGCGTTGCAACGCCACTTAATAAAGAAATTGTTTCTCCCTGCGTGTCCTTTTTCATTCGTCCCGATCCCCTTCCGCCTCCCCTTCCCCTCCCATGGCGCCTTTTCAAAAGCTTTCCCCTCTACGTTCACCGTCTTCCATCTCCCCTCTCCCGTTCCCCCTCCCCTATCACGCGTTCCATAAATTCATTCCCGGTACATTCATTTTGCATGCCACCTATTGCAATTTTTTTTCATACATTAAAAACATTCATTTTTGTATATTATAAGAACAACTGATCAAATTTGATACCTAGCATAGGTACCTATTTAAAATACCTGTTAATTCTTGATTAGATTCAAAGTATTCAAAATTTTGATTAATACCATAGGTGAGTACTTCAATTAAATTCATTAATTTAAAGAATTTATTCGAAAATTGAATTTTGATTGAACAATCGATGGTTTGCCAAGTATCATTCTCAAATTGTGACTTTTTGACAGTTTCGTAAGAGTCTTTGTAATGATTTTTAAAAAATTCAGATGTATTGTCATGTGGTTATAATATTCCATAAACCTTTGCGAGGATGGAAAGAAAATATTTGAAAGTTTCAAATATTTCCTAAGTTTAATATGGCAATACATAAACCACAATCAAAAAAGCATATGTATCACTCGCAAATTGTGACATTTTTGATAGTTTTGTAAGAGTTTTTGTAATGAATTAAAAACTTTTCACCTCTGTTGTTATGTGGTTCTGTGGTTGTAATAATCCAAAAACCTTTGCGAGGATGGAAAGAAGATATTTTGAAAGTTTCAAATATTTCCTATGCTTAATACAGCAATACATAAGCAAACAAACAAGCAGGCAAGCAAGCAAACATGCATTAATTTTATATATATTTATGTATGTTAACGGAAATGTATGTAATCCGTCATTGTATTCAATTCCTAGGAAATGTATGTCGTTCCTAAAATCGCCCGGAAATTTGTAAAATAAATTATATTCGACACATTTCCTAGGAAATCTATACATTTCCTAAATAACAATAGGAAATTTAAAACAGGCCAAGGATTTAAAAAGTGCCTTTGCAAGAAGAACTGTATTACAGCAAGATGTCTGTGCTATAAAAATAAACTAGTGTGTACTTCCAAGTGCCATTCCACCTTTCCCTGCAAAAATAAATAGCCATATGGACTGCCTTGTTTACATTTAACTTAGTATAAGAATATAAAGACTTTTGCTTTAATATTGTGACATTTATAATTACTTAAATAACACACTGATTACTTACCAACCTAACCTAACCTAACGTTTTATAACCTAACCTAACCTAACGTTGTAATACAGAAAGCATTCTTTTTATACATTTCCTAATACAATATTGGAATTATATACAATTCCTAGGAAATGTATACATTTTCCAGGAACAACTCAACAATCTAAAAAGAGTATACTATGCACTAATCCAGTCATTAATTCAATTTGGAATTATTGGATGGGGGGGGGTCATACAACAATGTACTAACCCCAATCAAAGTGATCCAGAAACTAACCATTAAAGTAATCCTAAAGAAACCCTCCACTTATCCAACAGAAACGCTTTTCGCAGATTTCACGGTGCCTCGAGTAGAGAATATCTTCAAGAAAAATGCAATTATCCAAATTTACAAAGATAATGTCATGAAAAAATTTGAAACTCACCAACCAAAAAGATATGGAAACAACATCAAAATACCAAAATTTAATACCAAACTAATGCAAAACTATTATGTCTATTTAGGAATAAAGTTTTTAAACAACCTTCCCACTGAAATAAAAAAAAACCAAAGACATCAATATACTAACAACAACTTAAACTGAAGCTACACTTCATCAGCAATAATTAACTAAATAATTACCTTTTTTTCTCTTTCTTTCTAATCTCTATTTTATTTAGATTTTTCGAATTTCTCCTAAGTGCACAATATTTTAGTATGAAAACGTATCCTATGTATGTACACCTACACATATAGATGATCCAGAAGTCTCAATTAATCCTATTATATATTTACCTAAAGCATAATGTTATTCTATTTCAGTTATAATTAGTGTAACTCGCTCATCAAGCACAAGAACTAGCTTCTTCTTTGGTGAGATTGCAATTTTTAAATAATTTCTGTACCGATATTTTGTAATTTATATAACTCCACTGTACAATTATATATCCATATATATTAAAAAATGTATGTATTTTATAATTTAAAAACAATATTTTATACATTTCCTAAATAGTTTCGGAATTGTATACATTTCCTAGGAGTTGTACATTTCCGGTAACATATATAAACCAAACTAAACTTAAAAAACTAAATACCATGTATATGAGCAAAATAAACTTTGCTTGTATAAATGGTGTTTAGTACGTTAATTTAATAAAAAAGGATCATACATTTTTACTGCTTTAAATCTCGTTATAAATAGTTAGTTCAAAGAAGGTAGTATTATTTTCCCAGTTGGGTGATTTTAATAAATTTAACAATAGGTTCTTCACTAAGATGAATATTCATTTTGTGATTTATGATAGCGATTCTTTGTAGAAAGAGTTTGTCCGTTTTAGTGGGAAAATATAATCCTCATTCATTAGAAATTATTTTTACTATGATGCAAAACAGTCATATTAATGGACTGCTTTGCATAGTGATGTTTTATGAAGCGTGTTTTACCGCTTCAGAAGATAATAATAAATTATTTTTGTTTTGTTTCGAGGAAAGGTTCAGGTTTTCCAATTTCTGAAATACAGAATACTTTCTAAACTCGTGATTGCGAAAGAATAAATTCATAAATGTAAAGCAAAACAATAATATTTTTTCATGAGTAACCCTAAAAATAATTATTGATAAAACTGAAATTTGTGTTGTAAACATAGACAAATGAATATTAGTAGACCTGCCCTAAGTGATAAAAGCATATTATTTTCCCCTCCCCCATACCGGTTCCATGAAACCGGCTGGGATTGAATATGGCTTCTCGTGAATCTAAAAAATTTGACGTCATCATTCTTTTGCGAGCCAGCGTCGAGCGCTCATCGGTGTATTTTTCGAAATAACACCGCAAAAAACATTGTGTTTTGAAAACGTGTAAATATATACTATCACTCGAGATACATGGCGTGTGCTCGTCGATTTTTATTGGGGTAAGTAAATTATGAAACATTTATAAAATTGTCTTAACTAAATACGACAACAAAATATTGGACCCTCAAAATAGGCGAACTTTATTTTGACGGCTTTAGGACTTTGCAAATTTGTTGACTATGCGGCGAGCAATTCGCGCTACCATGTAAAAAGGTCTATTGATTTAAAAGCAGAGTTTACTTTAAGAACTAAATGGTGAAATTATAATCCGAGATGCCTATATACTGTCGATTGAGTTATTGACGAATCACATACCAGTTAAGCCCCGCTGTAGTTGGTTTCTCCCCTCACCTTTATGTTCTGGTCTAGTAATATTCATATGTCTATGGTTGTAAAGCATACTACTACTTACTTTGAGAAGTGTAAATTTCATTTGAAATACTAATTAATTCGATTTGTTCCTTTTTTTTCTACTCTTATAATTTGTAAAAAACCATTTTCCCCCTTCGAAGCCAACTTACCTCTAACGTTTTCTTAGAAGAAGAGAAACCCATTCATTGCACTATTGAAGTAGGTAGAATGTTAATTTCATTTAAACGTCTAATTTAAATTGTTTATTGTTTCATCACTTGTTTTCATGCCATTATTGTTTACATTTCAATGTTTAGCTTTCAAGCCTGTGTTGAGTAAATTTATAAAATAATAAAACACATAACATAATAGAATGTTTCTTAGAAATAAAGGGTAAATAATTTAAAAAATCATTAACATATCAACACTATGGTCACCCTACATATTTACATTATAATGTACTAGACGCCTTCTGCTTAGTGGGTACCATTATCTGTAAGAATCTTAATTGCAAACGATTGTAAAAATATTGTTCTTCAATACACATATTATTTTGTGTTATTTTTTTGTAAAGAAACAATAAATAAATACATGTGTACCTAGCTAAAGGAAGCTAATACATTATATTGTTGTAAATATGTAGGGTGACCATGTGTTGGTAAATGATTTGTATAAAAAGGAAAGGGGGATCCAGGCGCGTTTCATTCCGACAAGTTGTGTTTTTTATGGCTCTGCAGGATTATTTTTATATCGCGGGATCCTTCGGTGCAATCTCTTTGAAAATGTGTCAAAATACGTGGTTTAGTTATAGCTTTATAATTTTATTACCAAATTTGGCTTTGCATAATTGCAACAGTGGTAAAATGACAAAGTTTGCAAGTGAATTCGAGTGAAGACAAAGGATTTTTACAAAGGCCTGACATCAATACAAGATAAGACCCAGTTCACATTTGTTTCTAAATATTAGTTGATGGCGTAGATGTTTATGTTACCATAATATTCCAGAGCAATCTCACGACATAAACAATACCTCTTAGAGATCACGTTTTTGAAACGTTTTTCTTAATTGTTTGTTTTGTTTTTTGGGATTGGTTTATTTTGGACTCTGCTCGAAATGACGTATTGATTTTAAATATTAATGAATTTATATTATTTATCGTTTATTGAGGTCCAATCTTAAGTGGGTCTTTAGTCATTACATCTCAGAGGGTGTCCTTTGTATTGTGCACGGGATGTGTATGTCGTAGGCCGATCGTAGAATCGGGCGGGTCGCGGTGTGCCTGGCCACAACCTGAAGTGACTGGCGGCAGATCGTAAAGTGCCTGAGGCTCATCGTGATATGCCTGATTTTGCGATTGGCCTGTGAAATGTACACGGAATTTGTGTACGGACAAGGTATTTAATTTTTATTTTAAGTTTTGATTTTCACGAAGACATCTAAAGATAAGACTCACTCATATTACAATTTTATTTATGGCTTTCTACGATCTGTTTATTTTAACCTAATGATAACACAATTTCTGTCAAAGAAATTTAAATTTATTGCTCTCAGGATCATTGGATTTTGTTTATTACAAAGCAGACACAAGTTAAATTCTTTCAATATTATTTCGATGAGGTACCTACATCGCAGTTAAGTACGTAAAGGGTATAATTGAAGCAGTTAATGGTTTTGAGATACACATTCCATAACAAAAACAAGTCGAGCTACTCGCATCTATCGAATGCATCTCACAGTCTGGGCTTTTCGAAAATTTGTTTTCCCCTCTGACGTGCATATCATAAACAAATAAAAAAATTTTGGCTTAGTGGTTAACAGGTTTTTGGTGTTTAGGTTTTTACCGGTTTTTGGTTTCAGTCAAAATCTACCTACACCTTTTATCTTTATCTCAAATGATAAGGTTAATTAAGTCGGGTTATTACACTTCGGATGAGTCCCTTATTCTCTTTTGGATTATCTGACTTGAATATTCTAGAAGATGACAGAAGATACACGAAGAAACAAGAAGAGCAAAATCAGGAAGAGGCTAGAAGATGCACGAAGAAACAAGAAATGCCTCCACAAGTCAAGATGATGCAAGAAGGCACCTGCAGGGCCTAGAAGAACCAATAAGACGCAAGCTAAATTAGGTGGGCCAAAAAAAAGCAAGAATAATCATAGTAGTAATAACATAACATTTTTGATATTTCACTTCAAACAAAAGAAAGCACGACGAAGCAAGTTGAAGCCAGAAGAAGGGGCTTGTATAAGTAAGAACTTGTAAGCAGATACTAGGGTAGACTGAAATAGAGGCAAAAGGAAGCAAGAATAAGCAGAAAAGACCAGAAGAAGTAAGAAAATGACAGAACTTAGAAAAAACACTCAATCGAAATCTTTATTCTTGCCCATCCTAGTTCGAGTATTGGCATATTAAGTTGCCATGTATAAAGATGGATTAATCTCCGCAAGAAGTCGCTAGAAACACCAAAAACAACAAAGGAGCGAGAAAAGATAAGACGAAGCGAGAAGAGACAAGAAAAGAAAAGGCAGGAGGAACCGAGACGAGCCAACAAAGGGTGAAAATTGAAAGAAGGTGCAATAAAAGCAAAGGCGAGTTATAAAGAGCCAATATTACACAATAAGAGACAAGAGGTACCAAGCAGAACCGGAAAATAACGAATAGATCCAAGAAGAGCCAAAAAGAGACTAGAACATTCAAGAAGAAACAAGAAGAGATGAGAATATTCGAAAAGAGATAATCAGAGACAAAAAGAGATAAGAAGAGGCAAGAAGAGACAAGAGGAGATAAGAAGAGGCAAGAACATAAAAGAAGAGACAATAATAGACAAGAAGAGATAAGAAGATGCAAGGAGAATTAAGAAAAGCCACCACTTACCCGCCCTGGTATATGTAACATATGGTTACTTCTTCAAGGCTCTCGCAAGGACTCTTTTTTTTTAATGAACGAATCTACATTTAATTTTGAACGAATCTAGACCTCCAGTGTCCCAGCATTCCCTGGTTCATGGGGTGAGGTTTGTCTAGGTCTTGGAGGCGGATGACCAGGACATACTGAACCCCAGATTCCTACCCACCCCTTAAACCCTTTTCCTTCCCAGAACTCTCCTCTCCTTGCTTTCCTTAAAAAAAACCATCCCCACAGCATCCTCAAAGATGACATAGGCCCTGAGGGAAATTATTTTCCTCAGGGCCTCCTGTGTGGAGCTCATGTAAAAAAAAAAAAAAAAACGTTGTTAGTAAGTAGAGCTGGAGGTTCCCCACCACTTTCCCACGGCGTTCTAAGGAAACAGATGGTTTCCTCCTTCACCGTACACGTCAGGACTCTAATTTTTTATTTATAAAGAAGCTATTTTTTTTTATTAAAATGACTCTAGACCTCCAATGTCCGGGCATACATTGTTAGCAGGCAGTATGCGAGTGCGTACATGGTGTTAGTTATTTATTTCACAGTATCACGTCTCATCTCCGCCACTGGATATAGCTGAAAACAAAGTTTATTAATAGAAAAGAGGAAAGGTTACTAGAAAAAAAAAACATTATTATGATGAGATTGTACGACCTATCCAAAGCAACTGAGTTGCAGTCGTCCGGCAGTCCCGCCGAGGATAAGCGGAGCCATCAGTCCAGTCGCAAGCGGGACTCGATGTCCGCGCCCCTAAGCCGGCTTCCCGGTACGCCCTCGAAGAAAGTGTTGGAATTAAAGAGTGAAAGACCTGAAGACCCTAGGGATAAAATGAGCATCGGGTCACCGGAGGCAGGGCGGAAGGGCACCGGTCCGCAACGGTTGGTCTTCAGGCCCGCTCATGGCGACGGGGGAGGCGCGGGCGGGTTATGCAACCACTGCCTTGGGAGTCATCTCCTCAGTTGATGCACGGTCATAGGTCTAGTCCACCCCCTTGATGGGGTGTAAGACAATACAAAATGATTAAGTGATAGTTCCGTTCCGGCTCCTTACGATCCGGCTCCTTACTTATGCAAGTCCAGACACGCAAAACTTGATTGAAATATAGCTTAGATTTAGAAAAAAAGAATAAAATGAAAGTAGCAAGTGTAGTATATACGGGTAAGGTTATTAATAATATCAAGTTAAGAGAGAGAAAACAATGATTAAAAAGCAAGAAATAGAGACAAATTTTAGATGTTAAAGAGGCTGTTGAAGGTAGTACCTAAGAAAGCATGATACATAAATACATGAATAAACAGTTTCAGTGCGAAATAATAAAAATCCGGGCAATAGTAGTAGTAGAAGTATAATAAAAGGGTGACCATGGATTCCAGGAGCAATTACACCTGGATCCTAAACACACAATGAAGTTAAATTTAATCATCGACTCTAAGTTCAGGCCATCGCTCAACCCAGATCCTTGTAAATTTCCTCAGGCATTCGAGATTCTCCTTATTCGACACGAGATCTGCATTCCATGCTGGTCTCGTAGTTACTTTCAGACCTTCCAACATTTCATCTCTTGCGTCCGTCAAAATCTCACAGTGCCACAGAATGTGCTCGGCTGTTTGGTTTGTGTCACCACACGCACAGTTTGGATGGGGAGACAGGGTCAGGCTGTGCAGTCTTCCCCTGAATTCTCCATGACCTGAAAGAATTTGTGTTAAGTGATGATCCAGTTTGATGAACGCCCCTTCCATTCTGGCTTTAACTGACGGGAAGAAGGAGAAAGTCCATCTGCCCGTATTCGATCTATCCCAACGTTTTTGCCATTCATTAAGAGTGAGTTCACGCATCTCTTTCAGCAGTCGAGGGAGAGGTACTGCCCCACCTGGTGTTAGTTCAACTCCAAGATGGACGGCTGACCTTCCTCTAATTAGTTTTTTCTTAGTTAACACTTCCCTTATTTCTAGATCAATGGGCAAAATACCGGCCAGAACCGGCAATGCGTCCGAAGCTACAGTCCTGTAAGCGCCCGAGAGCGCCAGCAGGGGAGTTCGCTGGCCCCGCTTAAGTGCTGAGTGGATCAGTACGTTGTCTAGGCGATGCTCCCATACAGAAGCTGCGTACGTGACTTGTGCCACGTACGCTCCCCTATACAGTAGGCGAAGTGCCGGAGAGCGTAATCCCCACTCCGCAGTTGAGATTCTTCTCAGTTTCATGAACAGGGCCTGGGCCCTGCTGGATACACTCTTGACATGCGCCAGGAAAGATGAAGAGCGATCCAAGATAACGCCTAGGTATCTTGCATTTTCCACAAATCGGATGTTGGAGTCTCCCATTTTTATAGTAGGATTTCTTCCTCTATCGAGGAAGCCCTTCATAAGGAGACCCATGGTCTTTTGGGGAGCGAAATTTAGCCTGTTTCTTTTACCCCACTCAAGTATTACTCTCAAACCTTCTTCAGCTTTGCTTTCTACTTCTCTCCTGCTGTTCCCCGAGACCAGTAATAATTTGTCATCAGCGTAGTCGACCGAGATACATCCTTCAGGCAAGGGCAGCCTGGAGGAATCGTCGAAGAGTATATTCCAAAATTCTGGGCCAAGGACCGAGCCTTGTGGGCAACCCATATTCACTTCCCGGTTGATGGTGATATCACCATATGTTAAGGAGATACTTCTGTTGTTGAGATAGTCAGAGACTATCTTAAACAACTTACGAGGGCAGTTACGGTTTTTTAATTTCGACAGTATCATCGGCCACCACGCATGATCGAAGGCACCAGTGATGTCTAAGAAGACTCCAATCACGTACCTCTTTGGACAAACCCTCACCCATTCAAGCGCAAACTTGATGGCGTGCTCCGTGGATTTACCCGGGACGAAGCCAAATTGACAGTCGTCCGCTGGAGACAGGGTTTGGTATAGGCGGTTTCGTATAATTTTTTCTAGAATCTTCCCCAGAACAGGAAGCAGCGTAATAGGTCTATAGGCCTTGATATCCGTCTTTGGCTTATCGTTTCCCTTGGGTATAATACGGAGCACCCCTTTCTTCCACTCTGTGGGGAAAACCCCTCTTCGCAGACACGTATCCATGACTTGGAAGAGCTCCTCCTTGGCATGGACCCATACTTTCTTCACTATTACTCCATTCAATTTGTCAAAGCCAGGTGCCTTCTTAGAACCTAAGCCCTTAATTATTACCTCCAATTCCGCTTTACTTACAGGTGTAATCTGGTCCTCCTGGGAGAGGTTTCTAGGAAGAAGCCGTGAAAGATTTCGAATCTGTCGGTGGTGGTCGCTTTCCCCAATGACTGAATCTAAAGGAACTAATTTTTCGAGAAGTGTTTCGAGAGTGGAGGCCACGTCAGCAGTCTCAACATTCCTCTCATTATTTTCAATAATGACGCTAGTTAGAAATCGGTCAGAACCTTTACCCGTTTTTGCAATAGCGCTGTGGATTTCCCACGGGTTGGCGTTACCCACATCTTTAACCCAATTATGCCATGCAGCTCGTTTCGCCGACAGTACAGCCAACTTGAAGGCATTACGGGCTGATCTGAGAGTGCTCAGAAGGGCAGATGTCTCCTCCACCGTACATCTACCCTGCTTGGACAGACTCAGGGCCCTGTGAGCCCTCTTGTAGGCTCCCTTCATTGAAGTCAGCTCACTCGACCACCACGGCGTTCTTATGATCTTCTTTGGGTTTGATCTTCCCAAGGAACGATCTGCAGCTGATACCACGGCCGCATTGAAAAAGTTCCCCAAATTGTCCGGATCTCTAGCAGCTACGTCATGAAATCCCCTTAAAGTATCTCGTAGCGCTTCCCCAAAGCTATCCCAGTTCGCCTGTGTGGTTTTGAAGTTCCAGGAGGATCTTGGAATTTCGGTCTTCTTGACACCCACTGTAAATGTAATTAGCCTATGGTCGGAGGCAATCGCACGATCATGAACCATCCACTCAGATATCTTGGCCGCAACTGATCCAGAGCAAAGAGTTAGATCTATGTTGCTCTCGCCTTGGGTGCCAGAGAAGGTAGGTAGTCTACCTGGCTCATTTAAAATAAATAGACCTTGCGCAGCAATAAGGTCTTCGACGGCGTCTGAGCGTTCCGTCCGAATTCCTCTATTGTCATACCACAAAGGCGAGCGAGCGTTAAAGTCTCCTCCTATAACTATGTTACGACCTTTAAGCGCGTTTAGGGCACGCGTCAGGCTCAAGATATGTGGTCCGACAGGGTTCCCGTATTTAAAATAAACCGAGATCATAACGATCTCGGTTGAGCCAAAGTTAAACGTTACGCAGGTTTGATACTCGTTCGATAGCCCCTCAAGAAGGAGGGGGCTGACCAACGAAGTGTTAACCAGAACACCCGCCCCCGGGGAGCTACCTACTTCGAGCACCGCTCCCGGACTAATAGTAGGCGTTTTACCTTTCCAAGTGTATTGCTCCTGGATTAGCAAGATGTCGATGTGTAGGTCAGTCATGACCCGCAGCGCCTCGATCGTGGCCAGTCGGGATCTCTGCAAGTTGACATGACCTATGGTAAGGGTGTCTTTAGTGGCCATAATCAGTTCGTCTCATTTGGGCTTCTATAGCAGCTTGATGGGCCGGACAGGACCTGTCACCGGTGGAGTGAGCAGATGGTTTCCCGAACCGCTTGCAGGTCGCACAGACAGCAGGAGCCTCCTTCCTGGGGCAATTCTCCATGTCATGACCATTCTCGGCACAGTGGCGGCAGGTGGTGGTGGTCATAGTACAAAATTTACTAACGTGGCCATATAGGTGGCATTTGAAACATCTAGTTGCTCCCAAGAAGTCGCGGACGCGGCAGGCGGTCCAACCAAGGAAGCAAAGCCCGCTGTCTATGAGAATTTTCCTGCTCTCCGGGTGGCAGGTCACAATCATATTCATTGTGTTGCCTTCCCTTTTTCCAAAGAGTGAGACTCGTCGCATGGTTCTAAGGTGATCCTCCTTAGAAAGGTTTGTTTTACCTGAAATATTGTTAATAAAAATTTCCTCAAAAAGGGTTTGGTCACCATTTGAGTCTGCCTTAGGCACATCGTAAATCACTATCCTCGGGAGGTTCCCTTGAGGGTGCACCATCTTGAAACCACTAGCCTCGATTTTTGCAGCCGCTTTTTTTATATTATCTAACCCGCCCGTGCTAGAGGTCTGCAGCAATACTCCCGCACCTTTAATTTTTCTCGTTCTGACAGCCTGGAATCCGTCCTTGGATGGATCCAGGACCTTCATGAGGCTCTTTTGGGTGTCCTCAGAGGTTTTACCCTCTGGCACGGTTGGGTAGCGGTGGCACCCTTCTCTCCGATCCGTTGACGACAAGCGTCTGGGAGGCGGGGGCCTTTGAGGCCGCACTGGCATATGATTTTACTAATGGATCCTGTTGGTTGACAAGGGGGGTTCTGTTTATGAGAGTATCAATTTTGTCCGTTAGACTTTTTTGTACCTGTATGATCTCTGAGAAAGCTTGCGCGCGGGCTATAGCCGCTGCATGTGAGACTGCTACGGCAATTAAGTTCTTTTTAATATCATCCAGGTGGTCGAGAATGGACGTCCTGTCTTCCTTAGTGATTTTACTTTTCCCAAGGGTTCCTGTGATATAACTAATATTTTTCATTATAGGAGTGAGGGTTTCTATATCGAAGGAACTGTCGCCGCCGCTGGGAAAAGATTCATCTCCTCGCTGTCGTTTGCGATTTGCCTGGTTGGGGGAGGTTCTAGTTTTATTACTAACCTGAGTTTCTTCCATGGTACATACAGGTTCTTGGGGTGCCTCGCTAGTTGACCCAGCCTCCAGATCCGATGCAGCCTCGAGTAATAAATTGCCATGGATGCTAGTGTATGGTGATATAGGTTGTTCTCTGGAAACGTGGGGGGTTGGGGGGTCAAGTATTGACATTAGATTTTCAAATGCTGTTAGCCTGGGGGATCCTTTCCCCTTCGCCTTACCTTTACACCCCTTCAATATTGTTCTCGCTAGCTCCTTCCGCGAGTTATCTTCATCATCCGTATCAGACGACATGTTTCTTTTCTACCGAAAAGAACCGCCCCGAAACCTCGCGAGTGTAGTAGTAATTAGGCAAATAAAACAAATTAAAAATAAAACAAAAACAGATTAAAAAAAAGGATTGAAATGTATGTATTGAACTACCGAATGTTGAAAATATAATTGTTGAAGATGTTTGTGTTGAAAATGTATTTTGTTGAATTGTCGTATTCTGAAAGTGTAGTTGTTGAAAATGTGTTGTGATGAATATGTATTGTGTTGAAATGCCACTTTACAAATGGCGGACAGAAGTGTTCATAGTCATCCACATTACGTGCCAAAATAAACTTTAGAATGTTAATTTTAAGAACTTCCACTGGGCCAATTTTAAAAATTTAAACACTCAAAAGATGACAGAAAGAATCACTATGTTTATATTAAGTGGTTGTATACGATTAATAACTATTAACAAGGAGATGGCTTATTGTTTGTTGCGCCGAGCTAACCGCACGACTATTATTGTTTGTTGTGCCGAAATTGACACTTCACTCACTTCGAAAATGAAAACGGGGCAAAGCCCGTTTTTAACAAAGGAAACACTATTATTTTATATTCACTAGATATAGTTTTTAATTTTACACTAAATGACACTAAAGAATTGGATGTTTTTAAACTTTTTACCGACTAGAAAGAATTTCTAAGCGGAGCAAGTTAAATATGAACCGGTACCGGTCGGAACTGGAACTGGAACTTTTTTGGAAGTAAGTAGAGCTGAGAAGAGACGAGAAGATCTCATGAAACAAGAAGAAGCAAGAAGAGACAAGAAGGAACAAGGAAAGCAAAGAAGAGTTTAGAATAGCCAAGCAGGGCCAAGAAGAGTCCAAAAGATGCAATAAGAGGTGAGAAGACACAAGAAGAGCCAAGAAGAGACTAGAAGATCCTAGAAAAACCAAGAAGATCCTAGAAGACCCAAGAATAGGCAAAAACAGCCAAGGAGGGGCGAGAGTATCTGGGAAGAGGAAAGAAGATTCAAGAAGAGCCGAGAAGAGACGATTAGATCCCAGAAGAGACAAGAAGAAATATGAAGAGACAAGAAGAAATAAAAAGATACAAAAAAAGCCATGAATAGCCATAAAGAGCTGAGAAGAGCCGAGAAGAGAAGGAAAGAATCAAGAAGAGGCAAGGAGGGGCGAGAAGATCCAAGAAGAAGCAAGAAGAGCCAAGAAGATCCAAGAAGAGCCGAGAAGAGGCAAGCAGAAGGAAGACTACAATGAAAACGAAATTATAACGCTCAATCCATTCCTTTATTCCTGCCCATCCTAATTTCCAATATTGGCTTATTAGGTTGCCATGTATACCGGTCGATTAAACTCCAACCTCCTTCCTGTCCTCAGAGCACGTGTTCCTAGTCCTAACAAATCAGTGCCCCCTGGTGTACCGGTCTCACCGGGACAGGAGTACTCCTGGCTGGGGTGGTACAATCGTATCGTATCGTATTAATTTAAAAAGGAAAAAGATGAAAAGAGAAAAAATTGCTTGCAACATTATTCCTTAATCTCAATAATTGAAATAATTTTTTTCCAAGCGAATGACTCTTCGATTTAAACGCTTTATTTATAGCCATCAGAAAATTTAAATTGGATTTTTAGATTTCGTGTTCATACAGAGTTCTGTTTCGTTGATTAATTAAACTGTGAAATATTTTAATATGCATACAAACCTCTCCTTTATATCAATCTCTCATTTTTTTAATCCATACGAAATAATTACGTATGTTTCTTTTTTGTTTTCAGTGATTTCGAATTCTATAGTCAAGTGTTGCTAAAGAACAGCGTTAGATACGAATTCATCCGCCGAAGCAAAAGCGAACCTCCTAAGCTTCGAACAGTGGAAATAAATACCGACAATGAAACCACAACGGCAGAACCAACCCACTCTCGAACAGCCAGTGAAATATTCATGCCAACTCCTTCGGACTCGGGCTGCCTGGGGCTCTTCGTTCGATGCCATCAGGGGTTGAGTTCTCATCCCAAGGATCACCTGATTCATCATCCCTCAAAGGGAATTATGAAAGGCGACGCTGTGGACAGTGAGATTCAGGACCTGTACCTTTGGCCGTGGGTGGGGAAAATATACTCAGAAGGACATTATAAATGCACAGGAGTATTGGTCGACTATTCTTGGTTGTTGATACATAATGAGTGTGCATCTGAGCTCAGGTTAGTCAGAATTATATTCGATACGATATATTATTCATTGTGGTAATCGGCTATATGGGCATTATATAGAATGCCATTTCGAAAAAATCTTTCCAGTGAAAAGCAATTCCAATTAGAAGATATTCATTACAATGAATTTTGGAATGAGTGAAATGATTTTGACAGATTAAAGATTTTAATTAACTCAAAAGGGGTTAAAATGTCGCTGAATCCTTTTGACAGTGTTAGCAATAACTTTTTCGATGTCAAATCATACATTTTTAAAAGTATTCGTATTTTAAAAACATTAGTTTTCGCATATTTTCAGTTACCTATAAAAAGGTACGAGTACGATGTACGAGTGTCCTTAAGTGAAAGAAATTATTGATTTCGTTTAAATTTAAATAATTTTTATTTAATTATTATTTTTAATTTATAAACTAATGTTTAAGACAAGATTTTTATGCATAGCACAAAGGGTAACAATTATTATAATCTAAGGGTAATAATTATCTTTTTTACTGGAATAAAAACTTATGAAAAAAAAAAATAAGCAATAATTGTCAGCCTGAAACACTCATTTACATTGAAAAATCTTCCGAGAAAAGATACTTGCCGCCAACGGGACTTATTATTATGTCTACTTAGACAAATGATTATGTCTACATTTTTTGGTGAAATACTTTTTAACTTGTTAAATATTAATTATTATTTTTAATTTATAAACTAACGTTTAAGACAAGAATTTTATGCATAGCACAAAGGGTAACAATTATTATAAGCAATAATTGTCAGCCTGAAACACTCATTTACATTGAAAAATCTTCTGAGAAAAGATACTTGCCGCCAACGGGACTTTCTCGGAAGATTTTTCAATGTAAATGAGTGTTTCAGGCTGACAATTATTGCTTATAATAATTGTTACCCTTTGTGCTATGCATAAAATTCTTGTCTTAAACGTTAGTTTATAAATTAAAAATAATAATTAATACTTAACAAGTTAAAAAGTATTTCACCAAAAAATGTAGACATAATCATTTGTCTCGACGCCACCTAGCGAGAGATTTAGTACTAACAATACCTCCCTCACAAAAATAAAGTTGGTTGTTTTCAGGTGGAAAAATGTAATAATCAGTAATTGTTGAATGAAACACCAGTATATATTGAATTATTTGGCGGGTATTAGATAAGCCGCCATAGCTCAGTGGTCAGAGCATCCGACCGGCAATCAGAAGGACACGGGTTCAAGTTCCGTTGGCGGCAAGTATCTTTTCTCGGAAGATTTTTCAATGTAAATGAGTGTTTCAGGCTAACAATTATTGCTTATAATAATTTTTATTTATTTATTTGCCTTGCCTATTATTTACAAAATAATTAAACGAAATTTCAAAAATGTTAATTATAAGAGTAAAGGAAGATATATGTATGAAAGCAAAGACAAAAATCAGAGATAAACGTAAGAAAATACAAGTGACAAGTTAAGTCAAGACTAGAAGAACTAGAAGTCAAAATAGTTTTAAAATATCTTCAATTATTTTGTGACTGACAGAAATCATTTAGACTTAAAACAAAAAAAAATCAAGGTCTTGACTTAGGTTGACCAGTCTACACATTCTAGATAAGGAATAATATATCTGTGAATAATATCCATGATTTGTCGAGTTTTGATTGAGAAGTCTACGGGAAGGGATATTGAAAGGGATGAGTTGTAGTAATGTAGGTGAATCAATAATACAATTGATAATTTTTAAGAAACAAACGAGATCAATTCTTTTCCCGGCAGTCTTCTAAAGGAGAAAGGTTTAGAAATAGTTCAATCTCATCAGATGAGAATAAAGGAAGAAAAGAAAAATCCGACCTACATTAAACCGTTCTAAAACCCAATTAGTTTCATTTTATATTGAAATAAAGACATCAAAGGGAGAACCACTTAATAATTTGTTTTACGCTTACATGCTCTAGCTTGCTATATTAAGTTATAAGAAACTTGCTTCCTAACGCCCGCCCACGCTTTAGTGTCAAAGCTATTCTGCGCGTGGGAGCGGAGTTTTCATCACCATGAGAACAGCGAACAATGTCAATTTTCATTAATTATGCTTAATAAATCTATATCAAGGAAACGTTAACTTCTTTGACGGCATTTCCTCCTATCTGATAGCCCTTGACGTTACCTGGATTCAGAATAAACGGACGGGGAACGAAAATAGACTCTCTTCTTCTTGAATTAATAAGAAAAATCCACGAAATTCCGAACATCATCTAGATTGCACTAGAATTACATAAAGGTATTTTTTTTTATTTATTCTTAGTACATTTACATTACAAAGGTATAATATATTGTCCTCCACACTAGGAGTTCACCTGTGTTGTGGAGGACATTTTTCAGATTAAATTATAAATTATAAATTGTGAATAGTAAAACAAAAGAGTGTTAATAGCTAATATAAAAAAGAGAAACAATAAAAATCAAAATATAAAATCGACTTCAATTCGACACAAATTATAAATTAAAAGTTAGAAAGATTGTAGCCAGTTTCTTATGTTTTTTTTTTGTATTCAATAATATTAGTTGTTTTATATTGTGTAGGAAGAGAATTGTATAGTTTTATAGCCTGGTATCTGTAGTGTTTTTGTCCAAAGGATGTGTTTGTTTTTGTTATTCTTTACCTACTTGCCTACACCTATACAGCCGGGATCCTTCGGTGTTCACTAAGGCGGGTAATAATAAAAAATTTACGAGGGGAGAGTTGGATAATATCTTTGAGAATATTACCAAGAACTTTGGCCTATAATTCTGACGGGGTTTGATGTAAAGATTCGAAAATGCAGTTAAGAAGTAGAGAATTTATTTAGCTATACATACAGCACGGCAAAATATTTAAAAAATTAAACAGAAAGTAGTTATTTCGATATTTTCAAAAAATGGGAGAGTGCGGTATTATCAGACTGGTTTGATAATATCATGCGAAGGTTTGATAAAACCGTAACCGTAATAATATCATGAATTTCTGTGAGTAACCTTAGAATAAAACAATTTTAAGTTTAACCAAATCCAGATAAAGAGTATAGACTTCTTTTATATCTTAAGATATTATTTTAGAACAAGATAGATCAACTACAAAATATATAACGAAATAATAACACGCCCTGTGCGCGGAATTAACAAACTCAATAATTTCATCTTATAACCTCAAAATAACACAGTAAAATTAATCATACATTCAAATCGATTTGGGCATTAATTCTACAATAAGTAAGCATTAGAATAGAAGGAAATAATATGTTACAATATAAATACAGAATAACTTTCCACTTGTCAAAAATACCCGTCAAATTATAAGAAACACCAGTAAAATCATGCACGACGTGGTGCTATTCCGTCGCTGCTCGGAACAAACTAGCCATGCACGGGGAAGGGGTAGGAACTTCGGGCTATGATTGTTATTGTTAAGGCTCTGCAACCGGGCTCGAAAAGAAGAAGATGGAGGGATACGAAATTACGAATGTTAGAGGAGAGCGCTAACATTTACAGCGACAAAATCGATGCGAAAATTGCGAAAATGTTTAATAAAACACGGCTCGTTTAAAATAGAGCAAAAATCTTGCGGGCATTATCTTAAACAGCATTTAAAGAAACACTGTGATTTTTTTCATACATAAAACTTAAAAAATAACTGAAACAAATCTTCAAGAATAACATATATTTTTTTCAGAGCTTTAAAACTTACCGTGTTTAAAGGAAATATGTAATAAAACGGTACAAATCCGGGTTGCGGGCCCTTAAGCGCTGGATAGCAAGCACTAGAAGCGTTTAGTTTTTGCAATATGTTGATGCGCGGAGTTATCAGACGCACAGTATTATCCGACTCTCCCCTATTATTTTAATGTAATAGAAAATAAATCCTTTTTTTAAAAAAACGACTTATTTTATAATAAATTTTATTTATTTTATACAATTTTTTTTATAATGATAACGATTTAATCACCGCTCATTGTAATTTTGCCCATAGGTACTTATTTGTCTACTCTAATATTTCTTATTTTTCATTATGTGTTTATCCTGGCGAAGAAACTATTGGATTCGAAGCATGCCGATTTGATTAAATAGTGGTGTATAATCGTAAAATCAGGCAGATCATGATGCGTCTCAGGCACATCATCATCTTCCTTGTTTTCTGATCGGCCTTCGACATATTATATAAAGTGATTTATTTTCATTAAATTAAAATGATGCCAAAAAGCAAATTTGCGATTTTGAAGAAGTATTATTTATTTGTACGTAGATTACAGTACTGAGTACACAGCTATAAACAGCTTTCTATTATATTATAAGGTTGGTCTGAAAAGTTTCCGACCTGAACATGAAGATGGCAGCACTCGTCAATAAAAGCTAGTGAATGTAGTTGTGCATCTTTTGACAGTTACTCACCAAAGTTTCGGCCATTTTGGACGCGCAGTTTTTAGTTCACAGTCGTTTGAGTGAATCGACGTGTGTGTTTTTGTGAAAATGGAAAAAAAAATAGTATAGGCGTATTGCCTTTCAAAAACAGAAATTAAATAACAGCTCGATTCTCAATTTTTCCATTTTCACAAAAACACACACATCGATTCACTCAAACGACTGTCAACTAAAAACTGCGCGTCCAAAATGGCCGAAACTTTGGTGAGTAACTGTCAAAAGATGCACAACTACATTCACTAGCTTTTATTGACGAGTGCTGCCATCTTCATTTTCAGGTCGGAAACTTTTCAGACCACCCTAGACCTTGACCACCTAGATCGTATATCTAGAAAGCGGGGATTGCACTACTCTCCCACATGTTAAAAACAACCACTTTATAATTATTAATGTTTTACTAACAAATAGAAAAAAAATCGAAATTCGAAGAGGCGAAATGTTTTTGAAAGGCCTCTGTTTTGCAGAATCTCTAAATATTATGTATTCTAATTTGGTCCAGGCTTGGGAAATGTTAAATTTCCCGGTGGTGGTAATTTAATTGGGGTGACTTAGGCCCCAGAGAGCAATTGACCAAAAATTGGGAATGATGACGTTCAATATAATACACTTTAATACTCGTAGCGTTGCGAGGAAGTGTTGTATGTAATAAATGCGAGGAGGGAGTTTGTATGTGTTTTAGCAGGATTCTAAATAGTAACTAAGCCTTATTTGATTCAGATTAAGATTTGTTTTACATTAACTCCCCACAGAGGCCCTGAGAAAAATAATTTCCGTCAGGGCCTATTTTATGGAATGCTGTGTGGATCGTCTTTTTAAGGAAGGGGAGGAGAGGAAGTTCTAGAAAGCAAAAAGGAATGAGGGTTGAGTAAGAATCTGGGGTCAACGAGTGACGGGCGAATGAATCCATCCCTCCAACTGCAGTGCAAGGGGATGGGGCGAAAAAAGTCTGCCTCAACCAGTCTCTTCCGATCTGGCCCACCACGCAGGAGGTGGACAGTCGCCGCAGCCAAGACCTAGACAAACCACAACCCATGAATCCAGGCACTCCTGCTAAGTCACCAAACACGGCCAACACGTCAGATTTTTTTTTTTAATTATTAATAAATAAAGACAAACATTCCTGGGTTACGACTAACCTAACAATATTTGAAAATCTCCTACTACCACCAAAGTAAGCAGAAAAATGTTGCTTGTGTCGTGATGGAGCAATTAGTCAGCCGAGGAATCGAACAAGCGACGCCCGGGTGGGACCCAAACGCGATGCGAACTCAGCCGCTGACCGGTCTGTGTCTTGAATGTACGTCATGTATTGGTTATCAAATAAATCGTTCCCGGGTTGGCGGTACCCATACCCGCCTTCCAAATTGTGTTAAACCAAAGATACGATGATGTTTAAATAACATTGAAGCCGATTAAAAACATGCAATAAACAATATATGAGTAAATGTTTGAGACGAAAATATTTTCTATCATATTGGGTATAAAGCAAAAAATCTTGCCGAGTAATATTGTTGGGTTTACAATTCAAATATGTGTATGTTTTGGGTTAATTTCAGTTGGGAAAACAATTACGTCACCGTTGTACTTGGAAGCAAGAGGTCTATTCCAAACATCGACGGACCTTACGAGCAAGTCATCAATGTGGACGGATACAAAAAAATATCGTTTTTCTCCACTACCCTGATACACCTAAAGCAACCCGCCTACATGTCGAGATACGTCAAACCAATCGCCATGCCCGAATAGTAAGTAGTTTTTTTATGTTCGTAACATCACCCGATTTCCCGAAGTTTTTTGGATGAAGGCAGTCCCAATTTTGAAGTTGACGGAAGTTTATTAGGGGATAATTTGGAGAAGAGAAAGTTTTGGAGTTATCTACCTGATAGTTTCAACCTAACCAAATATAGCTCTAGGCATTTCAATGTGTCGATTCTGAATTGCGTTATAGCGCTAGGACAGTTATTTTTAAAATTATTTTTGTATTCCACGCCCAGCTGGACTTTTACGTGTTTTTTTTAACACAAATAATATCTAATTTAGAATAGCATCACGAAGACAAAATACTCCACCATGTAAGTTGGAAAAATGGTACATTGGGAATAGTAGATACAATAATTAAATGAAATAAGACGAAACAGATCTAGTCAGTTTTTTAATTGGATTTGTTGTTTTGCGTTCCTACAATACGAGACATCTTTTTTCAGCCCGACTCCAATTAGATACCAAAGTCAACATTTTTTCGCTTTACGCGATCGCTATTTTTATCTCTATTTTCATTTCTACTATTTCAATTGTCATCACTGCAAACAACACATGAACCATGCTGTTTTCTGTGATGCCAGCTGAAATCGTAGATATGAAAATAGCGAGCGCGTAAAGCGAAAAATGTTGAATTGGTCTCCAATTGGAATCGGGCTGAAAACAGATGTCGTGTATTGTAGGCATTAAGTCGGTTTTACACGACATCTTTTTTCAGCCCAATTCCAATTAGATTTTTATCTCTATTTTTATCTCTACGATTTCAATTTTCATCACTGGAAACAACACATGAACCATGCTGTTTACTATAAAATCGTAGATATGAAAATGGCGATCGCGTAAAGCGAATGTTGACTTTGGTCTCTAATTGGAATCGGGCTGAAAAAAGAGATGGTTTCGAAGGCCATAATACCTACAATACACCATATATCGAACGTGTCATAGGAATACGTGTGCATTGAACGAGTGCGCGAAAGCATATGACAACCCTGGAAATTCAAGATTGGAATTTACGCTCTCACAGAGCACCGTGCCGCGAGCACGACAATCTGAGTGCTGCTATTGGCTAGCGGAATAATGTGCATGTGGTGCCCCTTCCAAATGATTTGTCTACAACGCAATTATGTCCTTTAACTAACTAATCAATTGAAAACATCAATGAAATTGATAATGAATACATGCGGCAGCCTCATTGGACTGGAAAACACATCTGAATAACCACTTAATACTTCCACAAGGGACTCTAGACAGCAATGATCAACGCCAAGGAATTGGCTGACTATTTACGTCACCCCCACCATGCGACCAGCCGAGCCACTATTGGTCAATTCTGAACAAAGGAAAAATCTGAATCGTAAATATTTACGACAGCGAATTCATGTTCCGAAAAATTTGGAGCTCAATTTCGAGAAATTGGGAATAATTTGGATCAAGAAATAAACATCATCACCTAACAATGAGTATATGCTACAAAAACAACCCAAAAACTGACGTCTATCGGTGATTGTTGCACTTTAAGAAAAATATTTACTGTTTAAAATTGTACCTTATATCACATATGTATACTTGTACCTTTTCTTGTAAACACAATAAAAATGATGTGAGGCTTTGGTATCCTAAGTTGGTAAAATCATGGCAAAAACTATCACACATAATTTTGACACAGCTGACTTCCAATCGTAGCGACCAGGGAAATTACCTAAAACAAGTACCTTAGAAAAATTAAGGAGGTTCTGTCCCCCCAAAAGTCCGACCTGAGTTTGTCCTATAAAAATAGAAGTCAAACCGGTAGGAAGTCAGTTCAAAACTATCAGCCAAGAAGAAAGACAACTCAAGATACCAACAGTCTCCAAGTTCAAACCTCTTTTCAAGTGTTTTAATCAGTCTTAGATTCGGTTTACCTCTCCCAGTATCCCAGTAACCTAAAAACCCCAGTCTCCCACAGTCTCCAAAGTGAAAAATATTTATTTTAATCCAGTACTCAAATCAGTTTTGCCATTATACCTAGAAGCATTTTTTGTCAAAGTAGTAAATTCATTTAAAAGACCAGTGGCGTTCCAAAATCCACTGGCGTACGAAACTCCGTTGGCGTGTCATTGTGGCCAGCTCCCTATTATATTTAGTTTATGTACAAACGTCTAGTATACACCATCTCTTTTTTCAGACCGATTCCACTTAGAGACGAAAATCAAAAGCTTTCGCTTTACGCGAACGCTATTTTCATATCTACGATGTCAATTGTCATCACTGCAAATAACACATGAACCATGCTGTTTGCTGTAATGCCAACTGAAATTGTATCGCAATGGTGATCGCGTAAAGCGAATGTTGACTTTAATCATCCTTATAATCATTACCCAAATTCCTGTATGTGGAGAAAGGGAGTGCACCAGTGGCGTAACTATACCATCTGAGGCCCGTGACAAATTCATTGAATGCTGTTGAAATTTAGAAATGAGATCCCTGAGGCGTATGTGTAGTAAAACCATGTATAATCGTTTGAGAAATGTGGTTATCCCCGATGGATGTAAGCATAATGAGTAAGATAAAGAAAGGGACCCTTAGATGGTTTGGGCATGTAGAACGAATGGATGAAGAAAGTAGTGTAAGAAGAATGTATGACGCAAATGTGAATGGTAGAAGAAGTCAGGGACGCCCGTGGAAGACATGGCACGATCAAGTGAATCAGATACTTGAGACGGGCCATGTCAAAAGTCAGAATAATAGAAGAGTATGTATGAGACGATGTATGAATGTAAGTGAGGCAAAGAGTGTGTGCCAAGACCGAGTTGTTTGGCGGTCCGTCCTCTCTGCCAACCCTACGGGGAAATGGCGTGATGGTTAGTTAGTTAGTTATTTCCAGAAACAAACCCACAAGTTATTTATGTCTTATAATAACAATAATTACGCACGCAATAATGAATTTACGCAAATTGATTTTCCATGTCGGGGAACCATAAATTTCAAATATTTTCTAGAATGTAAATCATAATTTAATTAAAAATATTTGCAAATTATAAAATAGCACTAAGTAACTATATTTTATCCATTCTCAATTATTTCAGTGACATGTCAAAAGATGCCAAAGATGACGTTTGTATCATCGCAGCAATAGACGAACATGGGAACGCCATATCAATTTTCCTAAATTCCGTCAATATTCATTGCGGACATACTAATCGATGTTTTGAAAGAAAACAATTCCCAAAAGAATGCCATGTAAGTAAATTGATATGTCATAAACATTTCTGATACATAACCAATTACTTCATATTTCAAAAACAATTTTCGGCATGTTATTTTGTGTTTCTTCTCAAAATATAATACGTACCTAATTACTTTTTTGTGGTTGTTTCTCAATGGGGTTCCTGCATTGAAAATGTATTAAAAGAACAGAAGAACAGTCCAGTTTTGGTATTTCCGTTACATTGTTTTGGTGTGTAAGAGAAATATTTTACGTTAATAACTGAAACCTCACAAAACCGCAGACCTTGAAGCCATTCATTTACGAAAGAAATATTTTCGGTTTATAATGGAATTGCTTTATAGATAAACAAATAAAAAAAAGAACAAAATAAAGTGGGAATAAATAAAGCTAACATCTGTTTTCTGAAGCTGCCTTACGATTATCTTGTAATTATGTTATGTACTACATAACCAACACCTCTGCCACAGATCACCTCAAGCTGTTCGCTACGTTTAGTGACTTTTTTTATGCGAATAACTTACAAGAGTCCCAGCTGCTCCTGTCTGGAGCCAGTGAGACTATGGCATCCCCAAATTGGGGTGTCTTGTGAGGCTGAAGGTAGTGGAGAGGAGAAGGAGAAGGGGATGAGGAAGGTGGGGAAGTACTTGGCTCTTCAGGTCTAGTCACCGAATGCGGCTAAAGCCGTTTCAAGCAACGTTTCATTTGTGAATGGTGGTCTTACACCATGGCGATACTGAGAGTATCTTCCACTCTGGAACAAGTCGCAAATATACTATACATATTTTATTTAAAAATGAATTCATTGTAAAAATAACATAAATTAATATAATAAAATTTAATTGCGGGATTCGATGCCGCGACCTTCGGATTGCGAATCTAGAGCCTTACCCCTCGACCATGGAGGCCACTTAGCAGAGAGAATTTACCGATTGGGAGAGGCCGGTTGAGGGAGAGACTTTCACCTATTCACCTAGACTCTCGACCAACCGAGGGATGGAATCACACGTCACTCCTGGACGCACTGACCCCAGATTCCAACCCGCCCCTCATGACTTTTTCGTTCCCAGAACCACCTCTTTTTCATTTTCTTAAGAGACCCTCCACACAGCATCCCCAAAGGTGAAATAATAGACCCTGAGGGGAATTATTTTTCCCCGGGCTTCCTGTGTGGAGCAAAAGTAAAACAAAAAAAAAAAACAAACAAAAAACTTTTATAATAATGGGTAGGCATTTGACAAAGAAATACATTCCGCACTGCATAAGTATGGAATGATATCCGATTTTGTTTGCAGAATTCCTTTGCAGGGTTGTCACAAAGCACGGCTGCCTGGAGCGGCATCGTGGTGTGCCACCGGAAGGAGGGCTGGTACCCCGCGGCCGCCTACAGCGAGCCCCTCGGCCTCTGCGGTTTCCGTGGAAAAGTAGCCCTACAAGACTTGGCCCACAGGCGGGAGGATATCATCGTGGCAATTGGTGAACCATTGATTTTTTAACCAATATTTTCATTATCTTCTTCATATTTTCCTACGTCATCTCCGACTTCTTCATTTTAATCCTGTTATTCGCCTTCTTCATTTTATTCTGCATTTTCTTGTTCCGTATTTATTTTCTTCAGTTTTATTTCTTTAATTTTAAATTTCTTTAAATTTAAAAGAAAGACAAACATTCCCGGGTTACGAATAACCCAACAATGTTTGAAAATCTCCTACTACCACCACAGAAAGCTGAAAATGTTGCTTGTGTTGTGATGGAGGACTTAGCCAGCCGAGGAATCGAACACGCGACGCTCGGATGGGACCCAAGCGCTATGCCCACTCAACCACTGACCAGTCGTTATCGTTGCCTTCTTTTTCCATTTCTTTTTGATATTCTCCGTTATATAATAATTTTTCTTCATCTACGTCCTCTCTTCCATTTTGTTATTCATCTTCTACTTTATCATCTTCTTAACATTCTTCTACATCTTTGTCAATCGGACACAACTAAAAAACTAATCATACGTTAAGCATTCCAAAATATTCAACTTTTTATAATTTTTCATATTTAAATCAAAATCACCCCTGAAGTTTCTCGTTAAGAGTTTTGTTGCATCTTGAAAATGGACTGTACCTAAGGAATAACGAATAAGGAAAAAGATGACCAATCGCTTACCATTGAAACACCTCTGCGAAGAGATACATGATACGATGATGATAAGTCTACATTCACTTTTAATGTTACTTATAAATTATATTAAATACACAAACAACACCAACACCACGCTTCCATGATAGTCATTTTCCTTCTTCTTGGTCCAATTTTTTTTGGAAATTGTTCCATAATTCAAACAGTATTCCAGCAAGGTTGAGGAAAGGTAGGAACTGGATAAATAACATTCCGGTAGGAACCAATCGTCTTCTTTCAAGACCAAACAAGTATGAATCACAATACTTGCTAAAATTTGATATGCATGACAAGTAAATTCTACAAGATCCACATTAATTAGCCTTCTAATTTGTTCCCCAGGTCGCATTATCCCAGACTACATACTACCAGAACCAAATTGTAAGGGGGTCCGTTGCCGCTTGGGTCAGTGCATCCCTCCTCGCAAGGTCTGCGACGGGGTATCCCATTGTAGAGATGGCCTTGATGAGACCCCTGCAGAATGCGCCTACAAAGAACACTTCTGCTCATCAAATCCTAGACAGCATGATTGTGGTATATATTTTTTAAATCTTCTAAATTCGAAGTCAAAATGGATGTAAAGGAAACACTCACTACCAGTTGCGGACTAAGCCCGTCAGAGGCCCGGGGCGGTAAAGCTGGATGAGCTTTACCGCCGAGAGAGAAAATTTGTCACATTTGGTGACGAAATCGGTTTCATCTTACTACAGACATCTTCAGCTTGTGCAATGTAGTTTCAACACTAACATCGCGCACTATAAAAAGTATTATTGTTATATATTTTAAAGGTACTCGTACTATAAAAAGAGAAAGATAAATAAGTTTAACTAATTAAAAAAATGATTGATAGATGTTAGAGACCTTTTCGAAAAACCGTAACTCTGATTTGATTCCTGGTCATATTAGCATAGTGGGTAAAGATATTGCGGATTCCTTGGCAAAGCAAGGAGCACCCAACCCTATTGTTACCCTCGGAAACCATCCTTTCTATCTGACGTTTTTTCAATTATCTAAGATAGATCCTGCAACATTCGGGCAGAGTATTGACACGTTGCTTGTCAATCCAAGGAAGCCTGCTATGCCTCAATACAAAGGATTATCCCATCAAAACCGTAGTTTCAACAATTCCCCCATTTAAAAAAAAATCCTCACTTATTCGAATGAGAATTGAACATTGTTTCGTTCTTTTTTCAAATACACGTTCAAAAAGATTTATCCAATTTTTCTTTCAGGTTGTGCGGCCTCTCAAATAAAATGCCGAGACGGTAGGTGCATACCAAAGATCAAATTCGCAGACGGGCACAACGACTGCGGAGATTTCAGCGACGAGCCGGACAAGCTGAATTGCTTCTCATACCTCGTGGTGACCAACCCGTCCAGGATATGCGACGGCAAGACCCACTGTGCGGACAAGTCGGACGAGGACCCGTCGTTCTGCCACCGCTGCGGGGCCCCCGACATGTTCAAGTGCTCGAACCAGAAGGACAAGGAAGACTGCATCCCTAGGGACTCCGTTTGTGACGGTCATAAAGATTGCATGTTCGGGGAAGATGAACAGTCGTGCTCGGCGATTTCTTCAAAAGATCCGAACAAGTGAGATTTTTTTCTGTTCAAATATTTTTGAATTCTACCAATTCAACCTTGCGTTGTGTACAGTTCAAAGACCCTTTGTTTTTCTCGAATTGATATTGTTTTATTTTTTTTTAATTATTTGCGATTTTACTATGGCAAGAAGGACACTCATTTCTTGTAATGTTTCCTGCTCTGTAATCAATTAAGTAATATGTTTTACGCACCAGATTTAAATGTCCGGGTTAAACTTTTCCCCACAGGAAAAACTAAACCCTTTCACACACTTCCCAAATGATCATCTAGTGAATCCACGCTATGCAATTGCACTATATAAGTATTATAAATACAAAACAATACAAGAACAACATGTCAATCTACCAGAGACCAAATGGGAAAATAATTCACCGACTCCAGATATTTTCATATCAGAGGGTTCGGCTCTGTGGAATTCCTAATTGAACCTATAAACCCTACTGATCCCTCGATATAAATATTTGAAAAATCTTTTGTAATCCTACACGTATTTAAAATGACTGATTTTTGCATTTTTATATATAAATTCTTTGACAAATCTAATATGCCTAAATTTTGAATGAGAGACCTAGGTATAATGCCAGTAGCCGAAATAACAAATGGTAATATTTTTATAGCCTGAGAATGCCTAATTCTTTTAATCTCATTTCCTAAATCTGTGTATTTTCTTATTTTTTCAGAAACAGTTTTTTGAATATTACAAGAATTTGGAATAGCTACATCAATGATATAAGTTTTTTTTTAATTTTGTCATATAAAACTATATCAGGTCTATTATGACTAATTATTGTTCAGTCTTTGAAATAGTATTATTTATTTAGTAATAGTATTATTATTATGTAAGAAATTTTCGTCTATACTGGACCATATCTCAGAACTATGTTGTTCGTTTAAAAGACTTTCTTTGAAATCACATGAGCTCTACACAGGAGGCCCTGAGGAAAATGATTTCCCTCAGGGCCTATGTCGTCTTTGGGGATGCTGTGTGGAGGGTTTTTTAAGGGAAGGAGAGGAGAGTTCTGGGAAGGAAAAAGGGATTAAGGGGTGGGTAGGAATCTGGGGTTCAGTGTGTCCTGGACTCCAAAACCTAGACAAAGTTATGAACATGAACCCGGTCTCCCCTGCTAAATCACCAAACGTAGCGAACCACTTGGAGTGACCTATGGCAGAATTGTTGGTTATCCAGTAAAGGTTCCCAGGGCGGGGGTACCCATTCCCGCCTCCCAAATTGAATTGTTATTACCTACGCACAATACAAAAATGGTTAAGGAAGACACACGTCCTCGCTAGCTAGGCCTTGGCTGGCGAGCTCTCGCAAAAAGGAAAGGAATGACCTGCTCCTCTCTGATCGGCTGTGTTCGGCCCAGGTCGTTTTGTTTTTCCAAAAGTCCTTCTTCACGACGGAAGTTAGTGTTGTGAACGGAAGAAATTTTTAAAAATCCTGCTTCTTACCATGAACATTAAAAATGCCTTATCTACCGACTACCGTGAAAATTGTCAGTGCTCCACGCTCTCGTGATTTTCTACACAAGATTTTTTTAAAATTTCATTCCTTTAAGTTTACAGATCACGAAATAAAGCTTAATTCTAAATTAATGGTAATGTTGTTATTTTTTTCAGAATCGGCTCTGGCGAAGTGTTAGAGCAAATTTGCGGCATTTGGCTCACAAAATGCTATGACAAAAAGGAATTCACGCGGCTTGAAGTTGAGGACATCTGCCGATCGCTTGGGTACACTAACGGCCACGCGGCGATGGTTGGGAACTCCGATAATCACTATTTTAGAAAACCGATTACAGAAGTAGTTCGGGAGCCGTTCACAGATGTCACTTTCAAAGGCGGGGTTATTTCCGTTCGAAATTCTGACGAGCCAATCGCAGTGGAAAAGCTGATACACAAAAATAAAGTTTGCCATCGTTTGGATATTGAATGCTTTAATAATTAATTACTTAGATATTCTTACTAAACTTTGTAAAATATTTATAATAAACTTATCAAACAGACGAAAATCAATGTATTTAGTACCTATTTACTTATTAAAAACTTGTACCTTGTGGGATCTACACACGACACTGCATGTAGTCTGTAGTGACTGCGGTAGTGACTGCAGAGGAGTTGAGCGAACTAGCGCTGTCTCGTTTGTTAAAGGGCCGCTAGAACGAGACAGCGCTAGTTCGCTCAACTCCACGCTCTCTGCAGTCACTGCCGCAGTCACTACACACAGTGTCGTGTCTAGAGCCCATTACGAACCATTATAGTTTATAGTGAACCGAACAGAGAACCAAATACTTGAGCGGGTCCCATGTCAAGAGTCAGAATAACAGAAGGATAATATATGTATGAGACGATGTGTGAATGTGAATGAAACAAGGAGTGTAAGTATCGACGTTAGTTAGTTAGTTAATTATCCCAAGAAAATTCTGCACTCAGAGTGCAAAACTTCTTGGTTGCCAGAGTCTGGCAACCAAGTGAATTGACCGTTGAGAGGTCCTTTTTCATGTTGTATAAAAACCATTGTTTTACAAAAATATATCTACTAACTATATGTAGGTACATTCAGGTTAAAAATATGTATTTATTAACGCCCTTTTTACGGGCTGTTACAAAAGTTATTATAAATTATAATTTAATTCTATTACAGTTATGAAAAATGTAGTTTTATCATCAGCGAATGAACGAGGAAAGGAGTGTAAGGAGAATATATGACGCAAATGTGAATGGTAGAAGAAGTCGAGGACGCCCAAGAAAGACATGGCACGACCAAGTGAATCAGATACTTGAGTCGGGCCATGTCAAGAGTCAGAATAATAGAAGAGAATGTATGAGACGTTGTATGAATGTAAACGAGGCAAGGAATGTGTGCCAAGACCGGGATGTTTGGCGGTCCGTCCTCTCTGCCTACCCCTGCGGGGAAACGGCGTGATGGTTAGTTAGTTAGTTAGTTAGTTAGTTTTATCATCATCTATTATTACACCAGCGCAGACCCGTGTACAATCACGGGATTTTATAATTCCAATTTAGTTAAGACAATTAATAATATTCTCTGTAAGTAACAAATAGTTCCACTATTAAAAATGACAAAGCAAATTCCTGATCTAGATTTTATTGAAACGGAGGTACACAACCGAAATTAGGGTTTTTAATAAAGAAGAATAATACAAAATTAAAACGGTAAAAAAAGTTTAAAAAAGGATTTGGAGGCGCCGGGTATCGATCCCGGTACCTCTCACATGCTAAGCGAGCGCTCTACCATCTGAGCTACGCCCCCGGTGAGAAGACATGTGAATATTTACTATATGACCCTGGTCATGCATCACAATCATATTAAAAAAAAAGATTCGTTATTGTATTTTTCTTACATAATAAAAATATGGTGTCATACCTACGATATTTATATTAAAATACAAAATATATTATTGTCTAGTTAGGTACCTAACTATATTTTTTCGCACCACCAATTTGTCATGAAAATATAATTTATTTTTCAGCTAATTTACTAAATTTGATCAACGAATAAACGACGAGTTACCTAGGTACCTACGTACCTACCTAATGAAAATAGGTCGGCCAACAAAATAATTATTATTGACGATAATGACAGCTACGGCCGCGCCATCTATGGGCGTCGCGCCAAAGCAGAACCTGTGAGGTGAATTTATTATTAGCGATTAATTTGTCCGACAGGTTGTCGACCCGCGGAACCGTTGCTTCTTCCAAAGTCATACTTCCGTCAACTGACACGATTATCACTTTGCAAAGTAGCTAATTTATTTGTATATTATTTGGTCTGCGTAGATTAAACTATGTATTTAATTTTGTTAGCAGGTTACTTTTAGTAATATTCATCTGACTTTTCCAGAAGGGTGTCCTATAGCTATTTATGGGTATTTTAAGTTAATTTTGTTGAACTACGCCATTGGTGATTAGTGATTATGCTTTATCATAACTATTAATTTTAGACTAGCGGAAAGTTCGTATTTACGGATGAAAAATCAGTGGCGGTGAATGGCTTATCAATTTGTTCCACTTCAAAAAACTTCAGGGAAATAAAAATATATCATTATAGTTTTCCAATTTATTAATTAAATTAAATTACCTAAACGAAGATTTTGTTCAGAAATTATTTTGGGTTATATTTTCCACCGTGACAACGATTTTTTTCAGTCTTTATTTTGTCGCCCGGTAAGGTTAGCAAATTCAAATTTAATGGACAGAATTTAAGATTCCTAAAAAATAATGTATTCATCCTAAACAATCTATATATATAAAAATCAATGTTTGCTTGCTTGCTTGCATGTATGTATTTATGTATGTATGTAGGTATGTTTGTTCCGTATGCGGTGATAAACCATTCATCCTATTTCGATGAAACTTATAGAAAATTGCGCAAGCCGCAATGGTTTCTATATGCAATAGAAACTCTGACGTCAAGAAAATGCGTTGCTAAACCATTCATCCGATTGCGATGAAGTTTTGAGAATTTGATGTACGCATGCCCGCGATGGTATATATAGAGCTCTGGCGTCGTGATATTATTTCCTACACCATTCATCCGATTGCGGTGAAACTTTAGTGAGTTGTTGTGCGCACGCTCGCGATGGTTTCTATACATATATAGTGGTGAGCTCTGGCATTATGAAATTATTTCCTAAACTATTCATCCGATTGTGTTGAATCTTTGGAATGCCCGCAAAGGTTTCTATGTATACTGGTGAGCTTTGGCATTATGAAATTTGTATAAAACAATTGCAATAGTTGGCACACGAGCAGTTTGATCGCCCGATAGTTAACCCCCCGAAATGACATCTCTACGTATTATAAATTATAGTCCTCCGCCGCGTCTGCCCGTCTGTCTGTTTTCTGTGGATTTTTATGCGGTTTTCGCCAATAGATTGATTGATTCATGAGGAAGATTTAGGTATATAATTTGTCAGGGCTTGGTGTAAATTGGTTGAAATATATAAAGAAGAATGCCTATGTGATGGACGAGCGGGCTGGCAAGCGGGCTATGGAGATTTGATTTGTATGGAAAAGGAAGGTCACTGTCTACATTTTATTTCGAAAACTCTGTGTAAAGCCCGGGCATCGCCGGGGACTTCAGCAAGTTTATAATAAAATTATAATTTTTTGAGCGTTATTTACGAATTTCAAACCTAAAATCGACTTCAAAAATACCCTTTGTTATTACAGTGAGGGTGATTTTACTTTCACGCTTGTATATACAGTATTATAAGTAGTTTTATCCTTGATGCATTTGAATGAAAATATTTTTTATACTTCTGTTAATAGGCGGTACATCCTCTCTGCACACCCCTTTGGAGACAGTTATATCTTGTGTGGATAGGTACACCGTACTTTCCTTAAACCGACTGCATATTGAATATAGGTATAAGTATGCCAAGGGGCCAACAGTCGGGGGATCAACTCTCATGGGTACATATTTTTCTCTATAGATTTCAGAAGAATTATTCCACGGGCTGCCACATTTATTATTTTTTGTATTATGTTAATGTAAGTACTTGCATACTGCTTTCTAATCCCGTACGCATGGACATTGGAGGGTCTAGAGTCGTTCAAATAAATGTAGCTTCGTTCAATAAAATAGAGTCTTTACGTGTGCGGTGAAGGAGGAAACCATAATATGTTTCCTTATAACGCCGGCGCCGTTAGGAAAGTGGTGGGGTCCCCTCCAATGCACTTCGGTAGTATCAATTGCACGTCAAAATGGTTTGAGTTTAGAAGAACCGCTCACGATCCCTTTTTAACCCCCAGTAGTCCTAAGCTACGACATTGTACTCGTACCTACACTAATACACAAGTAAAAATCTCTTTTAAAAAAATATATATATATTATTTCCCATGAGAGTTCCCAATCGTTTGTTGTTTGTGAGAATAAGTTTCTGAACAAAGAAACGTATACGTTTTTTTTTTTATTGTATATTTTATTTAGATATAAAATTTGACATCTTATATCTAATGTTATCTTTTCTATGACTACTACAATATTATTTACTACCTACTGACTAAAATTTGGACTTTACAACATTAAGACATAATTTACGAAAAACTGCAAGACTTTTAGCCTCCTTAACATTTACAGGGAGTTCATTGAACATTTTAAAACCTTTATAATAAATATTATTTTGTGTTCCCGATAAATTTGTTTTCGGAAGCCTAAAATCGTTGCAGTTTCTCGTAGGATAACAATGAACTGTACTGTTGATTCTAACATTATTCAACATATAATCAGGTAACATTTTATTTTTTAACTTATAAATAAAAACTAGGGTATTGAAAACTAATCTTTGCCACACACTTAATATATTGAGTTGGCGTTGCATGGTTTTTATCCTTGTATATCTGCTACAGCACAATATAGATCTCAAGCCTCTGTTCTGAATTATTTCCATTCTTTTAATTTGTGTTTTATTGCTCAGAAAGATTACACTTGAGCAATAATTCAGATGGGATGCTACAGTTGTGTTATAGACCAATTTTCTAGTTTTAATGTCTAATTTTCCCTTTATCCTACTTAAGAAATTAATCTTTTTGGCAATTTTTTTAGTTAGCATTTCGAAGTTAGAGTTAAGTTTTAACTTATTATCGATAATGATTCCCAAATATTTGATTTCTTCTACCTCTTCAATATTTTGATTGTCTATATTTAGGGTGATAAGTTCATTTTGTTTTTTCCCTAATACCATGAATTTACTTTTATTTACATTTAATTTGAGTTTATTTATGCATAACCATTTAGATATTTCATGAAGTTCACTTTGTATTTTTGACAATGCATCTTCAATATTATTTGCTATGATATATAAAAGTGTGTCATCAGCAAACAGTTTGATGGAACAGTACTTTAGACACTTCACTATATCATTAATATATATAATAAAAAGTAGTGGTCCCAAGACCGATCCTTGAGGAACTCCAAGGTAAACTTTTTGCTCTTCAGAGATAGCATCTCCAAATTTGGTTCTTTGTTTTCTGTTTTTTAGGTAATCAGTAAACCACTGCAATTCTTTACCATGAATTCCCATGTCTTTCAATTTCATTATAAGTCTTTCTCTGTCTATCGTTTCGAAAGCACGTCTAAAGTCTAAGAATACTGCTATGATGATTTTCTTCTGATCCATACTTGTTTTCCATTCATTTATGACATAATTAATTGCTGTTTCACAGGAATATTTATTTCTAAATCCAGATTGTTGTTTTGCAAGAATGTTATTTTTTTCAATAAAATTGTTTATCTGTTCTTTAACTATCGATTCTAGTAATTGTTCATATTTGGGTAATCCATTTATTGGTCTGAAGTCTTCGAAATTTTTAGCATTTATGATTTTGGGTACTGGTGTTATTATGGAAGTTTTCCATGACTGTGGAAAAATTCCCTCTAACAGAGATTCATTTATTAGTGCAACTAATCTGTCTCCTATAGCTGGCAGTGCATCTTTGATTATGCCTATCGTAATTCCATCCGTGGACGATTTTAGTTTCATTGCATTAAGAATTTTCATTAAATACTCCATGTTTATTTTATTAAACCTGAAAATATTATTATTCTCTCTTCTTTCCATTGATTGAGAAAATGTGTCTGTGACTAATGGAATGCTCTTATTTATGTTTTCGACACTGAGTATAAAATTTGTATTAAATTTTTGGGCTATTTTAGGTTTATCATCTTCAACTCCATCGGGGAACTGAACTTCCTTAGTGTCTCCCTTCTGTTTACCGCTTATAATTTCTTTGAGTGTAGTCCACATTTTCCTTGAATCACTTTGAGAGGTAATTATTTTTTGTCTAATATACGAATTTTTGGTTTGTTTTATTTCTGTGCTATACATGTTTCTAAGTTTCTTATAGGTTTCCCATCTTTCTTCCGTAAATTGCATTTTACAGGCTTTATAAGCTGTATCCCTTTGTTTTTGTAGAAGATGTAAAGATTTCGTATACCAATTATTTGTATCTTCTAATATAATATTAGTTATAGGCATTAGCTCGTTTACTACTGTTTTCAGATGTCCTACTAGTTCATCAGCTTTTTCCTCCAAATTTCCTTGGTTATCGCAAACCCACTTTTTGTTTTTTAATGCCGTACACAACTTATCCTTATCATAGTTCTTTTTATTCCTATACGTTATCTTTCGTATTTCCTGTGGCTTCGGACTACTATATTTAATTTTTGTAACAATTGTTTCGTGATCAGATATTTTGAGTTCTTCTACAGCATTAACTTCCGCATAAAAGTCATTCGAAATTACTAAATCAATCATGGTTTTAGAGGTTTTTCCTATTCTTGTATAATTGTTGACAAGTTGCTTCCAGCCTAGGCAATTTATGATGCTTTGTAGTCTTGTGCTTTTTGCATTGGGTTTCATCATATCGATATTAAGATCTCCGCAGATTATTATTAAATCTCTTGTATTTATTTGTTTACGACACCATTCATCAAAAAAATCTAAGAATTTTGTATCATTTTGATTTGGGGAATGATAAATAGCTACGTAGGTTCCCCTCTTAAAATCCTTTTGAATTTCAATAGCAAGCATCCAGGTATTATTTTTATCTAGAACCGTATTTGTTGTAACTTTGTAAGAGATATTATTTTGAATTAATATTATAACTCCCCCCGTATGCCTGCTAAATGAGTCGCATCTGATTGTCGAATAGCCCTGAAATGTTATTTCGTGTAGTTTGATTTCTTCGGTAACACAAGTTTCACTCATCATTACCATGTGCGGTTTGTATTCTCTTAGCATGTCTTCAACTTCTTCGATATGTGCTAGTAAACTAGAGATGTTTAAGGAGTATATTGTTATGAAGTTTCGGTTTAATCTAAAAAATTTACCATTCTGTTCTCCTGTTCAATTTTTCGACAGTATACTGGACAGTCTTTGCTCCATACAGGGTGATCAATTTTTAAATTTAATTTTAGTCTTTCATTTGCTTTTTTGCAATTGATGCAGGCATCGTATCCTTCATTACAGTTTTTAATATCATGGGATTTTGCACATCTTGGACATGATATCTCATTTTTACAATGTATCGCCTTGTGGTTAAACCCGTTACAGTTAAAACATCTCAAAATATTTACATTGTCATAAACACGGCATCTGTCCCATCCTAAATATATCTTTTCAGCCTTAATTATTCGTTGGTACGTGTTGCCGTCGACTTCCGCATATACTGTGTACTTTATCTGGTCTCTTTTATTTTTAAACTCTTTTATGTAAGTAACCTCAATATTTGAGCTTGTTTGGAAAATGTCTTCATTTTGTGATTTTATTTTTGTTTCAATTTCCTCCCTGTCTTGTTTCTGAGTTATTCCAACAATTTTGATACTTGGTTTCTTCGCTTTAATTTTTTTAATATCGTATTTGTCTCCTAATTTTCCCTTTACCTCTTCACACATCTTGTCTATATTCGATGCATTTTTACATTCAACAATTATTCCACCATCTTTTGTGTTTCTTACACCCGTCACACCGCAGTTTATGGGATCAATATTATTTTTTATTTCAGTTGTAGTTTTGACATTTTCTTGTTTATTTTTCGGTTTAATCATTACCATAGGCTCGTGTTTTTTAACTTTTTCAGCATAAGATTCATTTAAAGTTATTTTTTTAATATCATTTTTTAGGTCATCGTTTTTATTTTTTATATTTTCAGAGAGACATTTATTCTCAATAATTATTTTTTCGCATTTTGTATTGAGTTGGTCGTATTTTTTAGACAAAATTTCCATTTCTTTTAAGATTGTCAAATTTTTCTGTAATACTTCCTCTATTTTACCTTCATACATTTTAGACTGTTCGTCTACTTTATTTTCAAAGAAAGTTTTAATTATTTCAAATTCCTTTCTTAACATTGTTTTAATGTTGTCAGATAGGTTTTTTTCAGATGCCTCTTGCGTCATATTTGCCCTGGTGGCGCGCGTAGTGGTGGTATTCTGGTTGGTAGACATTTTTGTTACTTCACACTAACTTATGTACTGTGCATTATGGGAGCAATAGCTGTAATTATGGCAGCTTACAATTTCGGACTATGGTAAACTCAGCTTGCAAAAAATTTCCGTTATTCTCAGCTCGACTCTACCGTCTATTTCAACAAGTTTCTATGGTTAACTTAACTGTCAAAATCACTTTAGAACTTAAAACTCGCGAAGTTTATTTAAGATAATGAAAAACTAATTTTCGCAGGAGAATAATCAAATATTTCTGCATAAAATGATGTATCACACATATATGATTAACTCTCTTTTACCGCACTTTTTCACGAATCACGTTTATCAAGAAGTAACAGCGAGTAGGTGGTTGTATGGTTGCTAACCGAATTTTGGATGACAACAACTTTTCGGCCGATTATGTGGCATGAAATCGGCTAATTAATACGATTTTTTACTGATCTCCTGATCTATTGGTATTGTAAGTTCTCGACCCCCTATGGGGTTGTCAGTAATAGAGAATCAGCGCCATAGGACCGTTAGTTCTGGTTCTTACATTCGTTGAAATGTCACTGGCAAACTGTGCCGTTGAAGGACTGATAACCAATTGCCAATAATTACTATTACCATTGATAAAATCACTTATCTGATTATATAACACATATATTTTTAACAACATCAGAATTAAACCTCAAATGTAATATTTAATCATTAAAGGCAATATTAGCAACTCTCAAACGAAAATTTCAAAACAGAAAAATAAAATAAAAATTCGATCGCATCTAGGAATTAAAACCAAGACATTAGACTTGCCGGGGCTCTGGTCTAACCATTGAGCTACTTCAACCCTATCCCTTACAATCATATTTAACTGTATCGTACTTCGACTAAGAACTATTAACTTTATCTCCATTTTATTAATTAATTTTTTTTTTGGCTGCTATCTTTTATGGGTGACCGGACCACTCAGAATGAAACCAACTCAGAAGCACCTCAGAAAGGTCATTAAGAGTGATGATAAAAAATATTTAAAAAATGGTGAAATAGGTTAAGTTAGGTTAGGGTTACCGGCTATTTTAAAATTATTTTTTCACAGCTTTTTGACTTTTTTGAAGTGTTTCTGAGTTGGTTTCATTCTGAGTTGCCATGGAACCCTTTTATGTAAGATAGCAAGATATTTCTCGAACTAAATGCTATGTAGATGGTATTTTGGATAAACATATACATTTTTTTATTTTAATGTACGACATCTATTGATTTTTCTACCAGTCTAGGATGATATTTTTTTAACTTTTTGGAATAAGTAAGTAAAACCTTAAATTCTAATAATGAGCCATTGTAGATTGCATTGCTTGATTGCATTTATGATTGATTTTGCAAGGCTTAGATCCTGGGTTCAATTCCTAAAAGCGACTGATTTTTTCTTTCTGATTTTTCTGTTTCAAATTTTAGTTTGAGTGTCGCTTATATTGCCTTCAATGATAATTTTTTTTTTATTCCGGGCTACATGCAGGGGTTGTGCATTGGAATTTATTGCATATTAGCATTAAATTGCAATGCACATATTACATACCTACATGTATACAAAAAATAAGGTCTGTGACTGCGTGGCTTTATTTTTAATCAAATCTATAGTTTTATTCATCAGATAAAATTCAGATAAAATTTTGCACAGTTGTCCTCTCTAAAACAAAAGGAGGGTGTCTTCCTACATGAGATTTCTAAAAACACACCACTTCTTTTCCCATCCTTTAAACCAAAATCAATTCTAAATGATAAAAATAAATAATTATAATTGTAATAATTAATATGAAAATAAATTTAGGAGATGGCTATTTTTTTAAATACCTGGTTTTTAATAATATTTAACTGACTATTAACACTTATTTTAATTTCTAAAATTTCCAAGTTATCTAACCGTTGTGTTTGTGTGTAAAATTTTTAAACCTTAATTTATATTAAAAAAAATTATTTGTTTCCAAAATACGGTTGGCAAATTCAGAATTATTATTATTATTTCAACACCTTAGATGTTCCTTAATTCTATTAAAATTTGTTGAAGTCTTCCCTATATAAAAAAGTTACAATCATTACAAATTAATTTATAAACCCCATATTTCTTCACAAAATCACCCCTGTCCTTGTTATTTAATATATATTTTTTTGAATTGCTATTAGTTTAAAAAGCTGGTTGGATATTATTTGGAACTCTTAATAGTTAAAAATCTTAAAAGTTGTGTATTGTTATTTAAATGTGTTTATTTTTGGAAAAGACGTGAAGATTTGGGAGGCGGGAATGGGTACCGCCGCCCCTGGAACCTTTATTGGATAACCAACACCTATGCCATAGGTCACCCCAAGTGGTTCGCTACGTTTGGTGATTAAGCAGGGGTGCCCGGGTTCATGGGGTGAGGTTTGTCTAGGTCTTGGAGGCGGATGTCCAGGACATACTGAACCCCAGATTCCTACCCACCCCTTAAACCCTTTTCCTTCCCAGAACTCTCCTCTCCTTCCTTTCCTTAAAAAAACCCTCCATACAGCATCCCCAAAGATGACATAGGCCCTGAGGGAAATTATGTTCCTCGGGGCCTCATATAAAAAAAAAGATTAAATTTTTGAGTATGGGCTAGCACTATAGTAGACCATTGAATATGTTCTTAGATTTCATTAATAAACTCCACAAAAAAAATGTTATTTTGGAAAATTGTGGCTTAAATTTTTTGAATTTAAGTTTTTCTATTGTCAATAATAAATTCGAATCTAACATTTTTCGAAAAGATACATATGCAGATATCGTTATCCTTCATTAAAAAATCGTAGTTCCTACATTATAATTTATGCACTTGGGCGTTTATTAGGCTTGGCGCGGCCCTGGGCGAGGGGCAGTATAAAGGTTAATTATCAATACATGGAATGTAAGCTTGTACCTTCATTATTTCTAGATTATATTAAAAGCTCGAGGAGGAACTTTACAGAGGGTGAAGCGCCATGTTAAAAGGTTCCATATTATTATCTTCAATCTATACAATGTAGGATGCGCTTAAGATTTAGGTCAACAAATAATGGACTTAGAATGCAAGCAGTATGCTCCTATCATCATCTTATTTGGAAAATATTCAAAGCTAGAGATCGTCACACAGATTTTTAATAAGGAGTATTCTTAATAGAAGAAGAATTGAACCTAGCTCTTGAAGACACGTGGGAGGAAACACGATAGATAGCGTATATCACTTCACTGCCAACACAATAACGATTCATGTACCTATCAAAAAGTTCAATTTTGAAGGGTCAACTGTGTAGAAAATACTGTTGAAGGGTCAACTGTGTAGAAAATACTGTTGGGAGCGCGTTTTTTTTTTCGTATTAACTCCGCACAGACCCTGAGGAAAAGAATTTATCTCGTGGCCTACGTCTTCTTTGAAGATGCTGTGTTTAGTTTATTTCTGAGGAGAGGAAGGAGTAAACATGGGTCTGGAAAAGATCCATATTATAAGAAGGCGGAAACACAGAGGTCGGCAAATCGTTCCCGAGCTGTTGAACTCAAGAAAGGATAGTAGAAACGACCCTTTCTCATATTATCGCAAAGAATGTCAACCGGTGCATATTCAAAACCCGTTTCCCGATTATGCACCGGTGTAGAAGGAATCAAATCAGAGAATCTTCCATTGAAATACCGGTAGACAAAGGATAGCATTCCCATCTGACGCCTGTGCTCTAAAAATTGCGGTAATCTAACAAACGCTGCGCCGATTTTGTAGAGTTAAGGGTTTTTTCATGGTAGATGGTTTACATGGTAGTAAAAGTACGTTTCCAAACTACTGAGACTCCTGAACAGATAACTTATCATTGAAGAAGGAGACAACAATAATAATCTAAACAAAAATATGGAACTCAACCCAGAACCTCTCAGAATTAGTTGAAGATAATATTGTTAATTCTTAAATTTGAAATATGATATTGACTTATATGACCGTTTGACAGTAAGTGGCAATGTGCGAAATTGTTTATCTTTTTATGTTTTTCTGTGAATGAGATTCTCTCTCATATTTTCGTATAGATTATTATTGTTATCTTCTTCTTCAAAGATATATTACATTGAGATGAATAACCTTCAAAATTTATAAACATAGAGCTTTTCTTGTAAAAAATAGATAACTTATCCTTTACAGTCCTGAAATTGCTATTTCAAATCAAATCATTTGATTAAATGTCTCCATTTGCGAACGAAATCAAGGAGTCGAAGCCAGATAAACTGCTACCCCTTAGCTAATCCAACTTCGCGTGGCTACAATTCTGGTATTGGCTGTGCCACCCAGCCTTTCAACCAATTGAAAAAAATACTTAAAATAGGAACGGTTATTGATTACGTAAAAAGTAATTTCATATTTGGTAACCTCTACATAACAAGCATTCATTTTATCACATTTGGTTATGAATGTCAAGTGATACCTATGGCACTTGAAGCCACACGACCTTCTTATGAAATTATGAATTTCAAATATTATTACTTTTCTACCAACGATATCGAATTAAGATATTTTAATTTTGGTACGGAATTTACAAATTGTTCTTTACCCTTCATCAAGATTTTGTGCTTTGTTAAAGTCCGACTGGATGTCTGCCTCAACTAAATTACAAGGAAAATCTCAGAGATTTAAAACCTGTATCTTTTAAAGAGCTGTACTTACACAAATTAAGATTTATTGGTTCCAAGAAGGCGGGGATGAGATCTGATAATAGATAATAATCCTTTTCATCGCGACTAATCCCGTAGAGGAGACCATTCCTTCACCCAGGATGGGTAATTGCGGTCTATCCGCCTATCCCGTTATCCTATGTCATCAAACCATGCCTTAAATGACGTTTAATAATATTTGATTATGGCATCTTCCACCAAAAGAGAAATCACGTCCACATACCGCGATGGATGATTAACAGGACTTGCTGAGTCCTCAAACCATGAATGGAAAAATGAGCACACGAACATTTCTCAAAAACCCAAATTAAAACCCTTGTGTATTTGTAAGGTTGTACCAAAATCGTCGGCTCTTTCTACATCATTGATTGCTTTGTCTCTTGCTGAAACGAGAAGCTTGTCTGAGGTATGCCGGAATCCACCTGAATGGGGACAGCGCATCAAAACCTGTAGGTCACTGGTCACTTTCTATACAAACTTTAGGCTGAACCAAGATGATATAAAAAATTGACGAAGGTGCTAATAAAACAGGGGCACGTAGTAACAAATATGTTTACCAAATCATCGATACTGAAGTGATCAATGAATCATTTTTGCTCGAAGGCTGCGGTTATGTTTTTTGCGTTAATTTTACGGAGATCAATACTTTGGGCGAAGATACAAGATTCCTCATTCGCAGACAATCAGATGAAAGGCTGGTCAAAACAAGCAAATTTAATGGTTAATTGTTTGGTTTAATTTTTAAGGGTATTTTTTTATTTATGGCAATATTTTTAAAGTTAAATAATACTAGTCTTGCTGATAGCAAGAAATAATTAAGTCCTTTTAAGTAATGAGGTTAGAGTTGGAAAATACAAGCATTATGTGGTTTGACGTTTCAATGAATACACGTAAACGATTAAAGAGAATTGGTATCGTTAATGCATTGGCTGGACCAAACAACTTTTAGGCCAGGAATGTTGAAGAGCGGAAACAATAATGCCTTGTAAATTACTGACCAAACCACGTAGCTTCAGAGGGAGTTTTATGTTATAGAATAATTTAATAATGTAACAGAACGATTCTTAAGAATTTTACAAAATTCAGATCTATATATAAAAAGATCAATATATTTTCACGGCCAAAAGTATTTTTGTTATTAGTTTTTGCTAAAAGCCTCCTCGGCTAAAGAAGGAGGTAGCGTAACACGGCATAATACCCCAAAAACTAATAACAAACATCAAAAAAAAAACATGTACGTAAAGGACACTTGTGCATAATTATAAATAATTAATAATAACTAAATTACTAAATAATTAAATTATGCATACATTATAAATAATTAAATATTTTTGCCTGAACTTTAGTAAATAAGATAAAGTTTTTTGGCGATGATTTGTTGATTTGTGTCCCAAATTGGTCATTTCTAAATTAAATTTACGACTATCAAAATGTTTGTCATTTGACTGTCCTAGAACGGGAGACCTTCCTAGTTGGACAGTCAAAGCTTCTTTGTACTGATGTATTCTCTGTAACAAATAAACGTTTTATTATTATTATTATTATTATTATCAATACATATATGTTTCTATGTATGTGAGTTGACTATGCATTGCTATATTAAGCATAGGAAATGTTTGAAACTTTCACATACCTTTTTTCCACCGTCGCTAAGGTTTCCGGAAAACCACATGACAATACATCTGAAAAAAATTTTTAGTCATTACAAAAATTCTTATGAAACTGCCAAAAATGTCAAAATTTAAGAATGACATTTTGCGAACCATCGATTGTTAAACCAAAATTCAAATTTCGAATAAACTCTTTAAATTAATGAATTTAATCGAAGTACTAACCCGTGGTACTAACCAAAATCGAATTATTTGAATCTAATCAAAAAATTATATTTATTTTATATAGATACCTATGTCAAGTACCAAATTTGATTGATTGTTCTTACAATATACAAAAATGAATGTTTGTAATACATGAAAAATGAAAATTTGTTCAAAAATAGGCAGGCACGCGAGCTGTTTGATATTCTGAATGTACCGGGACTAAATATATTGAACTCGAGAGAGGGGAGTGTATCACGGGTGAGGGGTTTGCGGGAGGGGGGAGTGGTAAGGCGGGGAAGGCAGATGGAGGGAAACGCGTGAGGGGAAGGCGACATGGAAAGGGAAGGGGTGGCGGAAGGGGAACGCGACGAATGGGAAAAGACACGCACGGAGAACAAAATTCTTAATTTTATATTATATTAATCTTAATATCTACGCAACGACACTAAAAATATTAAGATCGATCGTCTGTAGTCAATTCCTAGAGACTTTTTCAAAAAAGCAAGTCCTTCAAAAGTAAAAACAATATATTAATCCATGTCGACCCGATTACCGGCGGAAATCGAGCGTGCAAAATGAATTATTACAATTAGCAGCTACGGTACGGAGGTCGTTACTTTTTTTATGGATAAGCGGTTCTAATGGTATTTACAAAAAATATACATTTATAGAATTTCCAGGTTCACTAGATAAAATAGCATAATATAAGTAATATTTTGCCTCCGGATCAAAGCATGGAAACTGACAATTTATTCGTTCTAATACAAATCGCAGTTGAACAATGGAAGTAGTTTCAAAGAAAATATTTGTTGCAATAATAATATTACATTAGCGGTTAAAAACTCGCTTCGCAGGTGTTTGCTGCTAGGCCCTGCGGGCGGTTTATGATTCGGTTTACCCAGGTTTAAAGTGTTGGTGACCATTTTATAAATGCGATAGGAACTGGGTCCAAAAATAACCGGTTCCTCGAAAAAATAATCTCATGCGATCCAGTGATAGCTAGTCACCGGGACAAAGTAATCAAACGGAAATGACGTCATATACAGTATAAAGTCGCGTGATAGAAATCACAACGATATAACAAGTAGAATTCACAATTGCCAGTTACAATAATAATCATATTATCTATCATCAATCTCTCCATGCCCGGAGAGATTCACGAAATTACAAATCCAATAGTTGAATTTATGCCTGCCAGCCGACGTCCGCACGCTAGCTGTTAACGTAAGTAGCGCCATCTTTTGGCTTTATTGGCTACTTGCTTGAATTCGGTTCTATTACAAAAGTAGCTTTCTTGACAAACTTCAAGTACGAAGATGGTTTTGCATAAGGCGTGGCGTCAAAGATGTATCCGAAATCGGGTTCTTAAATTTCAACCGTAAACAACAACGTCACTAGGCTATATTAATAATGTGCGATTATTAAAGGTCTATGTATCGCAATAAAAACTTATAGGTAAGACTAAAAAATACAACATTGATAAAAATTACCAAGCTAAAAATTAAATCTTAATTTACCCATCCGGCTAATATGTTCTATTTTGAAAACAACTCTTATAGGTCTCATAGAAATCGTTGTATCTCCCTTACTCGCATAGTGAGAAATGTGATCTAAACTGTGTTAGAAAGAAAAAACACCACGCTTTATATTAAAATCTAATAGTTAACAAATAATATTTAAGGTGTACAATAAGGGGCAGTAGTAAGGGGGGCGAACCGCCCCGAGTGCCACCCGATGGGGGGTGACATTACACCCGACGGAAGGTGACACCCGACCGTTAAAAATTACGAAGGATATCTATTGTCGCAAAAATATTGAATACGGTGTTATTTATATTTTCGTAGCTCTATTGACGAAAATAGCCTATTTCTGAAATTTGGGGGTTACACCACGTTATCCACTCCGGGTACCACCCACGCTAGCTACGCCACTGCTAAAGGTACACCTTCATGAAGCAAAAGTTTCCGACTGTTATTTGAAAAATATTTATAAAATTTTGTAATTTTTTATGTAGGTACTATGTGTGTTTTTTTCGTTCGTTAGGAAAACATAAGAAGAGTCGTTTTTAAAAAATTTTATGTTTGCATTAAAAAAAATTTGGTATATAAGTGTTTCATATTACTTTTATAATTAAAGTGTTTCATAAATTTCATCACCTTCCGAAAAACAATTTTTAGTTTTGGAATATGTTCGGTAATATTCAATTTACTTGGATTTTATTGCAAAGCGGAAATATTTTGACTTTCTGACAGAAAGGCCTAAGGGGTTAAGCTTTCCGGGCCTCTTTTCTCAAAAATGTTCAATTTGAGCACGACTCCCAATTATTAAATCTAATGATAAGTGTTAAATGGCATCAATAACACACAAAAAACTAATTAAATTATTTGAAGAATGTACCAAGTATTTAGCATGTACGATTTCGAACGTTCAACATTTTCCCTGATCTGATGGAATGCCGCGGCGTTCTATTTGTAGGTCAGCAATGCCCACGGGCCGCGCACTTCGGCACACCTGAGCACGAGAGAATGAACTCTTGCATATTTCGTACACGGCTTCGTATCTCATACATTAAAACATATCTCATACATGAATATATTTTATATACGTATTGTAAGATACTGGCGCGTCGTGGTCTAGTGGGTGAGGCTTCTCATCTCTCTTATCTCTTTTCACTTTTTCAAATATCGAATCATGAAAAAATGTTTAGTCTTAGTAGATATTTGCTGGAGTTATTGATGTGCTGGATTAAATATTATTTTTAAAACAGCGAGTAAAACGAAGTTTTCATTCTGAATTTTTAAATTTTATTTTGAACTAGTCGGTACCCGGCATGCGTTGCTATGCCATTTAAAAAAAAGTTTCTTTCTGCGTGTCCTTTCCCATTCGTTCCGTTCCCCTTCCTCTCCCATGTCCCCTTCCCCTGTCACGTTCCCACCCCGCCTCCTCCACCTTCTCCGTCCCGCGAACCCCCCTCCTGAGTCCCCCTCCCCCCTCCCGTGAACCCCCTACCCGAGTTCCCCTCCCCCCTCTCGCATTCCATACATTCAGTCCCGGTACATTCAGTTTTCAAAAGCTTGCATGCCACCTATTGAATTTTTTTTGTACAAATTTCATAACGCCAGAGCTCACCATTAGTTTTATACAAACCTTGTCCTGACAATAACTAACCCAACAAAAAAATATTTATTCAATTTGGTGCAGTCGTTCGGAAGTTATGCGGGAACATACATTTCGGCGATTATTTTTATTAATATCTATAGTGAATGGTATTATGATTGTGTAGAGTGGATTAATATGTTTGTGTAAAAAATGACTGGCGAAGAACCTTGATTTTGTGTTACTATCACTGCCTGAAATGATAAAATACATGTGGCATAGAAAGGAAAGGACTCACCGAAAAGGGTAAAAGAACTTGAAGGGTGGCAATGCACTTGTCTGCTTCCATCCCATCCAACAGGCACAAACAGCAATAGTCGTGTATTTCGTTTATTTTATAATACACGGCGGAGTTAATTTAATAGCGATTAACCGATAGCGGAAGCACAGTGCTATATGTTGCGGCAGGAGTTTATTACAGACTGGGTAAAATTGACGGATAGGCAATAGGGATGGGTAGGAAAGGAATTTGCAACAATATTAATACCATTCCCAAGCAGTGACAGTATGTATGCGTGCTATGTAGGTATGCGTATGTGTAGGTATGTGTATGGGCGTAACCATATAGATAGATAGATTCAAATTAATATGTGGCCATGGCAGAGACCTTAATAATCCCTACACTTGTGATGTTTTTTTTTTATGTTCAGTAAAAAAAAACTTTGTAATTGTGTACATTGCAAAAGTTCTGATATTTATCGTACAGAGCATTATGTACCTTCACCCACCATTCTGTTCACTGGAACATTTAATTATGTAAAAAAACGAAACTCTTCAAATTGTTATTCCGGTATTATGAAATACTTTTAAAATTCTTCAGTAATTCTTCTCGTTAAATTTTGGCAGCTTTCAACTAAAAAAATTAAGATGCAAGATACCTACTCTCAGTATCGTCCAGGTTCGGAGACATTCGGAACATTGTTAGTCGAAATGGCTTTGGCTACATTAAATGACCAGATCTAAATTATCAAGTTCAATCCAAGCATCCTGCTTCCTTTTTCCACCTGTTCCCCATGTACAAATTCCATCAACCTCAAAAAATTGAGTTTTTCTTAGTTAGTTTCAATTGTTAGCGTCAGTTGAGACTAGTGTCTGGTAGGTATCCATCAAATATTAAAAAATATATTACTTTTAGTCCACACAGGAAAATAATTTCCCTCATATTAAGTCATCTTTTAGGAAGTTGAATGGAGGTAATGGAGGGACCAATGGTGTAGGAGATACAAAACACAGAGGCCGGCAAATCGTTCCACGGCCAAGCTGATGAACCCAAGAACGAGTCGTAAAAAGGACCCGTCTTCATATAGTTATTATTAATTTGTCAATCGTGCATATGATTATTATGGACGCGCGTTTGGCGTGTTTCCCGACTATGCACAGCGGTGCCGAAGACATCAGAGACGGTAGTTCCTCGGAGCACCTTTCATTGAAATTCCGGGAGAACAAGGACAGCATTTCCTCCTGACGCCTGTACTTTAAAGATTGCAATCTGTTTATTAAGATAGGGAAATCTATCAAACGGACCACCCGTTTCTGCGAAGACAAGTGTACTATTAATTATAAAATAAGAATCTTTTTTATATAAAAATTTATGTTTCTTTGTTTGTTCCGTATGCGTTCCTATACCATTTATCCGATTGGGTTGAAACTTCGAAGGTTTCTATACATAATGATGAACTCTGGCGTTATGAAATTATTTCCTAGACCATTCGTCCGATTGCGATGAAACTTCGGAGATTTTTGTTGGTACGCCCGCAGAAAGGAAGGGGCTTGAGAGGTTAACGGAATGAGAACGGGGATGCATGGGAAAAGACACACAGGAGAGAGGTGAGGGACAAGGGGACAGAGGGAGGGATTTCTAATGAGAAATAGTTGCGGTAGGGGATAGCAGGGGGTAAAGTTGTAAAATTCACGAACTGCTATGTATGGCCTGCTCACGCGTCAGAAAACTTCTGATTTATTGGTGAACGTACCAGACTGAAAAATACAAACTAAAAATTGGGTTTTTAAAGCACTTCAATAAACAGAATTAAAACACAAATACTTTCTTTCTTTGTGTGGCATTGCAACGCATGCCGGCTACTCGCAAGTAATTTATAAATACAAGGCATCCTCAAAGTTTTATGGCTTTAAGGTCAAGATTAGAAGCATTAAAAGTCTAAGTACTGATTTATATTTATCCCCAGCATTGATCTCCAATCTGCCCGTGGACTCACGAGCTTGTGGACAGAAATAATCTGCTTTATTTCGATCCACAAGCCAGCGTACTCGTCTAATGAAGCTAGAAGTCGATCCCTAGCAGGATTGGAATGTGTTAACCATTTCACTCACCCAAAGCGAACACCGTTATGTAATAATAATAAGTCTGCCGACAAATAGCGTTTAATTAATTCAGACATTCGGAGGCCCCACTTTATATTCCTGACCGATCAAAATTATAACTGTTAAATCTTAACACTCCAAGATTCATCATTGCGGTTACTAAAGTATTGCTAGGAATTCCATATTTGTTTTTTTAAATTTTGTCATTTGTGTATCTAATTGCGCTGATTGTGACCTGAAAAATACAATTACTTGGACAAAATTCATTACAAGATTAAACCGATCGAAAGACCACGCAAAAATCGTCCGGTCATGGAACAAATTTATTTCTAGTTCGTTATGTGCTAATAGTTAATGTTTTAAGATCTCAATTAGTGGAAAATTTCGGACCTAAGTAGCAGTGAAGTTGTGCTCAAATTGTGTGTCTTCATTGTTTATACTCCATGCAGAAAGCCCTTTTGTGGAGGGTATTTTTTCCTCGGGCCTTTATCGTGCAATGGAGTAGAGTCAGTAGAGGACCTTTTTAGTTTCTAAATAGTACACACTTGTGTACTATTTATTTTAGTAACTGTGAACCTGAAGAACACTCGTACCACCAATACCTGAAGACAAATGACTTTGTATAAACACCACTACATTATCAATATTATCAACATGTTTCGAAAACTACGTTTTTTATTATTAATCTGATCCTGACGAAGAAAACGTAGTTTTCGAAACATATTAATTATAAGATAATGTTTATACGGAGTCATTTGTTTTTATTTAATTAAAAATGATGCCACAAAGTGTATTGGCAAAGTTTGAAGAAATAATAATTTTAAATATTTAATCAAGGAAAATAATATTAAGAACTCTCAATGAAAATATAGTAAGACACCGAAATTAAAAAGATTACGGTTGCATCTGGGACTCGAACAGAAAAACCTTCTGGCTTTTCCTGGACGATCACTCTACTAAGCTACTGAGCTACTGAGACCTAATAATTCAAAATATATCATATTATTTATTGATCTCATATTTTAATTGAATAATCACCAACATTATCCCCAATTATTTGTTCATAGACTGCCACTTGTTTTCATTGAGGATTGTTGATATTATTATTTTTCAGTTGTTAAAATATTACAATAAGTTAACGTTTAATATGTTTTAGTCATCAATTGTAAATGACGAGTCATTAAAAATATTACAACTTCTCGACATCAAATTTGAAATAATTTCTTTTGGGTCGTTTGATTAATTTAAAGTTAAAATAATAATTTTTGATCACTACATAAACGTGTGGAGAGCAAATTATTTGCAATTTAAGTTCCCACTGTCACATTAGGTGCCTTTTGTCGAAAGTCATCATTTTTTCCAAGGATGTTATAGATAGTGGGGTTATTAGAAACATTATGTTGACGAATTATCGCGTACTGTCCAATAACATAACTAAACAAAAAAAACGCCACACAAAAGCATGCCGAATGAATGAATGAATCATTAATCTGATAATAAGAAATCAGGTTGTGTAATCAAACGTCCAGCATACATAAATAGTAAAAGTGTATGATTCATGAAAATAGAAAGACGGAACGCGATTCACCAATTATTAATTATTAAAAAAAAACGATATCCGGTAGCTAAGTACCTACAGCGGATAAAGTTTTAGGAACCGCATTTGAAAATTAAAATCCCTAATTCCAAAGCAACTTTTTACATAAACCGTTTTTCGAGTGTTTTACTCGGTGCATTTCTTCATATTGACCCCAATGCGGAAACTATACAGGAACCAATACGATTTTTTTTTTGGTTAACACGATCATTATTTTCATACGAAAGATTTCATTAAAATAATTGCCATTATAGAAGAAATAATAATTTTACTAGATCGTTAAAAAATAACATCTTGAACATAATAATCATATGAGAGCATCTGTGATTTTTCTTTGCCGTTGCCGACAACAAATCATAAAAATATACTATAAATTTGCAGTAACGAACAGTATTACGTGTTCGTAATTAGTAATAAAAATTTAATGTGGTCTTTTTGAAGTAAAACTTCTTTACGCACGCTTGACTTGGGAGTAAGCAAGCTGGTGAATGCGTGACGAGAGCGTTATGAAAAGTGTGATCCGGGAGGTGAAAGGTCGGGCGAAGCGAGCGGAAGTGAGAGGGAGATATAGGTAAGTTAGTGAATTTTTACTTCAGTCGTGTGTTCTAAAGCACACTCACACTCACACACAGTTTTTTAACAATATTTTAAATATTCTCGTAAAACCAAATAAACATGTAACATTTAAAACAATTACAAACGACAGATGTCAAATAATGTCCGCGATCGTACGAAAACAGTTTTTTAACAATATTTTAAATATTCTCGTAAAACCAAATAAACATGTAACATTTAAAACAATGACAAACGACAGATGTCAAATAATGTCCGCTATCGTACGAAAATCGGTACCAAAAGACAACACTTCTATTTTTCATCTCGAATCCATACGAAAAACAACCCATATGTAAACTCGATAAAAAAGAGCATTGATTCTAGCTGTTCTGTTCCATGTCTCCACTAAAAGAAGAAAAAAATCTGCAGCCTTCTTCTCCGTGGCCCAATGGAAAGATCATCGGCCCTGGAACTGGATTTAGAGGGTTCATAAAAATGCGTAGAAAAAAATACTTTCTTCGTCACAAATAATGAAAAACCATAATCGGCTGATTGGTCATTTGTTCAAGAAAAAGTTTCTAGATTAAGCATTAAGTTAATAAATATCTTTCGGTTTACATCTCATTCGTTTCATTCAGTATCGTTAACATTCTCAAAATAGGGATGCTTTTGGTCCACTTGTTCTGGGCATTTATAACTCGTATCACATTAAAAATACTATGTTTGTTTTTTTCCTTAATAAATTATTTTAATAACTAGATAATAGGGTAGGTACCTACTAAGCAATTAATATATTATCAAGACTATATTGATTACTAAGTGTGAGTACCTACCCTGGATTGCAACCATCCACCGGAATTTAATCATTTTAATTTACTCCTTCAAGCATAGTTTCCGACTCTAGTGGGAGTCTTACTTGCGCAAAGGGTGGGAAAATGTTACACCGACTGTAAGATGGATATAACATACCCTTGTACATTTTATTCAAGATTCACGCTTAAAATTTCATAATTTGTAAAAGGGTTTTATTATATTTCTTGGTTCTTCTGTTGTAATCAAAATAATAAAACTGCAATTTTATATTGGAAAAATAACTATTATTACGCTTGAACCTCCAGTTAATAAATCACTCTAATGAGTTGCAATGAGTAGGAACTTTCGTAACAAGACTTCACAAAACCACTTACGGATTATTATTTAAAGTACGAAACTAAACCAAATTATTTCATTGAAGACGAAGATAACACTAATAATCTCAACGAAAATATAAAGGAGGACAAGACACAGACAATAGAAAAAGATAATAGTCGCAACTGGGACTCGAACCCAGAAACTCTTCTCTAACTGGGAAAAATTATTGCAACTTTTTCAAAATAAATCAGACCATAAAACTAGAAATGTATGCCGACCGTAAGTTCCTAGCGCCACAGTAAAAATTTAAAACGCTACTTTTTTTATGTGAATATAATTTGGGAGGCGGGAATGGGTACCGCCGCCCGGGAACCTTAATTGGATAACCAACACCTCTGCCACAGGTCACCCCAAGTGGTTCGCTACGTTTGGTGATTTAGCAGGGGTGCCCGGGTTCATGGGGTGAGGTTTTTCCAGGTCTTAGAGGCGGATGACTAGGACACACTGAACCCCAGATTCCTACCCACCCCTTAAACCCTTTTCCTTCCCAGAACTCTCCTCTCCTTCCTTTCCTTTAAAAACCCTCCACACAGCATCCCCAAAGATGACATAGGCCCTGAGGGAAATTATTTTCCTCAGGGCCTCCTGTGTGGAGCTCATGTAAAAAAAAAAAAAATAGTCCCATTTGCTCCCGTCTGGAGTCAGTGAAACTATGACTTCGCCAATTGGGGTATGTAGTGGGAGAGGCTAAAGCCATTTCAAGCATCGTTTCAATTCTTAATGGGGATCTTACACCAGGGCGACACTGAGAGTATCTTCCACTCTGAAACGTGCCTCAAATATACTACATATTACAGTAACATAACACAAATTAACCAAATAAAATTAATTTGCACACGGCGGGATTTGATCCTACGCCCTTCGGATTGCGAGTCAAGAGCCTTACTCCTCGACCACGGAGGCCGTCAACCTATTTTAAGGTATGAGATACCCTACCTCATTCAGGATGGGTTAAAGGTTAGACAAACACGTGCTTTCAGATTTTTTTATTGAAATTTTTTTTTGTACAATACATACAATAGATACATAAACATAATGAAGGTATTTAAAAAACTTAATACAATTATTATTATTACAATTATACATATTTTTAAAAAATATTCTCCCATAATAAGCAAATGCTTGTGTGTACGGGAGGAAGTATTATTTGTTTGGTTATTTTGATTTTTTTTTTGTTTTTTGAAATTTAGTTTACATAAAGAATAAGAGAAATATACGTAAATATACGATAAAATACGAAATATACGTAAATATACATATATATATAGGTATATATATATATATATTTTTGTAAAATTATTATTTTTTTAGTTAAGGTTTTCAGTATATTTTTTTAATTGTGATTTGAAATTTTTGAAACTGTCCTTAAGGGATCTTATATTTTCTGGTAATTTATTAAAGAAATTTGTTCCCAAGTATTTGTAGTTTTGTTGACCCAAAGTTTTTTTACAAATGGGAATTGGTAACATGTATTTTTGTCTGTGATTTGCTGTGTTTTTGAATGGTATGGTATATATAATGGTTTAGTATATCCTCTTTGTAAACTTGCAAGGTTGAGAGATACAGGAAGAGAGTATTTAATTTTCTGACTTTAAATTTTTTGAATAAGAGTTCAGATGGATACCTACAAGCATTGATAAAATTTGGGAAATTCCCTTCATTTAAAATTCACAATCGATTTCCGAGACCGCTGCAATTTTTTTAACAAAACTTAGTTTCCACATCAACAGGTCTATTTTCACTAGAATCAACTAACACCTTATTCGTCAGTCGGTCACAATTTAGCTTTATAACAGGTGTTAACTTTAAATCCATTTCAAAGACAGTTATCCTGGAAGGTTGTTTTACAATCTGCGAATCTTCCACGACTCTTTGTTGCTGTAAACATGGGGAAGTTGGGTGTTGTTTGAAAATTATTTTATAACACAGTGGACGTGTGCGGGATAATGGGATTCGTTGAATATTAGCGGGCCATTGTAAAGAACTCTTTTAAATCACCAAAGAAACCAAACAACCCCTAATTATAGCAGGTTGGCTTAGAAAACTACCCCGTGTCAATGGATGTTCCGAGATTTATTATTCTCCGAAGTGCGGCCTCAAAAGCACAGGTAGGGAAGTAATCACCTTACCTGGGTAGAAAGACACCGACGTTCAATATAATTGTACAATAATTTGCTGATTTTTTTTTCAGTAAATATCTGTTGTTTTTTCTTGGGCGGGTCTTTTTTTTAAATAATACAAGTAGGTTTATAATCTTACGACCACCAGATTTAATTACCAGCCAGTGAATTTGATTATGAGAGTAAAAAGAAAATTTACTTAAAACACCTATCCCCAATCTTATTTAAAAAAGTACCCTTGAGGAAAACATTAACATTTATAATTTCTCACCGTACATTTGTTGTTGTTTTTTTTTACATAAAAAAATTAACCTCACTAGGACTAATAGCCTGTATTTATATTTATAAATTTGAGTTAAGAAGCATTAGGTACATAATGCAAAACACTAAAATATAAAACACTACTTTCAAAACACTAAAATATTATATGGAGAAAGAAAGAAATAAAAATATCACATTAGTGACCAGATGAGTAATTTGAGTATGATTTGTAACAATATTTAAACCATAAATAAATCCTTTATTACTATACCCGCCAAAAGCAAAGTACTTAAGTTAAAAACAACTAGGCTGGCACTTCGATTTGGGCGAATGGAACTCAAATATCTTATTATTTAAAAAATATATATTAAAAAAACTTGTTATAAAAAGAACAAGGATGAAAAAATAGTATACCAATCCTCTGTCAACATAAATATCTTAACATTCTTTTTAAATTTAGCTAATGAATTGGAAGACTTGATGTAATAAGTGCATAAGTGGAGCCTGATATAAATAGTTTATTTGGCCAAAGGATGTTTTGTATGTATTGCCACAAAGTTCATTGTTGAGCCAGTTCTAGTGGTATGGATTTGTTGGTTGATTGAACATTGTATGATTTATATTCAAAGGCATTATAACAAAATATTTATTTTAATTTGTTTATAATGATATTGAATTTATCCATAACTGAGTTTTTTAGACTTTTCTTGTGCCCTGTCCGTTTAACAGACTTTGTTTACTGCAGCCCGGAACAGCTCTACAGTAGACTGGCCTCTGTTCCAGGTTTCGCAGTCATGATGTTCTCTTTTTTACAGGGCCCCGTCATCCGGCAATCTTCCCCTGCATTATGAGATGCAAGATCTCGTACGTCTCTGTCTGTCTCATACTTCTAGACTTGTACTGCAATTTTTTTTTTCGCATAATAGTTCAGACTGCTCCCAACGACTCCAGATACTAATATCTACAGCCTGTATGTCGAACGAATATCTACAGCTCATATGTTGAACTAATATCTACGAACTTCAGAGTGTTGACTAATATCTACAGAGCTAAGGTCGGACGAATATCTATGACGGTCCCAGTGTTGACTAATATCTACAGAGCGTAGGTAGGACTAATCAGCTAAATGTGTCCAATAGTCCGATATTAGGGATTTTTACATACATACTTACATAAATTAAGTTTTTTAAACTGCATACGCAATATTACGTTATTCCAATATGCTATACATGATTGCAAATCCAACCTCTGCCAGTGCTGTAGATATTTGTCAACACTTTGGTTCTCATAGATATTAGTCAGCAATAGATATTAGTCAACAGTTTGAGCTGTAGATATTCGTCAACACTTTAGTTCTCATAGATATTAGTTCGATTTTTTCAGTTTTTGGAATTCCTGTAGATATTAGTAGACGCCTCCCTCCCAACCGCCTGGAGACCGTTAAACTACGGCATCCCCAATTAGGGTATGTTGTGAGGGTGAGGATAAGTGGTGAGGGGAATGAGATGGGGAAGAGGTAGGTGAGAAAGTACCTGGCTATTCAGATCTAGTCACCAAACACGGCTAAAGCCATTTCAAGAAAATTTTAAATTCTGAATGATGGTCTTATACCAGGGTGATATTGAGTTTATTTCCCACTCTGTGTCGCAACGTGTAGCAAATATAAAAAAAAAATAATCAATCAAATAAAATGTACTTGCGCGCTTGATTAGTTGGTTGCATACGTAATGTAAATGTATAAATGATTCGTCATCACAATCAAATTATTCGCAGTAAAATACTTTTACATTCTACATCAATTTTTCTTTCCCAATCATTCTTACATACATAAGTCACCTTCTTCATCAGTGCAAATCGTTACACATCAAGCAATTGAATATAGCAGATCCATAAACAAATATGAAGCCATCATGCATCATTTATGCATCGTAATTTGCCGTGTTCATGTTCGATGATAAAACATTGATTCACATTTAAAAAAACACCCACACGTCAGGTTTCATGTTTACCCGGGCGTTAAGGTTTTATGTACGAAACACCTGATGTAATAAAGCTCTGCCTAGGACGGATTGTTTCAAAAAAAATTATGAATTCATCAAATATTTGAAGTTAATTTTCACGTTCTGTGGAAGTTCTATTCAAGTTCTGTTATTAAATAATTATAGGCCAGTTTCTGCATGAAACTGAAATAATCACAAAACTTGAATAGAACTTACACTGAGCGTGAAAATTAACTTCAAATATTTGATGAATTCATCAGATTTTTTGAAATAACCCGTCCTTAGTGTTTTGACATTTCTATTAAATGAATTCTAATAAGCACGACTCACAGTTTTTATAGTAGTACATCAACGTCATTCGTATCCGGATAAAGAACATTATTGCTCGATTATTTTTATTTATTTTTTATTCGAATACCGCCCAAGAGTTCCAACTGTTCCCAACCTATAGAGTCTATGGCATCCTCAATTAGGGTATGTTGTGAGGCTGAAGGTAGCTGGCTATCTATAATTGGTCACTGAACACAGCTAAAGCTATTTCAAACAACGTTTCAATTCTGGATGGTGGTCTTGCAGTGTCGCAAATACATAATATATTATTCTATAAGATTTAATTAATAAGTAAATTGTGAAATAACATAATCAAATAAAGTTTTCTTTCTCGGCTTGCCCGGCCGGGATATATTAATTTTGGTTGTCTGTGATGTGCGTTAGTACTGCGTAAAATTAAGTTCAAATTTTAGTTTAACTCAAATTTGCTTTGAATTTAAGTGTCGTTTAAAAATTGTTTTTTTAAATATCCAGATACTTTAGTTATGTACATAATGTGTCGTATCACAGCTTAAGAAAGAGCAACCCCCATTTTACATTTTAAAAGTCGTTTGTCCTAAAAACTGCATAAAGGGACCAAAGATTTTAGTTCATTCAGGATCGTTCAAAATCTCAAGGATGTGACACAAGCGGTAATATTTTTCTGAGCATTCTTTGTTTGTGAAACCCGATGTTTCCAAATATAGGAAGAGACGTAAAAAAAAAAAATATTTTCAAGAGGCAGCCAAATAACTGACTCTTGCACCCACACTTGTCACGTAATTGAAGACTAAACAAACTTTATTCTTCTTCTGGTGCCCTCTCCTATATTTTTTATTAACACCATGCAGTCTTTACCCTGCAGTCACACGTATTTCGAAGGTGGCATCTTTTACTTTTGTGTATTTCAAAATTCCCCTGGATTATCAATTGGGTAATCTTGTTTTTCCCATAATCTATGTATATTTTTGTTAATTCTTAATTATAAATACCCTTTTGCTAAAAATAAAACACCACGCTTTATATTCCAATCTATTAACCACAAAATTATTAAAACGTAATCCTTTGTGAATCGAAAATTTCCAAATGCAATTTGAAGAAAAACGTGGGATATTTTTATTAATTATTTTTTTTGTAAAATAACAAAAACGTAAGATAACCATAACATTTATAAGGCATGTGCCTAATAAAAATGTGTGTGTTTTCATTTTTTTCGTCATCAGTAATTTTAGTTAGAAAAAAACGTACGGTAAGCCATTTTAAAAAATTTTAATGTTTGCATTAAAAAAATATATATTTCAAAAATCATGTGTTTATTTCGAATTATAAAATTTTCAAATTAGTAAAAAGTGTATTTTATTACCTCTCAAAAACATTTTTTTAGTTTTCGTATACGTTTAGAAATATTACATTTATGTTGATTTTATTGCAAAACGGAAATATTTTGACCTTCAGACAAAATGGGCCTGAGGGGTTAAGAAAGTTGAAATTTGTATAGATCGCTAACTATGTGCACAGATACGTCACTAAGTAGAAGTGCATTATTATTAAGTTCACCTACTTTCCAAAAGTTATCGATCGACATAATTACATAACGATCGGTGGAAGTGCACGCCTCATTATGGACGCGGTGAACTGGCGCAAATGCTAAAATGCCGAGCTTTCTGTATAACGGGACCGAATATGTGTCACTAGCACTGGATTGGTAGGTGCCACGCACGGGAAATGTTTACAATTTTACGGGTTTACAGTTTACAAACTTCCCGTAATTTATTTGCGGGGCAAACCAACCCGACGCGACGTAACGAGGCGCCTCGTTGTTCCATTTAACTTTAATATTCGCATTACCATTTTCCCATTTGCGTTAGGCGTAAGATGTAACGATTGGTTATTGTGTAAAGTGTAAATAGTAGTAAAGAGAAAATATCGCCACGGTATTTGTACCGGAATGCAGTCATTATGGGTGTTATGGCATTGGGTTTATGAATATATATTTATTTATTTATTTGCGTGGTCATTATGAATGCATTGAGTCGATTGGTCACATTAGTCAAAACAGAGTATTAGACATGGGGTTTATGATTTATTAATCTTGATTTATGGTGTCATTATGTTGTTCAGGTTGATTAGTCACATTCGAGTAACCAATGTTTTAAATTGCCAATGTACTTACAAATTAACTAGTTACACAAGAACCTTCGTAATTTAGGTAACAGAAGGGGGATCCTATCTCTATAATAGGATTACAATATAACCAACAACTTGTTTATACTAAAATTATAATTTTGGGAAAGGGAGTGTTATTTGGTAGATTTTATTTAAACCATTGTTATTTTTCTTATTACTAGTTTCGGTGGTGCAGCGTATATTTCTCATTTATTCGTACGTTTTTTTGTACCTACATATACCAGCTTTTTTTCTCGACTCGAAACCAGAAAAAAAATAGTTTTGACAATGAAAGTAATAACGATGAATATTTTTTTAGAAAAGTCAATAGATGTCGCACATCAAAATAAAAGTGGATTTATTTATCCTAGACACAATCTAGATTGCATTTAGTTCGGGAAGAATCTTGCAATCTCACATGAAGATATGCTTTAAGTAGATGAAGGTTATATAAGTACTCGTATGTAGTTCTTAGTCGAAGTGTGATACAGTTAAATGTGACTGAAGGGAATAGGGTCGAATAAGCTCAGTGGTTAGAACAGAGCCCCGACAAGGCTAAGGTCTTGGGTTCAATTCCTAGATGTGATCGTATCTTATACTGATTTTTCTGTTCCAAATTTTCGCAAAGAGTCGCTAAGGTGGTCTTCAATGACTACGAGATTGATTTGGAAATCCTAAAATGTCTAAATTATTCTATATGGTCCTAATAAATATATGTATAAATGACTAAATGATCCTTATGACTAAATGATCCTATGAATAGAGATCACAAGGTAAGCTAATGGAATGAGATCCTGGTAAGCAAAATTTTTTGATATATATGGTAGATAGTCCGATCAAACTGATTTTGGGCAGTGAAATAAATCGATATCCAATTCAGTCACTTTTTGCCATTATTTAAAATATTTGTTCATTAAAATTAGAAATGCACACAACATTTTTACCTAAAATCCACTGCACCGTGTAGACATTTATTCACTTTTCTTTTCTAATTATTATTTAAGTTTATTGCTGATGCCACCAATTTAGGGAACGTACCCAAACTACGTGACCAACTTTTTGCAATTTTTAACGTCCCCCCCCCCCCCCCCCCTCGGTGACCAAAAACCTAAGCCCGCCGCCGCTCATTTGTACCAAGCGTGACATTTTGAAGACCCCCCCCCCCCTAAATGTGTCACGTAGTATGGGCACATTCCCTTACGTCTTCCGGAAAACTATAAAATGACCGTGTACTAAGGTAATTTACAGCATGTTGGTATGAAAGTAAAGCATTTCAATTATTTCAGACCATATTTCATGCAAGTTGTATAAAACCTAAGAGATAGGCTAAACCTCACCGAAATAAACATAACTTAACCCAACCTAACCTAACCAACCAAACCTAAACTGATATATTATTGAGCTCACCTAACAAAAACTACCCCATACATTATTATTATCAGATAAAGGTAAGTTATATATTATCACGGCCCAAATAAAGATTTCTCAAAAGAAAATTAGAGAAATGAGTTCATATAATATTAAGTGTGTTCGCTGTGAGATTTTTCAAAAATGGATTTTAAAAATAGGAATGAGGTGCAAGCCAAAATCCGGGAAGGTTTTTTAATTCGCATCTCGTACCAATGTCAACAGGCGCAAATTAACATAAAAAATATGACGGGGACTAGTTGACCGCCAAACGATCGACACAGCCCGACTTTAGGAATGCATCTCGCGGTAATTGCGAACAAAACAAGCCAAATATCAACCCATCTCTTTTCAGCACCCCCAGAACTACGCAATAAATGAGATAAATTACAAACAACTGATTGTCTGCTGATGCCAAAATTTCTGCTGCAATCTACTAAATCGATTTGATCGATGTTGCATTGAAGTTTGTCGTCTCTTTCTTTTGTAATGTCGCTTTTATGACAATAGACTGAGACGGTTGCAGTTTTTTTATACGGCTCTTGAAATCTTAAAAATTCGTGTCTACGTCAGGACTCAGGAATTTTAGCGAGCAATGAAGCAGGTAAAGTTTACTTCTCTCTGGAATAGTTGCGTTTCAGTCTGACACCAAAGCTCAAGCCCAAAGTAAAGGGAGACACAAGATGTAGGTTTGTTAAGTGAGAGGTCGACAGCCAGTTTCTTTCACGGTGCTTTTGTAATGAATGTTTATAGGCACCGTCGGTAGTGCGCGGATGCAACCTCACATAAAAAGATTCGAAATAATGTTGCAATTCACTTTTATAGATAATATTTTCTAAAGAGGAAAACTGTTACATTATCATAAGCTACACTTTTCCGACATATTGAAATAGAAGAAATAATAATTTTACAATGGATAACTGGTAATTCTCGTTGCATACCTTCACGCTTTGTTATAAAACACGCAATTTTAAGAACGCAAAACCATTCATAAAAATGGTATTAAATGCTACGGAAGCAAATGAATTGTTGTAAGCACATTCATTTAATGACTTGAATTGATCAACAGACCACAGGCTGATAGGACGTTCGCTCAAAGTGGATGCAATATTCTAGATAAATCTATGTTCTGTGTTGTTTATAATTTTTTTTTCATTTTGTTTTATGATTCTTTAAAAGTTTAGGTTTTCTCTTTTGACTTCCTGCGCTCCCACTCGGGTATCCCTGCCCGGCCGTATCTCTGTGCGGTTGTGCCGTAAGTAAGTATATACCTGTTCTGTACAGGTTATTGTATGGAGAGTTGGAGAGCTCCTACCTCGCCCCCTCTCTTACCCGCCTCACTCACCTCACCCACCTTACTTACCTGAGCTACCTGGCCGCCTCAGTAAACCCGCTACACCGTCTCAGTCTCGATTCGGCGCGCCGAGAGCCAGGAGCTCCTCTATCTTTAACTTAGTTTAGTAAACTAACACGGAAGAACCATCAATCAACCAATCAATCTAAAAACACCTCTGTGACAATCATTAACCACCCTTGTGAATACAACCCGAAATAAGTGCAAGTTTGTTGAACCATCATTAAAAATGTGTTATTTTTTCTCCTCGAGTAGGTAGTCTGAGTTCAGCGTGGTAATCAGCGCGGTAAATAACATCTTCTTTGGATAATTAGTGCACGATTGGATGGTTACAAGCATTGCAAGTGCTTGAACCTGGTGGCTATACAGTGCAGAAGGGAGTTGTTCTCTTCCCCGAGGGATTTGTGAGGCTTCCGACACCCAAAGGTGAGTGGGAGCATACTTTGTATACTACCTTGATATAAACGGGCGAGCTTTATGAGAAGAGCTTTCAGAAGAGCTTCGCAGGTGACAATAGAATACCCGAGTCGGTGGACTGCAGCTGCAGGTACTTTTCTTAGAATTTAATAAATAAGGGGAAGATTGAAGCAAAAAATATACAACCATAAATAATTGCAACAAAAGGAATTTCTTGAATTGTGCAAAATAAAAACCTAGTGACTCGTTGTTTGCAACACAAATTTTTCGTAATGTTGTTATTGATGTTGAAAATAAACATGTTGTGTTTAAATACGGTTTGCCAATTCATATTTTAATTGTTTTGACATACTTAGCGATGTGGAAAGAACGCCAGATCATAACCATTGACAGTTAGTTAGCTCCCATTATCGGCTGACTTAGAATCCCGAGTTGTAAAGTTCAATGACAGGCTATTCAAATAGGAAGATAATAAGAATAGGAGATGTGCCCTGAACAGGTAGAGAAAAGCAAACAGGTGTATCGTGAATCAATATTGACGTACGTACACATGTCGGTAGCTGCTTCAGGTGACTTGTGTCGCCAACTTCAGGTGTATCGATCAGGAGTCACACGTAACAGTAATTCTTGAGAAGAACGGTTCCGATCATCAAGAAATACCTCCACACAGAGGAGAGTGTATAATATGTGTACAGACACAGCTCGCCAGCACTCCCAAGAAGGAAAGCAGGCCGGTGTCATAATATGACATTTTTTAAGACAAATCAACCACATTCATTATAGGCTTTAGTCACTTTTAGGAATCAACTATTTGCAGATTAAATTAGCGCAAAAACATTGCTCAATTTATTGACTCAATACCCGCTTAAATTATATACATAATTCGTAGATCATTTTGAATGTTCACATCGTGATCAGCACATATCTTTCTACCAATCGTATTCCTTCACAATTATTAGCATTTTGGATACAAAAATTAATATGACTTTGGCGCTTTGAGTTCACGCTATATTTTTGCTTCCTCGTTATCTTTGCCTTCGTCCAACCTTGTTAACTTGACCAATATGTACATGGATGTTTTAAATAACATCTCATAACAAGTTTTATGTTTCAAAGATGGCCATTTGTACAATTTGCACGCGTGTGTAGAAATTAACAGCGCCAATATCCGCCTAGTGACTCGACCGAACCCGGCGTCGAAACTTACGACAGCGTTGGATGAAACGGCCAGACCGGCTCTTCAGGTTTTGCCTTCTCCCCATTTGGGTCGTGGAAGTTTCTGTTTATTTTACTGCTATAACTCAATATCATTATGGCTCTATACTTACAGCTTTACCCCTGTATCACCATCAATGTGTATGACTATATTTCTAAGTGATGTTACCCAGTCCAGAGTGCGTAGCGTTTATTATAATCTTGTTTATATCTGCCTGGCCGTGCGGATAGATTGCGTGAGGGTATGAACAGCCGCACGTAATGTAACGTCGTATTGCTGTCTATAATGGTAAGCAGAGAAGACAAATTAACACACGTGGCGTCGTCATGAATACATATCAACAAGTATTATCTCGTTATCATAACATTTATTTAACAAATCTAATCACAGAGATAAATGTAAAAAATCTCTATAAACGTATGTAGATACAAGCCACATACAGTCAAAAGTTTTACTAAAATCACTACTTTGAAACGATAAAAGTAAATATGAAAATAAATATTAAAACACATGTTCAAGGTGTCCGTGGTTAAAATCCACAAACTTCAAAGGATGATTTCACATGATAGTGCAAGTAAAAAAGTCAAAGAACTTTTTTCGGCATTCCAACATTTTAAGGTAGTTTTCGGGTAAAAAAGTTTATTTATTTTATTAATTAAATAGAGAAAATTACTTAATTAATTGTATGGAAAAAAAAATATTTTTCTATTGGAAAATATTTTTGTGCGGAAAAAAAACATTGGAATTTTTGAAAAGTTATTTACCTTCTTTACTTCTACCATCATGTAGAAACACATCCTGTAGTTTGAGCGCTTTACCCCCGGACACCCTGTGTATATTTATAATATTTACGGCCTAAGTACATTTAAAAACACAGAATAAATAATTTTCATAAAATCACATTATTTATTTATTGTAGGGAAATTAACAGGTTACAATTGGATTAATTTATACATGTACAATTTACCTAACTGAGAAACCAATTATAGATTTCCTCATTATACTAATCTAGAAATTAAACAGTAATCTTACAACTAAAGGATATTACATTATTATAACAGGAGGATGGTAGTACATAAAATATGCTATTACATAATATATCATAACATTTATGCGGTTTTGTACTCATTTAATACATTTTTAATACATTTCACAAACATACAAATATTACAGGCTACAGAAGTTTTAAACCACTTTATTTTTAACGCACAATAGGTAACTCGTTTCGGTTATAACTTATAACTAACCTTCTTCAGGACCGTAATAATTTAAACCAAGTTTTTATTACGGTCCTGAAGAAGGTTAGTTGTAACCGAAACAAGTTGACTAGTGTGTATTATCAATAAAGTGGTTAAAAGCTTTCTTCGATAATTTAAAAAAATATGTGAAATGCATTTTTGTGAGTTCTTTCGGCTCTATTAAAAATTTCTGATACTTTTGCATATTGCTTCCCTAATTCGTGTATGCCTGGTTTAAAAGAGTGTATAAACAGAGTTGCTCCTAAAGTAGATATTATGACTGGTCTATAGTTTCCAGTTGTAGAAATACCTACCTCGTATCGAGTAAGAAAATAACGGTTAAATTTCTAACAAAGTTGAATTCAAACTTTATTATTGATCCCAATCTTTGTAGCTTTTTTGGTGTCCTAACATTTCTATCATGACTTCAACCATGTCAAAATAATAGTATACAATATCCAATACAATACAGTATACTTGTTCATTGCATTCTGTGTGCTGTGTTCACAAGTGTTTTTTTTTTACTTTTTAAAGGTGCTTCTCCGGCTTAGTCACGACGTTGATATCATCTCCATTACGAGACACGTTTATAAAATAATAATAAGAAGATTCTTTCCAAGCCATTGTTCCAATATGTTTATAATTTGGATCTTCGGTACAAATGGTTTGTTTAAATAACTCTATAATAATCTCAATAGCCCTTAGGCATGTAGGCTGTTTGATAGTATTAGACCATGGGAAAAGGGTTCAGATTATAATATAGGAAAAATCGGTTAAAAAAATTACAAAATAAAATCTGTACTTACTAGCATGGGAAAATTACTTACTTCTATCGGTATGTACTTGCTTATTTTAAGTAAATAATTTATCGATGAGTCGCTTAATAAACCATTTTCTTCATAATTCAATTTAAATTAAATGAAATCCACGGTCCCGAAGAGCAATGTCGGATATGCGATTTTGAAATTTTTACTGTTTTTGAAATCAAGAAAGATTGTGTCGTTTTGATATTTGATATTTCATTTCGTTTCATTGAAAATTCCGAAAATACTGACTGTAAATCAACAAAATAAGCCAACAGAACATTTTTAGCAGATCCGACATTGTTGTTCTGGACCGTCGAAATGAAGAAAAGTCTTTAGTCAATTTCTTTTGAAATACGATTTAAATTAATACTACCTATAGCTTTTGGTTCTAAACAAAATAAAACTAGCTTTGGGACTACTAGTACATTTATTTTATTCTTCATTTTAATTATGGGTTAAAGCGGAGTAAAGGTACTATATTTAATTCACCGCAAGTGTTCCCAACCGATCGACTGCGCATGAACTTTTGTTCGATCCCAATAACTTCCATATTTTAAATTAAAAACCATTGATGCTAAAATTTATATCCTGAATGTAGGTCAAATAGGAATTCTAGATTCATGTTTATCAGTTAATGGGGTGTAACAGTCGGTAAAGATTTGACGAACTAATAAAACGTAACAGCAAAATTTCTGGTAAGATTCTTATTAGAAGTTTATTTCCCCTTGAAAACTAGGATAAAAAGTAGCTCCCATTTCAAAAATGTTGGCTACCGTTTCATTTAGGACGAAAGATGTCAGGAAGTTTACGTACCTATTTTTAAATAATGATAGGGGTTAAATTATATCAAAGTTTTTTCATCGTGAATCACTTTAACTGAAGTCACGACCGTAGGGTTAACTCAGTGCATTAACATGAAATACTCCTCTGATCCGAGTCTCTCAGAGTTGTTGGCACTTCGTGACAGCATCCTTTCGGCTTCACTGATTGTAACAGGATGACCAGAGAGACCAGCGGTGGTTCACAGCAACTCTGATCTCATGTCGTTCGCTTTTCACATGTGATGTCATCCGGCGTACACGACATAAGACGTCGAATCGAATCGTGAATTTACTCAAGGACAATGTTAAGCGAATTTGTCATGGAATCACTGATAGTAAAATAAAACAAAGAATTATTTTCGTGCTTTGTCAACGTCAGACAAAACCATGAAATAGATATTAGATGAACTGTTTGTATGAAGCAGCAAAAGCTCTTGAAAAGTGAGCTTTGCTGATTAGCTTTCGGTATGCAATTGTGCAATTGTAGGTCAATTCAGTATTTTTAACGAGAAACGTTTTTTCCATCATGAGGTTTGAAATATTAATTTTATAGAGAAATTAAAACGATGCTTTATGTTGTGGGTATCGTACTTTTCATCATTATTTAAATATACATTTTTTTATTATTTATTTAATATAATAGTATCAATTACATGTTTATAAACATTAAATAAAGTTTTTCTATTAAAATATATTTAATTATATGCTTTACACCCATTTTAAGAGCAAAGCTCGAGTTAAAAAGGCGGATAAACGCATGTTAACCATAATTTAGCAAAGGAAAAATAATATTTTTTTAAATACATAAAACAAAAAATAGATAATTAACAGAAAATAAGGAAAAATCATATTTATACATATATACATATTTATACAAAATCACAAATTCCATGACAGTTGATCCCCCGACAGTTGGCCACTCGGCATACTGATATACAATATGCAGTCGGTTTAAGGAAAATACGGTGTACCGATTACACAAAATATTACTAATTGTCCCCTAAGGGATGTGCAAAGAGGATGTACCGCCAAATAACAAAAGTATAAAACATATTTTCATTCAAATGCATCAAAGAAAAAAAACTACTTGACTATGCAGAGTGGGACGTACTTGACTTACTTTAACCGGTGATTCCTGACATTATTTGTAGTAAAACTTTTAACGAAATTTTTGTCAGGTGATATTTTTGATGATTTCTTGTTTTTTTTTTCAAATACAATCAGTAGGTACTACAGTTACTACAGTTAGAGGTGGGCTGAGGATTTGGTTGGTTACTCGGCTGAGTGACCAGTGACGACATGTGGCAGTTTTTTTGTTTGATTTAAAAGAATAATTTTAAAATGACATCTAAAAAGTTTTTGGTGACTTTTTGTGACCACTTTTGTGTGATTAAGTAAGTCAAATACGTTTATAACAGCATGTAAGTACAAAAAATCGGCACTTTAAATAAATCAGTTAGATATCGGTACCAAATTATTATGAAAGGTATTTCTGAAGTCGAATTTAAGTTTGAACTTGGAAAATAATGTATAAAAATTATAATCATTACGTAGTATAAAATGAAGTCGCTCAAAATGTATGCGCGCGTTAATCTTTTAAACTACGCAACGGATTTTCATGCGGTTTTCACCAATAGATAGAGTGATTGAAGAGGAATGTTTATATGTATAATACATGTAAATTATATTAGAGAAAAGCCGAGAAATTCGAAGAAAACATATTTTTGTGCGATTTAAAACGACTGGCGGGCCGTACTATAGTCACTTTTGAAATTCGTTCTACGGAAGAAATTGGAAAATAGATGTCCTAGAGTAAGTAGCTATTTGATTTTCCCTTTTCAAATATCCAGTGTTGCATTGCAAGCATTGTATAATTAGTGTGGAGTTAATTAGTTTATATGTATAATACATGCTTATTATAGTAGAGAAAAGCCGATAAATTCAAATATTCAATTCAGGCAGCGGGCAGCTGGCAAGCGGGTGGTGTGGATTTTATAAAGATTGGGTAATGGCGTTGTGTTTCGTTAGCCACTGCAACGTGTGGCCGGGTTTGCCAGTCTATAATATTTATAATTTCGGCAATCCAACTGTCGGGTCACCAAATTACGTATGGAGAACAATATTTGAATGTATGCCGTCATGTGATGAGTTCCATGAAAGGTAAAGTTATTTTCTATTATAATATAATATTTACGTAATATTAACAGTTGCTTCTTCGCAATATTACATGTACAATCTGAACTTGAGTGTATTTATATTTGTATTGCAGGAAGACAAGCTGTTTTTCCATTTCAATATTCAGTGTTATAATCATCTGCATAAATAAATAAATCATCGGTGATGGTATTGCCAGCAACAGCATTGAATCGGTGGTTATGGTTATGACTCACGAATGCCAATTCCATTACCTCACTCAGTCAGCAAAGCTATCATTAAGTTGCCACCTAATCTATCCTGCACAATCACAAAAGCACAACTCTCTAAACTTTCATTATTTCCACGAACTAAGTGCGTTTACTCACTTTTCTTTCTAATTTTATGAATCATCAAATATTTCAAATCGATTATAATTGTCTTGTCAACACAGCTAAAAACTTCAAAATCGTATTAGGTCAATTTTAGTTTCACACTACAAGTCGAAAGATCGAGATAATGCGCAGCACACTGTTCTTTCTGATTTAATGAATCATGAGAACAAAATCAGATGACTACATTTCCATTTGACATCATCGCTTTATATCAGCTCCGTACAGGAGGCCCTGAGGAAAAAAAATTCCTCAATGCCTTTATCATCTTTGGGGATGTCTTGTAGTGCTTTTTTAGGGGAAGTATGGAAAGTAAGTTCTGGGAAGGAAAAGGTATGAGGGGTGGGTAGGAATCTAGGAGTCAATGTGTCCAGAAGTATTTCGGTTTTTTTAATACATCTCTTCAATTGCGGTGCAAGGCGATGGGTCGATATGTCCGGCTGGGGAGGTCTAGGTTAGGACTCCCCCTACCAGTCTCTCCCAATCCGGCTCGATACGTTGTAGGAGTGCAAACGCATCCGCCGCCATGACCCAGAAATACCTCAACTGAGATCACGTGAACCCGGGCACCTCTGCTAAGTTACTAAACGTAGCTAACCACTTAGGGCTACCTATGGCAGGGGAGTTGGTGATCCAATAATGGTTCCCAGGGCGGCGGTACTCATTCCCGCCTCCCAAATTTATTAAATGTGGATTTATTAACGTTCACAATTTGGGAGGCGGGTTTGGGTACCGCCGCCCCGGGAACAATTTATTGGATTCATAGGTCACCCCAAGTGGTTCGCTACGTTTGGTGACCTAGCAGGAGTGCTGAGTTCATGGGGCGAGGTTTGTTCAGGTCTTGGCGGCGGATTCGTGTGCCCATTAGCTGCGTGGCGGGCCGGAGAGAGACCGATTGAGGGAGGCCTTTTGACATTTCCAGCCGGACTCTCTCAACCCATCGCCTTGCACCGCAATTGAAGGGATGGATTCATACGTCTGTAACTCCTGGGCACACTGACCTCCAGATTCCTACCCATCCCTCATACCGTTTTCCTTCCCTCTTCTTCCTCGCCTTCCTTTCCCTTAAAAGACCCTCCACACAGCATCCCCAAAGATGACATGGGCCTGAGGAGAATTATTTTCCTCAGGGCTCCTGTGTGGAACTAATGCAAAAAAAAGCAAACATTTTCCACTTTAGCAACATGTTACATTTTAAATCGGCTTCGAAAGGTCACAATTATGCGCACTGCACACTTTTCGATGCAAGTTTTTTATGGAGAGCGTCACTTTTCATGTTAAATCGGTTTCTAACAGTCATAAAATGTGACACACAATTGTCTAGCTAATACATTGTATCAAGTTTTTTAAGTATTTTCAAAATCAAATTTATTATAATTCCAATTATCCGCGGCGTCGCTTCAAACATGAAAGTCAAATTATTCCAACGATTGGTGTTGAATCGGCTTAGAAATATAATGTTATAACGAACTCTCTTCCCTCTCAGAAGATTACCAGAAACCAATAAAGGCTTTATGTCAGCGCCAACCACAGTATCATCTAATAATATGACTTGCTTACATTTACTTTCTAGTCATTTTATAACTACTCAAATAGATTTTTATAAGCTTCAAATAAAATTGTAACATCAAAAATAAATATTATCGATGAACTCGAGCTTCCGATTAAATGTAAAATCTGCTTATAAAAGTCTTCGCTCTAAAAGGCTTAACTTAAACAGTTATTGCGTCCGCGTTATTGTAATTCTAATAACAGTTGCATCAAATATGCACTGCACCCATAATTCCTAATTAAAACTACCATTAGTCATCTTGAATCTAGTCAAACGCTTAACATAATCTCTTCTTATTCTGCCAAGATCCCGCAACTTCACAACAATGGGAGTGTTGATGCAACTATGTACATCTCCCTTCACCTCCACCCAATCTACTAAACATGCACCTATCCTCCGACAAGGTGTGTGGCTAAATTACTTACATGTGACATTTTCAAACAATAACTCAAGGAACAAAAAGTCAAAAGAAGAAACCTGTACTGATGCTTTAAGGCTCTGCAACCGGGCCCGAAAAGAAGAAGATGGAGAGATACGAAATTACGAATGTTAGAGGAGAGCGCTAACATTTACAGCGACAAAATCGATGCGAAAATTGCGAAAATGTTTAATAAAACACGACTCGTTTAAAATTTAGCAAAAATCTCGCGGGCATTATCTTAAACCGCATTTAAAGAAACACTGTGAATTTTTTCATACATATAACTTGTAAAATAACTGAAACAAACGTGTTAATAATAATTTTTGGAGCATAATTTGCGATTTTTTTCTATCGAGGGAATTTTATATAATTTGCGTTTCGGCGCGGGCAAAGTCTAGATATTATCTTCAAGAATAACATAATTTTTTTTAGAGCTTTAAAACTTACCGTGTTTAAGGGAAATATGTAATAAATCGGTACAAATCCCGGTTGCGGGCCCTTAAGGCATTTTATTCGAATCTATTACGGAAACCCAGTGATCCCTCGGTGCCATAATATCGAATCTCACATAAACGTTCTGTGCAAAAATTAAAGTAGGTCAGATTCCTTCCCAATGACCACTTTTTACCAAGCTATTCCCATAGTTGAATCACTTTGAAAAAACACATTTTTTAATTACAATTATCGATTCTCAGTCAATATATCTGCGACTACAAGTAGTATCAAATACTATCAATAAAATATGATCTTCATATTTCATATTGAATCCGCTTCGAAAGGTCATTATTATGAACTGCCTCCCTTTGAAAAGGTTAACAAGAACCGTGGATGCTTCTACGTCGTGCCAGATCCAACTAGGATTGCATCCGATATGCATTGCACTGTTACGCAATTTGTTTGATTATGACTGCATCAGTAATGTGTAAGAAAGTCAGTTGGGTCAATAGGTTTGTTTGTTAGACTCTATACACATAGATCAGAAGAGTTAGTTTCACAGCGCTTTTCAGACTGAGACAAACCTGAGTAAGCAAAGGTGGACATCAAAGAACAGCAAAACTAAGCAAACTAAACCTAGGTATTGTACTCGTATATGTAGTTTTAGAATGATAAAATGTAAAAACTTAAGGATATAATGTAAAAAGAAATTCTTTGAGTAGAAATCTACATGGAAAATATTAACTAGGCAAACAAATATAATGCATCTTTTGACCAAAGAAAGCTAGATACTTTGCAACAAAGCCATACAATGCTCTTCACTAGCCATTATATGGAACACAAATCATTCTAAATATGTCGCACATGTAAATATATAATACGTTAGCCAAGTCCGATCAAACATCAACGATTTTATTAAAAACCTGTTTATAGGTAAGTGTTTTCAATGGTACGATGATGATTGTCTTTAGTTTGAATGAATGTGTTTTAATTTACTTTTCATATGAGTAATATTGTGTTGTTATTGTTGTTGTGAACTGCATATGTTATAAACTGCGTATGCTCTCAACACAGGAAATCCTAGTGAGACAGGCACAGTGCGTCACCAACGTAATGTAATTAATAAAGTTGAATAAATAAATAAATTAACTAAACTAGTAAAACTAAACGCATTTCAAAGAGTATGCCAGTGTATGAATCGTCTTACTCTCTTTTCTTTTCTCTCAGACCTTTTACATGTAAAAGTAGGCACATTTTAATACAAACACCACGTAGGCTAAAGCGTCTACTAAAATGGTAGTAAATAGATCCTTTAAAACCAGTTTGAATTTCAATTGTGTCCCAACTTACTGATGGAATTTTAATGAAACTAGGCTTGGGTACATTGACACCTTTATTCTAACCATTCCATTCTAGGAGTGATTCTACATTCTAGAAACGTTCGATTGAATAGGATTCAAAACAAGTTGATGGGTAGCTAACATGCGTTGGAATGTACGAAACAAAAGGTCCCTCAAAAATCTGAATTAAATTAAAAAGTTAGGAATGTTAAACGACACTCCATCTGAAATTTTATTCTAAATGCGAATTCGTGAAATACTAAGAACGGGTTATTTCAAAGAATTTGGATAATTTAACAAATTTCAAAGTTAAAATTCAGGTTCTGTGAAAGTTCTATTCAAGTTCTGTTATTTTTTCATCAATGGCTGGTTATTTGGGAACTAGTACTAGAAAAATATCAGAACTTCAATGGACTTGAAATTTGATGAATTGTTCAAATTTTGTGATAAAACCCGTTCCTAAGTTGTGTTCCATGTCTATCCTTGCCCTTTATCTAGAAAAAATTAACATTCAATTTTTATAAATTGAAAAATATATGTCTCGTGGCCAGGGCGTGCAGGTCGGACCTACGGTTGAATTTGCCCTAGCAGGCCTGAAAAGTGGATCTGTTCGAATTGCGTATCTTAATTAAACCTGATCAAAATGAAAATCTCAGGTGTTTCAAACTGAATGCTTCGAAGTTACTAATTCATCGTCTAAAAAAATAAAATATTTATACCGCGTAGCCGTTCCCTTTAAAAATTCATCCGAGAAAGATTTTTTTACTGTGGAAGTCTTCGGCCAACCAGGGAATAGAGAATAACTGATAACAATATTATAATAACCAGATCGTTCCACTTGGTGAATCGTCTATGAAGATTCACGCATTTAGATGTTAGTTTCCTTCCGGTACTATAATTTAATCCACATAATTAACAGCATTAACCTGTTTAAGCGAGCTGCATCAGGTTATGGGAAAAGTTCAATCTTCATTACCATTTATACGTAATATCTACGTTAGTTCATTTTCTACAAATTAAAAAAGATGTAGGTGATTTCTCATGATTGAGGCATTGAAAAATATCAGCGTAAATCATGTTTATGATACATACATATCGTAATAAAATTATCTCAATGAAAATTTGCCTCAGGATCATTGCCGTTCAAAGCCAGAAATTTACCTATCAATTGTTAAAATTACGTCATTTATTCAATGACATTATAAAAATACAAGACACGTTATATTCACACTAATCGAACAAAAAATATAGCAACGCTTATGAAAAGGACAGCCTTTCAAAGAATATTCATATGAATGGGCTGCTAACGTACGAGTTTGTCCGATGAACTTAGTTCAGTGTAAAGACTGGCTCGTAGACCTAGATGTCCGCCTCTGACCCTCCACCATACGAAAGAAGAAGAAGTGTAAAGAGGCGCCTTGTCGCAGTAATTTACTTGTAAGAAACAAGTAGCTAATTCACAGAATAGAAAGAAAAATATATATATTAAGTTAAGACCGGTCAGTGGTTGAGTGGGCATAGCGCTTGGGTCCGACCCGAGCGTCGCGTGTTCGATTCCTCGGCTGGCTAAGTCCTCCATCACAACACAAGCAACATTTTCGGCTTTCTGTGGTGGTAGTAGGAGATTTTCAAACATTCTTGGGTTATTCGTAACTCGGGAATTTTTGTCTTTCTTTAAAAAAAAAATAATAATAATAATTGAAGTTAAGCCAAAAAAGTCCCTTGTACTAAAGTTGCTAGAGGTGGAGTTTTATTGTGCATATCTTGTAATGTACCTTCACTTTATTATTTCATGTAAGCATCTGTCAAGCAATTGTCCAATCATCGGAAACATGCATTAACGCATTAAAAAATAGATTTTTTAACTATTATTATTGGCACGTATCACGAGAATGTGTTCGAAGATATTTCGTTTGAGACAAAATTGCTAATAATTTATCTGAGTAATATTATTCGCATACGCAATATATTTTGTAGTTTTCTAGAACTGAATCAAATCGTGCATTACAGACACTCGCAAAACCTTTGTGCGCAGAACTGAAACCTTTTCCGCTTCGGTGTTTTGGGTCATTAACTGTATTTCGAAAGTTGTCTTAAGTAATTTAATTCATATTCATTGAAGTGATGAAATCCTGCAGATCGGATGTGGTTTGCGATTATTGGAATGTCGCTAGACAACCTTGAACTCTCTTGTGCCGAGATTGTAGAAAATTTGCATGAAAATTATCATTTTATGTCATTAGTAGTTAATGTTTATAATGATATAATCATTCGAATGACATATGTCTATATAATACTCTTATATTATTAACTTGGGCTTTAAGTGTGTGTGCCTTTTCATATCTTTGCTTTGTATTCACCAAATTGGTTTTGAATGGTTTCTTTACCAACTACTTTGCTCACCGAATTGGACTAGATTCCTCTTTTTGTATGTGAATAGTTCCAAAGAATGTCTTTTCAGCATATCTATTGAACGCAATATCGTATCTTTATCAATGAAGTGTGTGTGTATGTATGCAAAACAAACAAATAAATTATGTACGTAAACAAAGTTACACAAGCTTGGCATTGAAGTATGGAAAGCAATAATAGTTGAGACACAATGAGATAAGACCAATATAAATTCTTTCTTAAAAGGTTTTTCCTCGTCTAAAACCAATAACTCCCTTACTGGCAAAAACATGAAAAGACTCTCTAAATATTTGATTGTAGATAAGCTGGGTATTCTTAAGTAATGGAAAACTACAAACTACCCTCTTAAAATCTCACAGTAGGACGTTAAGTCACCCTTAATGATTTAAGGTTTTAAGGGTCCTAAATTATACTTGTAATTTTATGTCATAATCATGCATTTGAAGATCTTTTTGAGAAGATGGCATCTTTTTTATAGAAAATTCTTTCGGGATTCTGGGGACAAACAATATTATCTCAAATAACAAAAAGGGAAGATTGTTACACTTTGAAATTTGTCTCGTGAAATAGGGTAACATTCCAACCCGCTGTCGCGACAGGTATTATACAGCCTACTGCCTTTACAATACAAGGGTAGGCGTCACACATTAAAATACCAGAAAATCGTTGAAGCAAGTGAGACTTTATTCATTGTTATCAAGTTTATTTTGTAGAACTCCGTTTTAATCTTAGGTATATTAGGTATATTGCATGTATATATTCAAATACATTATTATTTGATTTATAAATAACTTAAAATGTGTATATATATTTTCTTTTTAAATCTTTTTTATATATTTTTTCTGTTTCTTAGTATGTAAATCCATTTTATGTAATTTATACTTTTATATGGCTGACAGAGTATTGCACCCACCGCTCTGTTCGGCTGAAATAAATAACTTATTATTGTTATTATTATTATAAGCCTTGTTTGGTTATTATTATGCGTTACAGTTGTTTCGCTTTCTATTATCAAATAAAATTAGTTGTATAATTATTTCAGAAGGCGAAACAACTACCTTGCTTAATAATTACACAGCAGAAGTTTTTTAAGAATAAACTTTTTTTTAAGTTGAGTATACAATGTACGAAATTTATTCGGTATATCGCTGGAAAAGTTTTTTCTTAAATATAAAATCTGAAACTTAAAAGAACATTGAACCTTTTACCAGTAACAGTGAACTGTGTAGAAGAGTTACTACCTGCCAAGTATAAGAAAACATTCGCTGTATATTTTATTAGGTATGCCTATACTGTTAGACAGTTAACTTACTATTGACTTTCACATACAGTATGAAAATTTAACCACTAATGTTGATAAAGTATCTATTGTTGTTCTCCACAAACATTAAAAAGTGACCTCTGGTAAAGCGATTGACCTTTGAAGAATTTACACTTCTTCTTGGTTAAACAAGAAGAAAACATAAAATTAAAACAACAAATACGAGTACTCATACAAAAATTGAATGATAAAATTATTTAGTAAATATTAAATTAAATTTACATGTATTTTTTTTATTTACTATAATTGTTTTTATTTACAATTTGGAAAGAGGATATGGGTACTGCCACCACGTAAACCATTTATTTGATAACCAACCCGCCGAATGGTTAGCTACGTTTAGTGATTTAGCAGGGGTTCCGGGTTTATCGTTTGAAGCGTGTTGAGAAGTCACTCTTAACCATTCCAGCTGATCTCTCTTGAACTCCTGGATACACTGACCCCTAGTCGCCTACAAAACTTCCTCTCCTTTCTTTTCTTAAAAAGACCCTCCAACCTATATGACATAGACACTGAGGAAAATTATTTTACTCATGGGCCTCCCATGTGGGATTACGTTAAAATTAAAAAAAGTTGCAGCTATGTATGATTTAACTGTGTTTTTTTAATAAATATTGTTTTTAAATGTTCCGAAACTTTGTAGTTTCGAAGCCATTTGGCGTGTGTGCAACTATATTTGTTGTTTTTTTTTTAACAATATAAGTACTAAAAATTATAAAAAAATAAGTTAGTGGGTATTGTCCATTAAAATCATTAAAATATAGATAATGTGCGTAAGCGCCGATAGTTTCCAACTTTCACTAATTTATCTTCAAATCGAGCCGAATTTCTTCGGAAATAATTTATTGAGCTCGACTGCTAAAACAAGATAGTATGAAATATATTTTCATTTCGCTTTCAGAAAATAAAAAAAAACTGCTACGAATTGATTTCTGTTATACATTTCTACGTACTTTGAAATCAACGCGAGTTATTTATACACATTTTTTTCATTAAGCGACCTGTTTAAAAATAGTTGTAACCGATAAATTGTTTTTTTTTTGCACATCTGCGGTCGTTAATCAAAGTATCTGAGATAAAGTTTGTAATCAATTTTGTATAGTCGAATAATTTATATTATATTGGCGACTTTTCCGCATTCAACGAAAAATCTGTGACTCATTGAATTTTACAGTTTTTTTTCGATTCAGAACATGGAAATCCTACTAATGCTACTTAATATTATAAAGGCGAAAGTTTGTATGGATGTATTTATGTTTGCTACTCTTTCACGCAAAAACTACTGAATGGATTTTAATGAAACTTTACAATAATATAGCTCATACATCAGAATTACATATAGGCTATAGCTCAGAGCTTTGGCATTATGAAAATTGTATAAAAAAGCAATAGGTGGCACGCGAGCTGTATGAAAATTGAATGTAACGGGCTTAGAGTGGGCGGTAAGGAAGGGAGGAAGGGCGAGAGGGGTAATGTAGACAGGGGGTAGGGGAGCGAGGGAGTGGAGTAGGGATAGGGAAGGTGGAGGAGGTGGAGTGGAAACCCCCTAATACTATGCGAACGAAGCCGGGGGCAAAAGTTAGTACAAAAATGTATGCATTTTAAATTTAGCACCTTTCACGAATTTCCAACATTACTTTTTTTATTTATTTTTTTTACATGAGCTCCACGCAGGAGGCCCTGAGGAAAATAATTTCCCTCAGGGCCTATGTCATCTTTGAGGATGCTGTGTGGAGGGTTTTTTAAGGAAAGGAAGGAGAGGAGAGTTCTGGGAAGGAAAAGGGTTTAAGGGGTGGGTAGGAATCTGGGGTTCAGTATGTCCTGGTCATCCGCCTCCAAGACCTAGACAAACCTCACCCCATGAACCCGGGCACCCCTGCTAAATCACCAAACGTAGCGAACCACTTGGGGTGACCTATGGCAGAGGTGTTGTTTATCCAATAAAGGTTCCCGGGGCGGCGGTACCCATTCCCGCCTCCCAACATGTTATCACAGAATATTTGTTTTAAATTTCTCCACACAGGAGGTCCTGATGAAAATAATTCCCCTCAAGGCCTACATCATCTTTGGGGATGCGGTGTGGACAGTCTTTTTGGGAAAGGATGCAGAGGATGCACTTGGAACGAAAAATGTATGAGGGGCGGATGGGCAATCTGGGGTCAATGGGGGTCAGTGTGTCCAGGATTGACGGACGTATGAAACCATGTCTCTGAAATGTCAATGGACGTATGAAAGAGTTCTGCTGGAGAGGTCAAAAGTCTCAACCAGTCTCTCCCGATCTGGCCCGCCACGTAGTAGGTGGGCAGGCCAAGGCCCGGACACACCTCAACCTATGAACCCGGACATCAATGTTAAGTCACCAAATGTAGCGAAACACTTGGTATGATCTATGGCAGAAGTGTTGATTATCTAATAAACAGTTCTGGTGCGGCAGAACCCGCCTCCTAAATTCTAATCAATAATTATGGTAGATCCGATGCTGATTGGCAAAATATTATTAATATTAGGTAGGAAATTTTAAAAAAAATGCCCCAAGATATCGTACACAAGATAACATCAATAAGTATGACGGAATCGGGTAAAGACCTCCAACCAAGTCAGCAAGAGACACCTGTGAATATGTATTGTGCAACGAAATCTTTGGACCTCTCTACCGCGGATACGAAACTGACAAACTTATGCTACTATTCTATCATAGAATCTTGCAGACCCACCTAAGGCGTTTTTCTACCTGTTATGACACCAGCCTTTCATGTGTAATGAGAATATGTGTAATAAACCGTGCTAATTTTAAATGCTCTTTATTACACGCCATAGAGTGCCGTAACACCTGTATAGATATAACGGTATTTTTGATGTATGCAGGTAACTGAAACAAATACTGGGTCAATAAATATGTAAATCAATCAATGGTTTTGGTCATTACGATTTCTAACGTTACAACATGTTCAACATGGCTATGATATAATAATCAAACTTGCTGTACGTGACCAATATATTGCTTAAATTAACCAACTATTTTTGTTACATATTCACACAGTCATTAACTTGAAAATTACTTCTGGAAGAAATACAGTTCACGTGAAGTTTGGTGGAGAAGCCATTCCTCTTCTCATTCATTTTTTTTTTTGAAGTTGGCAATCCACCATAAAAAGGGTGCTTTGTGCCGATAAAGTTAAGAAAAAAAATTATACTTTTGAGGATAATCTATAAGGGGATACGACAAATCAAATATTGCAGTCATTTTGATTATTTATAATATCGAATAACGTATTTCTTTGTTCACTGACCAAGGATTATCTGCTGTTGCTGTATTTGGATATTTTTTCTACGATTCTTCACCACTTGTGACTGTTTTCTTAAAGTAATACGAATGAGAATTAAAAATAAATGGTTTGAAAGACCACCTGCTTAAGTTCATAACGCTTTCCTTTATATACGTCGGTAGTAAAATTTCATGAATTATAAAAAAAAACACTTAAAAGCTGTCAAAGAATACAATACAAATAGGCACAAATAATTACTTAGTTTATTTTTATTTTTAACTTAATGAGTAAAAAACCTCAAATTATAATATGTAAATAAATGAAAACAATATAAGCGAAACTCAGTCGAAAATCTGGAAACAGAAAAATCAGAAAAAGATATTGGCACATCTGGGACTCGAACCCAGGACCTCTCAATTTCCGGCAAACGCGCTATAGTAATATAATAACGCCAATAATATTATGTGCGTTAAAAAAATTAAGATAATGTGGGTGGTTCTTAGTCGAAATGATACAGTTAAAAATGACTGAATTTGATATCGACATCTTCGCGCAGTGGTTAGCGCCTTTACCTGGAAAGCGAGAGGTCCTGGGTTCGAGTCCCAGATATGCCAATATATTTTTCTGTTTCCAGATTTTCGATTGAGTTTCGCTTATATTGTCTTCATTTAATAAAAAAAAATACTTAAGTTTTGGCAAGAGAGATTCGTAGCAATGAATCAAGACAATGCCAAACATCGGTTTTCTTCACATGATTTAATCTCTGAATTGAACACGTTGACCTGAACACCATTCTTCCATGTGCCCACTGTTTAAATGTTCTCAGAAGCCAAGTGCAGATTACAGATTCATCATTGTTAAATACAGACTCGAGTGTAGGCGAGGTTATTTATAAATAATGCGCGTATTGGCGATATGGATATTTATTATAAGTAATGGCTATAAATACGTCCTAACTAACGTGTTGGCGGTTGGAAAAAGAGAGTGAGGAGAGGCCTGCATCTCCTTTTATATGCGGGATCACCTGTCTCGCTCTTGTATGGCCGGAAACAGGTGTGCCACCCTAAAACCTCTCTCACATCCTCCCCTACTTAAACGGGAGAATCCTGGCTACATAAGTGATACCTATAGCTACATATTTCATACAATATATTTTATATTTCATATTTCACATTTAAAATTAACACATTACATTTAAAATTAACAAAACATTTGTTTTTGTTCTTTCTGTTTCCCTTCAGTCCATTTCTGTCCATTTCGACTGCGAAGTGCTGTCACCTGGGCCGAAGCCTTCCTTGCCATGGGTTAGACCTGAAACATGGAGAAACAGAATTAGAGACACTTCTATTACGTAACATACCGGAGAGATCTAATTCGTCCGTCGACAATTCCAACGTGTCAGACGCGAATTCCTGGTTATCTTCCTCCTGCCATGAAACATGTAATTCCTTTAGCTGGTCTAAATGTCTTTTCCACACCATATTAGACTTGTTAATTTTTATGAAATATATTTTACTACCTTTTTTATCCACAATAACCCCAGGGACCCATAACCTATTACCCTGAGATCTGAAATCTCTAGTCATTACTTTCTGACCTATATTAAAACCTGATTTAACTCTACCCTTATATTGTCTTTTCTGATTGTTTTGGCTCTGAGTAACCTTTTTTATTACTTTGTTTCGTCGAGTAGAACCTGAACTACCCGTTCTATCCTCAATTTTCCTTGGAATCAGAGAGTCAAATACTGTTCTAATTTTTCTACCCATTAATAATACAGATGGCTCACATCCTGTTGTTGCGTGAACTGTATTCCTATAGTCTGCTAAAAAGTTACCTAACTTTTCTTTATAATCTGAAGGAAATCCATTATGTTTACAAATTTTTTTAAGGAAATTTTTACAAGTCTTTACTGTAGCTTCAGCTTGCCCGTTGCTACTAGGGTGATTGACTGGACTAGTGATATGTTCTATCCCATTTTTCTTACAAAAATTTTCAAAATCCTCAGAACAAAAACACGTACCATTATCACTAACTAAAGTTGCTGGAAAACCAAATTGCGAAAATAATCTATGAAGTATTTCGATATTTTCTTTTGAAGACAGACTGTTTACTTCCAGACACTCAATCCACTTTGAAGAAGAGTCTACCACCACTAAAAAATTTTTGTTATACAAACTACCATGATCAATATGTACCCTGAACCATACTTCAGGTTCATATGGCCACACTGCTAAAGAACTCTTTTGTGATTCTGGTTTAATTTCTAAACAATCTCTACAATTTTCCGTTATTTTCTCCAAATCTTGATTAATTTTTGGCCACCAGACAAAGCTTTTTGCAATACCTTTAGTCTTAAAAACCCCTAAGTGAGATCTATGTAACATCTTTAAAACCTCTTGTCTTAAAGACTCAGGTACAACAACCCTATGTTGATATAAAACACACCCATTTATCAAAGACAATTCTAACCTTTTTTCCCAAAAAATTCTAATAAAGTTACCACTTTGTGCCTTTTTTACTGATGCTGGCCAACCTTCGATAAGAAAATTTTTCACTTGACCTAACACATCATCCTTTTCGGTTTCGCTTTTTATCACGTCTAAAGACAAATTAAACCCATTATTCTCGAAATAATTAATGTAATCAGACTCTATCTCATCTTCACAGCTAACCTTTTCAATCGGACACCTGCTCAGAAAGTCTGAACAATTATTTTTCGATTTTACATATTCAATTTTAAAATTAAACGAACCTAACATAATAGCATATCTCTGTAACCTTGACGCGGCAATCTTAGGTACTTCTTTATTTTCACCTAAAATTCTCACTAACGGCTGATTATCCACAGCTAAAATAAATTCTCTGCCGTACAAATATTGATAAAACTTCTTAATTCCAAAAATAATTGCTGTTGCTTCAATATCTAGAATAGAATAATTCTTTTCCGCTTTAGTTAAAGTTCTGCTTGCGAACCCAATCGGTCTTTCTACGCCATTTTGAAACCTATGAAGTAATGTTGCTGCTACCCCATTAAAACTACCATCTGTGACAAGTTTCACAGGTATATTTTCGTCAAAATGCGTTAAAATCCTATCCGAAGTTAATATTCTTTTAATTATCGCAAAACTATTTTCTTGTTCCGTACCCCATTGAAACTTAACATCTTTTTTAAGTAATTCGTATAATGGTGACAATATATTTGCCATATTTGGAATAAAATTACGATAATAACTAATCATACCTAATAAACTTCTTAAATTATTTAAATCACTAGGTGCTGGTGCATTTAAAATGGCTTCTTTATTCCGTTCACACGGTTGAATCCCTTGTTCACTTATTTTATAACCTAAAAACTCAATAACTTTTAAATTGAATTCACACTTGTCACTATTCACTGTTAGATTACAATGTTTCAACCTTTCTAACACGACACATACGTTTTTCTCTAAATCGTCTTCGTCTTCCCCTATCACGATAATATCATCCAAATAAAACGTCATGTTCTGTAATCCTGACAAACAATTTGCCATTGCCTTTGCAAATATAGCTGGCGCGGGAGATAACCCGTACACTAACCGCTTATACTGAAACAATCCTAAATGGGTATTGATTGTTGTAAAACGCCTACACTCCTTTTTTAAAACAAATTGACTATACGCCGATTTAAGATCGATTTTTGCAAACACTTTCCCACCATTTACTTTCGTTAATAGCTCCTCTATCCTAGGTAATGGATATTTGTCAACTAATAACTGATTATTCACTGTCGATTTATAATCACCACATAATCTAATACTACCGTTTTTCTTAATTACTGGAACAATTGGACTTGCAAACTCACTAAACTGGACTTGTTCTATAATACCGTCTGACAGTAAACTATCTAACTCCCTTTCGACTTTTTCTTTCAAAGCGAACGGCATAACTCTGTGATTACGAAATATCGGAATAGCGGTCTCTTTCAAAGTTAAATTCACTTCGTACTTATTAAATTTTCCTAGTTTATCCGTAAAAACTTCCGGAAATTTTTTTACTAATCGCTGCTTCAAAGTATTCTGTTTTATACTGTTTACGATTCCGTTAATCCCGACGTTAAAAAGATTCATAAAATCACGCCCCACTATCGATAACGAAGCACTTGTGACAACAACAAATTTCAAATTGTGACACTGACCGTTAAATTCCACTTGTGGCGTAATTGTACCTACCACTTTCACGAGCGTATTGTCAAAACCCCGTAGACTAATGTCTTCGTGCACTAGCTTGATTCTACTGAATTTACTGAAATAACACTCCTTGGAAATTACGCAACAAGATGCTCCAGAATCTACCATGAATTTACTCTTGATCCCGTCTAGTGAAACTTCAATAAAAAATGGTTCGACACTATTAACTTCACCCAACTTTGTGTCCGACAACAAAGTATTCACACTCTTACGCGTTGAGGAACGCTTGCACTGTTTTGCGAGATGACCCTTCGTACTGCAAATTTTACATAAATAATTTTTATATCTACATTCCGTCGCGATGTGATTATTGTGACCACAAACGGTACAATTTTGTTTCACAGCGTTCGCTGGCGACTGTGACCGTGCCCTGTTGCTATGCCCGAAACGCTTCACGTCTCTGTCTTTCACACGCGAATTATTAAAAGAGAGTCGACCGGCCTTGAGCTGTACATTAGCGTAAACCGTATTATCAACTCGGGACTGCGCTTGAGTTGAAGCTACGAGGTCAATGCACTCGGCGACTTGTAAACATTTTTCGAACGAGTATAATTCACCCTCGAGAAATAATTTTTCCCTTACCTTTCCTGGTTTACAACCCAAAACAAAGAAATCCCTTAAATTTACTGATAAACTATTCCCAAATTTGCAATTAGTAGAAAGAGACTTTAACCGCACTGCAAACTCACGGATTGATTCGTCATTTCTTTGTTTAGCACTGTAAAACTTAGATCTCTCTTCAAAAAAACATTTCGTTGAACAACAATACTCATCAAGTTTAGATATCAAATCTTCTAACTTAATATCTGTTACCTTTTTAGGAATGCACAAATTAACCAATAAGGAAAAACAATCATCTTTCAATGCATTCAGGAAAATAGCCCTTTTTTTATCATCCGATGCAAACTTTTCATCATTCACGAGGAGAAATTGTCCGAGGCGGACCTTGAAGTTCTCCCAGTTCCCGTCACGCAAACTGAAGGACTCCAATCCTCGAGACTCCATGTTCCCAATGCCCAGAAGGTACCCAAATAGAGAGAAAGAAAACAGAAAAAACAAAAACTTCCCAATGAGGCTTCTTCTTCTGCCGTCTGCTCCCTGGACCCTGCTCCGGAAACTGCTCCTTGACCCTGTGAATTGATGGCTCCTTCCAGACCCGTCACACAGTAACACCGATGGCTACCCCAGATCACTCCTGCGACCTGGATCTCCGATCCTTGACCCTCAGAGATGTCGATTGACGCTGGACCTCCCGTGCTTCCCCCTTCCGAAAAGCTGGCTGGCTCCCGTGTCTTCTTGCACTTCACTCCTTGCAGTGAAGTGTTGGAATAATTTCGGTCCGGCCTTTCTTACCGACCCGAAATAATAATGTTACCGCGTATTTTTGCCAAATTTTTGTGCCAAATTTTTTTGCGCGTCGATTCTTTTCGCGATCTGCCGTATTGTCAGAATCGTGTACCGTAGGCTGCGCCACTGTTAAATACAGACTCGAGTGTAGGCGAGGTTATTTATAAATAATGCGCGTATTGGCGATATGGATATTTATTATAAGTAATGGCTATAAATACGTCCTAACTAACGTGTTGGCGGTTGGAAAAAGAGAGTGAGGAGAGGCCTGCATCTCCTTTTATATGCGGGATCACCTGTCTCGCTCTTGTATGGCCGGAAACAGGTGTGCCACCCTAAAACCTCTCTCACAATCATACATACAAATTAAGCCAGAAACAGTTATCACTGTTCATTATATGTAAATGATTTATTCTGTTGCCGATGTATTTAGAGAAACAATTATAATTGTACGCCTTGTTCTGCCTACGATCATAAAACAACTTGTCATATTTGAGGTTTTTTCAAATAGCACAAACTATTTTCATCCACATTGCTGCTTGAATAGCACTTAGAATAATTTAAAAATAGTTTTAACGATCTATTATACTGGATAATAAACAGAATTATCTCAAAAATTTCCATGGTTTTAGCTACATAAACAAATCCATTAAAAAGGTGGTTGGGTTATTCAAATTATTTATTTAATTAAGTTTGATTCAACAATGAAAACACGCTTTTTTACAGTTCATATGAAATCTTTTGCCCGGAGAGCAGACATGTCGTAAGAGCAATTAATTTTTCTTCAAGATGAAGCACGATTTTTGTACTTAATGCCAAATAAAAAGATATAAAAAGTACATATAAAAAGATATTTTATTTTATTTGATTTATTGGGGGGCTGGAATTCCAACAATCCATGCGCTTGATAGCTGCAAGACGAGTGGTTATCTAGCCCCCTACATAGTTAAGTAAATTAAAATACGTACATATAAAAAGATATTTTATTTTATTTAATTTATCGGGGGGCTAGAATTCCAATAATCCATGCGCTTGATAGCTGCAAGACGAGTTGTTATCTAGCCTCCTAAGTTAAGTAAATTCTAATGTAAAATCCAAGCTAATTTGTACAGCGCTCTTGAGGCGATTTTTCGCAAAAACAGCGCTATATAAGTTGTCCAAATTTATTATTATTATTATTATAAATGTGCTTCATTCTGAATGTCAATGAGTTATAGTCACTGAAGCTCAACTGTGAACTTTAAAACCTGATGAACATTCATTAAAGTGATTCATTTGCCGAAATTTTGTTAATGAGATAAAATGTTAAAGCAAGTATAATCTGGTAATAACTTGAATAAGACCATTGAAAAACAAGAGTATTAACTTAATAATGTAGTTTTATACAGGATGACTTTTACATGATGCGAAATATGGACAAAATAAAAAAGGCAAGCAAAAAATTCATGCGAAAATGGCGTGATCGCATGAACTTTTTGCAATTGTACTGCAAGTCCAAAAAAACCTTAATATGATAATTTTTGTACTGCACTTGTTTTTATTGCCATTTATCATTTTCGCAATAGTTTATATTGGGCACTTTACTGACTTTTGTTTGTTTATATATCTCTTGTTATGCCTGGTTTTTTATTTGTTTATATATCTCTTGTTATATCTGGTTTTTTGTTTGTTTATACATCCTGTTATATCTGTTTTTTGTTTGTTTATATGTCTCCTGAATCTGTCTTTTGTTTGTTAACATATCTCTTGTTGTATCTTTTTTTTTGTTTATTTGTCTTTTTTATTACGTCTTCAAATATTTCTTAAGTTCCAATCATTCTGTATAAATGTGCACTAATGAAATTGTGGCAATTGGATCTATCAAACCGCGTCACAACCTTGAATGTAATGTAACAATTTGTATACGGGTTACTTCTGAAGCATTCATTTCATACGTCTATTTTACAAGAGTTTATAGACTGTGGATGTGATTAATGATTCACTTTCAAATTAATTCAATCCTATTTGTTTTTGCTCTACATTAGACGAATTTTGCTAGAAAAAAACAATACCTACCTACCGCTTTCCTAATGATTGAAACCGATAAATTTAACATCATGCATGTAGCCAAATTTGAAACTCGTTTACACATGCCGACATTTAATGTTGTAGGCATTAGTAATGATAAAAAATATGTTTTATAGAAGAGCTTAATGAACTAAAGAACGTTGATCCAACGCAGGTCACAGACCCACCATTATAATTGTGATATAAATGCGTGAATACACTCAACTGTTATACGTTTAAAAATAATTATAAAACTATTTGGGTTCAAAGCTCTACTGGTAAGGGGTCGTCCATTAATCACGTGATGCTTTAAAGGGGGGGGGGGGGGTTCGGAAAAAATCACGAAATATCACGACGGGGGGGGGGGGGTATAATGAGATATCACGTGTATTTATTTTACGTGATAATATTCTGAAAATTACAAAATTCTATGCACTAAAAAAATACACGTGATTTCGGGGGGGAGTGGTTAGTCTAAAACCTCACCACATGTCACCACGGGGGGGGGGTTAAAAATTTGCTAAAAAAACATCACGTGATTAATGGACGACCCCTAACCTAATGATTTGATCGGGATTTTGAGTTTTTGTTTGATAGTGATCTCACGGATTGTTAAAACTCCGTTAAATTACAAGGTGATGAAACTAAGGGAACGTACCCATACTACGTGACCAACTTTTTGCAATTTTTAACCCCCCCCCCCCCCCCCCCCCCCCGGTGACCAAAATCCTAAGCAACCCGCCGCTCATTTGTATGGAGCGTGACATTTTGAAGACCCCCCCCCCCCTAAAAGTGTCACGTAGTATGGGTACGTTCCCTAACCTAATTAAATAATATATTTAAAGTTTTTTTCTATGAATATTCCCGGGTTACGAATAAATTGAAAATATTTTTGAAGTGAAAACTTCTTTCTTCGTGACACTAAAAAGAGACATACACATACTTACATCTTCAGGATTTAGCCTGCGAGAGAAGGAGATAGACTAATAATTGGTCTCTTCTTTGTGCGGTGCTTCATAGCTTCCCCACTCTTGTCTGCTTTTTCTGGAGGTTTCACTTCTACTACGTGTGAACTGCATTTTTTTTTCAAAATGTTCACCTACAAGGGTGTTCTAGGCCATCATTTCAAATTGTAGAGAGAAGAAAAGAGAATTTATGTATATTTTTTTATTTGAATAAGCAAATTTTATAATTACTTATTTGGAAGATTGGAGTCGAATTCTAAATTAGAAGAGATGAAACTTTGAAAGAAGTGGAGGCAACTTAAGATAAGGCTTGATAACGGAAAAGGTTGAATATGCAATAATAGAAAACTTAACTAGCAGGGAACCAGGGGCGATTCGTGCTATGAGGCAGGGGAGACTGTGCCTCCCAAAAAAAAATAGGGAAGAAAGAGGGAAAAGGATACAAGATATGCATACATACAAAATGTATTAAAACTTTATTTTAAATATTACCTATTTATAAATTATGCAAGTCATAAATTTTCTTCTATTTGAATATTACCCATGAATTTTTTTTATATATACGAAATAAATATATAAGAAACTTGTTTATCAAAAAAAATTACAGGAAATTGGCCAAATTTCATGACTTTTCCAATGTATGCTTACGGTATAAGTAAGTATCTACCTACGTTACGCGTATCGAACGTACCAAGTATTAACTGGCCCAGCACACATCCAAATGAGAGTACCGTTACAAGTATCGCTTATTCATCAGACCTTACTTGATATTTCGTACGAGACATCGCCGCAGCGTGTGGTTACCTCACAGGCGTACAGGTGAGGTCGAATTCCTCTAGCCGGTTTTTCTGGGGAGCCTCCTTGCGCCACGAACTGACACACCCAGTATCTACATGTTTACGAGATGAAAATCACACTAATTTGCATAATTTCTATTGAGATGTTTGTAATGGGACGGCCGGGTGGCTTTTCGTTTGTAAATAACTCGGAATAACATTATGATATCACGGTAAATTTGAGAGGCTTGAGAAAAGTAATTAAAAATCATCAAAATTTCACATTGTTTGTGATGGAAGACTTAGAAGAAAATGCCGCTTCAAAAACCGGTGCAGAGCCTCACAGCATCTTGCAGGGTGAAGGTTACCTTGATTATAAGCAATCTATATACATAGAAGAAGGCACCTGAAAATAAAGATGCAATATCTGTTATTCACCCACCAATATATTGAATTCTTGCGTGGTTTCAAGGATAAACATTTACGAAATATTACATCTTATGGGACAAGCTTGCAACACGATATTGCTTTCCACCCACCGAGTCAATACATACTTAAGATCATTGCCACTAATTTGCATTACACTTGTACAGATTTTGATGAAGTGCAGCTGTCTGGTTTATGCGGTACTCTAACTTTTTTTTGCGTACGACCTTGTTAGAAGAAATAATATTAATGTCGTACGCGCTCGATGGTAGCACTAATTGCTTTACAGAAAGATAGGCAAAGACCCACTTGTTTTAACCCTTCAAAAATTTGGCATTTTTTTCGGATGGTCAAAATATTTTCGCTTTACAATAAAATGCAAATATTTTGAATATTTCTGAGCACATTCAAAAACCAAAAGCTGTTTTAGAAAGGTGATGAAATACGCTTTCAAATTATAGAATTCGAAAAAAATATATTTTTTTTTAAATTAGAAAATTTTTGCATACAAACATAAAAAGTTTTCAAAATGGCTCACCTTACGTTTTTTCGAACTAAAGTTACTGATAATAAAAAAATAAATAAAAACACATACATATTTTATTAGACAAATTTATAACAAACACATATTGTAACCTCACTTTTTTGTCGCTCTATGAAAAATAAATTATAAAAAATTTCCGAAGTTTCAAATTCTTTTTTCAATTTGCGATTCAAAACTTTGTGTACATAAAAGTGTACATTTTATTTTTTTGGTGGCTATTTTTTAGATTGGAATATAAAGTGTGGTGTTTTTCCTTTCTAACACCGATTAGAACATATTTCTAACTATGATAGTAAAGGAGATACAGCGTTTTATAAGAGACCTATGTGCGTTGGGACAAATATGGCCTCCTGTGATTAAACGGGTTGAAACGTTTTGTATTATGAATTTCAATCTTACATTCAAGTACAGTGACCTCTTTAAATATATGTATAATTTACGCGGTTTTAGCTACGCGTTTATTGTATAGGATGTATAAAACAGTTAGTTTAAGTGAGACACGACTCGGAACACTTTACAATTGTCTGACATAATACTTAATGTATTAAACTGTCGCATCGCAAAGCGGAAAGAGTACCGTTTGGTCCGTTTCGACGAACCGGAAACGGCACGTTCCGAATCGCAAAAGCACTGCCTGCTGGTCCCTTTCCTATTGGCGGGCTGGTGCTCAGTGCGCAGGCTCCATATCGGGTGCTCCTCGAACTTGGTCAACCGGAAGTCGGCGGGAGAGCCTTAAACCGCCCATACATTACTTTGACCATTTGACAGTTTGGCTGAGTTATGTGGGCGCTGACGTTCAATGTAGGTTCTCATGACAATCACATATATTAGCGCACGAATATACGTGCTTACAGGTTGTTTGTTTTTGTTCTAGATCTCTATATGTCTTTAAAGAGTGATATTATTTACACATTAGATTAATAAAGTGAGTTCAGGTTATTTTCGTGCTCTAGTGCTCTTAATTTCGTTAAATGTAGAGTTTCGACAGAATCTACAAAAAGTGTCCACATTTCTGCAACTACACAACATTCGTTTTGTAAAAAAAATACATCTCTTTTCAAGTAAATACAACCGTTTGAAATTTTTATATCCAGAATATATTATGCGTTTACATTTGTAAAGACTTTTGTTGCAACTTATCTTAATTTAGATAACTGTTTACAATTTAGCGACCTTTATATTTATTAAAATTTCATATAACACGCATTCTACGCACAATACAAGTACAAAATTTCTGTTAACACTATTTTCCATCAATAAAAATATATTACTAACACGAAAAATAAGTACTATGTCTACAAATGTTTTAATTTTTTATTAGAAAAGATCTCTTTTATAACTTTTGAAGGTTATTCCCATCAACGTATAATATCATTAAAGAATAAGATAACAATAATAATCTAAACGAAAATATGAAAGAGAGCAAGACAGAAAACAGAAAAAAGACAATGGTCGCAACTGGGACTCGAACCCAGACCTCTCGTCTTACCGGGACGCGTATTTACAAACCTATACCTCATATTCAGTTGCGGTAACGACAATTTACATTTTAAATACACCTCTATATTGGTTATTTTTTATCTCATTGCAAAAACAAAAATTGTTCTAAAACCTAGATAAAATAATCTTTCTGATGTGTATATTAGAAATTAATAATTTTATTTCTAAATATTTAAATTTTAATATTATTCCCATGTATTGTAAATACACCGATATATTGATAATTTTTTATCACTTTGCAAAAACAAATTTTTTTCTAAAATCTAGATAAAATAATCTTTCCAATGCGTATATTAGAAATTAATAATTTTATTTCTAAATATTTAAATTTTGATATTGAAAATTTAAAGCGACTGAAACGCGGCAGGGATTGTAAATACGCTACCGGGACGTGAGCGTTAACCAATTTCGCTATTGCCACCTTCTGTCAAGCCGTCATAACAGTCAATCTCGTATTTCAAATTTTAGAATTAACAATATTATCTTCAACTAATTATTTTTCCATATTATGGGCAACTACCCTTTTTATTGGAAACAATCATTCTAAGAAGAGGTTTGTATCCTTGATAGCGATAGGATAAATGAATCCAAATTTATTCAGATGAAACTATTGACTTTTTATAAAAGTCTGAATGAAATCATGTCCCGGTAAGACGAGAGGTCTGGGTTCGTGTCCCAGTTGTTTTTTTTCTGTTTCTGCGTCTTGTTCTCTTTCATATTTTCGATTAGATTATTATTGTTATCTTCTTCTTCAATGACAAATGTTTTAGTTTATAATTTATACCCGAAATCATTGCGCACACCATTTCTTACAATATATATACCACCGAGCCTTTCCCCCATTCGATATAAGAATATATCAAAAAGAAATCTAAATTACTTTTTCAAACATGTCTGATAAATGGGCGTAACTTCGTGTTAATCTACGAATCAGTGGTCGTATTACAAAACGGACATTTTGAAAGAGTGCGCTCCGTTTACTCTTCCAATTAGTATGTAACGCCCCTAACCTTTAAAATTTCAATATCCACAACGCGCATCAATCTTACTCCTTATTTCTAACTTTCTCGATAGATATCTTTTCGTTATTATTTATTATGATGTTGGGATAACGTACACCGCACGAAGATCTCTTAATCATAATTGAAATGAGCCGCTTTGATTTATTAATTGCTTTCTCTTCCTATCGCCGGAGTACGCAGATCGACGTTTAAGTGTAATTTTATTACCGTGGCCGAAAGCGGAACAACTGTTCGACGTTAGGTTGCGGCGTGCTAAATTGTGGACGTAGGTAACCGGTGTTTTATTTGTTTAAAAAATGCATTAAGGAAATGCCTTGTAAAACGATTTGTTTGTCAGGAAAACACTTTTTTATTTGATGACCACACAAGAGTCTTAAGTCCTCGGGGCCAGTAGGATAGCGCAACTCCCACTTTTGGAAATGTTGTGAGGAGTGGTGGGTGCTGATATTTTTCGTGCTGGAGGGTTAAGATTGAAACAAATATAAAAATTTCTCAAGCGAAAATTAAAAAAAGAGTTTTGTTTGAAGATTTCCAGAGACACGTCGCGTCGTGTCGTGCGAAAGCCTGTGCGAAATTTTTGTTTGAAGTTGTCTTTGAACGCCGAAACAGCTTACAAAATGATGAAAAAAACTAAAATGCTTGCAGAACTTAATAAGAACATTTTCACATGAGATTGGTTTTAAGTATAATTTGTGATTTTCACCGCTGAAAGTATCATCGTGATTTATTTTTGATGTATTATTTTTTTTTGTTTACATGAATAGCGCACAACGTACCAGTGGGACTATGGCATCCCCAATAGGGGTATGTTGTGAGGCTGAAGGTAGTGGGGAGGGGAAGGAGATAGGGAAGAGGAAGGTGGGGAAGTACCTGGCTATTCAGATCTGATCACCAAACACGGCTAAAGCCATTTCAAGCAACGTTTCAATTCTGAATGGTGGTCTTACACCAGGGCGATACTTATTTATTTATTTGTAAGAAACAAACAGCTTTTACATACTATGCAGTGATAATAATAGATATACATGTGAGCTGAAGTCAAGCCACAGAAGTTTCTTTTGCTAAAGTACATTGGAAATGAAGTTTTATTATCGTATAATTAATTTTAGGTTATAGGAAGGGGATAGGAATGCTAATTATGCTGTATTATTGGATTAATGCTGTCTAAAACGTTGGCTAAAGAAGGAGGAGGTGGAACACAGCGTAATACCCCAAAATAAATTACGATAATGGACTTTCAAATTATAAAAAATAAATAAAATATAATTATATTGTACAGCAAATAAATCTAAGAAAATCTTGTCGATACAACCGACAGATTGTAATCGAGACACTGCGACAAATTTGCGTATATTCTCGCCATTATATAATTATGACGGAAACATAATGTGTTATCATAAAATTTTATGGGATATCTCAGTTCTGTCACAGTCCAGTAACAGAAGATTAAGATTAAAAAAACTTTTACTTCATTACGAAGGATATGAAAGTTGATTTGCGTTTTTCTAGATAAAAACCCACCAGACCGATTCACCATTCTTATGGTAAGAGTTTGAACTTAATACCAAGGCACATGTTAGATAATCCAAGACATAGGATCTGTTTGTCGGTCTAACACAGAGGAGAAATACTAGGGTCAGTCAAAAAGTAATGTCTTTCCATTTTTTTCTCCTTTAGTTGTTTAGAAATAAAAAATGCCATTACACGGGTTGAAAACCTATTGGCGATTAATTTGTTACTTTTCAATATAATCTCCGTTCATTTCCACAGTTTTGGTCCATCTTTTAACAAGGGCATGTATCACAGTGTTATAAAAGGCACGGTCACATCCAGATCACACAGTTTTGATTATTTTTGTCCTTGGTGAGTTTGTGTGATGCCATTCCATTGACTGCCTCTTTAATTCAGGTTCAAAAAAATGAACCCACATATCGTCTCCGGTCACAATTTTTTAAAGAAACTAAGCGCTACAAGTGTTGTGAGGCTATTGTTTTTCTTATTTCTTAATTCTGGCCGGTTAACTTTCTTGGTACCCACCTTGCACAAACTTTTGTTGAATAATCAGTTGTCGAATAATCATCATCACACTGCCTTTACTGAGGGAGAGAATGCGACATCTGTAGTTATTTGGGGTCACCACGGATAATTTCATCAACTCGCTCAATGTTGGGTGCAGTCACTGCAATCGACGGCTGGCTGCTCCGTTTTTCGTCAGCCAGCGGTGTTTGTCTTTCAGCTTCGTTACAGCGACGAACCCATCGTCTAGCAGTGCTAACAACTATGGTTGCATCACGGTACACATATTCAGTCTTTCATGAATGCGAATGGGCGTTTCACCTTCTACAGTCAAGAATCAATCACAGAACGCTGTCTAATACGAACAACGATGTCGGCCATTTTGCAAGCGACTGAAGTAATGAAACCTGTTAACGCAAAAAGTTACTACTGCAGCAGATTGTAGAAGAAGGTTTGTGGAATAGCACCAAATTAAAAATGTTCACTTAATTAACTTTATTGAAGTAGAAAAATATAGGGGGCATTTCTTTTTGACTGACCCTCGTACATACATTAAATCTCAAGTGTTAGGAAATATTAAAAGTTGAGCAATCATCCACACTTGTATAGGTGTGTATTAGGAACCATTCAATCGATGTTTTTTATAGATAGTTACAATGAAATACAAAAGATTTTTTTCTTTGATTATTTTCAATTCGATTTCGTGTTGCCTAATCAAAAATATCTTCCTTTATTAATAGGTTTAACAAACGTGGATGGCTTTTTTATTAACGTGTTAATAATAATGTTTTCTTTTCTTTCAGTGTTGTTTTATAATGCATGCAATTCACAGTCTGTAATAAAAGATATTCAGTAATAAAAACATTATTACATATCGATTCGTGTATTATTTTCTATGGTCATTATGATGTTCGTGCTAACGCAATCCTTATTATTGTAATTTTAATGATTAATCGGTTCATAAACCGAGCTTTATAGAGTTAGTAATTGAATAATTCGTGTTACGCCATTTTTTGTGAAAAATCTCTTTTTTAAATACTATTTCATACCGCACAAGAGAACTGCTCCCAACCATCGGGAATATGGCATCCCTAATTGGGGTATACTGTGAAGGTAAGTCGGGAGGGGAAAGAGACTGGGAAGTACCTGGCTATTCAGATCTAGGGTCCAAACCAGCAAAAAGCCATTTTAAGCTAACTTTCAATTCTGAATGGCGGTCTTACACCAGGATGATACTGAGAGTATCTTCCACTCTGGTACGAGCCGCAAACATACCTTATTGTTTAAAATTGTGAAAACACGAATAAATCATATAAAATTTACCCCTCATCAATCAATCAAATAAAATTTGAACCCTCAACCTCCGGATCGCTAGTCGAGCGCCTTACCCCTGGATTACGGAGGCCTTATTGTATTTATAGAGTGTTTCCAAACCGCGGTGTTTCAGAATGCGATTTAAGGGTATAAGTTAGAAAATCTCACCTATCTTTACGTAAATACCAAATGCGAGTTCCTGAAAAAATATCGCGTTCAAATTCGAACATTGCTGTGCTCAAGGTTTATTAATGCTGTTGTTTGAACTTGTTACCTTTGAAACCAGAGGCAAGGTTCTCGCCACTCTGCAGTGGTGTTTTCCAAAACTGGAGTGGCTCATGGCAAATTGAGTAACATCTAATCGAAGCTAACAAAAAATTGCATACCCAAATTATAAGTTTCCTTGCATGTTATTATTTACTTTTGCAACGAAATTTATATTGAAATCAGATTGGTATCTCGGTTAATAATTCACTGGATCATAAACCACAATCACAGTGGGTTGGGAGTTGGAATACTGATGCAATGGCATACTTAAACGCGTCCACGGAATTCAATTTGTCACTGCAATTTACCGGCGCCGAGCAAAACGGGACATTAATACTTGCTGCATTCGGAATGCCACGAGGCCGATGAAGACATTTTTCAGTTCGGTGGTTTTACTTGTTTTTAGTGCAAGTGCATTTTTGTCAGTTGCAAGTACAGTTACAAGAGAGGGCTGCGCCAATGTGGGCCGCCGTCATGAGTTACCTTACAAGACTGCCTTTGGAGTATGCCCCATGCCCATTCTGTTTGTATGTAAATTAGACATCCTGTAGTTGTAGGAGGCCGTTAGTGACACTTATCCAAAATCTAATTTTGGATATCCATAATACTTACTTTCATACCAGGATTTGTCCACGACTTGATATATTCTTAATAAGTATTCATGAGGGCTTGAGAACCCGTATTCCGAATTTTTCTTGATTTATAACATAATTCCCTTAAAAATTAAGTTTTAAAGTTCTAACAAAAATATATGTTATTTTTTAATATAGGTAGGATATAGGTAAAAGGGTATAACGATAGAAAAAATCGCAAAGTATGCTCCTAAAATTATTAAAAATACATTTTGTTCTGTTATTTAAAATGTTAAACGTATGAAAAAATCTCAGTTTATCTTTAAATGCTACTTTAGACATTTCAATCAAGTTTTTGGTCTATTTTAAACGGGCCGTGTTTTATTAAATATTTTCACAATTTTCACTTAATTATAATCGTTTTTTAACATTAGCTCCCTCTAACATTCGTATTTATAGATCTCCCTTTCAAACCATCTTCTATTTTTTAACGCTTTTTATGTGAACACGCCTTAAGAGAATTCTTCATTTAAAATATTGAAGGATGAACTTACAAAAATGTTGTTTTACATGATATTTTAAATGGTCACAACGTAATGCAGGGAAAATACACGCAATTTGGTCTGGTATGCCTAGAAAATCAAAACAGTGATGTCATATATTTAGATATACAAATTATGCACTCACCCCTTATGTGGTAATATTACTGGGTTAATTATCAGATTATTTACTAATCCTTTACTGCTACTTCCATTTCAATCCATCAATTTAATTTTAACCGTAAACTGTTTTAACTCAAAATAATCATTTTGAATAATAACTAGAATAATACATAAACATCAATCTTTCCGTAACGAAGAAATTCTCCGTAAGACATTCATTGAAGTAACTGTCATTGTTAGACAACACTATAAAAACTATCGATTCAATATAACATCACTTTTAGGTTGAATAAATGAATAATTACATTTTTTTTCCAGCATTTCCATTTTCAATTTTTTGCTGGGTTATTTCCCTAAGTTTCGAATTGTTGCGAGGTACTCGGTATACATTTTGCACCACGAACGACTAGAATCATTCTGGCATTCCTGGCCTTTCTATCACGTAATCGTTTAAAATTAATACATTATTTTTCTTCAATGGTTGTTGAATCATTTGTATATTATTTCCATATATAATAGTTACCTGTATATTCTAATGACTGTTGTTCTCCGGATAGCTATCTGCTACATGTAGGTATATTACCTGGTAAAAGGTCACGAGGTTCTCTGTGTATCGAGGTCAGCAGCCTTTCCACGACTTTTCTCTATGACAAATCTCTGCGGAGCGTCGAGTCTTTGTCTTACCGGCTGATTAATTCTTCTCGGACATGAGAGCAATTTATCAACATTTTAAAGCAAATTTCACTTATAAAAATACTGTATTTAAATTTTATTTCCGATATAATACTATTATATAGTATTGGAACCTAGTCAAAGCCCAAAGAACACGATATTATTATTCACAAATAAAATGTAACTGCACGGAGCTAGCATAGCTATGACGTCACCATTTGGGCAATGTTGTGGAATGAAGGATGGGAAGGAGATAAAGGATAGGATGCTTCAGAAGTAGAAAAACCTGACTATGCCACCAAACAAAGCTTAAGCCGTTGGGAGGCAAGTATGAGTAACACCGCCCCGCGAACCATTTATTGGATTACCAACATCTCTTCCATAGGTCACCCCAAGTGGTTCGCTAGGTTTGGTGACTTAGCAGAGATGCTCGGGTGCATGGGGTAGTGTTTGTCCGGATCTAGGAAGAGGAAGCGTCTGCTGGTAGACTGAATCGGGAGACACTGGTTGAGGGAAACCTTTTGACCTCTATACTCACTTTCGGAACATCGCCTTGCACCGCAGTGCTAGGGAGAGATTCATACATCCGTCTCCTGGACACACTGACCCTCAGATTCCTACCCACCGGTCTTCCTCTCTTTCCTTTCTTAAAAAGACCCCCACGCAGCATCCCCAAAGATGACATAGGCGCTAAAGGGAATTATTTTCCTGGGGACTCCTGTGTGGAGTTAATGTTAAAAAATTAAACCTAATAAATTATAAACAGTGATTTTTACCTTCCCCTCTGGAACGAGGTGAAAATAAAGGTTCCATGCCAACTCAGAATCAAGGCAACTCAACACCTCTTTGAAAAGACATTAAAAGGTATGAAAAAAAATATTTTGAAATAGCCCATAACCCTAACCTAACGTAACCTATTTAACCAAGTTTTTTTTTTTCATCACACTTCAGAGGAGGTTCTGAGTAGATTTTATTGTGAGTTGTCCGGTCACCGAAAATAGGCTATGTTTATTTTTTTTTTTTAAACATTATTTAATTAAATATTTTACTTACATTTATTTGCCTTAAGCGTCGATGACACAGGGCGAGTTTACAAGCTACTATCTGGGAAATTCACTATCTGTTAGTAAACTCGCCCAGTGTCATAGTGTTACTTGCTAACTAGCAGTGACTAGCAGATTGTTGACATTCTACGAAAAAAAGTTGAAAGGTCGTCAACTTTACTCGCCTACACGCTTGTTCCGCTTGCTCGTGATTGGTTTATTTATGTTTCTAACATGGCTTCCGATAAACACCTTATTTCGACTGTCAAACATCTGTAGAATTAGTTCAGGCGTCGTTATTCTTGTTACTGGCGCTAGCAGCGTCCTCAGTTTCCTACGCTTCTGAGCGAGTGGACAGTTTTGTGTGTCATCATGACTATCTCACTCGGCGATTTACCCGCTTTTAAACTTAGTAGATAAGTAGCTTGTAAACTCGCCCTGCGTCATCGACGCTTTACTCAAATACTGGTTACTTTAGGTGCGCCATTATTATGCCCCACTCACCAAAACGTGTGAGAAAGAATACAGTTATTGAAAATAACGAGTTTTCGTCGTATTTTCCATTGGATTGGTGTTAAGGCAATAAAATTGAGAGTTTGAGAGTGGTGTCAAAAAGCATTCACTAAAAGGAACGGTAAAATAATGAATAAATACAATATTTACATTGCTGAATACCATAGTATCAGTAAACGGTATTCAGATATCGGCTTTGGTATCTACTTCAGACAGTATTATTAATTTCTATCTAAGTAGTTTATTACTATATTAGAAGTAGAAATTACATACTATTTTAATAGCTTAGGTACGCCTCATACATCATACGTATTTCTAGTAGTAATGTTACATTGTCGTGTAAACCAGCTATGGGTCCGAGTGGTTAAAGTTGACATTACCAATTACGGTTCCATCACAACTCAGCTCAACACCTCTTTGAAAATTCATTAAAAGCTAAGAAAAAAAATTGAAAATAGCCCATAACCTAACCTAACGTAACCTGTTTAACCATTTTTTAGATTTTTTTCCATCACTTATAATGATTTTTCAAAGGAGCTGTTGAATTAAATTTTTTTTTATTTACTTATTTATCTATAAAAAACGTACATTTATATTGGGTTTTTTTATGTCTGTCTCACTAGGATATACCTGTGTCGAGACAGGCGATTGTTTCAATTCATTCTGATTAGTCCGGTCACCACCAATTACATGCATATTTTTTTCCATTAGCTCCACACAGGAGACTCTGAGGAAAAAATTCCCCTCAGGGCCCATGTCATCTTTGGGGATGCTGTGTGGAGGGTATTTTTAGGATAGGAAGGAGAGGAAGTTCTTTGAAGGAAAAAGATTTGAGGGATTGTTAGGCATCTGTGCAGGAGTGACGGACGCATGAATTCATCCCCCAAATGTGTTCCAAGGCGGTGTTCCGAGAGAGTCTGGATAGAGGGTTAAATTAAATTACATATACAATCTTTTTATGAAAATATATAAAGAAAAAAAATTTAAGTGTAATGATTTAATGTATTATAACAACATTATGTTTGTATGCATGTGTGTATATGCATATGTTTTTATATGTATATTTTTTTATTATTTTTTTTATCTTTTATTTTGTCTTCTTATATTATTTTTATATTTTTAAATTAAATTACATATGCAATCTTTTCATGGAAATATATAAAGAAACAAAATTTAAATGTAATGATTTAAAATGTATTATAACAACATTATGTTGGTATGCACGTGTGTATATGCATATGTTTTTATATGTATATTTTTTTATTATTTTGTTTTATCTTTTATTTTGTTTTCTTATGTTATTTTTTTATATTTTTATCTTTTTATATCCATATCTACTTCGACACATATCTTTTTCACTAAATAAAAATTGTTATTTACCCGCCTCGGAACAGACTTTGTCTAGTGAGGTGGGTAAAAGAAATCTATGTACATAATGAAAATAAAATAAACGCCCGGGTTACCAGCACTGAAACTGAACTGATATGAGGGTTCAAAGGGACTCCCTCAACCATTCTCTCCCAGTCAGCTGGTGAGACCCAGACAAGCCTTACCCCGTGAACCCTGGCACCCCTACTAAGTCACCAAATGTAGCGAACCACTTGGGGTGATCTATGACAGAGGTGTTGGTTATCCAATAAATGTTTCCCCGGACGGCTTAAATTGCTTTTATAAATCAGTTTTGTATCATCCACAACATTATCGTTCTCAGTGAATATTTCGCAAGATTCACAAGTGATCTAGAATAGTTCCCGCACGATTACCATCAGAGTAATCAGCTCACCTGAATGCGCACTTAGTGAGTGGATTACTGAAAATAAAGAAAAAATCTACAAACTCTCGTTACGTATGCGCTTTGGCAACATCAAAAGATTAGACAGACGTGTTGCAATTGTGTTAAATGATTACTAAGTGAACAAATTAACTTAATTTTCATGAGAAATAAACTCTAAAACTTTTTTCATTACAATGAATAGTGAATAGGTTCAGCAAAAGTTTTAGCTCAAAAGACGAATATTACCCGTAGAAAATATTCCTTTTAGTGCAGTACTCAAAATAACTCTTTTTTTGTATTTCTACAAATTTGTATATATTTAGGTATATTTTTTTCGTCTTGCCATCGTTTTAATTTACTGTGATTGTGTAATATTTTCCTCTACGACGGGAGTTTACCTGTATTGCAAGGGAAACATTGCAAGGGTACTTCGTTTCAGTATAAAATAATAAATTCTGGATCAGGCCTCTAATAATAAACAGTCCTAATGTAGAAGGCGATAAGGTTTAACTTATCGATGAACACCAGCCGCCTGCTTTTATTTATTCATGAAAAAACCTCGCCAAAAAGTGTGTTTTATTTTATTTTGAGAAGCTCGGGCGCAAGTATTTAAATGATCATTAGAAAGATCATTAGATCATCTAGAGAATTTAATTTACCACGTCACACCTATAACATACCATAACCGAAAGGAGTTTCGTGAGGTGGAGATTTTGAACTTTAAAGCAGTTCTTAAGCTAGTTACTTAATTTTTTTATAAAAAGACTAATAAAAAAAATACTCGATTATTTCAAAGGCAAATATGTGTACGAGCAGAGCTCACAGTTGGATTTTAATTAAAGCATCTAAAAAATTCTAAGCGATCTAATTTTCAAAGCAAAATAACATGATTTTGCATTACGTTGTCGTGCTGAATTACTTTGTAGTAGTTAAATTGAAATTTTAAAAATATTAATTTAAAATATCAGAGCAGTAAATTTCTCGAAAATAAAATTTGGAAATTTATTAACGGTCAATTTATTCCAAAGAAGTCATTTAAAATTGAAAATATAAGAAACAATACGATTCCAATAGAATAAAAAAATGTCTTATTTAAGGGTGGTTTTTTTGTAAATAAATAAATAAATTTTAAATATCTTAACAATTTGAAAAATTTCAATAACTTTCGATATAAATGAAAAATTTCAATAAATTTCGGCGTGTAAGTATCTATAGTAGATTCAAGATTCAGTACACATTATTAACTCTACTCGAAGCCAAAGAGGGGTATTTTCAAAGAACCTGAATCATTAAGAGAGCCATGTTTTAGGAGAGTTGAAACATAAAACTGGTCATTACACATCAGAACTACATTACACATCAGGACTACATTACACAGCAGAACTACATTACATAGCAGAACTATTAGCATAAGAACGAGTGGTAAAAATGAGCCGTTTTCATTCAGCAATTGTCAACTGTGTACAACATTGTTGGGCACTCGTTAAACCACTGTATAAGCCAATGGGTGGACCGTGAATAGTTACCGAAACCAAATTGAAATTCGACTCTTAATGTCCACATCCAAATTAAATGGATTTTCGGTTAATCATAAAAGCGGCAAAGTGGTCGCTATTGTTGACATTTTTTTTCACTGCAAAAAGAAACACACTTGCACAATAGAAATATGAAGATTATCAAATAATGATTTAGGTAAGTAGGTAACCAAAAATAATCGCGATAAATGGGATAATTTAGCGAGGTTGTTGCGTTCGTATTTTGTTATTATTTGTCAATGCGCTTTGTTGTGAGAATTCCTGCAAAGTTATTCAATTCCTATAAGATAAATGATAATGCCCTATTACTTAACGCAAACAGAAATTATCCGCTTAAATGTATTGTGTTTGTTTTCCCCAACAAGCCAGTTTCCCATGAGTTTACAAATTTAAGTGAATTTTGTTGTTCGAGGCAGACAAAATCTACTTTTGCATTGTCGCAATGACATTGAATGATTTTCGTCAGAGAATGAGGTAATTATGTGAATACGAAATACACGTTTGTTTATTGGTAATCGTTACGGAATCAACAAGTTATGCACTTTTAAACTGTGTCGTTATGCTCCCTTTTAAATCAGTATTGACGTGGGAAATTATTACGTTTCCCTTTTAGAAGATTTTGATTGTGTTTTTATATACGGGTAACGAACTTATTGTACGACAAACTATGAGAACGAACTCCATTAATTTATTCACAATATGATACATAAGATTTCCGCACCTTTGCAGGGTGAAGATTTCCCTGATGATATCCAACCTTTAACCACTCAGGCTAATTTGTTCGCTTTTAGATACATATCGGTCATATGGTCAAAGAATCCTTTATTATTAAGCGAGAAAAGTGATCTAAATGGTATTTGATAGACAAAATTCAACGCTTTCTATTTAAATTTAAAAGTTAACCATAGAAGAATTAATATATACACATATATAAAATCAAAGTTTCCAAAAGCCATTTGAGAAAAATTTTCTGGCACATGGTGAATTTTTTATTAATTATTTTTGCAGGACACAGTTAAAAAGTGAAGTAAGTACATCGTTTAAAATATGTACGTATTTTTAGTTTTTTTTAATTATCAGTAATTTTAGTTGGAAAGAACGTGAGGTGTGCATTTATTAACTTTCAATGTTTGCATTCAAAGTTTTAATATTTCAAAAAATGTATGTTTATTTCTAATAGAAATTTTACTATTAGAGCTTATTTCATCAATTTTCATAAACAGTTTTAAGTTTTCTGATACGTTCAGAAATATTCCATTTATTTTTGTTTTTATTGCAAAGCGGAAATACTGTGATCTTGTCAGAAAATATGCTCGAGACCTGTTGGGGATTAATAACAAATTAATAGTCGTCAGAAGAAGAACGTATTTATTAAATTAATATAAATCCACCGTATCAAACAAATACGTCAAAAGTCATTCGACCTATTTCCGCAAAACCGTTTTCCCAAGAAAGGTGCTCTTAGATATAAATCTCCTACTTTCAAACTGAATCAAAGAAATATATTATTGTTCATCTCATAAAGCGGTTCTCTTTGTATCGAAAGTTGTAGCAGACTGCTTTGAAATAAGGTTTTCTAACATTCTTCAACGTACATCTTCGCTACAAGAATTTTACAATTCACGGTTAAGTTCTTCGGTCGGTACGACAATTGCGTCTGCTACCGGAAAATTGCCATTAGACTAATCAATTAATACGGGTTCATCTTTAACTGGTACAAAGATAGAGGTTTAATGATGTACTGCGTAATACAAATGTGTATTTTTATAATATTTGCCCCGATATTGGAAAATGTACGATTTTGTGCTTCCATCTCATGAAGGTGGAAGCACAACATAAACTGAATTAGATTCCTTTCGATCATATCCCACATTTGAGTATATGGGTATACATCAATTTGGGAAGCGGGTATTATTAGGTATATAGTATATATCAAGTGGTTCGCTACGTTTGGTGATTTTGCAGGGGTGCCTGGGTTCATGAGGTGAGGTTTGTTCAGGTCTAGGGTTGCGTGCTGGATTGGGAGTGACCGGTTAAGGGAGACCTATTGCATTGCACCGCAATGTTAAGGTTGGATTCATACATCCGTCACTTCTAGACACGATGATCCCCACATTTCTAACCATCTCTCTTACCCTTTTCCTTCCCAGAACTTTCTCTCTATAAACACAGAATCGGATGAGATTAGTTTACTCGGGGACTCCTGTGCGGAGTTAGTGTAAAAATAAAAATAAATTAAAAACATGAATAACTGGTATGTGAGATAGTTAGCATTGAATATGTACATTGACCGGACTGCAAAAACTGCAATCAGATTAATTTAATTTAATTTAAGCAAAAAAAAACAGGTTTAAACCTACCCACTAAGCAAAGTATATTTAGGAATGAGATTAAAATGAGCGCGTGAGTTTAAGAGGACATAGGTAGAGAAAACCAGAAATATGTCATTTTCAAAAAAGTTTTTAGACGTATTGACTCTTTTCCACAAAAAATTATAAATGGATTTCGAAAGATTGTTCTTTTATCTAGCATAGTTATGTAATAAATTATTAGAATTTTTTTTAATTTTTAGTATAATAAGGTTATTCCATAGGTCGTTGGCAGATTTGTTAAATTTTCAAAAAAGTTTTTGTATTATACCACACCCATTTCAAATAATATAATCATGCAGTAAAACAAATCAATACATTATCTAGCAAAGTTATGTCTTAGAATTTTAATTTTAGTTTCAATAAAATCATTAAAAAATATGTACGTACATGTGTTTCTTGACGAAAATTGGTCCATTTGTGTATTTATTTGCGCACTTATAAACTAATATATTTCATATTTTTTTACATACTTATTGTGCTAAGACATTATTGACAAATCATAAATAAGTTTGACCGAAAAATAATTTTGGGAAGCATTTAATTTTAATTAAATAACAGCTTCGCATTTCACGATTTTATCATAGCGCCGAAGCACAAAATTTCGCAGTTCATTACGGTCCGAAACGTGGCCAGACTAGGACGTGTCCACGTCGCTCTGAATAACAACAGTTTGAAATAATATTTTGGAAACGAAATTGTAAATACATACGAATTCCTTGTTTCACGTTCGTAAAATCTACAGGGTTGACCGAATTTCATTTTCATTGAATATTTTTATGCAAAAAGTTTTATATTTAAAAATAAATGTTTTTATTTGTCCCTTATTATACGATACAAAAAACAAGAGTCCCAAATGCCCCATTTTTTTAAAGTAAAACTTCTTTACGCATGCTCGACACATGGGGTTAACTGGTGAATCGTTACGAAAAGTGGTGATTGTTACGAAAAGTGGTGCTGGTTACAAAAAATGACATGCGAACGGTAATCGATGCGAACAGTGATCAATTGCTAGGCGGGTCGGGCCTTTAGGCTCGCTTGTTATTCGTGTTATTGTTATATTGTTAATGGACTATTTGTCCGTAAATAAATTATATACAGCGGGTACCCGGCATGCGTTGCAAGGCTGGGGATGGGGGATGGGGATAGGGATGGGGATGGGGATGGGGATTGGGATGGGGACGGGGACGGGGACGGGGACGGGGACGGGGACGGGGACGGGGACGGGGACGGGGACGGGGACGGGGACGGGGACGGGGACGGGGACGGGGACGGGGACGGGGACGGGGACGGGGACGGGGACGGGGACGGGGACGGGGACGGGGACGGGGACGGGGACGGGGACGGGGACGGGGACGGGGACGGGGACGGGGACGGGGACGGGGACGGGGACGGGGACGGGGACGGGGACGGGGATGGGGATGGGGATGGGATTTTTTTTTATTGTAAATAATTTTTATGATTATATCGCACAAGAGTCCAACAGCTCCCAAGGGAGGGAGGTTGAAGAAGAGTTGGGATGAGGTGGAGGGGGTGGCTGAGGGGGGGGTAAAGGAGGCGGGGATTGGAGGGAGGGTATGAGGGGGGGGGGGTGGTTGAGAGGGGGTGGGCGGGTAGACCTTTTTATATCCATTTTTCGTATTACAAAAATAACAACCACGAGAATCGAGTATGGGTACCACCACCCCGGGAACCATTTATTAGATAACCAACACGTCTGCCATAGGTCATCCCAAGTGGTTCGCAAGGTTTGGTGACTAGCAGGGGTGCCTGGGTTTATTGGGAAGGTTTGTTTAGGTCTTGGCGGCGGATGCGTCTGCCCACCAGCTGCATGGCAGGTCGGATCTGGAGAAAGTGGTTACGGCGTTATGAAATTATATATACATATATTCTATTATACCATTCACCCGATTACCCGATTGTATGTTTTTGAAAGCTAATGATCGTGTTTTATATTGAGAACGACCGGTGAATCCAAATCTACATTTAAAAAAAATTAAAACACTTTTTATACACTGGTTAGAAGTTACTTCCTGTTAAACAGTGTTTTTAATTTTATTATATTTATGTTTATTTAGGAAGCATACAGTTGTGTATAAAGTAATTGTACATAAAATAGTGAATATAATTTAAACCAGTTATGTTCCATTTATAATATTTAGTTGTTAATGGTTAATGATTATGTGATTATGATCAAGTGATAATAGGCCACTTGCATGGATTTCATAACGACTTGGAAAAAATCATGTAGATAGATCTTTTTACTAAGATTAAGGAAATGTTAGTAAAATTGTTTAGAAATGTACAGTTTTTTTATTTTAAAATAAATAAATCCATTATTTGGGCCCGTGACATCACTACACGAAAATGTCCCGTTTCCGAAAATGTTCATATTAATTTTGTAAAATTTCATACTGATTTTTTTTATATGGGATTTCAGGCGATTTTTTTGAATTTGACATTTAACATTCTCTAGATTTATTGTTTGTTCTCTGCGAACTTATCATTTGATTTGACAGATGTTATGAAGAGAACCCTGTACATTTTACGCTGTCTGTACGTGTTTTAGAGGTATAATGGTAGTGGTGCAAATTTTATAATTTTCTTATTATTATTATAATTTACAAGTACAAGTATATTACATTGTATTTAGTAATATAGACGTTGAACATTATAATTGATTTATGATCAATAAGATGTATCAAGGAAAAAAATATTTATGAGATGTAATATTTTTGGTATGCCTCGTTATTCTCCTGTGCCATTTCTTGTGGAAAACGTTATTTTTTTTTAAATGTTTTTCGACCATGTAATTATCATTTTTTCGCACCCATAAAATTATGTCCCGTCTTTCCGGTTTATAAAAAATGGTCTGATTTTTCGGATTGAAATTTTCAAAAAATCCCCAGGGTTTCAAAAATATGATTAAAAAAATACAGAATGTCTTAGAATATTTGCCTAAACCGGAAAAAAAATTTAAAAAAATGTGATGCAATTGGCCTATTAAACAATTATAGTAGGTATATGGAGTAAGCACGTTGTAAAAAAATATCAAAAAATAGTTACACATTCAATAAATACTGTAAAATTTCTGTTTTGAACTATTACTAATAAAAAATGTCATTAACGGACTGCGAAAGAGAGGCCAGACATCATGCGCTTGAAATTCCCGTCAAAATGACAGTTTTAATTTGTGATTGTGTAATTAAAATTGTGTTTTTGTTAATAATTTCTGTTCTAATGACTAAGTCACTATTATATTAGTCTATTATCAATATATTTCATATTATTTTCCGTTTTAATCTATTAATAATTCCATTGTGCACACGAATAAATATTTCAAAATGAGACATTTTTTACAATCCAACTGAATATTACTCGGTTAATTTGGTTAAAGTACAATTAAAAAACAATTTTTTTTTAAATTATAACAATTTTTTTATTCATGTCTATATTATATCATCTACTTTATACCTACTGTGTTTACGCATTTCATTTGTATATATTTATGTTTATGTACTTCGATGTACAAATTACAAATAACTGCCTACTACTAATTAAAATTCTGGAAACGAGAATTCAACATCTTCACCTGACCCATACTGTAGCCAGCCCTAGCTCCGCGTGTTATGGTCCTAGTAGATACGCGAAACCAAGCTTCCTGCGGAACGAAATCTAGTTCCAAAAACGTCCGCTCACGACCGCTGATGTGTGAGCGCTATAGTCGGAACCGAAATTATGATTTGCTGGTATGACAGTCTTAAAGGATGTGTAAGACAAAGAAAAATAAAATAATGAGACACCTCATAAGAGACAACTTGTATATTAACCCATTTAATGATTTGATCTAGGGATTTAATACTAAGGTAGTTTCAATAGTGATGTCGAAATTCAATGAACTTTTGATCATAAAATATAATTAATATAATAGCAGTAGTAATTTATTTAATAGAAGTTTGAAATATAATATTTCACTCAAATGGTGTGTTGAAATTTGTGTTGTTAATTTTTGCCATTGTTTTACGCGGTCTTTTGTAATTGGTTTTAACAGAATAAATACCTACGCAATCTGCGTGATATTTGTAGAGTTTTCACATAAGGTACTAGAAATACCATGAAGCTTACGTAATTAATCAATTAAAATCTGAGACTTCAGTCACACTTGACAATAGGTACACGCATAATCTCGCAATCTCTTGCGCATTCCGGTCTCAACCTATTGAAAAAACAACAGTAGGAAAATGACTAAGCTCGAATAAAGTTAATGATTTTGGGGCATTGCGCTGGCCTATCACTCATCTATGCTATAGAGTTCAATGTCACTCATGTTATAAATTCACGTTTCAGGGAATTTAAAAAAAATCTAAAGTTTAAACATTCTTTGAGTTTGCTATCACAACCAGCTAGCAAACTAGCCAAGTTTTTCAAAGTGAAACCAAGCTAGGTTCCATGGGAATTGAAAAAATTTGCAATTAAGTTCGCATAAAGACTGCTCTGAACTTAGAAGCAACAATAATACATATAGATATATTACAAAAAAAATCATTTAGGGTGACGTATATTGAGCCACAATTCTTACGTTGGTAGGTACATAATATTTCATTTGCTCATATTTATAAAATGTTTCGTGTAAAATATTAAAGTACGTTAAGGGGGTATTACAAGAGAAAACCAGAAATATGACATTTTTAAATCAGATTTTTGACGTATTGACTCTTTTCCACAAAAAAATATAAATGGATTTCGAAAGATTGTTCTTTTACCTAGCCATTTCCATGATTTAAATTTTGAGAAAAAAATGTTTATTTTTAGTATAATAAGGTTATACCGTAGGTCGTTGGCAGATTTGTTAAATTTTCATAAAAGATTTTATATTATACCACACCCATTTTAAAACATATTATAATCATGCAGTAAAATAAATCAATGCATTATCCGTTATCGCATGTTTTAGAATTTTAATTTAAATAAAATCATTAAAAAGTATATACGTACATGTGTTTATTGACGAAAATTGGTCCGTTTGTGTATTTATTTGCGCACTTACAAACTAATATATTTCAGATTTTTTTTACATTCTTATTATTTAACTTAGACATTATTTAAAATGGTAAATACTTATAATAAAAAAATAATTACAAAAAGAACATTATTTTAATAGTTTTATCATCACGCCTTTTAGCATTTTTGTATGTAGGTATAAATTAAAACAAATTTTGAATGAAATAAAGTCGATATTGAGTTATAATTTAAAAAAGCTGGTACGGAGAATAATTAATCTTTCTCACTGCACGATCGTAAGAACAACTTTCGACGAATTGTGGATTAACTGTTTTTGTAAAGAGTTATTTTTATTTTTCTGATTTGTCATTAATACAGCACAGTTCAATATTGAGAAATTTGTATTTTTTGTTAATAAATACAAATTTAAATTAAAAATGAGTAATAATACTTTGACTTGACAAATGCAAATTTAAATTTAAAATAAGTAAGGGTAAACTCCTTATTTGTTTATGAGGTAGTAAGAACAGTCCACAGTGGCGTCATGAAAATTGCATATCCTTTGATCATAAAATTTATGGACAACGCAACTATTTTCAGTTCGCAATTACAACTCCATCATTATCTGTGAGGCTTTGGAATACTTATGTAAAATAATTCATAATCTGATCAATTTTTATAACTTCTGAAGGTTATTCTTATGTAATATCATTGAAGAAGAAGATAGCAATATTAATCTAAACGAAAATATGAAAGGGAACAAGACAAAAAAAAAGAAAAAGATAATGGTCGCAACTGGGACTCGAATTCAGAGATCTCGTCTAACTGGGACGTGCGCGTTAACCAATTTCGCCATTGCCACCTTCTGTCAAACCGTCATATTTGTCAATCACATATATAAATTTTTTTTAGAATTTACAATATTATCTTCAACTAATTCTTTTTTCTACCTTTCTGTGTCTTGTTCTCTTTCATATTTTCGTTTAGATTATTATTGTAATCTTCTTTTTCACTGACATAATCTGTTCGTCCATAGATAGATGGCATTAATTTAATTATAAAATGAAACAATTTAACTTTGTTTGAACCACTTTTATATTTGAGTAAATCCGACCGGTTTCAGAACAACCGTTCCTTCTTCAGGGCAAATATTTTGATTTGACAGTTTTGAAATATGGATGGGAAAAGTGTATTATTATGGTAGGGGTGGAGCCGTTGCTAAATTTAAATTTTCTAATTAAAAATTTAGGATTTACTCAAATATAAAAGTGGTTCAAACAAAGTTAAATTGATTCATTTATCTATAATGGATAACCACAAAGTTATAGCTACATTCAAAAGTATTAATTTAATTATTTAAGGAAAAAACAATTTTTGCAAGTTATGCTGTAAAATATATGGATGATTTGTTTACGACCTTAAACACACAATATTATTATGAATAAATAGGTTGGTTCGTGTAAAAACACAATTCTTTCAAAAAGGCATCCAAATACAATATTGGATTAAATGTTGCAATTCTATGCCTTGAATTTGGTTTTATAGAAACCAAACTATTTATTCATATTCATGGTGCGTATTTACGGGCATAAACAAACAATTCATCTTAATACCTTTCACTTTGAAATTAACATATTTTACTTGTACCGCCAACTTATTGGTGTAATTTAGTACTTTAGTTAATATTACCCACACACAGGCAGTGTCCTAGTGGGTTCCCATTATCTCCTTTTGTCTTGTATATATTTTTTTACTTTTTTTACATTATTTTTATCTTGTGTTATGTTATATATATTTAGAAAATGTGTAAAAATTACTTTTGAAATGTCATCATCATCACTATTGGCTCTACAACCCCTGGTGGGTCTTGGCCTCCTCAAGAGTCTTCCTCCACTCATCTCGGTTTTGTGCCAGCTCTCTCCTCTTGGAAGCTCCAAGATAGATATGTCTTTGAGGACGTTGTCGCTCCATCTTAGTCTTGGCCTTCCCAGGCTCCTTCTCCCTATTGGTCTTGAGTTCAGCAGGGACTTTGGTGCTTGATGCTCGGTCATTCTCTCCACATGACCCAGCCACCGAAGTCTTCCCAATTTTATAAATTTTGCGACGTTACTTTTGAAATGTATCAAGATATAATGGGAAAAAATAAAAGGGGAAAAAAATAAAAATATTTTGCAGCAAACTTGCAAAATCGGTTTTATCCTAAAGTAATTAGATCACCGCCATCTATGAACGAGCAGATAATGAATTATTTTAATTTTACCCTAACTGTCAAAAAGATCCAAAAACTTGTTCCAAATTAATCAAGTAAACATAAATATGTCAAATGCTGTATCTTTTTTTTACGTTTTCCTCCACGCGAAACGCGATTAGTTTGATGGGAAATTGACGATCGAGTTAACGATATGATTGCATTACGTGTGAAGAATCAATTTTGAAAGAATTGCATACAATAAAAATGGAAACTTTTCATAAAGTGTCAGCTATTTCGCCTTTGGCACCGCCCGCGTCGGGAATGTCGGGATTAGTTCAATGGGGAAATTGACAAGTCGCGATTGAGATCTGCTTCATGTGTAAGTGTGCCAGTGCCGCTCGCGCCGTCAGCGATTGTGGGAACCGGCACGACCCGACCGCGCGAGAGAAGCTCGGCAACGCGGTCGGCGAAGTTACTTGTACGCTCAACGTGGCCGCCGCGAGCCCCGCTGGGAATGAGATGGTTAATTTATTGAGCAAGCACCTGTGTGAAAACTTCCGAATTATTATTGTCTGATTGTCTACAATTGGCATTATTTTATATTTCTGAAATAGCGCAATCGTCTCAGCAAGCCTAATGGTAAGTAACGCAGATTTTTTGAAGAGAAATTTCTGTAGCTCCGCCGTGATTTAGATTTCGGATGAAACGGAAATGAAAAATACTGCTCCTGCGACGCATCAACTGCGTTCATTGGCCGCTTTGATTATGATGTCACTTTTAAAGGCTCCTGCTGGTTGAAATATGAAACGGAAATTACACTAGGTCTGCGCTCATTGGTCGCTTTGATTATGACCTCACTTTTCAAGTATTGGTTGAGATGCTAACTAACCAACCATCACGCAATTTCCCCGCAGGGGTAGGCAAAGAGGACGGACCGCCAAACATCTCGATCCTGGCACACACTCATTGCCTCGTTCACATTCAACATTGTCTCATACATGCCCTTCTGTTATTCCAACTCTTCACATGGCCCGACTCAAGTATCTGATTCACTTGGTCGTGCCATGTCTTCCTCGGGCGTCCCCGACTTCTTCTGGTTGAGATTGTTTTGGTAAAGTTTCGCTTCTACCGCGTGTAAACTGCACTCGATTTTATTTTTTTTACAGTAGGCCCTGAGGAAAAAAAAATCCCGCGGGGCCTGTGTCATCTTTGGGGATGCTGTGTGGAGGGTCTTTTTAAGGGAAAGGAAGGAGAGTGTGAGGGGTGGGTAAGAATCAATATGTCTAGAAGAGACGGACTCATGAATTTGTCCGCATCCGACAGACGCATCCGCCGCCACGACCCAGACAAACCTCACCCCATGAACCCGGGCACCCCTGCTTAGTTAATTAGTAGATATAGTAGCGTGTCCTGGTGAAGGACCGTCATTGTCATTATATTGTCTAATTGACAACTGGTATTTTTTTAAATAAATATTGCTGAATTAGGGCAATCGAATTAGCAGATTCAGAGATAAGTAGAGCAAACAGTGACCTTCCAAAAATACCAGCTCGTTGCCAGTAAACAAATAAATAACTCACCGTTCTAGAGCTTTTAGTGGGACATGCAAACAGATTTTGTGCTTCATAATTAAGCAGTTTTAATCATGTCACCTAAAAACCCTATTGAAAAAAAAAACGTTTTCAAATAAAATGCGAATGTATGAATAGATAGATGATGTTGATAATTCGGCACTATTCCTCTTGCTATCAAGTTACCTTTTTTTCATATTTTTATTCTGTTTAAATAAAATGTTCTCCGTCATTGAATATAATATATCTGAAACCAAGAGTACTTCATATTCTTTTTTTGGTTGTAAGACACATTACATAGTTTACTTTTGAATGTTTGCTATAACTTTGTGGTTATCCATTATAGATAAATAAAACAATATTGCTTTGTTTGAACCACTTGTAGGTATATTTGACCACCCACTCTTCATTAATCCCTAGCAACGCCTCCACCCCTACCACAATCCTTAGTAATAATACATTGTTCCAACCCACTATTTTGTAATTGTCAAATCAGTACACGTTTGCCCTGTTTGAGGAAGGAACGGTCGTTCTGAAACCGGTCGGCTTTAAACAAATATGCAAGTGGTTCAAACAAAGTAACATTGTTTCATTTAACATTAAATAGTCCTGTCCTATACCTAAATACTAGCTTTAGTCATGCGTACAACATACTTTGTTTTATGTCAGGTCTTATATAAATCTAGTACATTATTTAACTAATACACGAGTACACAATACATGTCTTTTGTATTTCTTTTCAATATTATCTGATTGTACTTCTAATAACAACTATATCACTTCAGCGATAGCCTTTTTGTGTACTCATTCATTCTTATTTTGTTCTTAATACTACTGATACCCTCCTGTGTACCACTGAATACTTATAATCCAATGAATCATTTTAACGTAAAAGCCATTTTATGGCGCTTAAATAAATAAATTAAAGCACCCAATAACATTGTTTTAAGTTATTTCGCTGAAACAATTGTAGAATCGAGAATTTATATGAAATTTTATAAGAAAACCTTAAAATTACAATATGTTTCAGATACCGTAAAGCCAACGTAACGTATAATGCATATTTAATCACATCGGAATGGTGCTACTTAGGTACGGTTAAACCTTAAGGAAATTCAGCTCCGACCTCAATAAAGCAGACATGATACAGGATGTAAATTTCCTTTGCGACTTAACAGAACTTCCTTCAATCAACCATTAGGTAATCATACCCTTACCTGTCAACATACCTAAGACTTACCCAAGAGTTAAACACAGCCTAGACGTGGGATAATACGTAGGAACGATTGTTGTTTAAAGCTTTTTAAATTTTGTATTATTCTTGGATCAACACCTTCCACCCATTACCCACTTCGGATCTTGGTAGAACATCGTTGCAACACGAATTTCTGTTTAGTCTGTCAGTAGGACGATCGCTTTGGCGGCAGGAAACTAGTTTTTCGTATACATAAGAATGCGGTAAATCTGCCTACATAACTCGGCGTAGTCGTATGTACGTATTTCAACATTGGACTTATGTAGGTATGACTATTATAGGAACATCGTGTCACGAATGCTTTTCCATGCCTTGTTTTCCTGTCTTGCCAATTTGCAGATGCATATTTTCATTTTGTGCACTTGCAAAAATTTTGAAATCATACCCACATTGTTCTAGCTTGTTGCTTCCGTGAAGATTATCCTGTCGTGATAAATTTCCCAACATATCACAAATTCTGTCTTATTAATATTCCCTCTTATCTCTATATGCTAAATTATTACTTTAAATCTTTCTTTCATATCATTCCAATGTATAATACTTATGTAATTCCAATATCTTATACCTACCATTGTTATGTCACGATTCTTGTCTTATGAATATCCCCTTTCCGTCCTAGTTAACAAAATATTCATGCTACGAGGAATGTTTTAAGTGTGCTTCTTACGTATTTTATATATAATATGTTCTTTTAATATTGTTTGTTGTTATTTTTACTAATAATCTTTTCTTTTTTTTCAGAATTCGACGATGTTGATAAGGCTCAAGGCGACCCTAGCGGTCGCCATCCTCTTCCTAGGAATATTGGATTTAACTAATTCAGAGGTATGCAATCTTAATATGTAAAACAAAGTCGGGTTAGTTACACCATTTATAACTCAAGAACGGCTGAACCGATTTTATGAATATTATATATATGAAGAATATTATGAAGAAAAATTTTTTCCTCTTACATTTTGTATGGAACGAATTATCATCTCTTGAAAGAGCTGCAGCAATATTGTGATAAGTATAATATTGAATAGTGAGTGAATTCCAAAAATTCAAAAAAGTCAAATATCAATGCGCTAATTGTTTTGCTTTTGTTCTTAAACATAATATAATTATGTCACTCTTTCTTACACACTAAATATCAATAGTCGAAAATATAAAAATCAAACACAAAAAATTTACATACCACAAAAACTAATAATAAAAACAATTTTAAAAAAACCCTACTCATATTCGTCAGAACTTTTATTCAAACAATTTAAGGTCAGAAAATTAAGTGCATTATACTTTTATCATGCAACATTACAAATTTATAAAGATAATATTAAAAATCAAGTTGCACCCTTTAAAAATAACAGAAGTCTTAGACAAACATCAATACTTCCCACTCCAAAATGTAAAAAAAAAATTGGACAATTGAGTCATAAATATCTCGGAGCAAAATTTTTTAATTCATTACCAGAAAAAATTAGAAACATGATTACCAATATAAAAAATTTTAAAACTCACCTCAAAAATTATACTGAAAACTTAAACTGAATGATATAAAAAAAGCAATACAATAATACCCCCCCATACACACAAGCCTTGCTTAATTATGGGGTACATCAAATATTCTACTATGTAATTAATTACTGTATAAAATTTATTTGTAATTTATGTACCTTCTATTACTAATAAAAAAAATAAAAAAAATATAAAAAAAATAAGACAAACGGTGAATGTATCTATGTCTGCACCCCTCCAAAGGAAAAGTACAATAATATTATAATAAATATCCCTAAATATCCAAGTCCGTAAGTAAGTGAAAAAAAGAACATCACTAAAATATAAATCCGTACACAACGCCATCTCTGATACTGACAAAAAGAAATCACGGACATTTGGGCATCGATAATTGCTTCATTGTGTAATTTTTACCTCAATAAAAAAACTAAATTTAATTCAGCTAATAGGTTAAAAAAACAGTTATTGATTCTGGGGCGATACGAATTTTGCCAGGTTAGCTAGTACACTTATATAAAAAATATATATATTTTCTCTTCCCTTTACATACGAGTAGTTCTCTCGTAAAGGTTATATATTTTATACATATATGTGTTTATACTGTTTCTAATCAATGTTGCATGTTAGTATTTAATGATTTGAGTTTAATCCGATTGTAACCTGAAAATGTAATTACTCATGATTATATTACATGTATAGTATACAAAAACTAATAATAAAAAAATAATAATAATAATAAATTATTCCGGTATAAAAAAAAATTATTGCTCTTCCCGACGGATAGGCACTAAAAGCATACGTGAGGGTGTTTCATGTTCTTTAAATAAACAAAAATATAACTTCCGTGTCATGTTTGCATTGAATGTAAAATGATAACCACATTTTTTCCACCAGAAATTGAAATCTTGCGCGTTTCCTCAAAACGAAACATTTCGATTTCACGCTTCAATAAATATCAATTATATTTGTGTAAAACGGAGACATGCAAATACAGCGTTCTTATGCGTTAACGTGTGGGTTGTGAGACTGTTTGTTGGTTGTGTCTGGAATGTCAAACACCTCGAGTCCGTTGAGAGTTTCACGAAGCAAGAGAATGTCTTAAGACACTTAAAATAGCCTTGAACAACTATCATTGACGTGACTCAAGGAAGTTAAAGCGATGTTTTCATTTAAGGATACCAAAGAGCATTTAAACTGCAAACTGGTGAGGAGTAATAAAATAGCAACCATAAAATTCTAATATAATATGCCTTTTAGATAAGTAGTAATTTTGTAAAAAATCTTTTCGTGTTAGAGACATTTTGTGTTTCTACACTCATTAAAATATCCGCATATTCATTGATAATTCGTTTGCTAACCCAATAAGCTAAATGTCAAGGCTACGCTGAGTCAGTCACTATTTAATATAAGACAATGTTCGGTAGTCACTTAACGTTAGCTTATTTTAAGAAATGGTTTCTTTAACGATTTTGTTTTACGGTTCGAACCAAAAATATATCACCTTTTGAGGTAATAGCACCATTGAGAAATCTCGACGGTAGGTATTTTAAAAAATTCTCGCTATCGCACCGCGCTCAAAAAAGAACTAGCTATCGATGTGTTGGTGAGACCACGTGAGTGTTTGGCTTGTACACCCTCTCGCCCCCTCTGCGTCTCATGCCTACCGCCTTTCGCCTCATACCGCCATATCCAATATTCTGTTTAGATAAAGCATGTTTCGACTTATTTCGTCGCTAATGAAGTTTTTGAATCGGCCTTGCGGTGTGACAGAAAAAGGGCCCATTATTTTTAAACGCACGAGGTCTGCTATTGTCGGTTATTTATAAATATCGTCGATAGGTATTGTAACAATGTCTTCTGTTCACGCTTATTACCGACAAATTACGAATTATTTTACTAGAACTCTATGTAGGTTAGTAGTTTTAAAGTTTTCACTGTATTTGCGTTTATAAATATGCAGTCAAACCAACTACATCGAATTATTATATACATACATATGATTATTCTCTATGATACATTAGTTATTATTGAAAATTAGTATTAACCTCTCAGGCCTCGGGCCTGTTTTTCGAAAAGTCAAAATATTTCCGCTTTCCAATAAATTCCAAATAACTTTAATATTTGTGAACGCATCCGAAAACTAAAAACTGTTTTTGAAAGATGATGAAATACGCTTTCAAATTTTATAATTCGAAATAAACATATAATTTTGTTTTTATTTTATTAATAACTAGCAGACCCGGCCACACGTTGCTGTGGCTAACGAAACACAACGCCATTTACCCAACCTTTATAAAATCCACACCATCCGCTCGCCAGCTGCCCGCTGCGCGCTGCCCTTTGCCTAAATTGAATATTTGAATTTCTTGGCTTTTCTCTACTATAATAAGCATTTATTATACACATAAACCTTCCTCCTTAATCACTCTATCTATTGGTGAAAACCGCATGAAAATCTGTTGCGTAGTTTAAAAGATTTATGCGCACATACATTTTGAGCGACTTCATTTTATACTATGTAATGATGATGATACCACAAAACTTAAATTTCTACTCATATAATTTGGCACTTACCTATCTTATTAAAAAAAAAACTCAAAAATGCATATGCAACAAAAATGTATTTTTGACCGATTATCTCTATCTCTACATATTATAAAGTCCCCCGCGCCGTCTGTCTGTCTATTCGCGATAAACTCGAAAACTACTGAACGGATTTTCCTGCGGTTTTCACCAATATACAGAGTATTTCGTGAGGAAGGTTTAAGTATGCAATTTGTCAATGATTTGTGTAAATTGGTTGAAACATAACGATAATTGTTAGAAGTGTCGGAAATAAGTCCAGCCGCCTGGTAGCTTTCATCGAAAACGCTGCACAATCCTTTTGGGATATAACAAAACAATTAATGGTGGGATATTCCTCTTTTATAGATCTACAAAAAAGTCCGCGAAGGCATATATCTATCTTTTACGGATAGCTTACTATACACATTATATCTAAAATGCAATTGATAAGAATAATAAGATAAGAAGATAGAATGCGTATAGTAAAAGATAGATATATGCCATCGCGGACTTTTTTGTAGATCTATAAAAGAGGAATATCCCACCAAGCGTTGTTTTGTTATATCCCAAAAGGATTAGGCAGCGTTTTCGATGAAAGCTACCAGGCGGCTGGAATTTTTCCGACACTTCTAACAATTATCGTTATGTTTCAACCAATTTACACAAATCCTTGACAAATTACATACGTAAACCTTCCTCACGAAACACTCTATCTATTGGTGAAAACCGCATGAAAATACGTTCAGTAGTTTTCGAGTTTATCGCGAACAGACAGACAGACAGACAGACAGACAGAAAGACGGCGCGGGGGACTTTACTTTATAATATGTAGAGATAAAAAAGGTTTAAAAATAGCCCACCTTAAGTTTTTTTCTAATTAAAATTACGATAACGAAAAAGATAAAAGCACTTACATATTTTATTAGACAATTAAATCTAAATGGATTTATTGTGTTGTGTGTATCATACGTGTGAGTTGACATGTTTGTAAATAATAATGTTTAAAATGTTAGATATATCGCTTGCTGAGGTTTGATTTGTACTCCTGTATTTTTGAGTTTCTTTAAGCAGTAAATACAAAAAAGGATGTGTTAGTTCGTTCAAAATTCTATCAAAAATGTTGGTCTTTTACCTTTTTTTTTTTTTTTTTTTTTTTTTTTTTTTTTTTTTTTTTTTTTTTTTTTTTTTTTTTTTTTTTTTTACAGTGAATACCGCACAAGAATCTCAACTGCTCCCGTCTGGAGCCAGTGAGACTATGGCATCCCCAATTGGGGTATGTTGTGAGGCTGAAGGTAGCGGGGAGGGGAAGGAGGATATAGATAGATTTACCTACACATTTTTTTAAAATATTTATTACAGTCAGTTTGAAATAAAGGAAACAAATATATAATTTTTTTAAACTTCAAAACTTTTTATTTTTATTTTCAACTTTATAAAACCTTAAATTGTAATATTTAATTACATGAAGACAATATTAGCGAAACTTCAACCCAAGGCTTCAGGCCCAACTTCATAGTACAAAAAAAAGTGCAAAAATCACTTACTTCGCAATTTTTGCAATAAAATAAAAGCACTTAGAAAAAAAACCAACAACGCTAAAGGCTTTGTACCAGTTCACATAAGGAAAAAGGTTGAAGCAAACGTTTTACGTATGAGAAAAGCTATAGTTTGAGCAGTAAATTACAGAAAAGAGCAAGAAAACACGGCACAAAGTGATAAAGTAAAAAATCTGAAAATGGACAAAAAAATGCCGCAAACCATGTTTTTGGTGATCATACAAAATGTTCGTCATACTATTGCAAGTCGGAGAAGTATACTAATGATCCAAATTTAGTAAGCGATCTTCAAGATTGTGGAACAGGACTGATATTCAACAATTATTGTCGTCTCTAATAGCAAATGCAGAAAGTCTTATTATTAACGTGACAAATAACACTGTGGAGCAATTCAACAACGTTATAGCCAAATTTATAGGCGGAAAAAGAGCAAATTTTACAAAAATGGGATAACTTCAGCAGTTGAGCTTCTTGAGCAGTAACTTCGTGGAATAGTGAAATGACAACCCATTCACGAATACAAAAAAAATCCAAGGCCACAGTCCTGGCAACTACACGAAGCATTTTATTGAAAGAAAACGACGTTCGAAGGAGACAATACAGAGGTGTCGAAAAATAAAACTAAGGTATTACGAAAACACGACAGAAAAGAGAAAAAAAGTTACAGGGCCTGATGAAAATTATGGTCAATTGGAATTAGATCCAGATATGCCAGCTGAATTATTTGAAACGATAAAGAGGAATTTTTCAAAGAATTATCTCCATCGAATAAGGATGAACTCGAAAGGAATACGGTGGGCCAAAGCAATAATAATTTGTGGACAATTGAAAGGCGTAAGCGGCTTACAGCTTCTAACTTTGGACAAAAATATGTAAGCTACGGCCAAAAACTTCAGTTGCGAGAGTATTAAACTCGCTACTGTACTCGCCATTTAAAGGAAATATGGCCACAAATTATGGGAAAGAAAATGAAAACCAAGCAATTGAGCAATTTACAAAAGAAACAAAATTAGAGGTATTCGCCTGTGGACTATTTATCGATGAAAACAAAAACTTTTTAGCGGCAAGTCCGGATGGCCTTTTTGGCAAGGATTCTATAATTGAAGTGAAATGCCCATATAGTATAGTAAATATGTCACCAGAAGAAGGATTTGAACAAAAAAAATTGATAACTGTAAAATTGAAGACAATGCTTCAACATTAAAACGGAATCACAATTACTTCTACCAAGTACAAGGCCAGTTACACATTACTCGTCGTAAATACTGTTATTTTGTCGTGTGGAGTCCTAAAGGTTTGCCGTATGAAAAAATTGAAAGGGACGATTCAATCTGGCAAAAAATTGAACCACTGTTAGAAAAACTTCTACCACCAATGCCTTTTACCAGAAACAATTGACGGTCGCATATCAAGAAATTTACCGGCGAGAGAAAGATCTAAATCATAAATTGTTTAAAATTCATTGTATAGTGGTAAAAAATTTTGTACAATAAAGTGTTTACAAACAAAAAATTTCAATTAATCACTGAAGGCAATGTAAGCGACTCTCAACTAAAAATTTGAAACAGATTTTTTTTTAAAACATAAACCTCACATTGGAGGCACCGAGGAAAAATAATCGCTCAGGGACTTTGTTGGAGAAGTTGTTGGACATCATTGGAGAAGCTGTGTGGAGGGTATTTTTAGGATAAGGAAGGAAAGGAAGTTTTGGGTAGGGAAAAGGTAGGTAAAAGTATGAAATGATGGTGGAGAGTCCAGCTGTAGAGATCAAAAGATCTTCCTCTTCCAGTTTCTCCCAATCCGGCCCGCCACGCAGTAAGTGGACAAAATTATCCGCCACCAAAACCCATGCAGACCTCATCCGTGAACCCGGGAACCCAGGCTCTGTCACCAAACATAGAGGACCACTTGCGGTGACCAAGTGGCGGGGGTGTTGGTTATCCAATAAATGGTTCCCGGGGCGATGGTACCTAAAACGCCTCCCAAATTGAAAATTTATTATAGTACTTGACATAAAAAAATTTAATTTTGCACAATTTTAGTATGAAAGCTCGGTCAGTATTGGTATACCGCGATGAGTCACTAAACAGAAAAAAAACGAATAAAAAATATCGATTACTCGGGCAAGGACAACACTAGTCTACCGATAAAATTCTTTACATCACTACTTCGCATTATATGTATGTATTTGTCAAAACCCACGTTCCCCGGCCCCCCTCAGGAGAAATGAGCGAAAGGGACACCTGCACGTCGGGCCGAAAATACCTAAATAAAATCTTCGAAATCGATGTTTTGTATTCCCCATTTTTCTTCTCCAAAACTGGACGGATTTAAAATTTTTTTTTCACTAACTGTATTAAAAGAAAATATTCTATGTCGGTACGTTTTGCTTTTTTTCAAAATACATTGTTTAGTTTGTATACTGAACGTTTTTTGACGGCGTTTAAATTAGGCAATTTTATTCATTTTTGGAAGGTCGTAACTTCTATGAGAAGTAAATTATCAAAAAAAAACAAAACGTACCGACACGCTAGTGGTCAATATCTATATTATGTAAAAAAAAATTTTGCTCTAGGGTCAAAATCCAGAGAGATAAACGGGGAATACGTTTGTATAGAAAAGCGCAGCTAGTATTTCCTCTTAAGGCACCGCATTCCGAATTTCTACCGTTTGATAACTTATTTCTCTTGAACACTTTAAGTTTTTATGTTTCTAAAAAAATTTATGTTATTTTTTAAGATAATATCTATACATTTGTAGAGCCGAAACGGTAATTGTATGAAATTACCTCGATTGAAATAAAACCGCATAGTATGCTTCGAAAATTATTAAATAGATATTTGTTCTATTATTTAAATTTTTTTGCAGCTGCTCCCGTCTGGAGCCAGTGAGACTATGACATCCCCAATTTGGGGGTAGGTTGTGAGGCTGACGGTGGTGGGTAGGGGACGGAGATGGGAAAGAGGAAGGTTGGGAGGTGCCTGGCCATTCAGGTCTAGTCACCGAACATGGCTAAAGCCATTTCAAGCAACGTTTCAATTCTAAATGGTGGGTCTTACACCAGGGCGACACTAAGAGTATCTTCTACTCTGGAACCTGCCGCAAACATACTATACATAATTTTTAAATGAATTACATAATTGTGAAATGACACAAATTAATCAAATAAAATTTATTTGCGCACGGCGGGATTTGAACCCGCAAATTCCGGATTGCTAGTCGAGAGCCTTGCCCCTCAACCACGGAGGCCGTCAACGTCACTAGCCATTCTTCTTCAGATCCCTGACCTTCCCATTCTAACAATTTCTGAAAAAAAAAATCTTTAACCTTTTTATTTTATGATTCGAACCCAAAATATTTCACATTTTCACCACAAATAAGCGGCACCTTAACAAAGCTCATTAACAAAATTAGAGGAATTCGAAAATATAATGAGAACTCGTGACTCCGTGTACCAGATTAAAACAATCGAAAGTTTGTTTTGCGTGTTTTGTTTCAAAATTATTCGCCCGCGTTTTAAACTCACCAAAACTCTTTTCAAATCATTATTTTTGATTGACAACTTCACCACAGCATACATGAAATCGGTATTCATAAAAAATATGCTTATAAGAGTTATCGTGAATAAATAATATCGTGCAGAAAAATGACTTTCTTCTAGCAGTATCGCAACATCTTATTGGTTTCCTGATGGTAGGCGTGTTGGCTCTCCCAGTTGGCCAGTTGGGCTATTGTTAGTTGACCACTTTCGATATTCGGATCTCTATGATGAACAATGCAGATTATTAGTAACGATTAATGATTTTCCTGTCAGCTTCTTTGCTAGCAGATTCGATTGTTTTGTGGCCGACTCAGTCCAGTTGCTGCGATGCATATGGGTCAGGGAGTTTTTTATTACATTATAGCTAGCACATATGAGCAATGGCTTTCAGTTTCGCTTTGATATGTGAAATTTAGATTATCATACAGCAGCACCATTCTGGTGTAGTCAATTAGAGTACAATTCCGTCATTTGGTCACCTCACCTTTAAATTCATATTAAAAAACATTGAAAGAATTCAGAGAAAGTTTATAGATTTTATTATTTTAATTAAATATCCCCCTAGAACAAATTAAGTAAATTTTTTTATTAAATACCAAAGTTCAAGTACTTGAAGATCGGCGAAGGACAAGCGACCTCTGTTTCTTTTTTTTTAATTGTAAATTAGCTTTAATTAGTTAAATTCGCGTAAATTTGAAATAATATACATGTTATGTTATTCATTTAAAAAAGGACAAAGATGAAAAATAAAATTAAAGAATTATACAATACTTAATTAAATGAAGACAATATTAGCGAAACTCAATCGAAAATCTGGAAACAGAAAAATCAGAAAAAGATATTGGCGCCTCTGGACTCGAACCCCGGACCTTCGGCTTTCCGGGCCCCTGCTCTACCATCTGAGCTAAGGTGTCCCAATCCAATTCGGTCATTTTTAACTGTATCATACTTCGACTAAGAATTACCAACATTATTTTTTTTTTTTAGTATGTTTATTCAGTTTTTTTATTTTACAATATTTATCATACAAAACTGATCAATCAGTGTAAGAAATCTCTCATTTTTCCTATTTACTTAATACTATTATACTTTTAGGTTTTACATGGTAATTACTAAGTATAATACTTAATTTTAAAATACTATGTAGTGATAAGTTTATTAATTTCTAATTATTATAAACTACTAATTATTATGATGTTTATGAATACAGTGAATGATTGTAATTTGCAGGTATTTAATCAATATTCGATCTAGGTATATAATATTATCTTCATTTTCTTAACGCATATTTTATTAGGTGCTATCTTTATGTATGATTGCAAGATTCAAACCTGAACTAAAAGCTATCTAGATAGTGTCTGGAGAAATTTTTATCCATTTTATTTTATATGCGACATCTATTGATTTTTCTGCAAATCTAGGATGAGCATCGCTAATATTTTGTTCATTTAATTAAATATTACAATTTGAGGTTTTACACATAAAGTTAAAAATTTAATTTAAAAAATTATACAAAACATTACTACTTTTTAGAAAGGATAGAGATAAAAAATATTGGCAATCGTCGACTTAGAAAAATAATTTAGCAATCTTTTTAAAAGTACACAAGAAATTAGATGACTTAATAGGTTCTGGAAGGCTATTAAATATTGAAGGCTAAATAATTGTCGCAAAGTTCAGACCGGAGCCAATTCTAGTATTACGAATTTGCTGTGTTTATTTCTGTAATATTAATATTATTAAATAAATATTACAACTTTCCCTTTCAATTTCCTGAATGTTAAAATCAAATTACATGTTATAATAAATTTCTGGTATAAATTAATTAAATAATAAAGTCCAGAAGCACATAATATTATCTCCATTTAACTTTTTTACTCGCTTAGGTCGTTTTACTTAATGGATGTAGAGTAATCTCGGTGGATAACGGACAAATTATAACCGTTGCGTAAGTTATTACAGTTTCTCCAGCAAGTTTTCGGCCGAATCAAACGTCGATTTCTGAGGCAATGAAAAAATATTACAGACACTCGTGACTTCATGGACCGAGTAAAAAAATCGAAAGTTAAGACTTTATCTCCCAGAGGTCAACAATTGCGATAAATTAAATTGCACCACGCAGTATATATCGCATTGTTTAAAAACAACATCAATTAAATGCATACAATAATTACGAAGTGTTATTATTATTATTATTTTTTGTGGGAAATTTTCTTTTTTTATAATCCGTAAATTAAAGTGTAATTTTATCTTTGGTTCACTTTACGTAATATTTTGTATTGCCAAACCAATTCAACGCGAAAGATTGTATCGTGATCATGTGAACGCTTTGTGTGAAAATATTAATAATATATTTTTTTCTTTCAGGAAAACCTCTTCTCCTGTCCAAACGGTAAGTCCTATTAATGTTTTTAGGAGCCCATTGATGCCTAATAATTAAAATAACGTATTTTCACTTATGTATATACAACACATTACGATGTAAGCATCGTATTTACTTGGTTTAAAATGTAAGACATCTGGTTTTAGATACAACCAATGCTTTCTTCGGGTTACTAATCGTATAACAAGAAAAGAAATAACGTACTCTAATTATATTTTCTTTGCATTCTAACTTCTAACACATATAAAAATATTTATCTAGTCAGAAATATCAGCAGATTCAGAGACGGTTAAGAGTAAATTTGTCAGTACTCTGACCTATCTCTTGTCTAAAGGGAACGGCTGCGTGGCCTATTTCATACACTTCTTAATTTTTGATTTGAGGAGAAAATAACCAAACAAACTGAAAAATTATTTTTTTAATCAAAAGATGTATTAAATATTTAATACGTATATGTAACACTTTATATATTTGTGTTTAAAAATATAAAATATAGGCCATCAAAGATATCAATATTTCATGATTTTAAGGAGCAACTTGGTAAAATAGTTGTGATTAAATTAAATGATGAATATTTTTTTAAAAAATTGTCACTCTTTTTTACAAAAATATGAAATGTAAATAAATAAAAATTTTTACGAAAATCACTTTGATGGGCGTAAATTTAAAATACAAATTTGTCGTTTATAAACTATTATACGTCGTTTATAAAGTACTACCCAAAAACGCGTGTTTGTAATATGAAGTTTTATTTTAATTATCACAAAAATATTCGAGAGTTGCCTTCAAAATGAGGCAACATTGAATTCTTTGATTACCTATGTACCATAATCAAAAAATAAATAAAATAACATCGTAATAGACATTTGATATAGCTTTCGATTTAAAAAAATGTATGCGGTGAGTTGGGTATTTAGGCCTCAAATCCAAAATAAAGTTTTGTATGAAAAAGGCCGCGCAGCCGTTCCTCTTAACGTCATTTTTTCAAAGTAATAGATGATAAATATTCAATAATTTGCAATGTCTTGTGGTGGATAACTCTATATTCTTCACGAGGTGACATTGTGGCTATGTGGCTAATGAAGGTAGGTGTCACCTAGCCGCAGTGACTCACCTGGTAAAAGGAAAGCTCTATATATATTTATGAGTACAGTATAATAAAAATAAAGCTTTATCTTGCAAGATTATTATCAAACTAATTTGAACGCGAGCGATTCCCGCCCGAAACTTCGCAAACAAATGTTTCTGTGGGGATCCAAAGAATTGTCCCCGCGGGTATTTGAATTCACATACGACTGCGCATGCGCAGTTGCATACGATCGCAAAACAACGCAAGGAAAGTATGGGGATACTTCGGATCGTCCCCCAAGTGCGCATTAGATTCTGCGCACTGAGAAATTGACCCGCTGTTTTGTGCTCCGTACATTGTTCGCTGTATGCGCTTAGGGTCTTAGTAAAATCATCCGGAATAATTATTTGTATTTTATTTCTGCAAATGTTAATTACTTTTATGTTTAAAGAATTCATTCATTTTGGTGACGACAACGCATCGACTGTTATTTCCTTTTCCATTAGTAGGTTTTGAGTGTAACTGGCGGGGACCGTCCCCATTGTCCCCCTGTGAAGAACCGCCACTGTGTGGTATGATGATATATGTAGTTAGAGTATCGCAGACTTGATTCAATTCTGATTTAAACTGTATCTCTGTAAATAAGAGAATAGAGTTTGTTGCATTTTCATCTTATTTTTCAATTGATAATAGCTGACACGCTGGGAATGTGCGACAAATACCATAACAAAATATTGTTAAAATGCCTTAGGTATAGGTATTGTAAAATTAGCGCATTTTTCCATTAATTATTGAGCCTGAGTCGTGTTAACAAATTTGCAGCTGAGTTTCACTGATTATATCACAATTATGACAAACTTTCTATTACACGTTGCAAAAACGTACTCGTACACCAATTTTCTAATCATACTTTTTCTCTTCAAAATTTTTCCTCCTTTATTGAGTTTCACTCCAAAAATTCAGTTGTCGAAATCAACACCTTTGTCTTTCGATGTGATTTGAGATTTTCACTACCAAAAGTATTATCGTGATTTATCCTTGGGTTATTATGCCGTGTTGCGCTACTTCCTCCTTTAGTCAACGTTTCGGACAGCATTACAGTATTCATCAGGGCAGATGTCTAATCAAAGTGTGTGGCGAAGTGTGTGCTATTCGCGATATCGTGTTGCCAGCTCCAACTGAAATCTCGGCGAGCTAGTATTACAGTATAATTTAAAATGATTTTCGGCGTTTAGTTTTGGTATAGCAGTCAATTACCAGATACCAAGAACTATTGAGCTTCCATGGCTTCATCCCGTCATCTTTATTAATGTTATTCAGAATTTTGTGAATTTCAATTGCCTCCATAATTAAGCGTTAAATGCTGGGCATTACGAAAGTATTTACATTAGTATGTTAAATTTTTTTTTAATATTACACAGGTGATTCCCACTCTTGTATAGATGAACAAAACAAAAAAAGGAAAACCATTGTATTAAACATTGTTATTACTATTACAGACTTTTGTATTGGAATTGAGTATCGATAAAGTGATTCACTCGACAGCAATGTCCGTTCTCAATACGTATTCTGCACCGTTATTCGCACATACCAGGGCGAGATTTGAATTTACTCAGTGCTTAGTACTTACCTATCATAGTCAGAGTGCCAATTCATGACTACGAACATGTAGTCGTGTTGCCTATTATACGGCTGTGTAGGTTATATAAATAATATGCTACATGCAAGTGAATAGTATATTGATGTTACATGGTGTGATGAACGGTGTCAAGAAACTAAAGCCCAGTTGTTTCGTGGAAATTCACGTGTGACTAAGCCGCCAAATTGTAATTCAGCGCCATTTTGTTTGACAGTTGAAAACCGATTGTCAATGAACAATATCGTGACATGAGAGGGTGTGGACTGTAAATCTATATTTACTCGTATGTGGTGCAAGACAATTGAAGGCGTTTTTAAAGTCAAATCGTAAGGAAATGGAAAGGAGAATGCCCTACCTTTGCTGGGTTCATATGCTGTGATGGTCCAATCTTGGTAGTGGCTACTCTTCCACTATGATAGCACAAAGGGTGGTTACAATACCGTCACTTTTGCATTATTACGACTTTTGAGCGAGATTTCAAATACGAGCTGTACAATTTTTACAATTTTCAAGTACAATTTTTCTACTGAATTAAATGTGGACAATTTTCGATTTTGTGCATTAAAACTGGGCATATATACCCAGTAGGTAGACATCATACTTCTAGTAAGTAAGTAGGTCCTTTCAAGGAAGGAAAAAGACAAAGGGAGAAAATAACAATGTAAGGAATTTGTGAAAAAGGGTTTCAGTTTATAAGATGTTTCAGAACTAAACACCAACAAATGCTGAACCTAAGTCCATTTCAGCCTTTGAACAAATTTTAATCAGCAGAAGAGAACAATTATCACGTTGTTAAGCTTGTCATCTTATATACGCACCTAGAATCGGAGCTTAATGTAGACTTTTCAAATGTCAAAAAAACAAAATGGCGCTGAATGACCATTTTACGATAATGTTACATTTGAATTTCTGCGAAACTTTATTACTGTAAATGTTAAAAGAAAGAAATGATTTTTTTGTAATAATTATTAATAACAGTACCTATGGGAATAGTGTAGATAGTGATTTCCATGTTATTTGATTGATTGTTTTTTCTGTCCACAAATTTGATTTAAAAATATGTAAATATCATTGTTTTGGTCTATTTAATTTTCTTCGACCCATTAAATGTTTCGGTAAATGCAAAAGTAATTGAAGTACGGTTTGTTAATTACCATTTTTAACTGTATTTAAGGTAATAAATATTTCACAAAACTGACACTAGAGAAATAAATTAAAAAGCATTTTTTTATATGCATACCTTTGCACTACTTTTTTGAGTTTCACTGGTTAGAAGTAGGCACGGTTGTGTCGGAAACTAACTTGTTGATTTCTGTTGATAATGTTTTACCACAAAACATTTTTTGCTTCTATTAGATTTTAAATACATCTATTTTAAATTCGTTTTTCTTTTCTTGAATAAAAGAATCTTGGAAGGGGAAATTAATTCACTTCCCAACATCCGATCGAGATGAAACACGGGAGATAGACTTGTTGCCAGAGATATTGCATTTTTTCAACTTTTGGTGGTACTCGTGATATTGTTTTTATGAGTTGATTTTTTTTTAAATACATCTATTTGAATTTCGATTTTGAAAACTTGTGTGAATGTAAATCTTGGATGTGGAAATTAACCCACTTCCCGAAATCCCATCAAGCTGAAACTCTGCAGATAGACTCGTTGTTGATGAAAATGCATTTTATCAACTTTTGATGGCACTCGATGTGTTATACTTAAAACACTTCGTTTAACGAAATTAATGAAGTTTTATAACATGTGAGTAGAAAAATAAACGAATGTCTTTCAGAACATCATATTATATGAAGTAATTTAAATTCGACAGCCTAACAGTGAATAGCCCACATAGCAACTCGTATCTCCAAACCTGGTCTGCGTGGTCTGTATTTAAATAAACATAATATCTGAGTTTTGGCACATAGGCCAGGCTCATCCAGCTCATCGCGTTTATATAATTGAAATCGACTTCAAGTTCGCTCACCTCGTTCTTCCTACGTGTACACAGGTATACATGATAATATACATACACGTGTGACTATATTATTATAGTAAAACATTTCGCAATATCTAGTAATCGTACACAAAAGTAAAATAATACATACCTACGCTAATTCATCGTTTTATTTTATTATTTGGATATGAAAAATATATTAAAAATTCCGAAATTGATTATATGTATAAGATGGATAAAAATGAGTTGGAAAAAAAAATTGGTCACGATGGATTATATTGGTTAGGGCGTTGTCCCAATTAGACTGAGAACCTGGATTCGATTCGCAGTTGCATACGTTACCTTTTAAGTTTTCTTGTTTCATCTTTCGCTTTATTTGTATTATCTGATTTTTTTTTACATGAGCTCCACACAGGAGGCTCTGAGGAAAATAATTTCCCTCAGGGCCTATGTCATCTTTAGGGATGCTGTGTGGAGGTTTTTTTAAGAAGAAGAAGGAGGGGAGAGTTCTGGAAAGGAAAAGGGTTCAAGAGGTGGGTGGGAATCTGGGGTTCAATGTGTCCTGGTCATCTGCTTCCAAGACCTAGACAAACCTCACCCCGAGAACCCGGGCACCCCTGTTAAATCACCAAACGTAGCGAACCACTTGGGGTAACCTGTGGCAGAGGTATTGGTTATCCAATAAAGGTTGCCGGGGTGGCGGTACCCATTCCTGCCTCCCTAATGCTACCTGCTATACTCTATTTTTTCAATGTAAATACTCAATTAATTAATAGAGTCCCAAAAGCTCCAGTCTGACCAGTGAGACCATGACATCCACAATTGGGATGTTGTGAGGCTGAAGGTAGTGAGGAGGGGAAGGAGATGGGGAAGAGGAAGGTTGGGAATCACCTTAGAGTCACCTATTCAGATCTGGTTGCAACACGGCTTAAGCTATTTCAAGCAACGTTTAAAATCTGAATGGTGGTCTAACACCAGGTTGATACTAAGAGTATCTTCCAGTCTGAAAGGTGATTCAAATACTATATTTTATTTTGAATTAATTAATTGTGAAATAACGCAAATTAATCAAATAAAGTGTATTTTCGCACGCCGGGATTTGAACCCACCACCTTCCGATTGCTAGGCTAAAGCCTTGCCCCTCGACCACTTAGGCCGTATTTTAACTCACAGTATTTTAACTTTCCATACTCCCAAAATTAAAAGCAATTATGGCTGCTTATGCTAATACCAAAACTAAAGTGGTTAAATTTTTAAACAGTGCAAAATACTTCATTTATTATTTACTAAAATTTTGTAAATTTCTGAATGCGTTGCGATGCGTTTCCTTTTTTCCTAATCCTTTTAATCCTTTTTTACCCGGGCTGCTTTTAATGCCATTTGCAGGCACGCGTCTCAAATGGTTTATTCAAAAACAAAGATTTTATTGTATTACGGTGTGTAGATTAGCTCTTCTCGTGTTTTCCTAGTGTTCAATCAAATACATATATCTGTACAACACGCTCTGATAAATAGTGAGAGCTATCAATTTGTTCGTCTTGCTTGTAAATTAGTTGATTCTAACTACAGTAGATGTAACATTTTATTATATGAATAATCGAAACCTACATGCCTATTGTAACGTTTTTTTGGAAACTAAGTACTTACTTTCTTGTTAAATTCTTTCATTTTTATTGTGTTCGTTATTTAAAGTGTGTCAAATGAGATAGAAGGTTATACAAATAGATTATTTAAGGCAAATAGAGGGAAAAATCGTAAGGAAAGAAGATTTTTTTTAAATTAGGTCCATACAAGAGGCCCTGAGGAATTCGTATTGTTGAAATGATGTGAACAGTTTAGTGAATTGAGGGAAAATAAACTAGAAATAATTTATTATCTTTTTCGTTTCGAACTGGTTGCTGCAAACACTCAACAATATGATAATAAGAATCAAATTACATTTGTTGAAAATTTATGTTAATAAATAATGTAATAATATATAATGGTGTTCTCCACCACATTTAGGTAAATACTAACCTGTTATAAAGCAGATGCCAAGAGAGTGCAGTTATTCCTATAATATTATGAGACGTTATATAAATCAAATAATAGCTCTATGGCATATATTATAATCAGTCGTGTTCCTATCTTTTTTTTATTTCAACCACCATATGGTATGTCTTAATAATATGTTTTTAGTTCTTAAAATTTCTCTGTCTGTTTATTATCATTTTACATTGGTAAATCGGTGATTATTACATATTTTCACTACTTGCTATGAAGTGGCAGCCTTTTATATGTGCACAATATGTCATGTGAATAATATTTCATGTGCACAATATGTCTTGAGCACAATACGTCATGTGCACAATATTTCGTGTGCACTATACGTCACGTGAACAATATGTCATGTGCCCAATATGTAATTTGCACAACATAATTTTAACGAACCTATAAGAGTATTAAGGCACAAAGAGTTTGACGGAAAAATACGGTTTTTCATACGATATAATAGTATTTGCATATGAACCAAATTCTTTTCAGAATTGAGTGTTGATGACTGGAGTGAATGGAAGAAATCAGAGAATGTGTGGGCGTCATCAGAATATAAATATTTCAGAAGGTTAACAGCTGCATGCTTAACATGCTACAAAAAAACACACACGTCGTTATATTATCCTGTCCTCAGCATCCTGAAAATCAAGAAACTGGTATTTTGCGCGCGTTTTACTAATGGGTAAATAATGTTAAATGAGTCATAGATTTCTCTAGTATTATTCCAATTTAATAATTTATAATAACAATTGGATAATTTATAGAGCGTCGTTTTTGTAAAAAATCACGTCAAGGGCGCTATACACACGTTTATGACACCCATTCAACTGTCTCTATTAATAAAAAAGAACAGTTATCAGTGGGGGTCCGTGAGTTTTCAGAGAGCTAGAGTTCTAAGATTGAAAAATACAACATTACTGATGTTTTTGTAGCTGAAAACGAATTTTTTTTTTTTTCAAAATTTCTACTTTTTGTATGAAGATCTTTCAGTATGTGGATGCAGCGCATCCCTTGGAAGAAAGAATCCTGAATATCTTTATACAAAAAGTTGAAATTTTGGAAAAAATATAATTCATTTTCAGCTACAAGAACGTCAATAACGTTATATTTTTTCAATCTTAGCGCTCTAGCTCTCTGAAAACTCGCGGACCGCCACAGGCAGTTATATAAATGACAACAAGTTATATGAAATATTTACTGTAATTATTTGACTGTCTATGAAAGCTTATGTCTACTTACATCTAATAAGAACTGTCTGTCTTACTACAGTTATCTATGAATTCCAATGATTGTCGATTGCCAATGACTGCCACTAATTGCCTATGCACTTATTTTTTAATAATCTCCATAAAACAGATATAAAGCAATATTTTATAGAGATTACAGAATACGACAATCACTACCTACGACTGTTTATGACTGCCTGTGCCTTTGACTGTCTATGACTGTCTACGACTGCCTACGAACGCCTAGTAGTCAGGTCGCGACCACAAGCGAGGCGATAACTTAATTTTGCATAATACCGTTAATAAAGCACCGTTTGGGCCAGAATTGCTTGGAAAGACTTCTACGGCTGCCCACGCGAGTGCTGAGACCCATATTAATTATTATTACTAGTAGCCCCAGCGGAGTAACATGTAATGTCTTGGCCGATGAAATACATTTAAAAAACGTTTTGTCGGCTCGAATTACATTTAATTTCGAATCGTGTATTAAATTTCGATCCAGGTAAATGCTCACACAGCTCCAATAAGGAAAATGTTATCTTATATTCCAAAAACCTGTTTCTAACTAACAATTATTGTAACGGTAGTGGATCTTTAATATTTAAAAAATCGTACCTTATACCAATATTACTACGAATCAGTAAAATAGATAGATCAAATCCTTACATAACAGTACTTGCCTTCTTCTTCAGGCCTAACCCATATCTGCACCGATGTTGCTTTACTCTCTCTCTCTCTTCCACTACACTTTTTTCAAATGATTTGTGAATATTTTCCCCTAAATTTATTGAAGTTAAAAGGGATAAGAGAAAGCACACTCAAACTATTTAAAAATTGGACAAATTTAATGATATAAGAAATGTCGAAACGGGAGTTCCACAGGGATCAATTTTAGGACCAACCATGTTTCAAAATAAATGTGGTTAACGAACCCTTGATTACGTTAATCTTTGATATTTAACAATATTTAAGAAGTGACCATACGTACTAAGATATCTTATTAAGTTATTTTTACTCTTTTTTTCTGTTGTATTTTAATTTAATATTTTAATTTAAGACTGTCATACCAGCAAATCATAATTTCGGTTCCGACTATAGCGCTCACACATCAGCGGTCGTGAGCGGACGTTTTTGGAACTAGATTTCGTTCCGCAGGAAGCTTGGTTTCGCGTATCTACTAGGACCATAACACGCGGAGCTAGGGCTGGCTACAGTATGGGTCAGGTGAAGATGTTGAATTCTCGTTTCCAGAATTTTAATTAGTAGTAGGCAGTTATTTGTAATTTGTACATCGAAGTACATAAACATAAATATATACAAATGAAATGCGTAAACACAGTAGGTATAAAGTAGATGATATAATATAGACATGAATAAAAAAATTGTTATAATTTAAAAAAAAATTGTTTTTTAATTGTACTTTAACCAAATTAACCGAGTAATATTCAGTTGGATTGTAAAAAATGTCTCATTTTGAAATATTTATTCGTGTGCACAATGGAATTATTAATAGATTAAAACGGAAAATAATATGAAATATATTGATAATAGACTAATATAATAGTGACTTAGTCATTAGAACAGAAATTATTAACAAAAACACAATTTTAATTACACAATCACAAATTAAAACTGTCATTTTGACGGGAATTTCAAGCGCATGATGTCTGGCCTCTCTTTCGCAGTCCGTTAATGACATTTTTTATTAGTAATAGTTCAAAACAGAAATTTTACAGTATTTATTGAATGTGTAACTATTTTTTGATATTTTTTTACAACGTGCTTACTCCATATACCTACTATAATTGTTTAATAGGCCAATTGCATCACATTTTTTTAAATTTTTTTTCCGGTTTAGGCAAATATTCTAAGACATTCTGTATTTTTTTAATCATATTTTTGAAACCCTGGGGATTTTTTGAAAATTTCAATCCGAAAAATCAGACCATTTTTTATAAACCGGAAAGACGGGACATAATTTTATGGGTGCGAAAAAATGATAATTACATGGTCGAAAAACATTTAAAAAAAAATAACGTTTTCCACAAGAAATGGCACAGGAGAATAACGAGGCATACCAAAAATATTACATCTCATAAATATTTTTTTCCTTGATACATCTTATTGATCATAAATCAATTATAATGTTCAACGTCTATATTACTAAATACAATGTAATATACTTGTACTTGTAAATTATAATAATAATAAGAAAATTATAAAATTTGCACCACTACCATTATACCTCTAAAACACGTACAGACAGCGTAAAATGTACAGGGTTCTCTTCATAACATCTGTCAAATCAAATGATAAGTTCGCAGAGAACAAACAATAAATCTAGAGAATGTTAAATGTCAAATTCAAAAAAATCGCCTGAAATCCCATATAAAAAAAATCAGTATGAAATTTTACAAAATTAATATGAACATTTTCGGAAACGGGACATTTTCGTGTAGTGATGTCACGGGCCCAAATAATGGATTTATTTATTTTAAAATAAAAAAACTGTACATTTCTAAACAATTTTACTAACATTTCCTTAATCTTAGTAAAAAGATCTATCTACATGATTTTTTCCAAGTCGTTATGAAATCCATGCAAGTGGCCTATTATCACTTGATCATAATCACATAATCATTAACCATTAACAACTAAATATTATAAATGGAACATAACTGGTTTAAATTATATTCACTATTTTATGTACAATTACTTTATACACAACTGTATGCTTCCTAAATAAACATAAATATAATAAAATTAAAAACACTGTTTAACAGGAAGTAACTTCTAACCAGTGTATAAAAAAGTGTTTTAATTTTTTTTAAATGTAGATTTGGATTCACCGGTCGTTCTCAATATAAAACACGATCATTAGCTTTCAAAAACATACAATCGGGTAATCGGGTGAATGGTATAATAGAATATATGTATATATAATTTCATAACGCCGTAACCACTTTCTCCAGATCCGACCTGCCATGCAGCTGGTGGGCAGACGCATCCGCCGCCAAGACCTAAACAAACCTTCCCAATAAACCCAGGCACCCCTGCTAGTCACCAAACCTTGCGAACCACTTGGGATGACCTATGGCAGACGTGTTGGTTATCTAATAAATGGTTCCCGGGGTGGTGGTACCCATACTCGATTCTCGTGGTTGTTATTTTTGTAATACGAAAAATGGATATAAAAAGGTCTACCCGCCCACCCCCTCTCAACCACCCCCCCCCCTCATACCCTCCCTCCAATCCCCGCCTCCTTTACCCCCCCCTCAGCCACCCCCTCCACCTCATCCCAACTCTTCTTCAACCTCCCTCCCTTGGGAGCTGTTGGACTCTTGTGCGATATAATCATAAAAATTATTTACAATAAAAAAAAATCCCATCCCCATCCCCATCCCCGTCCCCGTCCCCGTCCCCGTCCCCGTCCCCGTCCCCGTCCCCGTCCCCGTCCCCGTCCCCGTCCCCGTCCCCGTCCCCGTCCCCGTCCCCGTCCCCGTCCCCGTCCCCGTCCCCGTCCCCGTCCCCGTCCCCGTCCCCGTCCCCGTCCCCGTCCCCGTCCCCGTCCCCGTCCCCGTCCCCGTCCCCGTCCCCGTCCCCGTCCCCGTCCCCGTCCCCATCCCCATCCCCATCCCCATCCCCATCCCCATCCCCATCCCCCATCCCCAGCCTTGCAACGCATGCCGGGTACCCGCTGTATATAATTTATTTACGGACAAATAGTCCATTAACAATATAACAATAACACGAATAACAAGCGAGCCTAAAGGCCCGACCCGCCTAGCAATTGATCACTGTTCGCATCGATTACCGTTCGCATGTCATTTTTTGTAACCAGCACCACTTTTCGTAACAATCACCACTTTTCGTAACGATTCACCAGTTAACCCCATGTGTCGAGCATGCGTAAAGAAGTTTTACTTTAAAAAAATGGGGCATTTGGGACTCTTGTTTTTTGTATCGTATAATAAGGGACAAATAAAAACATTTATTTTTAAATATAAAACTTTTTGCATAAAAATATTCAATGAAAATGAAATTCGGTCAACCCTGTAGATTTTACGAACGTGAAACAAGGAATTCGTATGTATTTACAATTTCGTTTCCAAAATATTATTTCAAACTGTTGTTATTCAGAGCGACGTGGACACGTCCTAGTCTGGCCACGTTTCGGACCGTAATGAACTGCGAAATTTTGTGCTTCGGCGCTATGATAAAATCGTGAAATGCGAAGCTGTTATTTAATTAAAATTAAATGCTTCCCAAAATTATTTTTCGGTCAAACTTATTTATGATTTGTCAATAATGTCTTAGCACAATAAGTATGTAAAAAAATATGAAATATATTAGTTTATAAGTGCGCAAATAAATACACAAATGGACCAATTTTCGTCAAGAAACACATGTACGTACATATTTTTTAATGATTTTATTGAAACTAAAATTAAAATTCTAAGACATAACTTTGCTAGATAATGTATTGATTTGTTTTACTGCATGATTATATTATTTGAAATGGGTGTGGTATAATACAAAAACTTTTTTGAAAATTTAACAAATCTGCCAACGACCTATGGAATAACCTTATTATACTAAAAATTAAAAAAAATTCTAATAATTTATTACATAACTATGCTAGATAAAAGAACAATCTTTCGAAATCCATTTATAATTTTTTGTGGAAAAGAGTCAATACGTCTAAAAACTTTTTTGAAAATGACATATTTCTGGTTTTCTCTACCTATGTCCTCTTAATGTTGTATTTTAATCAAATACCTGTTAGATTGTGTGATATCTGCAAATACGAGTAGTTTTATAATTAGTTAATTGTTATTCATATCATTTTGCTCATTTTTTAAAGTTATTGTTGTGTTAATGCCCCCATTGTGCAAAAAATGTTATGGAAAAAATTATAATCATGAAAAATGTGTTACTTTACAAAATTCTTAAAATGTTAAGACATATTTTTTTAAAATAATATTCTATTTCGTTTTAAGAGTAACCCAAAGAATGTTTCAGATTGTGTCAGAAACTATGTTTTTAAGCTTAAATGAAGTGATATAAACAAAAAAATCTGATAGTGATTTACTTCAGAGTTTTTATTTTAAACCTGTAATATGGGGTGGCATCGATTTGAAATAATGTGAAGCTTGCAGCAGTATGTCAGGTCATCCATTGTTTTCCAGGTTTTATTTCCCTTCGTTGAGATGGCATAATATCATGAACACTGTGTGCAGAATCTAGGCTAAGTACTGAGAACACTTTATTGTCATTCAACCGAATCAATGAAACAAAAAAGTGTTTTCTTCAAAACCATCAATTCATTCCACAGCCATAAATGGCGAATTAGACAAAAAGGTGTTAGAGAATGACATAAAATATTTTGCTCTAGATTCCGGATCAATTCAATAAGAAGACGAGTCGATGATTCAAAAAGATACTACGTGCACATCCACTTTGTTTTTATTGAATCTTTTATAAATTAGTGTTAAAAACAAATAAAACACAGTTACTTTGATAACAATATAAAGACCGTTCTTTTAATGCCGACTGTATATCGCTTTAGCCAACTCCGTGGTCCCGAGGTAAGACTCTCGACTCACAATCCGAAGGTCGCGGGTTCGAACCCGGCGTACGCAAATAAATTTTATTTGATTAATTTGTGGTATTTCATAACTAATTAATTAATATAATGTCAATATTGAGTGTTGAAGTCATCGACGGTATTTATTTCATTAAATAATTCTGCTACTGGCTACAGTAGGTATGAATTCCTCTTTACCCTGAATTAATTATTAATGGAGGGAAATAATTAAACCAAGTCAGCGGACATTTTTAATTTATCACTAAACAAAACAAAATGTTGTTAGTGAGGCAGTTCGGTTATGTATAATGAATAAAATATCTATAAAATCTAACGTTTACTTTTCATACGTAAAAGCCCCTAAAAACGGTGATTTAAATAATAATGTATTTATTTGTAATTATTTAAATCAAAGTAAGTACCAACACTTTAACTAATTTAAATATGTCACCATAAAGTGTTCGCTTTCTACGAAAATTTTAAATGATTATTGGGTATAAGTCACATTAGAAATGTAACCATTTCTACCTTTCTAGTTTCTACGAAACTGTATGCGTAATAATAAATCCCCATTTCGAAAAAGTCAACAAAATAAGCACAAAAACGATCAAAGTCGTCGATATTTGGAACTAAAAGGTGTTGGGGAACCCTTTTTGATTTTTATGACGCAGTTTATACACGGCCTATAAAGCCGGCTTCCCGTTACGCGGTAGCCACATTTAGTACTCACCAACTAATGCAAGTGCGGTAGGGTACTTACATACGTGTGGTAGTTCACTTTGCATATTCCTGTTATGTTAGCCTTGCGTGCAATCATTAATTTAAGCAGAGCGGACGGACTGCAAATTAGCCGAGACGGGAAAGCTTGATTAAAATGATTGCCATGGTCTTTAAAATTACTCCGCATCTAACAACTCCGGTATATCTATGCATTTTTGTACATTCATTTTTAGAACACCTCAAAAGCTGACACAAATTCAATTTTTAACCCCCGACGCAAGGAGCGGTGCTATAAGTTTGACTTTCTGTGTCTTCTGTCTGTGTGTGTGTGTCTGTCTGTGGCATCGTAGCTCCTAAACGAATGGACCGATTGTGATGCGGTTTTTTTAGTTTGAAAGCTGACGTGATTGCAATTGTTCTTAGCTACAATTCATGAAAATCTGTTCAGGCGTTTCAAGGTCATCAGCTCTTTTGTGTGTCGGGGGTTGCTTAAAATTTTTAAAATTTAACTTATTACTAGAGTAACTCTCGTTATAATAAGTATGAAGGTTATGCCCATCGATGATTTCAATAAGAGATCTCAATGACCGAGTATGATTAAGGCGCTTGTTCCAATAAGACGAGAGATTCTAGGTTCGTGTTCCAGCTGCGCCCGTCACCTTTTCATTTTCTGTGTCTTGTTCTTTTTTAAATTGCCGTTTAGATTTATTAGGAAATATAAATTTTTCTACGCTACACCACACAGGAGGTCCTGAAGAAAATAATTTCTCTCAGCGCCTATGTCATCTTTGGAGATGCTGTGTGGAGAGGCTTTTAAAGGATAAGCAGGAGAGGAAGTTCTGGTAAGGAAAAAGTGAGGGATGGGTAGGATTTCAGATGTCAGTGAGTTCAGGGATGACGAACATTTGAATTCATCCCACCCGCAGCGGTGCAAGATCTATAGAAATCAGATGGAGAGGTCAAAGGGTCTCCCCAAACCGGCCCGCCTCGCAGGTGGACCTGGACACAGTCACTAAACGCCATCGAACCACTTGGGGTGACCTATAGCAGAGGTGTAGATTGTCCAATAAATGGTTCCCGGAGCGGCGGTACCCATTCCCGCCTTTCAAATTGCAAATTATGTGCATCAGGGGGAATACATTAATATCATGAGCAGTTTTTCGTCTAATCTAGACCCCTCTCCCCCCCTTGGTGAGATAAATTTGGGCCACTTCGTATATTCTTTTCAAGTAACGTCAGATTTTGCTGGACCCCCCCCCCCCCTTTTGAGCTCACGTAATTAATGTACGCCCCCTAAGTAATAACGTCCACACATAATGATCCCGAAATCACTACTATAAAAACATGTTATTTCTTCATTCGTGAAATTTCATTTTGTAAGAGAGTAAGAGGCAAGAACACTTGCTTTCTGATTCCGGGGTCGTGGGTTAGATTCCCACCGTATCGTAAGATAATAAGCGTTTTCTTTTCTGATTAATTTTTTAGTTACTGAGATTACAAACTGCATTTTTATGTGTTAACACACAAAATGATTTTTGAGGACTTCTTTTCAATCTTTCGTGTGAGTTGTAGAATATTTGTGCTCTTTTTTTAAAGAAAGATAAAGCTTCCCGGGTTACGAATAATCTGACAACTGACAAGTATTGGAAAATCTCCTACTAAAGTAAATATTGCTTGTGTCGTGATGGAGGACTTAGCCAGCCGAGGAATTGAACACGCGACGCCTGGGGGAACCCAAACGCGAAGCTAAATCAGCCACCGACTGGACAATATATGTTTATATTGTATGTTTATAATGTTAATAAATTAAATACTAATTAGTAAATAAAAGCATACAAAAAAGATTCATAACAATAATTGTATAATGGTGCATAGATATAACATGAATGTGACTCATAAATGTTTCGCGTTAGCTTTTAATTAAAACATCACGGTTCCGTTGCAAACGTTTTAGCAATTAGCTAAAGGCTGCACTCTAATGACAATAATACGACAACGCACTCGTCTTGAAAATGTAACATTTCCGTAACGCCACAAGACAATAGCTGCAATTAATTCAGATATGGTCTCAATCAATTTATCAAACTTTTATCAAGATTGTATTCTCATTGTAGACATTTTTAGATAAAATACTTTGACTTAAAAACAAACAACGATTTAATGTAATCACTGAAAACAATATTAGCGAACTCAATCGCAAATTTAAAACAAAAAAAGATGCAATCGCGACTAGGAATTGAACCATGGACCTTAGCCTTGTCTGGGCGCTGCTCTACCACTGAGCTAATAGAATCCTATCCCCTTCAGGCAAGTAACTGTATCATACTTCGACTAAGAACTGCCAACATTATAGAAAAAATTAGTCGAAGATAATGTTGTTAATTCTGAAATTTGAAATATGACGTTTAGCTAAGAGGTCCTCAGTAGTAATTGGTAAGGCGTTTGTCCCGGTGAGACGAGAGGTTCTGGGTTCGAGTCCCAGTTGCGACCCCTATTTTTTTATTTTTTGTGTCTTGTTTTGTTTCATAATTTCGTTTAGATTTTATTAGTGTTATATTCTTCTTCAATGATATATTACATTATCTTCGTGTTGGTAACGCATATTTTAGGTATGATTGCAAGACTCTTCCCGAAATAAATGCTATCTAGATAGTGGGTAAATTTATCTAATCTTCTTCCTTGCGCTGTCCCAACTCATTGCCTAGGTAGGCTGTTGGGGTCGGCTCTTCTCGTTCTCAGGTTGTAATTTCCTCTGTTCTGAGTATCGCCTTCATCCAGGCCGTTTCTCTGAAGAATTTTGGAGCATTGAGTCATCCAGGAGTTCTTCGGTCTTCCTCTGGATGACTGTAGATGAAGCTCCATAGACATTGCCTGCCTCACTGTGTGGTCTGATGGTCTCCGTCTTATGTGCCCATACCATCTCAACTGTCGTTCCTCCAGCTTACTATTTATGTCTGTGACACCCAGGCTACCACGAATGCGTGAACTTTTGATCTTATCTTTTAGTGATACTCCTGCCGACCATCTAAGCATTCGCATTTCTGCTGTTTCGAGTTGCCTAGAGTAGGAGTTGTACATAGTCCAGTATTCGGAGCCATACACTATTGCGGGTCTTCTAATAGTCTGGTATATCTTTCCTTTAAGTTTTATAGGCATTTTGGAGTCACACAATATTCCTGTTACGGATCTGAATTTAATCCATCCCACACCTATGCTATGGACGACATCCGCTGCACATCCTCCGTCTCTGTGGATTAGTGAGTCCAGATACTTAAATGGATCACAGTTGGCTAATGTTTCTCCATCCAGTTGCATCGAAGGAGTTACAGCATTTGTATCTTCAAATGGCAAATACAAATATTCAGTCTTTTTCCTGCTAATTTTTAGGCCATTATCCTCCAGGATCTTTCTCCACCTTTCCAGGGTATTCTGTAAGTCACAATGATTATCTGCTATCAGTACTACATCATCTACAACAAGCGTAGTCATGAAAATACTGTTCATTTCTTGACTTGTTAGATAATTCATGACCATTATGAATTGCAGTGGGCTGAGGTCAGATCCTTGGTGTACCCCCACTTAAATTTAAATTTATCTAAGACACCATATAAATTTATCTCAAATTTTCGATTGATAGTCGCTAATATTGTCTTCAGTGATAAAATATTACAATTTGAGGTTTTACTCATTAAGTTAAGATAAAAAGAAAGAGGATTTAATTATTTAATATCATCCCTGTCTAACACGTTCAACTGCTGTTATTAAGTTCCCTGTTCTTAATCCCTGTGTCTGTTGATACATGCAAAATTAATGATCATCTCCTTCAAAGGAAGTAATCTTCTCGTCACGTCTTTATTTAATGTACTTTGTGAAACCTTAAGTGGCCAGCTCAGACATGGGGGCTCCATTGAAGCCAAGGATAAGTTAGCCACTCGGAAGCTAGGCGGAGTGCATAGAGTCTGTAGATTCCATAATAGTGCCTGACACTTATACCGTTGCTGATCCTGTGCAAATTGCAAAGTGCATTGTAGTATTGAGTTTGAATTCACCTCCGGTTCGGAGTCTGGAGCACTCAGATACCTGATAAAATATAAGCTCCCCTCGACTATGAGCAAAACCGGTTTTTACCACCTACAATATTGGTCTTCTCAAAGCCCGCAGGTTCACTCCTTCCTCTCCTAAAAAAATATGCATCGTACATCATCCCTGATGACGGGTACCTACGGACTACTAACTAGTTTTAAATGATTTTGAAATTAGTCTAAATATCTTATTACACTAATACTGTAGCAGCCCACAACGAAGTGCTGGTGCCTACTCTAATTTGTGGCAATGGGGCATGGAACTGGCAGAGGAAGGATGAAAGCAAACTGAATGCTGTTGAAAACAGATCCCTGAGGCGTTTGTGTGGTAAAACCATGTATGATCGTGTGAGAAATGGAATCCTGGTACCTACCCTGATGTATGGCAATGAGGCATGAAACTGGCAGAGATAGGATGAATGTTGTTGTTTGTTGAATGTTGTTGAATGTTGGATGAATGTTGATGTAAACCGAATGCTGTTGAAATGAGATCCCCGAGGCGTACGTGTAGTAAAACTATGATCCGCAAAGAATGCAGGACTGGTGTAAGCGTAATGAGTAAGATTACGAAAGGGAACCTCAGATGGTTTGGGCATGTAGGGCTTGTAATATTTTAGCGATTTTTTAGCGAACGAACAAAGAAAGTAGTGTAAGAAGAATATACGATGCAAATGTGAATGGTAGAAGAATTCGGGGACGTCCGAGGAAGATATGGCACGATCGAGTGAATCAAATACGTGAGTTAGGCCATGTCAAAAGTCAGAATAATAGAAGAGTATGTATGAGACGATGTATGAATGTGAATGACGCAAAGAGTATGTGCCAAGACCGAGTTGTTTGCCGGTTCGTCCTCTCTGCCTACCCCTGCGGAGAAACGGCGTGATGGTTTAATTCATGAGATCAAAAATTCGCTAATTTTGTGGCCTAAATTAGATTTATGATTAACCTTTAATTGGATATCAAAAGCGCGCAACCCTGATCAACTAATTTTATATATTTACTCGGTTTTATTAAGACGAAAAGAGCTATTTTAATTAAAACGTAATTGTTGTGAGGCATTTATAAACAATTATCAGTTGCAAATCAAAACTTTCGATCCACTGCTGTCACAGTAGTCCAGTAATTAAATTAATATTGCAGAGTCTCGGAATACGCAAGTGAAAATTGCTCTATAACTAATTGAGTATAATTGTTAGGGGAGGGCAAGTCAGTTCATGGTCGAGGAAGAAGATGCTTGAAGCGTAACAGTGTGAATGCACCTTTAATAAACGTTGTAATTTTACATCTGTAGCGTAATCATGTAAGCCCATATATATATATATGACGGCTTCCATGGTCGAGGGTTAGGCTCTGTTCTAGCAAGTTGGAGGTCTCAGATTCAAATCCCAGCACGCGCAAGTAAATTTTATTAGATTAATTTATGTTATTTTACAATTTACGCATTTAAAATCTATATACATATGTATATAAAAATCTCGTGTCACGGTGTTTGTGGTTGCACTCCTCCGAAACGGCTCGACCGATGTTTATTAAATTTTTTATGTATATTTGGTAAGTATGAAAATAGGTCTTTTAGTATATTTCAAGGTCATTAAGGTCTTGGCGGCGGATGCGTCTGCCCACCTGCTGCGTGGCGGGCCGGATCGAGAGAGATTAGTGAGGGAGGTCTCTTGACCTTTTCAGCCGGCTGTCGACTCATCGCTTGCACCGCAGTTGGAGGAATGGATTCATACGTCCGTCACTCCTGGAAACACTAACCCCCAAATTCCTACCCACCCCTTAAACCTTTTTCCTTCCCAGAACTTCCTATCCTTCCTTTCCTTAAAAAGACCCTCCATACAGCATCTCCTGAGATGACATAGGCTCTGATTGAAATTATTTTCCTCAGGGCCTCATGGGTGGAGCTAATGTTAAAAAAAGCTAATCGGAGTTTCAAATATTCTTTACTTCCGTTAACGGTCAAACCCGATACTTCCCAAATCAATTAAATACACCAATCTTCTAATTAAAATATAATTAATAGTTCAGTTCAGAAATAGACGAGGTCATTTATTTAAAAACTTTGATTTTTTTTCATCTAACAAGGTTACTTATCAAAATTATTAGTTCTTGACCTAGTACTTGAAAACTCTAAACAGGAAAATGAATATAACATACAGTATGTGAGTATCAACTTGTACTTGACATTTAAAATATATATTTTACGTCATGCATTTTAAGCACATTAAAATTCGTCGGTCTAATAATCTAGAATCATAATTTAGAAATTTACGTTTATGCCGAGATACTGAGAAGTAAACGCTTGTAGTTATTAATATTTCGGTAACAATGCGGTGAAGTAATTTAAAAATGAATTTCTTCAACGACAATCACAATTCTGCAAATGACAACCGGAAACAAGTTCATCGGTGAACAGTCATCAATCTAATGGGTAGGTGCATATTGAAACGCTTGACAGCTCATAATGACTTCCGTTAATAATATTATTATGGTAAACCGTTTCTCTAGCACTTAAAGGTTGCAATTTGTAGGATTAGTTAACAGTAAGTATGAGTGCTTTTATATTTTTATTGACTTTTTCATATTCAGTTAAATAATGCATTTGTTTTCCTTCTTTCTCCTTCCCTAACCAAATTATATGACTTTTGTTATAATTCTACCAGAAGAAGGTATTGGATATACCACAGAGGGTTCTTGTGGGTTTTCGGCGTTCGATTAGTTTGTTGACTTAGCAGAGATGCCCGGGTTCTCCGAGTCACGTCCAGGTCTTGGCAGAAGCGTTTGTCCACCAACTGCATGGCTGGCCCGATTGGGAGGGACTTTTATCTCTCCAGCAGGACTCTCTAGAAACATCGCCTTAGGTACACTCCAGTGGGTAGATCCGTTACTTCTGGACACACTGACCTCGAGATTCCTAGCCACTCTTCATACCTTTTTCCTTCCCAGAACTTCCTCCCCTTCCTTTTCTAAAAAGACCCTCCACACAGCATCCCCAAAGATGACATAGGCCCTGAAGGGAATTATTTTCCTCAGAGCCTCCTGTATGGAGCTAAAGTAAAAAAAGGCATAATTGTATCCAAAAAATAGGCTTTAAACCCTAGTATAACACTATACACAGAGTTAGTTTTGCGCCAATTACAGATGCCAACTTTGCAAATCATTTTTATTTGAATGAGAATAATAATTGTTTATGGCAATAATTGTTCAACTGCTTCAGTCAATCTCCGCTCATTTGCCATCGGTAATTCTGGACATATCAAGTAATAAACGATCAATTAAGAAACGCAGCGAAAAATAATCACAGTGGCCATACGCAGAACAATTATTGAACCTGATTGTTCTTTTCCAAATCCTACCTGTAAATATCTATCTCTTGCAATTGATTGTCTAATTTCTAATTGATCGATTGTTAATCTTTCGAAATCATGAAAGTAATTTGTCTGATTCATCCAACGCCTAAACAGTGTTGTCATCACCGTTGAAGGGCATTTCGTTGAGGTAATCGACGATTCTGAGAGTAGTTTTCCTTCCATTATTGTAGATTTATCCTCATTAAGACTCACTGTTAGATGACTAAATTGCTGATATTAGGTGTTACGATAAACAAAATGTAATTATTAATGATACTCTCAAAGAAGACACAACCACTGCCAGCCGAAATAAAACCGTCTTCGCGATAGTGTCACCAGAATTGAAAAAGAGTAGAAAGACTACTGGTCCATAAAGTCATGGGTGCAAAACCGTATGAAGTGCAAATAAAATTATATTACCTACGTTCTAACATGAACAGAATATTTGATAACGATAATGCTTATAGATCTGTACGAAGAAATTTTCGTGAAAATTTGAGCAGAGACTAATGAAGTCACTGATTTGTACCTTCTGGTTCGAGCCTATTTAGCAGTTTTCTATCTATTTTACTCTTGCTTGACAATCCTGACATCGTATATTTCTGGCCCATTTGAATTTTGAATTGCTGATATACCTGGGTTTAAGAATGAAATTGAAAATTACATATTCCAACACCGGGTTTCGGTCTTGTCCCAACGTTGATTTCTTTGTAGTGCTCGTGTGTACTAATGTATTCCAAACTTTCTGTACGTACGAGTTAGTGTGATACTGAAATACAAATGAGTTGATCACAATACTAACCTGTAAGATGCAATGTCATCCAGTCTGGACCCTCAAGATACACACAATACAACCGGTTTCAATAACAAAGCTTACCTTCTCTTTGAGTAGACCCACCTTGGAAAAATATATACAAATGTATTCATATTTTGAGGTACGTATATCATATCTCGTAATGCTACATGTCGGTAATGAATACATATTATTATGTTCATGTTTGTATACATTATTAACAATGTAGGTAACCACCTACTACACGAGCTTTGAAAATCTAAAAACATATTATAAAGTTACATTCTCAAGCGGAAGCAAATTTTTCAATGTTGTGATTGGCAAATAGAATAATTTCGTAGTGCATTGACATGTGCACAAATACTCTGTAGTTTCTTATGTACGATTGGTTAGGAGAACGCAGAATGTTGAATCACTCGAATCAACTACTTATGACGGCCTCCGTTGTCTAGGGGCAAGGCTCTCGACTAGCAATCTGGAGAACGCCGGTTCAAATCACGGCGTGCACAAATAAATTTTATTTGAAACTAGCAGGTTCCCGGCATGCGTTGCTATGCCATTTAATAAAGAAATTGTTTCTCCCTGCGTGTCCTTTCCCATTTATCCCGTTCCCCTTTCGCCTCCTCTTCCTCTCCCGCGTCCACTTCCCCTCTCGGTTCCCACTCCGCCTATTTCACCTTCCCTCTCCCCACTCCACTCCCCCCCCTTCCCCCGTCCAACGAACTCCCAACCCGAGTTTCCCTCAACCCTCCCAGGTTCCCCTCCCCCCTCGGGTTCCACACCACCCCTCCCGCGAACCCCCTACCCGTGTTCCCCTCCCCCCGGGTTCCCCACCACCCCTCCCGCGAACCCCCTACCCGTGTTCCCCTCCCCCCTCCCGCATTCCATATATACAGTCCCGTTACATTCAGTTTTCAAACAGCCTATGCAATTTTTGTCACCTACAATTTTTTTATGCAAATTTCATAACGCCAGAGCTCACCAGTAGTTTTATACAAACCTTGTCCTGATAATGACGAACACAAAATAAAGAATTATCCAATTTGGTGCAGTCGTTCGGAAGTTATGCGCGTACATACATTTCGGTGATTCATTTTTATTTATATAGATAGATTTGCGTTATTTAATTAAAAATAATATGTATCATATTTGCGACACGATTCAGAGTGGAAGATACTCTGAGTATCACCCAGGTGTAAAAACACCATTCAGAATTGAAACGTTGCTTGAAAGGGCTTTAGCCGTGTTTGATGTCTAGATCTGAATAGCCAGGTACTTCCCAATCTTCCTCTTCCCCATTTCCATTCCCCCCACTACGTTTAGCCTTACAACATAACCCAAATGGGAACAGTTTCACTGGCTCCAGACAGTGACCATAAGGTATTCACATAAAAAAACACTTGAATCTATTTGGACTTCTACAAAATCAAAATAGTTATGTTAAAATGGAATTCCATCATCTATTTCAAAATAAGAAATACCAAGAAGTCATCGGTGATCTCTTGCCAATGTGATTATAAATTTGTTTATTCAAACACTTGTTCAAAATACAATTTCATCAATATATGCTACTCAATTTTGTTATGTAATATCTAATACCTGAAGTGAAAGAGGTTTAATTTCACACTCTTTGCATTTCATAATACATAATGAACAGTATTTTTTTACAATCGTGTACTTCATTCAAACACCACACATAACTCGTGTGTATTGTTGTTGTCTTGCAGATATCGACTGGTTGAATGGTTAACTAACATGTTAAGTAGGTTTGTTATGTATCGGGACTGAATAGGTATACATAATCTATTGTGTTAATTAGCAATGTTGTGTTAAAAAAATATGTAGGCTAATGAATGAAAATTTACAATTGGCCATTTTTTACTATATTTCCTGTAAACTCTGTCTATTTTCTTCCATTTCATTACATTCTCATTGACTGCGTTGCGTTGTGATTCGTTCATGCGTAAGATCATAAAGTGATCAGAAGTGTAAATGACGTGTAACGATAGAAGAAATCGGTGTATACCTGAAAGATGTGGAGTGAATCAAATACTTTACAAACAATTATTTTTATTTTTAAGTGTTTAGTTCTTAGTTTGCATCCCTCGCTAGCACCTGCAATATCTATTAATAAATATACCATTTGTTCTAATAAGATAAATTATTTTATGGTTATGAAAACTTTTTTCTAAATTATGATTTTGTACCCAAAATTTTCTTTTTTACTTTTTTTAATACCTTTTTAAGACCTCAGTTAAGTCATGAATTTATTTTCTAAACAATGTTATATATAATTTAAAAAAAACATAATAATTGGTTTTTAATTAAATGAAGACAATATTAGCGAAGTACAGTTGCAGTGGATGCAAGACGGAACCTCGTCGAACGGCGCGATCAACTTCCACATCGAGTAAAGAGAACGCACCTCCTCCTGCCAACGTCAGCAAACCAGGCCTAACTCCGGGGGAAACACTTCTTATGGAGGAACTACGCCAAATCAAGATGGAACTCCAAGAGTACAAGAGCATCCAATCAAAAGTGACTGTATTATATGAAGAATTCAAAGACTTCAAGAAAACAATGACCTTCTTTAACTCAAAAATGGAGGGATTTGAGGAGGAATTGAAAAAGGCGATGCACAAAATGAAAAACATAGATTCCGTCCAAAAGAAAAATATGGAACTCGAAGCTAAAATAACAATGCTCGAGTTCAAACTGGACGATCAAGAACGCCAACAAAAAAATTTCGTGGCCGAAATAAGAGGGATACCGGAGGTTGAAGGAGAAAAGTTACAAAATATTATTTTCAACATTAGTCAAGAAATACGCACAACCACCACAACAAATGATATCGAGTCAACCTTTAGAGCTCCTGGTAGGCCAACCCCATCCAAAACCCGGCCTATAATTGCGCGGTTCAAAGAAATTCACCTAAGGGATGAATTCTTAAGTTGTGTAAAAAGATACAATTTGAACGCTACCACGAAGGAAGATAAACTCAACACGAGCTCCATAGGCCTCTCCGGACCGCGTACACCCGTTTATATATCAGAACACTTAACGTCGACAAATAAACGCTTACTTTACCTGGCGAAGAAGACGGCTACGGAAAAAAAGCTAGCTTACGTATGGGTGAAAGCGGGACGTGTCTACGTACGCCAAACAACAGAATCACGAGCTATCCACATTACCTCTGAAAATACCCTTCTCACACTATGACTCACTAATACAAGCATACACATACTATTTTACTCAATCACCACACACACATCTGTATATTCCCAAAGTTTATCATTGTGGATATACTTAATTAAATTTAAAAAAAGAAACTATAAATGATTCAAGTATCTTTTGATAGACCCGAAGAAACCTTGCTCACATGTATCAAAAATGTGATTGACAATCCTGAAGACATGAATAAATATTGTTGGGAATCGTACGGTCTGAAAATTATTCACCAGAACATAAGAAGTATTACCAACATTGATGACTTTCTCGTATTTCTGGACGAACTTAATTTCACATTTGACATGCTAGTTTTAACTGAGTGCTGGATTAATAAATATTTCACCTCCAAAGAGATACAAAATTATACTGAGTACCACACAACTAGTATAATAAATAAAGCTGGTGGTATTATAATTTATGTCAGGGACGGTATTCAGACGCAAGTTGACGAACTCGCTTTATCACAAGCTAATTGTCTAAAAATTGTGCTTAACAAAAACCTATGCATTTTTGCAATCTATAGATCACCATCATTTCACAACATCGATTCCTTTCTAAATTCACTCCACTCTATCATTAACAACACAGATAACCCAGAACATCAAATAATCATTGGAGACTTAAATATTAATACCATTCTTGACAATCATCGCCAATCCGATGATTATTTATGTTTTCTCACCGAAAACGCTTTTACTCCGATAATTGATACCCCAACTCGAGTACAAGGTACATGTAAATCCTGATTTTACGGACTCGTTTGTTATACACACAACAATTTCAGATCATTACACCACAGCGCTCGGCCTAAGAAATAAGCCTTCCTCTCCTTCTAAAAATAAATATATTTCTAAAATAAATTACAACGCACTGGTTGAGGAGCTGTCTACAGAAAAATGGCAAAACGTAATAGATCAGACTGACACTGACCAAGCAATGCAGCAATTTATCACAAAATTACAATACTACATATCTAATCACACTGTCAACAAAGTTATACCGAACAAACAATTTAAACTCATGCCATGGATCACCCCTGGTCTAGTCAAATCCATCCACAGACGTAATCAACTTCACAAAAATGCTAAAAGACAATCAGATAATATTCTAGTTCAAGAACAATATAAGAAATATAGAAACTTATGTAAAAAACTAATTAATTCCACTAAAGAAAATTTCTACAAAAAATATATATACGAAAACACCATAACTCCAAAACATTTCTGGGAAATATTTCGTAAAATTACCAAAACAAAAAACAGCAAATCGTCCTTCATACAATCATTGGATATTAAAAATACAAGTACTACTAACCCCAAATTGATGGCTAATTTTGCTAATCACTATTTCACTTCAGTAGGAGCCTCTCTCGCAAATAAAATCCTTGAAAAATGTCAGAAAACTGAATCTGAACTAGCCAACATACCTACAAATGTTCTTAATCATAAAACAGACGAGATTCAAACAACGACCAATGAAGTCATGAAAATGATAGATGAGCTTAAGTCATCTAATGCCTGTGGGCCAGACAAAATTTCCTCAAATCTGCTGAAAGTATTAAAACCACTCATAGCGAATCCTATTGCATACATTTGTAATCTTAGTTTCAAGACAGGAATATTCCCAAACCACCTAAAACAATCAGCTGTTATATTGATTCACAAAAATGGAATCAAATCGGATATACATAATTATCGGCCAATATCTCTGCTCAACTCGTTCTCAAAAATTATTGAGAAAATTGTAAAAAATCGTCTCACCCTCTACCTAGAAACCCATAAAATCTTATCTAACAACCAATTCGGCTTTCGACCAGGTCTAGGAACAGAAAATGCAATTGCTAAACTGGCAGATATTATTTCCAAAAATATTGACCGGGGAAATAAGTCTATTGCTCTCTTCTTGGATCTTGCCAAAGCTTTTGATACCATTTCGCATAAAATACTTCTAAAAAAACTAAAGGCTATAGGTATTCAGGGACAGCTACACAAATGGATGGGTAGTTACTTAGCTAACAGATACCAAAAAGTTAAAATTAACGATACTATTAGTGATCCGGCCCTTGTAGAATTTGGTGTACCCCAAGGGAGTACCTTAGGACCTATTTTGTTCAGTATTTATATAAATGACTTGTGTAACAGCAATTTTTCCAATCACATTATAACGTTTGCAGATGATACTGTCTTAATATTTGAAGGAAGAACATGGAACGATGTACACTGCAAAGCAGAGGATGGAATAAAACAGCTAAAACTTTGGCTAGACTGTAATCTCTTAACACTCAATTCTGAAAAAACAAAATTTATACGATTTAGTGCGACAGAAGCCGGCCAACCCAAGGAAGCATATAAAATTTTCGTTCATAAATGCACTGACTCAACTACCTGTAATTGTTATAAATTAGAATGCGTGGACAGTATAAAATACCTTGGTGTTATATTAGACAAATATCTTAGATGGGACGGTCACGTGGATCTAGTCACCACAAAGGTTAGAAAGCTCACGTACATGTTGATGGCAATCAGAAACATCTTACGTAAAAAAGAATTGAAACTCATTTATGATGCTATGTGTGGGTCACTTTTAGACTATGCATCCTTAGGTTGGGGTGGATGTGCAAAAACTGTTTTGGACAAATTAGCAAAAGCTCAAAAATCCCTACTAAGGGTAATCCTCAAAAAACCATTTAGATATCATAGTGATGCACTATTTCAAGACTTACAAGTTCTAGATGTTAGACAACTGTACATGAGAAAATTAATTTTAAACCCCCATAAACAACGCCACCTCTACCCATCTATTAACCACTCTCACGACACCCGACACTCACGGAGAAATCCAATTGTAACTTCCACAACCAAAACATCTCTCGCCCAAAGACACTTCTCTTTCTTAGGTCCAAACCTATACAACTTCATGCCTGATGCTTGGAAAAAGGAAAGCATAGGTGTTCTTCGTAAATTGACCACTACATGGTTTCAACAATTAGGGAGAAAGGAGAGTGAACTTTTACTACACAAAAAATGAAATCAAACACAAACTAAAAACAACAACAAAAATTCCAACAAAAATTCTCAAAAGATACCATTATTTTCTAACCTATATTATTATGTGTATGTATGTACCTCCCTATTACTTGTAAAATTAGAAAGCTAACCAAGCAGCTGTTAATCTTATGTTTTAATTTTATTGACTATTTTTTTTTTATTCTTTATATCTCTTCTCTTTTTAATTAATATTTATACATTTATACGTGGGCTTATCAATAAGCAATGTAAACACCGGTTATAAGTATATATATATACCTATTATTTTAATAACTATGCTAAACAAATAACAGTTACTAGGTTTTAAACTTTTTTTTATTATATTTTATATTATTTCTGTTCTTTTTATTTTCTCTTTTTATTTGATCAATTTTCTTTCTTTTTTGTACAAATCATGTTCCATTTGTTTATACCCATATTAATTTGACTGTCCTAAAACGGGAATACTCCTAGTTGGGCAGTCAAAAAAAAATTAATGAATTATGTATATACATGTATAATCTTGTACTAAATAAACAAATAAAATAAATAAATAAAATAAATAAAGTTAAAAGTGACCAAATTGGATATAGGTTCCGTAGTTCAGTTGGTAGAGCACTTGCCATGTAAGCAAAGGGTCCTGGTTTCGTGTCCCAGTGGAGCCAAAATCTTTTTTCTGATTTTTGTAACTCGAGATTTTCGATTGAGTTTCGCTTATATTGTCTTCATTTAATTAAATATTATAATTTAAGATTTTACTCATAAAGTTAAAAATTAAAAATAAATATAATAATTAGAACATAATATGTGTGTACAAATATGTAGAATACATATTTCACAAAGAATCGTTTTGTTTTTAGGTGGTTCATAATTTGTATCTCGATTTATAATTGTTTTTTTATATATATATTTTTTTTTATGTCTTACAAGAGTCCCAACTTCTCCCGTCTGGAGCCAGTAAGACAATGGTATCCCCAATTGGGGTATGTTGGGTTGCTGAAGGTAGTGGGAAAGGGAAGGAGATGGGAAAGAGGAAGGTAGGGATGTACCTGGCTATTCAGACCTGGAAACCAAACACGGCTAAAGCCATGCAAAGCAACGTCTCAATTCACAATGGTGGTCTTACACCAGGGCGATACTGAGAGGATCTTGCAAACTGGAACGTGCCTCAAATATAGTACATATTATTTAAATTAATTAATTGTGAAATGACACAAATGAATAAAATAAGTTTTATTTGCCTACGCCGGGATTCGATTGCGAGTCTACAATCATGACTGCAGATTGCTAACGAATAAGTAACGGTTCACAAAGACTAAGTGTTCTTAATATATTCGGCGTCAACTGTTGTTTGTACGGTAGCGATCTGCAGTCATCCTGGGGAACGATGAGAAGTTATCTTAAATTATCGATACAATCCTTATCGATCGAGCGTGTTAGGGACCTTGAAAGAGATAAGTTTACGTTGCATTGTATTTTGTTTAAGATATATTCGGTAATTCCAGAGTTGGTACCTGTACTTATACCTATTCAATTTATCTTAACACAAATGTTACTTTTCAACGTGATGTGTTGTTCACCAAAACATGTTGTAAACATTCACCTATGAATCATGGCATCCAAAGAAAGGTAATGGTCAGCATCCGCGATCTATGAGCACTACATGGCATCACCATTCCACAGACCATCGCGCACAGGTCGGCTAGAAATCCAACTTTCAATCGCACGTTTAAAAAAGAAAACTTTTCGAAATCACTCGTCAGTCTTCCATCTTCATTTTTCCAGTTTGTTTTAGAAATTCCATCTCCGCGGACGTAGAAAACCGGATCCCAAGGTAAAGAGTCGCAACTAACTATAATAGTTGCTAACTGCCGACGTAATGCGTTGCTTCGCGGCTAGAAAATGATTCGTAACTTCTGTACCTGAAGTATTTACATTACGATGGCCTCGTGTCGTCAAACTGACAGATTATATGTACGAATATTTATCGTCGTTTTCAAGCGAGTAATAATTAAATAATAACTGCGTTTCCTCTAGAGAAAGATGAAAGAGAAAAGCAATAATTTATGTGCATAATTTACATCAGATATATTTGAATAATAACCATGAAATCTTCCTACATCATGATAATTTGGGAGGCGTATATGGGGGTACCGCCGTAATGGGAACCATTTACTGGATAACCAACATCCCCGCCGTAGGTCACACTAAGTGGTTCGCTACGTTTGGTGACTTAGCAGTGGTGCCCGGGACACATTGACCCCAGATTCCAACCCACCCCTCATACCTTTTTCCTTCTCAGCATTTCCTCTCCTTCCTTTCCCTAAAATGACCCTCCCCACAGCATCCGCAAAGATGACATAGGCCATAAGGGAGTTTCTTTTCTTGAGGGCATCCTGTGTGAAATAATGTAAATTCGTGAAAAATCACGGGATAATCTATTATATTGTAGGTAGGCATTGTATCGCCTGTCTACGCTTCCAATAATTAGTTTTCATATTTTGAAAATGTTACTTAAATTCAAAGCAAATTTGAATTTATTGAAGCAGATTTCATGCAAGAATAACCAACGCATATCACAGACAATTATGTAGTATGTTTAACAATAGTGGTTACTATCAGATTTCACCGGAGCTTCTAAAATCATTTTTCGAAAACTTATTTGTAAGCATAAAAGTATGATTAATGCTTTTTCGAGCTGAAAATGGCATAACGAACATAAAAAAGGTGCACCGGCAGATATCCCTTCACGAAGGACTAACTAACGCGTAGCACAGACATTAGTATGTTAAGACAGTGGTTACAATCCGGTTTCGTCGGAGCTTCTAAAATTATTTTTAGCAATCTTATTTATAACCAAAAAATACTTATGACTAATGGATTTTTCAAGCTGGAAATGGCGTAACGAATATAAAAAAGTTGCATCGACAGATATTCCATAGAGCATATGAGATATATGAGCATATTCCATAGAGCATAGAGCAATGTTTGAGAATATTTTGTGGTATCACTTCGAGTCAACCAACAACACAAATATGTTTTTTTTTAGTGACTCCTAAATTGTCTGACGCTAGTTTAGGTGTGTTAATCGTTACGTTTAATACAGCTTTCGTAATGAACATTGATAGTTAAATAAATCACCTGTCACAGGATTATTTTATCTTAATAAAATAATCTGTATTTCATGAATTCAAAGCTGTAGGCGATGAAATTAGTTTCAGATTTCGACCTGATTTGTCGTTAAATTGGTACATTAGTATCTTGTCGTGCATTGTTTGTTCGGCATTACGTGGGTTCGTTTTCTTTCAAAGCGATGGCAATACGTTCAAGGACTAAGTTAAAATCGTCTGAAATTTTATTGGCATCAGAAACACTTTAAACGCCTCTGTAAGCGGTCGTAAAAAAGGCTATGGCGTTTTGCAATTCGTGCACTAGCAGCATTCTTAAAACGTGATCGAATCGAGTTTCCTGATTCTGCCACCTTCGCCTGAAGCTATAGCTTTTGTTCTAGCTACAATGATTCATAATTAGCAAGGTCAGATCATGATTTCATATTAGTATTAATATCTTTTATAGTAATTAATTGTATTATAAATAAATTTTTACCCCAAGTGGTTCGTTACATTTGGTGACTTAGCGAGGTGCTCGGGTTCGTGGAGTGAGGTTTGTCCGGGTTTTGGCCACCAACTGCGTGGCAGGCCGGATCGGGAGAGGCTGGTTGAGGGAGACCTTTTGACCTATCTAGTAGGGCTCTCCCGGAACATCGCCTTGCACTGCAGTAGGAGGTATGGATTCATACGGCTGTCACTCCTGAAGACACTGGCATCCAGATTCTTACCCACCACTCATACCGTTTTCCTTCATTTCCTCAAAATATCCTTCGCGTAGAATCCCCAAAGGTGACTTAGGCCCTCAGGGCCTCCAGTGTGGAGCTAATGTAATAAAACACACATTTAATATGAACTACATAATACTACTCCACACAAGAGGACTTGAGGGAAATAATTTCCCTCAAGGCCTATATCATCTTTGGGGATGCTGTGAGGAGGGACGTTTGAGGATATGAAGGTCTGGGTCTTGAGGATACCCATGGGAGGAAACACAGAGACTAGCAAATCGTTCCACAGCCGAGCTTTTGAACTCAAGAACGACGTCGTGTAAACGACCCGTTCTCAGGTGACAAATGTCAACTGTGCACAAATGATGCGCAGCGGTGCGAAATGAAACAACGATGCTAGTTCGTCGTAACATATTCCATTGAAATACCATTCCAATAGAACAAGCACACGAGTATCTATATATTTTTACTGAATATAATGACACTCAAGTAAATTGAAAATAATACTATGCACACACACACCACGCTGTTTTTCTGATAATAATAATATAATGAGTCACCGCAAAGCGATTTATTTTTATCCGTGATAATATTCCAAAGCCCCGTCACGACTTAAAGCAAAACAAAAAAGCAGTCGTTACCTTATTGATTTACTGTGTTTACCCGTCAAAAATATGTCACTTTGAGGAAGTTGTGAAACAAAGTTTGGTGAATTTTAAAAACCCAATAATAATTATAATATTAAAATCTCTAAAAAATATCGGTGATTTCATCGAACAGCTCAATATTATAATTTCTTGTGAGTGGTCAATTATTATGATTGGCATCACGCAATGTGAATAATGAATAGGTTCATATGCAAAAAATATTTTATAATAATCCATTGTGTGGTACTCTGACTTGAAATTGCATCATCCGAATGTTTTGTTGGGGTTAAAAGTGATTAGTTTTGTTACCTGTACATCTTCAAGATGCCTATTATTTTGCATTTTGTTTTAAACAATGTCGATCAATCATGTCAATGAAACAAAATGAAAAAAATGTTTAATAATTATTATTGAATTTGATATTTTTTAAGTAGAACATTGCAAAAAATGATACGGACACAATTAAGTTTCATGGGTATGTTTTTTTTAATTTAATTTATTAAAATTATATATATTATGAATACAATCATGAATCGTGTGGTATAGGTTCTGGGTACCGCTGCCCAGGGAACCATTTATTGGATAACCAACACACCTGCCATAGGTCACCTCAAGGTTAGTTAATGGGGTGCGGGTCGGATCGGGAGAGACTGTATGAGGGAAGCCTTTTGACCTCTCCAGCCGGACACTCTCCACCCATTGCCTTGCACCGCAGTCAATCGTTAATCCTGGACACATTGACCCCCAATTCCTAGCCACTCTTCATATCTTTTTCCTTCCCAGAACTTCCTCTCCACGAAGCATCCTCAAAGATGAAATAAGCTCTAAAGGATTTTTTTCTTCGTGTTGTTTTCTGTTCACGCTATGGATTAAATATTATATGTTGAATTATAATATGTTTGATAGATTCTCCTATTTTAACAAACGAACGATTTTGCCGGTATCTGTGTTTCCTCCCTCCTACAACATGGATCTCTTCAAGGCCATTGTTCACTCATGTCTTTCCTCAAAAAGACCCTCCACACAGCATTTCCAAAGATGACATAGGCCATGAGAGACATTATTTTTCCCTGGGCCTCCTGTGTGGAGTTAATGTAAAAATAAAATAGCCGTAATGTCTAAAAGGTTCTAATAACGTAACGTAACGTAACAAAATGTGTAATTATGAAACGTAACAAAAGCCTGCCCATCTTTGAAGCGTTTTCAACCTTCATATAAATATTTCACTTCCACGTGAAAGTGTCCCTAAAGGTCTTTCCATCCTGTTGTCATCACTTTCACCAAACTGCCATATCGATTAATATGTGATAATTAGTGAAATATCTAATAATTAAATTATTTCTCACAAAAGTCATAAAGTCCCTGCCATTTCAAAACATAATAGCTCAATACCGTGCCGGTTAATATAATTCATAATGGGTCAACTAGAATCAATCTTGTAATCGCATTATTCTGAAAACAATTCTGGGAAATTTCTATAATAGTCTGAGTTTTAATGAATTATTCCACGATTTATTGGGATCACAGTAGCGCATGTCAATTAATCTATGCCACTTACTTACACAAATGAGATTCTCGTACTAGGCGATGCTCTTCACCTGCAAATTTATACATTTTGTGTGTATTATTCAAACACTTTCTTGTACGGTGGTTTTCGATTTGAATAATTGATAACGCAGTCAAGAGTTTTAATTGCAAAGAAGAAAGTAGGGAAAGATCGTAAGATTTTAGTGGTTAGAAAATTCCGTAATTCACAATACTGTTTGAATGGAGAATATTTAAATGATTAGAGGGACAACCTTACAAACATAATGTTTAATAAATATCTACTGTAACTACTTAAATATTATTATTACTTCAAATTATTGTATTAGATAAAGAGAATTTACGGCTGTTCGGTTTTGAAATTAGAATATGCAGTTCCTACCGGGATGTCATTATTTAGTACCTAGTACCTACCTCTCCCTAACCATCACTATGCTGGAAAAAGATTTGAAATTTGGAACAATGGCAAGAAAAATATTAAATTCTAATGCATTTGTTTTTGAAAAAGAAAAGAAGAATCGGGACTACCTTGGAAGGAAGTTGTTGGTATTTTTCTAAACTAAAAAAAAAGCTATTTGGCCAACTCGAAAGTAAACAATATCGTTTTATACTTATTCGTTTTATTGTGGAGTAATCGCTGTGTAACTACATAACTTTGTGATTGTGTTTTGTGCTCCTTCGCAAAGGTACATTAGTAAGTGATTGGTTATGCTTTTCCCTTGTATCTCTAGATTTCCAACACACATTTTTAAACAATTTCAGTGAATACCACTTCGTCTTGTTTCATTTTAAGTATTTACAGTCCATTTTCTAATACATCTGACGCTGTTTCGTTTCTGTAAGCAGTTTCGGATGCAACGGCTCTATTCGATTTTTGAACCGATCATATTTTGAATTTTAAAATTTGTATTCAGCTGAAAATATCATATTCATCTTCTATCATTCTACGTGTAGGTACCTACCTACTAATATAAGAAATTATATATAAAACGATTAATTACCATTGGTATTCATGTTTTGATACAAATCATTAAAATATTGCTCTCGTAATTTAAGAATAATAAATCATTTTCGTGATAGCTTGCCTTCGATCTTCCATGTGTTCTTTGTCCGTTTCATATCATTTGGTATGCCAAGACCAAACGACAAAAAACAACGTATAAAATATTTCTGCCGTCTATTAACCAGATGTTTTGTTGCAAAAAATTTGGTACTAATCGTTCACATGTCTTGCATAAATTAGTTTTAAACGGTAGGCCAAAATATAACATGTGTATCAAACTTGCTTCGATTTAAATTTGTAATGTACCTAATTCGTTGTCATTAATATCTGGCTATGATGCAGTGATGTTCTTTTTTTAAATACGTAAAGTTTTTTTTCTTTTCAATTCAAAAAGTGTAAAAAAAAGACTTTAAAAATGCTATCTTACGTTCACCTTTTTTGTTTAGCAGCAACATATAACAAAGAGTAACGGTTAGTCAGTGCCAATGCCATTTCTGGAATATTTGACAAAATATGTAAATAAGTTCCTTTTGTATTCTATACTGTAAAATGCCAGGATAGATAATTATTTATTGAAGTACAATTTTGACTTCTTCGTTCTTCATATAAAAATTTTTTGTAGCTCCAGAAAATAAGACTTCAATATCTCATACATGGATCACTGTAAAATAACACGTATTTACGAGTGACAAGTTTATATTAATGTCTTCAGCTATTGTGTGGGTAGGCGAGATCGGTCTCGGCTGCATTTAATGCCACACGACCCATGAAAGTAACTGGTCAGTAATGCCGGCGCCAGACATGTGTTCAAATATGTGTTCACACATTTGAAGACTTTGCGCACACCTTTGTTCACTTATGTGTGTCTCTGCCAGATATGTGTTCAAAGATTTGATCACTCCTTTGAGCTCACAGTTTTAAAATAGACTTCACACAACATGGTCGACGATTTGGTCGACACAGTTTGCTTCTATTATTTATGTGCGTCTAATTATTTATATTATCTAATTAATTTATATAATTATATTTATCTAAATATATTTATCTAAATATATTTATCTAAATATATTTATCTAAATATTTCTATCTAATTATATATTTATCTAAATATATTTATCTAAATATATCTATCTAATTAATTCTTCGATAGAGCAAGGTATTGAAGAGTGGTGTTTAATTGAGTTCCAGGCGTCATTGATGTTATTTCGATTTTTATGCCCTTTACGTTTCGGATCCCATATATCTGGCTCTACTTGCATCAACTCTATAAACTCTAAAACGCTCTCATTATTCCACTCCATCGTTAGTTCGTTTGGCTGTCCACGCACGACTACTCTCCACGGCGACGCTCGCGCAACTGAGCTTCGCGCAGTGTGGCAGGCATGCAAACATTTCGACGCTGATCCCTTTGATGTGCGCTAAAGAAACCGACACGGAACGGCAAAGCGCACATATGTGCCCAAATAAGTGAACACAGTATCATTTGCCCGTGCCACACATGTGAACACATATTTGAACACATCTTTGAACACATGTCTGGCGCCGGCTTAACAGTAAAGGTCTGCGACCAACTTTATTATTTCTCGAGCAAGAAGTCAAAGATTCGCCCGAACGGACAGAAGAATAGCCTTTCCTCTACCTAGTCTGTGGTCAAGTAATTCACTATCACAATAATACACAAGCAAGACTATCTTGTTACCGATTTCTTGTACAAGTTGTCTTCTCTTCCACGTCCGGTAAGCCGCACAATCAAAACAACTACAGTTGATCCACCGTGCAAAAAGAAGCAGCAAAACTCATCTCGCATTCAAGTTATAGTAACATTTCTGATAAACTTTGTATAAAGTTCCTTCGTGACTTTCTTCCCGTTCAATCAGCTGTGGATATGACTTTTCTCGAGTCTACTTGACACACTTGCCTTGCAATTACAAATTAGCAGATCATGAAGCAGCCTCCGTCCAAAGTAATGAGGTACATCTGTTGAATCAGACTTCAATGCTACATTGTTAAAAAACGATAGAACTAAATCACAGGCGGTGTGACACGGGCTTGTCTACCATCAATCTAATAAATTTTGCATTTTTGCTTGAATGAAAACATCGTCAATTTTTATTTTGTGTAATTATTAAGTTCTGCCTGAGTTATGCCATTCTCACGCGTGACAGTCCACTCGCTCTGCAAAGTCATTATCAACGCCTGAAATAAAATTTACACGTAAAAATAACAAAAACCTAAAACCAACTCTAAATACACATTTTTATCTAACTAACACTTTTTTAAAATTATTGTTCTGCAAGCTAATTACCAAAACCATTAGAAAAATACTTCCTGAGACCAGTTTGTGATGTTTATTTTCATAGTACAAGCTACTCAAAATTTCTTCTGTTTCAACATCAGGTAAATATTTCAAATTTCTACGAGTACGCTGGTTTTGTTTAAACTCTCTCATTAGCAAGTACACATTCTTCAATAGTTCAATGCTTGTCATCTCACTTTTCACCGATGCGTTGGTACTTCGTGGATATTTGTGAAAACATCACTCAGAATGTTTATTCTACCTACATACATAAAAGCGACATTGACTTGCTTCAGCGATGCATAACATCGTGATTTGTTCACTTGATTGATATGCAGTTGTTGTCATAGGTTTCTTGCACGAGGATGCGGGTTCGTTGCTACGAATTTCTAACTTGCCGATAAATGACAATAAAAAATTACGCATGCCCGACAAAGGTGAAACCTATGAAAGTTCAATATACCTGCACAGCCCGGGTCTTACTGGGTCAGGATTGGCTATGAATTACCAATTATAGTTTTCAGTGGTCTTATCAATGAACCACCATTGTTTATTGTGGTAAATGAATAGTCATTCGAACTAAATGATTGTGGAATACCGTTCATCGTGTTAATTTATGTTAATCTGTTATTGTAGGTATATATGGCTGCCCCAATATATTTTGGGAAACTACCGATGCCCCGCATTGATAATATAATGACTTCTAATCAATATTGAATAACAATAAACAATTTAATTTTTTTTTTGAATAACTTAATGATTAAAACCTCAAATTGTAATATTTAACTATTAAAGACAATATAAGCCCTTTATTTATAGAGAGGCAATATTGTACCTACCAAATCAGCGTCTCACCAGTACAGGTAACAATCATAAATTGTTTATGAACATTTACCTACCATGTACTTACCTTTTACCCATTTCTACTTGTCATTCACCTCAGCTTAATTACTTTTGTTACTATCTTTTGTTATTATTATCATTTCATTTATTTGTTATTATACAATCACTATGTTAATATTATCATTTTCGATACTATGTATTTTCGTTATCATTATGTTGAAACATACATGTATATAATTTTTTGGGCACCATGCCTGTTTTATATACTTAAATAAAATAAAATAATAAATAAATAAATAAATTAACTAAAATCTGAAAAGAAAATTTAAAACAAAAAATGATTCGGTCGCATCTAAGAATTGAACCCAAGACCTTAGCCTTGCCAGGGCTATGATATAATTACTGAGCTAATTAGATCCTATCCCCTTCGGTCATATTGAACTGTACCATACTTTGACTAAGAACTACCAACAAAAATGGATATGTTTATCGAGATTGCATTTATTTCGGGAAAAATCTTGCAATCATACATAAAGATAACATCAAAAAATAAATATAAGGCAAAACATCTATCACCTGTATAAATAAATAACTTCTAGTTTTCATAAAGATATAAAGGAGTTCTAATGGTTTCGAATACGGAGACTCCCTTTCGATGAGCAAAATTACAACTCAACCTATCTTACTATATCTAACTCATAAATCTACCTATAGACAGTATTTAGTCGGCAGATGATTTCACCATCGTGTTTTTTTTTATAATGCCTGAAGCAAGATATGCATAAAAAATGGTAAAACCTACCCAAATTCTTGGAAATGAACGCTCATATTCTTAAACACGGTGTTATATAAAATATGACATCAGCAATCAATTCTAATTTTTTTTTTGTTTTCGAATATAATAAAAGGGTTCCCCATTCGATTTAAAACACGTCTTGGCGATTTTAAAATATGCCTGGAGAAATAACCCTCAAATTAATTCTACAAGTCAACCTCCATCAACTTGTAAATTAAAGGTGTTAAAAAGAATTCAAATTATTTGTTTGGAGTGTTAACAATAATAAAACATTATAATAAATAAATGCAATAAAATATTGATCAGGATAACTTTTAAATTCATCTCTTTTTTAATTAATTAAAAGTCACTAATTGAAAATGCTCCTCTGTTTAGCCAATTAGCAACCCTGTCGCGTATTTGGCAGGTGTTTTTTTTCTTTTCTGCTTATCCGCTATTACACGAACAATCAATGTATGTGCAATAATCATTGTTAACATTGCTCTCACGCTTCGAAAACTTTCCATTTTGTTCGATTTGCCGAAAAATAAATGTGATAAGAACAGTATCCATTCACAAAAAATAAAAAAATATGTGTGTTACCGATTAAAAATATTTAAAGAGTGCAAACTTGGGTAATAAATATAAATCGCGCGTTTGTCAAACATAACGCATGGTTGTAATATTGAACATGAATTGAATTAGGTATCCACAAAGCCTTAAGCTATCTATCGTGTAAAATATATTACTTCTGAAATAAATCTAAAGGTACTAAAGTTTTTTTTATTGTAATATAAAAAATATGAGTTACATGTAATATACACATATACTTTACAAAATATTAAATTAAAGGTCGTTTCTGGTCATGTATACCTTATCAGAAAAGAGGGGCTCTTGTGCCATATAGGCTGGTACTAATCCTAGGTAGTTCAGTTGTAAAGTATGGCAATTTACTTAGAGTTTTTACATAGAAGTGTTAAAATACCATAACCTTCATAAACTTCACACACCTTTTGAAAACTCCCGTTTAATAAAATACAGCCGAATTATCTAATGTACCTAAGCATTTAATTTTGGTGGCAGGTATGGGTAATGCAGCCCCGGGAACCATTTATTTGATAACCATAGGTCACCCCAAGTGGTTCGCTTCGTTTGGCGACTTAGCAGGGGTACCCGGATTCATGGGGTGAGGTTTGTTTAGGTCTTGGTGGAGGGTGCGTTTGCTCATCTAATGCGTAGAGGGTTGGATCCGTAGAGAGAGGTCTCCCTCAACCTCCGTTGAGGGAGACCTTTTGACCTCTCTTGCCGCACTCTCTCGACCCAAAGCTTTGAACCGTAGTAGAAGGAATAGATTCATACGTCCTCTCGTACCTTATTCCTTCTAAGATCTTCCTATCCTTCCATTCTCTATGAAGACAGCATCTCCAAAGATGACACAGGCCCGGAGAGAAGTTGTTTTCCTCAGGGCCTCCTGTGTGGAACTAATATTTTAAAAAATGCAGTCATGATTATCAAAAATATTACATTTTCTCATTAGCACCAATAACAACATTATAATAATTGCTCACATGAATTTATGAAAGTCCAGGTTGCGAAAATATAGGTAAAAGAAGCAACGGCGCGTTGATGTTTCCAAAGTTATGTATAGTATGAAAAAATGCTTTTGGAATCAATGATTATTTATTTATTTATTTTAACGCCATAAAATGGCTATTACAATACAGCGATACATGATATACAGTGGTACACAGGAGGGTAATTACTACGATAAAAATGTACATTAAACAAAGTACATATGTATGATAACAACTAAAATTTAGTAATAGGATACAAAATGTTATGCAGAGTAAAAATATGTAAATAAAGGTGACTTAGAATAATTCTCAACATCAAGTATAATATACCTACTTTACTTTTATTTGTACATATTGTTGGATTCTAGGAATTGGCTAAAATGGAGTAACTTAGTATAATGATATTATTGTTACCTTCAGTTGAAATTACTGCAGTTTGAAATGACTATGACACTAGAGGTACTGCTAATTAGTTCTGCTTTTCAGGGATGTCAGTTAGAGAATCAATAATAAATCCTTGGTTTAAAAATACTTACTAATTTTGACAAAAAATTTTACATTTACTAGTCTGTCTGATAGTTGATATAAATGAAGTAAGTAGTTAGGAATCTATAGAGTATGATGTAGATGCTGTGCAGACGAATACTTTTATACCTAACATTAATTAATGTGATTGAGGTATGATATTATAGCCTTCTTATAACTGTATTCAGTGCAGTTGAACACATCTACTACTTCTGAGAAAGCATTGCCAACTGCATGCAATCTAGGTATAAGCGAGTATCTAAATGACTCAGTCCTGATATTTTTGTTGCAATTAAAAAGAATTTTGGATCGAGTAGTTCTAGTAGGTATGTGGAAGGTAATTAGGTTTAATAATTCAGGACTGTCTATAATACCATTAACAATTTTAAAAATAAAAGTCAAGTCGGAAATAAGTCTTCTATCTGAAAGTTTGAGTAAGTTTAATTCTTTCAACAAGTGATTGTAATTTATTGATTCTATTGGTAGACCAAGTTTATAGTTAATGAATCTTAAGAATTTATGCTGAATTTTTTCAATGGAATCGGAGTGGATTTTGTAGTGAGGGGACCAAATAGAAGAATTATATTCGACTTGACTTCGAACTAGAGAGGAATATAGGATTTTTAATGTAGAGATATTTTGAAAGTCTCTGCCATTTCGAAGAATGAAACCTAGCATTTTTAATCCTTTATTGGTTACTGTAGTTATATGTGGAAGAAAGTTAAATTTGGAATCGAAAATAATACCAAGATCGTTAATCTCACTGACAGAGGTGAGGGAGACATTATTAATTTTATATTGATAGTTAATGGGTTGATTTGCTCTGAAAAACCTTATTTTCTGACATTTACTTATATTCAGATAAAGTTTATTAGTTTTACACCAGTCTTGTAGTTTATTTAAATTTAATTGAATGTGAATACAGTCATTTAATGTTTTAATAAGTTTGAATAGTTTTAAGTCGTCTGCGAAAAGCAACACTTCAACATTATTATCAAAAACAGTGATGATATCATTTATAAAAAGTAGGAACAGTATTGGGCCTAAATGTGACCCTTGAGGTACACCGCTAGTAGCCATGAATTTGTGTGATAGGTAAGAGTTGTTTTTTACTTGGAGAATTCTACTGGTTAAGTAACTGTTTATCCATTCTAATAGTTTACCCTCTATTCCCATTTTACTAAGTTTGTTGAGAAGAATTTCATGGTTAACTTTGTCAAACGCTTTGATAAAGTCTGTATATATTGAATCTACTTGGGTTTTATTTTCAAGTGAGCATGCAATAAATTGTTCGTACAGTGAGAGATTTGTTAGGGTGGATCTGCCCGGCATAAAGCCATGTTGGTTGGGTACAATGATGTTATTAATATGTATGGAGATTCTGCCCAGGATAAGTTTTTCAAACAGTTTGGGGATAGTTGAGAGCATGCAAATGGGTCGGTAATTAGTGACATCGTGGATATCACCCTTTTTAAATACAGGTGTGAGATAACAGTTTTTCCATAATTCGGGGAAGCAGCCAGAATTAAGTGATTGGTTAAATAATTGACATAATGGCTTGGCTAGTATCGATACACAGTTAATTAGAAAAGCAGGACTAACTTTGTCAGGACCCGCTTTTTTCTTTATGTCGAGTGATTTTATTTTGCGTATAACATCGGGAACATTTATATGAAAAGAGGGAATGTGGACCGATTTCTTCGGATGAAAGGATGGAAGTTGAACTTTAGGGATATCCTTATCGTACACATTTTTGAAGAAGTCAGCAAAGAAATTAACAATGTCATTAGTATCACTGCTGCTTTTCCCTTCGAAATACATGTGAGTAGGTATGCTGGGTTTATTTTTTCTTAGTGAGTTTATGTGTGTAAAAAAGTTTTTGGTATCAGAAGAAATAGACTTTTCTGTGTTTAGTATGTATGTTTGATATAGTTTTCTGGCGAGTATTTTGCAGTCGGTTCTATATTTATGAAATATTTTGTAGTCTGAGATAGAGTTGCTCTCTTTGAAGTTTTTGTGCCAGATTTTTTTGTTTTTTGTTAATTGCTTTAAGTCATTATTAAACCATTTGGGGAACTTTGATGGTATTACTTGAATAGAGGGTACGTATTTTACAATAGCCATGTTGATGATGAAGTAAAAAGATTCTAGGTTTTGATTAACATTTGTGTTTCTATCTAAAAAGGACCAATCTGCACATTCTAAATATTTTATTATCAATGGATAATCTGCTTTGGCAAAATTATAAGAACAATTGGGTACAGTATTAGAGTGAGTATTATGAAAGTTGTTCAAAATGGTAATGTTTAAGGGAGGATGGTGGAAATCTATGGGGAGAAGAGAGTCTATGGATTTACTTAGTTTTACTGAAGGATCACTACTAAATGCAAGGTCTAATAGGTGGTGATTAGAATTATATACATTATTAATTTGTTTAAGACCAAGGAAATTAGACATATTTATAATTTCACGAGCATTAGCAGATATGTTAGCATGAATTGATGGATTATTACATATGGTAACCCAGTCTATATTGTTTGAAATATTGTAGTCACCGGTTAGCAGCATTCTAGCTTCCGGATATTTGAGCTTGAGGGCCTCTATATCGTCAATGTGGTTTTCATAAACTTGTGAATTTGATCCGGGTGGAATGTAAACACATCCAAGAATAATTTTTCCTAGGTTCGTCTTGAGTAGTACGTAAAGTTGTTCTATATTTTTGTGTTTGCATTTTAATCTGGATGAAGTTATAGATTTTGTGACAGATATTATTACACCTCCTCCTCTTGATTTGGTGCTGGTAGTGGTACTTCTATCAAAGCGGTAGGTATTGTGAGAAGTGAAGCCTAGTTCTTCTGTATTAAAGGACGGATCCAACCAAGTTTCAGTCAGGAAATATATATGAAAGGGATGTATTGGAATCGACGATCTTAGCTCATTAAGTTTGGTGCGGCAGCCTCTGATATTCTGATAATAACACATGATAGGTTTTAGTTTTTTGGATTAGTATTTACAATAGTAGGTTTATTATTTTTGTATTTGATTGTGAGTCCTGTTTCACCGTTTTGAGTTCTTTGGTCTAGGATTAGTCGTAAATTGGCGAGATAGTTCCTTTGGGCTGGAGTTTGGTCGGAATAAATTTTAATTTCAGGGTACTCAGTTATGTTGTTTTTTTTCCTCAATATGTCTATGGCTTGGGTGGGATTGTCAAGTATAACTTTTAGAGGTCTGGGTTTGTCCGGTTTTTTGATCCCCAGACGAAAGGTCGTAATGTTTTCTTGTGTGATGGTTGGGTTTAGATTTGTTAGTGTAGTAGAGATTCTCATCGTATCATCAGTAATTTTGTCGATTTGGGAACAGGCTGAGCTTTCGGGAAAGTTGAATATAATTAAATTTTTCGATCGTTTTTTTCTTTCCTCGAGCTCATCCGCAGCTTCGCACATTGATAAATTTGATGAATTTGAAGATTCTTGCGATGAGTTTGATTCTAACAGTTTAGAGGAGACCATATGTTCGTACGACTTAACCTGACCCTCGAGGATACCAACTTTTACACCAACATCCAACATGGTGCCGGAGAGGTTGGAAAGTTTATTAAGTAGTTTGGTCATCTGATCTTTAGTAAGCTTAAGCCCTGGATCGGTAATGCTAGTGTGTAATAAACTTATCTCTTCCTTTGCCTTGTTTATGTATGAGAGTGCATCGGTGGTACTCATCTTGATTGTTAGATTTTTGTTTTATTTTTTTTGGTTTAATATAGTGGTGTCAACCCTGTATCTGAGTTGGCTAATTGTCTGTGACTGGACCTTGTGTGGCGTGGGTAAATATATGTATAATGCACTCGGGTGACAGTTGATAATTTGAGTTAAATAGTAAAGATTTACCGGTTGGCAGCTGTTGTTATAATTACACAATGTTAATTTAGATTTTGTTTAAGTAATCGCCAATAAAAATCACTACAAAGACTCGTTCAATCAATGCACACCTTAAAATTTAGTGGAGCGAAAAATATACGTGATCACTGTGACACTTGTTATTGTTGTATGTTAATATATTTTGTTTTGATTTTTAGGAAAAGAGTGTCGAAAATTTTATCAACTGGAAAGGTCAAATTATGTTATATAATATAATTGTGTTTCAGACCTTCACGAATGATTTATTTCTTATATGCAAATTTATTTTGATGAATGCATATTGCATAGTAAGGGGTATTGTTCGTTATTTTTTATTCAGGAAGTTGGTAGATTTGGCTGCAGAAAATTAGCATCTGCTATATGACCTACTAACCAATATTTAAAAAGCAGCTTGATTCATTTGACAATGGGTAAGTAGGTGTGTAGTGTACAGGTCGTAAACACACTTATTTAGTTGAAAAAAAACTGATTCCTAGCCACTGACACCAATTTCTGATTACGTGATTTACGAGCTGTAACTACTTGGTTTAAATTTAAGAAGAAAAACTTTTTTCTGTCCAGTTTACATGCGTACGGTTGTATACAATTTGCTTTTCCGTAAACCCATCGCAAAAAACAAATTACTGACAAGATCGTGATGATTGGGTTTAAATCGGTAAAGTAGTTTTTTTAAACTTTCTAATAAATTAAATCACTTTCAATTTGGGAGGTGGGCATAGTACCGCTGCCCCGGAAACCATTTATTGGATAACCAATACCTCTGCCATCGGTCACCCAAATGTTTCGCTACCTTTGGTGACTTAGCCAGGGTGCCCGGGTTCATGGGGTAAGGTTTGAGAATGCATCTACCCACAAACTGCGTGGCAGGCCGGATCGGGAGAGATTGGTTGAGAGAAACCTTTTGACCTCTCCGGCATCACCTTGCATTGCATTGGGAGGATGAATTCATACTTCCGTCACTTCTGAATACACTGACCCCCAAGTTCCTATCCATTCCTCATACCTTTTCCCTTCTCAAAATTTCCTCTCCTTTTTTCCTAAAAAGACTCTCTACAGAGCATTCCCAACGATGCCTCCTATTGTGGGTTATTTTTAAAATGCTTTCATAACCCCTCCGGCTAATTTGTTCATTTTTCGTTGTGTCTTCCTTACTGTCATGGTTATAAATATCTTCTAAAGGATGTTAGAAAGAGAAAACAGCACGCTTTATATTATAATCTAAAAGTTAACCGCAAAATAATTAAAATGTACACCTTTAGAAATCCAAAGATTTCCATTGCGTTTGAAAAAAATTAAGAAAATTTGGGAATTTTTATCAATTATTTTTGTATAAAAACACAAAAAAGTAAGTTTATTTTTTGCCTAATAAAATATGTGCATGTTTTTTTTCGTAAACAGTAATTTTAGTTTAAAAAAACGTCAGACGATCTATTGTTAAAACCTTTTTATGTTTGCATTCAAAAAAATTGTATTTTAAAAATCATTATTTTGAATTATAAAATTTGAAAGCGTATTTCATCTCTTTTCAAAAATAGTTTTTAGTTTTCGGATGCGTTTACAAAAATTCCATTATTTGGATTTGATTGCGAAGCGGAAATATTTTGACCTTCCGAAAAAATTGGCCTGAAGTCTGAGGGGTTAACTTAATATTTAAAACCGTTTAAGAATGTAAATTCTCAACATAAAAATTAAAACCCTTATACGGATTTAATTTCATTACATTTCCTAGAAACGAAACAAGACAAATGCAGCAAAAAATAAACAAACACTTTCTCATTTGTAGACAGTTCATAGGTTCTTCATTCCTCAACTGCATTCGTAATACGATTGCAGATATTGCAAAGAGCGGTTGAAATTACCTTTTTTATTCCACAAGCATTCCATGATAAATTTGTATTCAGCATTCAACTTGCAGTAAAAACAGGCACAACTGACATGACGGTAGCAGAAGGCTTTTGACAGATTTACAAAACAAATTGATGTTGAAATATTCATTCAACTCAAATTAGGTCGTGTTTATAAATTATACTTTACGCAGATTCAACGTCTCTGCATTATAGAATGTGTGGAAAAAACTTACTTCGGCTAATATCAGAAAGAGTTTCAATTGGATCGCTAATATTTTTTTCTTCCCTGTAGTGAAAATACACTTTCTTTTATATAGATATCATATATCAAAATGATATTCTATCCTGTGATTAGTTGAACAACACTTAAGGCGGCATACAACATTCTCAGCTGCAATAGAGATCGCCATCGCTAGTCGAATGTCTATAACATTGTGGGTCAAGACAACTTTATTCGGGAATTAAGCCCCGGGCCATATTTGTTTCTTTCCACCAGTTGTCGACTGGTTTTCGATTGATAGTCTTGTCGCGTTAATGGCAAGTGTGTGTCGGCTTTTTCGTCTGCGTTTCAAAATTGCAATAAATCGGTTTGGCCAGCAGGAGAAAATTGATGGCGTGTCAACTGGCAAGCTTTTACTCGGCGGTTACTTTTCCTTACAGAAACCAAGTTAAAAAACCTATGCAACCGATTAATTATTATAAATGGTATGTAAATGTGGATATTAAAGAGAGATACATAAAATTGTACGCATTGGCAGGTAATCCGTTTAACGACGTTAAACGTTTTATGGCGTATTCGCAATCCACGCGTAAGAAAATAATTATAGAGAAATACAAGTAATATTTGGTATGGCTTTGAAAGTGGAGAAAGGTTATTCAACTATCATGTATGATTAAGTAACGATTATATTATGTTCCTTTATATCAGCATTTATGGTCTCGGGTACAATGGGTACTCGCGAATGGTTGTTGCATTGAATTTCCTTTCGAAATAATTATGCACCGATGAAACGATAGAAAAGTGGGCAGTACTTTGTTTGGTAGGTTAGGTACCCTACTAGAGTAACCAGTTTGCCACCTTGTCGCATTTCCTTCCTGAGTTTAGCCATAAAGCCATGCTTTTACGCAATACAAGGTAATAACATATGTTTTATCAATCAATAGCACGTCAGATGTATCCATCAAGCCGATTTCTTTTTTCATCCATTGAATTCCTGTATTCAGTCTATCTCGCGTTATCAAAAGATTGCAACTTTGTTGTTACACAAACTGGTAAACTCGTCCGCTGGACGTTATTTTTTTTCAAATTTGAAAAAAGATAGGACTAACGATACTACATTATTATCAGTTTTTAACTACAACAATTACTTCAATTTTTTTGGATAATTTGTGCCTGAACTACGAAAAACAACTTGAAAACAATTTGAAGAAGAAAATAATACTAATTAATCTAAACGAAAGTATGAAAAAGTACAAGACTCTGAAGAATATAAAGGTAATGGTCGCAACTGGGACACGAATCCAGGATCTCTTGTTTTACCGGGACAAACGCCTGAACCAACTCGGCCATAATATTTTTAAGTAAATTTTGTCGGTCTCGTATTTCAAATTCAGAATTAAAAATATTATCTTCGACAAATTTTTCACATATTTTTGGCTGTTACCTTTATAAATGATCGCAAAGTTCTAAAGTATTGGTTTGTAACCTACCCAAGACACCTTTCCTTAAAGCCTAAATGAATATTCAATTTTTATTGGAATTTCTCTTGTTAAAATAAGTTTTGAAGGTTATACCGGTTTTAGTGTTCGTCCTCTCTACCTGCTTTAACTATAAGCAAGATAAATATTAAATCTGTGCAAATTATTGTAACACAAAAATTTTCGTTGTAAATATATTTTGACTCGCGTTAAATCAAGAGTTGTTATTTAAATACCTCCACACACACGCATCCAGTTTACAGACGTGGCAAGGCCTGTAGACTGTTAGACCCTGAATGAAATATCTAAACAATAACCCATATTGCCCAAATTATCATTGGTTAAGGCGTTTGCCCCGGTAAGACAAGAGATTCTGGGTTCATGTCCCAGTTTCAACCGTTACCTCTGTATCTTTTTCATTTTTTCGTTTAGATATATTTGTATTTTCTTCTTCTTCAATTACATATTACATTGATGCGTAAAAAGTTATTATTCCAATAAAAATCCAAAATATTACCACACTGCCTCTCCGGGCGACCAGCTTTGGAGTCACACCTCCCTCATGGTTTTCTGAAACTGATTAACAATGCCCAATATTACCTACATAATTTTTTTAAATCACTTCATTGTATGATTATTCTGCCGCAACGGAAAACGAACCCGCAAAATACCACCGCACAGTCGTTCCTGCAATAAATTATCAGGAAAGTACTTATATGCAACGTGCAATAATCATTACTGATGGAACAGAATTTCAGCAGGTTAACCGACTACATTCTTGGTTCAGTATTAATAAGGAACCCACTGTGAGATTGACCGTAACTGTACCAACGAGCCTGTATAACGTATCACTAACTATGCCGACATTTCCTTAATCTGAGAAAGCGAACGTAGGTAAGTATTTATTATCCTCATTTCCTAAAGAGATTGATTAAAAACTTACTTACTTCCATGTCTATTACATATTGAATTTCTCGAGAAATTTTATAATTTCCCCGATGATATCTCATAAGTCAAAGTAGCGAGATAATTAAAACAAAACAAAACTTTGATCCCCACTCTCCTAGACAGGTTAGGAACCCATTGATTCTATAATTTGGTGGATTTAGGACATTTTAGACCCAATCTCTCCCCGTATCTCAGCCACTGCATCTGAGTTTTCAATTTGGAGATTTTTCCGCTTTTTTTAAGCGACCAACTGAACATTTTTCCTTTGGAAGTCTTCCCAATAGACTTCTGTACTATGGTCTATGGTCGTTCTGTTCACATACAGAACACACATGCTCAAACTAACTATACTTAAATATTACATAATATACGTATATATAATTTTTTTTAATTGCAGTGAAACTTCTTTAGCACCCTTGTGATTTGGAAACGGAAACAACACTAATAAGAGACAAATGAGATAGAATGAAACCTTACCTACGTACAGCACCTACGGCTCTGTCAAGCTGCGCGCATTGGCCACTTTGATTATGAGCTGACTTTTCAAGGCTCCTATTGGTTGAGATTGGGTGGGTGAAGATTTCACTTCTACCGCGTGTGAACTGCACTCGATTTTTTTTACATTGGTTCCACAGAGGAGGCCCAGCGGAAAGGCCTTTGTCATCTTTGAGGATGCTGTGTGGAGGATATTTTTAGGGAAAGGAAGGAGAGGAAGTTTTGGAAAAAAAAGGTATGAGAGGAGGTAGGAATCTAGGAGTTAATGTGTCTATGAGTAACGGACGAATGTTTCCATCCCTCCCACGCCGTACAAGGCGATGAACGGATCGAGAAAGACCGACTGGAGTGGTCTAGGTTAGGTCTCCCTCAACAAACCTCTCCCGATCCGGCCCGCCACACAACACAACGCATTGGCCGCCAAGACCTAGACAAACCTCATCCAATGAACCCGGAATGAGGTTTAAACAACGTCCTCGTTATTTCCGTTTAATTACGATTATTATTTCGATTTCATGTTCTAGTTGTTGTTGCTCCTCTCACCGAGCACAACAATTTGCATATTGTCCATAATTAATTAAAATCTAAAGTTGCATAACATCTGTTATCAAATCATTCAACAAACACGAAGGTAACGGCTTCTTCGTATACTTATTAGTGTATTGTTGATTTGTGCCATTTCTTATGTCTGTTTGTCACGCCAAAATAATAATTGAAGATCATCTCTTACGGTGCTTCGTATTCATGAGATTTCCCAACCGTAAAGTTTAATATGCGATACAATAATTACCGCGGTTAAGCAAGCAACGCGACAGGTTATTTAACCGGGCGTTACAATTCACGTAACCGATACACGTGCTATAATCACGAGACAAAATAATAATAATTCACAGATGATCGACGTATTTGGTAGCCCGTCAATTTTCAAACACTCCTAACATAGAAACAGAAAGATACGTTACGTAAAGACCCCATCACTGACAAAAAAATAACTCAAGAAATGAAATGAAAGATCTGTCTTTTGTTTCAGGTGGTTTAGTTACAATACACAGTACAATATTGCACAATATTGTGTTTCTTGTTCAGTAATTATCAATCGTTATTAATTCTCACATAAAAACCTACACTCGGTGAGTGTGTAACTCCACCGTGCGAATTTTTAAAATTTCAACACCTTTACGATTCTATCTACCTTCATATTTGCGTAAATTTGTGTGATTCTTATTGTGAGTTTTGATAACATCGTTATCTGGAACGTAACTAAACTCGTTTTTTTTATGTAACGAATTTAAATAATTTGCAAACGTAATTCATCCCTACTTTTATAGTGCTACTTGTATGTCTTGACACACTCCTTTACTACATTAACATTGGTTCACTGCCCCATACAAACTATTCTGTTACTCCGACATAACCCGATTCAAGTATTTAATTAACTTATTAGTGTATTTAATTACTCTTGCTATAAAACCTAAGGCGTCCCCGTTATTTACTTTCAACCATTTGCACGCGTAGGTTTATAAAAATAAAGAGGAAAACAGGTTAGTTACTTTGTATTTCTTCCTGAAAATAAGTCGAAACAATAATTCAGCAGACCAAATAACTACAGAAAGTAATAAAATATCCAAATATGGATTACATTGCACATAATTATTTTATATTGTGATAATAACCGGTGTTTTATAGTTTTTCGACTTCCGAACTGGTAAAAATTAGGTAGTATAAGCGCAGACCCATGAAAATAACGGGTTAATATAATTGTAGGTTTTGGAATTTGTGAAGCTGAAAGTTTATGTTTAGAACACGTTTTGCGAATATATATAAAATATATTCACAAAAAAATGTGTTCAGCAGCAACCCTTTAATGATGACAATTTTCGTGAATATTTTTTCAGTTAGTTCTATGTTGGTTATCAAATTTATGTCTAAATTCAGGTCCTATTTTGAAAACGACACTAAAATTCAAAACAAATCTGAGTTCATTGAACCACAGTTATATAATATTAATCACAGACAAACCCACGACCGAAATTAGAATTTTTGGTAGTTACTCAAATATAAATGGTACCTACCTGGTAAGTAACTGGTCGGTATCTTTTCATCGTTCCAGATCATGACTGTAGATCGCCAACAAACCGAGAAGAGTTCACAACGACTAAATGTGCTTAATTTATTTTATGTGATCATTGTTTGTACATAAGCGATATGCAGTCGTGCTCGGGAACGATGACTAGTTATCGATAAAGGATTCATTGAGAATGTCGGTAATTTGCCTCGTTCCTGAGCATGACTTTAGATCGCCAACGAAAGAAGACAGTTCACAACGACGAAACGTTCTTAATTTATTCGACGTGATCAGTTGTTTGTTGTTGGTGCTCGGGAATGATGACAGTTATCGGCATTATCGATAAATACTTTATCGATCGGAACCACCTGTGGAGGTTTCTCTCGACTCGTTTCGGCTGAACCCGGGCTTGGAGCTGGCTAGAGCCAGGTGTAACATTTGCACGTCATAATCATCATCGCACAATGTGGAATTAGTTCCAAGTCGCCCACACATTTCCCACAGAACCCGTGTGGGAATCATCACAGTGGAAGTTGGAAACAATGGGGATTTCGGCTGCAAACTTACACACGAGCGCACCGCTTTGTTTAAAATTATACACAGAGCTGCATTAGTTATTTTAATAATATGGTTTTTATAAATTTACATATTTTTTTCAAAACCAATCATTTTATTGTCTTTACTGTATTTGTTTTTTTCTCTTTGACACCTTCTCAGATATAATATTATATTGCGAGAAAAGCTAACGATTGGGGGCAGATTCATAACACATAACACTCATTTTTTTTCATAAAATTTAAGAATCTTCTTTTAATAAACGCAAACTTAGTTTTTTTTCTAAGATAAATAATTGACCTTCAGTGACTGAGTTGGCATCGCGTTTGGGTCCCATGTAGGCATCGCGTGTTCGATTCCTCTGCTGACTAAGTCCTCCATCACGACACAAGCAATATTTTCCGCTTACTGTAGTGGTAGTAGGAGATTTTCAAATATTGCTAGGTTTTTCGTAATTCGGGAATGTTTGTCTTTCTTTAAAAAAAATTAACAATTATTAACAAACATGTCATTATACAGTTTCACCACTGTGTAATCATTCTACAAACATGTTTGAACAATGTTCTACCAACTTCTTCAGAACGAATTTACGATGTTCAGTTTGTTACCCAATGGTCTAGCTAAAATGTAACCTTTTTACTAGGTAGAAAAGTTCAAGAGGGAGAAATGGAAAGCTTTATTGCTTGTGTCAGACGACTCTATACGCTCAAAGTATTTTTTGGGCATGGCCTATACAGTGGATGTTGTAGTGCCACACGGAAGCTATAATCCCCCCCCCCCCCCACCTCTCCAACAGCATGAGTTAGGGTGAAGTGAGAGAGCACCGAATTTTTCTTTTTATCGAATCATTTCTTTTTACGAGATTTGTCACTTTAATAGCTGACAGCCGCGTGGCCACAACAGCCTCCTGAGGCATCTGATTACGGTAGGAGAGGAGATAACATCATTTTCACATATCGCTCGGCTAGCAGATCACAGCACATCATCTAGGCCACGCCCGCACATATAATATATTATCTGTCTCGTGTAACATATATGTATGGGATTGTAGTGCGAGCGATATAGTGACACGGCCACGCCTAAAAAGAGCATAGCGCCTTGGGAGACAACCATAATTCACCCCTGAAGCAGATACAATATTACAGACACAAGTTCCTGGGCCGTTCTATTCAACTTAGCTACTCTACTGTCTACTCGGTAGCGTGTAACTATTTAGTCTAGCTCGGTCTAGTATCGGCTTGTTATGAAATAATCTGAATGAAGAAACTGAAATAATTCTCTGGAATCGCGGCTCATTGTTTCTTTAACTGAGGTGAGATAAATTTATTGGCAAAGTATATTTTGTTGTTCGGCTGTAATGCTATATACGAGTGGTCTTACTTCACGTCAAAATGACACTATTATGACACCGATAAACATTTATCTGGAGCAAATGCACGGTTTTTAATGCACGGATTGTTCGTATCAAATACTGTGATGCAATCATTGACTTTTTATCAAATCAAACATAAAAGAAACGGCTTACTAATTTCTGACGGCGAAGATGTACCTACTCAGCAATGTTATTTCTTTTCTAGAGATGGCTAGAAAATTTCAAAGTTTTCAGAATTTTCTCCAGAATATTTCGAAATTCCCTTAGATTGGCTTGAGAATTTTGATTACGAAACCATGATTTTACTAGATTTGGTGCATTTACCCTTTTCCCCCAAAAGAAGGTTTTTTCACAAGACCTGGGGAAGTTTCCCTAATAACAGATTAGCGACATTTTTTTTACATTATCATCACACAGGAGGCCCCGAAGAAAATAATTTCCCTCAGGGCGTACGTCATCTTAGGGGTGCTGTGTGTGGGTTTTTTTTTTGGGAAAAGAAGAAGAGGAAGTTCTGGGAAGGAAATAAGTATGAGAGGTGGGTGCGAATCTGGTGGTCTGTGTGTCCAGGAGTGACGGACGCATGAATCCATCCCCTCAACTGCGGTGCGAGGCGATGGGTCAAGAGATTCTGGCTGGAGAGATCAAAAGACCTCCTCAACCATCTCTCTCGATCCGGCCCGACACACAGCAGGTGGGCAAACACGTCGGCCGCCGAGATCTTGACAAACCTCACCTCATGAAACCGGGCACCGCTGCTAAGTCAACAAACGTAGCGAACCAATCTTACATGGTCAAGTAAACAAAACAATTTTATATTACTTCGTAACATCAACAAAAAACAATTTGTTCTCAACATCATTATTCTTTATCATTTACCTCTATCAAAAAGAAAATATCCATTTTTACACCCAATTAAAAAATATTATACATATGTAGGTATATGCAAATGTGTATCATACAATCAAACTTAATAGTATGGCCAGAGACAAGTATAAACATTTCCTTGCTTTTGTGTCTCAAAATAAACTTTTTCGGCGGAAATGGTTTTGCCTCAATTACCATTCGTATTACTAAAACAATAGAATGATAACAATTTGTGGGAAAATAAAATCACCTTGACTTTCCTTACTTCCTGGATTCGATAATAGTCCAGTTCGGATTTGTCGAAAAAGTTATCTCAAATTCAAATACAAAAATGTGTAGAATGTGTTTATATGATTGATTGTAGTATCATTCTCACGGTGTCAGAATAATAGTGGAAAAGTAACTCAAGCAGGTATTTAGCAAAATTATTGCATACATGATATCCTCTAATCGATATTTTTCAATCGTCATTATCGTGAATAATAAATTTGTTAATTATTCAGTTTTCATTGTTTGCTATCTTTCTCAAAGTAGTTCATACAACCAGCTTCAAGGTTGGGTTTTATATCAGTTCACAAAAGGTTGCAGAATATCTTCAATACCTGGGATCATAAAACATATTGTAATTAGTGTAAATCCAGCACGATAGAAAAAAACAGCATTTTTTATTGGTTTATTTTGACAGCGATAAACACACACGTCTAATTGAAATACCTTGTTTCATCTAATGAATCGTAAATCAAAATATTTATTGTTTTATCGTATAACCTGTATTGGCTTAAATGTTTTAGGTATCTGAGCAGAAGTTGTTGTAAAGAACGTGAATACTCAAAGTGGAATGAGAAAGTTTGATTTACGAACGCTGACCTCTTTCTTATTTTCATTGAATCAAAAATCTCACGTACTTATTGAAAACTTGGGTATTTTAATTGTTTTGTTAATTTATTATTCGTAAATTATTATACGAACACGGTACAAATAGTACACACTGAGACGAATTTGGGGTAGGTGTAGGTAGGTACTGCCCCATCTATAATTAGCTTATTATTCGAATGTGTTCCAATTTTAAACCAAAGGTGCCGCTTTCAGAGATAGATAATTGGAAAGCAAGGTTCATAGAAAATGCGTTTCAAGGTTAGGTCAACGAGGGGTTGGGCGGTGATTGGCTAAAAATTCGTGACGCAGCTTGAAGTCCATGTTCCGCTGGGAGATTTGAATTAACTTCAATACAAGTGGCAGTGTTTACTTCAAACTACGTCACTCGTTCGAAATTTCGAAAGCCGCAAACGAACCGCGTTTGGAAGGGAAACAAAGTTAAGGATGCGAAAAAATGTTAGGTAGGTAGATACCCACTTTTATTTGTAAATTATGAAAATGTACAGGAAACATTAAGTTAATTGAAAGCTATTTCGTATTTTCTCTGCTCGAAAAGACGAAAGTGACTAAAGATATTACCGATGCTGTGTGTTTTCTTGCACGGCATCTCTATAGAATCTCACAACACACCTTTGGTACCCAAGCACCTAATATTATCGTTTGGCATTGAAAATAAAGATGGTCGTTATTATTTCAATGTGGGCTGCTTGAGAAGTATGAGTTATTCAGCATATTTAGCCTACAACTCTAGAAACAGCCTTCACATTTAACTCCTGGGGCTAGAGTTTTATGAATAACCGAGCTAAATACTAGAACTACCAACGTACCTAAGTATTATTGTAAATAGGAGTAGATATTATGTCCTACTCTACGTATCTAATATACCTACTGATGTATATTCTCTGCTTTGGTAGTGGTATTCTTACATTCTACAGCTTTCCAAGGACTTTTAACGCGGTAACAATCAGTATGCAACTGTTAATAGTTAATGAGATAAGTTATACACACTGCAAATGGACGTTTACACAGGAGATTGAACAACTTTTATATGAAGGCAATGCGTGAAGCATACTTTTCTTAAAAGTTGTTTTGCTTAGAGGAAGTAAAAATATTAGTATATTAATAATAATAATATTTGGATGATTTATATAGCGACGTTTTTGTGAAAAATCACCTCAAGGGCGCTGTACAAACTTATAATACATTTCTAAAATCTAAAAACTACAAGCTAGACAAACAATTAAAAACAACTTATGGCTAAAAATTGCATACACCGGTTCATTGATCACCGATACGAAAATATATGTACAATATTTTGACCAATGAACGCGATGCTGCCTAAAATTTAATGAAAACAGGACCATACTTACCTGAGAGGTCGCTTGAAATTAACACTGTATATTGTCCATTAAAAGAAATTTAGATAGAGTTCGCACGCAGAGGACATTATTGTGAACACATGTTATTTAATCCTGAAAAATATTTTAATATTAATATGTAATGTATTCTTTGACGAGTGTATTTTGGAAAGTAAAAGCAACATGTAAAGGTGGGTGGTGCAGTAGTACCTATAAGGATTTGATCTTTCTAAATGTGATTCGTCAAGAGACAGATTGATGTGTAAGGAATCGAGTAATTTTAATTCAGCAAGAAAAGTGTGATTAAGACATAGCACAGACAATACAAGTATGATACTCTCAAATAGGTATATTTAAATTACGGGTATGAGAGCCCAAAAAGGAAGGTTTTTAGTTTGGACCTAAACTCTGTTGGGCTTGTTATGCATCTTAATTCCGGAGGGAGTCTATTCCAAGCCTTAGGCCCAGATACTCCGAAAGCACGATCTCCAAACATAGTATTTGGCTTTCGTTTAGGTTCTATTAGTCTGCTTTTAGCAAATAAAGTTGCTGATCTAAGGGTTAATTGTCTCGGACCGGTATTTTCCGGGATGCATAATTCGGAGATGTTATGTACAATATTATGATCATAATATAATGATCAGTTTGTATCAATGACTAAACAAAATACCTAAGAGAAGAACTTGACACCAATCCAAATACACACCGAACATTCTGTCCAAACGATTATGCAAAATGGCGGCGGTTTCTATCGTTATTATTATTCAGTTTATACGATAAGTAATAAAAAAAATATTAGTTAATTTTATTTTATGACGATTCTTGCCTACCTACTATACTACTATGATTTTTTTTATAAATTTAAAGGTATAAGGGGCCGTTCAAGTATTACGTAACGCACTTGGGGGGGGGGGAGTCTTGTGAAACGTTACTGTGCGTTACGAGGGGGGAAGGGGGGTTCGAACAACGCGTCACGTAACATGTTTTTCTTTATTTAGATAAAAAACTAGGGAATTAAAAATCTTCCAAGTTGGAAATCCTTTTCGTTCTAGAAATCTCTTGTTTTATTTATTAAGAAAAAAGGTATTTAAGCGACTTTCCAGTACTTTACTCAACTTAATTGTGACTTTCAGATAAAAATTATCACTTTGGCGTTACGTAACGTTTAGGGGGGGAGGGTACGGAAAAACGTTACGGTGCGCTACATGGGGGAGGGAGGGTCAAAATTTTTCAAAAATTGCGTTACGTAATACTTGAACGCCCCCTAAAGGTAGGTAGGTACCTCGCCACTTCAATCGGGCTATATGTGGTTTCCAAATCTATTGCAAACAATTTACCAATAAATAAAAGGAATATCTAATTTATTTAAAATCGTGTTTCCTCAACCAGCAAGAACTCCTCAACGAACCACGTGCTTTATGTTAAGAATTAATTTGTGCCATTACTGCCGACTCTCACGAACGCCGAACGCACCTGCGTTTATCTTACTACGAGCAGAAATCTTATCATTTTTAGGTTAACCCGTATACCACTCGATACTTGTTACCTCTATACAATACACCTGACCGACTGCGAATATTCTCTCCGGCTATATAAATGGGGGTACCTACCGAACTACTGATTAACTGCGATAGGTACCTACCTACGCTAACAATCACAATCATTATTAGAGGAAGAAAGAAGAAAGTATTTCCAAAGGTTCGCAGAAATGAGTTAGAAATGTACCAGGTAGGTACCTACGTACTTTCGCTTTGTTTTTTTGCAACCGTCAAAGTTATTCTAATTTGATCCAATCTCAATTTCGAATCGAGAAACAAAGGTAATAATTCTAATCTCGCTACTAATTGAACAGACAAATACAACGACGTGTTTAAAAAATATATAAGAATAAAATATGAAATATTTTATAAACCTTACATATGTAACCATTTGTAATGTATAAACAAAATTCTTGAAATAAATAAAAATAAATAATATTTGTGAGGTTCAACTAATTTCGAATCATATTTTATCATATTGCAACACCGAGAATTATAATTCGCGATTGCGAATGATTTTTTCAAGTCATTTAGGAATCATATAATAATTGATGGTTTCGGGCGGCACCTCAGTTATTCATAGGGAAATATGATATTCGAATGACCCAAAGAAAACTGGTAAAGGTGGGTACCAGTTGCACAAGAAGTTAAGATAGATAATTTATTGGGTAACGGACGCAATATATTTCGTAGGTACCTACTGAGACCAAAAATTGTTTAACTAACTTTTGAATTATTAATTAACGTGTACCGGTTTCAGGTTAACTCCGACAAAATTTACATGGCCATGCAAGTTATAAGCATTAGTTAATGCGATAGCAATTATTCATGTAATAACAATCATTTTTATTTTCTGGTACAACATTTTCCAATTGAATCAGATTTATTTTTTAAATGATCAATGAAAGCTTTACTCTTTTCTTTATATGTAGACATAAGGTATCTACCTATATAGAATATGTAGATACATAAACCAGCAATTTCGTGAAAAGGCATTTCAGGAAATAATCATAATTTAGGTAGGTATATTTTCACTATTTCAATAACGATACCTCATAGGATGGGTACACTTAAAAATTAACGCCATACTGCTAAAAAAACTCGAATGTTTTACGTAAAACCGTACAACCAACCATACCAACAAAAAAGTTGCTAACCATAATCATAAAGCATTACAAGTTTATTGTAAAATAGTTTTGAGTTACCTTCTTGAATTGGTACACGCGATGAGAAATGAACACGAAAAACACATTTTTTTATTAAAATGCTTCATTGCATATCTCCTTGATTGGTGCAATCTTTTGAATGATTGCAAATTTCAAGTAAATATGGAGTTTGGAAGAAACATTGGTAATTATTTAATTAATAATTTATGTGTGAGTTTTCTGTGTTTTTTATTGCCATAATTTGAATTATTCATTTCAATGCAAACATTCTGGTGATTTGAAGAGCTACCAGCATAAATCTTTAAATAAATCAATCAAAGCATTCCTGCCGTTTAACCCGCATTTCCAGTGAAAATTAGATAAATAATTTCCCTTTATTTAAATTTCATGAAAGTTTCCTGTCAATATGCCAAGGTGGCAAGTAGGTAAACGAAACTTCTAAACATTAATAAAGAACTTTCACTAACGATTATACCGGTACCTAACTTTTTCTAGGTAGAAGTTTATTGTTTACCAAATTTTAATTAGTGTTTTTGTTATTGTTTCAGGATGGGAACTCAAAGGACTATATTGTTATAAATTCTTCAATATCAAACACTCGTGGGGAAAAGCAGCAGAATTATGCCGAAGGTAAGTTCTTTCTCATTTTGCTTTTGTCATATTGTTCAATCTGTGAAATATTATTTTTATTTAAATTATCAGATATTATTATTTACGTCTTTTGCATGAAATTTTATATTAGTACCTACATTATAGTACCTATGGGGCAGAGCATTAGTACCTACGATGTTGTATGAATGGCATTGAAGCCAAATCTAGGGTGAGGGGAAATTGCCTAGCAGCCATCTTGTACGACAAACTTTTGAAATGATTTGTAAACAAAGTAATATATGTATAATGAACTATTTTTATTTTATTTTTTTATTATTTATTATTTTTAATGCAATTATTACGGCAAATATTTTTTTTTGGTGATGAGACGGGGTATGGGATATGTCAGCCGCTGTGGTCGAGGGGTAAGGCTCTTGACCCACAATCCTAAGGTCGCGGGATCGAATCCCGGCGTGCGCAAATAAATTTTATTTGAAAAAAAAAATGAAATATTTTAACTTTGTATAAACCACTTAATTGATGCGCAAATCCGACCGGTTTCGGAACAAACGTTCCTTCGTCAGGGAAAGCTTATACTAATTTGAAATATACTTATACTTATACAAATTAGTATAAGCTTTCCCTGACGAAGGAACGTTTGTTCCGAAACCGGTCGGATTTGCGCATCAATTAAGTGGTTTATACAAAGTTAAAATATTTCATTTTTCTATAATGGATAACCACAAAGTAATAGCTACATTCAAAAATATAAATTTTATTTGATTATTTTTTTGTTATTTCACAATTGTTCGTTTAAAAATAATATATAGTTTATTTGCGTCATGTTCGGGAGTGGAAGATGCTTTCAGAATCGCCCTGGTGTACCAAAGACCAACTTTCAGAATTGAAATGTTGCTTGAAATGGCTTTAGCCGTGTTTGGTGACCAGATCTGAATAGCCAGGTACTTCCCCACCTTCCTCTACCCCAACTCCTTCCCTTCCCCACTACCTTCAGCCTCACAACATACCCCAATTGGGGATGCCATAGTCACACTGGCACCAGAAGGAAGCAGCTGGGACTCTTGTGAGATATTCACATAAAAAAATGTCATTAAAAAATTTAAGCATATTTTGACATTTTTCATACATTTTCCCCATCAACCCGCTGCCCAAATTGTTTTCGAAGAGTCTATCCAGAGCTTTTTAGGTTCATGATTACGGTACTCGTACAATTTGTCAAATAAGAGTAGAAAATATATGAGGGCGCCACTGTTGATCAAATGGCAATACTAAACACATGACTCATGGTGTTAAAGTAAAGCTGTGTAACCTACATTTTTATAAAAAATTAAAAAGGCATAATAGCGGAAAAAATATTTTTTCATTGCAGTATAGAACATAGATACCCACCGATCTCTAAATTAGAATTGCATATAGGTATATTATTATTATACCTTTGCAATTTTGTGTTAACATAATGAAGAATAACTATAATGTAATAAAATATAAAGCACAGTTTAGAAATTGCTCACATTTATTAAATACTAGATAAAGTACCTAGCGTTGCCTGGGCTATAGATCATGTCTCTAATTTTAGATCTGAATATATTTAACTCATTCAGATCTAAAAGTAGTGTAACTAAACTCACCATTAGTGATTGTTCCTTTCTTTCTATTGTTAAATTCAAATTTATGTTAAAGCAAATCGCTTTATAAATCACCTTTTAATCAAATTTATGTCATGAAGAAAAAATCTTTATTTAAATGTGGTTTACTGTGTTCTATACATTCAGTGACATTGCACTTCAAAAAAATATTTGACAGTTAAATTGGTGTTGCCAGTCTACAAATTTAGTAGTTCCAGTTTTTATATTTTCTACTCTTCTTTGACAGACTATACATTCTTCCATAACTTTTATATTTTTCAGAAGTACCTAGCTGATAAAGTTAAATATGTTTTTTTCTTCTTATGGCAATATCAATAATTGTGACTTGTGACATGCTTGTGACAGTCACTGTCAAACATTGTTTGTTTACGTTTTATTACTAATATTTACCTATTGAATAAATATGATTAAATGTTTTTATTTTTGGAAATCGTATTTTACATTCCTGTTAGATTCTAATTCGAATCTAGTTATGTTTCGTCCAGTAAGTAGATATTATTTACGAAAGCGGCAAAATGATTATGAATGTATTGAATAATTCTCTAACAGAATTTAATTCAAATTTTTATCCAAGTACTTCATTCTTTCCGTGTTATTCAAATTAACTTTAAATAATTAAGATTATTGACGTTTTATTATCCTTCTCGTAGATACGGAAGCGAGCTGATGGTCGTGGAGTCATATTCCGAGAACAATATGACAGCGCACATGGCCAGTGGCGCCGGGCCCCACTACTGGCTGGGCCTGGCTTCCGTGGATGACCTGAGGACCAACACCCTGGAGTCAGCAGCCGGGGGCCTCGTGTCCCAGTACGCCGGCTTCTGGGACCTCGAGCAGCCTAACCCCAAAGCGGGAGAGTGTGTCGACGTTACTGTGATGGGAACCATGCAGTCCTGGGAACTGACTACTTGCGAGTCATTGTTACCCTTCATGTGCAGAGCTAGCGCTTGCCCAGCAGGTGGGTTTGATAAAATAATACAGTAATCCATCAATGTGCTGTAAATAATTATTAAGTAAAATCTGTTATATAATGCCTAGATTGCATTAAAATAGAACAACGGACTCTGAGGTTCACACTCAATTGCATGTCGATAGTAAAATATGTACAAATTATGTTCTTCCCATGAAGTGATTAATTGCACTACTTTTATTGACTTTGTGCTGTTTCCTCATGTTTGTCAATAATTCTTGCAGCTTGTAGATAAATTGTTTATTTTCTATTTTCTAGGTGCCTTCCATTGCTCTAACGGCAAATGCATCAACAACGCCTTCAGGTGTGACAAGCAAGATGACTGCGGAGACTCCTCAGATGAGATGGACTGCCCGGCTAACTGCCACTTCTACATGGCCAGCAGCGGAGATGTTGTGGAGAGTCCTAACTACCCTCACAAGTACCCCCCTCTAAGCGAGTGCAAGTGGACCCTCGAAGGACCCCAAGGACACAACATCTTGTTGCAATTTCAAGACTTTGAAACAGAAAAAACTTTCGACACCGTGCAAATCCTTGTTGGAGGCCGTACTGATGATAAGTCAGTAAATCTGGCTACTCTATCTGGCAAACAGGAACTCTCCAACAAACTGTATGTTTCTGCTTCTAACTTTATGATTATCAAGTTCAGCACGGATGCATCAGTTGAGAGGAAAGGATTCAGAGCGTCGTGGAAGACAGAGCCTTCAACTTGTGGCGGTACCTTACGCGCAACTCCCCAGGGTCAGATCTTGACATCTCCAGGATTCCCTAATCATTACCCTGGCGGTCTGGAATGCCTTTACCTTATTGAAGCTCAACCTGGAAAGATTATCACTCTGGAAATCGAAGAGTTGGAGCTTGGTATTGATAGAGACTACATGCTTATTCGTGATGGAGCTTTACCTTCTAGTCCCGTCTTATCTCGACTGACCGGTTCAGTGGAAGACAACCAAAGAGTCATCATTTCTACATCCAACCATCTGTACCTGTACTTCAAGACCAGTCTAGGAGATACAAAGAAAGGATTTAACATCCGTTACACTCAAGGATGCAAAGCTACAATAATCGCATCAAACGGAACATTAGCATCACCAGCATACGGTCTGACCAACTACCCCAGTAACCAGGAATGTTTATTCAAGATCAAGAATCCCAAGCGCGGACCAATTTCCTTGAAGTTTGATGAGTTTGCCATTCACGGATCAGACGTTGTTCAGGTCTTTGATGGTTCAAGCACCAGTGGTCTGCGTCTCCATTCCGAGAATGGTTTTGTAACTAGACCCAAGATCACATTGACAGCTTCTAGTGGAGAGATGCTGATTCGTTTCGTGTCTGATGCTTTGCACAGTGGAAAGGGATGGATGACCACATTCTCAGCAGGTGGGCTTTCTTCTTTTGAGTCTAATATTATAATAGTCTAGATCAGGACTTCCCAAACTTATTTCAACTGTGACGCCCTTGGGAAGTTGCCATATTTTTGCAACGCCCCCCCCCCCTTCTTCCCCCGCTGACTAAAAATCTAAGCCCCCTGCCGCTCATTCGTACCAAGGGTGGTATTTTGAAGAAGCCCCCCCCCCCTGAACGGGTCACGCAGTATGGGTACGTTCCCTAATAACAGAAAGTAATTTGTCAGAAAAACTCCAAATGGTATCTAAATTTTTTATTAGAAAATAAAGAACACAACATAAAAACAAAAAAGATTAAAAAGCAACCATGCCGTTTTTTCTTTGGTATTAATGAGAATGATGTGCTTGCTTTTCTGAGCATAGTTTCTCAAAACGAGGTTGAAGTTTCGAAATTGCCACTCTCGTCTCTGCCACCAAATTTATTTTCGATCTGTACTTGTTCTTAATTACTGCAACTGCAGAGAAACCTGTCTCGCACAAGTATGATGTCACAAACAGTAATAAAACCCTCAACGCTGCAGTGCTGATGGAACGATATTCTTAATCAATAAGTGGCGCGGGACTCGGTCACTCCGAAGTGTGCGTGTGGGAGACGCTATAAAGATTGCCTCACGACGCCCCTGGGATGACACTGCAGCACCCCGGGGCGTCGCGACTCACAGTTAGGGAAGCCCTGGTCTAGATTATACCCAGATGCATAACTAACCTATATTGTTTTGGTTTTAGATTGTCCCGAACTCCAGCCTGGTGTTGGAGCACTAGCCTCAAACCGAGACACTGCTTTTGGAACCATCGTTACCTTTACTTGCCCAATGGGACAAGAGTTCGCTACTGGTAAAGCTAAGATCACAACTCGCTGCTTGAACGGAGGCAACTGGTCGACCACTTACATTCCCAAATGTCAAGGTAACAACATCGACACATCATTAATAATTTGCATTTTATAATACTTTTAATTTCTCACCATTAAACATCTTTTTGTTTGTCTCTTGCAGAGGTTTACTGTGGACCCGTACCCCAGATTGATAATGGATTTTCGATTGGATCAACTAATGTGACCTATAGAGGAATTGCAACATACCAGTGCTATGCTGGATTTGCCTTCCCTACTGGACAACCTATCGAAAAGATCTCCTGTTTGGCTGATGGAAGATGGGAAAGACAACCTTCTTGCTTAGGTAAAAAATAAATTTAATTATGTATTAGACAAGAAATATAATGTGTAGCACAGCACACCATGATATTTAGTACATTTAAAATTTTTGTAAAAGTTTAAAAAATTCTGTTTTATTAATTTTATTTTCATTTTTTAGCTTCACAGTGTGTTTCTCTTCCCGACGTCCCACACGCAAATATCTCAATTTTGAATGGTGGTGGACGCAGCTACGGAACTATTGTTCGATACGAATGTGAACCCGGATACATCAGGTCTGGAAGGCCAGTCCTGCTCTGCATGAGCAACGGCTCCTGGTCCGGAGACATCCCCACCTGCAGCAGGGCTGTCTGCCTGAAGTTCCCTGAAATCAAGAACGGTCTGGTTCTCGACCCTGCAAAGGTTTACTTCTTCGGAGATGAACTTCGTATGCAGTGCCACAAAGGATACAAACTGATTGGATCCAGTGTTCTGAAATGCGGACCTAATCAGGAATTCGAAGACCCGCCGAGATGTGAAGGTTAGTATTTAGTTCTAATATTCAAACCAATCAATTATAAAAGTAATATGGTTTTTGTAAAGTTGTGACTCATTTTTAAGTCAGTGGAGATGACGTATCCAATAGAAACCTCTTTTTTGGACTGAGTTATGACTTTATTATAATCATTTATTTTTAAAAAAATCATAATTTTCAGATATCAACGAGTGTGTCAGCAGCCAGTGCGATGTTGCGTCTACAGAATGCAAGAATGTAGCTGGAAGTTTCACTTGTGCCTGCCGATCTGGATTCCTTCCCAGCTTGGAGTGTCGCCCAGTTGCAGATCTTGGACTAATCAGCGGGGGAATTCCCGATGATGCCATTACTGTCTCAGCCTCAGAACCTCGCTACTTCAAAGGAGTAAGTTCTACTTTTATTTAAATATTTTATGTAATATCAATTCCTTCTGAGATTCTATCATTCATGGTTTATTGCAATATCTCATTTGATTTGTTTTCTTTTTTAGATGGTAAGACTTAACAATGGAGGAGGATGGTGTGGAAACAACATTGAACCTGGAACTAACTGGGTTCTATTGGATCTGAAGGCACCAGCCATTATCAGAGGTTTCCGTACAACAAGCGTTATGAGGGCTGACGGCAACATTGCATTCACCACAGCTGTTAGGATTCAGTACACAAACGATTTGACAGACGTCTTCAAAGACTACACCAATCCTGATGGAACCGCAGTGGAATTCAGGATTCTGGAGCCCACCCTATCCGTCTTGAACCTGCCAATGCCTATTGAAGCCCAGTACATCAAATTCAAGATCCAAGACTATGTAGGAGCTCCCTGCATGAAGCTTGAAGTTATGGGATGCACCCGTTTGGAATGTTTGGATGTCAATGAGTGCGCTGTCAACAATGGAGGTTGCGATCAGAAATGCATCAACACGTAAGAAATTTTGTTTGAGATGTCGACAACAGACACCATTTTGACTGTTTAAATGTTAATTGTGATGGTGTTTATATCTTTTTTGCTTTCTTTTAGTCCTGGAAACTTCTCTTGCGGATGCAATGTCGGCTATGAACTCTACAAAGCCAATGGAACAGCCGGCTTCAACTTGGAGCTTTCTGAAAATGGTGAAAGAGACGGCGATACCTTCCAGAGGAATAAGTCCTGTGTACCTGTCATGTGCCCGAGCCTGGCATCTCCTGAAAATGGAAAACTACTCTCTACAAAGGAACAATACCACTTTGGAGACTTGGTTAAGTTCCAGTGCGAATTTGGTTACGTTATGGCTGGATCTTCGTCTCTTATGTGTACATCTGCTGGAGTATGGAACGGAACAGTTCCTGAATGCCAATGTAAGTTAACCTAACAAATCATAGTCAATTTTATTATAAATTTCCTGCTTGAACTTTTTTGAAATAGTTTGCCTTTTTTTCTTTCAGATGCTCGTTGTGTGACGTTATCCGATGATCGTAATGATGGTTTATCAATTATCAGATCAGACCCTGATAGCGTATTGGTGCCTTTTAGAGAAAATGTTACTGTCACTTGCAAATCTCCTGGAAGATATTTGAGAAACACCGCTTCCTCTGGCTTCAGGCAATGTGTGTACGACCCAAAACAAGTAAGCAGACAATTACTTCGCCAATATGTTCTCCTGATACTTTTATTTTGTATTTTAGTAGGTATTTATCATAATTTTATATTTTATTTTTATTTTAGGGTCTGCCAGACTACTGGTTGTCAGGATCTCAGCCTGGTTGCCCCAGGAAAGAGTGTGGACCTCCTCAGCCAACTCCAGGAGCTGAATATGGACAGTTTGTCGATACTAAATATCAGAGCTCATTCTTCTTCGGTTGCCAGAACACTTTCAAACTGGCAGGACAAACCAGCAAGCACGATAATGTTGTGAGGTATGCTAAAACCGTGGAAACAGTGAAAAATCCTTTATCATTATTAATTATATAGTTTGTGAATTGTTAATATACCTAATATTTTTTTAGGTGTCAAGGCAATGGTATCTGGGACTTTGGAGATTTGCGTTGCGAAGGACCAGTATGCGAAGACCCCGGTCGCCCCGCTGATGGTGTCCAGGTTGCTCGAAGCTATGAACAAGGATCTGAAGTTCTCTTCGGCTGCTCCAGACCAGGATATATCCTAATCAACCCGAGACCCATCACTTGCGTCAGAGAACCTGAATGCAAGGTCATCCGCCCACTAGGTTTGGCATCTGGAAGGATCCCTGACTCAGCCATCAATGCCACATCCGAACGACCAAACTACGAAGCCAAGAACATCCGGCTGAACTCTGTCACTGGTTGGTGCGGCAAGCAAGAAGCTTTCACCTATGTCAGTATTGATTTGGGCAAAGTATTCAGAGTAAAGGCCATCCTTGTGAAGGGAGTTGTTACTTCTGATATCGTCGGCAGACCCACTGAGATCAGGTTCTTCTACAAGCAAGCCGAAAGTGAAAACTACGTAGTGTACTTCCCCAATTTCAATCTAACAATGAGAGACCCTGGTAACTATGGAGAGTTGGCTATGATCACCCTGCCAAAGTATGTCCAAGCCAGATTCGTAATCTTAGGAATTGTGAGTTTCATGGATAATGCTTGTCTGAAGGTTGAGTTGATGGGATGTGATGAACCTGCTGTTGAGCCACTTCTGGGATATGATTATGGATACTCTCCCTGTGTTGGTAAGTAAAATCCAACAGTTTAAAAAAATCATAAACTCAAATTTGTATGGAAACCATTTGCAATATAATGTTTACTAATTTTTCATTTAACTTCTTACAGATAATGAGCCGCCAGTGTTCCAAAACTGCCCTCAACAACCTTTAGTTGCCCAGATTGATGTAAACGGAGGATACTTGCCAATTAACTTCACCGAACCTACCGCCGTGGATAACTCAGGTTCCATCGCCCGTCTCGAAGTGACTCCCCAACATTTCAGAACGCCCATCCAAGTATTCGAGAACATGGTTGTTAAATACGTCGCTTTTGATTACGATGGAAATGTAGCCATCTGCGAAGTGAATATCACCGTCCCAGACAATACTCCACCAAAGTTGAGCTGTCCTCAGAGCTATGTCATTGAGCTAGTCGACAAGCAAGATAGCTATGCCGTTAACTTCAACGATACGAGGAGAAGAATCAATACCACAGATGCATCAGGAGAAGTCTACCTAAAGTTTGTTCCAGACAAGGCCATTATCCCAATTCGCGGATTTGAAAATGTTACAGTTATTGCTTCAGATAAATACGGAAACAAGGCTCAGTGCAACTTCCAAGTAAGCTACTTCTATATATTTTTACTTGCCGTTTGTATTGTCCTTATCTTTATTGAGTTAACTTCCCAACTGTACCTTTTTGAGCAATATCTCTTCCTCGTCGAGTTGCAAATTAGTTTGCTAATTTTTCTATCTTTATTGTTAGGTTTCTGTGCAAGCCACTCCCTGTGTCGACTGGGAACTATCAGCACCAGCCAATGGAGCTCTGAACTGCCTGCCCGGAGATAAGGGAATTCAGTGCATCGCCACTTGCAAACCTGGATACAGATTCACTGATGGAGAACCTGTCAAGACATTCGCCTGTGAAAACAAGAGACTGTGGACCCCTACATCAGTTGTACCAGACTGTGTTTCTGAAAGTATGTACAACACTACATCAATGAAGAGCATAGACATCCAAATGGATAGACAAGCAGTTACAGATGAGGGGTAAAACCAAACTATGGAGAGCGAAGAGGGGAAAGATGACTGTAATTCGTTGAACAATCAATCTGACAGTATATAGACATCTCGCATTACAATATCACCATTTAGTTCTTAAAAGCAAAATCTGCTTTGAATGAATAGACCTTTTTACATGGGAGCGCGAATTGCTTGCCACGTTCAAAACATATTTGCTAAGGCCAAATGCTCGCCCCAAAAAGACTCGCGCCAATACACATACCAATATTTTGTTTCCGTGTTTAGTTAAAACACTTTTACAAATGTTTCATAATTTACTTACCCCTGTAACCAGCGACGAGCACATTGGAGTACCGCCCACATTCGCTATGTGTACATTGATACGTAGATATATTGTATAGCACAAGCTGCCGTTATTTCGTTAAATGTATGGATGTCAGCTTCTCGCTGTTCACGGCAAGAATGATGACGTCACACATTTTAGATTCAAGCGAGGCTATATCCCCTCCCCATGGAGCGAGCCGGTTCCAAGGAGGAGCTACAGCCGGCGCCATGTGGAGGGGGAAATAATACGTTTTTATCACTTAGGGCAGGTCCAGATATATTCATATGTCCGTGATGAAGAGTTATTTTGAAATTGTTTTGTAATCCTTTGGCTGAAAAATACTCTTTCATGATGTTAACTAAGACCTATTATCTTTTCTTTCAGATACTCAGCAAGCTGCCTATCACGTTGTGGCTGGAGTCCAATACAGGGCTCTGGGTGCAGTTTCCAGCAGTTGTTTACCCCAATACAAGAACTTGCTTGCCCAGTATGACAACACCCTCAATGAAAGACTCAGCCAGAGGTGTTCTGCTATCAACATTAACATCAACGTCACATTCCTGACGGTAGTACCATCCTTGTTGGATGAGAATGTTGTAAAGATGGACTTTGTATTGGATATTGCTCCTATTGTTAGGCAGCCACAGTTGTATGACCTTTGCGGCTCGACTTTGAACCTCATTTTCGATCTGTCAGTACCCTACGCCAGCGCTTTGATTGAGCCACTGCTGAATGTGTCTAGCATTGGAAATCAGTGCCCACCGCTGAGAGCTATCAGAAGTATGATCACCAGAGGATTTACTTGCACTGTTGGAGAGGTTTTGAATATGGATACCAATGATGTACCCAGATGCCGTAAGTATTCATGTTTTACTTACATTCATTCACTTAAGAGGACATAGGTAGAGAAAACCAGAAATATGTCATTTTCAAAAAAGTTTTTAGACGTATTGACTCTTTTCCACAAAAAATTATAAATGGATTTCGAAAGATTGTTCTTTTATCTAGCATAGTTATGTAATAAATTATTAGAATTTTTTTTAATTTTTAGTATAATAAGGTTATTCCATAGGTCGTTGGCAGATTTGTTAAATTTTCAAAAAAGTTTTTGTATTATACCACACCCATTTCAAATAATATAATCATGCAGTAAAACAAATCAATACATTATCTAGCAAAGTTATGTCTTAGAATTTTAATTTTAGTTTCAATAAAATCATTAAAAAATATGTACGTACATGTGTTTCTTGACGAAAATTGGTCCATTTGTGTATTTATTTGCGCACTTATAAACTAATATATTTCATATTTTTTTACATACTTATTGTGCTAAGACATTATTGACAAATCATAAATAAGTTTGACCGAAAAATAATTTTGGGAAGCATTTAATTTTAATTAAATAACAGCTTCGCATTTCACGATTTTATCATAGCGCCGAAGCACAAAATTTCGCAGTTCATTACGGTCCGAAACGTGGCCAGACTAGGACGTGTCCACGTCGCTCTGAATAACAACAGTTTGAAATAATATTTTGGAAACGAAATTGTAAATACATACGAATTCCTTGTTTCACGTTCGTAAAATCTACAGGGTTGACCGAATTTCATTTTCATTGAATATTTTTATGCAAAAAGTTTTATATTTAAAAATAAATGTTTTTATTTGTCCCTTATTATACGATACAAAAAACAAGAGTCCCAAATGCCCCATTTTTTTAAAGTAAAACTTCTTTACGCATGCTCGACACATGGGGTTAACTGGTGAATCGTTACGAAAAGTGGTGATTGTTACGAAAAGTGGTGCTGGTTACAAAAAATGACATGCGAACGGTAATCGATGCGAACAGTGATCAATTGCTAGGCGGGTCGGGCCTTTAGGCTCGCTTGTTATTCGTGTTATTGTTATATTGTTAATGGACTATTTGTCCGTAAATAAATTATATACAGCGGGTACCCGGCATGCGTTGCAAGGCTGGGGATGGGGGATGGGGATAGGGATGGGGATGGGGATGGGGATTGGGATGGGGACGGGGACGGGGACGGGGACGGGGACGGGGACGGGGACGGGGACGGGGACGGGGACGGGGACGGGGACGGGGACGGGGACGGGGACGGGGACGGGGACGGGGACGGGGACGGGGACGGGGACGGGGACGGGGACGGGGACGGGGACGGGGACGGGGACGGGGACGGGGACGGGGACGGGGACGGGGACGGGGACGGGGACGGGGACGGGGACGGGGACGGGGATGGGGATGGGGATGGGATTTTTTTTTATTGTAAATAATTTTTATGATTATATCGCACAAGAGTCCAACAGCTCCCAAGGGAGGGAGGTTGAAGAAGAGTTGGGATGAGGTGGAGGGGGTGGCTGAGGGGGGGGTAAAGGAGGCGGGGATTGGAGGGAGGGTATGAGGGGGGGGGGTGGTTGAGAGGGGGTGGGCGGGTAGACCTTTTTATATCCATTTTTCGTATTACAAAAATAACAACCACGAGAATCGAGTATGGGTACCACCACCCCGGGAACCATTTATTAGATAACCAACACGTCTGCCATAGGTCATCCCAAGTGGTTCGCAAGGTTTGGTGACTAGCAGGGGTGCCTGGGTTTATTGGGAAGGTTTGTTTAGGTCTTGGCGGCGGATGCGTCTGCCCACCAGCTGCATGGCAGGTCGGATCTGGAGAAAGTGGTTACGGCGTTATGAAATTATATATACATATATTCTATTATACCATTCACCCGATTACCCGATTGTATGTTTTTGAAAGCTAATGATCGTGTTTTATATTGAGAACGACCGGTGAATCCAAATCTACATTTAAAAAAAATTAAAACACTTTTTATACACTGGTTAGAAGTTACTTCCTGTTAAACAGTGTTTTTAATTTTATTATATTTATGTTTATTTAGGAAGCATACAGTTGTGTATAAAGTAATTGTACATAAAATAGTGAATATAATTTAAACCAGTTATGTTCCATTTATAATATTTAGTTGTTAATGGTTAATGATTATGTGATTATGATCAAGTGATAATAGGCCACTTGCATGGATTTCATAACGACTTGGAAAAAATCATGTAGATAGATCTTTTTACTAAGATTAAGGAAATGTTAGTAAAATTGTTTAGAAATGTACAGTTTTTTTATTTTAAAATAAATAAATCCATTATTTGGGCCCGTGACATCACTACACGAAAATGTCCCGTTTCCGAAAATGTTCATATTAATTTTGTAAAATTTCATACTGATTTTTTTTATATGGGATTTCAGGCGATTTTTTTGAATTTGACATTTAACATTCTCTAGATTTATTGTTTGTTCTCTGCGAACTTATCATTTGATTTGACAGATGTTATGAAGAGAACCCTGTACATTTTACGCTGTCTGTACGTGTTTTAGAGGTATAATGGTAGTGGTGCAAATTTTATAATTTTCTTATTATTATTATAATTTACAAGTACAAGTATATTACATTGTATTTAGTAATATAGACGTTGAACATTATAATTGATTTATGATCAATAAGATGTATCAAGGAAAAAAATATTTATGAGATGTAATATTTTTGGTATGCCTCGTTATTCTCCTGTGCCATTTCTTGTGGAAAACGTTATTTTTTTTTAAATGTTTTTCGACCATGTAATTATCATTTTTTCGCACCCATAAAATTATGTCCCGTCTTTCCGGTTTATAAAAAATGGTCTGATTTTTCGGATTGAAATTTTCAAAAAATCCCCAGGGTTTCAAAAATATGATTAAAAAAATACAGAATGTCTTAGAATATTTGCCTAAACCGGAAAAAAAATTTAAAAAAATGTGATGCAATTGGCCTATTAAACAATTATAGTAGGTATATGGAGTAAGCACGTTGTAAAAAAATATCAAAAAATAGTTACACATTCAATAAATACTGTAAAATTTCTGTTTTGAACTATTACTAATAAAAAATGTCATTAACGGACTGCGAAAGAGAGGCCAGACATCATGCGCTTGAAATTCCCGTCAAAATGACAGTTTTAATTTGTGATTGTGTAATTAAAATTGTGTTTTTGTTAATAATTTCTGTTCTAATGACTAAGTCACTATTATATTAGTCTATTATCAATATATTTCATATTATTTTCCGTTTTAATCTATTAATAATTCCATTGTGCACACGAATAAATATTTCAAAATGAGACATTTTTTACAATCCAACTGAATATTACTCGGTTAATTTGGTTAAAGTACAATTAAAAAACAATTTTTTTTTAAATTATAACAATTTTTTTATTCATGTCTATATTATATCATCTACTTTATACCTACTGTGTTTACGCATTTCATTTGTATATATTTATGTTTATGTACTTCGATGTACAAATTACAAATAACTGCCTACTACTAATTAAAATTCTGGAAACGAGAATTCAACATCTTCACCTGACCCATACTGTAGCCAGCCCTAGCTCCGCGTGTTATGGTCCTAGTAGATACGCGAAACCAAGCTTCCTGCGGAACGAAATCTAGTTCCAAAAACGTCCGCTCACGACCGCTGATGTGTGAGCGCTATAGTCGGAACCGAAATTATGATTTGCTGGTATGACAGTCTTAATAAGAAAACTTTTATTGTTATCATATTGCTAAAAATGCATTTTTATTACAGTGCATTGCCCTGCTGGAACCTTTGCCGGAGAGAAACAAAAGTCTTGCACAATGTGCCCAAGAGGTTTCTTCCAGAACCAAGCGCGTCAAGGAGCTTGCTTGAGATGCCCCCAGGGAACATTCACCAGAGAAGAAGGCTCCAAGGGAGTTGCTGATTGCGTTCCTGTATGTGGATACGGAACCTACTCCCCAACCGGTCTTGTACCTTGCTTGGAATGCCCGCGCAATAGCTATAGCGGTGAACCTCCATCAGGTGGCTTCAAGGATTGTCAGGCTTGTCCCCCTAATACCTTCTCTTACCAACCTGCTGCTCCTGGAAAGGACAGGTGCAGAGCCAAGTGTGCCCCAGGATCTTATTCCCCAACTGGTCTCTCCCCATGCTCTCTGTGCCCCAAAAACTTCTTCCAAAACACCGTCGGTCAGACATCTTGTACCGAGTGTCCCACAAATATGGTTACCGCATCTCTCGGATCTACAGGAGTTGAAGAGTGCGTACCTGTGGAATGTTCGAGCAGCGCTTGTCAGCACGGTGGTTTGTGCATTCCGAAAGGTCACGGAGTCCAGTGCTATTGCCCAGCCGGTTTCTCTGGCAGACGTTGTGAGATTGATATGGATGAATGTGCTAGCCAGCCTTGCTACAATGGTGGATCTTGCACAGACCTTCCTCAAGGATACAGGTGCACATGTCCCCCAGGATATACTGGAATCAATTGCCAAGAAGAGAAATCAGACTGCAGAAACGATACATGCCCGGAAAGAGCTATGTGCAAAGATGAACCAGGATACAATAACTACACGTGCTTATGCAGATCTGGCTACACTGGTACAGATTGTGATGTAACTGTAAGTTAAATTTATTTTTTTAGAATCTTGTATTTGATTTAATTTATCCTCTCGATTGATGACTAATTCTTATATTATTTCAGATTGATCCTTGCAGCGCCAATGGAAATCCTTGTATCAACGGAGCATCTTGCATCGCTCTTCAACAAGGCCGCTTTAAATGCGAATGCTTACCAGGATGGGAAGGACAGAAATGCGATATTAACACAGATGACTGTTCTGAAAAGCCTTGTCTTCTTGGTGCCAACTGTACTGATCTAGTAGCCGACTTCAGCTGCTCATGTCCTCCTGGATTCACCGGGAAGAGATGTCAAGAAAAGATTGACTTGTGCGCATCAGAACCCTGCAAGAACGGAATTTGCGCCGATAAACTATTCTCACACGAATGCATCTGCAACCCAGGTTGGACCGGTCCATCTTGCGAAGTTAATATCAACGACTGTGCTCAATCCCCTTGCGACAATGGAGGCCATTGCATCGACATTGTCGACGGATACATGTGCAACTGCGAAGCTGGATACACCGGAAAGAGATGCCAACACACAGTTGATGATTGCGCTTCTGACCCATGCCAAAACGGAGCTTCTTGCTTTGATCAACTCGATGGATTCTTGTGCAAGTGCCGGCCAGGATTTGTGGGTCTGCAATGCGAAGCTGAGATCGACGAGTGCCTGAGCGAACCTTGCAACCCTATCGGCACTGACCGTTGTGTGGATTTGGACAACAAGTTCATGTGCATGTGCAGAGAGGGTTACTCTGGAGAAGCTTGCGAAAACAACATTGATGATTGCGCTACCGAACCGTGCTTGAACGGAGGAACATGCCGTGATGAAGTTGGTGGATTTAAGTGTGCTTGCCAACAAGGATGGGCAGGAGACAGATGCCAGAAGGATATCGGAACTTGCACCAACTTGCCTTGCCAGAATGATGCCGTCTGCATTGACTTGTTCCAGGATTACTTCTGCGTGTATGTACAATTTCCAAATGCAAACAATCACCACATCATTGCCTTTAAATTTTTCCTCTTGATCAATATGTTTTCTTTTCTTATATTTCAGTTGCCCAAGCGGTACAGACGGCAAGCAATGCGAGACAGCTCCTGAGCGTTGCATCGGCAGCCCTTGCATGCACGGTGGAAAGTGCCAGGACTTCGGCTCTGGACTGAACTGTTCTTGCTCCAGCGACTACAAGGGAGTAGGATGCCAATACGAGTATGACGCATGTGACGCGGGAGAGTGCAAGAACGGAGCCGTCTGCATTGACGAAGGAGAAGGCTACACTTGCGTCTGCGCCCCCGGATTCACTGGAAAGAACTGCGATGAAGACATCATGGATTGCAAGGACAACTCTTGCCCTCCTTCAGCCACCTGCATCGACTTGCCTGGAAGATTCTACTGCCAATGTCCATTCAACTTGACTGGAGATGATTGTCGCAAAAGTAAGTATTCTTTTTTTAATTTATTACTTCCCTTAATTGTTTAGAATAGTCAAGAGACATTATTTGCTATAGTCGGAAATTCTAACATTGTATATTTTGTTACCAGCAATCAGCGTTGACTATGACCTCTACTTCAGCGATTCATTACGCTCAAGCGCAGCGCAAGTGGTGCCATTCTACTCTGGCGAGACTCAAGGACTGACCATTGCCATGTGGGTTCAGTTCACAGAGCAAGATGGAAGCGGAATCTTCTTCACGATGTATTCCGTCAAGTAAGTAACTACTAAAGTATAACCACATCGCTCAGATTTTAAAAGGAGACAATTAATTTTTTTTTTTTGGGTTTTAGTGCTGCCCATGTAGCAACTGGTCGCAGAGCAGCTGTTCAAGCTCACTCCAATGGAATTCAAGTGTCACTTTTCCCCGAACTTCAAGATGTTTATCTCAGCTTTGGGGAGTACGCAACCATCAATGACGGACAGTGGCATCACATCGCTTTAGTGTGGAACGGAGCCAGCGGTGGTGAAATCATCCTCATCACTGAAGGCCTTATTTCCAGCAAGATTGAAGGATACGGAAGCGGAAGGAGACTTCCTGCACAGTGAGTTGAATAACAAATCTTTATTTATGTTCAGAATGAAATAATGTTGGTCAAAAATTAAATTTAAACCTTATCCCAACTATAAGAATTAAATCTGATTGTGTGAAGCAGCAAAAACTCTCGAATGGTGAGCTCTGGTATCATGAAATTTGCACAGCTTTTTTTGTCTGTCTGTGCCAATTTTTTTCAATTTTTTCAGTCCTCTGTATCATTTCCATCATGAGCTGTGGAGCTTATAAATATCCAATATTTAACTGACAAAAAACAATACTGGACTTTTCCTTTTTTGTTCGATAATAAGAATGTTGAAACTGGGTTAAGCCGCCAAGTAACTGTCAGTAGAAAATACACATTTATAAAAGTTGTTCATGATTGGATTGAGAGTGTTATTAATATTTTTTTCTTCTCTTTAGTGCCTGGGTGACTCTTGGAAAACCACAATCCGACAATCCCAAAGCCTACACCGAATCAGGCTTCCAAGGTCACATGACCAAGGTCCAGGTATGGAACCGCGCTTTGGATGTCACCAACGAGGTCCAGAAGCAGGTTCGAGACTGCAGAACCGAACCCGTCCTGTACAAGGGTCTGGTACTCACCTGGGCTGGCTACGAGGATATCGTCGGAGGAGTTGAAAGGATGGTTCCTTCTCACTGTGGACAGAGAGTGTGCCCACGAGGGTATGCCGGAAATAAGTGCCAGCAGCTGCAAGTTGATAAGGTATGCAAATTTGATTGCATTTATATTTCTTCTATGTTGATAAATTCTACTCCTCTCATGTCTACCATTGGATCTTTAAAACCCACAATACTTACCAAGTGTTGTACTAATCTCTTAGAATTAAAATATTCCGTTTAATTCCTGATTATAACTGTCTTCTCTCTATTTTTCCCAGGAAGCGCCAAAGGTCGACCACTGCCCGGGAGATCTCTGGGTCATCGCCAAGAATGGATCTTCCGTAGTCAACTGGGATGAGCCCCAGTTCAGCGATAATGTGGGCATTGTGAAGGTGGAGGAGAAATCCGGCTACCAGCCCGGACAGACCCTGCTGTGGGGAACCTACGACATCGCCTACGTTGCATCTGATGCAGCTGGAAACACTGCCAGCTGCACTTTCAAGGTTACTCTGCTGTGTAAGTATTCAAAAATTATTTTTTTTTATTATTTAATGCTTTGTAAGTTAATAATAATATTAATGATATTATAAAAAACTGTACAAAAGAGAATAATTTTATTATCACACTTTCCTACAATTCTGTGACAGCTGATCCTGTATATATATTTACTTGGGTTTCTATCAAATTTTATTCTGTTCGTATCCAATTAACTTATAATTTCATTGGATAAAGTGCGTGCTTTGGAGGCATTTACACAAGAATTTTTCTATCTACCACTTTCCCACATTTTTTCTTTTTCTTTTATCGGTGATAATTATAACTGCGAGAAATAAATAGCTCCTAAGGGATGTGTGTATTTTAAATATTACTTACTTTAGTATATCCGATGTACCATCTACCGTAATAAATATTTCTTTGATTTTTGTGGCTTATTGCTACATTATGTACAAATTACATTATGTAAACAAATTTGACAATACATACATGTATTCATAACATTATTTTTACCTTCCAGCCGAGTTCTGCCCTCTGCTAGCTGACCCCGTCGGTGGATCCCAGTCTTGCCGAGATTGGGGTGCGGGAGGACAGTTCAAGGTTTGCGAGATTGCCTGCAACGCTGGCCTGAGGTTCTCCCAACAGGTGCCTCCGTTCTACACATGCGGAGCTGAAGGCTTCTGGAGACCAACGGTGGACTCTAAAATCCCCATGGTGTACCCAGCTTGCTCTCGTGAGTTCATGATTTTATTTAGATTTTAGTTTCAAATTTTTCATCTTTTGGTGTCCTCTCTTACTAGAGATTGGCTATCATCAGGGCTATACTCACCTTAGTTTTGTATAAATACTACAATTTGGCAATTATTGAGGAAAGTTAATTATCTTGTAATGAACGTAACATGAAACTACTCATAATCTGATTTCCCCCTTTCATTTTAGGCTTCCAAATATAATCGTTAATTAATTTTGTTTCTTGTGTATTTCAGAATCCACTCCAGCGCAGCGAGTGTTCAAGGTGTCAATGCTGTTCCCCAGCTCCGTGCTCTGCAATGAGGCGGGTCAGGGAGTGCTGAGGCAGAAGGTGCGCAATGCCGTCAACCAACTCAACAGGGATTGGAACTTCTGCTCATACTTTGTTGATGGTAGGCTTCAAATATAATCAAATAATAATGCAGTACAGCCTTAGTAAAACTTTTCTACTAAAAACAAAAGACTGTTCCTTACTGTTGTCCAGAATAAAGGGAGGTGCAGACTACGAGTGTGATGTGACAAGCTACCAAGAAACGCTACCAAATTACTAATAAACCACACCCTTTCGTGCACAGCAATAAACGTGTGTTTCCATAACTTCTTTTGATTGCGGTCTAACTATACACAACGATTTGATTATGGAATTTCATTGCCTCGAAGGACCTTGCAAAAACAAATCTAAAGCTGACAATGTTGTTCTACTATATTTTATATTCTACTTTTTACTGGGTCATGTCAATTGAGTTTGTAACTCTTTGTTTTGGAAATAATTTAATAATATTACGACAGTTGCACATTCTTTTTATAATCTACTCGCCTTACAACTTTCAATAAAAATTTTCATCAATTTCAATTAATATTTGTTGCATTGTAATTTTGGCTCAAGAATAAGGACAACGCACTGTCCAGCTCAACAACCAGAATCAGTCTTATGGTTGCAAAATCTTAAATTACTCATAACATATGTTTTTCTCAGGAACCCGAGAGTGCAAAGAACTGGACATCAATGTGAAGTGTGACCACCGCGCTAACAGCCGATCAACCAGACAAGCTCCTCAACCTTCCTCCAAGGCAGAAAAGGACGGAGGAACCTATGTCCTCGACGCCATACTTCCAGTTGAAGAGTAAGTCTTTTCATTTTTAACCCTGGGTTAAAATCAAACATATATTCTCAAAAGTCTTTTTTTTCAAAGGTGTACAGCTTAAAAGGGAATACGTAAACACTCGGCTAGAAGCAGTCTAAGTTCGAAATGCAATGTCATGTTGTTTTTCTATCAGGACTACGCAGTCACCGCTTGAAGCTGCCCATATCGTGTGCTTGCGTATTTCCTACCTTCGCATTTTTCATTTCATAGTTTGAACATAGGACTTACCTGTTCTAGCTAAGTTGTATTCAAAACGCTGAGAACTGATTTACTTCTTATTCAAGACAAATGTATGCTCAATGAAGCAGGTCACTGATGTATATTTTTTCTCCGTGTTGTTATTGTCATTTACGCAATGGATACAGATTCAATTCCTGTCTCATTTTACAAGGATACAGATTCAATTCCTGCCTCATTTTACAATATTTTTTTATACTTGTTTGTCACAATATTTTGTAAATGTCCCACTTTCTGTTTGTTTGTAGCACTGTAGTTGTTTTGCATGAATGTTTTGTCCTGTGTTGTTTTGTGCACCTGTCCTTAGTTAGAAAATTTCCGCATGTTTTTATTTGAAAAAATTTGAAAGCACCATCACCAGCAACAAAAAAATTGTTATTGCACATTAAAAAATCATTTTGTTATATTGTATAATGTATTTATTCAGTTGTATAATTAGGAAAAAATTCAGTAGGAACATCTTCAGCGAAATATAATTTAATCACCCAACATTCTTGCAACACTTTTGTAAATCTTTTTGCCATTGCTTTTTCATTCATTTTTCAATCACCCGTCGCTCTAAATAAATATTCTCTATTGCTCTTTACACAATCTGTTAGCTGAAAACCTATGACATTATCTTATTTAATCCCATTTTTGTCCTCTATGACAAAACTTTGATTACTATACTGTAGCAAGTGAATATGGGAACAGGTAAGGAAGGATCTTAACTATGATTATAACGAGCCCTTTTGCTCAGAATACTAAGCTATGATCGAGGACTACAATATGACAAAATTATGATTCTTTTCCTAATTACCTCCAAGCCCAAAAAAAAAATCTATTAAAAAGTCAAATATCATCCTTTTTTTGACAAAATTTTAATTAACCTTTTAAAGCTGCAAAAGTCAACCTCTTCTATCGTATTACATTACATATATTATAATTTTGATAAGTACATACTGTTATTATATTATAAATATGTATAGATATTTGAAAGTCCAAGGGTGAATCTATGTATCTGGTAAACATTTGTTGTGTTTATTAAATACCATAGTGCATGAAATATTTGACTTTATCTTTAGGAACAAAAGTAGCCGCGAAGGAAGGCAGGCGAGTGATACATACAATGTGCAAGTCTCTTTCCCTGCAATCAAGTAAGTTTTCTATATCTACACGGTGTCTGGAAACTTGAAATACAGGCGGGGAACTGGTGTAGTTTTTTTCCTTTTTTGTCGGCAATTAACCTCTCATCTGTCGCGAGCCCGCTGGCGAGCCCAAAAAAATCTTTGTTTCTTATGCATAAAGAAACTCTATGAAGGACAAGTTCAGAATCACAGGCGCCAATATCAATCAAGGACCTACGCTCTATTTTATTATTGTGGCTGCTTTGAATTATTTCAAAAGAATGTTATGGAATTTGCGGCCATTTTTACGAAATACCGTCCAACGTTCAACAGGTTAAGGGGTTAAAAAAACTTTGCAACTCATTAACAGACAATAAACAGCTAATAGTAACCCATAGAAAATTTGATCTAAAACCTTCTAACATCAGATTTGTTTTGCTCATAAATTTTTGTCCAAATCAAAAAAGTTATGGCACAAAATTGACTCCAAATGTGCTGGAGATTCACCAGTTTCCACTTTTACCACTAGTTTCTTGATACCATGTATATAAAATTACCACTAATTATACATATTCGTACACTTTTATTTTATTTTTTGTGTTACCTTATTTGTCAACCTTGTGTTTGTGAAAGTAGCAAAATTTGCATGCGTTTTATGTTTTTGGTTACAAGTACTGGCTTCCCATAATAAACATGTAGATGTTTAATATGGACCCGGATGGGTCAATAATTGAAACTTCAACTAAGCCTTACCTCATGTTATCGGTTCGATTCCCATGATTAATTGTTTTTTGTGTTGTCCCCACAAATTTCTTCTTTCAATGTTCATGATGTACATATTGTATATTTTGAACAGTCAATTGCATGTTTTTGTGTAGTTCGTAGATATAGTATACTTGTTTCATGTTAAATGTTGCACAGCATGTTTTGTTTTCTACCGACTTTATCCCCGTGAAAACCAATTCCATAGTATTACAATGTTTTTATTCCCGACTATAGCGATCCAGTTATCCACTCTGGAACCAACGAACGATCAAGCGTTGAACGTCTGCTTCAGAAGCTTATTCTGGAAGAGGACCAGTTTGATGTTAGAGATATTCTACCAAACACTGTCCCTGACCCAGCTTCCTTGGAGCTGATCTCCGACTATGCCTGCCCGATGGGACAAGTTGTCATGGCTCCTGACTGCGGTAATTATAACCACATCCATACCTTACTTACCTTCAAAATCATGAAATGTGTAATTATCATAAGCTCTGTTTTTTATTTATTTATTTTTAAAAAGGGAAGACAAACATTCCCAGGTTATGAATAACCCAACATTATTTTAAAATCTCCTACTACCACCACAGTAAACGGATGTTGATTGTGTCTTGATGGAGGACTTAGCCAGCCGAGGAATCGAACACTGGACGCCTGGGTGAGATCCAAATGCGGTGCCAACTCAGCCACTGACCGGACTTATTATTTCTTTATTCCCATAATTTTATGCAAGGGATAAAGAGAGCCACAAAATTGTTCCCATCCTAAAATTGTTCTGTATAGATTGTGTACCGTTGTTTCTGTAAGTTTGTAAAAACCTTTTATCCTTACTTCTCAAGTGCCAAAAGTACCCATCGGCACGGACGTATATAAGGGGGGGGTTTTGGGGGTCCGGACCCCCCCATTCATATCCATCTTACTTGTCCAACAGAAAAAAATTACATGCAGCACGCCTAAAATAGACGCTCTAAAAACTTTTATCCTGCTCTTATTTTTATTCCCAGAAAATTTTTGTAAATAAATGTGTTGCCGTGAGTATAAAATATTTGACTAATGGTAATTTCAGTGTATATGCGAAATGTATCTAAGTGTCATAAAATTATTTCGCCTTTTAACAGAAAGAAATACAATTATATTTAACAACTAGCTGGTGCCCGCGACTTTGTTCGCGTAGACTTAATTTTTAGTTGAAAATTCTTATTCTTAAGATGAAGCCATACTAAATAATGCAAAATCATACAAAATAATATGTTTTTGTTTTGAAAATTTGATGGCTTAGAAGTATTATAGATTCTTCAATTAAATACTGCGTGTAGAACACACCTTTGCCCTTAAAAATATCGTTTTTTTATAAGTCTTTTAATAAGCCCTTAAAAAAATAAAGTATAAGGTCTATAAAAAACACTTTCAAGTCCAAAGTCTCCTATTTATAAACCCCTTTTCGGATTTGGTTTTATTGTATAATGTGGCAAATTTAGTTTCTTTTATAATAATCGCAAAATAAATTGATATTTACGCTCAAACTTCACAAAATAAAATAAAATAAGCATTTTTCGTTGTTATTTTTGACATCAATCAATACGGCCCGCACTCTATGAATTTGAATTCTTGGAGTGACCCTTATGGCATGGGCACAAGAATCATGCACTGGGCACAACCCATTTCGTATCAGTCACGCCCCGGCCTTAGCGGGAGATGCACGCGTTACTCCGCGTCACTTAGTTTCGTGAAATTAATTTTAAATTTCCGTTTTCTTACAATAAACAATGCGTAAAAAAGGAATTAATATTTTTTACAGACCTTTACGAAATCAACCTGCTAAAAAAAATTCTCAAATATTTTTTCTAACCTTTCCAAAAGCTTTTTCTCAAGTATTTTTAAACCCCTCCCATAAAGGGCGTGAATTTCGATTTCGATTTTTTCCTGAACTATTGGATCGCCTTAACATAACTTTTTAGTTTATGAACCGATTGGAATGAAACGTACACTAAAATGTTACGGGAAGCTTGCCACAACACATCACTGAAAACCGCACGTAAAAAAGATCTGGCGGTGCAACTTGATTCCGAAGAAATTTTTAATTAGTTAGCCATAAAACGTAAAAGACTAAATTTATTACTTTAAAGTTTCAACTTTGTTACTTTTGAATAAATATTGCAATGCTTACATACATTTAACTTTTTATTTAAAGGCGCCTACTTAGAGTAACCTAAGTTATATATCATAGATTACCCGCGACTATACTTGCGTGTTATAATCGCAGGCAATGTTTAATTTGTAAATGATAGATTTAATTAGTGTTAGAGCTCTGTTTTTTTTTTTACTTTGGGGACCTCCCCCTTGTCAAAGCTATAGCTACGTCCGTGCCCATCGAATACGAAAAATTTGTATCCGTTGAGCGCCGGCGTATCGAATTGGTAATCTGAAAACAATACCTTCTGTTTGTGGAATTTATACCCTTGGCGCACTACTGAGGTTATTAGTTCTTTAATATTAAAAAAAATCTTACAGCTAAACTTCCTAAAGGACTGATACAATACTTGAAATACATTAAGGAGTAATCCTAAAGATTGTCAAGTTTTCTGATAAACCTTGAGCTGTTGGAAGAGGGTTAAAAATGAATTTGTTTATTAATTTCTACCACGATTGCAAAATGGACTGAAGTCACTAAAATACCACGAATAGTAGTATCTCGAAGTGTTTTTTCATAGTGACGGGTTGCAGACCCTCTTAGAAAAATTAGATTAAAAAATGTTGATCATTCTGAATATTCTATAATTTTGAACTTTGATAATAATCAACAATGCCTTCTTCCAGTACCCTGCGCAGTGGGTTCCTTCTACCACTCCCCCAGCGGCAAGTGCGTGATGTGTCCGCTGGGCAGCTACCAGTCCGAGGCTGGGCAGCTGCAGTGCCAGGCTTGCCCCGCCATCGCTGGTCAGCCCGGAGTCACCAACTCTCCCGGGGCCAGGAGCGCATCTGACTGCAAAGGTAATACATGCACACATGACAATCAAGACAGTTACAAATCAAAACAATTAAGAAAAAAACTAGCCTATCACAACCTTTTTAACCTTCTTTTTTCATCACTTAATATCATTTTTCAAAAGTGTCATTGTTCTGATTTGTTCAGTTAATATTATATCTTGGAAGCTATTAAATCTAAAAATTCTCTCATCCGTTATGATCCATTAAACTAATTAACCTTTTAATTCCAGAACGTTGCCCTGCTGGCAAATTCTACGATGCGGACGCCGGTCTTTGTCGTCCCTGTGGCCACGGGTCCTACCAGCCGCAGGAGGGAGCCTTCACCTGCATCCCCTGCACCAGGGGACAAACCACTCGCAACCAGGAAGCTGTGTCCGCACAAGAGTGCAGGGATGAGTGTCCACCTGGTGTGTTTGTCTTTCTTTATTCATCGTGATTTTCCAACAAAAAAGTCAATAATTTATGTAATTACTATAGTTTGACCAAAAGTTTGTCTTTCTTTATTCATCGTGATTGTCCAACAAAAAAGTCAATAATTTATGTAATTACTATAGTTTGACCAAAAACAAAAGACCGTGCCCTAGCATCATCCAGAATGAAGTGCGGGAGACATACATTTGTACTTTGAACCCTTATTTTGCTTGCGATCTAGCTAAAGATAGACAGTTTCTTTATTATGTATTTGATGATTCTTTAGATAATTAACTAACCGGTGTATTTTGCTCTACCAGGAATGCAGCTTGGAGGAAGTGGTGAATGCGAGGCTTGCCCCCGTGGAACCCTCAGAGTGGGAGGAGCCAGAGCTCTGTGCACCCCCTGCCCATCTGGTACCACCACCCTGGGCAAGGGAGCAGCCAGCCCTGACCAGTGCACGCTGCCTGTTTGCAAGCCAGGTAATACAACAATTCTATTAATTATATATTATGTAATACTTTACAATCTCAGTCATTCATCATTCTTAAAATGAAGTAAACCTACGTCTTTCTAAATACTAATTACTTTATATGAAATATTTCCAGGATCATACCTCAACGGAACTCTTAACAACTGTGTCTCCTGTAAGAAGGGTACATACCAACCTGACTCCCAGCAGACCAGCTGTCTGCCTTGCCCGTCCAACACAAGCACCAGGGGACCAGCTGCGGTAAGTTAACCAGACTGTCATTTTATACGTCACAACTAATCTATTTCTTATTCTTTATTATCTCCTGATTTTCTATAATTTTTGCAGCTATTTGCTATAATTTAGTGGGATACAGTCAAATATTTGATTACAGTAACATGTTTTGTGACTTTTTTTTGTAGATTGCCAAGACTGAATGCTCCAACCCTTGCGAGATGGAGGGACCGGACATGCACTGTGATGTGAACGCCTACTGCCTCCTGCTGCAAGAAACTGGAGAGTTCAAGTGCCAGTGCAGGACTGGATTCAATGGAACCGGAGAGGAGTGTACAGGTTAGTAATTTAACGAGTCATGCACAACTAGTCAATGCAAATAGAAACAAGCTGAGGTAGCTAGTACAAATGTCTATTAAGACTGCCATCGCAGGAGAAATATGCAGCTGTTGAGAGAGGGAAATACTAATTCATAGTCAAAGGAAATTTGAAAAGGAGTAAAACCAATTCATTTATTGTGGAGTGTCGAACACCATGTTATCGAATATTACAACTCACCCAATTACAACTTTGGTGAACTTTACTAAATATATTTCTACTATCAAAAGAATTTAATTGAAACATGGGATATGGCATAATGTACCAATGGCCTGGGTGCTTCGAAAACTTTGCCAACCATTTCCAAATCAATAATAGTAAAAGTAGTGATGTATATGAAGCTACCAGTGGCGTACCCCAGGTTTCGCATCTTGGTCCTTTACTTTCTAATTTATTTATTAACGACGTAACAAACATATTCACCCGTGTTCTCATTCTAATGTTCGCTGATGATATGAAGATTTTTAGAATTATTGATAATATCCAGGACTGTCTGACACTTCAATCTAATATTAATAGCTTTTATGATTGGTGTCTTATCAACAAATTAACTCTTAATGTAAAAAAATGTCAACTTATGAGATTCCACAGAAAAAAAAACCATTGTTGTTCACCTACTTTCTCAATAATCACATCTTATTATCTGTTGATGAAATAAGAGACCTTGGTATAACCTTTGACACTAAATTAACATTCATTATACATATTAATAATATAACCAGTAAAGCAATGCAAATGTTAGGATTTGTCTTACGGATTTCAAAGGATTTTAAAAATTTAAAAACTGTCAAATTACTTTACACTTCACTTGTTAGAAGCCAAGTAGAATTTAACTCCACCATTTGGAATCCTTACTACAGTGTACATGAGAATTCTCTTGAGCGAGTTCAACATAAATTTTTACGTTATATTAATTTTAAATTGGGAATATTCATTGAAAACATTAATTATCCCTCTCTGTTACAATTATTGGGACTCGATACATTAAAAGAAAGAAGAATTTGTTCAGACCTATTTTATTTGTTTAAAATCGTTACCAACCTGTTGAACTCCCCTGAACTTCTTTCGCTAATATGTTTCCATGTACCTAGTCGATCAGTTCGTTTCAAATTACCTTATCATTGCAACAATACAGGATCGAACGCTGAACTCAATTCCATAATGAATCGCCTGCATATACTTGGAAATAAATATGTTTTGGATGAATCTATAAACATTACTAGTTTAACCTCATACAAACACTACTTAATTAAAACTGTCTGTCAGCGCTTCTCAGTTTGACTATAATCAAATACAGATTTAAAGTATTAATTAATAATAATATCCGGGATTTATAATGTGTTGTATTGTATTTATAATAACCTACTCATTGTACTTTTTTATGTTGATACTACAATTTCTATTGTTCTCTTTTATGAATTTTATATTTATAATTTTCTTTTTTTTACCTATGTATATTCTGTATTCATATGTAAAATAATTGTAATTCTTTTGTAAAAGCCGTTATAATCGGCGTTAATAAATAAATAAATAAAAAAAGCGAACGTCGATAGCCCAGTAGGTAGAATCGCAGTAATTGTAAGTAGTAATCGATTGGTCCCCATCACTCTTTTTAACTGAAGTTACGCTTGGTGAAAAGGTCTTTGTATGAATTTCAAAGCTAACTAAAATTAAACCATTTTATTGTCTCAGATGTGTGCCTGGACTACTGTGAGAATGATGGGCAGTGCATAAAGGATTCAACAGGCCAGCCCACCTGCCGCTGCATCGGAAGCTTCACGGGCCGTCACTGCATGGAGAAGTCAGAGTTTGCCTACATCGCCGGAGGTATCGCAGGCGGTGTCATCTTCATCATCCTGATTGTGCTGCTTGTCTGGATGATTTGCGTGCGGTAAGATACTTCACACTTATTTAAAACATATTATTTATTGCACATCGAACAATTTTTGTAGCACCGTTTAACCTGTCAAGGGCCAGGGTTTTTTGGAAAAATTTTTGGAAATTACCTTAAGAACAAGAATGGAGGAAGCTATTCTGACTTTTTCCTTGGTACAGTTTCTTTATACAAAAATTTAAAATCGCATCCAAATTATTTGAATTAATATTCTTTTTTGAAATTCCAATCTCGCGCGCGGGCGCGTTCCTGGCCTTTGAAAGGTTAAGGCTCCGCAACTGGGCCCGAAAAGAAGAAGATGGAGAGATACGAAATTACGAATGTTAGAAGAGAGCGCTAACATTTACAGCGACAAAATCGATGCGAAAATTGCGAAAATGTTTAATAAAACACGACTCGTTTAAAATAGAGCAAAAATCTCGCGGGCATTGTCTTAAACAGCATTTAAAGAAACACTGTGATTTTTTTCATACATATAACTAGAGATGGCAAAATTTCGTTTTAACTAAAAACGCGAAAAAATAGCGAAAAACGTGATTTTGGCCGTATTTCAGCTAAATTGGTAATTTGGTAATTTTTATGCCAATGTTGCTGATATTTTTCATATTTCCTTATTAAAATACAAGGCTCTACTTATCAAGCATTTCAGCCTTACGTATTGTAACGAGGTTACTTCATAACAAGTTATTCTTTTTATTTCACTGTTCCTTTTGAAGTTTTCATTACTTGTTAGAAATTTTTTCTCTTATTATAAGAAATTTAAAAAAAAACAATCTTTCTTCACTGTACTATGACTGTTTAAATATAATAATAATACATGTTTGTAAATGGCACTTTGTGCCGTAAATTTTAAATAAATAAATAAATAAATAAATAAAATAAATAAATAAATAAATAAATTATTCTATTTAGCGAAATAGGCGTGAATTTCCCGAAAATACCGGGTATTAAAATAATATGTGAGAATAATATGCAATGCTATCATTCAATCAGTAAGGTTCCATTTCCATTGTTTTTTTGTATTTACCTGTATTTCAAATATGCCTACTTTATTTCAGTTTTGGAAGCCTGTCCTACCTCTTTTTACAATTTTGTTACTATTTTATGTGTAAATATTTAATATTTTTGTACTGTAGGCTAAAATTGCTTTTTGACATTACACAAATTGTGCGAAATAAATTACGCCTATTGATGTTAATCGCAATCTGCATTAGTTGTGTTTGTGTTCGACCCGTACTTAGAGTTTCCTTCCTTATTCATTTAATATTAAAATTAATTATTTATAATCTTTCACATGGAAATACTTGCAAATGAAGGTTAAACATATATTTTACCAAAAATACTTAAAATATGCGCTAAAAACATTCAGGAAATACATTTTTTTCTATTTTGCTACAAAACGCTAAATTATGCCTCAAAATGCTATAAAACGCTAAATTTCCAATTGTTAATGCTAAAAAATCTGAAAATTAATGCTAAATTTTGCCATCTCTACATATAACTTGTAAAATAACTGAAACAAACTTGTTTATAATAATTTTTGGAGCATACTTTGCGATTTTTTTCTATCGAGGGAATTTTATATAATTTGCGTTTCGGCGCGGGCAATGTCCAGATATTATCTTCAAAAATAACATATATTTTTTTAAGAGCTTTAAAACTTAACGAGTTTAAGGGAGATATGTAAGAAATCAGTAGTAATTCGGGCAGCGGGCCCTTAATATCAGGACACTTTGGATGGTGATTGTCAAAGAAGTTCAACAGAAAGTTTCACAGAAATTCACATGTACCGTTGCCATCAAAAATGACCATTCAGCGTCATTCTGTTTTTTCAACAGTTTAAGGTGCCCGTTAAATGCCGGTTCTAAGTCCGTTTCAGCTTTTGAACAAATTGTGGTTCGCAGAAGAGGACAAATGTCATGTTGAAGCTGCTCGTCAGCTTATTAGGTACAATTTGATGGGGCTGAAACTCACCTAGAATCCTGGAAACCTTTCAAATGTCAAAAGAAAAATGGCACTGAAAGACCATTTGATGACTTTGTCACATGTGTATTTCTGCATAATGTTCTATGTACCCTACGATAATTTTGTAATTTTTTTTGCCACACTGTTATCTGAATTTCAACAAGTCAACATTATGCAATGCAACAAATTCCACATGTCTTTAGAAAAATTAATAAACATAGATAATAAAAATTACTTTTATCATAGCGTTGTAATTTTCTGTTACGTATTTCATTTACTTTGCAAATTTTTTGAAATTTTATCTCCAATCTAAGTTTGTCATACATTTTTTTTATAGACATTACAGTTTCTTTTTTCTTTGATTCAGATATTATTTTAATTTCATTATGATATCAAACATTTCTTATTATAAATCTATCTATTTAAATAATAATTTTGTTTTTATTAACCCGTCTGCTTGGTTCAATATTTGCACCTCACAATCTGGAAGCCTCAGATTCTGAAAAAAATCTGAAACCGTCACTTTGGATCGCAAGTATAATAAATATATATAAATATCTATGCAAGATAGCTTTCATATTTCAAAGACAATAAGAAGCGTGATTTTGTTCTCTTTCTGGTTAAAAGAAAAATACATATGTTTGCATGAAAGGAAGAGAGATATACAGCCTTTAAAATGTAAGGTCGCTCAGGACGTTTTTGGTCTTATGAAAGTATAATGCGATTACATGTTTTGGGATTACATGTATAATGCGATTACATGTATTTATTCCTAAACAAGCAGACGGGTTAAGAAACTCATAGAATGAAACGAAAAGAATCATTAAATCTAATAGTGTCAAATTGAATTCCATGTCTAAATTTAAGCGGAATTGATAAACATCATTACTAACCCAGTATCTTCGGGAATTTACGGGGTAAGAAGGAACTTCAAACTAGTTCAAAAAACTTTTTCCAAACTTTCAATACTGTCAGTGTGTAGACTCTAGCAACAAATGTTAGCAGGGAAATCTTCTTTGATTCCATTAATTCATGATATTAAAATATGTTTTGTCATTTTCAGCGCTAATCGCAAAAAGGAACCAAAGAAAACCATGACGCCCGCCATCGACCAGAACGGATCGCAGGTCAACTTCTACTACGGCGCACACACGCCCTACGCCGAGTCCATCGCGCCCTCACACCACTCCACCTACGCACACTACTACGACGACGAAGAAGATGGCTGGGAGATGCCCAACTTCTACAACGAGACCTACATGAAGGAGAGCCTCCACAACGGGGTCAACGGGAAGATGAACAGTTTGGCTAGATCTAATGCTAGCATCTATGGCACCAAGGAGGATCTGTATGACAGGTTAAAGAGACACGCATATCCTGGAAAGAAAGGTTTGCTTCATTGTAAACTAAGGCATTTATTTAATTTTTAGCGTTCATAAGATTTTTTGCCATGCATATTGCACCTTAATGCACAGAAATTAAACTATCAAAAACGGTTACATGACTAAACAGAACAGAACATTGAAGAAGTAAAGAAAAGGAACTAATAAACAAAACCTAAACTAACCCATTCTTCTGTCATGTTCTGTTTTGTCACTGATCTGTTTTGTCCAGTTACCATAAAAAAACATGTCTGCTTTAAAGATGAGTGAGTCTGCATTTTGCCGGAGGCCTTCGAGGCGTGCTTCCATATGAAAGTACTCGAGTTCTAGAAGCAGATTTTATACTTCTTCCCCTGAAGTTTTAAGACACATTTTGTTGTCCCTGCTCTAAATTTGTTTTTCAAGCTTGTCATATTATAGATACATAATATAAGTACCTATATAACTAGATCTTAGTTCTAGAGCTAAGTTGTGTGTAGCCTTCCTCTTCTGTTTCTCATTCCCATTTTCTTGTATAATGTGTGTACTGCACAAGAGTCCCAGGTGCTCCCATCTGGAGCCAGTAAGACTATGATGTCCCCAATTGGGATATGTTGTGGGCTTAAGGTAGGGGCGGAGAAAGGAGATAGCGAAAAGGAAAGTATCTGGCTTTTCAGATCTGCCGAGCAATTCCATATTTTTTTGTGGGATCGTTATTACATAACAGACGTGATCTGCTGTCAGATTTGTGTGATTTTTATGGCTGTTATTTGCTTTGTACAACATACATTAAATGAATAAATAATCATGTACACTTGCAGGAATTCGTGTTTAAATCGATCTAAACTAAAACATGTGACAGTAAATATGTAAAAATCTCACAAATCTGACAGGAGATAACGTCCGTTATTCAATAATGATCCCATAAAAGATACGGAATTGCTCGGCTGGTCACCAAAGACGGCTGAAGCCATTTCAAGCAACTTTCGATTCTGAATGGTGGTATTTCACCAGGGCGATGCTAAAAGTATTTACCACTCCGGAACCTGTTGCAAACATATATCACAAATTAATCAAATAAAATTTACTTGCGCATGCCGGGATTTGAACCTGTGACTTCCGGATTCGTAGCCAAGAATCGTAACCACTCAACTACGGAAGATGTCTTAACTATTGTATTCCCTTTAAAAAAAAAATGATTTAATAACCTCGGCCATGATCAGTCGATCAAAACTAGTCACAAACATTTATTTATCTTGAATTTATTGTATTTAGTGCCTCAACCTTCATTTTCATGCCTCTAAAAACAAAGTTTATGACCTAGTGATATGAAAATAAAGCAATTACAAAACCCGTCAACTGACTTAAAATAATAATACTTTATGTGTTTGTTTCTTGCAGATAAGAGTGACAGTGATAGTGACGGTCAGTGAACTTGGCGCTTTGGATATCTGTGAAACCGCTCCAGTCATTTCAGGAAACATCACCAATCATGTCACACCAATAAAGACTATGAAATACTCAAAATAACCACTGTTTTAGTTTGGCTAGAAGTGAGTGAATATTAAATCGGGTGAAACATCTCGTTGGACAATGCCGCGAAAGCGGACTTTAATATTACAATAGAAATTATTTAATTAAAACATATGCTCTTAAAACCATACTTTATTTACATTCCAATAATAATAATCAATCAGTTTTTTTACGAGATAAAAATGATCTGCCCTTTGAAATCCGAGTTGAAAATTTATATTTTGTATGCTGCTTTCCTCGATTATTGAAGAAAGCAACAATCTTTTTTCACATGTTTATGACTTTATTTGATAGGCCTTTATAACTGATTGGTCTCCGTCAGTGATCAAATAATAAAAACAATGCTCAAAAGTAAGTAGGAATATAAGTGGGCACTGCCATAAGAGAATTCATAGATCAAATTAGGTTAATGTTTAGTTAGTGTGGTACTTTGGCAACATTGCTTATAGAAATATTATTTGTTCAGGTGTAAAACATTATTATTTGCTTTCAGTTGAAACATTGTTATGTCATTTATAATTTCAATGTCAGAAAATAAAACATATGCTCATTTAAAAAAAAAATAATAATTATCACTTTTTAAAAATTTTAGCATACTATTATAGTTTTCAAAAGAGTGACGGAATGTTGTCATTCTAAATATTATAGTGTTCAAAAGAGTGAGGAAATGTTGTCGTACTAAATATTATAGGGTTTAAAAGAGTAACGGAATGTTGTAATATTAAATATTATAGTGTTCAAAAAAGCAACGGAATGTTTTCATGCTAAATATTATAGTGTTCAAAAGAGCAATGGTATGTTTTCATACTTAATATTGTAGTGTTCAAAAGAGCAACGGAATGTTTTCATACTAAATATTATAGTGTTCAAAAGAGCAACGGAATGTTTTCATACTAAATATTATAGTGTTCAAAAAAGCAACGGAATGTTTTCATACTAAATATTATAGTGTTCAAAAGAGCAATGGAATGTTTTCATACTAAATATTATAGTGTTCAAAAGAGCAACGGAATGTTTTCATACTAAATTTTATAGTGTTCAAAAGAGCAACGGAATGTTTTCATACTAATATTGTAGTGTTCAAAATAGTAATGGAATATTGACATACGAAGTATTAAAGTGTTCAAAAGTGTGGTGGAATGTTGTCCTACTAAATATTTAGTCAGGTATTTACAGGCGGGTACTACATATTATTGAGAATTTTTTTTATGAAAAGGTGTTGACAATTATTTTCTCAGCATAATACGTTTTACACTTGAATATTTCACATGTTAATAATTAGCAACCCTCGCCAATGTACCACACATTAGGGTGTATTCTATGTGTAGCTTTAAGTATATTTTTTTATGTAAACTAACCAATAATTTTGTTAACTGTAAAATATTTTAGTATTGTATCATGTCTGTGGCAGGTATTTAAAACGATAAACAACGAATTACGCACTTTGTAAATAACCCTTTTTATTATTATTTATGTAAAAAATAGAATTTTTTTATTGATATACCTATATGTATTATTTTGAATTAAATTTTAAATGTTTTAAAACAAAGCAATTAAAATACTTTGTGTACATACTATGGTAATATGGTAAATACAATCATGATTTCGTCATTTGTTTTTCTTTTAAAATCTTTGTTTTCAAATGCAACGCAAATATTTTGAGAAACTTAACGTAACAAATAATGATATTGCGTAACATTACGTTAATGTTATTATGAATTATGCAGTTTTTTTTTAAATTTATTACCATATTGGAACCTTGATATGAAATCAGTAATGATAATTCATATTATAAATATTCATATTTATTAATGTACTATAGCTTTTACAAATGAATTACATAGATATATTATTGAAAAAAAAAAACTTATATATATTTACGTAATATGCATCGAATTGAGTACCTACATAACGTAAGAAAATCTATGGTTTGTGAAATTGTAACACGAGAAATTGAGAACATTTTCTGTGTTAAATCGAAATAATTTTTAATCTCTGAATAAAATACATTTTTTAATTGTTAAGGTTAACTTTTATTCACTTACCAGTCAGTTTTGTTATTTAATTGTTTTTTTTTTTTTTTTAGTATCTTAGATTGTATTTTCAATTATGTATGTACATGAGTTTTTGTATAATTTCAGTCCAGACAATAATAATTATTGTTTTCATGCTAATAATAATTTGAAGTTATGTATGAAAATAAATGAACTGATATATTTTTCAATTTGTTTTTTTATTATTTTTCCACCTTTAATTTGTTATAAAACAGTATTACCGGAATGAAATGCAATGGACGGGAGATTTTGAATCACTTGTCATTGTTCAGCTGGAAGTCTTTCATGTATGCTGTCAATGCTTCAACATTGGCTATTGTCACAGCATTATAAATGGATGCTCGAATTCCGCCAACAGATCTAAAAATGCAATTAAAACAGTATTAAACCAATGAAAACTGGAGACAGGTGGAATAGTTGAACAGAACTACACTGAATAAAAAAAAGGCCACCAAGTAATGCAGGAAAAGGACAATTGCACGAGTCCTAGACCACCATCAATTGTAAATCTACAGCTTGTGTTATAAGTGGTTTGTTACATTTGGTGACTTAGCAGAGGTGTTTAGGACTTGGCGGTGGATGCGTCTGCCCACCTATTGTGTGGCAGGCATGATTTGGAGAGACTGGCTGAGGGAGACCTTTTTACGTGTCTAGCCAACAGGGACTCTCTCCCATTAGGGACTCGACCCATTGCCTTGTACCGCAGTGGGAGGGATTGATTCATATGTCCGTCACCCCTGGACAATGAGCCCCAGATTACTACCCTCATACCTTTTTTCTTCCCAGATCTTCCTTCTTTAAACAACTCTCCACACAGCATCCCAAAAGATTACGCAGGCCCTGAGAAAAATTATTTTCTTCAGGGCCTCCTGTGCAGAGCTAATGTAAAAAAATATTACAATGTAAATGCAAAAAAAAATGTGAATGCAGAAAATTTTGTTATCTTTCCTGTGCATTTAAATGCATAATAAAAAATTTCACATAATTGCTTAATTTTCCAGCAAAATAATATTTGCAATTTTTTAGGAGAGATTTACTATCTTATAGGCAATATGTACATTGTTTTGCTTGAACTCTTTGAAAAGAGTTAAAAATGAAAACTTTATCAGGCTTGCAACCCTTGCAACAAACAAACAGATCTCTCGCTTGATTTAACTGATTATCATTCATAATTTGATAACAAAACAGGTATAAAATTATGCATACCTATGTCCCTTGAGTTGCAGCATCCCAAGTTTGGAGGCCCCCTTCAAGAAATCATCTTCCAACTGATCATTAGGGCTTCCCCTTCCGATTCTGAAGGGGACATTCATCTTACTGCGGGCCGTGCTGTGGACTGGGCAAGAATAGAATCCCTTGGAGCTATCAATCAGCTCATAAAGCATTGAAGACTTCCTGATGGCATTTTGCTGCATTCCTTCCACACCGCCATTTTGCTTGATCCATTTGAAAACTTCTCCCATGACATAAATTCTGAAATGTACATTATAATGTTATAAAAATAATAAAAAATTTATTGTTACGAGACGTTTTGCCTCAAATCAGAAAAATAAAGTTAGCAGTATTTGAACGCAATTTTTTTGATAATTTTTGGAGCATAATTAAATAATAAACATCTAAACTCCATTAGAAAAAAATTCATACAGATTTTAAATGGACTATGAATTTACGATTCTGTAGGTTTTGTAGACCTATGTATGGAGTATCTTGATGTGCGGCTGCGAAACATGGTGCCTATCCGAAAGAGATAAACGGAGACTAGAGGCTTTTGAGATGTGGTCCTATAGAAGACTATTAGGAATTTCCTGGAGAGACCACATTACAAATGAGGAGGTTCTCCAAAGAATCGAAGGAGGAAGGCACCTGCTCAGGACCTTGTCCGAAAAGCGTGCAAGATGGATCGGCCATGTAATGCGACAAGAAGGCCTCTTGCATGCCATAATGGAGGGTATGACCGAGGAGACAAACTCTAGGGGACGCCCACGCCGAGAGTACCTGGAGGACCTGCTGGTGGACGTGCGCTGCTCATCATACGCAGAGTGGAAGAGACGAATAGAGGAAATTGCTGCAAACCAATCCCAGGATTGAAACCAGAGAGAGAGGTTTTGAAAAATGTGATGGTCTGGTCGTGTGGAAATTAGAAGACCGGCTGGTGGCTAAATTGATAAATGCGTCTTGTTCACCCAGACATTATGGGTTATATTTCAATCGATAGCAACGTATGGCATTATAGGATGGGGAGGTTGTGCAGCATCCATCCTCTACCCTCTAGTGACCGTACAAAAACTTTTGCTAAGGGTCACCTTCAAATGTTCCCCCTCTCATCCATCAGAGCCACTTTTCAAAAAACTCACAGTCCTTGACATTCGCCAACTATATATCAAGATAGCTCTTATCCATATCTGGAAAAATGGATTGATAAACTCTACGCAAACGAACATACATACACGCTACTCAAAGCATGGAAAATGCATAATTCCTGTAACAAAAACCACTTTTTCACAAAGGCAATACTCATACATCGCACCTAAAATATTCAACACGTTAAATAACGACATCAAAACATCAAAAACACTTACTCACTTTGCAACCGGTGTGCATAAATGGATATCTGAAAAGGGGCGAAATTTCTTTAAGGAACATATGAACCTATACCACCAGTAAATAATTTAAATAACTTGTATATTGCAGAACAATATATTTCTCTTTCATACTCATCATTAAAAAATGTTTAACACTACTGACATGTTTCTTATACCCAAGTATTTATTACGAAAAATATTGTGAAAATAATTCCATATTTGAGTACATATTTTTAGCCTTAGTTCAAACGTGGATTTACACAAAAACTTCTGATATATATCTATATACCTATGTTACCATAACACGCACATGCAAATCGCTCATCAAGATATAACTTATCCCTACTCTCTTACCAAATAGTACTTTCTTTGATTTTATATTGTATCTGTATTTTTTACAAACACACTTGCACTTAATGTACTTGTATTTTCATTACATTTTAATAGTATTTTTATTACACAAATGTACTTGTATTTTTTTATTTTTTTGATACATGCTCCTTGTATTATTTTTAATTCAATAATACGTATTTTCTTTCATATACTTTTCATATTATTTTTAATTTTTCTGTTTTTCCATACTTATTTTTTATATTCATATATCTTAAACTTATGTAGATATTTTGCATTATTTTTAATTCCTTTATACATCATACTTGTTTTAGATGTATAAATTTTTATTTTTTATTTTTATATTATTTTGTTTTTCATTCAACTTATTTTTAATTTGTATTATTATACTTAACATAAAATTGGCCACTACAACACGGGCATGTGCCTAGTGTGATGGCCAAAAAATTATCCATTTACTGTAATGTATAAACTTTACTGAATAAAGAACATAAAAAAAAAAAAAAAAAAATCCTCTGCTAGCTAAGTCTTCCATCATTGTACAAGCAACATCTTCCACTTATAATGATGGTAGTAGGAGTTTTACAAATGATATTGTTAGGTTATTTGAAAAAATTCCGATGTCACAATACATTTAATTTTGGGAGGTGGTAGGATGATGGCAGTAGGAGTAGGATGGTAGTATGGGTACCGCCACCTGGGGAAACCATTTATTAGATAACCAATACCTTGGTTGCCCCAAATGGTACGCCACATTTGGTGACTTAGCAGGGGTGCCTGGTTTCATGGGATTAGGTTTGTTCAGGTCTTGATAGTGGATGCATCAGCCCACCAACTGCGTGACCAATCGGATTCGGTGAGGCCAGTTGAGGGAGATTTGTTTACTTCTTCAGCCATACTCTCTAACCTTGGCCTTGCTTCGCAGTGGGAGGATTCATACATCACTCCTGGATACACTGACCCGCAGATTCCTACCTACCCTTCAAAACCTTTTCCTTCCCAGAGCTTCATAATCTTAAAGACACCCTCAACATAGGATCTCCGAAGATGACATAGGCCTTAGAGAATTTTGCTCAGGTCCTCCTGTGTGGAGATAATGTAAAATAAAAAATACATAATTTCTTTTTACAATTTCCCTTGTAAATTATGAAGCAAATTATTCATTGTGTAGTTTATTGCTTATAATGCCCATGTATAATTTTATTGATAGGCAAGCTTTTCAAAATAATATGTTCTGCCCTTGCTCTTTATCTAGGAAAGATTAAAGAAAAACTGATAAGAGGCAAAGAAGAGGCAATATAGCATAATTATCAAATTATTACAAGAAATTGTTTACTATGGAAAATTATTCTAAGAACGCGACAAATACTTATGTGTCTGAATACTGTATGAAATGTTTTAATGTTTATACGTAATTTTATATCTGTTATTATTTATTTATAGTACCTACATAAACATCACTCCGGGATTAATTTTATAAGAAGAGCACCCCTTAATAAATATATAATCTATATACATATATAAAAATAAATCCCTGTTTCCCTTGGTCGCGCCATAACTTCAGAACGACTTTACCTATTTCATTCATCTTTTTTTAAAGTTTTCTAATACTTTGTAGAAGGTTCTTACGGAAAGAAAAATTAAGAAAATTGTGCAGAAAATAGAATAACTTCAAAAAACTTAACGACTATTTTAACTTCGCATGTTTGACAGTTCGCGCGTTTGATGAAATTGAATTTAGCGGGCAGCTGTTTTTTTTTTTTGTAATAAAAGAATTGTCTATGGATTTTTTAAATAGATACCTATGTTAGGTACCAAATTTGATTGATTGTTCTTATAATCAGAGGCGGCCCGTGACAAAATTTGCGAGCAGTGCATTTCCCAAAAAAAGGTAACATTAACATGGGAAAAAGTGATTTAAGGGAGTGACATACCTAGTACAAACGTTCATTTGTAGAGAAAATCCATTCGTCGCTGTTTCATTTGTGAAAATACTTCAATGACACGATTGTTAAAGTCTGGTATAGAAGATATCAAACATTTTTCGATGCTCATCATTAACAAAGCATTAAGCCGATCTTGGGACATAGTGTTCCTCAGAAATGTTTTTACACGTTTTAATGTAGAAAAACGCCGTTCGCACTCAACAGTTGTTGTCATTGGAAGAGTACAACTTATTTTGAAAAGTTTAACCGTTTCACTAAAACACTCCACTAAGTTACATTTGATAAAATCGACGTTAATCGCAATGTTTTCAGTAGAACTCATTTTTAAATATTTTTTTTACAGAATAAAACTTGCGAAAACTGTTAAAATGCTTTAAAAACCGAAACGATACTGAGATTGATGCGCCGCGCCAGCGACCGATGGCGTTAAAACATAACATTGTTAATTAGTCTTAAATTGGTTGAACATAACTATTTCATTCCAAAGGTTCGGGACCACTTTACGCAAGTTTAATGTTATGTCATTTGCTCCGCTAGTGCATCCAGGCATCATATGTCTTCTCTGCTTTCACACGTCAATCGTCCTTATGGGTCTATACCTGCCTTGCTCATTTCACGGGCACGGGCTCTCCAGCATCTGGAGATGATCCTAGTAGAAATATAACTTCATGTGGCGTCGCGCCTGGGCATAACAAAATGTGCATGAATTCCTTTCTCCCGTGCGAGGGAGTTTAGTCAATTGGTAAAGATTTTGTAACGAATTGGCGGGAATACTTCGTGAGAGGATGTACTAATTTACACTTCTGACGTATATCGGTATTCGGCAGTGCAGTGCACAAATGCACTAAGGGAGGGGCCGCCTCTGCTTATAATAAAAAAATTGTGATAGGTGGCACACGAGCTGTTTGAAAACTGAATGTACTGGGACTGAATATATGAACGCGGGAGGGGGGTTAGCGGGACGAGGGAGCGGGAGAGGGGAGAGAGTAGGCGGGGAAGTTGGAAGGGAAGAGGGTGCAGAAGGTTATTTCTTTGAACTTGGCATTGCAACGCATGCCGGGAACCACTAGTATATTATAAATTAGTTCATAGTAAAAGTATGAATGTAGTACATATATTATTGTTTATAGGCTAAACTTAGAGTGAAGAGCATTTGGAGTGAAATATTACTAAATTGCGCTATCCAATTGTTTGAGTAAGAAATTATTTTTTTGCTAGATAGCTACAATAATTAACAATATGTATTCAATTTGATATTAAAACATACGTCGATCGTCCAATTAGTCAGACATTTTCGAAAAATCGAAATTTGTGTTGAGTATGCAGTAGTGATGTAACGAATGTCATTTTTTGAACATTCGCGAATGCGAATGCGAATGCGAATATCTGCTACGGACATTCGCGAATGCGAATGCGAATGCGAATATTGACTTTTTTTAAATTTGGCCCCAATTATGTATGGCTTAACGGCTCACGTTTGCATCTTGTTCCGAGAATTTCCGAGTTGATCCGAAAAAAGCCGATTGGTTGTTTTATTTCATTTGTCGTCTGCTCATAAACAAAAACAAGCTAATTTTAAGGTGAGTGTTTTTAAGATTAGTGATTAACATGAGTAAATCAAATTCTAGTGAAATTTGGACTTATTTTACACTTTGCGACCCTGAACGAGTTAAATGCAAGCTGTGTAACAAGGAATATTCTAGAAAAGGAAGAACTACAACGGCTGTGAGAAATCATTTGAAGGCAATGCATAAAACAGAGTTTTCAGAATTAGAAAAATGTGAAAAACGAAAACAGGATGCATCTAAAACACTTGAAGTGGCATCATCTTCCCATCAAAGTACCAAATCCTACATGTCACAGATATCGCTTCAAAAATTTGTCGATAAAACGAAACAGTGGGATAATAAATCTATAAAGTCATAGGCCGTTGATAATTCAATAAGAGAAATGGTTGCCTTGGAAGACTTGCCATTTAGTTTCGTGGAAAGTGTTGGATTCGAAAGATTTATCTTATGAAGCATTTGTGTCCATCCTATAATTTAAAGTCTCGACTCTTTTTTTGATGTTCATATTCGCAAAACATTCGCTCGAACTTTGCGAATGCGAATGCGAATATGCAAAAATATGCGAATACTCGCGAATGCGAATGCGAATATTCGTTACATCACTAGTATGCAGTTACATACATTTAAAAGTATACCCTCATCTGGTATAATACGCAAATTACTCATAATAATCGCATAAAAACTTGTAGTGAATTAAACAAAATGTTAAATGTTTTCTGGATCACAAGAAGGATATTTCAAAATGTTGTACTAATGTACCGGACCATTATGCCTACCGGTGTTATTTTGTAGCATATTTAATATATAAAACTCAGACACATGTAAATAATGTTTGATTTATTGTAAGTATTCAAATTTGCTTTTCTCGTTATCACAAAACTTTGTATTTGGAGATGTCTGACTAATCAACTGGATGTTCGACATCCTCATTTTCAAAGGTGACTCTTGTAAAAGAAAGAGAATTTATAATAGGGCTCTTAGTGGTGGGGCCGTGGGGAAGATGGTTTACTTACGAGAAGCAGGGCGGTGTATTGTACACGGAGTTCTCAGTGACCATAGTCTTGAAGTCCATAACTGAAGGAGTGATAGGAAGAGCTGCTCCCAATAGGTCTTCCCTGATGATGAGCAGTGTCACTCCGGAAGGCCCGATGTTCTTTTGGGCGCCGGCGTAGATGACACCAAACTAAAAACAAAATAAATTATAAACCTGTAAGTAGAAGAAAAAAAAATTGGTTCGGCTTTACTCAAGTTCCAATGCTATTTTTTTATTTTGAAAAATATCCATATGACCATACGATATGCATCAGGCGCGGTCCGTTCAGGTTTAAAATAAGTATAATAATAATCATTATGTATTAAACCGCACTAGATACTACAATAACGACACCACTACCGCACCGTCCCAATCTCAGAGACCAACACTAACGCGACACATGGGGCAGGTCGAAATACATATGTATATGTACACATTCTCAATGCTCGAACGTCGCGTAAACTCACCAACACCAGCAAATCAGTGGATGCTCCGTTCATTCCGCATCCACGGAGCAGGAACGAGTGTGATATTGTGAGCATCCAATGCACAAAAAACGACTTCAATGCTTATGGGTATAGTGCACAGAATAGCTTATCCGAAGCGAGTGGACTTGGTACCATTAGAGAGTTCTTTGCCTGACCACCTTTGAACCTTTCGACAGTTATTTGTTGTCTTGAATAGTCGAATCCGATTAATACATTGAATATCTTTCGGAATACTTATTTAATTCATTTATTTAGGGAACTGTAATATTTAATGTGAAGCATAAAGGTTGTGTAGAGCTAATTTGACAGATTATTTTTGTCGATAATTGCATCTTGTTCGTGGGCTAGTTCATAGACCATATTTGATATTAGGTATTTACTCCAGCATTCCTTATACAAAAAGTCACTGACCGGCACTGATATGCATCTGCCTTTTTTTTCCAGTTAAATGCATATTTCAAAACTCCATAGTTTGTGATTGAAAGACTTTCAGCTGAAAATTAGTTATGTTCAATTAGAAATTCCAGGCTGTATAAAATTTCACTTTTCACACAAAGAATTTTGAGTGCTTCAGCAAATAAATTTCTGCTTTGTACGTAGTTAAGATTTTCAAAATATTGTTTTTATTTATTATTACTTACCTTTGAAACATCAATACTTCTAGACATGATATTTGAAGACATGTCAGCTACCAGTGGAACTCCTTTTGTGTCAGGAATGAAGGGATATTCAACTCCTGAAAGTAAAAGATTATTCATAGAAAATGTTGTTTTCATTAGCTTTTCTTAGCGTACATTATTTTATATTTCTTAGCAACCATTATCTTATATCGACTGCTGCATAAAGTCCCCTTCTTCGTGCTTCTTCCCAAGGATTTTATTACATTATACCAAGCTAACTTCAATACATAACATCATTTATATAAATAAATATTGAGCACGTTAATTTATATTTACAAATAAATTAATGATATTATTGTAACTTACCATGAACAGTTTCATTGAAGCAAATATGTACGTAAGATGCATTAGGATCTAGCTTCCAGCTTTCTTGAGAAGCAATGCTTGTGTACTTGTCGGGTTTTGGAATAACCAAGTTAATGTTTCCATATTTCTTCGCCTCTTGAGCAGCCTTCGATGACCATAATCCTGAAATATGATACTTCATAAAAACGGTGGAGCTTTGTGGAAAATTGTGGAAAAATATGGTAGGTATAGTTATATTATGTCTTTGAATGAACTCTTTGTATCATGAGGAAAACCCTTTTAAAATCATCAGTGCATAACACAAAATTAGAGAAGTTTAACACGTGTTTTACAAATGAATAACTTTTTACCTGTAACAACATAATCAGCCACACCAGTTCTAGAAATCAGATTCATTGGAACAGCTGCAAACATTCCAGTTCCACCTCCTTGCAAGAATGCTATTTTATAATTTGGGGGAACATTCCTGAAAAATATGCAATACAAAAGCATTTGTAAAGAATATACATCAATTTTTTAATCATTGAAAAATATAAAAATTTATTACTGAATCAAGGGATAAACCACAAGTCCATAACAATTGCTATAGGATAAACAAGTTACTTAAGTCCATAGTAATTGCTAAGATGGTTAAGTTTAAGGTTACTAAGATGGTTTTTTCTATAGCATTTGCTATGGATTAAGTGGGTTATCCTTGGTACAGGTTTAATATATACTTGCATTAATTCTCTGACGAGATTTTGACAATCTTCATTGATTTTAGTGTAATGAGAAGATCGATGGCTCATTTCCATTACACTAATCTTTGAATCTCCATATTGGATCAATTCTTTTTGTACAGCTTCCAGAACCTATAATAGAACAAATTTTGGATAGAACATTAGGGTGAAATGCAGATCCGGGCACAGTTTGGAAATTTAATAAAAAGGCACTTTCTAGGTGAGAAAAGTGTGGAGAAGTTGAATAAAAAAGAAATTAAGGTGCGCTCGGCAAAATTGAGGGAGATACAGCATTAATTTCTTGGATCATAAAACAGTGACTGTTTTCAATTGTAATATTATGAGGAAGGAGCTTTTGCTAAATTAAATTAACGGTGACCGTACAACTCAGAATCAGCAACTCCAACACCTCCTTTGAAAAGTCATTATGTGATGAAAAAAAAAATATATAAAAAATTGGTTAGGTTATGAGCTGTTTTTCAATTATTTTTTTCACAACTTTTAATAATTTTTCAAAGGGGTGTTGAATTTGCATAATTCCGAGTTGTCATGGAACAAAATTGATATCTAGGTAGGTACTAAGATAGTTCTAAATTATTTTCCCTTGCAACACAAAGAAAGAAGGGAAGTCCCGATTTTCAACCATTTCTTCCCGCCATGTATTTGATTTTTTTAATTTTACAAAATAATTCAAAACTTCAGAATTTGCTGTCTACACGCAGTTATTGTAAAGTTATTGTATCAAATAAAATTTGAAATAAACTGTGCCTCCACAGCTACCAGGTAGGTAGTTTGTGCAATTTAGGTCCTAACATAATTGAACATTGTGAATTTTAGACAACTTATGTATTTTCCAAACAGGTATTCGGTGAGTAGAATTCGTTGAACGAAAAAAAGGGTAATAGCAATAGCATATAATTACGCCGATATCCCATGGGCTATTACCGTCTCTTTCTTACATTATAAGATTTATAATCACACGAAAAGGATGCAAGATACAAGAATTACCTACGTCCATCTTCTGAATTTATTTTAAAATACAAGCAAAGAATTGTTTTCTGCGTTAAATTACAATTAAATGAAACAATAAACAGTCATTAAATTTATTTTAATTCTTACCTTTTCGGGTAACTTAGCCGGACCGGCACCAAAATTCACGACACTCGCCATCGCAATTAAACTTGAATGCTAATGAACGAACAACAAACTCCAACTCAACGAACTGTGTCTGAACACCAGAACAAACCAATCGAAAACTGAGACAACTGTTTGAAACTTGAAACACGTCTACGTACTCCAAAGGTTGAAAACTTCAGTAGTCGAAAACCTGCCTGGAATCTGCACTTATAAAAACTAAATTTTAATTCACTACCAAAGATGTCGGATGTGGTATCGCCGTACCGTTTCTTTTGGCAAATGGAACGTTGTTTCAGATTCGAAGCCACGCAAGCCATCAACCAAATAATAAAATGTCGACTGAATACTGAATCACGTTTCTGTGTCACGTTTCATGTTATGAAGAGTGTAACTCAATAAATGGAATGAACTCAACTCAAGTCGTTCAAGGTTTAAAGAAACATTTCGATGGTTACAATAATCATTTATAATAATCTCGAAATGTTATTTATTTATTTAATACATGAATTATCGAGAGTACATATAGTTTTTTGTGGTATTTCACCCTCCATGCTAGGAATGACCCTGTGTTATGGCGGGTGATGTTTACAGTTTGCGAATATACATTCATTAGTATAGGTTGAAATTTTTCACTAATTGATACTATCTACACAAATTCTCCTACAATAAAAGAGTTTATGTAGTTATATTGGATTACAAGAATAAGGTGAAGAAGTTAAAGAATTATTGGAAAAGATATTATTAAACAGATAATTAAATGAAGGACAATCGAATAAGACTTCCTTCCTTGCATTAGACGAATAATAATTACAGAAAGATTTACGAGGTAATTTTTTACGTAAATTTACATAGTAACTCCTAGGTTTCCTAGGTACCTAGGTATTTATCATCGATCATAAACAGAGAATAAATTAATTATTAACGTTCGTTGTTTTCCCTGTTTTCTATAGTTTATTTCATAAAAGTGAGTTTTAGATTGATGTGGATATTAAATTTGAGATGCAACCGTTTTTCTTCAAAATCAAATCCATTATTTAAATGTAAAAGTACCTAAGTAGAGGCAAAGAGGTAAATATTTACAAAATAGGGACACGCATAACATGCACTTAAAAAACACTCTATAGTAGTTTAGTAATTCAGGGGCGGATCCAGGACCTAGGTGGACCACTAATACCCTACTTTTTACTTGTATCTATTATAATCAAAATTAAATTATAATTTCTTGTGACTTGATCACGACTATGTGACCCCCCCCCCCCCTGGCGCTATGTGACCCCCCCCCCTGGTGCCAAAGCTGGATCCGCCCTTGTAGTAGTTACATATTTGAGAAGTAAGTATTTCAGTTTCCAAAAATGAAAAATAATGCATATTATTGTTATTTCAGTAAAAAAAAACAGATAATTTTGGATAATTTGACATCTTTTCTTCACGCCGACGTTTTGACTTATTGATACTAAAATAGTTTTATTTATTTATTTTTTAATTAAACCCAAACAAACAACCTATTTTAGGATTGATTTTAGGATCGTAGGTAAATATTTTTTTTAATTAAATAAGAGAAGAAATACTAACCTTAAAACTTTCACATAAAAAATAATGGCGACCAATAGATCTTAAAATTTCGGACACTGAAATACTTACATCTCATTATTATCTAACTAATGCATAGTGATTTTAAGTGCATATTACGTGTCCCCATTTTGTTATTATTTACCTATAAAATTAAAATAATTCTTATTTTTATTTGACGACATAAAAAATAATTGACGGAAAGCACAGAAAAGGGTTTAGCTTCAATGGGTTAGCGGCACACAAAAGGCGGGAAATTTTGAAAATTTTAAAAGCAACACTTAATTTCTTTAAAAAGTTAAATCTACTTTAAACAGAGCCAAAAGTTTATGCAAAATATTATATTAATGTAGCTTTAGACTGAAATAATTTATTCAAGTTTGATGCATGTTACAGTTTTGTGAAATTCAATTATTTAATCTGTTTTATTTCATTTCGCCATGGTTGCGAAGTTGTTACAGTCGGAGTCCGCAATCCGCAGAACGCACGGTTGCTATAAAAAATGACAAGGCTGCGGATCTGTCAACGCGCTGTTATCATTTTAAGATGTGTGCTGCCGTTCCGCGCTCCAACTGACTGTTTAGCGATACGGCATTTGAAAAAATCAAAAGAGTATGGTTTTTATTTGTGATAAATCCCGACGTTCTCATATCAGTAATATGATATACGGTCACTGAGCTATTCGTTCGCAAGAACACGCGACATCGGCGTGTCAGTTTCGGAAGTTTTGTTTTATATACTTTTCAAGCGTTACGACTTGCTGCCTAAAGTTTTTCAAAGTTTGAGACAAGTTATTGAGTTCACGATGAGTTTGGAGTCAATTAAATATTCCAGAGGAAGTTTACAAATCCTTGACCAGCTTCTGTTACCTGGTCAATCGAGATACGTTACCGTTGCAGGTGTCGAAGATGGTTGGAAAGCTATTAATAAAATGCAGGTGTGCTAATAAATGTTACTTTGATTTCCGCAATGTTCCGATGTTAATATGTAATCTATGTTAGTTGTTTGTGTTTTAATTCATATTATTGTTTACAGGTTAGGGGGGCACCCGCCATAGCAATAGTTGGATGCCTATCGTTAGCTGTTGAATTGGTTAACGAGAATATAACTGATAAAAAAATTATGAGACAAGAGGTTAAGTATGAAATATTATCGTTAATAAATGTTACTTTGCACATCTTCAAGCTTGCACTTCTGTGTTTGAAACTATTATTATTTGTAAACAGATAAGAATCAAGTTTTGTTATGAACTATTGTTATTGTGTTTTAGATTGAAGGGAAATTGAACTATTTGATATCAGCCAGACCGACTGCAGTGAATATTAAAATAGCAGCAGATGATTTGATCACCTTTACAAACAAATTATTCAAAGATGATGACGTTACTTGTGATGATATGAAAGAAAAGTAGGTACCATTTGTGATAAACATAACCTGTATTATTAAGTCCCAGATCTATCAGACTAACAATGTTATAATATCTTTGGTAAATTTTTGGGATTGGTGTCCATGGCTATTACGAATAATTTTTAGAAAAAAACTTTATATTCGCCTTAATCACTATAAAAGGAAACTTATTGCATCACGGCTGGCGGAAAATAATGCATTTTAATTTTCAATGTCGTTAAATAAAATTTCACTTCGCGAACCGAAACTATGACAGCCCGCCCGCCATTTTGTCGCTGTTAACTTCTCGAGTGCCGTTGCCGCGCCGGCGCGCGAGTATCAAATTTCAAAAAAGAATATTAATTCAAATAATTTGGATGCGATTTTAAATTTTATTCCATTAATATGTAACATAAAATAAAGCTTAAAATAGCTTCCTCCATTCTTGTTCTTAAGGTAATTTAAAAAAGGTAAGGTAAAAAACCCTGGCCCTTGACAGGTTAAAATACGCTTTTGAATGGTTTGTTTGGCTACGCAGGGTTTGTGTAGCGGGCTTGTGTATGTGACAAATGGCGGGCGGCAGCGGGCGGGCTGTCGTAGTGTCGATTCGCGAAGTGAAATTTTATTTAAGGACATTGAAAATTAAAATGCATTATTTTCCGCCAGCCGTGATGCAAAAAGTTTCCTTTTATAGTGATTAAGGCGAATCTAAAGTTTTTTTCTAAAAATTATTCGTAATAGCCATGGACACCGATCCCAAAAAATTACCATATCTTTTAGCTCTTATCGAAATTTACAAGTAAAGTAACATGCATCAATACTTGTCAAGCAATCAAATTTATAGTTTAGGGTAAGTCAAACACTACTCACACCAATGACGTTATATAAATAGACTCACCATAGTATCACATACTCGCAAAATAATGTGGCAAGAAAGCAACACTTTTGTTTTCAGAGGTTTTTAGTAATTTCTTAATTCAAAAGTTATTTAATGTATTAAAAAGATATGCTACTTCCACACCGAAGCCAAACTTCCAACTCGAACTTACAACACACGAACAACCCTTCTACACAATCGTCCATTAAGTTGGAAGTTGGCCTCAGTGTGGCCGTATCATAAGACAATCAAAGAATGTGTGTTTTTTTCTCTAATGACGCACAAAATTGTCAGACGGGGAACACGAAAATTAATTGTACTGCTTATAATAATTGATAATAATAAGTAATTTGTGTGTACATATAAATGAAATGTTATTTCTTCACTTTTACTACTGTTTGCCGTGTAATAGAAACATTTTCTCATCACAGGAGGGCATTTTGGCACTTTTTAAGTGCAATTTTCCTACTGGTAAGACACGACCTTACTCGAGGAGTGACAGTTTAGTACTAAAGTACTGGAAATCGAGACCAGTGCAATTGCCTTGCTTTTGGCTTCCCACTTTGAGATTTCTACCCCGCGTCTACAGTATATAACGCCTTTGACTCACACAGATGCATTGCGCGCGTACAGCTTTCAAACTTATTATTTGACAGAAAAGAAAATTTTATTGAAATTAAGTTAGTTTTTAACACTGGAAACTTTTCAAACATGGACCTAACTGTTTTTCAAATTTTCAAATTCCATGATTATACCTCTATACTTGTTACCATTTTTTCAATAATAACAGCAGACCTTAGAAAGACAAAGCTGTTCCTCAGTGGCGCTTTGCAAGGATATCTCTGCCGAAATCTTATCTAGTCTTATTAGCCTTATCATGCAAACTATTTTATTAATATTTCTCCAGGTTTGTCCAGCGCATAGAAGGAATGCTGGAGAAGGATATAGCAGATAACAAAGCCATTGGTCAATTTGGAGCCGATGCCATTTTGGAAATCACTCCAGAAAACACTGCCAGAATCCTAACTCACTGCAACACTGGCTCACTGGCTACGGCAGGATATGGCACCGCTCTAGGAGTGATCAGATCTTTGCACGCCGCCAAGAAATTAGGTACACTTTTCATTGATGCATTATAGTTTCGTGTTATATTTATAATTGAAGACATGAGAGTGATAGATTATCTGGTCATTTCTGAAAGCTCATTTGTTATCTCTCTCTCTGTTGCGTGCGTCGTTGATCAGAAAGAGGGAGAGGTTGCAATAAAGCTATAGCCGCACTTAAGTTACAAAATAGCAGTTATGAATAAATTGATCACTTTTTTTTGTGCATATCCAAGTAATATTTTGTCAAGTTGTTGAAAGGCCATGAAATATCTAAGATTTCTGATGTTACCAATACATGGTATAAAATGAAGTCGCTCAAAATGTATGTGCGCATAGATCTTTTAAACTCCGCAACGAATTTTCATGCAGTTTTCACCAATAGATAGAGTGACTCAAGAGGAAGGTTTATATGTATAATACATGCTTATTGTAGTAGAGAAAAGCCAAGAAATTCAAATATTCAATTCAGGCGGCGGGCAGCTGGCAAGCGGGTGGTGTGGATTTTATAAAGGTTGGGTAATGGCGTTGTGTTTCGTTAGCCACAGCAACGTGTGGCCGGGTCTGCTTGTTTGGATATAAAAAGAAAGGAAACCTTTTCCTTTTTAACCCGACCAGTGTAAGGTTGGGTGGTACACCAGACCAAGATAAATCAATTATTATTTTAATAGCGAATTATTATTATGCTCTATGCTTCTGAGTAGCTGCACGGGGGGAGGTAAGGAAGCGACAAGAAACGTGGATTTAGTCATCCACCTGTCGGTGAGGCTGTTAGACGACGTCAAAGTAGTCGGTGGGTGGGTTTTATCCACCTGGCGCTCGGTGTTGCTATTTTTCAAAAGTACTAAGATTAGTTATAGAAGAAAAAATATATAATAATTTGTGTTCATTATGATTAAAACCTTAGAAGATGTCAGTTTTTTAAAATTATTTTTAGTTTTATATAAAAATAGACAATTAAGTTGAATTGTCTGAGAAAAATGTTGATTTTAATAAAAATTATTAATAATAATAATATTTGGATGATTTATACAGCGCCATTTTTGTGAAAAATCACCTCAAGGGCGCCGTACAAAAACAGTTTTATACCTAGTTTCTAATAACAAGTCCTTAGAAAACAGGTCAAATAAGTATACTATCGAATTAAAAATAGTAAGAAGTTTAGAATAAAAAAAAATTTGTAATGAGAATTTCTTTTTTTTTTTTTTTTTTTTTTTTTTTTTTTTTTTTTTTTTTTTTTTTTTTTTTTTTTTTTTTATTAAGGAGAAAAAACAGATACAGATGTCAATTGACAAGAATATGCAAAACAATTAATAGAGAATTCACCTGCATCCAAACTATTTCTCACGAATTAACATTAACAGCAGATAAAAACATACAAATATTTTAACCTTTAAATACGGAAAAGACGTATGTATATACATAAGTAAATATTATTTTACAAATAGAGAGATGAAAAAAAAAATGCGCAATATCCTTTTAAAAGTTTACAAATTGTTTTTGGAAAAATTTTGATAGTAAGACCAAATATATATATAGATATAGATAAAAAAATAATGTCATACAGAAATTTAAAAAAAGAAAGGTAGTTAAAATTATAAACCAAGTAATGTCTAAGTTATTGTACTTTGTAGGAAAACAGCCTTTAATTTTCTACTAAAAGTACTGCGCGTATCAAAAAATAAGTCGGAATCCTTGAGGTTTTGATTTAGATTAAACGATTCGCACATTCTTCTGATTGGATCCCTGACACCAGCATTTGTACGCGTCCGGCTAATGTGGAATAAGTCGTTAAGCCTTGTTACTCTGGGTGGTATTTTGAAGTTTATTAGTTTCAGTAGGTCAGGACAGTCGATAACGTTATTGCAGATTTTATAAAGCGTCATGAGGTCAAGGTATGTTCGCCGGTTAGTTAGAGTGGAGACGTTATAATTCGAGAGCATATTTATGTACCCCCGTTTAGGTGCGTTCATTCTGTAATTTAGGTATTGCAGAAATTTCTTTTGAATACTTTCAATGTTGTCTTTATAGACACCGTAAAGTGGTGTCCATATGGAGGTGCAGTATTCAAGTTGAGAACGGACCAGCGTGTAGTAAAGTAGAAGATAAGTTTCAGGTTTTCGAAATTCGCGGCTGTTTCTGATGACAAACCCTAGCATGCGGTAAGCTTTATTCACAATATTCTCAATGTGCGCATCGAAATGGAGTTTAGAATCAAAAAGGACGCCTAGATCTTTTATACAGTGAACGCGCTCGAGTAAATAGTTACCAATACAATAATTGTGTATAATAGCGTTGTGATTTTTAGTGAAGCTTATTTGTTTACATTTGTTGTAACTTAGGTAAATTTTGTTTTCATTGCAAAATGCTTCGAACCTTACTAAGTCGCTTTGGATGAGCAGACAATCGTTTAAATTCCTAACAATGGCAAATATTTTTATATCATCGGCGTACAAAAGAAATAAACAATGCATGAAACATTTAGTAACAGTGTTAATAAAAAGTATAAATAACAGCGGACCCAGGATTGACCCCTGTGGTACGCCAGAAGTAACTGGTTCCCACGTAGAAGTATGTCCTCGTAATGATACAGTTTGCTGTCTTTTTGTCAAATATGAGACAAACCAACGTAATAAGTTTCCCCTAATTCCGTTGAACATAATTTTTTTAATAAGAATAAGGTGGTCAACCTTGTCGAAAGCTTTTTTGAAATCGCAGTATATTGCATCTACCTGGTGGCCTCGATCCATGCTAGTGAATAAGAAATTTGAGTAAATTAGTAAATTACTCATGGTAGATTTGCCTTTTACAAACCCGTGTTGTTGTTCTGTAATTTTGGCGGCAAGCTGGGGATATATATTATCATGGACAAGTCTTTCTAAGAGTTTAGGGATCGCCGAGAGAATGGATATTGGCCTATAGTTTTCGACTTTTTGACGTGAGTCACTCTTATGGACTGGTATAATATAAGCCAACTTCCACCTATCAGGGAAAACCCCGTTACTCAGGCATTTATTATATATTATGGTAAGTGGAACATACAGTGACGACGCAGCAGATCTGAGGAAAAACGCCGGTATTCCATCGTGACCCGCACCTTTGTTTATATCTAACGACTTTAAACTTGATAGCACTTCTTGTTCCGTTAGTTCAATGGTGTGAATGTACGTAAGTCCAGAGTCCCGAAACGAGGCCTCAAGTTGGTCAATGTTAATTGAGTCATTGATAGAGGAGGGTTCAAATGTTGACTTGAAGAACTCAGAGAACATATTACAGATTTCTTGGGCATCATTAGATTTGCGCCCTTCGTAGGACATAGTAGCAGGATATCCATCAGATGATTTTAATGAGGATATGTATGACCAAAAACATTTAATATTATTTTGCAATGAACTTTCGATGTTGTCGAAAAATAACTTTCGAGATTCACTAGCCAATTTTTTGTATGTAGCACGTAAGAAGGAAAATTTACGATAGTCAGAAAGGCCTTTATATGTCTTCCATTTGAGCCAAACTTTATCTTTTTTTCGTGATAAACTAATAAGTTCGGGAGTAAACCATATGGGGAATTTGTCATTTCGTCGTGCCAATACTGGAATAAACTTATCAATTACATTGTTCATTATTAAATAGAATCGATCAACTGCTTCTTCGGCTGATAAATTTGCGGTTTCAGATAACCAATCAATACAATTAATGTCGTTATTAATCTGAGTATAATCAGCTTTCCTGAAATTGCGCCTACGCTCTTTTTTGTAATTGATTTTTGGTTGAGCGGGGGATATGTCAAATTCAAGGGCTGGGTGGTGTCTGTCCTCTGAAAGCAGAGGGTCGTTGCTACGTGTAACATTTGTTTCGCGACTATAGAATATGAGGTCTAAGTATTTTTCATTATGGTTAGGTATACAATTATATTGGTGCAAGTTCATCAATGACATTGTTTGAAGCAAATTTTGCGATGCAGCCGTGTTTGAGGAGGCGAGACCTTGACTGCAGCCTTCAGAAAATGACCAAGTAAGAGAAGGTAGGTTCATATCTCCTATTACGCAAAACATATTATTTGGCTCAGATGAAAATACAGATTCCAGGTTTTTGGAGAAAATATCATAAATCGTTGGTGGCGAGACAGGAGGTATGTATACTGCACATATGATGAGATTGAAAGACCTTACCGGAATAGATACGAAGATTTGTTCAATTTGACTGTTTTCCCACTCATCGAGCCGGGAAGCTGCGAGCTCTTTGCGCACTGCTATCAGCACACCGCCTCCGTCCATCTTACCAGTAAGTATACGGTCCCTATCTCGTCTGAGCACCGTGTATCGCGAATCTATGAATTCAGCCGTATTTACACTTGCTACAAGCCATGTTTCAACTAGCACTATAACGTCATAATTATTCGATAATATATTAGTTAATAGCCCCTGAGTTTTGGTCCTAATACCACCACAGTTCTGGTAGTAAACGGAGATAGATGATGAGATCATTTCACCAGAGTAAGAGTGTCTTTTGACTTATTCCACAATCGCGGGAGTGATACGTTATGTGGGACATACAAGGTATCGAATTTACATATAAAACATAGATTACTCATTAGATTAAGGAGTATAAGATATGTCAACATTTTACAAAGTGAATTAATATGCAAGAAACATGATATTGATATAAAGTTATAGGGGTATTGCGCAGTAAACAGAAATATAAAATAGCTTTGAAAAAAACAAATAAATAAGCAAGGGTGGAGAAAATTGGGAGAAAACGGGCATTGATGACAGCAGTAACACCTTTGTGGTAGGAGTCATATGTTTTGATGATCATGTGTGAAGATTTTTTGAAGGTCTTCCTCACGACGAATGGTGACCACCCTCGAGAGATCGTTCCTCTTCGCTAGAATACTGCCGTTCCGCACCCATACATATTTAAAGCCGCTGGCTTTTCCTGCGGTTCGGGTTTTCGCAAAAAGTATCTTATTTTTTAATGTCAGGTGCTCGTTAATATAAAAATTGGTGGTTGGAGCACCAAGTCCTAATTGTTCCGTGGTGAGGCCGCGGCGAGTCCTTGCCGCAGCGATGACATCATCACGGAGACGCTTTGTGGAGAGCTGTATGACAATGTTGCGTGGACGGTTGGAGGGCGACGAGTGACCGCGAGCGACGCGGTGCGCTGACACCACACAGGTACTTGGAAGCGGGACGTTAATTTTGGATCCTATTTTATCTATAAGGGTGATTAAATTTTCGCCCTTTGCCTCGGGAATGCCATGGATGTCAATGTTGCACATCCTACTGCGCTGCTCCATTTCATCGTGTGCATCACGGAGTGACTGGACTTCTTGCCGGAGGTTGGTGTTTTCTTCTTGGAGAACGCTCACACATTCCAGAATTTTTGCGTACTGCTCCTTCCATTCATTAGACAGCGCATCTAATTTTAGCTGAACTGCATCAATTGCTTTCTTGTTTTCAGTCCGCATGGTTTCGAGTTTCGACTCGAAAAAATTGATGAGCGAGTCAGTGTCAATATTTATTATTGACTGATGCGCCGATGGTGAATCCATAGGGCCGAGCGGGGCTGCTAGAGGTGAGGAAGCCGCTTTCTTTGCACTGCAAACCTTGCGTGATTTAGACATTTTATTTCTTTGTTTGTGGGTACGTTTCTTGCGGTTGTTCAGAAATACCCCTTTAGTTAAAAATGATTATAACTTAACTTATTTGTCTATGACTTCGAAACACCTTTGAACAAATTCAAGGATTTGAAAATTCAAATTCAAAAATTCAAAACATAAATTGTCTATGGTTTACAATGACGGTAAATTGTCGTAATTTTTCAGGGCAAGATACAGAGTTATTTTTCACTACCACTATGAAATACACTGTTATTATGTTTAATATTTCACTGTTTTAAGTGTTTCGACTATGATTAGTCTATTAATGTGCTAAAATGTCACTACTTTGCTAATTAAATTTTGATCTGTCAGAATCAGCTGTTGATTGAGTTCAGTTGTCCATAAAAAATTTCGGGTGCAAATTACCCACCTTACGCTCAATGTTACAAATTAGAAACTGACGCTCGCTGGTTTAACTTCTCCATCTTTCTCGCGAAGGATACATAAACCGAAGGTTACAATGGAGTTCTCGTAGGCAGGACCATAATACCTTCATTCAAGCGAAAACATCAGATTTTGAAATATTGTTAAATTTTGCTGCATTGGTGTCGTCTTGGAACAAATAATTACTTGTACTGCAATCGGCTACTGCATTGCTCAAGGCATATTTGCATCAGGTGTTCTTTATCATTATCTCTTAGGTAAACATGGTGACATCTACACCTCTTTGAGTAAAGCTTTCATTTAAATGTGTGTCATAATTACATGTGTTTTTATGCTTAAAAACAAAATGTGATAATTGTAAGTCATTTTGCAAAATGATTTAGTCGAGGCAAAATTAAATAGATAACAGGATTTCTGTGAACATTTCGAAATGTACCCAGCCATTAGAAATGTAATTTTATTTTTAAATAATAGATAAAACTAGACACACAGTTACAGAACAATAATAAAAAAGATGTAATCATAATATTGACAAGATATCTTCAGTTTTCTGCAAAATGATCAAAAGATGTATTTTGTAGAAAGGTTTTGTCATTATTTGATCAAATTTTTCAACCGTATTTTTATTAGGAAATGTATTTTCCATTTATATTTGTAACTAGCTGAAGTCCCCGGCATTGCCCAGGCTTTACACAGAGTTTTTCGAAATCTAATGTAGATGGTGACATTCCTCTTGTTCTGAAGGTTAAGTGTACAAAATTTCACCAGTCTCAGAATAAATCTGTTGACTTGTTTAAAAATCAAATCCGTGCCGCCTGCCTGGTGTCCACCCGCCACAGATATTCTTCTTTACATAAATAAATAGAAGTGTTTTTTTATGTTGCATGTGTAAGTAAGCACCAATGATAAAACAAACATAAATTGATATTTTAGTATATTATAATCTTTTTTCTTTTGCGCATTTTCATCACAGTACTTTTTGTTTGTAGTAGATTAATTTAACGGATTATATATGGTTATTTTTGAATTGCAAATAAATATCTTGAACGCAATTAAACATACATATTTTAGGCTAACTTCGTTCTATATTATCTTAATTTAAAATAAATAAATTATTCACTTGCATAATGCACACAAAAACCTTATTTTTAATTTTATTTTATGATACTAGAATTATTTGCAACAGCATGAAAAAATTTGATATTGTTGAAAAAATGAATTTGCAAACTTGATTGCGCAGTTGGAATTCGGAGCAGTGGATAACACAAAGCATTTTGTATGTTCAATTAATGGCTCATTTTTGGACACAGATAAGCCAATACAATAATTATTTTTGTGGTTCTTTTAATCTGTAATGAGCTCGCTCATTAATATGTGTATTTTTTATAAGATCTTTTAATCTTGGTAAATATTATTATATATGTTGGTGGTCTTTAATTGATGAGGTTTTTTTTCTGCACATTAAATAAATAATACATTTTATTTTTCTACCAAAACTGCTACATTCTATTTTCTTTTCACTATCGAAACTTCAATTCTGTACGTAATTTCTACATTCTATTTTGTTCTCTCTACCAAGTTGTCTACCTTCTATTACTTTTCTCTATCAAAACTTCTACACTGTATGTATTTTCTGTTTTCTACTGAAGCTCTACATTCGATACTTTCTTTAATTTTTTCAAATTTTTATATGATGTTTTTTTTTCTATCAAAAATGTTACATTCTGTGTTCTTTTCGCTACTGAAACTTTTACTTTCTTTTTTTCTACCAAGACTGCTACATTCTGTTTTTTCCCATTTACTTTCCAGGATAATCCGGAGAGTCAAGATCTATCCATTTAATGGATGATTTAATATTATTCAAAGAGGTAGTGTTTTTAATTACACAATATACCACATAAAAAACTTAATTATAATTTAATATTTTTAATGAATGTTTGTTCGAGTGCAAATAACAGACTCACATTGATAGCACGATATGTGTTTATCGAAGGCGAGCTAGTTTTTTAATGATTTAATTAAGCTATCAAACATTGTGTCTGAGTTTTAGGTATTAAGTACCTATACACATTACTTGTGCACCTACCTATATTAATTTATTGCATTTTCACCAACAAACAAAACAAAACAATCATACCTTATGAGTATGGCATTAACGAACATAACAACATAACTTACAATATTATTATACCGCCCAGTAACAAAACAACATCTGTATCCTAAATCTGTCCAAGCTTTATATTATTTTTTATGTACATAGGTGTGTCTTTAACCTCTTCGCCGCTACAGGGATATATTTTATTTTAGTTATTTGTACATTTATACAAATTACTAATTATAACTTGCATAATACTATAGTACATTATTATTATATGTGCTCGAATAAACCGTGCCCTCAGCACTACACGAACATATAATTGCGATAATTTTTGTAGAAAATGTATGATTTTCTTGAAAAGAGCTACATCCAGCTGTTATCCTCTCAGGAACACGGTGAAATGGTTAATGTGCACTTTTATAATTACCGAGACAATTCACGGTTATGGTACCGTGATGGCAATAAAAATACATTCCTTATCGCTATGATGCTGCAGCTATTTCAAAAGATGAGATACACAATATATGTAGGTCTGTTTCCTCCACAGGAAAAAATTTCATCATTTTCTTGTTTCCGTAAACCCCTACCAAGACTACTTGCCGTGACGATAATTTTGAAAGTATGGAATATAGTTACAATAATAATATTGAAGTGTGAGAGAATTCCAAAAATTAAAAAATGTCAATGTGCTGACGGTTTTGCTTTTGTTCTTAAACATATAATGCTCTCGCTCTTTCTTGCACACTAAATAACAACAGTTGAAAATGAGACAAATGGTGAATGTTTGTCTGCACCCCCACCCCCAAAGGAAACATACAATTATTATCATACATTTCCCTCACACATATAAAGAAAATGAAACACAATTCTCATCGCTGAAAAGTAGTACTTTGGAGGAAACAGTCACACGTATTTTGGGTGTTCACCATTATTTAATGTGTAAGAAAGAGCTGCAGCGTTACAACGATAAGGAACGTATGTTTATTGCCTTTTTTTGCCATCACGGTAATTATAAAAGCGCACATTTAGTTTTGGATTGGAATATTTTTAAAGTGTGACAATTCAAGCTTTAATTTTAAACATACAAAATTTATGGCTTGTAAATGATGTTCTCAAGAGATTGCGTTTTCCCTGTATACAATGTAATATTGTTGATGCGATGCACATTCCTAAATCAACAAGTCGAGATAACTTGTGTGTACAGCTGTTCAAATATTATTTACATAAAAATTAAGAAACACATACATATCTTGGTTTTTCTTTTTTTTGCGAACCGAATTGACTATTAACTCTTTTTTCTTCTCTTTTGGCAATTAGTTGAGTGATGGTCTTCTTGGATCTTAGCAGTTTCTTGCTGGTTCATACCCCGGAATGGGCAAATAAATAACTGAAGTTATATTTTGTTTACATGCACCACATTCTAGAAAGGAAGATACGCTCAGTTTCTCTCTTGTGAGATACCACCATTCGGTATTGAAACATTGTTTGAAATGATTTTTTTTAATGTGAATAATGCACAATAATCCCAACTGCTCCCAACCGCCTGGAGCCAGTGAGACCACGGCATCCCCAATTGGGGTATGCTGCGAGGATGAAGATAGTAGAGAGAGGAATTAGATGGGGAAGTACCTGGCTATTCAGATCTGGTCACGGCTAAGCCATTTCAAGCAACATTTCAATTCTGAATGCTGGTCTTAACATCAGGGCAATACTGAGAGTATCTTCCACTCTAGGTCGTGCCACAAATATACCTTATATTATTTTAAATGATTAAATTGTGAAGTAACATGATTCAATTAAATAAAATTTATTTGCTCTTGCCGGGATCTGAACCAGAAAGCATTACCCCTCGACCACGGAGGCCGACTGATCGGACAATGGATCTGAATAACTGAGCTGTATTTAGGTGTGAAATGAGATTGATAAATGTTTTTAATGGAATGGGCTCGATTGTCTGTTTAGAAGGGCCACTGATGGGAGCATTGCAAAGGGTTCATGAACCATACAGACAATCTTACCAACCGTCCTCTCTTCCTCTTCATCAGCCTTACAAACATTCTTCAAATAAATGCAAATCTTACAGAGCAGTTAGAACTCTTGTGCAGTAGATATTGCATCAATCTAGTAATTTTCTCATTAGTTTCTCTGTTAATTCCTCATTGGCTTACTTTGAGTAGTTTTATATATTATAATGTTAAAAATATGTCTTTTCAGAGCATGTGTACTGCACGGAGACCAGGCCCTACAACCAGGGCGCCAGATTAACTGCCTACGAGCTGGTCCATGAGAAGATCCCTTCCACCCTCATAGTAGATAGCATGGTCGCTGCTCTGATGAGAGCCAGGAACATCTCCGCGGTGGTTGTGGGAGCTGATAGGGTAATTACTATATAGATGTTAGTATTTAGTTAGTCAGGACATTATTTGGAGTAAAAATTGTAAATGAAATTTTGGTCTCGGGTGCCTTTTGTGATGACTTTTTTTTTTAAATCAAACAAAATAATTTTTCATATAATAACTCGACCGAGTAACCGTCCAACCCCTCATCCAGCCACTAACTGTCCAAAACAAATTGATTGTTTATGTTTTTAATTGAAAAAAAAATAATGTCACCGGAGACAAAAATTTCATTTACATTTTTTACTCCAAATAATGCCAGAAACCACTGGTTTAAAGTAAGTCAAGTACGTCCCTTAACACCCTGTATTGTTGCTTATAGATTATATGTTATAGATTGTTGTAATTTAAATTGTGCCTGCATATAATTTGCAAGTAGTATCTTTTCCTCATAATCTCTAATTTTAAATGAAAGTGATAAAAAATTTGGAAGAAACTGCTCTGCACTTTTGGCCAGCGTCTTAAAGTTTAAATATAGGGGTTTCGTATTATTATAAAACTAAATATATTAAATTCAAAATCCACAACAGGCGGATAACCTCAACACAAACCTAAACATAAAAATTCATAAAGACTGTATAAAGGTGAACCGAGAAACTCCTTGCAACTGTCCAAAATTGAATGAAATACAAACAATAAAATACCTTGGAATAATTATTATTGATCAAAACTTAAGGCTGTCATACCAGCAAATCATAATTTCGATTCCGACTGCACCGCTCACACATCAGCCGTTGCAAGCGGACGTTTTTGGAACTAGATTTCGTTCCGCTAGAAGCCGGGTTTCACGTACCTATACTTCACGCGAAGCTGGACCTACAGTATGGTTCAGATAAAGATGTTGAATTCTCGCTTCCAGAATTTTAATAAGTAGTAGTTATTTGTAATTTGTGTATTGAAGTGCGTAGACATAAATAGATACATAAACACAGTAGGTATAAAGTAGATACCTACACAAAAAAAAACAATTTGTTATATTTTTTTAATATTTTGGTTTTTGTTTTTTCATTTTATTTTACGGCCATTAGAGTGGAAGAATTGAAACGTTACTTGAAATGGCTTTAGCCGTGTTTAGTGACCAGATCTGAAAAGTCAGGTACTTCCCCACCTCCATCTTCCCTAACTCCTTCCCCTCCCCCACTACCTTCAGCCTCACAACATACCCCAATTGGGGGTGATAGTCCCACTGGCTCCAGACGGGAGCAGTTGGGACTCTTGTGCGGTATCCATGAAAAAAAGAGTACCTAATATTCAGTTGGATTGTAAAAAATATCTCATTTTGAAATATTTATTCGTGTGCATAATTTTTAATTTTATATTTATGTGAATACCGCACAAGAGACCCAAATGCTCCCGTCTGGAGCCAGTGAGACTATGACATGACTATGGGGTATAGTATGAGGCAGAAGGTGGTGGGGAAGGGCAGGAGATGGGGAAGAGGAAGCGAAGAATTACTTGGCTATTCAGATCTGGTCACCAAACACGGCCAAAGTAATTTTTAGCAACGTTTCAATTCTGAATGGTGGTCTTACACCAGGGCGATACTAAAGTATCTTCCACTCTGGAACGTGACGCAAATATATTATTTTTATATGAAATAACCCAAATTAGTCAAACAAAATTTATTTGCCCACGCCGGGATTCGATCCCACGACCTTCGGATTGCGAGTCAAGAGCCTTACCTCTTGACCACGCCGGCCGTCAATAAATAGTATCAGTAATTTGGAAGGCGGGTATGGGTACCGCCGTCCCGGGAACCATTTATTGGATTATCAACACCGTACGGGTAGCCCGGGTTCATGGGGCGAGGTTTGTCAGGATCTCGGCGGCGGTGGAATCTGCCCCACCAACTACGTAGAAGGCCGGATCGGGAGAGACCTTTTTTTACAATCGCTCGACACATTGCCTATCTCTTCTTTGGGGATGCTGTGTGAAGGTTCGTTTCAGGGAAAGGGAGGAGAGGATCTTCTGAGAAGGAAAGGGTATTAGGGGTGGGTAGAAATGTGGGGGTCAGCGTGTCCAGGAGAGCGGATGTATGAATCCATCCCTCCCACTGCGGTGCAAAGCGATGTTCCGAGAGAGTAAGGCTGGAGAAGTCAAAGGGACTCCCTCAACCACTTTCTCTAGATCCAACCTGCCATGCAGCTGGTGCGCAGACGCATCCGCCGCCAAGACCTGAAAAAACCTCACCCCATGAACCCAGGCACCCCTGCTAGTCACCAAACGTTGCGAACCACTAAGGATGACCTACGGCAGACGTGTTGGTTATCAAAAAAATGGTTCCCGGGGCGGTGGTACCCATACCCGATTCTCATGTTTGTTATTTTTGTAATACGAAAAATGGATATAAAAAAGCCTACCCCCCATCCCTCTCAACCCCCTCCCCCTCTCACCCCACAACCTCTAACCACCCTCCACCCCCCCGCCTCTTTTACCCCCCCCCCCCCTCTATATAAAAATCAATTGCTGTTTGTTAGTTTCACTAAAACTCGAGAACGGCTGGGCCGATTTAGCTGATTTTGGTTTTGAAATGTTTGTCGTAGTCCAGGAAAGGTTTAAACCTTGAGAAAATATGGAAAAGTTGCGAGGAAGATAGTAAAATCAACAATTTAATTCTCCCATATAAACTGTTCTACATACTTTCCTGTGAATTGCTAACCGTTCATCCGATTGCGATGAAACTTTGGTGAGTTGTTGTGAGCACGCCCGCAAAGTAGTCCAGTCAATAAATGCTCCAAAAGGAGGTGTAGAGTGCGTGAGCAGGGACCTAAGCGATTCCTCCAGAAACTTGTTTAGGGTGCTTAGGGTGTGAACATACTAAAAGTCCTGACGTCTTGGTTGTGAGCTAGGGGGAAGGGGGGGAGGGGGAGGTCCCAATTTTCGGGTTTCCGCTTATATCTCAAAAACGGTGCGTCACACATGAAAATTTCCTAAGGATAAGTAAAAAAAGCTCATAAAATTATCTACAACTTTTATTCTTTACGTAATTTTCGAAATCACGTCCATTTTTGACTTACACGCTCCACAAATGTAGATATTTTTGAAAAAAATTATTTTACCTCACATTTTTCATCAAACATTCCTTCATATCGTCTAAAATATTCATCAAAGAAAGAAATTTATTTATAAGAAGTTGTAATAAATTTAATTCCCTTTTAGAATATATATACATATGCAAATAAGTCTCCAACCAGTAAATATTTACAGCAATTTTAAGGTTTTGCGTAAAATGTCGTCATTTTCAGAAAAAGCTGTTTTTATCTTATTACTGACACACCGACGTGCAACGACGATTATGCGACGCTCTTTTAGTAAGGCGTATGATCAGATATGACCATGGAAACCACATTGATGCTATCATTCAAAAGCCGAGAAGGCATAACAGGAGGCAGAGGTATTTTGCACAATGTACTAGAAGTGGTTAGTTGGTATGAGCGCAACTCATGAGATCTGCACTTCCCTTGAAGAGTATTGTGGAGTCTTCACGTCCAGTAACAACACAAGGACCTCGGACAAGCCCACCGAAGTAAAGATGCAGCAGACATTTTCAAACTCAGTCAGTGGTTTGATGCACATCCTCCCTTCCCACAAGCCAATGAAATAATGTCAATTCCCAATGTCTTCTGTCAGCTCGTCGATAAAAAATCACGATGAAAAGGTTGCAGTTGACCCAACATTTCTGTTTCACCGGATGTGTATAAGCAAACGATCAGATGAGGATTTGAAGAAATTCTTTGAGTATGAGTTGGCCCCATTTCCCTTGGCACTGTTCAATGAAGGTGGGATGTGGAAGACAACTAAATCTGTCCTGTACAGCTTATTCGAGCCTACCAAAAAACTGATCTACTGTCTCAGGTGAATATAGTTGTGGACGGAAAATTTCTACTACACAGAGTAATTTGGCAAAAAGATGCCTTCCTTGTCACAATTTGTGATCGTTACATCAACTACGTCAACCACCACTATCCTGGATGACTCACACTGTGGTATTTGATTGGTACCCAAACCCAGCCAACGGTACAAAATCACAATAACAGATGCGATGATACAGACTGAGAAGGTCAGCTGACATCAATTTGACTTGGAACACTTCAATACCCGTTAAAAAGGAAGATTTGTTATCCAATCCTACCAACAAAAGTAACTTCATCTCTTTACTACAGACGAAGCTTCGGGAGAATGGGATACAGACTCTTCAGGACATGATGCTGACTTCCTTGTTGTGAAGATTGCTGTGGAACATTCCTCTCACAGTTTTGTGAGAAGCTTTCACTTCCTTTTGATTGCTTCCACTCCTCCCACCCAAGATATTCTGCTGCTGACAACGGACGAGGGAAAACCAAAACAATGCCACTGTCCATCCAAAAGATGCAGCACCGTGCATTTGAACACATCCTGTTCTTACATTCATTTACCGGCTGCGACACAACATCTGCAACTTTCAGGAGAAGCAAGGTGGGCTTCTCAAAATTGTACTTGGAGTCAGAATTCATCAAGCCAGCGGCAATGATCTTTATAACCCCTCCTCTACTCACGGCGAGGTTGAAGAGGCTGGAAATAAATGTTTCCTGAAATGGTATGCGGCGCCAAAAAGACAGACCTTCCTTAACCAGTACCGCTTTTAGTCGTTCACAGGGTTGGTGGCAAATATGAAGCCTGACATCAGCTCCCTCCCTCCAACAGAGAACGCAGTTAAACAGCATTCCCAGTGCACCGATTGAGCTGCCCCCTGAATAATGGGGGTGGAAACATGAAGGAGAGACCCTGATGCCAAATACAACAAAAGATCCACCAGCGCCGGAGGTCCTTCTAAATATGATATTTTGCCGCTGCACCAGGGATTGTGCAATTGGCAAATGTGGATGCCGAAAAGCAATGCTGACCTGTTCTGCAGCGTGTCTCCGAGTCTCCTGCCAAGGGAGATGCCTCAATAGCGTGCCTGTTGCCGAGGACAACGATGACGACGACATAGAGCCCATTCAGCAAGAACCATCCAATACTGAGGATGAAGATGCCATGGATGAACAACGCTTGCGAGGACCCCCACGTCCAAGGAGGATGAGAATGTAACATGATGTTATTGAGAACAGTGATAACAATGAGATCTATAATTTTATGTGCTTAATGTAACGAAATAGAATAAACATTATGATTATAAAATACAATTATGTATTTTTCAAGTAATATGATTTTTACCTATTTTATTTAATAACTGGTTTTAAAGTGTGGTCACACATATTATTAGGCGAACGAACAAGTGTTGTGTGTCAGTAATAAGATAAAAACAGCTCTTTCTGAAAATGACAACATTTTATGAAAAAATTTCAAATTGCTGTAAATGTTGAACGGTTGAAGATAAATTTACATATGTCTATATATTCTAAAAGAAAATTAAATTCTTTACAACTTCTTTCGAATAAATTTTTTTCTTTGATGAATATTTTAGACGATATGAAGGACTGTTTGATGAAAAATGTGAGGGAAAATGATTTTTTTCGAAAATATCTACATTTGTGGAGCGAATAACTCGAAAATGGCTGGGATTTCGAAAATTACGTATAGAATAAAAGTTGTAGATAATTTTATCAGCTTTTACTTATTATCAAAAAATTTTCCTCTGCGGCGCACCGTTTTTGAGATATAAGCGGAAACCCGAAAATTGGGACCTCCCCCTCCCCCTCCCCCCCCCTAGCTCACCACCTAGACGTCAGGATTTTTAGTATGTTCACATCCTAAGCACCCTAAACAAGTTTCTGAAGGAATCGCTTAGGTCCCTGCTCACGCACTCTACACCCCCTTCCTTGACTGGACTAAAGGTTTCTGTATATACTGGTGAGCTCTGGCATTATGAAATTTGTATATAAAATTGCAATTGGTGCCACGCAAACTGTTTGAAAACTGAATGTACCGGGAGTGAATGTATGGAATGCGGGAGGAGGTGGCGGATGGGAGAGGGGTGAAGGATGAGGGAGGGAAGGGGAGGGGGACAAGGGAGGGGAACTCGGGAGAGGTGGCCCGCGGGATGGGTTGGGGAGGGGAACCCGGGAGGTGGGAGGGGAACTCGGGAGGGGGGAGAGGAAAACGGGTGGGGGTTTAAGGGATAGGGGAAGCGGGCGAGGGGAGTGAGGAGAGGGGAAGGGGACGTTGGAGAGGAAGGGGAGGCAGAAGGGGAACGGGACGAATGGGAAAGGACACGAGCTCTGGCATCATGAAATTTGTATAATAAAATTGCAATAAGTGGCACACGAGCTGTATGAGAACTGAATGTATCGGGAATGAATGTATGGAATGCAGGAGGGGGGAGGGGAACCCGGGAGGGTGGAGGGGAACTCGGGAGGGGAGAGGGGAATTCGAGAGGGGGATCCGCGGGAGGGAGGAGGTGATTATGGGAGGGGGGAGGGGAACTCGGGAGGGGGGATCGCGGGACGGAAAAGGGGGGGAGTAGAGTGAGGAGAAGGAAGGTGGAGGAGGAGTGGGAACGCGAAAGGGGAAGGGGACGCGGGAGAGGAAGGGGAGGTGGAAGGTGAACGGGACGAATGGGAAAGGACGCGCAGGGAGAAACAATTTCGTTATTAAATGGCAAAGGTTGGTACCCGGCATATATATAAATGCTAATAAATGAAAATGAATCGCCGAAATGTATGTACGCGCATAACTTCCGAACGACTACATCAAATTGGATAATTCTTTTTTTGTTGTGTTTGTTATTGCCAGGACAAGGTTTGTATATAACTACTGGTGAGCTCTGGCATTATAAAATGTGTATACTAAAAATTCAATGGGTGGCATGTGAGCTGTTTGAAAACTAAATGTACCAGAACTGAATGTATGGAATGCGGGAGGGGGGATAGGAACTTGGGTATTGGTGCCGCGGGTGGAAAGGGACGGGAACCAGGGAGGGGGAGGGGAACCTGGGAGGGGGGAAGGGAATTCGTGAGGGGAGTTGGCGGGACGGGGGAAGAGGAGTGGAGTGGGGAGTCGGAAGGTGGAGGAGGCGGAGTGGGAACGTTTGAGGGGAAGGGGACGCGGGAGAGGAAGGGGAAGCGGAAGGTGAACGGGACGAATGGGAAAGGACACGCAGGGAGAAACAATTTTTTGTTGAACGGCATAGCAACGCATGCCGGGCACCAGCTAGTATATAAATGAAAATGAATCGCCGAAATGTATGTACGCGCATAACTTCCGAACCCATGCATGCCGGGTACCCGCTGTATATAATTTATTTATTTATTTATTTACGGACAAATAGTCCATTAACAATATAACAATAACACGAATAACAAGCGAGCCTAAAGGCCCGACCCGCCTAGCAATTGATCACTGTTCGCATCGATTACCGTTCGCATGTCATTTTTTGTAACCAGCACCACTTTTCGTAACAATCACCACTTTTCGTAACGATTCACCAGTTAACCCTATGTGTCGAGCATGCGTAAAGAAGTTTTACTTTAAAAAAATGGGGCATTTGGGACTCTTGTTTTTTGTATCGTATAATAAGGGACAAATAAAAACATTTATTTTTAAATATAAAACTTTTTGCATAAAAATATTCAATGAAAATGAAATTCGGTCAACCCTGTAGATTTTACGAACGTGAAACAAGGAATTCGTATGTATTTACATTTCGTTTCCAAAATATTATTTCAAACTGTTGTAATTCAGAGCGACGCGGACACGTCCTCGTCTGGCCACGTTTCGGACCGTAATGAACTGCGAAATTTTGTGTTTCGGCGCTATGATAAAATCGTCAAATGCGAAGCTGTTAATTAATTAAAATTAAATGCTTCCCAAAATTATTTTTCGGTCAAACTTATTTATGATTTGTCAGTAATGTCTTAGCACAATAAGTATGTAAAAAATATGAAATATATTAGTTTATAAGTGCGCAAATAAATACACAAATGGACCAATTTTCGTCAAGAAACACATGTACGTACATATTTTTTAATGATTTTATTGAAACTAAAATTAAAATTCTAATACATAACTTTGCTAGATAATGTATTGATTTATTTCACTGCATGATTACATTATTTGAAATGGGTGTGGTATAATACAAAAACTTTTTTGAAAATTTAACAAATCTGCCAACGACCTATGGAATAACCTTATTATACTAAAAATTAAAAAAAATTCTAAAAATTTATTACATAACTATGCTAGATAAAAGAACAATCTTTCGAAATCCATTTATAATTTTTTGTGGAAAAGAGTCAATACGTCTAAAAACTTTTTTGAAAATGACATATTTCTGGGTTTCTCTACCTATGTCCTCTTAAATTGGAACTCCCAAGTGGAAAATGTGAGCAACAAATTAAAAAAACTAACCTATTTTTTCAAAACAATAAGAAGCATTTTAGATAAAGAACAGCTAATTAAAATCTATTATGCCTTAGCCCAATCTCAACTACAATATGGTCTTATCGGATGGGGAAGCTCATGCGATTCCACTTTAAAACCAGTCCTCATAGCACAAAGGGCAATTCTGAAAATTATACTTAGAGTACCCATCCCATCAGAACCCCAACAGACAGTAGCGTAGCTACCGCCGTATCAGCCGAATCAATGATACGGGGCCCCCGGGCTACAGAGGCCTTTTGTTTCTTTTGTGAGAAAGCTTTATCCTTCATTAGGGCCCCCCAACTAGGGATTGCAATCCCGCAGCTAATTCAATCCCGCGGGATTGATATGCGGGATTGCTCAATCCCGCGCGGATCCCGCGGGATCCCGCATCTTTGAAATAATGTTATAAGTTTTAAAATCTATTGAAACTACAGATTTTATACGATTTACGATCATCGATAACCATATCAAAAAAACTTTATTAACAAAAACCACTTTAATTCATAATGTTTCACGCGACATTACGACATTATATTGCTATAGATTTAGTTTCATTTATTTCATTTTTACACCATTCAAATTGATTACTATCTTCGATAACCATATCCAAAAAACTTTATTAACAAAAACCACTTTAAGTCATACTGTTTCACGCTATATTACGACATTATATTGCTATTTACGGCACAATCTGCTTTTAAAATAAAACAGGACAAAACTAAACCAAAAACATTAAAATTTAGGTACTTACATTAAACGCCGGTCGGTGAATACGAAAACACTCGTCACCTACAGAAAGACATGCGCTTCGCAGTACTATTTATGAACAACTGGCAGGCGCCGACAGGATACAGGATACTAGGATAGCCCGCCTGCCGCCAACCGCTAGTGGCGCTAGTCCCCGGCCAATCCTCTAGTGGCCGGCGACTAGCGCCACTAGCGGTTGGCGGCAGGCGAGCTATCTTGTGCTAAATGGTAACAAATTTTTAACTTGCGGGATCCGCGGATCCGCGCTTTGAAGGTGCGGGATTGCGGGATTAATAAAAGCTGCGGGATCCCGCGGGATTGCGGGATCCCGCTTTGCGGGATTGCAATCCCTACCCCCAACTAATTTTGATACAGGGCCCCTCCAAGGCACGCTACTCTACTGCCTACAGACTTATGTTTTTAAAGCGCTGAATTTAATGCCACAGAAACAATTATATACAAAAGATATTATAATGTACGCATTCAAAAACCAGGATAACTTTACACAGACAAACTCGGGCAGATTCACAAGATCTACCTACATTACAACATACATTCCACCAACCTACAACTAAAACGACTTTTGGACAAAGAAATATGCAATACTTCTCTATAAAAATATTTAATTTACTTCCTCTCACAATTAAAACCATTAAAAAAATAACCGCCTTCAAAAGAAGCATAAACATATGGATTATGGACATGGGAAGGAAGAATATAGATACAATTTTGCAACCTAACAAAGAATAATGCTTGTTTTGTACTTTTTGGACCCTGTTTCACCAACATGGCTGAGCATAATCTTAGCTCAACGGTGCACTAAAATAATGCCATCTCTTTGCATAATGTTAATATGTTAAAGTGACATCAGTGAAACGGAATTAATTATTCCTTCACTAGCAATAAATAAATTTATACTTAGTTTATTGTTTGCTCAGTTTTGATTAGTGAAAGTTGCCGTTTGTCCAATGACATTGTGCATTACACCTAGACTCGCCATTGTCTCACAAACTCAAGATAGACTGTGACAAGTAAGAAACACTCTTACGTTTTCAGTAAATTCTTAATTCAAATGTTATTCATGTACGATAAAGATAGACATTCAAAGAATGTGTATTTATGAACGACATAGATATAGGATAGGCGGCGGCGAATACAACATTCTACATCACGGGTGTATGACTGAGATTCCAAGATATACTTACTCGCTTATACTAAGACGAATACGGAATGCTTATAAGACGACCTGCTGTCCTAGGTTGTCCTTCTTATACTTAATTGTCGCTACGTTAGCTATCTCACTTTCTCTAATGGCACTAAAAATTTTAAAGAAACAATCAAAATAATTATATTTTTTATGTGTAATGGAAAAAAGTGTTTGTGTAATGGAAACATTTTCTTCCTCATCACACACAAGCAATTTACTTACTGGTAGAGCAGTTGAGTACTAAAACTACGAAATCGAAGACAGTATAATTGTCTTGTCTTTGGCTTACCACTTTGAGATTTCTACCATGTGTCTATATATTATATATAACATCATTGCATTTGTCCACATAAACAAATTTACTAATTCTTGTATTTTGAATTCCAGGTTGCTGCAAATGGCGACACTGCCAACAAGATCGGTACCTACCAGATAGCTGTCATAGCCAACCACCACTCCGTGCCTTTTTATGTAGCGGCTCCTCTGACTTCCATAGACATGTCTGTACTCAGTGGAGACCGGATCACTATAGAGGAACGCCCCGATAAGGAGATGACCCATATAGGGGAACACAGAATTGCAGCAAGAGGTTATAATATAATGCTTTTAATTGAGTAATGGGAATAAAAGAGGAATGGGAATGTTGTGAGGGTAACAAATGAAGGAGAGGAAGGTTCAGAAGCACCTGGGTATTCAAATCTGGTCACTATACATGGCTAATAATATTTCATCCTGGTGTAAGACCACCATTCAGGATTGAAACGTTGCTTGAAGTGGCTTTATCGAGTTTGGTGACCAGATCTGAATAGCCATATACTTCCCCACCTCTCTCTTCCCCATCTCCCCCCCCCCCCCCTTCGCCTTCCTTCCCCCTACCTTCTCCTCACAATATATACCCCAATAGGCCACTTACATCACTTTTTTTTTTTTTAAATCCGGTTAAGGCAAATATGTCAAAGACATGGCACAACCAAGTGAATCAGATACTTGAGTCGGGCCATGTCAAGAGTCAGAATAATAGAAGAGAATGTATGAGACGTTGTATGAATGTAAACGAGGCAAGGAATGTGTGCCAAGACCGGGATGTTTGGCGGTCCGTCCTCTCTGCCTACCCCTGCGGGGAAACGGCGTGATGGTTAGTTAGTTAGTTTCTAAGACATTCTGTTTTTTTTTTTTTTTTTATCGTATATTTGAAATCCCAAGCAATTTTTTGAAAATTTCAATCCGAAAAATCAGACCATTTTTTATAAACCGGAAAGATTGGACATAATTTTATGGGTGCGAAAAAACGATAATTACAGTTTGTCAAATAAGAGTAGAAAATATAGGAGGGCGCCACTGTTGATCAAATAGCAATACTAAACACATAACTCATGGTTTTAAAGTAAAGCTGTGTAACCTACATTTTTATAAAAAATTAAAAAGGCATAATAGTAGAAAAAATAATTTTTCATTGCAGTATAGATACCCACCGATCTCAAAATTAGAATTGCATTTAGGTATATTATTATTATACCTTTGCAATTTTGTGTTAACATAATGAAGAATAATTATAATGTAATAAAATATAAAGCACAGTTTAGAAATTGCTCACATTTATTTAATACTAGATTAAGTACCTAGCGTTGCCTGAGCTTTAGATCGTGTCTCTAATTTTAGATCTGAATATATTTAACTCATTCAGATCTAAAAGTAGTGTAACTAAACTCATCATTGGTGATTCTTCGTTTCTGTCTATTGTTAAATTCAAATTTATGTTAAATTAAATTAAAGCAAATTGCTTTATAAAACACCTTTTAATCAAATTTATGTCATGAAGAAAAAAATTTTTAAAATGTGGTTTACTGTGTTCTAAACATTCAGTATCATTGCACTTCAAACAAATATTTGACAGTTAAATTGGTGTTGCCAGTCTACAAATTTTATATTTTCCACTCTTTCAGTCCAGTTTTTATATTTTCTACTCTTATTTGACAGACTATACACAGCCGAAAATCATTTAAAAAAAAAGAACGTTTTTCACAAGAAAGGGCACAGGACAATAACGAGGCATACCAAAAATATTACATCTCATAAATATTTTTTTCCTTGATCCATCTTATTGATCGTAAATCATTATAATGTTCAACGTCTATATTACTAAATCCAATGTAATATACTTGTACGTGTAAATTATAATAATAATAAGAATATTATAAAATTTGATTTTGTTAAAATCAGCACCACTACCATTATACCTCTAAAACACGTACAGACAGCGTAAAATGTACGGAGTTCTCTTCATAACATCCGTAAAAAAGTCAAACCAAATGATAAGTTCGCAGAGAACAAACAATAAATATAGTGAAGGTTAAATGTCAAATTCAAAAATTTGCCTGAAATCAAAGTGTTGCCATATAAAAAAAATAAATCAGGGTGGAATTTTACAAAATTAATAGGAACATTTTCGCAGACGGGAAATTTTCATGTAGTGACGTCACGGGCCCAATTAATGGATTTATTCATTTAAAAATAAAAAACTGTACATTTCTAAAAAAAATTTCGTAATCTTAGTAAAAAAAATCTATCCACACGATTTTTTCCTAGTCGTTATGAAATCCATGCAAGTGGCCTATTAGGGATGCCATAATCTCACTGGCTCCAGATGGGAGCAGTTGAAGTTTTGATTCTGAATGTTTGTTTTTCACCCTGTCAATAGTGTGATAATCAAATATATTCATATTTTGATTTTTTTTTAAACCACTGGAGCGACCACACGAAATAAATAAATTTGCCTCGATTGCTTAAGATTTTCCAGATAATCATTTTTTAAATTTTACGCCAACATAAAAAAAAATCATACCTTCGAATTTTAACATGGAGACATAAAAACTTATTATAGTGCTATATAGCCAATGAATTAACCTGTATTTTACCGTTTATCTCATATTTGTATACCGCGCGAATCCTGCGTGCTGTTACTTTGAACTGCCGTGTGCTTATCCGAGTCAACATAGAATATTTTCGATTTCTGTATGTTGTCTGTGGTATACTTGATAATGAATGGTGCATATCTATGGAAAAAGGGTTTAATTTTAACCGTAAACAGCTGATCAAAAATTCGGCGGGAAAAAATATTTAAAAAATTTATTATTAACATTGTTTTAAAATAGTCTAGGATGTTCGGATTTGCGACATCTATGGTCATAATAGATAAAGCATTTCAATAGCTTTGTTTAAAAATAAATGGCTGGCCAAGGAAATGTTTTACATAATTACAATAAATGTTTTACGAATGGTAGAAAAATGTGGTCCAATTTTGGGACCGCATCAATTGCAGAAAAATAAAAGTGGTCCATTTTTCGACCATAATCGCTCCGGTGGTTAAACATATTATAAGAAACAGGAAAGAAGAAGACTTAACATGTATTGAAAATAAATATATTAGTCATCAACTAAATACTATTTGTGGCGATAGCGTATTCAAAAAACAAACATTAACACTTATTGAGCAATTTTTGAGGTGGGTTGGGTACTGCCACCCCAAGAATCATTTATTGCATAACCAACACCTCCGCCATAGGTCAAATTGGTTCAAGGCCAAGGCCATAGGCCAAGTGGTTCGCTACATTTGGCGACTTAACATGGGTGCCCGGGTGTTAGCGGCGGATGCGTTTGCTTGGCAGACCGGATCGAGAGTGACTGGTTGAGAGAGGCCTTTTGACCTTTCCAGCTGGGCTCTCTCGACCCATCGCCTTGTACCGCAGTTTGAGGGATGGGTTCATACTCCCGTCACCCCTGGACACACTAACCTCAAGATTCCTACAAACCCCTCATACTTTTTCCTTCCCAGAACTTCCTATCCTTCCCTTCCATAAAAAGACCCTCCACACAGCATCCCCTAAGATGACACACATTTTAGATTTGTTTGCGCACATTCCAAAAAATTATTACTTCGAATATTAATATGGACACATGCTTGCTGTGGTTTAAAGCTAAAGAAAAACCTTTATTTCACCATTTATGCCACAATTTTTGTAAATAATAACTAGGAGGCGGCAAAGTGGTGGCTTTTACAGAGCCGAACTCTAGGGAAGACAACTTAATTTTTAAACACGCAAAAAACGCGTAGGTACCTATTAAATAGTTGTTTTTAAATTACTTCACAGTTTTAGCAAGTCGAGTACGTTGTCGGAAATAAAAGTTTATTGACTTATAGTAATACATGACGTGCAAAGTTTTCTCGGAACGGTTTGTTTTGGAGATATACTTTAACTGCTGACCCTGTATAAAACACATGGGCGGCCAACTGTTTAATTTGGTAGCCACCTCTGGTCTGGAGTCCCAAAATAATTTAAAAAAACCATGACTCTGCGCAAAAACGGGCGGTCCGTTTGATAGCTTCCCCGATTACAACTGGATCGCAATCTTTAGAGCACTGGCATCAGTTAGGAATGCTGTCCGTGTTCTACCGGTATTTCAATGGAAGGTGCTCGAAGGAACTAGCGTCTGTGATCCCTTCGGCACCGTTGCATCATTGGGAAACACACCAATCGGGCACCCAACATTTGTGCATGGTTGACTTTTATATCGCATGAGAATAGGTCATTTCTACGGCTTGTTCAAGTTCTCGAGTTCTTGAGCTCAGCTGTCGAATGATTGCTGGCTTCTGTGTTTCCTTCCTAATTCAACATAGATCTCTTCAAGACCCCTCTTCTCCCTAAAAAAAACCATCCACACAACATCTCCATAGATGAAATAGACTCTGAAGAAAAATTATTTTCCTCGGGGCCTTCTGTGTGGAGTGAAAGTACAACAATAAAAAATTAAAAACATTTTTTATGTGAATACCGCACCAGAATCCCAATTGCTGGAGCTGGAAGTTGGAAGAGGAAGGTTGGGAATTACATGGCCATTTAGATCAGGTCACCAAACACGGCCAAAGTCATTTCAAGCAATGCTTGAATTCTGAATGGTTGTCTCACACCAGGGTGATGCTGAGAGTCTCTTCCACTCTGAAACGCGCCGCAAATATGTCATATATATTATTTAAAATAATTTTAAACTTTACGCGCCCGACATTTGTCGAGTGAGAACGAGTTATGAGAACGAGTCGAGTCACATGAGAACGGTTCGTTCCTACGACTCTTTCTTGAGTTCAACAACTGGACAAACTTCACCCCATGAGCCCAGGTACCCCTGCTAAGTCACCAAACGTAGCGAACCACTTGGGGTGACCTATGGCAGATGTGTTGGTTATCTAATAATGGTTCCTGAAGCGGCGGTACCCATACCCGCCTCCCGTGTTTGTTAGTTTTGTAATACGAAAAATGGATATGAAAAAAGCCTACCCTCCCACCCCCCCCCCCTCTCACCCCCCTTCCACCTCCTCCCCCCACCACCACCTCTGATCCACCCCCCCCTGCACCCACCCTCTGATCCCCCCCTCAGCAACCCTCTCCACCTCATCTCAACCTCCCTCCCTTGGGAGCTGTTGGGACTCTTGTGCGGTATTCACATAACAATAATTTAAAAAAAAAAAAAAAAATTAGCTGTTGGAACTCTTGTGCGGTATTCACATAATAATAATTTACAATAAAAATATATATTTTTTTAAATTTTTAAAACATTTTGGAGCAGCTGGTACTCTTGTGCGGTATTTACTTAACAATACATAATTTACAATAAAAAATATTTAGAAAAAAAAAATTTGAGCAATTGGGACTCTTGTGCGGTATTCACATAACCATAATTTACAATAAAAAATATTAAAGAAAAAAAAATTGGAGCAGTTGGTACTCTTGTGCGGTATTATTGTATGAATGGCTCACCCGAACACCACCTCCTGGTTCTTGTACAAAAATCTCATTCAAACTCCTCACGCCTCACCACCTCATAGATTTGACCCATACGATACGTGACATGACATGTAGCCCAATACACCAACCACCTCACGGACAAACATCATCCCATGACCCCGAGCACCTCTGCTAAGTCACCAAACGTAGCGAACCACTTGGGGTGACCTATGGCAGAGGTGTTATCCAATAAATGGTTCCCGGGGCTGCGGTACCCATACCCGCCTTCCAAATTGACTATACCTAAATAAAAACAAATCTGTTCACATCTTATTTCAAGTGGATTTCTAAAAAATACTGTCAAAATATTACAATAGTAAAATTATATTGTTAATACTGTTTCGTAATATTCAAAGTATTAAAAACATTTCACGTCCTGCTGTAGATTAGGAAAGATTGTTTTCTTAGAAAACAAGCCGATAATATATCTCTTTTCTTTTCCTTATATTTTCTATTGAAGAGAAAGAGACGAAAATAATATTATACATATGTTTATAATATTCCAAATAAAGGTATCATATTTCATTTTGCCTGACTCCCTGCTGAGGGGAACCGCAGCTAGCAAGTCAAGTAAAGTGATTTTTATCACAAAAAGGACAAAGAGAAATATAAGATGTAATGTTATTTTATTGAAATCAATTTATCCCTTTCCATTTGAACTCAACCTTTTGCATGTCGTAATATTTTGTCGGCTATATCACAGTAGTTCGCTCTGCACCTGCATGCTAATGCCAGCGACAAAACTGGAATATCATTATTATTAAATTTTCTATTTATTTCCTACAAACTTGGTATAATATTTCAATAAAATAACACAATTGATATCACACAACCTCCAAACTGAAAATCCAATATATTTGTATGTGCAAAAGTGTTGTTTGTACGAATTCACTGTTTGAAAATCTATTTCGTAAAAAATAATACAAAATTGAGAATTTTTTCACACCAAACCTCTCGTGGTATTCGCTAGCCACGTGCATAAGCTACACTCTGTTTAAAACAAATTTGACCGGTTAAATAACGATAATTTAATTGTTTTGCCTTTAATAATGAGCGGCTCTGGAATTTTACGTTTTGCCACCACTATCCGCCTCATAATAATAACTTATCGCTCAAGAGCCTAAGTGGTGCTACCCAAATTTTGGTAGCTATCACTCGGGTAGTTGTGTGCTTTATAAGTATTACATTTCTCCAAATATGGTAATTTTATTTTTCATATTATGGTGCTGCAAAGATTTCCATTGGCTGCTTTTAAAATTCCCGTGGTTAATCGATTTTTAACATGTCTAAAAAAAGTTTCGGTTTCGGCAGATTTTCTGCCGAAACTAGATTTTTTTGCCGAAACTTGCCGAAACCGAAACCGAACCTTAGATCGGTCGCTAACAGAGATCACACAGAAGAGGGCAAAAAAATGTACATTCTTTTTCACAATATTGCTGCAGCTCTTCTTTACACACTAAATAACAGTGAGACAAACGATGTATATATATCTGCTTCCTCCAAAGGAAATCATTCTCTTTCATCTCCCTCGTATTAAAGAAATGAAATGCAGGCATTCTGTTGCCGTGGGAATTATAAAAGCAGCCATTGTAACCAGAGGCGGCCCGTGACAAAATTCGCGAGCAGTGCATTTCACAAAAAAGGTAACATTACCATGGGAAAATAAAGTGATTAGGGGGTGACATACCTAATGCAAACGTTCACTTGTAGAGTAAATCCATTCGTCGCTCTTTCATTTGTGAAAATACTTCAATGACACGATTATTCTGGTATAGAAGATATCAAACCTTTTTCGATGCTCAACATCGACAAAGCATTAAGCCGATCTTGAGACAAAGTGTTCCTCAGAAATGTTTTTAAACGTTTTAATGTAGAAAAACACCGTTCGCACTCAACGGTTGTCATTGGAATAGTACAAATTATTTTTAAAAGTTTAACCGTTTCACTAAAACACTACACTAATTACATTTGATAAAATCTACGTTAATCGCAATGTTTTCAGTAACACTCATTTTTAAATAAGTTTTTTTTACAGAATAAAACTTGCAAAAACTGTTAAAATGCTGTCAATACCGAAACAATACAGCGCCGCGCTGGCGGCCGATGGCGTTAAAACATAACATTGTTATTTCGTCTTAAATTCGTCGAACATAACTATTCCATTCCAAAGGTTCGGTATCACTTTACGCAAGTTTAATGTTAAGTCATTTGCTCCGCTAGTGCACCCAGGCACCATATGTCTTCTCTGCTTTCAAACGTCAATCGTCCGTAAGGGTCTATACCTGTCTTGCTCATTTCACGGGCATGAGCACTCCAGCATCTGGGGATGATCCCAATAGAAATATAACTTCGTGTGACGTCACGCCTGGGCATAACAAAATGTGCACGAATTCCTTTCTCTCATGGGAGGGAGTTTAGACAATTGGTAAAGATTTTGTAACGAATTGGCGGGATTCTTCGTGAGAGGATGTAGATACTAATTTACACTTCTGACGTATTTTCGGCAGTGCAGTGCACATATGCACTAAGGAAGCGGCCGCCTCTGATTGTAACCTCTCTTTCTGTAACTTGTGTCATTTAAAAGGCTAGTTTTACACTCGTAAGCTTTTCCCGTAAATCGCCCATGTAAACGATTTATGGCCAAATTACCAATGTAAACGATACCAAAAGTCACTTAACGTAATTGGTAGCAAGTTACAGAACTTGTTCTTTCGGAAGTTTTTTGACAGGTCTAATTGCGTCCGCGCGAATTTCCAGCCTTCTCACAGCTTATAAAATCAGTTTAATAAGCTGAGAGACTTGCCGCAAGAAATAGTACCGAAATCCGCCATTTCGAGTTGTCAAAAATTAAAAAACAGTTGTTTTCATAGAATTTTTTCCTATAAACCTATTATTTATTTACAGTTATTTAAGTTTTCTGAAAAGGAGCTTCCTTCTATTCAATTATCACTTCAATCCTTTCTAATCTTAATGTTTCTGTTTTTAACATTACATATTGGAATTCGAAGCCGGTTGCTGTCAAGTAGCGGTCATGCGGATAAAATGAAAGAACTCAATTAATTTCCGCCTTTGACGGCACGAAAGCGCATGGAGAATTGTTTAATAAAAAGCCAAATTATATTTCAACACTTTATTTGAGCCTTTTCGTCTTTATTGACAAAATCGCGTAAATTTGATGGTAGCAGATCGTTGTTGATAGGAAACCATCTTACCGCAAATAAATTTACAGATGTAAACAGTTGCATGAGCATGTCACATGTTGAACTTCTGAACAGCTTCCGTGAGCACTACAAGACATTTGTAAACGCTCCTGGTAGTAACATATCAAAAACTTACGTTAAGTCGTAAATTTTACTCACGAGTCGTAAATTTTACTTCGTAAAGCTAGCCTAAGAAAGGAACTATCACCGGTACACTTTTAATTTGTGCATAATCATAATTTTTTTTAATATTTGCAGGTATAGGTTGTTGGAATCCATCGTTTGATGTGACCCCGGCTTCCCTCATCAAGGGGATTATCACAGAAAAAGGCGTCTTCCCTCCAGAGAAGCTGAAAGAGGCGGTCAGCCTGCTCAAGAAATGTGATTAATTATTCTAACTTAGATAGGTAGCTTTCAAATTGATTCTAGCCATTACATACAGCAATTTTATAACGAAACAAATATTTATCTAACAATTTACTCATACTTTATAACGTTATATATACGCTTTAAAATACAATACAAATAAATAACTTTTCTATCTAATAAAGGATTTCAAATTTGATTATTTATGATTATTATTTATTTGACTAGCGGACTGGGCAATGCTTTGCTGTTGTCATTGTCTTCCTCAGGCTGTCCCGACTTTTTCTACCATTCAAACCACTCTCTAATCACTGCTGCCACTAATAAGTACAAACTTTGAAATTTTTAGCAAAAATCGGTCAAATAGTTTTTGAATCTACAGAGCACGCCCAAGTGAAGATTGCCTTTTATTTATACGAATTAAGAAACTTTATCTTTGGGATGCTGTGTGGAGAACTTTTTTAGGGAAATTAAGGATTGGGAGTTCTGGGAAGGAAAAAGGTATGAGGGGTGGGTAGGAATTCGTGGCTCAATGTGTCCCGGAGTGACAGATGTGTGAATCCATCCCTCCCACTGCGGTGCAAGGCGGTGGGTTAAGAGAATCCGGCTGGAGAGGTTAGGTCTCAAACAGTCTCCTGACCCGGCCCGCCACGCGGTAGGTGGCACACGCATTTGCTGCCAAGACCTAGACAAACCTGAACCCTTGCACCCCTGCTAAGTCACCAAACGTGGCGAACCACTTGGGGTGACCTATGGCAGGGGTGTTGATTATCCAATAAATGGTTCCCGGGACGGCGATACCCAACCGCCTCCCAAAAGATACCTAAATAGTTTCGACATGTGAAGTAGTTGGACAGAAAAGTGAGTGTCAAGAGGAAACATAGCACACAAGCAGTGGCGTAGCTAGCTTGGGTAGCACCGTGCGGATAACTAGATGTCACCCCAAGATTGTCAATGAGGTGTCATTCCAAGAATGAATGTGGTGTCACCCCAAGAATTAGTAATCCTCAAACTAGATTTTGGATAATGTCCAACGTAATATTGAAGAAAATAATTTTGGTATTATGATTGGCAGCGCTACTAATGCGAGGGCGGCCTCTTATCCAAAGAATTGACAACTGAACGAAATCTGAAGGTGCTCTTGCATTTGGTCGACGAATTACTATCGCTTGCCCAGCGAAGGCCGGAAACTACCCTAGTGTAAGCAGCTAGTCGTTTGACGACTGTGGCCCGCAGTCGAAGTCGAAAAAGCAATTGCAAGCCATAAACAATCACACAAATGTGACAGGCGATTGCGTACGAAATCGATTCCGTGTGCACAAAAGGTACAGAATCGCATGGCTGGTGTAAACACTTTCGGCAGTTGACTGGGTAATCAGTGTAAATAAAGTTTCGTCTGTCGCCTGTGGTAAGCAACAAGTCGCTCGCCGAAGGTGACAGACAACCCAATGTAAGAGAGCCATTAAAGTAACTTTGCGAAATTCAAAACGCACATTTCGACTTCATTAAAAATAAAAACATTACTAGCTAATCAAATGCGTAAAAACATTCCCGGGTTACGAATAACCCAACAATGTGTGAAAATCTCCTACTACCACCACAGAAAGCCAAAAATATTGCTTGTGTTGTGATGGAGGACTTAGCCAGCCGAGGAATCGAACACGCGACGCCCGGGTGAGACCCAAGCGCTATGCCCAATCAACCACTGACCATTCCTTCACTGTTTATTTATGAACTTACACATAACAATGAAATATAGAAAAAAAAACATACTCATCTGATTGATGATTTTTTTTCAGACAGTTATCGATCGATTCTGCGAAAATTGTATTCAGGTTTTGCCTTTATTACAAAAAGTTATCGTTTATTGTAAAAAATGAACTATCCAATCCACTTTGTTTTTTTTTTTTAAGGTTTCTTTCAACTCTTTTAATAACACTAACACAATAACAACTTTTCCACTAATTTATGTCAATCAATAGGTAACAATTCATTACATGAGTTCACGAGGAACGAATATAAAACAACAGAATTTTTGGGGAATATAGATAAATAAATAGCAGGCAGTGTTCATGTGTAAAATATTTTTGTGGAAATATTCTGCCTTTGTAAGCTTATTTTCATGATCGGGTGTCAACCCCCGATCGGGTGGCACCCGGTGCTAGCCGCCCCCACCGCCCGCCCATAATTACGCCACTGCACACAAGTAAGCCTCAATTTGTAAAAATTCAGGTCGTGTCAAGAGTTGGTACCTATAATAGAAGATTAGGTATGTGTGAATGTGATGTTACGTACCAGGTAATGTGTTCGAAGACAAAATTATGCATCATTAAAAAAATTATGGGATTGTTATTTATTTGTTATCTTTTTGGATGTCTAAGAAAATCAGTTTCGCTGATTTATATCCCATTCATACAAACACTACTGCTTTACTCGGTCAACTTTGTCGTCGCTAGTGTAGAATTCACAGATTTACTAAAAAAGAAAAAAAATATTTTAAATACACATTCACTAATTCTAATATTGGAGTGATAATCAAATTTCTTACTATTTTTGTCTTTACATTAGCTCCTCACAGGAGGCACCGAGGAAAACAATTTCCCTAGGGCCTATGTCATCTTTGAGGATGCTGTGTGGAGGGTTTTTTAAGGGAAAGGAAGAAGAAGATATGGGAAGGAAAAAGGTATGAGGGGTGGGTAGGAATCTGAGGGTCAGTGTAGCCAGGAGTGACGGGCGTACGAATCTATTCCTCACACTGCGGTGCAAGGCGAAGGGTCGGAAGAATCCAGCTGGAGAGGTCAAAAGGCCTCCCTCAATCAGTCTCCTCCGATCCAGCCCGCCACGCAGTGGTTGGGCAAACGTATCCGCCACCAAGACCTAGACAAATCTCATCCCATGAAACCCGGGCACCCCTCCTAAGTCACCAAACGTAGCGAACCACTTGGGGTGACCTGTGGCAGGGGTGTTGGTTGTCCAATAAATGGTTCTCGGGGCGGCGGTACCCATACCCGCCTCCCAAATGAACTATTTTCAAGTTAAATTATTTATAAATAACAACCAATCAGTCCGGCCATATTATTGTATTTTTAATACTGTTTATCTGTTGAACATTGAAATCTAAACTTATTTAACAACCCAACTTAAAATAATTTTCCTTGAATTCGGAACGAAGCAACCGGAAACGGCGCGAAATGCCGCCTTGGGTTACTTCGTTCCTTTCCCACATAAATAAACCAAACCCACACCTTTCCCATCATACGCAGCATGATGCGCATATGATGCGTTTTATAAAAGTCTAGTGATAAATATTGTCATCATAAATGTACTAATCCCGTTGTCATCAATTTTAATTAAAAAATATGATTTATTAATTTCTTTCATGGCAACATAACAAAACAAACGCCTAGAATATCTGTAGACCTTTGACAGTAAATCAGTATTTTTAGTAATGGTATCACTTGGCTTCTACTACAGTGAAGCTAGGTGATGTCCACAACTTGGTGCAAACTACCGGCGGACTCGGACGCAGATCGCCGGTAATCTGAAAGCCGAAACCCGCTTTCTAGTTGTTTGTAGTTTGTACACAGAGAACAACTCGATGGACGTAAATCTCTCTTGTAGCAAATAGGAAGGATAAAACGCAACTTGCCGGTATATCAGTATTTTTTAGCAATGAATGGGAAGAAGCGTGCGTATGGAAGGTGCTTGTGGCTCTCGACTCTCGCATTTATTTGGCAATTAAAAAGGGTAATTTGGTAGGTAATAATTATTTTTGTATAAGATTCATATCAATAAATTCCTCCACTAGTAGGTACCTACACTGCCTGTCTTCAAATTAATTTTTGTTATTCACACAATACAACCTACCCAAAATAAGCATATTTTTTGTTTGGTTCATGTAGGTAACACAATATACAAATACCATCAATTTTTTTTTCAATTCAATGTTTCACATGCTCTTCTCTTCTGTTCGATACAAAACAAACAAGTAGATCGATACAAAACAAACCGTCAACAAAATTCTCGGACTATGTAATGATTAAAATAACATATTGTCAAATGTGAACATTTTCGATTTCGATCTGAATAAATAATATTACAAAAAGTCCATAAAATCGTTTTTCTGATATGTCAGGAGTAACTTTTCTGTTGTTTTTTGTAAAATTCTGTTGTAACTTAATTTTTTTTATGTACATCGTGTCTTATGGTTACGAGTAAAAGATAACCGTCACTACATATGCAATGAAAAAAGTGAAATTAAGTAAAGATCATAATTATTGTGATCGGAGATTTGATTGTTGTCGTTTTTTTATAATTTTTATCTCGTCTAATTTTTATAATATGGTATCTTGTCTTAGTCACTCATCTTCAAATACCACCAGATTTCAAAATTTAAATGCTTTTTTTATTTCTCAATGAGCGATTTTTTGTTTATATAATTTTCTTTTTATTGTTTTTTTATTTTATTTTTTATACTTGACTTATTAGATGTAAAGTCACAAGGAGGAAATCCATAATTGGTTTTATTTTTGGTATTTCCATTCACTTGCAAACTAATGAAAAGTAAACTGTCAATTTTCTGAAAATGAATAAATAAATAATTTCAGACAAAACACATTATGCACTTGTTTATTAAATCTGTTGAACCTGTAAATTTTTCTAGCCGTTCGTTCATTCATGTTTCTATGGACATATCAAATCTATACTCATCTGACAATTCTATGGAATAGGAGAATTCAATATGTCGCTAATCGCGCACGGGTCCTGTTTATCATGAGAACAGCTTTGTTTATTGTGATAAATGCGGTATCTCCGTTATTTTATATTAAGTATTAGTTCTTAATCTTAAGTTAGTGCTAACGTTTTAGATTTCCGTGTAATGTTCTACTCAAGACTTTAACTTCTCTGATACGGGTGAAGTGATTTCTAAGAAGTTTTGTTGACGATGTGGATAGTCAATAAGACAAAGTGTTAAACATTAATGTTTATGTGATGTGCCCTATTGATGAAATAGTTATTATTTTGTGTCTTTGGTTTATTTTTTAGGCAACAAAATAATAAAATCTTGTTTACAAGCGCATGCGCTCATGTCAAAACAGACAAAGGTTTTGTGTAGCGAGTCAGCTGTATTATTTGTAGGAATGGCATAGCTGTGTCCAAATTGTGATAATTATCGTGCCCAGTGTGGTTTCTGTGTAAAACAATGTTTAATGAATGTGGATATGTCATCTTTCTACTGCTGGTTCTTCCATGTACAGAAAGTGGTAAGTCAAACTTTGTGTTTTTATTATTATCGTCAATGATAACACGGTCTTGTCAAGCAAGTCCCAGCTTGCGCCCAATATCGCTCAATTTTTGTTTTATCCGAAAATGGGAGCTTGCACACTAATTTCTATGCAATATTTCAAAGCTTTTATTAAAAATTTGCACAAAATATCATTTAATCTTAGAGACGATTTATGTATTGTTGAGACCTGTATTGATGTTTGTTATTTATAAAAATATTTACATGTAGGTAAAAATGTAAGCCCATTTCTTTATTTAATTACTTTAAATAACGCATTTATTTGGCAATTAAAAATGATAATTTGGTAGGTAATAATTATTTTTGTATATTAATACCAATAAATCCCACCCCAAAGTAGGTACCTACACTGGCTGTCTTCAATTTTATTTTTGTCCAGACAACAAAAAGGTTTCGTTTTTTTCTGTCCTTCGTCAAAGTACACGGCGTCGTTTTATCATGCAAAATTATTATACATATATTTATGATGTTATTATTTAATTTACAAAGAGTTAGAAAACATCAACGTAAATAATCACAATGCATTTATTTTTATATTGGTAGGTACCTAGGTAATTAGTTGCACAAAATCAGACTCAAATAATTATGACTTGTAACTCCTTTGTAATTTTTACACTAAACCGATTATTTTTGTTTGTGTTGGGTTTTCATGTCAGGAACCTAGATTAGGTAGGTACATTACCTACTGTGTTTTGTTAAACGTTATAGTATAGTCTGTCAAAAAAGAGTAGAAAATATAAAAACTTGAACTACTCAATTTGTAGACTGGCAACACCAATTTAACTGTCAAATATTTTTTTGAAGTGCAATGACACTGAATTTATAGAACACAGTAAACCACATTTTAAAAAACATTTTTTCTTCATGACATAAAATTGAATAAAAGGTGATTTATAAAGCGATTTGCTTTAATTTAATTTAACATAAATTTCAATTTAACAATAGACAGAAAGGAAAAATCACTAATGGTGAGTTTTGTAACACTACTTTTAGATCTGAATGAGTTAAATATATTCAGATCTAAAATTAGAGACATGACCTAAAGCCCAGGCAACGCTAGGTTCTTTATCTAGTATTAAATAAATGTGAGCAATTTCTAAACTGTGCTTCATATTTTATTGCATTAGAGTTATTCATCATTATGTTAACATAAAATTGCAAAGGTATTATAATAATATACCTACCTATGCGCAATTCTAATTTTGAGATCGGCGGGTATCTATACTGCAATGAAAAAATATTTTTTCCACTATAATGCCTTTTTATTTTTTTATAAAAATGTAGGTTACACAGCTTTACTTTAACACCATGAGTTATGTGTTTAGTATTGCCATTTGATCAACAGTGGCGCCTTCATATATTTTCTACTCTTATTTGACAAACTGTACGTTTAGGTATATCTGTATCACTATTATTGTGTTGTACCTACCTAGTCATGTACTTTGTAATGAAATGTCCTGCAGGCTTGCTTTTTAGACTTTATTTTTATGTCTCATTGTTATGTTTAACATATTATCTTATCTGTCATAATATTTCTTGTATTATCAGATAATAGATATTAATAGATTCTATTGCTATCATGTATTATATAGGTATATCTTCCTTATCTTAATTAATGTATTTTGTTGTCCTTTTATTGTGTTATTATTTTTTTTTATGCATTCTGTTATTAGTAATTATTATTTTTTATTTTTTCTATATTATAATTTTTTATTTTTTCTATATTTTTTATTTATTCTTATTTTTTATGCATTCTGTTATTAGTAATTTTAATTTTTTAGTCCTTTTTGTTTATTATCATAATAATACATAATAAATAATAATTAACGCATTTTTGTCCTTTTTATCCAACCTAGTTTAATTGCCATGTTTATTTTTGCTCGTAATATTTTTACGTAGGTAGGTATCCTTATTTTTAGATTATCTTATTATCCTTTTAGATATACCTATTATGGTAGGTACTGTCATTGTCAATACTCAGTAATTGCTATAACCATTTGCTCTTTGTATTTTTACGTTAACGTATTTTTACCTTTCTTTTTAATTTTAGTCGTGTTTCTTTTTATTTGTCATTGTAATTATTTATCTTGCTATTGATGCTTTATTGTCGGATTGTTTCTCTGTATCATTTGTTTACGAATCATTGTATTTTACACATATCTTGTTATTGATTTATTTACTCTTTGTTTATCATAGTTTTACATATCCTTTTTATTTATCACGTCTCTTGCCATTGCCTTTTTCTAAATGTCTAGGTAGGTAGGTACTTTGTGTTGCATTTATTGTCTTAATCTTACTGTCTCTTGTTATTTGTAATGCTGACCATGCATCTCTTTTATTCGAAACTGTTTTTCATGTGTGTAGGTACAACAAAACCGAATGATATATTGTCATTTTGAATTCAATTTAAACAATAATAATATTTATGTAGGTACATTCTCGTTTTCTTTATAAGAGTCAAATAATTTCCATGCAATGCAAACTCCAAACTCACAATACAGCAAACTTGGTACAAGAAGTTGTCTACGGTGGATTCATGGAGAAACTACAGTACATAGCTATACCCCTATTGTATTTTAAAACATATTATACAATGTACACTATATGTATAAAGACAGGAGAACTAGGTATGTCCCCACCAGGTTGGGCTGCGTTGTGGGGGTTAAGCATGGGCTGAAGGAAAGGATTTATTTATACGGGTCTTGAAGAGGCCCAGATTATAAGGAAGAGGAAAACAGATGCCGGTAGCTCGTTCCACATACGAGCCGGCTTACACAAAAATGAGTAGCAGAAACGACCCGTTTTCATGAAGCCCCAGCATCAACTGTGAACGGTTGTTCAGCTCGTGTCCGTCGAGTTTCAAGCACATGCACCAGTACACCTGGGATCAATGCTGCTAACTCCTTAATACCAGCTCCATTAAAATACCTGTAGAACAGACTCATCATGTTTACATTGCGCCTATACATAAGAGATGGCAATCGGTCAGTTAATAACGGATTGTCACACAGACCGCCCTCCTTTGCACAGAATCAGGTATTTTGGGGCTCCTGCCCAGAGGTGGCTCCCAAATTTGTTCAGGATTAGCAGCTGGTTACTACTGAAGAATCTTTAGCTAGCCATATACAAGATGTCCTGTTTCTTAGAAGCCAGATTTACACGGGCTTCTATGGAGCCTCGATACTTTAGCAAGTCTGATATACTTCCTCCAAGCATTTCAAAGCCTATTGGGTAGGGTGCTTCCATCAAATAACACCAGACAGTCACTATCTCCCTCATACATAAGGGGTCGTCTAAATCACGTGAAGCTCGAAAAGGGGGGTGGGGGGTTCGGAAAAAATCACGAGGGGGAGAGGGGGGGCTATAATGAGATATCACGTGCATTTATTTTTCGTTAAACGCACGATAATATTCTAAAAATTTCAATATACTTTGTACTAAAAAAATACACGTGATTTTGGGTATGGAGGGGGATAGTCTAAAACCTCACCACATGTCACCAGTGGGGGGGGGGGGTTAAAAAGTTGCTAAAAACATCACGTGATTAATGGACGACCCCTAAGTACATATTACGAATTTAAAATGAATCATAAAAAATTGAAACTGCTAAAAATTAAATTCGCTAAATCTTATATATAAAAATCTAGTGTCACGGTGTTTGTGGTCGCACTCCTCCGAAACGGCTTGGCTGATTTTTATGAATTTTTTATGTATATTTGGTAGGTATGAAAATAGGTGTTAAAGTATATTTCATACCGCTAGGTGATTAGGGTGCCCCTATCGGCCCTATCCATAAAAAAATATTCTATTTTTTTTACTTCTTTTTTTTTTTTTTTTTTTTATTTGGCTTCAAAAAAAAACCTATAACATCAAATTTCTCAAACCTTTTTCATTAACCTCAAAACCTATAACCCTCCTACCTCACCCTCCAATTTTTTAATCGCCTATTTAGTATTTTTGTTTAACCGTCTTTCGTATTTCAAACAACGAAATTATTTACGTTGTTGAATGACATATAGCGCCACGTCCGCCTCATCGAACTTTCATCCACACATGCGCAAGACATTCACGAAAGCGTCGTATCATTTTGATATTTCATTCGGTATCATGTTCTCGCGTTGGCAAACCATCGAGTTTATTTGTGTAGGCTAAAGACGGACTGACAAAAAATATCGTACACTCAATTGCTCGTCGAAATTCATATTGATTTTCTTTATTTCATTTTCCTACTTTAGTTGGTGTTTTTTTGTTTTTATATGTTGGTGTTATTTCAATAGGTACATTGTTTTGTTCTTATGATAAAAACCTTGCCTTATCTTGCCTCTTGCTCCTACAATACGTGTCTTCACTCTCCTTAATATTACCAGAGGTAGCTCCCACTTTAACATTAATTAGTATGATGGATGCACTTTAACGCGGTCAAAAGTTGTAGAGGTGCCTGTAATAATTTTGCATATTAACCCATCAGGCTATTTTGTTCGCTTTTGGGGAACAACGCCTTTAGGTATCATAGAAATTCTTCCGTCTCCCTTACTATCATAACCTGTGCAGAGTATAAATAACACAATTTATGTACAATTTTACGTAGCATCGCGTTCATTGCTCAAATGCATTGTACATATAGTTTTATATTGATAATCGACGAACCGATGGATTCAATCTTTTAGCCACAAGTTGTTATAATGTCTAGTCTGTAGAAGTAAGATTAGAAGATTAGAAGTAAGATTAGAAGTAAGATTATAAACTAATATTGTAAGTTTGTACAGCGCCCTTGAGTTGATTTTTAACAAAAACGGTGCTATAATCCAGTTATTATTATGTATAGTGAGAAATATGATCTAAACGGTGTTAGAAAGAGAAAACACCACATACGAGCCGGCTTACACAAAAATGAGTAGCAGAAACGACCCGTTTTCATGAAGCCCCAGCATCAACTGTGAACGGTTGTTCAGCTCGTGTCCGTCGAGTTTCAAGCACATGCACCAGTACACCTGGGATCAATGCTGCTAACTCCTTAATACCAGCTCCATTAAAATACCTGTAGAACAGACTCATCATGTTTACATTGCGCCTATACATAAGAGATGGCAATCGGTCAGTTAATAACGGATTGTCACACAGACCGCCCTCCTTTGCACAGAATCAGGTATTTTGGGGCTCCTGCCCAGAGGTGGCTCCCAAATTTGTTCAGGATTAGCAGCTGGTTACTACTGAAGAATCTTTAGCTAGCCATATACAAGATGTCCTGTTTCTTAGAAGCCAGATTTACACGGGCTTCTATGGAGCCTCGATACTTTAGCAAGTCTGATATACTTCCTCCAAGCATTTCAAAGCCTATTGGGTAGGGTGCTTCCATCAAATAACACCAGACAGTCACTATCTCCCTCATACATAAGGGGTCGTCTAAATCACGTGAAGCTCGAAAAGGGGGGTGGGGGGTTCGGAAAAAATCACGAGGGGGAGAGGGGGGGCTATAATGAGATATCACGTGCATTTATTTTTCGTTAAACGCACGATAATATTCTAAAAATTTCAATATACTTTGTACTAAAAAAATACACGTGATTTTGGGTATGGAGGGGGATAGTCTAAAACCTCACCACATGTCACCAGTGGGGGGGGGGGGTTAAAAAGTTGCTAAAAACATCACGTGATTAATGGACGACCCCTAAGTACATATTACGAATTTAAAATGAATCATAAAAAATTGAAACTGCTAAAAATTAAATTCGCTAAATCTTATATATAAAAATCTAGTGTCACGGTGTTTGTGGTCGCACTCCTCCGAAACGGCTTGGCTGATTTTTATGAATTTTTTATGTATATTTGGTAGGTATGAAAATAGGTGTTAAAGTATATTTCATACCGCTAGGTGATTAGGGTGCCCCTATCGGCCCTATCCATAAAAAAATATTCTATTTTTTTTACTTCTTTTTTTTTTTTTTTTTTTTATTTGGCTTCAAAAAAAAACCTATAACATCAAATTTCTCAAACCTTTTTCATTAACCTCAAAACCTATAACCCTCCTACCTCACCCTCCAATTTTTTAATCGCCTATTTAGTATTTTTGTTTAACCGTCTTTCGTATTTCAAACAACGAAATTATTTACGTTGTTGAATGACATATAGCGCCACGTCCGCCTCATCGAACTTTCATCCACACATGCGCAAGACATTCACGAAAGCGTCGTGTCATTTTGATATTTCATTCGGTATCATGTTCTCGCGTTGGCAAACCATCGAGTTTATTTGTGTAGGCTAAAGACGGACTGACAAAAAATATCGTACACTCAATTGCTCGTCGAAATTCATATTGATTTTCTTTATTTCATTTTCCTACTTTAGTTGGTGTTTTTTTGTTTTTATCGGCGGTCATCGTCTACAGTGCTCCATTTCTCTTTCTGTCATAGATCCCATCCCCATACACTTAAAATACATTCGTTATTTTTTCTTTATCAATCAAATATACACTAGAAATAATTTATATGGCAGAACAATGTTTGTCGGGTCAGCTAGTACTTTATAATATTTTACATTACTTCAGTCGGCTCTTGAAGTATATCTAGCGAAAATAATTTAGGAATTAAAGCACATACCTACACATTACTCTGCTGGAGCGGTGTTGCATTTTCGTTTTTTTTTTAACCATTTGTAACTTAAGGTGGTCTTGGAGAAAATCGACAACGGAATCCACGCCTGCTTTTGGGAGGGATTTCAAAATACTTGTCTCTGGAAAAGTTGGAGAAGGCATTTGAGAGTTGTTTTTCATATGTTGATTTCGTAAAGGCCTGTAAAAAACAACATTATACAATAAAACCATATCCGAAAAGGGGTTTATAAGTATGAGAATTTGCACTTGAAAGCGTTTTTTTATACACCTAATACTTTATTTTTTTCTAAGCTTGTTAAAAGACTTATTAAAAAAATATATCGATATTTTGAAAGGCCAAGATATGTTCTACTCGCAGTAGGTATTTAATTGAAGCATCTATAATACTTCTAAGCGACCAAATTAAAAAAAAAACACATGATTTTGAATTATTTCGCATGGCTTCATTTGAATGTTAGAATTCATAATATTATAATTATTGAGAATTGAGAGACTAGGGTGGGAAGCCGATAAATTGTGTCAATATTGAAGGCTGCATATAGGCTGTCGATAGTTGTTAGGAACTAATATCACGCATTACCTACACATTATTATAGTATGTATGTAGCCATTGACCATAATATGACCACAGCTGCAAGCAACCGCCCCCGCCCCGCGGGAAGTGTTGTGTTTCCTGATGTAATTAGGAAACTTGGTCCTCGGAGTTCAGAGAGGGATGCTGTTATCGATAACCGTCTTCTCCTTTGTGCGGCGAGAGTTATGTTGGCACGCCGCGTCGTAACTCGGATGACTTTCGACTGTATTTAGAGGAAGTCACAAGCCAGAAATGTATATGTTCTTGGTATGCCTTATATCTTATATCGAATATACTCGTAAGTATAGGCGTAAATATCGCTTGGCAAACGCATTTGACTCGACTTCTTGTGAGGTATTCACGATAATTTTTTTTTAAATCAGTAAGATGAGTCAAAGGGCTCTAATTTGCTACTGATATTATATAAACAGCACGCGAATTAGTTCAGGGTAATATTTTTCTTTAAAAACCAAAAAATGTTTTACTACCTATCTTGTGAGTCTTGTGACTGCATTATTCATGAGGATAGTTTGCGGTTACTTACAAATGTTTATACTCAATCATTTTGGAAACCTAATCTTATCTAAACTTTTCAAAATTATTTCGAACTAGCGCAAACCCGTGGAAAATCACGGGAGGGCCGGAATTCTCGACAATTTTGAAAATGACTATTATCGCTTGTATGAATTCTTTACGCAATCAGTTCCAATTTTGAAAATGAACAAATCAAAGCAAATTTGAGTTCGTTAAACCAAAGTTACGCGGGTAAAGCAGGCAACATAAATTAGTATTTTGAATAATAAGTAGGTAATAAGGTAGTCACCTCGTTGCATTATTCTATTATAATACCGTCGTATTTTTTATTGTAGCATGGTTTTGCATTTTTCACAACAATTATCCTAAGGACTTTGGTGGACATAAATCACTAAGTGGTCTTAGTTATTTATGTTATCATTGCGTGACTATTCTATAGATCAAAAAACATCCTGGCGTGATTTGCAGTTCGTTTTTCTTGCACAAAACAAAGAAACAAACGCACGTCACTTAGATAGGTACCTACTTACCGGATGAATTACAACAATGCTTTGTCGATTTGCAATAGGTAATAATTACTGATGTTTTTTACTATGACAAATCCGTGCCAAGGTAATTAGTGACTGGAATTGTATTTCTTTTAAATCGTTATTTATCAAGATTTAAATTATTGTACCAAAGTGATTATACTGCTGTGAGCTAGCTACCTGTAATCAATAATAATTCAACTATGAGTTCTAATTAATTATTGTATGGGTTATAATATTATTGAACTGGTTGTTTATTTCCTACGACTAATTATTGTGTTTACCAGAGTCAATGGAACTAAAACATCCCTTTACGGAAGTGAGGGAGATGAGACGTTCGTGTATATCTTGCTATTTGTGTAGCCCTGGACATTAGACTTATCCTAAGAAATGGTTCTCAAATGTTCTTCAAATCTATTATCAAAATTGCAGGCACTTTTGACTTGTGTATTTTACAATGAAGGATAACTATGTCATTAAACTATATGAATATATACCAGAAAGGTTTGTTCTAATGACATTTTACCCATTGCGTTAGAGTTGATCGTTTTTATTTATTTATTAATAGGTACCCTAGCTGGCTTTTATATAAAAATTTACATTTGATTACAATATGTAAATATGTATAACGCGATAAAAAATGGTTTGAAAATTGGCACAGTTTGAAAATGACCTTACACGTCGAAACAGCTGTAACTAAAATGCATTCTAAAATACTTGCAGGACTCGATAATATGTAAATATGTATAACGCGATAAAAAATGGTTTGAAAATTGGCACAGTTTGAAAATGACCTTACACGTCGAAACAGCTGTAACTAAAATGCATTCTAAAATACTTGCAGGACTCGATAATAACATTATCAAATTTAATTTTAATTAAATTTCTAAAAAAATATATATATACTTACATATAGTTGTTGTACTCTTAACAAAAAGACGGCCGGCATAGTCCAGCGGTAAGGCTCTTGACTTGCACTCCGAAGGTCGCGGGATCGAATCCCGGCGTGGCAAATAAATTTTATTTGATTAATTTGTGTTATTTTCACAATTTATTCATTAAAAATAATATATAGTATATTTGCGGCACGTTCCAGAGTGGAAGATACTCTCAGTATCGCCCTGGTGTAAGACCACCATTCAGTATTGAAACGTGGCTTGAAATGGCTTTAGCCGTGTTTGGTGACCAGATCTGAATAGCCAGGTACTTCCCCACCTTCCTCTTCCCTATCTCCTTCCCCTCCCCACTACCATCAGTCTCACAACATACCCCGATTGGGGATGCCATAGTCCCACTGGCACCAGACGGGAGCAGTTGGGACTCTTGTGCGGTATTCATGTAAAAAAAAAAAAACACCACATATGTAATAAAATTAGTGAACATTAGCTAAATACTAATACGTTGATTAAAATTGAATTCAAATAATACTAATATATTTCTGAAATAAATACGTTGATTAAAATTGAATTTAAATACTAATATATTTCTGAAATAGTAAGTAAAGAAAGTATGACATAGAAAAGCAAGTGGGTACATATTCGCATACAATATTCCCTTGAGGTGATTTTTCACACAAACGGCGCTACATAAACTAGCCAAATATTATTATTATATTATCTAGGTGTGTTATAAACTCATAAAACGGAAAAGAGGTATGAATGTAATGTACCCGTAAGATACAGAATATTATAGGTAGGTCAGATTAAATAAAAATGATAAAAGTTGTACCAATAAAAACAAAATATTAAATTTTACATAATAATATTACATGAAATCATAAGTATACAGTGTTCACAGGAGAATATCGAATTCCAATGAGTCTTACTAGGCACACTTCGTTTTTTCATGTAGAAGCCAAAAACACTAATGCAGCAAATAACTCACAAATTACTCGCGCAATCACAACTTATATCCACTTCGAAAAATTACTACACCTAGAAATTTTTCATGATTCCTTGCAAACAAAACTAATTTATTAAATTTCTTAGCGCGATATAAATTAATTTAGAACCACTTACACTTAATTTTTCATTAAAGTTTTATTAAAGTTAATTACAATTTGTGAGCATTTAATTCTTGATTTCAAATTTTCTCTTATCTCTCCACACACTTTCTTCCTTTTTATTACCATTACTCATAAATTCATTAGTTGAAGTAAAACTTAAAAGAATTCATAATAATATACTCTTTCATAGATGCCGCGAGTATTATTATTTTACGAAAAACGCTTTTCACAAGTAGGTAGTTATGCTTTAAAATATTAGCATGAATTAATTGTTTGCGCCCTCTACCTACCCAATATGAATATGAATAATTCCATCCAATAAGTCCATAAAAACTCAAATCTTTCAAGAAAGACTTATAAATACAATATTGTATTTGTTAGCCTTTCTTGAAAGATTTCAGTTTGTTTATGGACAAAACTATTTATTCATTTTCATATTGCTTGTGTACGGGCGCAAATAAGTAATTCATTTTAACATTTTAAAGCATACCTTGTAAAAAGCATCACACGCAAAATTATCTACTAATATTCCATGGACTTACGTAAAAGGTACTATAACCATGTACTTAATATTTTAATTTACTTAATATATCTTATAACTTGTGTCGTAATATAATGTGTTTATCTTAATAAACAAAAAATTATATTTGGAAATGAAAAATTATGTATTGTCGATATTGTAATTATAAAGTAGGAAAAAAATAAGTATTTCAATAGGTACATTGTTTTGTTCTTATGATAAAAACCTTGCCTTATCTTGCCTCTTGCTCCTACAATACGTGTCTTCACTCTCCTTAATATTACCAGAGGTAGCTCCCACTTTAACATTAATTAGTATGATGGATGCACTTTAACGCGGTCAAAAGTTGTAGAGGTGCCTGTAATAATTTTGCATATTAACCCATCAGGCTATTTTGTTCGCTTTTGGGGAACAACGCCTTTAGGTATCATAGAAATTCTTCCGTCTCCCTTACTATCATAACCTGTGCAGAGTATAAATAACACAATTTATGTACAATTTTACGTAGCATCGCGTTCATTGCTCAAATGCATTGTACATATAGTTTTATATTGATAATCGACGAACCGATGGATTCAATCTTTTAGCCACAAGTTGTTATAATGTCTAGTCTGTAGAAGTAAGATTAGAAGATTAGAAGTAAGATTAGAAGTAAGATTATAAACTAATATTGTAAGTTTGTACAGCGCCCTTGAGTTGATTTTTAACAAAAACGGTGCTATAATCCAGTTATTATTATGTATAGTGAGAAATATGATCTAAACGGTGTTAGAAAGAGAAAACACCACGTTTTGTATTCAAATCTAAGAGTTAAAAATAATTCAAATGTACTCGTACACCTTTAAAGTTTCCGACCGCAATTTCAAAAAAAAACTTTGTAATTTTTTTATGAATTATTTTTACATGAAACGACAAAAAAACCGAGGTGATGATATCGTTTATAATCCATTTGATTAATAATATATGTGTGTGTTTTTATTTTTTTCGTTAGTAATTTTAGTTAGAAAAAAAGTGAGGTGAGCTGTACCTTTTTACGTTTACATCAAAAAAATATATATTTTGTCTAGTAATAAATTTTGAAAACGTATGTATTTCATCGTCTTTCAAAATCAGTTTTTAGTTTTCGGAGAGGTTCAGAAATATTCCATTTATTTGGATTTTATTGCAAATTGGAAATATTTTTACTTTCTGACGGAATATGGCAGAGGCATGAGAGGTTAAAACTTGCACGTGTGTTTTATATTTGTGCATAATGTTAGGGAACGTACCCATACTACGTGACCAACTTTTTGCAATTTTTAACCCCCCCCCTCCCCGGTGACCAAAATCCTAAGCAACCCGCCGCTCATTTGTATGGAGCGTGACATTTTGAAGACCCCCCCCCTAAACGTGTCACGTAGTATGGGTACGTTCCCTTACCTGGTATAAATATATTATCACGTCTATTATAATAATAATAATAATCTTTATTCAATGAAATAACAACAATATAACTAAAAAAAATTGCATGCTCAAAGTAGTTTACAAATAGATTACATCAATCAGTACAGAAAAATTAACAAATAGGAAGTAACGTAAGAAAGGTTACACAGGAGTAGTATAGTTATACGGTATTTTTAGTTGTGCATAGCCTGCCTCACTAGGTGAACCTGTATTGAGGCAGAATTTTTGTTAATTGTTTCTCGCAATTTTATCTATGGTTTTTTTATAAATGTGTAAAGTAGGTGTTATAGGTACTTATGTGATGAAACTTTGAGGTTAATGGGTAAATAATCGATTCCTACTTAGGTAAGACGTGTTCTGTGAGATAAACTAAATTTAATAAAGGAGCACTTTGAAACAGGTTTTCCTAATGTGCATGCAGATAACGATAGAGATTTTGCTGAAGAGATTGCGATCTTTGCAACTGGTAAAATGTACTTTGTAGCTATAGTGACATTAGCGGAAGGACTTATCAAACTACTTCCTTCCTACATTCTTCTCCGTCCTTCATCTTGTGCTATGTCTACATTCTTTTACCTATCTACACCCTTCTTTACATTCCCAAATGTTGTGGTTTCCATGAACATCATTTCCAATGTTTTGTTGTTGCTTTAGATATAGACAACGTATGTTTACCATGTGGTGCTTTTGTGTGTGGTTTCTATCTTTTTGGTACTAATAATATGTATACCATGTGCAATGTGTATGCCTGCATTCTGCAGCTTAGAGGAACATTAGGTACTTATTTATGTTAATCCTACCAGATACGCCCTTCAAGCCCTGGAAAAAGGGTTATTAGTTATTATTGTGTACACTGACATCAAAGTATATTTATTTATTTGTAAGAAACAAATAGCTTTTACATAATATACAGTGATAAATATACAAGCGAACTGAAGTCAAGCCACAGAAGTTTCTTATGCTAAAGTACATCGGAAATGACTTTTTAATATCTTAAAATTAATTTTGGGTTATTGGAAGGGGAATATAGGAAAAGGATAGGAGATGCTCTCGATACATTCTATACTCTCATATTAATAATCGGTCGTACGCGTAATTTCATATCGATATTTCTTTAAGTTATTACTAAAAATGTCAATACTGTGAAATTTTGTATTATATTCTTATACTGCCGTCATAAGCAAAGAGACAGCTAGGAATTTGCAAAGGTCAAATTCTGATGCTCTTTTTATTATAATGGGTGATAGGTCTCGTATATCAGAATATGACTTTTGCAAACTTCTAGTTGCCTTTTTGCTTACTACGGCAGTATATATAGACAACACTGTCAAGAAAATATTGGTTGGGTTGTTGCAGACACCACTCGAAATTTTTATGATACCGTAAACAACAATACCAGATATTCCTATAAATCGAAGTAATAAAGATTTTGAACAGTTTATGCAATAATTTTCATTATTTATTAGTGCTATACGTAACATACCCAAACATCGGTGTTAGTATGTATTTTTTTTCTGTGACGCCTTACAAAAGCACTCCTGTCTGTACAATCTAAAGACGGGAACTATTTCGCCACCCGGTTGGGCGGTGTTGTGAGACGGGTTTAGGTAGGGGCTATAGGAAGGCATTTATTAATGCGGGTCTTGAAAAGACTCGGAAGGAGGAAAAAAAATGCCGGTCACAAAAACAGTACAGAAACATTCCCAAATATTGATGTTGCTACAGGCGACATTCGCGTAATAACCATTGGTGAAATATATCTCCTCTTCCTTCAATTGTTGATGTTGCTTGTAGACAACATTCCCAAATATTATTATAAACTGTGTGATCACTCCACATTTTGTTTGGATCTATACAAAATTCCCCTGAAGTTTCATCTCAAATTACTACCTAAAAATATCAACAAGACTTGAATTACAAGTACATTAACTCCGAGACGTGTGATCTTGTGACGGCAGAAGCACAAGTGCAGTTCCGTTAATATTTAGCGAGTGCTATTAATGGAGGAACGGCAGCGCTTTCGGTTTTAACACGTGTCACTGCCCGGCCGTGGCGCGGCACACTTGTCCGCTGGTGCCTGACCGGCCCATCCGCCCGTGCAGCGGGCTCCTTGGTACCTACACACCTGGCACCTGGTAGCTGGACTGATCGAAGAGTCAGCCGTCTAGAGCAGAGCTTCCTGAACTTATTGGGCTCGCTGCCCCCTTTTCAAAAATTTCATTATGCTAGTCTCACACGAACGCTATACTATAATGCTGTACTTGGGCGTGGCCTATATCACAATATCGCTTGCCGTGCGATCAATACAAACGTCTCACACAAGACAGATAAAATACATATATTACACGTGTGGGCGTGTGATCTGCTATGAAGGTTATAGCTTCCGTGTGAGACTAGAACATATATTATAATCTATATACATAGGTCACGCACAAATACCGCATAAGAGTATTACAGCGCTCGTGTGAGATTAGCATCACCCACTCCTTCAGAAAAATTCAAACTGCCCTTTTTATATACATATTTAATCATTAGAAATTTTAGGGCTGATATTTCAAATGTTCGGAATGATTATGAAAAACCAACCTTACCTCAAAAACCTTAAGTTTCAAAATGATTACCGGTAATATCTAATTAGGAATTTATTATCAACGTGCGTTTTTTTATTTTCATATTTGCTCCACACATGATAGAATTCACTGATGTTTCCCTTAGGGCCTACGTCATCTCTGGAAATGATGCGTGGGGGGCCTTTTTATGGAAAATAATGTGTGAATCTTGGTCCTCAAGAGACCCATGCTGTAGGGTAGGAGGAGAATCTTCATTATGCGACATGAATATTGCTAACAAAATTTGGACTTATTGAAATATTTTTTATTGCTCTTTACTCTTCATTGCCCCCCATTACTACCACCGCCACTTCAGGCCCCCCTAGCGACATCGCCCACTTTGGGAATCACTGGTGTGGAGCGTGGTTTATAACGTATGGTGACAATGCACGGGCATACGTCCTTGCCTTGCAGTAAGCATCACGAATAAATAACGCACCTTGAAAAATAACAGAACGTATCTGATTTGTGTACCCACTTCTGAATTATATGGGCTCGTTTGATTTTCAGTTTTCAATACAATCGTGACTACCTAAAATAAGTGGCACGATCGATTGAATCAAATTCCCGTGGTTGGTCATATGAAGAATCGGAATATTATACTAGGAGTATGTTGTACAGAATATATATATATATTTTTTTTTTTTTTTTTTTTTTTTTTTTTTTTTTTTTTTTTTTTTTTTTTTTAATATTGTACAACAGATTTTTATCCAATTACTGTACAATTTTCTCATTTTGACAGTCTTAACACCTAGGAAGATGATTATTATACAAAAAAATCTTAAGGCTATCTAACGAAGAGTTATATATATCTAGTGTTTCCGATATTTCGTTCAACAGCACCATTCCTTTTGTCATGCTATGCTGTGCTAGAACATCTGTTCTGCCGTATGGTATTTTGAACAAGTCGTGTCGACGACTACGGCTGAAATTTTCAGGCACGTATAAGCCATAACATTGCAAGAGGAATGGGCTGTCAATACGATTATGGATTATGTTAAAACTAAGAATTGCAAGATTTGCATAACGTCTAGTTTCCAAGCTAAATCTATTTGTTGCCTCAAGTAATTCCATATGGTGCATGAATCTCGGGTACGTTCCATGCATCCGCATATAGACATACCTAAGGAACTTTTTCTGAATTTGTTCTAGCATATTAATATACTTCGCTTGGTGCGGAGTCCACACACCACTGGCATACTCCAGCTTACTTCTTATGACTCCATCAAACATGGCTATCATTGCATCTGGGTCATCAAATTGCTTACATATTCTGATGATGAAACCCAGGAGTTTGTAGCATGCTGGAGTGAGCCGTGATATATGATCCGAGAATGTCAGTTTGGGATCAAAGACGATACCGAGATCTTTAAAGCTATTGACTCGGCACAATGTTTTCCCTTTAATATTGTATTCAAAAACTATGGGCTTCTGGGAGCGGGTATATGTCATAGTTACACATTTTTTTATATTGAATTCTAATTTGTTTTTTACTGACCATTCTGCAATAGCATCAAGGTCAGATTGCATTTTTAAGCAGTCATAGTAACAGATTATTTCCATCAAAAGTTTGAGGTCATCTGCAAATAGAAGACATTTGCAATATTTTACACAAACCTGGATGTCGTCTATAAGTATAAGGAACAGCAAAGGACCAAGGTTTGAACCTTGGGGAATACCTGATAACGCCGGGAATTGTTTAGATTCATGTCCATTTATTATTACGTATTGTCTTCTGGCTTTTAAATAGGACGCGAAGAATATAAGCGTTTGTTGATCGAAACCAAGTTTGTACATTTTAAGTAGTAAAATATCATGATCAACTCGATCAAAAGCCTTGGCAAAATCCGTATACACTACATCTGTTTGGTGTCTCGAGTCCAGTCCGACGGCCACCAATCGCGAAAATGTTAACAAATTTGAAACCGTGGATTTTCTTGGCATGAAACCGTGTTGGTTTTCTCCTAGAAATGGCATAATTTGGTGATGTAATTTCTTGTAAATAATCATTTCAAATATTTTTGGTATAGTTGACAGTACAGCTACTGGTCTGTAATTCCTTATATCAGACTTGAATGTAATGACAGAATATGAATGAAGTAAATTCATAGAGAATCCAATAAGATCTTTGACTACGTTATATGTTTTGTTAAAGTTATTTACGATAATAATAATAATAATACTTGCCAATTATAATACGTATAATGTTACTATGCTGATTTCTAACAGTACATACGAAAGATGTTGTCTCTCGTGTCTACGGTTAACGAAGTTAAGTTCAATGTATGAAGAATGATAAATGAGTAAGTCTAAAGCTATGGTTTGAAAGAGAGAGTATGAAAACATTGTACAATATATTTGTGAATGATGCAGATGAATAATTGTACCAGGTGGACGAGTTTGTGTGTTTGGAAAGTATGTCTATCAGAGATGGAAAGCCTGGTAGGGATATTAAAAAAAAAAGTGAAATGCAGGAACTCCGTTAATAGAGGACTGAACGCGGTTAACCAAAAAATGTCAAAGAGGCGAATCTAGCGTTCCACGGTGAAAAGCTGGTACCTAACCATGATCTATGGCAGTGAGACATGGAACCGGCAGATAAAGGATGTAAGATGATAAAACCATGTACGATCGTGTGAAAAATGTGGAGATTTACAAAGAATGCTGGGCTGATGAGTACGATTAATAAAGGGACGCTTAGATGGTTTGATAATATACATCGATTGAACGAAGAAGAGAGTATAAGGGGAATACACGACGTGAATGGTAGAAGAAGTCATGGACACCCGTGGACATAGCACAATCGAGTGAACCAAATGCTTAGTCTTACCGGTATTAAAATCATAGACAAAACATTTTTTTTACATTAGCTCCACACTGAGACAAATAGGCCCTGAGAAAAATATTTTTTCTCAGGGCCTATTTCATCTTTGGGGATGCTGTGTGGAGGGTCTTTTGAGGGGTGGGTAGGAATCTGGGGGACAGTGTGTCCAGGAGTGACGCCTCCCACTGCGGTACAAGGCAATGTTCCGAGAGAATCCTGCCGTAGAGGTCAAAAGATCTTCCTTAACCAGTCTCTCACGATCCGGCCTGCTACGCAGTTGGTGGGCAAACCCAACCGCCACCAAGATCCGGACAAATCTCTCCCCACGAACCCGGGCACCCCTGCTATGTCCCCAAACGTAGCGAACCACTTGGGGGGACCTCTGGCAGAGGTGTTGGTTAAAAGTGTAATATTGTTGCTATTTATGCTTATATTGTGCTAAGATTGTGTCATAAAACCCATTACATTCCTGAGTATATCTACGGTCCTGCAGAACAATATCTTGTGCTAAGATTATGTCATAAAACCCATTACATTCCTGAGTATATCTACGGTCCCGCAGAACAATATCTTGTGCTAAGATTATGTCATAAAACCCATTACATTCCTGAGTATATCGACGGTCCCGCAGAACAATATCTTGTGCTAAGATTATGTCATAAAACCCATTACATTCCTGAATATATCTACGGTCCTGCAGAACAATATCTTGTGCTAAGATTATGTCATAAAACCCATTACATTCCTGAGTATATCTACGGTCCCGCAGAACAATATCTTGTGCTAAGATTATGTCATAAAACCTTCGATCAAGTATATCTAGATACGGCCTATCTTAGTAAGCAAGCCAGTAAAATTGACCCCGTGTAAGTAAATGTTAACAATACAACTATTGTACGTATTCCAGCGCCTCGCCTCGAAGTTCGTAAATCCGATCACAAAGTTCATTCTCAAATTCCATTATGTAGTTTTACCATTTAGCAACCAATCAGATATCGCGCGTGACGTATTATGGAGATGAATTTATCAATCCTACTTGGTATAAACTAGCCGTACACGCTCGTAAAGAAAATAACCCGAGAGCGTTCATTGTGTGACAAGAGGTGTTCTTTTAATTTTAAACAAACGTCGAGAAAATACGTCACGAAACCAAAGAAGGGCTGAATTGGGAGAGGATTAATAAATAACATGAAACATTTTAGTTTTCATTTTTAGTTTTTACATTCTGAACAGGTCCTCTAGAACCAAAAACGGTAGGTAAACCTACATTTTTTATTATTGGGCAAAGGTTTTATCTTAGTGAAAAATATTTGGTAAATAAATATTAAATAACCACTTGGAAAGACCCATTGCAGGGGTGTTAGTTACCCAATAAATGGTGGTTATGGGTTTCTCCCAACCGCCTGGAACCAGTTAGACTATGGCATCCCCAATTGGGGATGTGAGGCTGATTGTAGTGGGGAGGGGAAGGAGATGGGTTAGAGCAGCCGTATTTCTATTTAGTTCAGTCAAGGAAGGAGGTGTAGAGTGCGTGAGCAGGAACCTAAGCGATTCCTTCAGAAACTTGTTCAGGGTGCTTAGGGTGTGAACATACTAATAGTCCTGACGTCTAGGTGGTGAGCTAGGGGAGGAAGGGGGGGGGGGAGAAGGTCCCAATTTTCGGATGTGCGCTTATATCTCGAAAACGGTGCGTCGAAGAGGACAATTTTCTTATAATAAGTAAACGCTCATAAAATTATGTACAACTTTTATTCTATACGTAAGTAAATCCAAGTCTAAGTCCCACAATCTGTTACAAACAAAAGTGATGTGTCAGTAATAAGATAAAAACAGCTTTTTCTGAAAATGACGACATTTTACTAAAAAACTTAAAATTGCTGTAAATATTTACTGGTTAGAGATTAATTTGCATATGTTTATTCCAAAAGAGAATTAAATTCTTTACAACTTCTTTCAAATAAATTTCTTTCATTGATGAATATTTTAGACGATATGAAGGAATGTTTGATTCAAAATGTGAGGTAAAATGATTTTTTTCGAAAATATCTACATTTGTGGAGCGTGAAGTTTCTGTTCCTGCTCACGCACTCTACAACACCTTTTTGACCTTTCATTGACTGGACTAATTGTGGGATATTCCTTCGAAACTTCGAGGCAGAAATCTACCAGAAACGTTTTTTTTTTTCAAAGTAAGTTTTCAGTTAAAAAATAGTTGATACTTAGTCTTCTCCCACTAGCTCAATCGGAGAGTTATTTGCGGTGTTTTCAGTTTGTTGATGATCGATTTGGAAAACTAACAAACAAGGTTGGAAAATGAAAAAATTGGTACATAAAATAAAGAAATGTTTATTAATAAAACCATGTCCTTTGATATACAAATGCCCCTTTAGAGATATTGCAGCAAATGATTTTCTGACGCTTCTAGGAAAAGTTTTAATCTCTTTATGGACGGATTTGGAAGCTTATTTACTGATTTTAAAATTTATTTTATCGGAAGCAGATTTTTGAACAAACCAAAGCTTGTAACAAGAATTAAATTTACGGTACCCATCGCGTTGTTGCATCGCAGCCTGGGCAAGGGACGGCGAAATTTGACTTTGATCCTTTTTTTAAATACATACTAACTAATATATATATATATATATATATATATATATTTTAATCTACACGAATCAATCATAATCTTATTTCATAATCTTTTTTTTTAATTAAGTAAACGCTGAGGAAGTGAGCATTGCTCAGGAAATATGTCGGTTTTTTATAAACAATAAACGTGGTTAAAACTAAGAAAATTATTAATTGTGAAAAAGAAATTCATTCAGCAAATAATACGTAGGTAATGGGCTATTATATTTTGTGCTTAAAATACGAAAAAAAAAACTGAGAAACGTTTTTTTAATTAAAAAATAAATTAATTAATGAGCCCATTACCAGTTCGGCCCTTCCCTGTAAAGCGCTCACACCCCCCCCCCCCCCCCCCCCTCCCCGCTCGCTGAGCGGTAACGCCGTTCTATCTCAACTCCCCGCCACGTGTCGAAGCGCGAATGACGTCAGAATATTGCTTGACAAATTTTAAAAACTATAATGTTTTTCACGTTTATGAATGCGCTGTGTAAATGCGATCTGTAACACATATATTTTCTTCTGTATTCTGATAGCTGACTACGTTTTCAAAAATAAAGTCCGCGGCGTGCACCTTGTAAAATATTCGGTAGTGGTATATTTTTGTGTTTGAAAAAATTTACCCCCGTCTGGACGGCTGGCAATGCAAATTAGTTTCAGTGTAGCCCTCCAGCCCAATAAAAGATACAATTAAGAACTGTGCCTTCTAAACGGTGCAATACGATGCATATACTTTTTCATAAATGGGCCGTAAGCCAATTTTATTCTGGTTTCGGGAGTTTGAGGGCCATTATTATTTTTATACGGCCTGTCTAGATATCCTTGGTCGAAGCATAAAACCCATTACATTCCTGAATATATCTACGGTCCTGCAGAACAATATCTTGTGCTAAGATTATGTCATAAAACCCATTACATTCCTGAGTATATCTACGGTCCTGCAGAACAATATCTTGTGCTAAGATTATGTCATAAAACCCATTACATTCCTGAGTATATCTACGGTCCTGCAGAACAATATCTTGTGCTAAGATTATGTCATAAAACCCATTACATTCCTGAGTATATCTACGGTCCCGCAGAACAATATCAGATCTGCTAAATATTTAAATTCGTTTTGTTGGCTTATTTTGTTGATTTAAAAGTCTGCATTTTCAGAATTTTTAATTAAATGAAATGCAAAATACCCAGGTAACTAACTATGTCCTGTATATTTTCTGCCTACACAGAGTATAATTTTTTTTCACAAAAACAAAAACGGCGCTACACAAGTTATTCAAATATTGTTATTATCTTAACAACACCATATTTCTTGATCTCAGAAACAATAAAAATAATACAGAGACGAAACTATAACAGCTCTACTTCAAAACTACAAAATCGAACGTTCCACATTGTTCTTCGGGACCGTCGATGTATTTATGAAATATGACTTAATATTGTGGTATGTAAGTTTATACGTAAATGATCCCTTGTACTTGCTAACCTTGAAACGTACTTGATCGATTTGTCTCGGAGGAGAGTGGTCGGAATAGAAATTCAGAGGATAATTTGTCAAATTTAGAACAGGGTCTCATCTCGCGTGATACTAATTTACATTCATATGACGTAGCCTTTGTTCCGTAACCTAGACATATGCACATACAGGACTTAGACATGACGTATTATATAACATTACTTTTCGTAAATTATTCATACGTAACTATTTCCGTACAGCGTACATCATAGGTCAAGGGTCGGACATCACATTTAAATTGTTCAGGAGAGAAAATTCTAAAATAATCTATATTAGTTTTTTTTTTATGTGAATACCACGGCCAACTCAGAATGAAACCAACTCAGACCCACCTCAGAAAGATCATTAAAGCCTCGATGACACAGGGCGAGTTTACAAGCTGATAGTAGCTTGCTTTTTTATCTAATTTTATTTTTATTATTTCTTAATCTGTTTTATTCCTAAACATATCTGTTTTTCTGTGAACCTATGAAATCGCTGTATTTTTATGACTTGTGTGCTTTTTTATCTAATTTTATTTTTATTATTTCTGTATCTGCTTAAAAATCATCTGTCATAAATTAACTGTACTACCAAACATGTAAAAGCCCTTTGATCGTTAAATAAATAAATGAATAAATTGTGCGATAACACAATTCAATCAAATAAAATTTTCTTGTGCTCGGCGGGGTTTGAACCTGCGACCTTTGGATTGCTATTCGAGAGCCTTACCCCACAACCATGGGGGTCTTCACCGTGGTTGTGCACCACCACTGTTTTTTTTATCCAGAATTTGACAATTCTTATTTGATCAAAATCAAATTATTTTAATTCTCTATTATGTGCCCCCAGCGTTGCTCAATGCTTCCGCAGATAAAAATCAAATGACTTCCAAACACCTATAATTTTCCAATTACTAATGATGTAATGATTCGCTTATAAACTTTGTCGGTCTTCCAAGGAAATTGTAGAAAGTTCTAGGTAATATTAATATCTTATCAACGCAAGATTCAGCGCGTGACAAGGAAATTAGAGTTTAATGTTGATTTTTTCCCACAATGTTTCAATTAATGTTTTTTTCAAATTAATAAATAACGTTGTATTAACCACTTAATTATTTACAAAAACCGACATGTTTCGTCAGCAAAGCTGACTTCCTCAGGGTTTTGACAGAACTAATTTTTAAAAATAGACATAAATAGGTAACAGAGAAAAATAATAGACATAAACAATAATAAAATTTGAAAGAAAATAATGTGTAAGGGACGAGGGGCAATATAGAACAATTAAAAAAATTTAAAAAATTTAAAAGGGGAATAGATTTAATAATGGGTCATTTAAAAACAATTTTTGATTATTAATAATATTTAAATTTGCATTAACGCTCTTTCTAATCTCTAAAATTTCTAATTTATCTAACTGAAAGCCATTGACATTACAATGTATTAATTCTATTCCACTGTTAAAATTAAAGGTATGACTAGTTTCTATTAAATGGTTGGCAAACTCCGAGAAACTATTATTATTTAAAGCTTTCATATGCTCTTTAATCCTTATTTCAAAGTTTCTCGAAGTTTTACCTATATAAAAGAAATCACAATCATTACATTTCAATTTATAAATTCCAGATTTTTTTTTCATTTTTGAATCTCTATCTTTATTATTTAATATGTAATTTTTAAGTCTATTGTTTGCATAAAATACAGGAATAATTTCATTCGGTACATTCTTTTTTATTGAATTAGAAATTTTATTATTAAAGTACATCATTTTTCTCCATTTTTTCTCTTCTTTATCCTTTTGAATAGGGTAGATGTATGATATAAGGAAATTATTCTTGTATTTTTTATTAAGAATTTTTTCAATTACATTGGAATTATAACCATTATTGATTGCAATTTGTTTAATAATATTGAGTTCTTTTGAAAAATTATTAAGAGATAAAGGTATATTAACTAATCTATGAATCATAGAATGGAAAGCTGACATTTTTTGAGAAATTTGATGATTTGAGGTGTTATGGATTACAATGTCTGTGTATGTATCATTGCGAAAAATATTAAATTCAAATTTATTATTAATTATTGAAATATTTAAATCCAAAAAATTTATACTCAAATTTTGTCCAATCTCTACAGTAAATTTTATGTTTTTATGGAGTTTGTTTAAAAAATTAAGAAAAATATTAAGATGTCTCAATGTACCTGTCCAAACACAAAACACATCATCCACATATCTCTTACAACAATATACATATTTTAATAATAAGGCACCACTGTTAAAAATCCTATTTTCCAAATTATTTATAAATATATCAGCGACCAAAGGGCTAGTACTAGCACCCATTGCCAAACCATCTTTTTGTTTAAAGATATTGTCATTGAATTGAAAATAATTTTGTTTTAAAACTATATTAAGTAATGAATTTAAATCATGAGATAAATCATTAGATAAAATTGATGAAAATAAAAGTTCTTTAATAATAGGTTTACATTCTTCAATTGGAATACTTGGAAATAAATTAACAATGTCAAATGATACTAATAATGCTTTGTCAGGGATTTCCAAAAGTTCAATGTGTTCAAGTGTTCAATCAAATTAAATGAATTTTTAATCGTGTATTTAGGATGAAATATATGTGAATCCATAATAATTCTATTAATTGTTGAAGATATTTTATTGCTAGGAGCATTACAATTTGAGACCACTGGTCTTATTGGTTGATCTTTTTTATGAATTTTTAATAAACTATACAACTTAGGGACTTGTGGATTTTTTACAGTTAGTTTTCTATTTTTAATTAAATTAAGAATTAATGTTTTTTTCTTTGCGTCACAATTTATTCAATTTACATAATGACCCTAACCTGCATTGCGTTATTTAGTTATTAAAATAATGTTATGTTCTTTACTTTTCATTATTGTGCATTTTTATACCACTTAAACTATGTATGTACCTAAACCTTTCTTTATCCTACTTACCATCAAAACCTGACCTGTCTGACCTATTCTTCTTCTCTGTGTGCCCTGTCAGGTCCCCCCGACGTTAGCGATCACTCTTGAAGATGTCTCTCTGTCTTGAGCTGCCCGGAATAGCTCCTCCACATTTCTAATGCCGGTCCACTCTCGTACATTTCGCAGCCAAGACATTTATAATAATAATAAATTTGGATAACTTATATAGCGCTGTTTTTGCGAAAAATCGCCTCAAGAGCGCTGTACAAATTAGCAGGATTTACTTAACTTAGAAGGCTAGATAACAACTCGTCTTGCAGCTATCAAGCGCATGGATTATTAGAATTCTAGCCCCCCAATAAATTAAATAAATAAACCTATTAAAAATTTGTCTCCTACCAGGCCCTCGGCGACGCTATGTCTTGCCTTTCAATATTAAATGGAGCAAGTGATACTTCCCCCTCGAAGTATATGACCCAGATACGAAATTTTTCTGATTTTTATTAATGTAAGCAGTTCTCTATCTGCTCTAGCCCGCCTGAGAATTTCTGTGTTGGCTTTCCTGTCGGTTCACGGGACCTTGAGCATTCTCGGGTGAAGCCACATTTCAAAAGCCTCTAACCTGTTCATGGTATTTACTTTTAAGGTCCATGTTTCACATCCATATAGCAAGACCGACCACATACAACATTTTAGCATTCTCTGCCTTAGTTTTAAACTGATATTGTCATTGCAGAAGAGGGATTTCATTTTAATGAAAGCAGTTCTTGCTGCTTCGATTCTGCACCTAACCTCTACATCTGGGTCAAGAGTCTCCGTGAGAATACTGCCGAGATATCTAAATCCCCCCACCTTTTCGACATTACAACCATTCAACTGTATCACTGATTCAGAGTGATCTAGTCGTCCAAATATCATCCATTTAGTTTCATTGACGTTGGTTGATTTTTATTGACGTTTACCTATTATCTGTGACAATTTTAAACCTGTGGAAGAATCAATCTGTTAGGAACCAGAGCAATGATCAACTCATATAGGAGTTGATCTCTTGGTTCTTAAGATCGATGCAAACGGAGACTTGTGCATGTTATCGGTGACACAAAATCCAGGTGAGTCAGATTCCCTTCCAGCGTCCAATGTTCACCATCCCCATAATTTTGTCATTGAAACGCCATATTTTATTTTGATTAAATTCTAAATTATTGATTACAGTCCCATTTTGATTAGCAATATATTTGCGACTACATGAAGTGTGCCAGAAAAGAACTAAAACCTTAGATTTGTTTATTACCCCATTAACTCTAGTTGCGTTTATTGCTTTTTTCATAGTTTTATGAAATGTGTCAATAATCCATGACAAAATTAAGAAAGGATAATATTTATTATTTTTAAGACACTGTTTCCAGTTATGTTTGGACAAAGACATGCTAAATAATAAAAGTAATTAGCCAATATTTCCAATGAACGAGTGTTTCTCGTGCCCATTATCGTGACCAAGTTTCGTATTATGAGTTATAACGTGAGAAGTTTTTTATGGCCCAGCTTACATATCGGCATGCGCACCTCACTCATGGGGCATAAAGTGTCATGCCGAATATATCGGCGTACCGCACCCAAAGGGTTAAAAGAGTCGTAGTAAAGTGTATAAAAACTGCTCTTTACTTATTTACAAAGTCGCGGACTGTTTTGCTGTGAAAGTTTGAGATTTGATGGATAAACTGTCAAGAATAAAATAATTAAGCGTTGAAGAAGATTTCGCAATGGATTAAACAAATATAGGTATTCATTGTGGTAAAATTTGGAAATTTGGATTATTCTGTTATCACATTCATTATAAGTGGAATAATTGATAATATGGTTTAGGAAATAAGATAAGATTAATTAAAGTACAACCTATTGTTAATTTTCATTTTATCATTTTATTTATTTATTTTATTTTGTTATAAAGAATACATTAACAGTATAAAGGCGCTTTGACTGTCCAACTAGGAAGGTCTCCCGATCCGTCAAATTGGCAGGTTTCGTTTATATTGGGTATGTCGGCACATGATTGTTCATATATGTAGTATTAAGTAAAGTTAACATTCATAGATTCCATTCATAATTATAATATACGATACAGTAGGATAGTAGTGGTAGACTAGGTTCTAGAATCAATATATTATCGAATATGTAAGAAACAGAGTTTTCGCAGTGAATAGGTAAAGAAGAAAAATCAGTAAAGAAAAAAAAATTAAATTTGGGAAACTAAGAAATATATAGGGCATTCGTAATACATAATTATCACAATTTTTATAATATTTCTGACTCTGTCCTGCCTAAATTTAGAAACATATATCAGAATTAAAGGTTGTTGAAAATCACTTTGACGGCCGGCGTTAACCAGCGGTAAGGCTTTTGACTCGCACTCCGAAGGTCACGGGATCGAATCCTGGCGTGGCAAATAAATTTTATTTGATTAATTTGTGTTATTTCACAACTTATTCATTTAAAATAATATATAGTATATTTGCGGCACGTTCCAGAGTGGAAGATACTCTCAGTATCGCCCTGGTGTAAGACCACCATTCAGAATTGAAATGTTGCTTGAAATGTCATTAGCCGTGTTTGGTGACCAGATCTGAATAGCCAGGTACTTCCCCACCATCCTCTTCCCTATCTCCTTCTATAATATTGTTACCAAGTTTAAAATTTATTTTACATTTTATTCTACGAAGCACCGCACAATGAGGAGGCCGATAGACTTCAAAGCACCGCACAAAGAGGACACCGATTAGTCTATCTCATTTTCTCGTAGGCAAAATCCTATAGATGTATATGTTTGTCTTTTTAGTGTCGCTCATTTCCGTTTTAACGAGTTTCAAATCACAACGGTGCTAAAGAAGTTTTCACTTCAAATATTTCATCGAATAAATTCATTTTTAGTTTTAGTATATTGTATGTTACAATGTTATGCAAGTACTTTTGCAATTGAAATTATGCGTTTCAACGATACAGCTGCCATGTTCAGATGTCACGGACCCGTGTCAGGCCGGGTGCCCCGATGGCAGATGCGCTTTCATTGTTTGTGACAACTAAGTAATGAATTGCTTCTGTCGGCGGTAATTGAAGTTATGGAATTTTCATGCGTTGTGGCAAAAATACATTTAGTTTTCATTTATGTACAAACCTCATGATTTATTGTTCGCAATTGGTCAAAATGTGGAAGTACGTGCCCTGAAATACACGAATAACATGTCCATATATTATTATTTACTCTTTTTTATTTTGATGTCACATCCCTGTGACCGGCCAACTCAGAATGAAACCAACTCAGAACCACCTCAGAAAGGTCATTAAGAGTGATGATTAAAAAAAATTGATTAAATAGGTTAGGATTACCGACTATTTTAAAATTATTTTTCATAGTCTTATGCAGATAGGGTTCCTAGATGAATACATCAAAATCCCGGAGACAATTCCCGGCGTTTGATAAAAATTTCCTACTTTTGAAAGTTACGCAATTAACAAATATATGCTCTTATATATTTGCAATGCAGGCACAAAATGCCAATGTTGAAAGGGTCTTTTCCTTAATGGGAACCAAATGGCCAAAAGAAAGGAACAACAGGCTTTCTGTAGAGTCTGTCAAGTCGATTCTCTTAACACAGTATAATTTCAAATATATGACTTGCGAAATGTTTTATAAAACTATTATTAAAGATTCGGAAGTGCTAACAATTAAACAATATTTCTGGGAGCATTAAATATCAGAATTGATGTTTTTACTTTGATTTGTAATAAAAATAATTTGGTTTATTTAATTTTTTATATCAATCTCCACTTAATAGCAGAAATTCCGGACTGTTTAAGATTCCCCCCGCATTCCGGAAAAAGACCTATATTTCCCTGCATAATGCTGAGCGCAAATTAGTGAATGGCAATTGCCTTCTTTCAATTCCCTTCTTATAATTCCACGTTATTCCTATGTAACTTCGTATCATTTCACATCAAAAGACCGTTATTTTTTGAATTTCTAATAATATGACTACGGTATGCAGTTTTAACTATTTGTTTTTCAAGCGTTTCAAGGTGCACATGAATAGTGCTATATTAATTTTAATATCAGTTAATATGTAACTGGGATTTTTTAAATACAAGATAGATATCGACCACTTGCGTGTAGGCACGTTTTGCGTTTTTTGATAAGTTACTTGCTATAGGAGGACACTCCAAAAATTGTTAAAATTGCCTGATTTTGAAGTTTGGCTCAACAAACGTTCAGTATACGAACTAAACAATGTATTTAAAAACAATAGTTTATTTATTATGTAGTGTATTTTCTTCTGGTACAGTTAGTAAACAAACCTTAAAAATTTGTCTAGTTTTTAAGAAGAAAAATGGGGAATTGGGAAACCAAAAAATGAGAAACCACGATTTTGATGATTTTATGTTGCAGTTGTTCCTTTCGCTCAGTATTTGGGGGAGTAAGAGCGACAGTGACAGTAACAGTTTGGTAATACACCTATTGTTCAAATTTCTCGGCGACCGGGTTTTCTCCTAGGGCAAAATAAGAGTGACGAAGTAGCAGAAGAGTCAAGAATAGATGAGAAGAGAGGAGGAGAATCAAGAAGAGGCTAAAAAAGACGATAAGACCCGAGAAGAGGCAAGAAAAGCCACGATGAGAAGATCCAAGAAGAGACGAGAAGATTCAAAAAGAAGCAGGAAGAGCCAAGGAGAGAAGAAGTGACGAGAAGATCCAAGAAGAGGGAAGAAGCCTGAAGATTCCTGCCCATCCTAATTTCCAATATTGGCTTATTAGATTGCCATGTATACCGGTCTATTAAACTCCAACCTCCTTCCTATCCTCAGAGCGCGTGTTCCAGTCCTAACAAATCAGTGCCCCCTGGTGTACGGGTCTCACCGGGACAGGAGTGCTCCTGGCTGGGGTGGTACAATCGTATCGTATCGACCGGGTTTTCTCCTAGGGCATATTTTCAATTGTTTCTAATATATGAGTCTAATTCTTGAACTGTGAATTCGTGGTGGGATTTCATTGTATTAGAATTTAAAATTTAAACACTTTTGTACTTTCTTCCACTTGAGGGAGCGGGAGACAGAAATGGCGAGAGAAATGAAAGGCGTCAAGTCGAAGTATGAGTCAGTCGTTTATTGGGCTACGTAGCGAGGGTCGGTGAAGCAGTAACCAGATGTATGCATGGTGCAGTGATGAGATGCTGCAGGCGTACGGATGTGATGGAGATGGTGTGGTGAAGGTCAGCGAGTTGCTCGACACCATGGCGGTGGAGATGACCTATCTTCCAGGCCGCTGCTCGACGCTTTAAGTCGCGGAGATGAACGGTGTGTGGCTCGGTGAGCTGAGTCACCAGCAGGTAGTCCTGGCGAGGCGGAGCGTGTTTCCATGGCAGCGAAGCACGGTGGGCTTCGGGGTGCCATGAAGTGGTGAGCTGATCCCTGAACTGAAGGTGACGCAAGCCTTGTAAGTCGCGGGATGTAGCTGATCTCAGGAGCTGAAGACACGATGGACCTTGTAGCTGAGACGTGGTGGTGGACCTCGGGAAGCTGCCCTGGATGTGTGTAGATGCCTGCAGGAGCACTTGTGCGGAGATCGTTACATGCTTTAGATATTGTCCGAATGTTAGTATGAGACTGACTGAGCTAGCGCCGAGTTTAGTCGCTTTATATATACCAGCGCGACCGGTGGAGTAATGTTCCATTCGCCGGCAATGTGCACACCTGAAGGTACTGGAACATACGCGGTGCCGCATATTCAGGCGGCTTGTAAACTCTAGACCTTTCTAGGCGGTGGCGATATTATCATTCATCGACGGCTGCAGCAGTAGGTAGGTATATACTCAGGTAATTGTAAGAAAGTACAAAAGTGTTTTAAGTTTCTAATATATTTGTGATAACCGCACATCTGACAGCAGTTTATTATTGATAAGAAAGATACACCTGAAATTATATATCACATTAATAATTACGCCATAATGTAATAATGTTTTAAAACTGCTCGAGACATTTTTTTTTTTTTTTTTTTTTTTTTTTTTTACATTAACTCCACACAGGAGGCCCTGAGGAAAATAATTTCCCTCAGGGCCTATGTCATCTGGGATGCTGTGTGGAGAGTCTTTTTGAGGAGAGGAAGGAATGAACATTGGTCTTGAAGAGACCCATGTTGTAGGAAGGAGGAAACACAGAGGCCGGCAAATCATTCCACAGCCGAGCTGTTGAACACAAGAACGAGTCGAAGAAACGACCCGTTCTCATGTGACAAATGTCAACCGTGTACAAATGTTGGGCACGCGTTTGGCGTGTTTCCCGACTATGCACCGGTGCCGAAGGGATCAATGATGCTAGTTCTTCAGAGCATCTTCCATTGTAATACCGGTAGAACATGGATAGCATTCCCACCCGACGCCTGTGCTCTAAAGATTGCAATCCGTCTGTTAAGATGGGAGAATCTATCAAACGGACCGCCCGTTTCTGCACAGAGTCGAGGGTATTTTTCAGGTATTTTGGAGCTCCAGACCAGAGATGGCTGCCAAATTCAACCGTGGGGCGTACTTGTGATTTGTACAAGGTTAGCAGTTGTGTACTATTAAAGTATCTGCGGGCCCTGTACAGTACGCCCAGTTTTTGGGAGGCTAACTTTACTCTGGCTTCGATGGAGCCCCCATACCTGAGCTGGTCACTTAGGGTTACACCAAGCATCCGGTCGTGCTCCAATTTCGACCTATTTATGATTCTCTTGGTTTCCTTTGCCATTTTGTTGTAAGCTGTTCTGTCTTCGGATGTTCTAGATGTGTTGTAGGCTCGGTAAGCCGCGTTTTTTCGTCGCACTGCTTCAGCGCATTGTCGACTGAACCACGGCTTTGAGCCCACACCAGTTTCCTTAACAGTAGAATGGATGAAGCCATCCATCGCGGATGTGATGACTTCACCAATTTCCTGGGCACATCTTGAGGGATCCGAAGTCCGAAAACAGACAGCTGACCACGGAAAAGCATTAAAATGTGCCCGCAGACCGAACCAATCTGCTGACCTATAGTGCCACACTTTTCTCTTCAGCCTCTCGTTTGGTGGTCTGAAGTTTACAGGGATTGATGTCGTCACCAGGCAGTGGTCGGACGATCCTAAAGGCGCTGTGACTTCAATCCTGTAACCGTGTGGCACAGTAGTTAAAAATAGATCTAACAGATTGGAACGGTGAGTCTGGACATCAGGAACCCTTGTAGGCTCCTGAACCATTTGTTCCAATCCGTAGCAAAGGGCAAAGGATTCCGCTTGGCGTCCAGCCGAGTCTGTTGATCCTGAGAACTTCAACCAAGGTTCGTTATGAACATTGAAGTCCCCCAGGACCACAAACTCTGCCGTAGGGTAGCGGGGCAAGAGGTCATCAATAGTATCGCTTAAGTGTTTGAAGAGCTCGGACGTGTCTGATTCGCTAAGGTTCGGTGAGCGGTATAAACACGCGTAGAATCTTACCGTACTGGCAAGATTGACGCGTACCCACATTACGTCGAATCTGGAGTTTTCCAGATTCAACAGTCGCACACAGTTGACGTCAGCTCGACTATAGAGACAGACACCTCCTTTAGGTCTGAACTTGCCTGCGAGGGTGAAGCCCGGGCAGTTCAGATAGGAGGTGTCTACAGGCTCAGCTATCTGGGTTTCAGACAGGAAAAGTAGGTTTGGGCGTTGGGAAAAAAGGTGGTGGTGGACAGAATTTAAATTGGTGTGCAGGCCGCGAATGTTGGTGTAATTCACCAACAGTTTTGGCCCGCACCGGGGACGCCTACTCCTCGCCGCTGTAATGACGTTATTTGTTGATGGTTGTATATTCATGATTTTATTTGTAGGGTTATTTAAGTGTGATATGAGGGGAAGGAAGGTCAGGGAGGGAAAAGGTAAAGGGGTGGGTAGGATGCTGGGATTCAGAGTTTCCAGGAGTGACGGACGTATGTATCCAACCCACCCACTGCGGTGCAAGGCGATGGGCAGGGAGAGTCCGGCTGGAGAGGTCGCCCAATGCGCCCCAAACGCTACTGCTGGGTCCCCTCCGGTCACGAACCGGCACAACAGCAGCGGCGGGGTTTTTACACTCGTTGATGGGGCAGCCCACCCTCAGTCGTGAGCCTGAGGGTCGGGCCCCTGTACTACCGAGCGACCCGGACAGCGGTAACCGGTTGTAAAGGGTCTCCCTCAACCAGCATCTCCCGATCCGGCCCGCCACGCAGAAGGTGGGCCGACGCACCCGCCATCAAGGCCTAGACAAACATTACCCCAAGAACCCGGGCACCACTGCTAAGTCACCAAACGTAGCGAACCACTTGGGGTGACCTGTGGCAGAGGTGTTGGTCATCCAATAAATGGTTCCCAGGGCGGCGGTACCCATACCCGCCTACCAAATTAAGCAGACATGCGTATGTCGAAGAAAATACCATTGTAGAGAAATTGCATCATTAAAAATTATACGAAAGTGCTGATTCGCTACTTTTCTGAATGCAGGATCCTAGATTCTATATGAATGTTATGATTTATACATGAAACTGGCTGGGAAGTTTTAGTATGGGAGTGGGATATCTTTCCCCTCCAGGCGATTTCAGAAAATAGTATGGGAGTTGTCTGGGAACTTTCCTTCGAATTGCAAAGTACTAAATATATGCAGTCGAACGTGTCACCGCTGCTGTGTGAATACATAATATAATCAATATATTTTAAAAATATTTCAGATATCTTTGTAATCACCGTCTTACTGATTAGGTTCTTGTACGCCGGTTCAAAGTTGGTATTGTAAAGTAGATCTTAAGCCTGGTTTAACGCCGTGGTAATAAATCAAGTTTTTCATTGTTCCGACCTTATTCACTGCGTTATATTTACACCGCGTTTATAAGTAAGGGGATACACGGATAAACCGATAGAAGTACGCCTTGGGCGTGTTTGCTGTTTCAAAAATAAAGTCGATTTTTACTCACATTTACGAACGCTTTTTTCTTACACTTATGAACGATTTTTTATTTGCATTGATGAACGATTTTTACTTACATTTACGAACGCTTTTTTATTACAATTATGAACGATTTTTACTTGCATTAATGAACTATTTTTTACTTACATTGATGAACGATTTTTACTTACATTGGTAAACGAGTTTTACTTACATTGGTAAACGAGTTTTACTTACACTGATGAACGATTTTTAGTTACATTGATGAACGATGTTTACTTACATTGAGGAGCGATTTTTACTTACATCGATGAACGAGTTTTACTTACACTGATGAACGATTTTAACTTACTTTGATGAACGAGTTGTAGTTACATTGATGAACGATGACTACTTACATTTATGAACGATTTTTACTTACATTTATAAACGATTTTTACTTACTTTGATGAACGAGTTGTAGTTACATTGATGAACGATGTTTACTTACATTTATGAACGATGTTTACTTACATTTATGAACGATTTTTACTTACATTTATAAACGATTTTTACTTACATTCAAAGATCGAATGCTTTCTTTTGGTTTTCATAATTTCATTAGCCCGTCTGGGGTCTACGTGTAGAATAAAGAATAACACAAGAAGTGCTTTGTGGGCGTGTTTCGTGATCCAAATATTTGCCTAATCGATGCTTAAATTTCCTACACATAACTGTGTTTCAATTCAAATGGTAAGGAGATCTATGATATCCGGCGAGTTAGGTGAGGCGAAGTACTGTCCCATTAGGCTCAATGGAATATTTGCTTCCATTCGAATTTGTATGGAAGGCACTTCTAGTTTTCTAATGAACTATAGGTCAAAACGTCTTATATAAATTGACGACATTAGCTTTCTTTCTAATCGGTATAGTTCACATTTCAAGTGATTTTCTATTCAGAGAGTTTTGTAGATTTGTTCGTCTTTGAACACTTACTCATTGTACAAAACCGCACGCAGTTCGTGGGAGAGATTATTTGGCTCAAGTGACAAAAACCTTACACTGACGTTTATTTATTTCGTACGAAGTGCGTTAACCCGGTCGATTAGGTCCATTAGTCACATAACCGCTACTGCTGAGCCGTTCAAAGTTTATTATTCCGTTATGTCAAAACTTGTGGTCACCAAAATGGTGTAAAGTCAACAGTCAACATGGTCGTTACCGTTTACACTGATATGCATGTCGCATTAATATTATTCCACTTTGGGAATATTAAAACTATTCCAACTGGATTCCCTGCGATGAACTGTTTTATTTCGCGACTTATTTATTTACACGTTATTATGCTTTCCAATGAGTAGGAATAAAATCGTAACGTTTAACTAGATAGTTAAATGTTATGATTAATTAATTTAAAATAATATATAGTATATTTGCGGCATGTTCCAGAGTGGAAGATACTATCAGTATCGCCCTGGTGTAAGACCACCATTCAGAATTGAAACGTTGCTTGAAAATGGCTTTAGCCGTGTTTATTGACCAGATCTGAATAGCCAGGTACTTCCCAACCTTCCTCTTCCCCACCTCCTTCCCCTCCCCACTACCTTCAGCCTCACAACATACCCCAATTGGGGATGCCATAGTCTCACTGGCTCCAGACGGGAGCAGTTGAGATTCTTGTTGCGGTATTCACTGTAAAAAATAAATAAATAAATAAATAAAAATAAAATATATATTAAAAAAAAATAAAAAAGTGTATTGAAGCTTTTGCCACATCCTAACTAATATTATTGTTGAAACTCCTCTGAAAATTGAACTTTTGTGTATTTATTTTACAATAGCTCTTAGGAAAAAAATCCCTCAGGGCTTATATCATACTTGGGGATGCCACGTGGAGAGTATTTTTAGGGAAAGGAAGGAGAGGAAGTTCTGGGAAGGAAAAATTTTCCAATGAGTAGGAATAAAATCGTAACATTTGATTTGATAGTGTATTGAATCTCTTGCCAAATCCTAACTAATATTCTTTTTGGAACTCCTCTGAAAATTTAACTTTTGTGACTTTTTTTTACAATACCTCCACGCAGAAGACCCTTAGGAAAAAAAGTCTTTCAGGGCCTATGCCATTTTTGGGGATGCTGTGTGGATCGTCTTTTAATGAAAAGGAGATAGGAAGTTCTGGGAAGTAGGGAAGAAGGCATGAGGGATGGGTAGGAATCTGGAGGTATATGTGTCCAGGAGTGGAGACGTATGAATCCATCCCTCCCACTGCGGTGCAAGGCGATGGATCGAGATAGTCCGATGGATAGGTCTAGATTATGTCTGCCTCAAGCAGTCTCTCCCGATCTGGCCCACCACGCAGTAGGTTAGCAAACGCAATTGCCACCTAGACCTAGACAAACCTCTCCCCAAAACCTGGGCACCCCTGCTAAATCACAAAACGTATCGAATCGCTTGGGGTGACCTACGGCAGGGTCTAATACCTACACCAATATTATTGTTCTTGGGTTCTGCCGCTGAGAGCTTAAGCTTTTTCTTATACATGCGTCGTTTATGAGAAAGAGATCGTTGTTTCAACGGAGCATGCTCGTCTTCAAACGTTTCTTGTATTCTAGCAATCGGGTTTGACCTCTGATAAAAATACTTCTACTTACATATTCTGTATTAGTCACTTCTGCACCCATCCATGTCTTAATTGACATTGAATGTACGTTGCTATTGCGGTTTATATTTTATTGTAATTTTAAGCATGCAAACCGCACCTAGAATGCTTTAATTAATTAAATGTACCTACTATATGTTATTACAGAGGTGAAATTCATTGCTTTATAGAAAATAATTGATTTTATTAACCTTGTAAAATGGTATAATTTTGTTAAACTTTGTTATCTCAGTCAACCTAAGTAGCACTGTAATGTATTTGATGGCCTCCGTGGTCGAGGGATAAGGTTTTCGACTAGCAAGCGGCAGGTCGCAGGTTCAAATTCCTAGTAACTTTATTTGATTAATTGGTGTTATTTCACAATTTCCTCATTTAAAATAATACATAGCGTACATATTAGCGGCATGTCCCAGAGTGGAAGATACTGTCAGTATCGCCTTGGTGTAAGACCACAATTCAGAATTGAAACGTTTCTTGAAATAGCTTTGGCCTTGACTAGATCTGCATAGCCAGGTACTTCACCGTCTTCTGCTTTCCATTTCCTTACCCTCCCCACTACTTCAGCCCAATTGGGGTTGCCATGGTCTCATTGGCTCCAGACAGCAGTTATGGTTGGGAGCAGTTGAGACCCTTTAGCGGAATAACTGGAAGAAATTGCCACGACATTTATAAAAATTCTCAAATGAATTTTCAACTCAAATTCAAACCTTGATTGCATTGGCTAGGGAATGATTATGTTTCGGAAAAAATGTTTATTCAGCACTAGTAGTGCACGCTTGAAGAACTACTTGTCGGATTTTCAGGCTCGGCCAGACTCCCAGAGGCGTTCTGCTATGATTGGGTTAGATATGTGCGAACAAGTATCAAGCAATACTAGTTGAACATTGATGGAACGGCCCAAATACATATTATTCTGATTGGCACAATTTTTTTCATATGCTTGATTTTGCCTTTTTGACGGCTTGATCATTTATTTGGGAACGTGTGTTATACGTTGTGCGGACTGTCTGGACGAGCTATTGTAGTTTGAGTTGCTTCTGTAATACATTTTCTGATATAATAAAAGTTGGTGTTTTTTTTTTCGTAAAAAGTTTTATATCTTACATAATATTAGAAAATTGCAAAAGCCAAACAATATTCCACAAAATACCAATATAGAAGACATAATCTGCATATAAACAGGTAGGTATTTCCGCGAACCGAATTACGGGAAAGGAAAGAAGCAACGACAAGCGGTGCCTCGCGTCGTTTGCCATTGCTTCGTACCTTTTCCATAATTCGTGGCGCGGCTCGCGTTCGTGTTCGTGCATGTAAACGCAGCATAATATATATGAATATAACGCCGTAATTTACACGTAGACAAATTAATATTATTTTATCCTTATTCACTAGTTAATTTAATATGTTTACCTGTTGTGAAACCCCGACATAATTGTTTATTGTGGATTTACCTCCCTATCTGAGTAATGTAATATAATTACGTTCAGTATCTTTTCCTTCTGTCTTGCACGTAATAGAAATAGTAGATATTGTATTATGACCGATTGTTGAAAAATTTGCATCATTTTCCTTAAGTACAGGTGGACATGAAACTGAAAAAAAATTATGTATATATCAAACATTTTAGTGTTTGATATATACATCATTTTTTTCAGTTTCATTTCTCATGCTTATTCGTTTTTTTTTTTTTTAATTTATGTGTTATTTACTTTTTACCTTAACTTATTGTTTATCTTTTTTTTTTTTTTATAAATCACCAAACGTTACGAACCACTTGGGATGACCTATGGCAGAGGTGTTGGTTATCCAATAAAAGTTCCCGGGGCGACGGTACCCATTCCCGCCTCCCAAATTGAAATCTTTGGGGATGCTGTGTGTAGGGTCTTTTTAAGAAGAGGAAGGAGTAAAAATGGGTCTTGTCAACGGTCTAGTCCACACAGCCAAGCTGTTGAACTCGAGAACGAATCGTACAAAAGATCCGTTCTTATGTGACAAATGTAAACCAAGTAGGATATTGGGCGCGCGTTTGGCGTGTCTCGATTATCCACCGACTATTTCTCGGAACATCTATTAAAATACCGGTAAAACAAAAACAACATTCCCACTTGTAGCCTGCGTTTTAAAGACTGCAATCCGTTTGCAAACTGACCGTATGTATTGTTTTTTTTTATGGTGGATTGTTTGAAAAATATTTAAAATTGTTATCATCACCTCTGGCTCTACCACCCCTGGTGGGTCTTGGCCTCCTCAAGAGTCTTCCTTCTCTCATCTCGGTTTTTTGCCAGCTCTCTCCAGTTTAGAAGCGCCAAGGTGGATACTCGTAGATCTTTGAGGACGTTGTCGCTCCTTCTTAATCTTGGCCTTCCCAGGCTCCTTCCCCCTTCCTTCTTAATCTTGGCCTTCCCAGGCTCCTTCCCCCTATCGGTCTTGAGTTCAACAGGAACTTTGGTGCTTAAAATTATACAAGTATGTATTGTTTTCACGGTGGTTTGTAACTTTGTTGAAACTTTTCCTTGTTTTACACTTTTCTGTATAAAACCCACTCCATCGTTATCTGTTTAATCAAATAATATACATAATGAATATAACATGTTTAAGTAACCACCGACCTTACTTGCAGTGGTTTGAGTGTGCCAAAGCGATTCCGCGAACCGTGATTCAGTGATATAGTAGATCAGCGATCGGCAATTAGTTTTGGTGGCGAGCCGTATGAATATGTAAAAAAAATTTGGAGGGCCACGCGACCATCGGCGTCACTTGTGCACGCGCGAGCCTGTTCAGTCAGTGCGCTTGTGACTGCCCGTCTGATCGCCCGTCGTCAACGTCTAGCCGTCTATCGTAAAGATTTACTCGGGCATTGCTGGTTCGATCCCCTAATAGTTAGTCCTCCATCATTACAGAAGCCACATTATCCACTTATTATCACGACCAACCAGTTAGTAGCGTTTTTTTTTTTTTTACATTAGCTCCAAATAGGAGGCCCTAAGGAAAATAATTTCACTCAGGGCCGATGTCATCTTAGGGGATGCTGTGTGGAGGATTTTTTTACTTATCGACTCAAATAATTTTGGAATATTAGATATAATTGATATTGGTCTGTAATTTCCAATATTTGACTTGTTTTCAGATTTAAAAATGGGTCGAATAAATGAAATTTTCCATGAGGCAGCAAATGTTCCGGTTGAGAGTGATAAATTGTACAACATACAAATTGGGATGGTTCGATGGATTCTGTCTGGAGAGGTCAAAACACTTCCTCAACCGGTCCGGCCCGACACACCTTGACAAACCTCACCCCATGAACCCAGGCTCCTCTGCTAAGTCACCATACGTAGCGAACCACTTGGGGTGACCTTTGGCAGAGGTGTTGGTTATCAATAAATGGTTCCAGGGGCGGCGGTATCCATACCCGCCTCCAAAATGTTTTACGAGTATATAGCTATTGAATCCCACCCGGGCGTTGCTCGTTTTTAAAAACTTATATTTATGTTTATACAAAAACTACGTACAAAAAATGATTGTGACCGATGGTGCGCTAAGTGTGGAGGGAAGAAATAACCTGCGGGCCAAAAGTAATCCCTTCACGGGCCACATCTGGCCCGTGGACCATCGATTGCAGATCGCTGGTGTAGATTATGAAGCCATTCTCAAAGGTTGATTGCATCATCGGTCGTTTCAGGTAGGAGTCATTCCGTTGTCGGAAGGCGGTACTATTCGTAAACCGTTACCCGGATCGTTTTAACTTTTTATGCCGAAATAACGAACGACTTTAGTGCAAAGAAACGTAAAGATGTGTTGGTGTAAAACCTGAACGATTACGGATTATAGTTTATATCGTTTGTCCTGCTTTTTTGATCTGTGAATATGAAGTAAATGACCACAAATTTTTAATCAAAATTGTTCCCATTATAATTATTATACTGTCGATTTATAATTTCTTTTACCTACCCACGTTTTTTTGTTGACTGTTGAAAGTTATGAAATGAAAAATATATTTTTATTGTTAGTTATAGATTTAAAACTCAAATTTTGACGCAAAATAATTTAAGTTACTGTTAGGAAAGGAGTGTAAGGAGAATATATGACGCAAATGTGAATGGTAGAAGAAGTCGAGGACGCCCAAGAAAGACATGGCACGACCAAGTGAATCAGATACTTGAGTTGGGCCATGTCAAGAGTCAGAATAATAGAAGAGAATGTATGAGACGTTGTATGAATGTAAACGAGGCAAGGAATGTGTGCCAAGACCGGAATGTTTGGCGGTCCGTCCTCTCTGCCTACCCCTGCGGGGAAACGGCGTGATGGTTAGTTAGTTATAATTTAAGTTTTGAAGGCCTGAAGGGCAACGTAAGCTAGTTTTTTTTTTATTATCAAATTTTATTAGGAAACTGAAATAACGCAAGTCTGTTTCTATCAAATTGAGGGTAATTAATCCTACAATTTCAATACCTCATTTGAAAAGTCATTAAAAATGATTACAAAATATAACATAAAATTGGGTTAAGAGCTTTTTTCAATTTATTTTCATAACTTTTAATGACTCTTCAAAGGGGTGTTGAAATGCCATCCTGTTGAGTTGTCGTGGAACCCAAATCGAGTTTCCTGTCTGTGACTAACACAGCACCTACATAAGGGAACGTACCCATACTACGTGACCAATTTTTTTTTTGCGATTTTTAACCCCCCCCCCCCGGTGACCAAAAACCTAAGCAAACCGCCGCTCATTTGTACCAAGCGTGACATTTTGAAGACCCCCCCGAACAGGTCACGTAGTTTGGGTACGTTCCCTAATATTATTAGTGGTAATAAGGCTCTTGACTAGCACTCCGAAGGTCGCGGGATCGAATCCCGGCGTGGCAAATAAATTTTATTTGAATAATTTGTGTTATTTCACAATTTATTCATTTAAAATACTATCATTATCATTACGTAGTATAAAATGAAGTCGCTCAAAATGTATGTGCGCGTCAATCTTTTAAACTACGCAACGGATTTTCATACGGTTTTCACCAATAGATAGAGTTATTGAAGAGGAATGTTTATATGTAAAATTCATGTAAATTATATTAGAGAAAAGCCGAGAAATTCAAAGAAAACATATTTTTGTGCGATTTAAAACGGCTGGCGGGCCGTACTATAGTCACTTTTGAAATTCGTTCTACGAAAGAAATTGAAAAATAGATGTCCTTGATTTGAATTATTTTATTTGATGAAGTCGCTCAAAATGTATGTGCGCATAGATCTTTTAAACTACGCAACGGATATTCATGCGGTTTTCACCAATAGATAGAGTTAATATGTATAATACGTGCTTATTATAGTAGAGCAAAGCCGAGAAATTCAAATATTCAATTCAGGCAGCGGGCAGCTGGCAAGCGGGTGGTGTGGATTTTATAAAGGTTGGGTAATGACGTTGTGTTCCGTTAGCCACAGCAACGTGTGGCCGGGTATGCTAGTATAGTATATTTGCGGCACTTTCCAGAGTGGAAGATACTCTCAGGATCGCCCTGGTGTAAGACCACCATTCAGAATTGAAACGTTGCTTGAAGTGGCATTAGCCGTGTTTGGTGACCAAATCTGAATAGCCAGGTACTTTCCCACCTTCCTCTTCCCTATATCCTTACCCTCCCCACTACATTTAGCCTCACAACATACCCCAATTGGGGATGCCATAGTCTCACTGGCTCCAAACGGGAGCAGTTGGGACTCATGTAAAAAAAAGTGGTAGTATTATTATTTGACTAGTAATCTGTTAAAAGTTGTACAGCTGTTACAAGCATCTCTGTTATTTTTTTTGAGCTTGTGGGTAATATAAAGCTGTGAACTATAATAGGGCTTAATCCTAAAACTATTGACGTATTATTTCGCTTTTATATAAATAACTTTTTTGTTTTTCTTTTCTCACGGACTTTGGCATTTCGACAATACCAGTGACTCGAATAAAGAAAAGGTAAAAGTTTAGATATACTAACCATGATATTAAGGAAGACACAACCATTTCTATGAGACCTATATGAGTTATTTCGAAAACAGAACAAAATAGCCTGAGGGATTAACATAAAATTGATATACCTAGATATAATTATAGATAGATTTGGTAACTTTTCAATTGAAAATGGTATAATTACAAAACTATCAACCCTCATGCATTTGTAGTTTGTTCTATTTGAGTTAGCTTTTCCAATAACCAAGTCAGATTAGCCCTTTCAGCCCCGAATTATTGTTTTTACATATAAAAATTATTCAATGCTTGAGAACAACTCAGAAAATTATTTGAAATTTTTTGGTATGTTTTTTTATTTTTTATTATACATAGTTTAGAAATTACTGTACGTTAATTTGAATTAACATAGGACGTCAGAGGGTATTTTTTAATTAGTAGGGTAAAATAAACTTACACACAAATAATACAAATAACTGTTTATTATCATCAAATGATCATCTATCTATACCAGTCGAAATTTGTGTTTGTCAATAATAATGGGGGAGGGGGGGGGGGTGACACCACGTTGTCCGCCCTATCCGTCTCAGGTGCCACCCATGCTGGCCTAGGCCTATGCCACTGCTTATGGTCAGTGTCGTAGGGCAGATAGCACAACGGGAGGGGCGTAATGGGATAGGGTAGGGCGGGTTCTAGCAGAATATTTACCACAACGGAGGGAGTGCAATGGGATAGGGTGCGATGGGTTCTAGCAGAATATTTACCACAGCAGAGGGTAGGATGGGGTGGGGCGAAACGGAATACCATAATGGCCACTGACCACAAGGCACAATAATGATAAACTGAATATTGTCCCGATTATTTTTATTCAGACTTCTCGACAAGGGACCGCCCGCGCGCTGGCTCGCTTATTGACCGGCGGACCATCGCGGACCATATCTTCTAGCCTCTTGCGGACCACTAGTTGGGAATCCATGATCTATACCAATCATAATGACCAAAAATGCACAAAAATATAGATTAAACACTGAAGTATAAAACAAATAACATTTAAAATATAATTCATTATATGTATAAATTAAGAAATAAATAATGATAATAATCTTGAAAAATCCGCCATACTTGTCAAACATGTGGTTTTCACTACCAGTGTTAATTTGAATGAACATTGAAATTCATTTGCGATATTCAGGCAAATAACTATGCACAGTGAATTGAACTGATGTTATTATGATAGAACACACCTTTATGCACCAAAATAAATGTAATTTGAGTAAAAAATATTGATAACTCACCTTAGATTAAGAAATTTATTAAGGCAGAAATTTGATGGAACGACGAACGAGCAGATGTCAAAATATTTACTGATATTGTGGCGGGAATCAGGATTGCAAGTGAGCGGAAAAAATAGACGCTATAGAAAAGATTGCCAGCTATGAGAAAAGATAAACTTGACTTTTCTAAATCGCTACAGTTAAGGTAAAAAAAATTCCAAAGTTTGTGTTAATTTGAATTAACACAGGGGCTGAAAGGGTTAGGGTAACCAAAAGCAGTAAGCACGCAACAACTTTACTGTGGCGGTTGACGTTAATAATTCACTGGACAATCTGCCGTCGCAAATACAATGGGCTTGTACTTACATTGTGGCCCATATTTGCCACTTTGACATGGAAATATAGGGGGTTGTTTGTAGTTTCTCTAAGTAAGGAACATCAGTATTTCCGTTAGTAGCGTTTGAATTACTGCACACTCCTTCAGGGTGTGGCTGCACAGTGCACACACCCTTGGAGAACTCTCGATATTTGTGTATGGCTTATAACAGAAGTGGCCAAAGTAAATTTTTCCTAATCCAGTAAATGATTGCTAAAAGTGTTTCACGGCTGCTTTGGCCAATCAAACTGAGTGACCCAATCTGACAAAAGTATGTAAATTTGACAAAATCGCACGATGTTAATGTAACCAACTTGACGAAGCGTAAATTTCGTTCAGCAGTACCTTCACTGATTAATGCTTACATCTATTAATAACTAATTAACCTGCATTGCAAACATATAGGTATTAAACTGGCATAAATGTATCATTCTAGGTGGTTTTCTAGCATTTATGTGCTTAAAAAAATATATATTATTTTGTAAATATTTTTTGTTATGTGAATACCACACTAAAGTCCCAACCGCCTGGAACCAGTTAGACTATGGCATTCTCAATTGGGGTATGTTGTGAGGCTGAAGGTGGTGGGAAGGGGAAGGGGAAGGAGATGGGGGAGAGGAAGGAGATGGGGGAGAGGAAGGAGATGGGGAAGAGGAAGGTGTGGAATTACCTGGATATTCAAAGCATATCTATTCGATAAGATCGTCCTGTTGTACGAAATTTGGTTTGATAAGCGGCGGAGACATGCGCGTTCTCGGGTTGTTCTTATGCGGAATCAAGAATCGTCACTGAACTCAGCCAAAGCCATTTCAAGCAATGTTTCAATTCTGAATGGTGGTCTTAACCAGGGCGATACTGAGATTATCTTCCACTCTCAAACGTGCCGCAATTATACCTTATATTATTTTTAAATGATTAAATTGTGAAATTACACTAATCAATCAAATAATATTTACTTGCGCACGCCGGGATTTGAATCCGCGACCTCCGGATCGCTACTCGAGAGCCTTACCCCTTAACCACGGAGGCCATCAGTGGACTATTTCTATTATTAGTAAATAAATTAAATTACTCTCAAATAGTGTAAATTCGTACCCAATGAGTTTTTTTCTTAGTAAACATTACACATTAGCTGACCCGGTCACGCGTTTCTGTGGCTAACGAAACACAACGCCAACTACTGGATGGTTACTTACCCATCCTTTATAAACACCGCCATCTGTTATTTTGTATACAAATCAAATCCACACCGCCCGCTTGCCATCCCGCTCTCCACCACATACAGACATTCTCATTTATATTTCAAAAAATTTACACAAAACCTTGACAAATTATATACCTAAATCTTCCTCATGAATCACTCCATCTATTCGTGAAAACCACGTGAATATCCGTCCATTAGTTTTTGAGTTTATCGCGAACAGACAGACACGGCGGAGGACTTTAATTTATAATATGTAGAGATAATAAAGACAGTTTTGGCAAAAAAGTTACTTAGATCGCTTCTGTTCTGCGCCGATCATATATTTAAGCACCGTTTGCACTTCTGCTACATAGTTTGAATTGTATGTTTACTGGTAATTACGTTTCCGCCCATCCAGTCAGCCCACCTTCGGGTCACCTCGCGGAAACTTTGGCCATGCAAGGGGGTACTATCGCCTCGCTTAAGCACCAACTACATCTTCTCTGTGAATGCATTAAACAGAATTATTTGCCCAAGTTGCTTAGGTAACGTTTCTAGTGCAGCGGTGCCAATTTTCAGGAAGCCAACCGCGGAGCTTTTAATCCGTATTTACGTGCGCGATGCAATCGAATGATCAAAAGTTTATTGCATAAACTGAATTTAGCAAAATAATTTGTTCGGGGTTTGCCTCCAGGCGAACCACCTTAAATTAGCTACTTTTGACCAGTATGTTTATTTATTATTATGAGTTTCAATTTGGGAGGCGAGTGTGGGTACCGCCGACCCGGGAACCATTTTTTGGATGCCATAGGTCACCCCACGTGGTTCGCTGCATTTGGTGATATAGCAGGTGCTCTGGTTCATGGGGTGAGGTTTGTCTAGGTCTTGGCGGCGAACGCGTTGGCCCGGATGACCCGCGTGGCGGACCGGATCGGGAGAGACTGATTGAGGGAGACCTAACCTAGACCTCTCTTGTTGAACTCTCTCGACCATCGCTTTGCACCGCAGTGAGAGTTATTACGTCCATCACTCGTGATTGGTCATATTGATCCCCAGGTTCATACCCTTTTCCTTCCCAGAACTTCCTTTCCTTCCTTTCCACAAAAGACCCTCCACACATCATCCTAAAAGATGACTTAGGCCCTTAGACTTGGCTTCAAGGGCATTGTACATTTTTTTGCATCACAATTTTGACGGTAGGTACAACATCAATAAAGACCTAGAAACTTCTTTTGAAGTGAAAACTTCTTTAGCACCGTTGTGATTTGAAACTCTGTGAAACGAAAAAGCAACACTAAAAAAGAGACAAACACATACATGTATATGATTTAACCTGCGAAAGAATGAGATAGAATATTCGGTCTCCTCTTTGGGCGGTGCTTCATAGACTCCTTACTCTTGTTTACTTTAGTTTTCTGAAGGTTTCACTTCTACCGCGTGTGAACTGCAATCTTGTAATTTTTTAATTAATATTTTTGTTATTAGTAACTTTGTGTTAAGTAAAGCCATATCAAGATTCTTAAAAGTGGTATGTTACTATAGCGATAAGGAGGCATACATTAATTACGTGAGCTCAAAACGGGGGGGGGGGTCCAGCAAAATCTCACGTTACTTGAAAAGAATATACGAATTGGCCCAAATTTATCTCACCAGGGGGTGGTGGGGGGTCTAGATTGGAAGAAAAACTGCTCACGTAATTAATGTATACCCCCTAATGAGAGGGTTCCTCATTGTGGAACGATGCGCAAAAATTTTAAAAAAATATTGATAACATAACACGCTTCGAGATTTAAACAGCGACTTGTGGGTCTAGAGCTAAGGAGTTCGCCGCTCACGTAGGTCACCTGGATTGTCATACTAAACATAACCTTATGTTAAGCACTAGGAGGCTGTCCGAAAATTTGACTCAACAAGGAGAAAGTTCAAAACCACCAACATATTTTTGTTGACAAACTCAATCAGAATTATGGAAATTATATTTTTCCGGCAGCTTTATAGATTATAAGTGCTGTAATTTTAATAATATAAATTTATTATATAATAATATGTGTTGGATGTTTCCTGGCGTACAGAATGCACAGTTTATTTTTAGATGGCATGAATCTCGCCTAGTTAACCCGAGACCTCAGAACATAAATAATAGTTAATATTTCTGTACTTTGAACTCCCACATACCTCTACATCTACGTATCTCTCCTGAGCATCAATTATAAATGACATTAATGTCGTTTATTTATAACCATCACTTTGATTACATCTATTCTGCAACGGATATGCTAATCTGCAATTCAGATACCTTGCTAATCTATTTCTGAAAAGGTAAACTTTAAATTATGTAATCCATGTGAGCCCTAAATAATTAATTGAGTTATTGTGGCAACGTTAAACAAATTATTATTTTTTTTTTTATTTAATTAAACGAAGACAATATTAGCGAAACTCAATCGAAATCTGGAGACAGAAAAATCAGAAAAGATATTGGCTCCGCTGGGACTCGAACCCAGAACCCTTTTCTTACATGGAAACAGCTCTACCGATTAAGCTACGGAACCCATATTAATTCGGTCACTTTTAACTGTATCATACTTCGACTAAGAACTACCAACATTATCTTCATTTACTTAACGCACATATTATTGGCTGCTATCTTTTGAGATTTTACTCATAAAGTTTAAAAAAATTAATAATAAAAATTATTTATTCATTTAATCTATTATTGATGGATTTCTATGTTTAGGGAAGCGATGTCATTAATTTGTGCAATCATAGATATTGGATTGGAATTTAGTCTCGCAGATTTTCATAATCTATGCACATTTAATATTACGTATTTGGTTTGCACTGAGCAGAAAACAACAGAATCAATAGAAGAATCAAAAGAAAAATCTGTACCGATTTGAAAGAAAACTGATGTCACCAATTAACACAAGACCTTTCGACTCTTAGGCCCCAGACAGGCAATTGCAATTGATTATTTGTTCAAGGAAGAAGTTCGGTTCATTGTGATATGGTTACTTTGGGCCCATATCACACTTCTATATACATATTATATCTCTTCAATAACTTTAGATATATATATATATATATATATATATTTTTAATTTACCTACTTTTTATTTTCCTTCATATACTATGCTTTTTTATTTTATTTTTTTTAAGAAAGGCAAACATTCCCGGGTTACGAATAACTCAACAATGTTTGAAAATCTCCTACTACCACCACGCAGTAAGTGGAAAATGTAACTTGTGTCGTGATGGAGGACTTAGCTAGCCGAGGGCACGCGACGCCCGGGTGGGACCCAAACGCGATGCTATTCAGCCACTGACAATTTTATATTTGTCGATATTATTTTATAATATTTTTTATTCCCTTATATTATGCACTATATGTAAAATCGACCACCATACCACGGGCATGTGCCTACTAGCATGGTGGTCGAAAAATCCACAAATTGTTTAACCATCAAAGCAATGAATAAAGAAAAAATTAAAAAATAAAAATAGCAAAGCTAAAAATAATGTTGCAAAGTTTTGTGAACATGATTTTTTTATATCTGTTGATGAAAATGTAAAAACTATGATTAAAAATCGTTATTTAGACCAATTTTACCTCCAAACCGCTTTGTCTATTTTTCAAGGTTTTACTTCATTTACGCTAAAAACATATTAGAAAACCCTAATTGTAGAGGACTACGAATCCCGCGCTACTTAGCGAGTTTAATAATTAGGTTGGGGAATTTCACAGAATCCATTATTATTTTTGAATCACTCCCCACATCGAGGAGCGCCGAGGCGCGGCTAAATTATTATTCTGAGAAATTTCAACAACAACACGAAATTATCCAAAACGTTCAAAAGTACCTACATGCCAAAACCTTCTACCAAATGGTGAAAATGATGGTATGGTTAAAACAGAGTCCAGATCTGCTGCGAAATTAAGAGGAAATACTAGCTGCGTTTTTCCATACAAACGTATTCCCCGTTTATCTCTCTGGATTTTGACCCTAGAGCAAAATTTTTTTTTACATAATATAGATATCGACCACTAGCGTGTCGGTACGTTTTACTTTTTTTGATAATTTACTTCTTATAGAAGTTAGGACCTTCCAAAAATGAATAAAATTGCCTAATTTAAACGCCGTCAAAAAACGTTCAGTATACAAACTAAATAATGTATTTTGAAAAAAAGCAAAACGTACCGACATAGAATATTTTCTTCTAATACAGTTAGTGAAAAAAAAATTTAAAATCGGTCCAGTTTTGGAGAAGAAAAATGGGGAATACAAAACATCGATTTCGAAGATTTTATTTAGGTATTTTCGGCCCGACGTGCAGGTGTCCCTTTCGCTCAGTTCTCCTGGGGGGGGCCGGGGAACGAGGGTGTTGACAAATACATATAAAGCGAAGTAGTGATGTAACGAATTTTATCGGTAGACTAGTGTTGTCCTTGCCCGAGTAATCGATATTTTTTATTCGTTTTTTTTTCTGTTCAGTGACTCATCGCGGTATACCAATACTGACCGAGCTTTCATACTAAAATTGTGCAAAATTAAAATTGTTTATGTCAAGTACTATAATAAATTTTTAATTTGGGAGGCGTTATAGGTACCATCGCCCCGGGAACCATTTATTGGATACCAACACCCCCGCCACTTGGTCACCCCAAGTGGTCCGCTATGTTTGGTGACTGAGCATGGGTTCCCGGGTTCACGGGTAAGGTCTGCATGGGTTTTGGTGGCGGATGATTTTGTCCACTTACTGCGTGGCGGGCCGGATTGGGAGAAACTGGAAGTGGGAGATCTTTTGATCTCTACAGCCGGACTCTCTCCACCATCATTTCATACTTTTACCTACCCAGAAATTCCTCTCCTTCCTTTCATTAAAAATATCCTCTACACAGCTTCTCCAATGACTTTGCTATACTATAAGGGTATTTAACTTAAAAATAATTTTTATATTTCATTTTATATGTATAATTGCATTTTGTGATATTTTTAAGTAATTAATCACCTCTCCCTTTAATATTTTGTCTATAATTCTCATATGCCTATACTTGTTTGTCTTTTAATATTAATCTTATCCTGACGAAGAGAATACTCTGTTTTCGAAATATGTTGATAATATTGATTACATAAAGCTGTTTTTACAAAGTTATTTGTTCTCATTTTACTAAAAATGACGCCACAAAGATTGGACCCATTTGCAGCATTTCAAGCTGGTTCGCCATAACCAATTCGTTTGTGCAATTTCAATCAATGCATTTCTGTGTTTCTCGAGAACCCTTCTATGGGCTTACACGTCATTAGTACTTTTACGCCAGTTTTTTAAACATTTGTGGTCAAAAACATCCAAGTAGTGTAGTTTTGTAGCTCTAGCACATATGAAGCTGTATGACTTTTTATTATGGTATAATTATTATTATGCATATATCCAATTGTATATCCGCATATACATTATTTGGCTTAATATAGTAACTATGTTATTTTCCACATCAAGTATATAATAAATAGATGCAAGAATGTTTTTTTTGATAAATTAATAACGTATAAAAAATATATATATATATATATTTATTCTCAAAACTCTTGAGAAAATATCGTCGTTGCATTCACAAAATATCCCATGTGAGGTTTTCGACCAAATTTTTTTTTGTTTACACCATTTGATTCACCACGGTTTCCTAAATAATCTGACAAATATATCCCATTTTTCAAAAATTCATCTTTTTAATCATTTTAGAGGCAACTCTGACCATTACTTGTAATTAATGGTAATTATTTAAAAAAATATACTACATATACTACAGAAATATAAAAAAATATAAAATTATAAAATTAAATCCCTATATACTACAGAAATATAAAAAAAATATAAAACTATAAAATTAAAATGAGAAAAAAAGTCTTTTTGTGTGCAAGAATTCGTATTATTTTTTTAACTCACATTTGTCGCACATAAATTAAAATTACCCAAAGAAATGTTTTTTTAATAATATACACACAGCATCCCCAAAGATGACCTAGGCCCTCAGAGAAATTATTTTCCTCAGGGCCTCCTGTGTGGAGCTCATATAAAAAAATAATAATAATCTCAACAATCTAAAAAGAGTATACTATGCACTAATCCAGTCATTAATTCAATATGGAATTATTGCATGGGGGGGGGGGGTCATACAACAATATTCTAACCCCGATCAAAGTAATCCAGAAACTAATCATTAAAGTAATCCTAAAGAAACCCTCCACTTATCCAACAGAAACGCTTTTCGCAGATTTCACGGTGCCTCGAGTAGAGAATATCTTCAAGAAAAATGCAATTACCCAAATTTACAAAGATAATATCATCAAAAAATTTTAAACTAAAATCAAAAAGATATGAAGATAACATCAAAATACCAAAATTTAATACCAAACTAATGCAAAACAATTACATCTATTTAGGAATAAAGTTTTTCAACAACCTTCCCATTGAAATAAAAAAAAACCAAAGACATCAATAAACTGAAACTCAAACTTCATCAGGAATAATTAACTAAATAATTACCTGTTTTTCTCATTCTTTCTATTTATTATTAATCTATATTCACCTCTATTTTATTTAGATTTTTCGAATTTCTCCCAAGTGCACAATATTTTAGTATGTAACCGTATCCTATGTACATATGTACACCATATGTAATTTATATAACTCCACTGTACAATTATACATCTATATTAAATATTAAAATATATATATTTTCTTCAATATTAACTCAGTAGGTAAAGCAAAAATATTTTTTTAATATTTCTATTTAACTGTCAAAAAATTACCAAAAAATTAAGTTGCATCCAAAATCATACGAAATTCATTTTTTTAAGACCAATATTTCGTAATTTGAAACAAAAATAAATAAAATAAAACATATTTATCAGCACAAGATATTTTCTCTACCTTTTGCTAAAAAAATACATTTTCAATTTATTTGGGTGTTTTGGTCACAAATCCAAATTTAACCCCCCCCCCCCCCTCGGCTATTTGTTAGCTTTGGGAACAACTCATATCGATCTTGTGTCTCCCTTACTATTATGTTGAGAAATAAGTTTTAAACGGTGTTCGAAAGAGAAAGAGAAAATATCAAACTTTATATTCAAATTCAAAAGTTAACCACAAAATAATGGAATTGTACACCTTTATAAAACCAAAGTTTATGAAACTTATGGAAATTTGTATCTATTAATTATTTTTACATGAAACAATAAAAAAGTGAGGTGACGGAAATGTTAACAATACATGTGTTTAATAAATATGTACGTGTTTTTATTTTTTTCGTTATCAGTAATTTTAGTTAGAAAAAACGTAAGATGAGTCATTTTAAAAAAAATTATGTGTGCGTTCAAAATTTTTATATTCGAAAAGCAAAGGTTTATTTCGGATTTCAAAATTTAAAAGCGTATTTCATCGCCTTTCAAAAACAATTTTTAGTTTTCGGATACTATCAGAAATATTCCATTTATTTGGATTTTATTGCAAAGCGGAAATATTTCGACCTTATGAAAAAATATGCCCGAGGCCTGAGGGATATGGGTCCTATGAGAAAGGTCAAGTTGCCTTTCCTACGTTTGCTACACAAAATATCATATGTGCATAAAAAGTGCGCACAAAAATCCTGAATGCAAAATTTAAGAAAAAATTGTCGGTTTTAATAAAAAAATGTATATTAAGCCCACTTGTTTTCACCCAAACATGGTATCAAAAATAACTCTACAATTAATGAAAATAAATAAAAATATGGGTCCCCAATTTTTTTTTTCGGTTTTTTTTTATTATGTATCCTAATATTCTAAAATACCCACAGGATATTTTGTGCGCGCAACAACGATAAGTAGCTATAATAGCATATTCATAGGACGCTTACAATAGGACGCCCCTGCGAGCGGTCTTGTCTCTACACATTTGCAGATTGGAACATGCGTGGTCGGCAGAAATAATAATTCGACACGGGTGAAGCGCGTAGCCCACACACACAAGGCCTGCATTCACTCACACATCTATAGCGCGATTCTGACTACTGTCAGAGAGTGAAATAAAAGAGATTTTTTAAAATACCTATTCATAAATGTTCGCAGCGACCGGCAGCGCTCTTAAGAACAAACGCAAACGAAGTTTTGTACATTTAAACGTATCTCCCTATTTTCTCTTTAGATTTTCTTACAAGTGCAAATATTGTTTAATTCAATGTCATTTATACAGGGTGTTAAGGGACGCACTTGACTTACTTTAAACCAGTGATTCCTGACATTATTCGGAGTAAAGAATGTGAATGAAATTTTGGTCTCCGATGACTTGTTCGGTGACTTTTTTTAATAATTTTTTTTTTCAAGTAAGTTTGTTTGTAAATCAAGTTCGTCCCTTAACACCCTATATATATGTTTTGCTGTTTTTTTTCAGTTACTTCTTATAGAAGTTGCAATTTCCAAAAATCCTTAAAATTGCTTAGTTAGAATGCCGTGTGTACAAATATGAAAACGTATAAGAGAATACAAAACTTCGTTTGTTTAAATTTTACTTAGTTATAAAAATAAAGTTAGTTGTTTGCAGGTGGAAAAATGTAATAAGTAGTAATTGTTCAATTCAATTCAATTCAATTCAATTTATTTTATTCTTTCAAAAACATTACAAAATTTAAAATTTCAATGCGTTTTTAAAATACATTTGTAACAGTATTACATTAAACATAAATATAAATGGTAAGCAAAAAAAAACTATATGAGCATCAATTGAGCTTGCCTTTTAAAGGCAGCTTCACTGACGCTAAATATGTCGATATCCGAATTAATTCTGTTCAACAGCAAAATTGCTCTCCCGATCGGCATGACCATTGGCAAGTTAGTCCTGCAGGCCGGAAGATAGAACAGCCTATGCTGTCGATGGCGAAGATAACCATCGGGAATATAAAAATGAATATTCTCCAAGATAGCTGAGTTCTCAAGCCATCCACGAATCAATCTGAAGAAATGCGTAGCAATGTGTACATCCCTTCTGACACGTAGATGGTTCATTCCGAGCATACCCAAAAGAAAGTCGGTAGGATAGAGCCACGGGTAATAGCCGTACTCCCTCATGTACAGAAATCTCAGAAATTTTTTCTGAACTCTCTCCAACATGAGGGAATATTTTGCTTGGTGCGGACTCCAAATTATCGACCCACTTTCAAGTCTACTCCTTACTAAGGAATTGAATAGAATTATGAGAACCCGGGTGTCTTTAAAATTCCTTGCAGTACGCAGAACAAAGCCCAGCATTCTCAATGAAGTGCTACAAGCCATCTGAATGTGAGTATGAAATGTCAGCCTACTATCAAACATGATTCCAAGGTCCTTCATGGTGGAGACACGTTTTAGACTTCGGGCGTCCATCGTATACCGGTAATACCAGGTATGACACGCCCTAGTGAATGACAAAATTAAACATTTAGATATATTGAACTCAATCCGATTTCTTTTACTCCAGTCAATAATTCTATCAATATCTGACTGGAGTCGATTGCAGTCCTCTAGGGTTAGTATTTCTAAGAATAATTTCAGGTCATCAGCAAAAAGAAGAAACCTGGAGTGCAGAATTACTTCTGAAATATCATTAATAAATATGGAAAAAAGGAGTGGGCCTAAATTAGAACCTTGGGGTACTCCTGATCGTACAAAAAATAGAATAGACTGGAATAGTCCATGAGATACAAACTGTTTCCTGTCTGCAAGATAGCTAGCAAAAAAGGTGAGTAGTCTCATTGAGAATCCTATTTCAGCCAGCTTATTGAGTAAGACGTCGTGATTAACAGTATCGAAGGCCTTTGAAAAGTCGTTATACGAACAATCTACCTGATGGCCTTTATCTAAAGATTTTGATACGTAATCAGTAAACACCAATAAGTTGGTTTCTGTAGATCGACCTTTTCTAAATCCGTGCTGTTCTGAAATTAAGTACGGCTCCACTTGTGGCAGTGTGTATTTATGAATAATCGATTCGAACAGTTTGGCCGGTGCAGATAGTATTGCTACTGGCCTAAAATTTTCTACAGAGGTCTTTGTACCGCTTTTATAAATCGGACAAATCTTCGAAATTTTCCAGGAATCAGGAAATACACCGGTTTCCAGGGAAAAATTAAATAAGAAACTAAGTGGTTTTTTTAAAAACTCGGCACAACCTTTAAGGAAGAATACTGGAAGAAAATCTGGACCAAGTGAATATGTATTTTTCATTTTTCTAATGGAAGTTTCTATATCTGATTCATCAATTTGATTAATATCGATATTCTGGGCTCCCTTTATATTCAACTTGGCAGCAATATTTGTATTTAGTAATGGAGACTCATTACTATACACGGATTGGAAGTGTGTTGCAAAAGCGTTAGCTACGTCTACTCCACGAACTTCCCGATCACAATGCGTCATGGTGTCTTGAATACCACCATCTTTTCTCAGTGATTTGACGTAGTCCCAAAACATGTTTGGATCATGCTTGATTTCGTGTTCAATAGAATTTACATATAATTGGAAAGCAGTGCGTATATTGCGCTTAACCACGGCTCTATGCACACTGAACAAATCATAGTCACCTCGACAGCCGGTAGCCTTCCATTTTTTATGGAGAGCATGTTTCTTCCTAATGCTCGCGATGGTATCTTGACAGAACCACTTCGGATATCGACGACCACCTCTACTGGGAGGTTTCCTAGAGAAACAGGCATCAAAAATATTGTAAATACAAGCATAAAAATGATGTACCGCCTCATTTATAGTGCTAAAATTGTACAGTTCTTGCCAATCTAGTTGGCTCATCATATTGTACAGTTCATAAACATCGCCCTGCCCAAAATTCCATCCACGCAAAGCATTCTTGTCATTTTTTGGTATGTTTGTAGTTTTAATGTTTTTTTTGCATGAAAAAATAAATTCTAGCGCAGGGTGATGTTTATCTTCGATAACAAGGGGAGAATCGGAATGAATAACATTTATGGATATGTTGCATAAAATTAAATCTAAAACTCTTAAGTTTATGTTTTGAACGTTATTATATTGGGAGAGACCAAAAACGGCGCATAGAAAATTAAGGTCGTTTTCCGTTTCTACGGAACCGCTTGCGGAGTGCATATTGAAATCTCCGAGAACAATTACATTCTTTCCACCAATAACATCTACATTACGTTGTATTGTATCAAAAAATAATTTATATGTTTCAAAGTGAGATGCAGGTGGAAAATAAACTATACATATAAAAGTTACACACGATTTAAATGTAATTTTGACCCACAAGTCCTCGTTGACAGTTTCCAGAGCAGGTAAGTGCTCTACCTTAATAAGGCCATTCGCACTCTTTACGGCTAATAGACAGCCTCCTCCCTGTCTACGGCCACTTCCACTGTCTCTGTCTTTTCTAAATACTTTGAAGCTGTCATCGAAGAGCTCTGGATTGAACACACTTGAGTTTAGCCACGTCTCAGTGAGTCCAATTACATCATAATTGTTTATCAAAACATTAGAGTAAAATGAGGCACATTTACTCTTTAGTCCTCTAACATTTTGGTAAAAGAAATGTAAATTGTTGAATGAAACACTAGTATATATTGAATTATTTGGCGGTAGGAGATAAGCCGACGTAGCTCAGTGGTTAAGAGCAGTTGACCGGATATCAGAAGGATGCGACGGGTCCCGTCGGCGGCATGTATCTTTTCTCGGGAAATTTTTTCAATGTAGTTGAGTGTTTCAAGGTAATAATTATTGCTTAAATAATAATTAGTTATAATCAGCCTGGGGTGCAATTTTCTCTTTCGCCCAATATTCGGGGAAGAGGGGTAACAGCGACAGTGACAGCAATAGTTTTGTAAAATACCTATAATTTACTTTTATCGGCGCCCGTTTTTTTCCTAACGTTTCCGTAACAGTGATTTTTTTTCAATCTCTTCACAAAGTAATCGATTGGGTCGGAAATGCATTAATTATAACAATAATTTTTTGATATTGCAAAACTTCAACGACAAAATATTTTCTTTGATCACTGAAGCGAGTATTTTGAGGTTGAATTATTGTAGTTGCGCGGGGAAATGAATGGATATAATACATAATAATAATAATACTTGTATTGAATGTTCCAAATCAGTGCTTTTGTAAAGCTGTACCTTTTGATTCGTTTGTCCTACCATTAAACACTGAAGAGATTAACCGATAGAAGTGTATTGTGGGCGTGTTTGTGTGCCTGAAGTAAGCACAAGCTTTCCTTACTTCTATTAAACTGGATTTTCAAATTTGAATCAATATCGACATTTTTTCTTGAACCCATAATCATTCATTCATTGGCCTGTCCGGGATCTTGCAGTCGAAAGGGTATTATGAAATTTGGCGACATATTTTTAACATTTTATTTCTAATCACAGTGTCGGTATATACGAGTATATTCATTGAATCATCATCATTATCACTCTTGGCTCTACAACCCCTGGTGGGTCGTGGCCTCCTCAAGAGTCTTCCTCCACTCATCTCGGTTTTGTGCCAGCTCTCTCCAGTTTACAATATCCAAGGTGGATAAATCTTTAAGGATGTTGTCGCTCCATCAGTGTCGGTATATACGAGTATATTCATTGAATCATCATCATTATCACTCTTGGCTCTACAACCCCTGGTGGGTCTTGGCCTCCTCAAGAGTCTTTCTCCACTCATCTCGGTTTTGTGCCAGATCTCTCCAGTTTACAATATCCAAGGTGGATAAATCTTTAAGGATGTTGTCGCTCCATCTTAAACTTGGTCTTCCCAGGCTCCTTCGCCCTGTCGGTCTTGAGTTCAGCAGGGACTTTGGTGCTTGATGCTCGGTCATTCTCTCTACATGACCCAGCCACCGATGTCTTCACGGTTTTATAAATTTTGTGACATTTAGATCCTTAAACAGAGTATATAGCTCATTGTTATAACGTCTGCGCCAAAATCCATTTTCTGAAACCGGTCCGAAGATTCGCCTCAAAATTTTCCTTTCAAAAACATCCAGTGCTCGCTGATTCCTCTTAGTTAGTATTCATTGAATATTGTTTACTTAATCACCTACTAAGAGTTAACTTATTATGTTTTTTTTTTATATATTAGCTCTACACAGGAGGCCCTGAGGAAAAAACCCTTAGGCCCTTTGTCGTCTTTGGAGATGCTGTGTGGAGAATATTTGTAGGGAAAGGAAGATGAGGGAAAAAAAGGTATGAGGGATGGGTAGGAATCTGGGGATAAATGTGCCCAGGAGTGACGAACGTGTGAATCCGTCCCTCCCACTGCGGTGCAAAGCGATGGGTTCGATAGAGCCCGACTGGAAAGATCAAAAGGTCTCCCTCAACCAGTCTCTACCGATCCGGCTTGCCATACAGTTTGTGGGCAGTGGAGGTATCCACCACTTACCCGCCCTGGTATAAGTAACAGATGGTTACTCCTTCAAGGCTCTCGCAAGGACTCTAATTTTTTTGAAAGAACGAATCTACATTTAAGTTTGAACGAATCTAGACCTCCTGCATACAGTGTTAGGAAGCAGTATGCAAGTGCTTACATAATATACAAAATGCGAAAAATATAAAGCAATTCAGGGATAAACAAATTAAAAACAGATAAGAGAAAAACATAAAAGGCGGCTGCTTGCAGGGTAATGGCATCTTGCGTATGTTGCAAGCATCTGCAAGAAAAGATAATGAAAACAAGTATTGTGATATGAAGAACGCTTGTGTCGGGTGGGATACCTCTCTCGTCATCTGGCAGTACCAGCCAGAATGAAGAACAGTTTGTGGGCAGACGCATCCGCCGCCGAAACCAGGACAAACCTCACCCCAGGATCCCGGGCACCCCTGCTAGTCACCAAACGTCGCGAAGGACTTGACCTGTATAGGTGACCTGTGGCAGAGGTGTTGGTTATCCAATAAATGGTTCCCGGGACGGCGATACCCATACCCGCCTCCCAAATTGTTTATATTACCCCTTCTGTGACCACGAGCAATGGAGCTCAATTTATGTCCAGTAAAATAATAAAGAAAAAAATATTTACATATTTCAATATTATTTCATCATATAATTTGATTTCTGTCAAATTTTCTGTAATGAATTAAAATATCACATTCTATGGATTTTCTGTTCACTCCATTATATCAATTATCATTGTCTGAGTTACAAATTGTATTCCAGACCATTCTTAATATTACGTCGTCCTAAACCAATTAATTATTGACATCAGCATACCGCACGAACTACATTTCACTTTGTAAACTCACATCTACCATTTATATAATTTGATTGTAAAATTCTCCACGACTGGAAACAAACCCACAATTTGCTCTACATTTTTAAGCGACGTTAAATATTTGCTGATAATTCATTATTCAGTTACTTAAGAATTGATAATACTCGTGTAATTGATTCTACATTCTGTATTCTGTTCGCTGTGGAGTATGAATATGGATTTTCCTGTGCAAATGCCTCCAACAAAACCCATTCACGGGTTTCTTTGTTTACTGGCTAATTGATTCATGAATATTTAGCACAATAATAATATGTTTCGCGTTTCTGATTTAAACCGAATCACTATTATACTTTGTGGTTGATATTTTAGAGTTGATTCAATAAATTTATTTAGAGACTCGTTGGAATACTCAAATGATTCGAAGTCACCGATTAGAATGATTCGTTCAGTGATCGATCAAAAACGATTTGTTTGTTTTTTGTTAAATCTTCGTACTTCTCCATATGATTCGAATTCACCGATTCAAAGAGAATCTTTTAGGAATCCTTTTAACCTCTCAGGCTAATTTTTTTGCTTTTGGGAACAACTTACATGGGTCTCATAGAAATCGATGTCTCTTTCTTACTACCATGGTGAGAAATATGACCTAAACAGTGTTAGAAAAAGAAAAAAAAGCCTTGCCAAAAACCACGCAATTTGGGAAAAATCAAGAAACTTTGTGAATTTTTAATAATTACTTTTACATGAAACGTTAAAAAAAGTGAGATGACGATAACGTTTAAAATACATTTTTGTAATGAAATATATACGAGTATGTGTGTGGGTGTGTTTTTTTTCGATATCACTAATTTTAGTTAGAAAAAACCCAAAGTGAACCTTTTTTAAAACGTTTTTTATGTTTGCATAAAAAAAAATTATATTTAAAAAATTGTATGTTTATTTCTAATAATCAAATTTGAAAGCATTTTCATCAGCTTTCAAAAACAGTTTTGAATTTTCGAACACGTTCAGAAATATACCATTTATTTTTATTTTATTGCGAAGCGGAAATATTCTGACGTTCTGACGGAATGTGCCAGGGGCCTGATGGGTTAAAGCGATTCATTAAATGTTTTGAATTAATCTTCCTAATAATTGTTTTCCCATGAATCGAAGCAACCGTCAAATTAATCGAGCTCTACCGTTAAAATGACTTGGTTGCCAACTGCGATCAGCGCCTTTGAGGTAATTTTTCAAGAAAAAGGCGCTATATAAATTTGCCAAATATTATAGTTTCTCGCAATATTGGCCAATTGCAGACTTCCGATGGATGGTAAGTTAAAAGTCAAAATTCCAATTTGTTTATAATACTCCTCGATCCTTAATCGATTTATTACAAATTAATTATGTTTATACGATCGAACCAATGAACCGAATCAATTGTTAAAGGTTTAGTTTTATAAAAATCTTCGCACGTAAATCCAAATAAAATATCAGAGATATCGATCGGGATTTTCCCGTAGGAAGTTCGTAAACATACTTATAGTGGATAAACAACTTATTTGAAGCATTTCGTTCTTTGTCCTCTGCTTGAAAGTGCTTTTCTGCTTACTGTGAGAAACATTGTAAAATAAAAGGAAAAAAGTATTTGGTACAAGGTCACAGACCAAATAATTGATAAACACGAACTAAAGTAAATACTTCGTTCCCCACAGATTCATAAGACCTTTTTTGCGCATATTTCTTAATTTTGTTTCCTTAAGAACCTTCTACAAAGTATTAATAAACTTAAAAAAAAATGAATGAAATAGGTACGGTCGTTCTGAAGTCATGGCGTGACCAAGGGAAACAGGGATTCATTGTTATATACGAGTATATAGATTTATGTATCGTTTACCATAAATCAATTTCCACCATTATATTGTTGATAAACAATCTGTTGAATCCATTAAGTAAAACTAAACATAAAAAAAAAAATGTATAACTAAATGCAAATAAAATATTAGAGTTTTTGAAAACAAGTCAAGCTTTATATTATCGGACTTGATCATTTTCAAAAGAGGCTGGATTTATCAAGATTATCAGATTTTTACGCATACTGAAGGGGTTAAATAGGTTAAGAAAATGAAAAGAGTCTTGGAGAAGTGATGTGAAGAAAAAAAAATTGCTACATTTATGACGTCATTTCGACCGTTTTGGTATTGCCGATTGTTTACTAAAATATAAGACTTGAAAACTTGTATTTATTGCATCAATCGTGAAAACATTATATTTCATATAATATGATATTGCATTTGCCGGTTATCTTTTCCATTTATTTGCAGTGTTGAGGGTATTCACTATTCAATATTCAGCCACCTGTCCATGTTCGTAATTGTATGGAGAGAACACAAATATAAAGTGTGTATTCAACAGACGCAAATAATGCTCCTCTTCCATCAACAACTCTAGATGAAACTCTTGATATTTCGCAGTGTACCATATAAGTCTCTCTGATGTAGTAACTAAAGTTAAATCATTATATATCAACAAATCTGCAGGACCGGATAATATCCCCACAATATTTATCAAAGAATGTATCATAGTAATTGCTCTTCCATTAACCAAACTTTTTAATTTATCTTTATCCAGTGGAATTTTTCCCGATATGTGGAAAAATAGTTATTTGACTCCAATTTTCAAAAAGGGCGATAAAAGTGATGTTTGTAATTATAGACCAATATGCATTCAATCCACCATACCGAAACTATTTGAAAGCCTAATACTTGACAAACTTTTTGCCCAAATAAAACCTGTAATATCACCTTACCAGTTTGGATTTATGCCAGGTAGAAGTACACTTTCTAACTTGATTATTTATGAAAATTTTATAACCAATGCTTTTAAAGAAAAAAAACAAGTAGACTCTGTCTATACTGATTTTAGTAAAGCCTTTGATTCAGTTTCCCATAAAATTCTCATTTGGAAATTAAAAAAGCTTGGTATACGTGGCAGTATATTAGCCTGGTTTGAAAGCTATCTTACTGGAAGACAACAAATTGTTAGAATAAAATCCTCATTGTCGGAAAAAATTTATGCAACAAGTGGAGTTCCACAGGGTTCACACCTTGGCCCAATATTATTTATCTTGTTTATAAATGATCTTACAAAAATATTTCATGATGTATTTATCTTACTTTTTGCTGATGACCTCAAAATTTTTAGAATAATTCAAAATATTAACCATTGCAACATTCTTCAAGATAATATCAACAAATTGTTAATTTGGTGTAATGAAAATAGACTTTACTTAAATATCTCAAAATGTCATATAGTTAGATTTTCTCGAATAAAAAATCCAGTGATCTTCAATTACAACATTGATAACAATACTCTGGAGACACTAACACAAATTAAAGACTTGGGCATCACTTTCAATCTAATCTTTCATTTGTTAACCACATAACAGAAATCTCTAATAAGGCCTTAAAAATGTTGGGATTTATAACTAGGCTAACTAGAAATTTTAACAATATTAAGTGTATAAAACTGTTATATTTTGCATATGTTAGAAGTCAACTTGAATACAATTCTCCCGTCTGGAACCCATATTACAATATACATGTACAAGCTGTTGAAAGAATACAAAACAAATTCTTACGTTTTCTTAATTTTAAAATAGGTATTCCAGCAATTATGTTGAACTACAATACTATTTTGAATGATATGAATATGCTCAAATTGTCAGACAGAAGAACTTTCACTGACTTGGTATTTCTGTATAAAATTCTAAATGATTTACTTGACAGTCCGATATTGCTCGAATTGATAAGGGAACGTACCCATACTACGTGACACTTTTAGGGGGGGGGGGGGTCTTCAAAAGGTCACGCTCCATACAAATGAGCGGCGGGTTCCTTAGGATTTTGGTCACCGGGGGGGGGGGGGGGGGGGGGGGGTTAAAAATTGCAAAAAGTTGGTCACGTAGTTTGGGTACGTTCCCTAAGCTTCCGGATTCCAATACGTAATACTAGGAGTCAGGATTTATTTCAGTGCAGTAATTCTGGAACTAACTACCATATGTATTCCTCTTTGCCCAGAATACTAATGGAGGGAAACAATTATACCAAGTCAGTGGACATCTTCAATTTATCTTTAAACAAATATAAAATATTGTTACGAAGGCAGTTCAGTTATGTACAATAAATACTGTGTATTTCTTACTATTTCATATGTAAAAGCCCCGAAAAAGGGCGTTAATAAATAAATAAATAAAAAATATATATTTACAGCAGGCAAAAGGATATTGACATCGGCCAACATGGAGGCTGTCATTGTTATCAGTGTACGGATGCGGAAACAATCGGGCATAATGAACAGGCCCGTTACGGTTCGTGGCCCGAAGCCCGGTGACAGCCGCTTCAGTCCTCGTTTTGTCCGCGCCGTCAAGTTCGGTACCCACCTGATGGTATCACGTCCTGGGATGAGCCAAACTGTCTCGGAGAGTTACAAGTTGCGATGGTATCCTGATGTCGGATAAGGACAAGACCCCGTAGCGTAGTGGTATAGTACACGTCATGCAATATAATAATATCATAGATTTTTATATATGCGTACCTAATGGGCCCTCTCTGTAAAGCCTCGATGACACACGGCGAGTTTACAAGCTACTATCTGGGAAATTCACTATCTGTTAGTAAACTCGCCCAGTGTCATCGTGTTACTTGCTAACTAGCAGCGACTAGCAGATTGTTGACAATCTACGAAAAAAAGTTGAAAGGTCGTCAACTTTACTCGCCTACGCGCTTGCTCCGCTTGCTCGTGATTGGTTTATTTATGTTTCCAACATGGCTTCCGATAAACAGCTGATTTCGACTGTCAAACATCTGAAGAATTAGTTCACGCAGGCGTCGTTATTCTTGTTACTGGCGCTAGCAGCGGCCTCAGTTTCCTACGCTTCTGAGCGAGTGGACAGTTTTGTGTCATCATGACAATCTCACTCGCCGATTTACCCGCTTTTAAAACTTAGTAGATAGTAGCTTGTAACTCGCCGCGTGTCATCGAGACTTAAAGGAAATAATATTTAAATTAATAAATTATTTCGTTTTTAATTTTAATTACATGTTTTGTAAACAATAAAAGTGGTAAAAACGAAGTAATTTATTAATTTAAATCAAAATGGTGCCACAAAATAAGTTTGCTGTGTTAGAAGAAGAAATAATATTTGTTAAAGTCTATTTGTTCGGTTTTCGGAACAACTTATATAGGTCTCATAAAAATCGTTGTATCTTCCTTACCATCGTAGTGAGAATTATGATATTAATGGTGTTGGAAAGAGAAAAGCCACGCGTTATCTTCTTCTTCTTTGTGTGCCGTATCAGGTCCCCCCGATGTTGGCGATCACTCTTGAAAATGTCTCTCTGCCTTGCGCTGCCCGGAATAGCTCCTCCACACTTCTAATGCCGGTCCACTCTCGTATATTTCACAGCCAAGACATTTGTCTCCTACCAGGCCCTCGGCGACCCTCTATCTTGCCTTTCAATATTAAATGGAGCAAGTGATACTTCTCCTCGCGAAGTGCATGACCCAGATATGAAATTTTCTGATTTTTATTAATCTAAGCAGTTCTCTATCTGCTCTAGCCCGCCTGAGAATTTCTGTGTTGGTTGACCTTGAGCATTGTCCGGTGAAGCCACATTTCAAAAGTCTCTAACCTGTTCATGGTATTTACTTTCAAGATCCATGTTTCACATCCATGCCTACAGCAAGACCGACCACACATAACATTTTAGCATTCTCTGCCTTAGTTTTAAGCTGATATTGTCATTGCAGAAGAAGAATTTCATTTTAATGAACCCAGTTCTTGCTGCTTCAATTCTGCACCTAACCTCTACATCTGGGTCAAGAGTCTCCGTGAGAATGCTGCCGAGGTATCTAAATCTTTCCACCTTTTCGACATTGCAACCATTTAACTGTATCACTGATTCAGAGTGATCTAGTCGTTCAAATGTCATTCATTTAGTTTTATTGACGCTGATTGTTAGGCCAAGTTGTTATTAGCAGCATTATTACGCGTTATATTCAAATACAAAAACTAAAATTTGCATGCATATTTTGGGCTGTTTTTGTTGCATATAATCCGGTCTTTAGTTATCAGTAATTTTAGTTAGAAAAAAGGCAAGGTGAAACATTTTTTAAAGTTTTTATATTTGCGTGCAAAACTTTAATATTTCAAAAGTTATGTATGTATGCTTATTTCGAATTATAAAATTTGAAAGCGTATTTTATCATCTTTCAAAACAGTTTTTAGATTTCGGATACGTTCAGAAATATGCCCTTTATATGAATTTTATTGTGCAGCGGAAATATTTTGACCTGACCTGACCAGAAGTGTTAACCTATGCACTAACCTATTGAAATTGAAAGTGTGTTTATTTTTAATGCATTGGAAAATCACATGGAGTACGGAGTCTCTAAGACCTGTAGCTAACCAAGCGGTTTGCTCTAATCCACTTAGCTAATAATGTAATTTTATATCCTGCTGTGAATTGTCAATTTATTGAAAATTATTAATTCTATCTGAAATTAAGTGCTCAAGCTTTGTTTATTACGATCAAGTTATTCACGCTTATAGATGGTTGCATTTCAAAGATCGTATTATAATTGAATTTTGTCCTCGTAAATATCCCTTATCTGGAATTAGTTGCAACCGAGAGTGCGGTTTATCTCGTTAGAGACCAGTCAGATTAGATGCAAAACCAAAATGTCCATACTGTGTGACACACAGAATCGTTTCAATCCGACCGGCTTTGGCTTGCTCAAGGTGAAATCGCCTTGCCTGCGATTCCGATAAATGGTCCGTAAAGTCAGACTGATATTATGTGTAATTTAAACGATCTCAGCTTTTAAATAAATATTTACTTACAGTTTGCATACAGCCATTATATTTAACTTTAAATTAAATTAGCGCTCTAATAATAATAACGTCGTATTTTACAGCGCATTTTAGAGATATTACGTTTCCATGACAAAATAAACAACTTACCTAACGTAGCGTATTTATTGTTCATGTTCTGCTTTGTCACTTTTTGGTCTGGTTACTGATATTTTATCTCAAGTGAAAACAAAACAATTTTAGAACAACTCTCTTTTTATAACTTTTACAAGTGTTTAACCATCAATATATCGTTGAAGAAGAACATGACACTAATAATCTAAAGGAAAATATGACAGAAAACAAGACACAGAACAATAAAAAAGATAACTGTCGCAACTGGTACTCAGAACCTCTCGTGTACCTTCAACGAAAAAGATAGTTACAAGTAATATGGGAAAAAATAGTTGAACCTAATAGTATTAATTCTGAAATTTTAAATATGACGTTTGTAAGGCGTTTGTCCTTGTAAGACGAAAGATTCTGGGTACGACTGCCAGTTGTTACTGTTATTTTTTTTTTTTTCTGTGCCTTGTTCTTTTTCATACTTTTGTTTAGATTATTAGTGTTATCTTCTTCTTCAATGATAGAAAACATAGCAAACCATTTATAAATTTCGTTATGCTTTCATCGGCTTTACGGAAGTCCTCAATGGTGATTTTGTATAAATGGTTTATGCACACAAAGGCTCAGGGTTTTGTATGAATTATTATTTATTTGTAAGAAACAAACCGCTTATACATAGAATATAAAATAATATACATTAAGTCGACTGAAGTCAAGCCAAAAAAGTCTCTCATGCTAATATTGCTTGAAGACACAGTTTTATTGTGTCTTAAAATTACTTTTATGAAAAAGGTAGAGAAAGAGGAATATAGGATAAGGATGGGAGATGCTCCAGATACATTCCAAAATTACAAGCATCTGACAAGTTCTGTACGAGTAAAGCACGCTTGTACTGCTTTAAATAAATAAAAACGTCGTTTTGTAATTTAAGCCTTGAGGTCAACGTCCGTGTCTGGAACTCAAGCTGTTAATTTTATTACTCGTACTTTAACACTTATCTCTGGGCTTGGGTTCCAATGTGTACCCCGTTGGCCATTAAACATAAAATAATTACTTAATACTGTGGTATATTGATTGGCATTCCTTCTCAGCCCCATTTCGATTTGTTTGTATGTCTGGACTTCGAACGTTGGCTGTAAGACGATCCGATGATGAGTTTTATCTGCTAAAGTGTAACGGTTCGCCTAAGATCGAAACAATTATTGCGCAATAAGAGAACACTCACTTTCGCTCGGAAACGGAGATCGAGCCACTTCTCGTTCCAATTTAATAAAGGTCAATTATGGAGTTGGTTCATTACAAGCTCGGCGTACACTTTGGAAGCGATACGGTTTATTTTTCATTCATTGAGAGATTCACTTCTACGTAAATCGTCAGACTTATTGCATTACGTAATTTTATTTGCTTTACCTTTTATTTACAAACAACTTCAAAATTAAATATAAACGTTCTTTCATATTTGAAAAATTCTGCTAAATTAGATAAATTGGATTATTTTAAAATTTTGAGAATATACATACTTACGAGTATGCATGGTGTTAACGGGACGTACTTGACTTACTTTAAATGGTGATTCCTGACATTATATGGAGTAAAAAATGTTAACGATATTTTGATCTCCGTGAATGTCTTTTTTTAAAAAAAAATTTCTTCAAAATCAACCAAAGCTTTTACTTGTTGGTACTGGCCACTCAGCCGAGTAACCAACCAACCCCTCACTCCACCCCTAACTGTCCAATATCTACTGAATTTTTAATGTTTTTAATTTTTTTAAAGTCACGTTTGCGTCACCGAAGACTAAAATTTCAATTACATTTTTCGCTCCAAATAATGTCAGGAATCATTGGTTAAAGTAAGTCAAATACGTCCCCTAACAACCTGTGTTATATATACATGTATTTTATTTATTTATATTAATGGCAAATATCTATGTAAGCTTTCACAGACTTGTATTTTTTTTTTTAATTCCAGGAGATAAGGATTTAAAATTGTTTGGGGAACTCTAAAATACACGGTGTTCGGAAACACGTAGTACAAGTGGTAAATGTTGAATCATCACATAGAAAACCAAAAATTTCGTTTTTTTGTTTAAACTTTTTTCGGCTACTGCAGGGTTTAAAAATCTTTTAGTGCCAGACTCGATTTACCTACTCGAAAACGAAAGCTCAAGTCAAAAAAAGGTGTGCCACAAAATCGACTCCAAATGTGTTGTATATTCAAGAATTTTCAAATACCGTGTATAAAAGCATCTTTTTTTCGTAAAAATGTGCCTACCAATTCACTTAAAGACAGAAAAAAATACATTGTATCCACTCTCAGAAGTACCAACGTTCTCAATATAAATTATATCATTCGAAAAAAAAAGTTAAATTGTAGATTTAATTCAGTATGTGTGATTCACATAACATGCTAATTGATTGACTTATGAGTTTGTTTACACTGTACTGAGTCATCTATGTATGATATCTAGGACAAAACGAGTGATTTCCCGATTAGGCAAGAAATTACCAAGACGATAAGATTATGATTGCACCAACTGATTCTGACATACTTTTTCATTGTTATTGCACTGCACGGTAGGGCTCTTCGTACGACACAAATTCAATTATAAATAATCATCGAAATGTGGAACTTTTGTTTGGAAATAATGACTGCGTAAATCATAACTCATTCAAAAACGAGGGAAAGTAGGTCGCGCGGCCGATATAAGTGCTTCTCCGCTGAATAGTCCGATGCCCAAAGTGATATCAAATATTATGTATGTAAAACGTTTTTAACGAGGAACCAGGCGATATAAAACATGACTGGGATAATATAAATTATTCACAGACAATACGGCGTGCCGAGTGAGATTCCGTTATAATCTCGCAGAGTTCGTACCATAACATCGCTTTGTTATCACTTCCGAAACAACTGTAAAAGATAAAGATGAGACTGATATTGTTTTTCCTGCTGAATAAATAGGGATACAATGGAGGTTAAGCGAGAAAGCTTTGTTTGATATCGGGTTATAGGGCCATTATTGTACAGAACAAGTGAAACGTTAGGGTGTTGGAAATTTGTTTCATGTTTTAACCATTGCTATTTACGATACCCAACAGTCGAAGTATCGGCCTTTTTATACTGACTTCAAAGTACCCAGTCATGTATGTAAATGTTGATATTTTTTTTGGGCTCGCTGCTGCTGCGTGCTAAGGTGACCAGATTATTTTGGCCTTAAAACGGGACAATGGCATCTGTACAGATGCGAGGGGGGGGGGGGGGGGGATGAACACTATGGATTTTGTTTTGAATCCCCCTTCCTCCCCCGTAAGTCACCGGGACCATTTGTAGACGTTGAATATACTATACCCTCTGAAGAGATGACACAAACGGTGGAAGTGTGTTATCCACTTAAGCGACAGCACAATTTAAAACTTTTTTCTCCGATTGCTAGAGATTCCTTGGTGATCATTTTGAATATTTTCCGCCCACATTAAAAAAACACACCTCCAAATATTATTATAGAGACATACAAACTGATTATAGTTCTATGTAGCCAATGAATTCACCTGTCTTTTGTCGATTGTCACATATTTGTAGGGTTTATTAAAAAAGTATTATAAAATCGTAAACTTCTACTTAATTCCTTATGTAAGTGAAAATTTGCCAAAATTGGCAGCAAAGCAATCCAAGGTATTTTAAATAGTGCCATATTGTGGCAAAAAGCGCTCCAGTCACGGACATATGAATATATCTGGACCTGCCCTAAGTGATAAAAACGTATTATTTCCCCCTCCACATGGCGCCGGCTGTAGCTCCTCCTTGGAACCGGCTCGCTCCATGGGGAGGGGATATAGCCTCGCTTGAATCTAAAATGTGTGACGTCATCATTCTTGCCGTGAACAGCGAGAAGCTGACATCCATACATTTAACGAAATAACGGCAGCTTGTGCTATACAATATATCTAGGTATCAATATGCACATAGCGAATGTGGGCGGTACTCCAATGTGCTCGTCGCTGGTTACAGGGGTAAGTAAATTATGAAACATTTGTAAAAGTGTTTTAACTAAACACGGCAAGAAAATATTGATATGTGTATTGGCGCGAGTCTTTTTGGGGCGAGCATTTGGCCTTAGCAAATAAGTTTTGAACGTGGCAAGCAATTCACGCTCCCATGTAAAAAGGTCTATTCATTCAAAGCAGATTTTGCTTTTAAGAACTAAATGGTGATATTGTAATGCGAGATGCCTATATACTGTCAGATTGATTGTTCAACGAATGACAGTCATCTTTCCCCTCTTCGCTCCCCATAGTTTGGTTTTACCCCTCATCTGTAACTGCTTGTCTATCCATTTGGATGTCTATGGCTCCAGTGCTTATGTGCCCAAAGTAAAGTCATTTTTATCAAACTCCCAAGTAAAATTGATCCAACATTATCAAACACCTAAAGTCTTTATTTAACAAATATGAAAATTTCATCATCTGCCTGGGGTCTAGGAGTCGAATGGTATTATGGTTTAACTAATTGGCAACATCACTTCTCTTTCAAGTCGGCGTAGATCACTTTTCTAACAACATTCGTTTTTCTATGACGACATCTAATGGGTACTTTTATAATACCCACGGCAACGGCAACTGCTACGGTGTTCCATATCTTTAATACGTACGAGGGAGATTTATGATAATGATCTAATTTTCCTTCGGGAGAAACAGAAATCGTTTGTCTCATTTTCAATATTATTGTGATGTATAACGTTCGTTTTGCGCCCCTGCCGTGACGTAACGTCCAATAGTTGAGATAATCAAGATATTTTGCTCTCAATTTGATGTTACGATTGGTCCGCTTTCGTAACAGGACATCGGAACAGGGTCCCTAAATACGGGACAGTCCCGATGAAAACGGGACGTATGGTCACGTTATGTATATCCTCAATTATCTGCTCCAGGTAATACGGGCTGTACAAATTGAATATGAACGTAGAGTCTATTTTCGTCTCTTGATACAAAATATTATACTTATTATTTTTTTTTCCTATTCGTCATATTGAAAGAAGAACGTACCTACTCGTATTATCATCGCGCGTGTGGTTCCAGTGAATGATTTGTAAGGAGTGTTATTAACGCTGATTGATGACGCCCAATTGTTGAGATATATCTTTGCTATTAATAAAGACAAAGTGGTCTGAATGGGAAATGTGATAAGATATACACAGAGTCGTCTCTGAGATCCTTTCATTCGTTTTCTGGCAATAGACTTTGTCTAGGTTGTAATCCAGAAGACTTAGTGAGAAAGAGACGTACAAGATTTCGAGACAAAAACGAAATAAATCTTGGAAGTAAGAAATACACTGAAGTTGCTATTATTTTTATTTCTTGTCGTAATCTTGTTTTCTACGGGTTAACCGTTGATGGCTACGGGTGTGGGCTTTTAAATATCGCTGTGTGAATACGATATCAACACAAGCCAAACATTTATTTTTATTTTTAAATATTAATATAATTTACCCGCCGTTTGTTGAAAGTTCAAATTATCTGAAAATTTTGTAAGAATGCTTAGGACGGGTTGTTTCGCCTGTTTATTGTAAAGTAAAGTGGTTTGATGGCTATTGATTTAAAAAAATAAAAATGTTTATTTTTTTTTGGATTTCGTAGGATTCGAACCTCCGTCCGCTGGATTTCTCTGGCCGCTGGGATTTGCCACGCACTATACCGCTGCGCTATGGGAAGCGCGGGGCGAAGCGCGAATTTACTGCATTTTATTCCGACGATCCGTAAAAAAAACAAAGCGGTCAATGAGTGCAGACCTATCGTCGGTTCCGTTTTATACCTAAACCAATGCCTTGAACGCAGTTTGTTGCTTCCGCAAGTACCGTAGTGGGTCATTTCCGTTTCATCCGAATTTTAAAGCACTCTAACGGGGCTAAAATAGTTTCACTTCAAAAATATATTATAGAAGGAAGTTACATCAAATATACAGTTTGATGAATTCGAAGGTTCTCCTGCCTGTCTGTTGACAAGACTGCAGTGGTCCCGTGACTCTCGTACGACAAGCACACAGTTCACGCCGAAAAAACCGAAAAATTCACATTAAAAACATATTCATAAAGTCACTAACAGAAATCTGTAGGTATCCCATTCAATGGGCATTTACAAATAAATTCCATCAATTGTGTTGTGCGGCTGACTGTGCAGTTAGCAACCATTCGCCGCAGAGCTTTTTGAAGCACTGCAACGATGCCGATATTCGAATAGATTTTGGTATTTTGTTACAAAGCTTTGATGAGGAATAGCTGCAACTACCCACAAATATACCAGTTTTATGTCCGGGGAGAACAAGTAATCGGTGTAATAAATCTATCGACAAATAAATGTTTATATTATTATCATATGTAATTACAACTTCAACACAACAGGAACCTTCTAAACGTACTTGTCATTTGATAAAATAACTGAGAAATTTTATCGTTGTTGATACGGAAACAATACTTTATTATTGAATTTTTAGTGGTTATCTTTAATATTTGTATGTCAAAACTACGTCCTGTGATATGCCTGTGAAATGTTTCAGACTGCGCATCGTTATCTTTTCTCTATTTGGTACTTTTAATGATTTTTTCATATAATTAATCTTGTTATTTTCTCTTGTTTCAGGTGAGTAACGATTTTCATTGGATTTCATGACATCGCAATCGGTAAATATGATCACTTTTTCTCGTGCTTAAAAATTATAATTTAGATCGGTGGAGATGAAAATGTTTTCTTCTGTACACCACATTTTCAGAATCATATAAAATTTACCGTAGAATGGAACAAATAATCCGAGGAAAATGGCAGGATGAAGTAAATAAATATTTAGTTTTTCCACATGTAGCCAACACTTTGTGGGAATACATACCTAATGATAATAAACACAATAATCCTACTAATATTATAAAGGGGAAAGTTTGTATGGATGTATGTTTGTTACTCTTTCACGCGAAAACTACTGAATGGATTTGAATGAAACTTTACAATAATATAGCTCATACATCAGAATAGTCTATAGGCTATAGCTTAGAGCTCGGGCGTTATGAAAAATAATTTCATTTTTCATACATTTTCTGTCAGTAACAAAATCGATTTATTGCAAACGTCAGAAAAAAACCTACCAATTTGTCACCTTGGAAACGATGTTTTTTTTTTTTTTAATTTGGCAATTCACCCTAAAAAGATTGCTTTGCTGGCGTCGTACTTAATAACTATCTCTAAAAATGAATCGCCGAAATGTATGTATGCGCATAAATCCGAACGACTGCACCAAATTGGACTATTCTTTTTTTTGTTGTTCGTTATTTTGTATAAAACTACCGTTGAGTTCTGGCATTATGAAATTTGTATAAAAAATTATAATAGGTTGCACGCGAGCAGTTTGAAAACTGAATGTATCGGGAATGAATGTGTGGAATGCGAGAGGGGAGAGGCGGGAGGGAAGGAAGGGGAAAGGGGAAGGATGGAGGAGGGTGTGGGGAGGAGTAGGGGATGGGGGGAAGGGGGTTGATGGGGGGAGTGGTGTGGGGAGAGGGAAGGTGGAGGAGGCGGAGTGGGGTGGGAGAGGTCGGAGGGATGTAAGGGGTAGGGGTGAGGGGAGAGGTGGGTGGAGGTATAGGGGGAGTGGGTTGATGGGAGTGGAGAGAGGAAAGGTGGAGGAGGCGGAGTGGGGTGGGAGGGAAGGAAGTGGAAGGGGGAGGGGTGGGGTGAGGTGGAGTGGGAGGGGTATGGGGTGGGGGAGGGGTCGGTGGAGAAGGAGATGGAGGGAGAGGGGGGTTGATGGATGAGTGGAGTGGGGAGAGGAAAGGTGGAGGGTGGAGGAGTTTGGGGAGGGATGAGGGGGGGGGAGGGGGAGGGTGGTTGAAGGGGTGGGTGGAATGGGGGAGGGGTGGGTGGAGGGGGAGGGGGGTTGATGAGGGTGGTGGAGTGGGGAGAGGGAAGGTGGAGGAGGCGGAGTGGGAAACCCCTAATACCATGCGAGCGAAGCCGCGTGAAAAAGCTAGTATAATATATTTTTGAATGTAGCTATAACTTTGTGGTTATCCATTACAGAAAAATGAAACAATTCAACTTTGTATAAACCACTTATATAATGCGTAAATCCGACCGGTTTTATACAAAGTTGAATTGTTTCATTTTTCTACAATAATATGACTTTGTTTTAATTCCACTTTATTATTTCTTTATCCGACTGGTTTCGGTTCATCCTGAACCTTCATCAGGGGCGAATAAAAATATATTATTTATTCACCCTATAAAAACATATTTTTTTTATTCATCCCTGATGAAGGTTCAGGATGCACCGAAACCGGTTGGATATAGACATAATGAAGTGGAATAACAAAGTTATGTTATTGTGTTTATGATAAATAAATATTTGATTGGAGCCATGTCAAAAAACGCTGCAAAATAAGAGTGAAGTAAGCAAGGGATGCAAATTAGATTTAAAAATAATTTATACATTGATCTTGAAACATCATTGTTTGACTTGTGTCGGTAATGCACTAACCGAAGAACATATCTCATGCCAAAATCTGCCTTTGTTCTGAATAGTTTTATCACCCACCTGGCTGGAAACGGAAAGGTTTTTGGGTCGTGGGCCAAATAACGATCCGATGCCGCCGTGACAGCTCGCCATTACGGCTCGAACTGCTGCTGTGTTCGGTATACCCATACCACTCTGTACTGTACCCAGTGCCAGTGCCCAGCCTCTGTGCCTGCACTGGATCTAATCTCTAGCTGTGTGTTCCCTACAACAGTACAGTCCAGTACCTACTCCTGTATAGTCTATTGCAGCGGTCGACAATTAGTTTTGGTGGCGAGCCGTATGAACATGTCAATTTTTTTGAGGGCCACGCGACCGTCGACGTCAGTGTGATTGCATTGATATTTTCCATATATATATATACTTCACGTCTGATTTTCAACGTCCCCCCCCCCTGCATAAAAAAGAAAGACAGAATACGCGGAAAAAAACGCCACTGGCAAAAAAGATTAAATGAAAACTACAGGTTTTGAAATATGACGACCAACCGATTGGTAGCGTGGTAGTTGTTGGTTCCCTCGGGTATTGTGGGTTCGATCCTCTACGAGTTTAGACCTCCATCAATGAACAAGCCACGTTTTCCACTTGTAATGATGCAAGTGGATGGATTTTCAACATTCTGAGATTATTTGTATATATAAGTATGATAGAAAAACATTTTAACCCCCGCATTTCGAATTTCTACCGTTTTATAACATATTTCTCTTGAACACTTATTTTTTTTAAATATATGTTATTTTTTAAGATAATATCTATACATTCGCCGAAATGGTAATTATATGAAATTCCCTCGATAGAAAAAAATCGCAAAGTATGCTCTGAAAATTATTTTAAACTAATTTTTTCAGTTGTTTTACAAGTTATATGTATTAAAAAATTCACAGTGTTTCATTAAATGCTATTTAAGACATTTCCAACGAGATTTTTGTTCTATTTTAAACGAGTCGTGTTTTGTTAAACATTTTCACAATTTTCGCTTAATTATTATCTTTTTAATGTTAGAGTGCTCCCTCCAACATTCGTATTTACACATCTCCCCTTCTTCTTCTTTTTGAGCGCTTACTACCTTGCCTTAATTGATCATTCCATGTTTAAACCAGTTAGTAGGGTCGTAGTTGAATCTCACTCGAGCGTTGCAGATTCTTAAAAACTTACATTTATGTTTTCTCTACATGATCTAGATATGAAAAATGATTTAGAACCGATGGTATCGCGAGTATGGTGGCCAGTTCTGTCCCGCGGGCTGCCAATTCCCGATCGCTGGTCTATAGGCAGGAGTGTCAGCGAAATAGGTCAAGTTGCCGCTCTATCTATTCCTCCCGAAAGTGAAACTTGCTATAGCTACACGGTAGCTCACTGCCCGTTACGGCCGTACTTTGCGGTAGGTACTCTTGCTTTCACTTTTTAACTTTAATCAAATTCAGCAAAAGCAAAGAGTACTTGTTATAATTTATATAAGTGTAGTACTTTGGATCTCTCTGATGCAGCAAAGGTAAAACGTTATTGTTTTAATTTATTCAAGTCCCCAGTTACATATTATGTAGAATCCCTTCGAAATTCAGCAAAATGAAAAGTATTAAGTACTTCAACCTACATTAATGAAAATTTAAGTAAGTGGCAAGACAATGTTAATATATTTTCCAATGAGATCTTCGTTGTCACCTCATCATCTTCTCTCACAAATTAATCATTCGAAAGAGAGGGGTTTGATTTTACATACTTAATATATATTATCTGAACATCAAGCTTGATAAATAGAAACTGTAAAATTCAGCAAAAGGAAATGGTACTTTAATTTTTTAATGATATAATTTACTCTCGAGTATAATAAAACTACGGAGTACAGTAAAGTAGCATCTTTACGAAATTCAGGATACAGGGTGTCCCAAAATAAAGTTTATACTTGTTTTGCTTTCTGTGTGAACGCAACTTTTCCGAGGGGCGCGGGGGATATGTCAATCAGTAGTCTGGTTCTTGGGAATTTAGTCGCTATGAAGCATTTCTCGGGAGCGACAGTGCGTTGTGCGTGCGTGAGTTTTACAAAAAATGGTGATTCGGCGACTGTAGCGCGAAGAAGATTCTGCAATATTTGAGGTTTTCGTCAATTCAATGATGCGTCAAGCATTCCTCACATTCGAAAATGGGTCAAAAAGTTTGAAGAGATCGGTACAACGCTGGCTGAGTGTGTGTCAGTCTTTTCGTGACGACTCAAACTTTTCGATTCGGAAGCGCGCAAGTGATTTAAATGTGCATAGATCATCGTTACACAGCATTTTGCACAAATACCTAATGCTGCACCCCTACAAACTTACTGGCTATAACCAAAGAACATGGTTCCAGCAAGACGGAGCAACATTACATATGTCCAATACGTCTCTGCCATGAGTTCGTGAAATTTTCCCTGGCAAATTGATCTCCAGGAGAGGTGACATAAATTGGCCTCCTCGTGGTCCTGACTTAACCCATATGGACTTTTTCCTGTGGGGTTATCTCATATCTAAAACGCCAAAAATCCGACTTCCCTGATGCAATTAAAAGAAAATATCCTCCACGAAATAACGAAACGACAGCCATAACGAAGCCTACCTGCCGAGCCGTCATGAGAAATTTTACTCTTCGATTAAATTAATGCCGCGAACGCGAGGGTTTACATTTGGACGATAATATTTTTAAGAAATAAATTCCCAAATTGTGTACTTTAGTATTTAACAAACATTTTTTCGATAGAACCCTTACTTTTTTTTTAAATCGATCCACTAAATATAAACTTTCTTTTGGGACACCCTGTATATTATGTTTTACACGAGAATAATATATCGAATCGAGTCGAATATCTTTGAAGTTGTGAATCACTCGCCTTAATTTATGTAAAATAGGAATCATTCGGAAATTTAGCAAAATGAAAAATTAGTTATCATCAAAAGTATTAATTTCGATTGTCTGTGATGATGCGCGTTTTGTGTATTATTCCTGGGTATTCCTGCGTAAAGTAATGCGTAAAATTATTCACGTTCAATGAACTTTTAATTTTTAAAGTTGAAACTGATCGTGGGAATCAAGCCATCTAGCAGGTTCCAGCATTATTTTATGTTAATAATAATCCTATATTTTAAATGTTTATTTCTTTTGTTAAATTTTTTGACCGATTTAAATCTGAATCAATAATGATTTTTAAAGTTTATTCTTAAGGTTCATTCGAAAGGTTAATTTCGTTTCTCTAATTATTATTTTTTTCAATTTTTACATGCAGTAATCAGAGGGGAGTATTTAAAATGAAATCTCTGAAATTCAACAATAAAAATACTGCTTGTAATTTTGACTAGTATGGAGTTGGTACCTACAATTACGTAGAATCTCTCAGAAATTTAGCAAAACAAAAAGTATCTACTAGTTATGTATACCTATTATAATTTATCTACGTTTATATGGAGTAGAGTAAAAAACGTCTTTTAGCGAATTTCAGTTCAATTAAGTACAGAGTCGTAAAATGGAAGCTTTTTGGTTATACCTTCGTCTTACATCTATCTACCCAATTTCACGGACGTCTTTCTCTTGGTTGGATACGCACAAATGATCACTCTGATTATTTGAAGTCTTGTTTCGTACCTTCCCAGAAGAGATCAAAAGGCGTTTTTGTTATTTTCTTTACAAAGGGCTTTTGCGAGGTCAAAGTACGACGTGAACTAACACAGAATTTCAATGTGTTTATGTTTTTCTCTTCGCATTACAATAATTCATGCCGTTGCTTTTATTTTTACTTTATGAGCAAACAACAAATAACATTTGCCCAATTCCAGTGGCCATGCCCGTAATCTAGGTTCGTTGAACAAGCCAACTACTAGGTACACTCCACATAACAAATAATACGAATACGAAAAATAGACAAAATCAGCATACCTAATCTATACCTATAGATACATTTATATATTATTTTTCAACCAGTATTATACTTGGGTTATTTATTAAGAGGGAATAACCAGACAAAACTGGAAATATAACATTTTTAAATCAAATTTTAGTCGTTTTGATTCTTTTCCACAAAAAATTATAAATTGATTTCGAAAGACTGTTCTTTTATATATTAGGTCCTTACGTATGAAATTGGCGTTTTGTATGGGAGGAACATAAAGTCGATTTTTTTTAAATATAATATATTTATTTAGTCAAAGTATGTACCATTGCTATCTATGCACTTTTGCCATCTCATAGGTAGTTCATCGATCCCTTTACTAAAAAAACCATTCGGACGGGGACGGGAATCAATAAAATTTTTGAAGGCGGTTTGGACTGCCCCATCGGAGTTGATTTTTTTCCCTTGCAAGAAGTTATCCAAATTTCGAAAAAAATGGTAATCTGTTGGGGCAAGGTCCGGAGAGTACGGTGGATGTCCAATTGAAGCTCCTCTAATTTGTTAGCCGTCTGTTGTGCAGTGGTCTAGCTTTGTGGTCTAGCGTTCTAGCGCGCGTTTGTTGATTTGCTTCACTCAATTCGTGTGGTACCCACCTTTCAAGCTTTCTCACCTTCCCAATTTGCTTCAAGTGGATTAAATTATATATTATTATTTGAGATCAAAGTTGCCAGTACGGCAAAACGCCAATTTCATATCTAAGGATCCAATAGTAAAGCTATGTTTTAAATTTTGAGAAAAAGAGTTTATTTTTAGTACAATAAGGTTTTACCGTTGGTCGTTTGCAGATTTGTTAAATTTTCAAATAAAATTTTGTATTATACAACACACATTTTAAATCATATAACCACACAGTAAAAAAAATCAATAAATTATCTGGGAAAGCTATGTTTCAGAATTTTGGGACGAAACGTGTTTTGTGACGAAAATACTTCAGTTTTTCTATTTATTTACGGTCTTATAAACTAATATATTAAAAAAATAAATACATTCTTATTTTGCTTAGACATTATTGAAGAATTATAAATACTTACGATCAAAAATAATTAGAAAAAATACATCATTTTAATAGTTTTATCATCACGCCTTTCAGCATTTTTGAATGTAGGTATAAATTAAAGCAAATTTTGAACGAAATCAAATCGATATTGAGTTATTATTTTTAAAAGCTGGTACGGAGAATAATTTATCTTTCTCATTGGAACCGCCCTGTATGATCGTAAGAACATCTTTTTACGAAATATGAATTCTCGGCCGCTGGCTGGTTAATGGCCTATTAGTAAGTACATATTTTCAATTTGGGAGGGGGGCATGGGTACCGCCGCCCCGCGAACCATTTATCGGATAAGATAACCCTGTCACAGGCCACCTCAAGTGGTTAGCTACTTTTGGTGGCAGGGGCGACCGGGTTCACGGGGTGAGGTTTGTCTAGTTCTTGGCGGCGAATACGTCTGCCCACCTACTGCGTGGCAGCCGGATAGGGAGAGACTGGTTGAGGGAGACCTGACCTAATCTTCTCCAGCAGGACTCTCGACTCACCGCCTTGCTCCGCAGTGAGTATGGATTAGTACGTCCGTCACTCCTGGGCTATTGACTTCCAGATTCCTTCCCAGCCCTCGTACCTTTTTCCTCCCCAAAACTTCCTCTCCTTCCTTTCCCTAAAAAAATCCTCCACACAGCATCCCCAGAGATGAAATAGGCCCCGAGGGAAATTATTTTCCGCAGGGAGCCCATGTTAAAATAATATTAAATAACTTTGTCGTGTGACATTAGCCATACATGAATAAAAAGTTTTTATGAACCACTCATTTATTAACCCCCACGCAAGGAGCGGAAAGTCTGTCTGTCTGTTCATATGTATGTTTGTTTGTGTCTGTGGCATCGCGTAGCTCCTAAACGAATTGACCGATTGTGATGCGGTTTTTTTTATTTGAAAGCTGATGTGATCGAGATAGTTCTTAGCTACAATTCATGAAAATTTGTTCAGGCGTTTGAAGATCATCAGCTCTTTTTTGAGTCGGGGGTTGCTTAAAATTTTTTAAATTTTTATTATTGATATTGTTGTCACCTGTCACTATAAAACATATAGATGAAATATTGTTTTTTTTTTAACTGAAAAAAAAAATTATATTGATGAAGCTTGGGCCCAAAACCGTTGGGCTAAAAACATCTCAATAAACAAGAGATTTATTATTAGGTATATTATTTTTATAAATTGCCTGCTAAGCGAAATCAAGGTTTGATCCCTCATAGCATTTGATAAAAATACAAAAAGTTGCTTAGTAAAAGAATTCTTTGGTACCTACGCGGCTTGATGCGACAGTTCTGTCAAGGGAAAGAACACCGCGCAGGTAAAGGTATATTTCTGCGGTTAGGAATTATAATTCTCCCTGGCACGGTTCCCTGCATTCCCAAAAGCCGCCCAACGGGCGGATGTAGCTGCGGTGACGCTGTATAAAATAGCTTCTCATTTCTGGGAATAACTCCTGCCAACCGGAAATATTTGCCAGCGAAAATAGTTTCAGCGGAATTGCCCCCTGCCTTCCTTGTATTTCGTAGAACATAATGTGATAATTATTTATTCTGTCTAAAAAGTGACGTGAATGTTCTTCCTCCGAGCATATTATGCAACATGTAAAAGGTTGGTAGATACAGGTGTAAAATATTTACCCAGTATGTAAATTCCTCTCTATGAAATTTTGAACGTTGACCTAATTTTCATGTGACTGGAATTAATATTTTTTGTTATATTACACACAGGAGACTCTGAGGAAAATAATTTCCCTTGTGTCATTAGGGATCTTTAAGCGGGTCTTTTTAATAATAAAAATAATAAATGTTTATTCCGGTATGTGGGGAAAATAGTGACTCCAGATACTAATATCTACAGCCTGTATGTCTGACGAATATCTACAGCTCATATGTTGAACTAATATTTACGAACTTCAGAGTGTTGATTAATATCTACAGAGCGTAGGTTGAACTAATATCTACAGAGCGTAGGTTGGACTAATCAGCTAAATGTGTCCAATAGTCCGATATTACGAATTTTTACATACACACTTACATAAATTAAGTTTTTTAAACTGCATACGCAATATTACATTATTCCAATATGCTACACATAATTGCAAATCTAACCTCTGCCAGTGCTGTAGATATTCGTCAACACTTTGATTCTCATTGATAATAGTCAACAGTTTGTGCTGTAGATATTCGTCAACACTTTGGTTTTTATAGATATTAGTTCGATTTTTTCAGTTTTTGGAATTCCTGTAGATATTAGTAGACGCCTCCAGAATAGTGCAATCCCACACATTCCATAAGGGTTATAATGCATAATATACAAAATATTTTAAGAGAAAAAATAAATAAGAAAAGCAGGTAAATATGATTATAAATGCATGAAACAAAGGTGATAAGTGATAAGATATAATAAAAGATACAAGAAAATAATAAGATAGTAATAATTATTGGCTTTTAGAATTCTCTGACCACATTAGGAGCCAGTATTTTTCTCCCACCGTAAAGACTGAGGCGAGCTTCCATGACTAGGATATTACCAGAGCTGCATATCCTTTCCCTCATTCCTGCCACCCTAGATCTAATAAGGGCTGCCCCTCCGTGAACATCTGGAAAGCGCTGCAATATCTGGGGAGACCAAACATTATGCGGAAGGCGTTGTTGTACTGAACCCGGGTGCAGCGTGCGTTGATGTTTTCTTCTTCCTGTAATATTCCAACGTTTTTAAGGATAGGAAGGAGCAGAAGTTCTGGGAAGGAAAGAATGAGGGGTGGGTTAGAATCTGGAGGTCAGAGTATCTAGGAGTGTTGGACGAATGAATCCAACCCTCCTACAACTACGATGCAAGGGGGTGGGTCTTCCTCAACCAGTCTCTCTCGATCCGGCCCGCTACGCAGAAAGTGGGCAGACGGATCCGCCGCTAAGACTTAGACAAACCTCACACCTCAAATCTTGTCGACAAATTTAAATCACAAATAATATTAAAAAATAAATAAACTTCTTAATTTGAAAACAAATTACATACATATTGTACCTAAATGCCAGTTTGGTAATTTTATTAATTATTTGCAGTTGGTAAAATAATAAAGTCTTTTCTCTTTTATGTCGATTAACAGCATTTACGGTTTATTTTGACAAATATGTTCACAAATGTCCCTATTTCAGAATAAATGTTTGTATTTTGGTACTGCAACCTGAAATGAGGGTACCTAACCCGCTCTGAAATTTGAGCTCATCTCGTTTTTACAATCAAATTTTCTTGTAATTGCATTTCTGTTTCCTCGGCACTTGAAATTGGGTCAAATCCCAAACTCGAATGAAATATCGACCCTTCTTCGTACATGTTACCTAATGAAGTGGCATGGCAAGTCCCCCGGGGTTGCCCGGACCTTACTCGCTTTACATAGAGTTTTTCGAAATCATATACGTATGTAGACAGTGATTTTTCGTGTATTTTGAACGTCAAGTGTGCAAATTTTATTTCAAAAATTTCATCAAAAAATCAAAATTATGTATTAAAGGGTGGAAAAAGTGTAAGGTTTTGATTTTTCGAAAACTTTTGTGAACAGCGACCTTCCTTTTTAACCCCCGACGCTAGGAGCGGTGTTATAAGTTTGACTTTCTGTGTGTCTGTCTCTGTCTTTCTGTCTGTGTGCCTGTCCGTGGCAATTTTTTTTTTTACATGAGCTCCACGTGACCTGTGGCAGAGGTGTTAAATATCTAATAAAGGTTCTCGGGGCGGCGGTACCCATTCCCGCCTCCCAAAATTGTATCGTACTGCATCGTAGCTCCTAAACGAATGGACCGATTGTGATGCGTTTTTTTGTTTGTTTGAAAGCTGACGTGATCGAGATGGTTCTTAGCTACAATTCATCAATATCTGTTCAGGCGTTTCAAGATCATCAGCTCTTTTTTGTGTCGGGGGTTGCTTAAAATTTTGAAAATTTATATAATATATAACTACGGTCTTTGGTTTCCCCTGTAAAGTCGTCAAATGGACTTGTCATTTACTACTATGCTTTACATGTAGATATTTTTTATAATAATGAACGACTATAATGTTTTGAAGATCGAAGTAAAATTTCATCAATCTTTGAATAAACTCTAAATTTATATACATTTGCCCTGAAGAAGGAAAGGTCGTTTTGAAACCGGTCGGCTCAAATATAAAAGTGGTTCAAACAAAGTTAAATTGTTTCATTTATCTCTGAATTTATATTTAAAAAAATAAAATCCACAGATATTCTTCTACTTCTATTTCTAGGTCCGAAACATTTTCATAAATTAATTCACTGAAGTTACAAAAAATATTCTTGAACAAATAATAAATAATCAGGCGTTTTGTTCTAATTTATGAAATTGCGTCGCGAGATTCGTGGAGGTTCTATACAGAAAAATATGTGCAAATTTCATGACGTTAGAGCTCACCGTTCGATAGTTTTTACTGCTTCATAAAAATAGATTTCTGTTTGCAGTTGAGATAAGTAAAAATTTAACCACGTCATTTGATACGCGGTTCGAATTTAACGTTCCTAGGCATAAATCGGTACTGGATTACTTCACATGTTTATTTTTTATTGTATTCTATTTAGCATTTATTCGACTGGCTCTTGTGTATTTCATTGCTAATAGCTGGGGAAGGCGATTTTAATCAAGTAGGTGGCATTACAACTGACCTCCCGAACATGGCGTGATGCTTGAGGTGTTCATTTATACATTGAATAAGCCAGCACCGGGATAACCATCGGATTAGGAGTCAGGAGAACATGGCGTGTCAATGGCGAACACTTTGGTACTTTAGTGGAGAATAACGTGGAGTAGGAAGTCTAACTTAAGCAGTAAGCATCCATTACTACTCCTGCTGATTAGAAAAAGCGAGCAGAAAGTAGAATTAACTTCATTCTACTAAATTTCCTAGTGTAATAAATGACTCTTGTTACGGAATGCGCTAGGAGAGCCCCGAGTCTAATTAATTGATACGATATTATTTATGTATACACTGTTTTTAGACGCTAGTTTTTTTTTCATTAACTTCACACAGGAGGCTATGAGGAAAATAGTTTCCCTCAGGGGCTGTATGATCTTTAGGGACGCTGTGTGGAGGGCCTTTTTGAGGACAGGAATGAGTGAACATGGGTCTTAAGATGAATATAAACGTGAAATGCTATTTAGATACTATTTTGATTAATCTTTACGACGAATCGGCTTACAGTATGAACATCAAAAAATATGCTACGGATAAATCGATGCTTTTACTAGCTTTTCTATGTATTGGAATTACAAAAAAAATATTATTTACGTAACAAAAAATATAAGCGTAAACCACCAAAAAAATTTGTTTTTTCATGACTTAACTATGAAGTAATACAAGAAACAATTTTTAAAAAATACCCCTTTATGGATAAGACTATTTTTGACGTTTTCTATGTTCTAACTTTTTTTGGTTCTTATAAAATTATGTACAAAATAAATAAAAACCACTTTTTCGCTTACTAGCCTCGTGCAAAAAGACGCTCGATTTTAAAATTTTGCAGGCATGAGATTCGAAATATTTCTGGCGTTTATATTCCTCTTAAAACGACCTGTGTTGTAAACTAGAGAACCAGTAAGTATGTATTACTGATTCTGTAGTTTATGTTGACAACCGTTTTTATAATGTTATTATATTCGACGACACGAAAATCACAGGATAGTCTCAATTCTAGAAAAATCAATTACTAACTAACTAAGGGAACGTACCCATACTACGTGACCAACTTTTTGCAATTTTTAACCCCCCCTCCGGTGACCAAAAACCTAAGCCCGCCGCCGCTCATTTGTACCAAGCGTGACATTTTGAAGACCCCCCCCCCAAACGTGTCACGTAGTATGGGTGCGTTCCCTAACCATCACGCCGTTTCCCCGCAGGGGTAGGCAGAGAGGACGGACCGCCAAACAAGTCGATCTTGACACACACCCCTTGCCTCGTTTACATTCATACATCGTCTCATGCATGCTCTTATATTATTCTGACTCTTGGCATGTCCCGACTCAAGTATCTGATTCACTTGGTAGTGCCATGTCTTTCTCGGGCGTCCTCGACTTCTATTTCTTCAGCATTCAGTCTGTTCCAATTTTGAAAATAATATTAAAAATAATTTTCCGTTAAAAAAAGTTATACGTATTTAGGTATTTTGTCGGTTGTCTGAATTCTTCACACAATCAGTTCTAATTTTTAAAATGACACCTAAATTCAATGCAATTTTGAGTTGATTGCACTAGAATTGAGTTGATGTCACACAGGACTATCGCACAGCACAGAAATTTATATCTTTGGTGATTGCGTATTCATAATCGGAATTGAGCACAATATGATTGGAGGGAAGCGGCTAGCAACTCAGTCTTCCGATTTCAAAGCGAGTTTGCCTTTGATAAGAAATCGATTGAAATTTAATGCTTGTTTAGCCCTTCTAATTTTATTTTGACATCAGACTACCATATTATTGATTAATAAACCGTGATAACGCGTATTCTTATTGAAAATTCAGTACAATACGTTCCACGGGAAGCGACAACAGTCGCCCCAGAGAGAGTTCGTATTTATGCCATCGATGATCTTCCTTTTCCTTCTCACACGTCTTGTACGAAAACGAAAAAGATAGAAGATATAAGAACTATAACAACACTTAGCTACCTGGGACTTGAATGCGGTTCTTCGGTTTAAATTTCAGCATTATCACTTTAGTAGGGTATAATAATCTTGAAGGAATAAAATGGTATAGTATTTCATATTAGTTTTTAAAATCGAAACACTAGAATGGTTGGAATTAATCGCTTTTTATCTTTGAGGACAAAATTTAAAAAAAAAAAAGTTTCGCCTCTGGCCTGAAGAAGGTAAGGTTCTGTTCGAAGATGGTAAAAAAATATCCCTCTACAAAGGTACTAATTTTAAAAAATGTATAAAACTAGCTAAAACGCGCAGACCTTTGAAAAATCACGATATTCTGACTTTACTTGTCAGAATAAACTAAAAGAAAAAAATAAAGACAAAATTTTAAAATATTGAATTAAAATAATTTTATATACCGTCAAAAAAACTGTTATAAGTAGGTACTTTATGCTTGTCTGAATTATTGACACATCAGTTACATAAATAGCTCACTGAAACAGGGTTACAATCACAGATAGACCCACAACCGTGATTAGTATTTTTGATGATTTTCATTCTCGGATAGCTAGTTAGTTGACATGATTGAATCGTATCCACTTAGGTTTAAAATAATCAACAGAATACAAATTTGCAAATCTGGCAAAAATAATTGTTTTATTATCTCTTAATTGATTATTAATTATTTTTACGAATGTGTGCTTCAAAATGAAATGAATTTATTTTCACGTTTCTAATGACCGATCATTTTGAAATGGATATTTCGATCAGGCTCATCTCCAATTCTACATCAACATAAATGACAAGTTGTCTGAAATTCCGTGAACTTGCGTGAAGTGCGAGTTGCAGCCGATAAAATCATTAGAGCAATTATTTCGGTCAAGTTCCGACGGCAAGTGTCATCCAACTCTTGCGTCAACAATGACGTAATCTGACCGTGAAAATGCACACCTACTTTGTTACGAGCGTGAATATATTAACAGGTAAAAGCCGGCATCGCTGGTGCTATTCGTTAGAAACCTGGTCAGGTGTGTTACGTTTTTGTATTTATGGCGATGTAAGACATGACAAGTTGATGTATCTTTAAGTCGGTGTTGTATATGCTTATTTAATACATACTCAGAAGAAATCTTGCACTTTTCAGAAAGATAAGAAGCTTTCTCGACTTACAACACTTAACATTATTTTTTTCACTATTATTATTTATTTTTTTAGTCTGTCAATCTATTATTGGGTATGGCATCATAGCATGGGGAGATGACACTACATCTGCACTAGAACTAATCGGAAAGGCACAGAAAACTATTGTAAAATTAATCCTTATGCTACCTCTAATTACAGACTCGAACTTAATCTTTAATATTATGAGAACGTGTTTGAGGTTCGGCAGATATACGGAAAAACAATCTTCACTGATCTACACATAAATATACATAAGATTAAATACTCGCTGTACTCAAACAATAACAAAGACTAAGTCCCTTCGTACACGGAGATAAATACAAACGGCGTGACTGTGACGCAACCACAAGTAGCCTATCTTTAATGCTAGTTTCCGTACACCGATCTTTTTTTCACGTGCAGCCGTGGTGTTAATACGATGTTAAGTTGAGACAATGTTCTCTTTATTATATAAGAATAAAAAACGATCTAATGGAAGATTTTGGGTTTACCCATATGTATGTAAAAAGAAATATTATCTAACTGTAAGGCGTTCGATGCTGCCAGGGAAATCCATATACGAGTACCAAGTACCAACCATCTTGCGAGAATAATACTCTTCACTTTATTACGTACTGGATGGTTACCCAACCTTTTAACTCACATCACCATCTGTTAATTTGCATACAAATCAAATCCACGCTGCCCTCTTGCTAGCCCGCTCCTCCACCACATACAGACATTCTCCTTTAATTATATATTTCAACCAATTAACACAAAACCTTGACAAATTATATACCTAAACTTTCCTCGTGAATCACTCTATCTATTGGTGAAAACCGCATGAAAATCCGTTCAGTAGTTTTCGAGTTTATCGCGAATAGACGTGGCGGAGGACTTTAATTTATAATATAATATTTATAAGATTATTTATTTTATTATATTAAGGAAACGATTAGTTGTACAATAGTAATTACATTAATTAAACACGGGTTGAGGTTGTCTAGGTCTTGGCAGCGGGCCAGATCGGGAGAGAATGGTTGAGGGAGACCTTCGACCTCTCCAGCCGGACTCTCTCGACACATCGCCTTGCACCGCAGTGGGAGGGATGGAATTGCACGCCCGTCACTCCTGGACACATTGCCCCTGAATCCTACCCACCCCTCATACCATTTTCCTTCCCAGAAAACTGAAACTTCTTCTCCTGAAAACTGAAATAATAACATTCCCATTGGGAATGTATGGCGAGCGACATGCTGAAATAGGCTAAGCCAAAAATTTGACGGTCGAGAGTGCGGAACCCCCTTTAACAGTTGATATCGATAGCATGAGAACGAGTCCTCCCTCCGACTCGCTATTTTTACACACGACAGTCATGTGGAACAATCTGCCAGCATTCGTCTTCCCTCCTCCATTTATTCCAGCCGTCTTTAGGCCCGCATTAACTAACGTCTTCATACAGTCCCATCTAACAATGACCCACGATCTGGTGGCGATATAATTCCCTTTAGAATTAGAAACTCTTGTGATATGACGCATGTAAGTTACCATAGTACAACAATATACAAGGTTTCAGAATATTAACCAAAGCTAACACGAATCCAATCAATAAAGCAAGCTTTGAATTACGTACCTACCCTAAAATAACCCAAATGTATGAATTATAAATATCTCTAGATTATCAGCGTAACATCGATTTATTATTTACAAGCATCATTATATTATTAACGTTAATATGCATGTGTCTAAGTACAATAATTATACAGGGTATTACTTACATTAACCGGTGATTTCTGGTATTATTTGGAGTAAAAAATGGAAATGAAATTTTGGTCTCCAAAATCATTAAAAAAATTAAAATGTGTTGGACAAACAGGGGCGGCATGAGTTGTTGGTCGTTAATTCGGCTGAGTGACCAGGGACCGTAAGGAGATTTAATTTTCTTGTAAGAAATTTTTTTGAAAAAGAAGACATCATAAAGTCACCAGAGACCAAAGTTTCATGGCAATTTTTTACACCAAATAATGTCAGGAATCATTGGTTAAAGTAAGTCAAGCACGCGAGAGATGGGAAGGCTGATAGAGATGTTGAAAGAAGGGTAAATGCCGGTAACTCCATTAATGGAGGACTGAATGCCGTTGGCGCTAATAAAAAACTGTCAAAAAAAGCGAAGCTAGCAGTCCACAATGGAGTCCTGGTACCTACGCTGATGTATGGCAGTGAGGCATGGAACTGGCAGAGGAAGGATGAAAGTAAACTGAATGCTGTTGAAATGAGATCCCTGAGACGTATGTGTGGTAAAACCATGTATGATCGTGTTAGAAATGTGGATATCCGCAAAGAATGTAAGGCTGATGTAAGTATAATGAGCAAAATTAAGAAAGGGACCCTTAGATGGTTTGGGCACGTAGAGCGAATGAGCAAAGAAAGTAGTGTAAAAAGAATATATGATGCAAATGTGAATGGTAGAAGAAGTCGGGGACGCCCGAGGAAGACATGGCACGATCAAGTGAATCAGATACTTGAGACAGGCCATGTCAAAAGTCAGAATAATAGAAGAGTATGTATGAGACGATGTATGAATGTGAGTGAGGCAAAGAGTGTGTGCCAAGACCGAGTTGTTTGGCGGTCCGTCCTCTCTGCCTACCCCTGCGGGGAAACGGCGTGATGTTAGTTGGTTAAGTCAAGCACGCTCTTTTATCACCCTGTATAATATAAACAAAGCGCCTACTGAAATGTTGGTTGCTGAATCAAGTACGAATATTTTGTATGATACAGATCTCTATTAGGCCCTCATTAGACTAGTGCTAAGCTACTGTTGTTGGGTGCTGGGCCCTCACGAACAATGGGGAAAGTTGATTGCATATTTTTGAGACGAAGATCATAAAATATTTGATATATGAAAGTGGGACGGTTCCGCTGAGAGAGCATGTAGCAAGGATGGAAGGTATCTAACAAACAAAGAGCTTATTTACGTACGACGTTTGATTGACATTTTGAAATTAAGTCGAGTATGAGTCTAATAAGCTCTGGTCGGAACTATTCTAGAAAAAAATGAAGTCACAGGGTGAAGGGGAAGATGTACGTAAAATGTCAAAAATATAAATAACATCCGAACCATAATTTAATCAATATATATTATAAAAGAAAGTCCAAAAAAGCGTGCGGAACGCAAAAACTCAGAAACGAGTGCCGGTACGATCAAGAGAGTTATATGGTATGGTAGATCTCTATCCTCCCTAGGGAATAAGGGTATTCGTTTTTACCTAAAGGGCTTGCTTTTGAAGATATAAGGGCTGGAAGTTCTAAGAAGACTCTAGAATTTTCAAGAAGAGTCTGGAAGATTCCGGAAACTTCTAGAAAATTCGATAAAACTCTGGAATGTTCTGGAAGAAATGGAGGAGTATGTCAGCGAGTCTAGAAGGTTCCGGAAAGTTCAAGAAGGTTCGATAAAGCTGTAGAAAGTTCTGAAAGGAGTGGAGGAGTGTGTCGGTGTGTCTAGAAGGTTCCGGAAAATTCTAGAAGGTTCCATAAAGCTGTAGGAAGTCCTAGAAGGTTCGACAGGGCTGTACCAAGTTCTGGAATGAGTGGCGGAATATGTCGATAAGTCTACATGGTTTCGGAAAGTTCAAGAAGGTTCTATAAAGTTGTAAAAAGTTCTGAAAGGAATGGTGGTATATTTCGGTGTGTATAGAAGTTTCCGGAATGTTTTACGAGGTTCGTAGAAAGTTCTAGAAGGTTCCGTAAGGCTGTAGAAAGTTCTAGAAGGAGTGGAGGAGTATTTTGGTGTATGTAGAAGGTTCCGAAAAATTCTTGAAGATTCCACAAAGCTGTAAGAAGTTCTAGAAGGTTCGATAAAGCCGTGCAAAGTACTGGAAGGAGTGGCGGAGTAAGTCGGTGAGTCTAGAAGGATCTGATGGTTCACAAATGCTTAGAAAATTGTGGATGGAGAAAGTTCTAGAAGCTTTCAGGAATAAATGACAGTGAGTCTAGAAGATTCCGAAAGTTCTAGAAGGTTCGAGAGAAGTTCTGAAAGGAGTGGAGGAGTGTGTCGGTGTATCTAGAAGGTTTTATAAAATTCTAGAAGGTTCCATAAAGCTGTGGAAGTTCTAGAAGGTTCTATAGGACTGTACAAAGTTCAGAAAGTAGTGGCGGAGTATGTCGGCGAGTCTAGATGGAAAGTTCTAGAAGGTTTAGAAAGTTCTAGAAGGTTCCATAAGGCTGTAGAGAGTTTTGAAAGGAGTGGAGGAGTGTGTCAGTGTGTCTTAAAGGTCTCGGAAAATTCTAGCAGGTTCCATAAAGCTGTAGGAAGTTCTAGAAGATTCGATAGGGCTGTACAAAGTTCCGGAAGGAGTGGCGGAGTATGTCGGTGAGTCTAGAAGGTTCGATAAAGCTGTCGAAAGTTCTGGAAGGTGTGGCGGAGTATGTCAGTATGTCAGTTCAGAAGATTCCGGAAAGTTCTAGAAGGAGTGGAGGAGTGTGTTGGTGTGTGTAGAATTCTTGAATATTCCATCAAGCTGTAGGAAGTTCGAGAAGGTTCCATAAGGCTGTAGAAAGTTCTGAAAGGAGTGGAGTAGTGTGTCAGAAGGTTTTGGAAAATTCTTGAAGATTCCACAAAGCTGTAGGAAGTTCTAGAAGGTTCGGTAAAGCTGTAGAAAGTTCTTGAAGGAGTGGCGGGGAAAGTCAGTGAGTCTAGAAGGTTGCGGAATGTTCTAGAAGGATCGATAAAGTTATACAAAGTTCTGAAAGGAATGGTGGAATATGACGGTGAGTGTAGAAGGTTCCGGAAAATTCTTGAAGATTGCACAAAGCTGTAGGAAGTTCTAGAAGGTTCGATAAAGCTGAACAAAGTTCTGGAAGGAGTGATGGAGTAAGTTGGTGGATTTAGAAGTTTCCGGAAAGTTCTAGAAGGTTCGATAAACCGGTAGAAAGTTCAGGAAGATTCCGTAAAACTTTACAAAGTTCTGGAAGGAGTGGCGTAGTAAGTCGGTGAGTCTAGAATGTTCCGGAAAGTTCTGGAAGGTTTGATGAAGTTGTCAAAAGTTCTGAAACAAATGGTGGAATATGTCGATGGGTTTAGAAGTTTCCGGAATGTACTACAAGGTTTCATAAAACTGTAGAAAGTTCTAGAAGGTTCCGTAAGGCTGCATAAAGTTCTGAAAGGATTTGAGGATTGTTTCGGTGTGCCTAGAAGGATGCGGAAAATTCTAGAAAATTGTGGATGGAGAAAGTTCTAGAAGCTTTCATAAATAAATGACGGTGAATCTAAAAGATTCCGAAAGTTAAAAATTTCGATAGGACTGTACAAAGTTCCGGAAGGAGTGGCGGAGTATGTCGGTGAGTCTAGAAGGTTCGATAAATCTGTAGAAAGTTCTGGAAGGTGTGGCGGAGTATGTAGGTGAGTCCAGAAGGTTACGGAAAGTTACTAGAAAGTTTGATAAAGCTGTAGATAGTTCTAGAAGGATTGAAGGAGTGTGTCGGTGAGTCCAGATGGTTACGGAAAGTTACTAGAAAGTTTGATAAAGCTGTAGATAGTTCTAGAAGGATTGAAGGAGTGTGTCGGTGTGTGTAGAAGGTTCCGGAAAATTCTTGAAGATTCCACAAAGCTGTAGGAAGTTCTAGAAGGTTCGATAAAGCTGTACAAAGTTCTGGAAGGAGTGACGGAGTAAGTCGGTGGGTTTAGAAGTTTCCGGAAAGTTATAGAAGGTTCGATAAAACTGTAGAAAGTTCAGGAAGATTCTGTAAAGCTTTAAAAAGTTCTGGAAGGAGTGGCGGAGTAAGTCGGTGAGTCTATAATGTTACGGAAAGTTCTAGAAGGTTCGATAAAATTGTACAAAGTTTTGAAACAAATGGTGGAATATGTCGGTGGGTTTAGAAGTTTCCGGAAAGTTCTAGAAGGTTAGATAAAACTGTAGAAAGTTCTAGAAGGTTACGTAAAGCTGTAGAAAGTTCTGATAGGAGTGGAGGAGTGTGTTGGTGTGTCTAAAAGGTCCCGAAAAATTCTAGAAGGTTCCATAAAGCTGTAGGAAGTCCTAGAAGGTTCGATAGGGCTGTACAAAGTTCTGAAAGGAGTGGCGGAGTATGTCGGTGACTATAGAAGGTTCCGAAAAGATCTAGAAGGTTCGATAAATCTATAGAAAATTCTGGAAGGAGTGGCGGAGTATGTCGGAGAGTCTAGAAGGTTCCGAAAAGTTTTACAAGTTTCCATAAAGCTATAGAAAGTTCTATAAGGAGTGGCGGAGTACGTCGGTGATTCTAGAAGATTCCGGAAAATTCCAGAGGATTCGATAAAGTTTCATAAGGTTCGATAAAGCTGCAAAAAGTTCTGAAGGGAGTGGCGGAATATGTCGGTGGATCAAGAATGTTCCAGAAAGTTCTAAAAGGTTTGATAGAGCTGTAGAAAATTCTGGAAGGCATGATGGAATATGTCGGTAGGTCTAGAAGGTTCCAGAAAGTTCTATAAGGTTCGATAAAGCTATAAGAAGTTCTGGAAGGAGTTACGGAACACGTCAGTGAGTTGAGAAGGTTTCGGAAAGTTCTACAAGGTTCTGTAAAGCTGTAGAAAGTTCTGGGAGGAGTGGCGTGAGTCTAGAAGTTTCCGAAAAGTTCTACAAGGGTTCAATAAAGCTGTAGAAAATTCTATAAGGAGTGGCAAAGTATTTTGGTGAGTGTAGAATGTTCCGAAAAGTTCAAGAAATTTCGATAAAGCTGTAGAAAGTTCGGGAAGGAGTGGCGGAGTACGTCGGTGAGTCTACAAAGTTCCTGAGTTCTAGAAGGTTCGATAAAGTTGTAGAAAGTTCTGGAAGGAGTTACGGATTACATCAGTGAATTTAGAAGATTCCGGAAAGTTCTAGAAGTTTGGATAATTATATTATTAAAAAAATAATTTGCATGCCGCTAAAGCTCAAAGACGAGTTCTGGTACGATAACGGGAGTTATATTGTGTGGTAGCCCTCTATCCTCCATCCACGAAGAAAGTTCCCATTCTTACCTTAAGGGCGTGCTTTTAAAGATATAAGGGCTGGAAGTTTGGCCCCTTTGAAATTTCTAGAACAGTTCAAAAAATTCCAGAGTATTCTTGAGCATTCCACCACATTCCAGAACATCTCGAAATATTCTGGAATGTTTGAGAATAGGATGGAACTTCAGGAACATACCGGAACAGCCCAGATCATTATGGAATATTCCAGAACACTCCTGAATGTTGTGGAATGATCTGGAACATTTGAATTTTTTTTGAATGGGGATACCCATATGGGGTATATAAAGCAAGATCCGTCGTAGATTCGAACGTCAATTCAATCTCACATCAACTCCATGAGCGATGTCGGACACCCCAGTCAGAGTATTTGAGAGCATTCCACAACGTTCCAGAACATCCCGGAACATTCTGGAAAATTGTGGAATGTTCGAGAATAGGGAATCGGGAACATCAATGTGAAACATTCCAGAACACTCTCGAATGTTTTCCTGAGCGAAGCCGGGTAACCCAGCTAGTATAATAATAATTTTTAAATAATTCGTATATGAAAAGTGGGAGCGAACAAGAGGCGGTATGCAAAGCTATTATGTATTCGGCAGTCTGGAACAGAATGGTTCCGTTTAATTTGTCACGGCAGACAGCGGGTGACTATGTGAGAATGTTGAAGGATCGCTATTGGCGTTTGAGGAACCAATTGGAATGCTTCCGATTCAAGATCACTGCGTCGTTCGCTGCCCACAATGACATATCCCACTTTGGATGGTTTGGTATATTTATGTCCCATTCTCTTTCTCATCAAGTACCTAACCAAAAATGCATAAGCCGTTTCTAATGCATTAACAGTGCAACAATAAAATAAAAATAGTTCACTATACCACTTTTCATACAAATCATTTAAAAAGTTTTGGTTATTTGTTTTTGGGGTGTTATGCCGTGTTGCGCTACCTCCTCTTTTAGCCAACGTTTTGGACAGCGTTACAGTGTCCATCATCAGGGCAGATGTGTGCAGAACACATCTGCAGATGGCAACGTTTTCTGTTCAACATTCGTGTTCTGCACACATCTGCCCTGATTATGGACTCTACATATAACTCTGTCCGAAACGTTGGCGGAATAATTTCGGTTTACGGAAGGTCTTCCAAAATAATTTTTTTATTTTTTTTATACTAATTATGGGCCGGAAAATCCAAAACTGAAAGAATTTTTTTCGGAAAGCAATATTAACAAAGTTACACGACTTTAAAATTTTCTATAGGCACACATGAAAATCGACATATTGGAAGTATTATGACAGTTTAAAGTCATAGATAAACTAGAAAAATGTTTTACCACACAAAATTAAATGTTACCATGCAATAATATCATCAAACATACATTATAAATCGACGAAGTATGAAAATTCGTAGTCTTAAAAATGCGTAACCTAACCTAACGCTAGGTTTGTGTAACATGGTTTGTGCCCCTTTATACCGCCTGCTCGCGTCCCTAACCTAACCTAACGTTAGGTTTGTGTAACATGGTTTGTGCCCCTTTATACCGCCTGCTCGCGTCACGGCAAAAAAACATCCCTGTTTTCAAGTAGTTTAGCGGCTACGCTAGGTTTGTGTAACATGGTTTGTGCCCCTTTATACCGCCTGCTCGCGTCACGGCAAAAAACATCCCTGTTTTCAAGTAGTTTAGCGGCTACGCTAGGTTTGTGTAACATGGTTTGTGCCCCTTTATACCGCCTGCTCGCGTCAATTTAAAAAAATATCCCTGTTTTCAAGTAGTTTAGCGTTTACGCCAAAAGTGAGTAAAATTTATAAAAAATAATTACTTAAGTTAGTTATTGATATGGCAACACTTAATTTTATGTGGCTGTTTCTATGACTTTAAACTGTCATAATACTTTCAATATGTCGATTTTCATGTATGCGTATAGAAAATTTTAAAGTCGTGTAACTTTGTTAATATTGCTTTCCGAAAAAAAATTCTTTCGGATTCGGATTCTCCAGCCAATAGTTAGTATAAAAAAAAAAGTTTTATTATTTTGGAAGACCTTCCGTAAACCGAAATTAAGCCACGTTGGCTAAAGGAGGAGGTAGCGCAACACGGCATAACACCCCAAAAACAAATAACAAAAATACTTTTGGCCGTGAAAATCTAAAATCGTAGGTACATTTCAAAAGTTTGTCGTACAAGATGCCTGCCAGACAATTTCCCCTCGCCCTAGATTTGGCTCCAATACCATTCGTACAAAATCCCACTAATGCCCTGTCCAGGGCATTTTAGATTCATGGTATCGAGGCGTTTCCTAGTCTAATTTCTATCTTTAACGAGGACATTACTATAAGTTTATTTTATTTACATTACATATCACTTCATGCCCAGTTACCCCGTATTGTCCTGATACTTGTCCTGATCATTTATTTTCCTGTCCAGATCTTATTGACTCTATACAATAAGTTGACATTTTAATATGTTCATTCAAATGTATCTGTATTAGGAATTCTTACTTATAATACAACTGTTTTTACGATAATTAATTGTCTGAATTCTTTGTCCCATTTACAACTAGTCACCAACTTCCTTGTTTCTCACTGCCCGCACCATACAACAACAATTAATATAACTGTGCTCGATACCTCGAACTGATACGCGCGCAGAAAACAGGTGACGAACAAAAATGGTGTCGCTAAAAAACAATAATGTGTTTAATGGTTTAAACTTTTCGCAATATTTTACCGTTCTTTCTGCACATAATTGCCTACCGGTCGCGCATGGTCCACAAAGAAGGCGCAATCATATTTGATTCAAATGCATGAGCCGGGTCATGTGAAGATAATATGTAACTAGCAAATAATTTGCCAGGACAGGTTTTTACATAGGCTGTTTTAATATTTGTATAGTTCCGTTTAAAATCGAGTACGATGTTGACATGTTTCTCTGCAACTCGCCACTTAGAAGTAAACTGTGCCAAAGATGAAGACGCTCAATCGATGATGATAGTGCATGTGAGAAGTAAAAGAACTAACACTAAATACTAAACACTAACTAACACTAGATGATACCTTGTTCCGCCTCCATGTTAGAGTTAAAACTGGTATCACTTTCCAGTCTGCGGTCTGGACCGTGTTACTGGCTGATTCGTTCCAAGTCCACTGGCCTAGATAAGTTAAATTGCTCGTACCGATTGCAATCAAGAATAATTGTTTTTATCGGCACAATGCTCATGCGTGTGATAATCTGATAAAGTTATACTTTAAAATATTCAGATTTCGTTAGATTAATTTATATTCCGGTAGAACCACGAAACGAAGGAAGCTAGTATAAACATAAATTAATGAAATCACTAGTCGACTAATACTCACTAGTCACTAATTGACGGCCGGCATAGTCCAGCGGTAAGGCTCTTGACTAGCATTACGAAGGTCGCGGGATCGAATCCCGGCGGGGCAAATAAATTTTATTTGATTAATTTGTGTTATTTCACAGTTCCAGAGTGGAAGATACTCTCAGTATCGCCCTGGTGTAAGACCACCATTCAGAATTGAAACGTTGCTTGAAATGGCGTGAGCCGTGTTTGGTGACCAGATCTGAATAGCCAGGTACTATCCCCACCTTCCACTTCCCTATATCCTTCCCCTCCCCTCTACCTTCAGCCTCACAACATACTCCAATTGGGGATGCCATAGTCCCACTGACTCCAGACGGGAGCAGTTTGGACTCTTGTGTGGTATTCATGTAAAAAAAAAAAAGTCCCGCTTCGCACGTCTGATTTCTGTGGTGTGGGGCGGTGATGTAGGGTATGTCGCGTTTTGGAAAAAATGACCAACAGGATTAATAAAAGATACAACAGGATTAATAAAAATGACCAACAGGATTAATAAGGTACCCGGCCCGGCGTGTTCACTTGACAGCTCCCCTCCCGCCGCGGCCCGCTCTCGCCTCTCACCTCGTCAAGTCGAGCGTGCGATACAAGCACATCTCACCTATAACTATGTATGTAGTTACAAACCTACCTTGGCTGACACCGACTCCAAAAATAACAATCGTACCTACATATTGATGAGTAGAAAAAGTAAGTTGATTATTAAGTTATAGAAGAATACGAAATTATTTTTTTACTTTTTAGTGCATTTTTTTAATTGTTTTGTTAAAATTTTTGTTTATGTATCAGGTTGTTTAACCAACCGATTATTTATTAGAGCATTTGGGAGTTGGCCGCTTTATACCTCATTGTAGCATAACAACAATTTTCTCTACCCGATGTAAAAATTTCATTGGCACTTTTTGGTAACCGAAACAATTAATTATAAGCGTTGTTGTATTAAATTCTTATGACATTTCATTGTACTTGTGTATCATAGATCCAGGGTCTGCCGTGTAGAGGTTGATAATACAGGCTATACAATCTAATTCTGTCCTGTTTGCTTCTTTGAAGTTATTCTTCACCCAGTGGGTAGATCCTAAATAACATCGTCATGCGTCAGATGTGCAAGGACAAACCATCATAGTAATTAGGGGCCTAAGTTTCCATCTTTGGACGCGCGTTGCCGTGACCGTAAGCCGCATATTATTTTGACAGATCTAATGTGCGAGAACTGCCCCAGCTCTTTTGATTGCTTCAAGTTTCTCATAAATTACGATTTAAACGTAGGCGCTGTGAATACATAACTTTGCATTAGGTGGAAGTAGATTTGAAACAGTCACTTTATGATTTTCACGATCTATAACATGATCTGTCCTGATGATGGACGCTACAAGACTGCTCTAAACCTTGTTTAATTATTATTCAACACGTGTTCGTTAATAATTTAATTCTGATCTTCTTGTTTGCTTTTCGATTCTGCAGCTTGCGGAACAACTTAATTACAGAACACTTTTAACTTCAAAATAATTTGTCCTCTCATTTTTTTCTGTCTAGCGGAGATTACAGTGTTGCCGCATTCAAATAATTTGTGTATATTTTGCGAGTGCTTCCCGACAGATTTGCATTCGCGACCCCCGACTCCCCCAGCAGCCCTGAGGTCCCGGGTTGGGGGCTGGGGGTGTGGATCGATGCGTCTGTCCTTTGGTGTGTAGCTAAATGAAAATGTAGCCACTAGACACTAAACACTGAGTTTGTATAATGCATTTGCTATTATACTGACACCATATTAATTAAACGCAAAACTAAAAATTACTTACTTTGTAACAAGTTGTCAAAATGATTTTAAAGTTGTTCTAAGTGTATTATCTGTCGCGCTCATTTCAAGATTTTTTTTTTTAAATCTGTTGTTCATAACTCACAATTACTGTGCTATATCTTATCCAAAGGGTTTAGATTAGTTAGTTTTAGAATTTTCCTTATTTCTGTCTGTTAACTTAGATTAGTTCTCCCGGTAGGGAGGAGTACATTGCTCCTGAACCAAATCTCCTCCGAGATTGATATATTTGGCGTTGGTGAGGTGAGATTCAAAAGGGAAATTCTTTCGATTCTTGAAAGACTCTCTCCACATTGACGAAATCTTCATCACTGCCTAAGATTTTTTTGAAATTGCTATATTTCTTTTATGTATTATTTTATTATTATTTTTATTTGTAAACAATTTTTTTGTAAAATATTTATATGGCGTTATTTCTTACACGTAATTAATTCAAATTTATAATGATGTAAGAAATTAATAATAAAATATTCTTATTGTTATCTAACACAAACAATAATAACATACAATAAAATCACACGGAGTTAAAAAAATGTAACTCACGCTGAAAAACCTTCTAAATCTTATGGAGCCATTTTCTTTGGGAGGTTTTCTATCATCCATCGACCAAGTTTTTTACTTGGTCGAAGCTATCATCACATCAGGAAATATTCACTTTGCACGCTGCCTACAATTCTTAAATTATTAGAAAGTTCTAAGTAAATTAAATAGTTCTACTGAGTTATACAACTTAGAAAATGTGATTGATCATAATTATAGAGTTGTTATGAGCTTTGCAACGTAGTTATTAGTTTGTTTTGATTATACTGAGATGTTCTTACAAAAACCAACCGCGCCAAAACTTTGTATCTTTTTATGGGAATGGGAATCGAAGTGTCACGGCGAACTCTAGTTCAGAATAGAAATATTCCGATAAATTTTTAGAATCGAACTCTTTCGACACTGAAATCTTGATTATGTCCATAACTTATCTTTTTTCAATACCATATCTTTGATTTAGTAAACGACACTTTGGAACCACTATGAAAATGTTACAAGTTATTCTTCGCAAGCTTTATCAATTTTTGTGTAATGTTCATGTTTGCTCAAAGTATCAATCGGGTTATCTTCTCCATTCCCTCCAAGGCCAAGAGAATAAACCCTTTAACTTTGATTTGCAAAAGCTGAAATAAAAGTTTCTAACGGCGCGAATGTTTATTTGTTTATTTATGTATGCATGTATGTATGCTTTGTCTGTCCACCTGGGAAGGATTCCCGTTTCAGGACAGCCAAATTGCATATTTAGTTCATAATATTCTTAACAAAGGAATGGTTTTGTTCAAGATATCACAAGAATGAGATTCTGTCAAGACAACTTTTGAGAACATTAATAAATGCATTCGAAACGAAGTAATGGTTTATTTATGTCCTTGAAAGAATCACAAAGATGTTATTTTTTCAAAGTCATTTTACAGAACATCAATAATTGCATTCAGAACAAATGAATGATTTCCTTTGAGAGATCACAATGATGAGATTCCTTCCAGGTCATTTTGGAGAAAATTTACATTTGCATAATTAAAAATGTAGTTTGTGACTATAATTTTTAAACATTTACTAAGTATTAGAAATTACACATTTATAAACCAATATATGACATGAATTCCCAATGTATTTATGACTAAAGAATGTAGCACCAATGTTTAATTATACATAACTTTTCGGTGAAAAGGTATTTTCTTGCGTTTATTAGTTCAATTCGTGAAAGTGATTTCTAACACAATTGTTGAGAGATAAGGTTGAGTGATATTAAAATATTTATTATTGTTGCAAAATGATAATCTGATAACCAGAAAAAACGCAATTATTAACGTAGCCAAAAACCTTACATTTTGTTCAGAAGTATAAGATTTTTGTGACAGCAAAGTGTTTCTAGTTGCTGATTCTAAAAAATGATATTTTTTAGATGTGGTACGTGGCTTTTTAATCTTTCACGGCACGAACGCCCTTGGACAACATGAACACATTTAAAAACGAAAATTCAATTTCTGGAAAACTATTACAGGGGAACTGTTAGAATAATAATATTCTTACTAACTGTCACTCGCTTATGGCCTAACTGTAAATTATGTCGTAGATTTTTGTCTCAGTTATTTATTGTCAACTTACGTTTATCGTTCTCGCTTATTTGACCCAAAGTCAAATAAAATATCAACGCAATTTAATCATGAATACATTCTATCAAACAAAAAAGCAATCAAATTGTCAAGGTTAACCCCTTTGGTACGAAATATACCCTATTTAGTGTCATCATACCGCCAACTGCATAAGTTGGACGTCTAGCTACATATTAACAAATAAATATAAGTAGATACCGTTTGCACATTCTGGCATCATGTTTTTGTCAATTAGGAGAGACCACTGTTGTCACAAGTGTTGCAATTGGTCATCTGCAAAAAACTATGACATCATACCAACCACTTATGAGTACACATACTGCATACTGAGAAATACAGTGTTTTCGTTTCATATTTTTGATGTTCAGTGTTCGTAAACAACATTTTATAAAGCCGTTTTATAAAGTTTCAAGACAAATAACGCTAAACCCCAGACAGGGGCTTCGCTAACTAAATGATAAGATCATCAGATAATAATAATATAATAGCAATTAAAAAGCCGCTCCGCAGCTGCTAGGCCCTGCCGGCGGCTTTTAGTTCGGCTTCGCCCAGTTTGAGAGTAGGTGAACATTTTACAAATCCGATAGGAACTGGTTCCAAAAATAGCCAGTCAATAGACAGCTAGTCACCGAGACAAAGTAACCGCGTCAGGCAATGACGTCATATATAATATATAAGGGTCGACCGAGACATGTTTTTCGTTCTCGGCCGAGACCGAGACCGAGACCGAGAATAAATTAAAATCTCGGCCGAGACCGAGAGCCGAGACCGAGAATAGATAAATTGAGAAAAAAAATGAAAATGCGCTATTTTGGCATAATATAGTATATTTAAGAATGTAATAATAATTTGTTTTAAGGCGCCGCATCCGCGCTCAAAAAGAAGAAGATGGAGAAATATGTAATTAGGAATGTTAGAGGAGCGCGCTAATATTTAAAGCGATAAAATCGAAAATATTTAATAAAACACGACATCATTTAAAGAAACATTGTGAATTTTTTTCACAATTATAACTTGTATAATAACTGAAGCAAACGTTTTTAAAATAATTTTTGGAGCATACTTTGCGATTTTTTTTCTATCGAGGGAATTGCAAATAATTTGCGTTTCGGCGTGGAAGGCGTCTAGATATTATCATTATGGTTATAAGTAAAACCCGCCTCGCTGCCAGCCGACCAATCACAATCGACAGCTCTCTCACGCACTGACACCAAGTGACAAATGTGAACGCGTGCGGTAGATTTGAATCCCATTATCCTATACCGTACCTACTTACAACGGTCTCGGTTATGGCCGAGAATCTCGGCGATTTTTCGCCGAGAACCGAGACAGAGTTCTCGGTAGAATTTGTAGCCGAGAATGCCGAGACCGAGACCGAGATCTCGGTCGACCCTTAATAATATACCCGTGGTATTATTATTCACAACTGCCAGTTACTTTATTTATTTATTTAATACAAACGGCATAAGTATGCCATAAACATTAATTACATGTCACAAATTCATATTCAAAATATTAGTAATGGTAAAACAGTGTATGTATAACAGTTAATTGTGACGATACATTGGGAAGTGACACCAGAGATACATTTACATGCAAAAATCAATTAAAAAAATATGATAGCATAGCCTTCTTTTACCCTTGTTCCGTGCAGTTAAAAAGATCTATCACATCTGCATATCTATTAGTAACTTCATGCAACCTAGGTAAAAGTGAGTGTTTCGTATACTCAGTCCGATTATTGTTACATTTCAAAAGGATTTAAATGTAACAATAATAATAATATTATCGCCAAACTCTAAATATCAGGAGAGATTCACGAAATTACAAATCCAATAGTACTTACGCTTGCCAGTCGATGCTCCTCACGCTAGCTGTTGCTAACGTAAGTGGCGCCATCTTTAGGCATTGCTTTAATTCGGTTATATTACAAAAGTAGATTTGTATAAAAACTCACGTACGAAACCGGTTTTGCGTAAGGCGCAGCAGCGTTGTATGCTTAGTCGGATTCTTAAATTTCAACGGTACAGTCGCTAGGCTATTAATACTGTTTGATGATTTTTGCGCTCAGTGGGAATCGAGTCCACAAACTCCGTCTTTGTTAGCCATGTTCCCTTTCAAGATAATAGGTTGAAAACTTGAACCATTTCTTTGGTGCCTTTAACATTTTAAACAAATAGCAAGAATGCAACAAGAATTTGTAACCCGAATTGGATCAAAGTACCTACTAATTTAGTTCAAGTTTTTTGGAGGTTGGGCTCGTGTAGTGAGTTTTATATCATTGCTAGCAAATAATACATCGCCCCATTCCAGTGAAATTAATCTGTGATCGCGCTGTTTGCGTGTTAAATGGTTGTAGAAGTCGGAACTGGAAATGTGCGTCGAAGGTGCAAGAGTTTTAGAGGATATGTGAACATTGTCATAATTTGAGATCGGTAATCACGGCAACGAGCTTTCAAAGATGTACACTTGACATATTTTGGCCTTATCGGTCTACGAATGTTTACGATCCATGTAACAGTGAAAGGTAGAACAAAAAAATAGGGGAAGATCTGTACTTCGATTCTGTACTTGGTTCAGAACATCAGTCAAATCGGTTTACAGCTCTTCATGCAGAACATGAAATTTAGAAGCGAAAGAGTCTGATTCTCGATTGGCGCCGGTAATATTATTTAAGGAAAATACCACCGAAGATTTGGGAGGCGGGTATCTATATTAGTTCGCCACGTTTGGAGCCTTAGCAGGGGTGTCCGTGTTCACGGAATGAAGTTTTTCCGGGACTTGGCGGCGGATGAGTCTGTCAACCCACTGCATGGTCGGGAGAAACTGGTCCATATCGGAAAAAAATGATTGCGGGAGTCCATTTGATTTCTCGAGCAGGACTCTCTCGGAACGTGGTCTTGAGGAACGAATTCGTATGTTCACTTTTATTTATTCGACACACTACCCACCCTTCATACCTTTTCCTTCCCAGAACTTCACCTCCTTCCTTCCCAAATAAGACCCTCCACACACCATTTACATAGATGACATAGGCCCTGAGGGGAATTATTTTTGTGTATTTCTGTGTGGAGCTCTTGTAAAAAAATAATAAAATACTTTTTTCGGTTTTGATCCATTTGCTGCATACAACACGGTTATTTTATCAACTTAGGTGTGTGTAGCCGGGACTGAGTAAAGATAAAATCCTTCATTAGGATATTCCGCACGATAATGACCGCGTTATTATATAATAATTTATACCTTTTAGAGAGTTTATACAATGCGCTATCTATCTCCTTTATCGCGGTTGAGGAATTGTCCGACAAAACTGTAAGGAAATGACTAATGATTATTCTTTGAAAAACTTTGTTACTAACCCCCTTTCTCCTATATGATACGTCATACATATATCAAGTAATGGTAATGTTATATTATCGTGAAAACAAGCTTATGGGTCCGAGTCGTTAAATGTGTTTTTCGGAACAATTCATATAATAATAATACTTGGCAACTTGGCTAATTTATATAGCGCCGTTTTTTTGTGAGAAAATCACCTCAAGGGCGCTGTAGGTCTCATACGAATCGTTTTGTCTCCCTTATTATTACTATCATATTGAGAAAGTTGATCCAATCGGTGTTAGAAAGAGAAAAAACCATGTTTTATATTCAAATATAAAAGTTAACCACAAATAATAAAAATGTACATCTTTATGAAACCGAAGTTTCCGATTGCAATTTGAAAAAAAAAATGAAACTTTGGGAAATTTTATTAATTATTTTTACATGAAACGACTACAAGTAAGGTTTTGTTTATAATACACTAGCAGACCCGGCCACACGTTGCTGTGGCTAACGAAACACAACGCCATTACCCGACCTTTATAAAATCCACACCACCCGCTTGCTAGCTGCCCGCTGCGTGAATTGAATGTTGAATTTATCGGCTTTTCTCTACTATAATAAGCATGTATTATACGTATAAACCTTCCTCTTGAATCACTCTATCTATTGGTGAAAACCGCATGAAAATCCGTTGCGTAGTTTGAAAGATCTATGCGCACATACATTTTGAGCGACTTCATTTTATACTATGTAATGATAATGATTTGTCTAATGACATATGTGGATACCTATGTGTTTTTTTTCGTTGACAAAAACGTAAGGTGAGTTATTTTAAATTTTTTTTATGTTTGCGTGCAAAATTTTTATACTTCAAAAATTATATATTTATTTCGATTTATAAAATTTGAAAGCCTATTTTATAACCTTTCAAAAACAGTTTTTTTTATTTTTGGTTATGTTCCAAAATATTACATTTATTTGTATTTTATCGCAAAGCTGAATTATTTTGATCCTCGGACAAAATACGGTCGAGGCCTGAGGGGTTAACAGTAGTAAAAGTTGTCTAGGATCAGGATTTATAACTACGAAATACCTCCCTGCGTTTCGCATGCCGCGTTCATTTTACGTTTTATTGTAGGTGCTCGGGAGTACCTAAGCGCGCTTAGTAAGCAGGCACATAAATTTATGCTTTAAAACTCTTGATAAGACCCTGTCTGGCAAAGGTCGAGATAAGCCAGACACCAGACAGTTTCCTTTGTCCCCCTGTTGAAGACGAAATAATAACCCTGTATTTATTTACTAGGAACTTCTTTGTTGGGATCAGGCCCGGACTGGGACCATTTGGGGCCCTCCGCTAAAACCTGTAAAGGGGCCCCCCAACATGGGGTGGGGGGGGGGGGCTCTAGAAAAGGGGGGTCCTTTAGGGAGCCTCCCCCGGATAATTTTTGCAAATTAGGTGCTTGAAAACAATGAAAAAGCGTTTCTACGCTATATTGGCACCTATAAAGAAAGAAGAAGAAATTCAGATAGGTTTTTATACAAATATTATGATTTTCGACTTTTGTTGACTTTATTATTTATTGAAATAAGAAATTCACAGTATTTTTAGGATACCACAACACTACTAAACACATGCTGTAGAACTGCCAATAATTATAACGGAGATCAAAATAAAGGGCAGGATTTTATTCACAACAAAGCATTAATGAATTATGTCAAAATTATTTGTGTAGTATAACGACAAACGGATTTTAGGGATTAGAAAAATAATACTAACATTAAAAAAAAAATCCTGTGTGTTTAACAGTTTACAATGTTGTATACTAGAATAGAAGGGGCTTAACTTAACTGAAATGATTCGACATTTTGCTTCCCTAGCCCTAAAGTAACAGTTTCTTTGTAAGCAACTCACTTGTAAAAGCTACTTCATCTATTATTTTATTTTTGTCCAAATTATAAAAAAATCCCTCTCAACATTAATAAAAAGCAGACTGGACATAAGGTCTTGGCCTAAGGACGACCGAAGTCGATTTTTGACGATTTTAAGTTTAGAAAAAACTCGTTCACTTGTGACTTAGGTACAAGGTATGGAAAGAACAAATTTATGTACAATATACAGGTTGGTAAACAGTCCAGATTGAGTAAGTTCAAACAGAACAGAAAAAGCACATGTCAAACACTGGAAACGTTGTCTATTTTCAAAGCAGTAAATGTCAGCATTTGTTTCCGCTGTCGTTGGGTCCAAATCGTCTTCTTCGTCACTGCATCTGTCTCCGTAGTTCTCAGTGGACTCTGCCGCTATGAAGTTGCTGTATTGTTGTGCAAACCGTCGCAGCTCTATCAACAGCCGACTTCTTTCAATTTTACACAGTTTAGAAACAATGTGCACAGCTTCTGTGGGAAATGTTTGGATCTTCAAGAGAAAGTCAAACTTTTTGGGGTCCAACCAGGGCCGGATTAACCATGTCGGGGCCCCTAGGCAACGCACGTCTCGGGTCGGTTTTCTCGCAAACAATATTTCTGAAGTTTGTGAACATCATAACTATTATAACTCAAAATCTTGACTTGACTTGACTTGACCGATGCGATGAGTTTTTTTTACCATTTTATAGTAACAAATTCACCGAAATTTTTTAGCGAAAATCGCGTTTTTCACTTCAAAATGCTGACAAAAATAAAAAAAAATCGAAAAAAAACTCCCTCTGACTACCTAGGAAAACATATTACGTTACTTGGTGTATACAAATCGAGTTTTTTTAATATGTTGTCAACCAGGTTGAAAAACGTGTTAAAAAACTTTCGAGAAAAACGCTTTCAAAGTTTTGCTGAGGATAATTCAACATACAAACTGTTTAAACGGTTTCATATAAAAAGCGGTATCTCCATCAATTTTACCAATTTCCTCAAATAGTGAGAGCATTATTAAGAGGGCATTACCAGAGAAAGCCGGAAATACGTCATTTTCAAAAAAGTTTTTAGACGTATTGACTCTTTTCCACAAAAAATTATAAATGGATTTCGAAAGATTGTTCTTTTATCTAGCATTCGTATGTAATAAATTTTTAGAATTTTTTTTAATTTTTAGTATAATAAGGTTATTCCATAGGTCGTTGGCAGATTTGTTAAATTTTCAAAAAAGTTTTTGTATTATACCACACCCATTTTAAATAATGTAATCATGCAGTAAAATAAATCAATACATTATCTAGCAGAATTTTGTATTAGAATTTTAATTTTAGTTTCAATAAAATCATTAAAAAATATGTACGTACATGTGTTTCTTGACGAAAATTGGTCCAATTGTGTATTTATTTGCGCACTTACAAACTAATATATTTCAGATTTTTTTAACATTCTTATTAAATTTAGACATTATTGAAAAATGATAAATACTTATAATCAAAAAATAACTACAAAAAGTACACTATTTTAACAGTTTTATCATCACGCCTTTCAGCATTTTTGGATGAAGGTATAAATTAAAGCTAATTTGGATTGAAATAAATTCGATATTGAGTTATAATTTTAAAAAGCTGGTACGGAGAATAATTAATCTTTCTCATTGTAACCGCCCTGCACGATCGGAAGAACAACTTTCGACGAAATGTGGATTTTCGTCCGCTGGCTGGTTAAACGCTCTTAACAATGCATCTTTCAGAAAATGAAATTAAAATATTTTTTTTGCAGTGTCCTTAAAGCCCTGTTTAGGATTTGACCAAGGGAACATGGTGGCGTTTAGAGGCCCCCCAGAGTCAGAGGCCCGTGTGAACTGAATAAAAAACTTGTAAAATTTCATCAAATTCACTAAGGGGGGAAGCTTGTACAACATTTATATTTTAAACATATAATTACAAATAAAACAAAAAAATGCCAATATAAACCACACACGACACCTTCAATCACTTCAGATACTAAGTATGTTGCAACAAAAAGAAGGAAAGAAAAGTAAAATACAACTATTATTATATATTTTTTCTAATTATAGACTTTTTATTTATTGTTTGTGCATGATATGAACATTAGTTATTTATTAGGTTATAAGCTAATTATTATTATAATTTGTTTTCTTTAATGCGTGTACCTAATGTTATTAACCTGTAAATGTTTCTAATTAAAAAAAATGAAAACATCTTGAAAACTGACTTTTTCCGAAACTTCGTTGCTCACCAATTGAAGCAAGTCAGTTTTTCTCGGGACGCGGGGCAGTTGCCTACTCTGCCTTAGGGATAATCCGGTACTGGGTCCAACCAAGAGCAATCCTGTAAAAACGTCTTTGTTTGCTCAAAATCTTTCTTCAATACTCATCCTCGCACAGTCTAAAATATCAAAATATACAATTTTGTAATGTTGAACTGTTGAAATAGAGTCAGTTTCATCTTTTGATTTTTCACCGGACATTATAACTACTAACGAGACAATTTTTTTTGTACGTTTTGTGGGGCCCCTTCGGGGCCCCCTCACGCCGCGCGCTGGGGGCCCTCCGCGATCGCGGACCTGCGGACCTGGCCAGTCCGGGCCTGGTTGGGATGCAAATTCACACTGTGCAAAACTTGATGCTGTTTAGGGATGAAACTCCAAAAAATACCTTTTATTATGACTGTACCTGTGTGTGTTTATAAGATCATGGGACTTTTATGTATTTTTCTGATTTATTTCTCTGGTTTATTATGGTAGGTTCTTACAAGGAATAGTAAAATAAAAAAGTGTATTGTAGAACGTACAGTGAATATGCATGCTAGTAAATATAAAGCAGTTTGTTTTGAGGAGGTTTATTCACATGTACATTTTATACTTAATTTTTATATATATGCTTTCTTAAAAGTTTTAAGATTGCTAGTGAATGACACGGATAAATAAAGATTAATAAAACCAGCAGATAAATACAAATCAAGTACTGAACAAATAAATATACAGAAAATATAAAACTCTTCAAAATAAAGTCAATAGATGTAAATTATTACATTCCCAAGAAATACCAAAAATAAAAAGCAGAAGTATTAATATTTTAAAGTATTTGGTACTTTGATAAATATTTTAAAAAAGTAACCGTAATAGGTACTTACTGTATTTACAAATACTAGCGTAGACGCTAAAAACGACATAGAAGACAAATGAACTACATTTAAATAACTTTAGTCCGCCTCGGCACAGGACCCCCTAGTGAGGAGGACTAAGAAATACAATATTTTATACTTAATTTCACATTACATTTTGTATGTAAATTTTTTTTTATATAGTCGCTATAATAAAAAAAAATAATAAAAATAAAAAAACATAACATAAATTAATTCTTTCAAAATAGGAATGCTGTATGATTTGAGAAAATATTAGTACAAAATACGTGTGCTTTAATGCTTTTTATGCTAATGTTATGCTAATGCTAAGTTTAATTTATAAGATTATCTTTAAGTAATTAAACCCTAGTCAGGCTTACGTTTCAAATTTAAAAAAAATCGATCATAATCATTGGAATAGTGCTTTGGTGATTTTTCTTTTATTGATACATTTTATTCATATCTATATTGAAATTTTCTTTCTCAATAGTGTGATTCATTTTAATGCAATACCGAACTGGCACAAGGAGGCGAAGAATTCCTGAAAAACCAGAATTAGTTTCCGAGGTTGCTAAACATGAGAAACTGAATTATTTAGTTTCCTTGCGCAATACACGTAGGTACCTGACTACCATGGTAGGAACCTTTCTTATTATTGCTTTTGTAAACCGCTCTAATTGCGATAAATTATAGTAACTCAATTGAAGTAGTGTGTACTATTTCGTATTATGTTATGAGTACTTATCACATACGTACGTATGTAGATTACTCGTTACTACGTACACCTGAGCTATGACGCTCCAAATGCATACCGACTCTCCGAATTGTGTGGTTTTGACCATGATTAATTAAGCACACGGTCCTAACGTATCTAAAGTGCAAATTATTCACAAATCTCAAATTTGCATATACGTAAGTATTAATAATATCAGCCTTATTTTTTGTCGATATATCTCGGTAAAACCGATCAATGACTAATATAAAGCGTGTTTCCAAACCGGTTCTTTGTTGCTTCTGTGATGCATCAAGAACTTTTCACACAACTTCTAGTTTATCTTAACCTTCTTTGATTGGTTGCTTGTTAGTATTCAGTTTTATGACTAACACAGAGAAGATACAGTAAGGTCCTTCCGCATTATAACGCCCATGATCTAATTTTTCAGCAAAACGGCGCTATACAAATTACCCAGCAATTCATATTATGTTACCTAAGGGAACGTACCCATACTACGTGACACTTTTAGGGGGGGGGGGGGGGTCTTCAAAATGTCACGCTCCATACAAATGAGCGGCGGGTTGCTTAGGATTTTCGTCACCGGGGGGGGGGGGGGGGGGGGGGGGTTAAAAATTGCAAAAAGTTGGTCACGTAGTATGGGTACGTTCCCTAACCTGCATCTTTAAAACATGGTGGGGGAGAGATTTGGAATTTGGAAATTATCATGGTGATAACAGGGATTTTTAAGCACGTATTCCGACGAATTCTTGACGAACATTGATGTAATTTCCTCGGATTCGGTTTAGTGAAGGATCTCAAATCATGACAATATAATTAATTAATAATATTAACTTATTTTTTTTTTTTCATTTTCTTGCTTGATATTCTTCAGGATCTGTACTGTTAACTTGAAAATTAAAAACATTTCATAATTCTTTACGATCAAAGGCAGTATCATCATTTTGTAAATCAAGGAAGCAATTTTGGATCCATTTAAAATATCGTACAATAGTTTTTACATCATCTCTAGATAACCTGGAATATCTGGAAATTTCGAAACCTCGCCTGTGACTTCTTTTTCGTGTGCAAATTTTTTTAGATTTAGCAAAGCTTTGCAACCCTCCCATCCGAAGCCTGCAACTCTCTTCCGATCGTCAGCCCATCTGTGGGCAGCCTCTGCCGCTCTTTCCCAACCATGGAAGTCTGAAAATCGTACATGTATATTTTTATAGGACCTTTTTAAACCAATAAAGCTGTCAACACCGAGAACAAGCCTTGGTCCGTAATTGAATAAGAATTTCGCACGGATTTAGCAATAGCCCGTTTCATTATTTGCACGTCAGATACAACATGATGACTGCCCACCACTTATTAAGCGGTTTAATGCCGCCGTCTAAGCCACGTTCCAACTAAAAAATGCATACTATTATATATTTTGCGGTGCTGGCGGTACCTACACACATTTCATCTTGGACTTGTTGCGATGTATAAATTTACTGTTCTTTGTATAAATTTACTATTCTTTCGAGTGTTGATTAGCTGGGTACTGACTTCCATTTTTTTTTAAATTAGTTTATACTACATTCATAATATATAAACTGATATGCACAAGGTAACATTTCATTTTATGAAATTATATGTTTACAGTCAAAATTACATCCTTTTATACATACTTTTATTGTTGAGACTCTCAAGCATTTCATCATACATCTTTAGTCGTCTGTACATCAAAGCAGTTCTGATTATTAGTAACTAACTGGTACCCAGCATGCGTTGCTATGCCATTATATAAAGAAATTATTTCTCCCTGCGTGTCCTTTCCCATTCGTCCCGTTCCCCTTCCGCTCCCCCCCGTTCCTCTCCCCCGTCCTCTTCCCCCCCTCGCGTTTCCAGTCCGCCTCCCCCACCTTCCCTCTCCCCACTCCACTCCTCCCTTCCCCCGTCCCGCAAACCCCCCTCCCGAATTCCCCTCCCTCCTCCCAGATTCCCCTCCCCCTCCCTGGTTCCCCCCCTCCCGCGTTCCATAAATTAATTCCCCTTACATTTAGTTTTCAAACAGCTCGCGTACCACCAATTGCAATTTTTTTATACAAATTTCATAATGCTAGAGCTCACCAGACAATAACGAACATAACAAAAAAAGGATTATCCAATTTGGTGCATTCGTTCGGAACATACATTTCGGTGATTCAATTTTTTTACAAATTTCATAATGTCAGAGCTTACCAGTAGTTTTATACAAACCTTGTCCTGACAATAATTAACACAACAAAAAAGAATGATCCTATTTGGTGCAGTCGTTCGGAGGTTATGCGCGTACATACATTTCGGCGATTCATTTTTATTTATATAGAAGATTTATATAGAAGATAGAAGAAGAAGATAGATATATAGATAGATTCTGATACATTAGTAATTCTGATTTTCTAATATACGGCAATCTAACTGTATTTATGTTTTTGGTTCATAATTATTTGTATCCTCTATTAAAAATAATTTCATTTTTAAGGTATTTTTGCATCTGGATTTTCATAATATGCACAGAAATTAACACATTAATATAAGAGTATCTTCTTTTATTGGAATCTAATTTAGCTCCTCTCTCACTTGATTATACTTTGCATACTTGCCTTTTCCATCTCTTAGCTCTGCTCTGTATAATATCTTGTCCAAGTTTCATTGGCCAAATATAATAACACATAAGAGCAGCAATCTAAATATGGAGCAACTATAGTTTTAAAAATGAGCTCTGTGGTGTTTCTAATTTTTTTAATTGAAATAATAGTTGAACGGTTTTTGCTGAAACCAAGATGACCACTTACCGGTCTGGTAATTTCTAATACACGTCTTTCAGGTTCTTTCAGTCTTTGGCTGGTTCAGCTGACTAGTTTATATCAAAGGCTCAAGCGACGAGTTAAACCAGCTACTAGTATTCACATCCAACTGATGGTAAATTCCGAAGTTGATAGGCAAACTTAACTCCTCAGGCCTATTTTCTCGAGAGTCAAACTATTTCCGCTAATGGAAAATTTCTGATCGCGTCCGAAAACCAAAAACTGTTTTTGAAAGGTGATATACGCTTTCAAATTGTATAATTCGAAATCAACATAATATTATAATATAATGAAACAAGTACTTTGTTTAAAAACCACTTATTTTTATTTATATTCGTCGACCGGTTTCGGTTGAACTCAACCTTCTTCAGGACAATAAACTTATAAACTAACTTACAGTACAGAGTTAAGATTCTAAGATTAAGACAAAAGAAAGAGAGAGAGCATATAAGAGAGGGAGAACATCAGATACTGGTTGGTGGAAGGGTAGGAGGCGGAGTCACGGGTGGGTGGGGGTGGAGGTTACATAGAGAGAAAGGGAATAACTTTAAAATCGGGCTGTTGGTTAATTCTAACTGTTTGTTTAAAATTTGGCCATTAAGTTTCTTTGACTTGGATATTTCTAATGCTTCTAAATTATTAAGGCGTATTCCTATTTTATAAATAAATAATACATGTAAATAAACAAAGTACTTGTTTCATTATATATAATGTCAAGCCACAAAGTGTTTGCTATCTACGATAATTTAATATTATAATTTTTAAAATACATTTTTTTAATGCAAACCTAATTTTTTTTTAAATAGCTTTTTTTCTAGCTTAAATTACTGAAAAAGAAAAAAATAAAAACCCAAACATATTTTATTTGGCAAATGTACTATAAACGTTATCGTCAACTCTCTTCCTTATCGTTTCATATAAAAAAAATTAATACGGATTTTCCAAAGTTTCATGATTTTTTGAAGTGAAAACTTCTTTAGGTCCTGTGTGATTTGAAGCTCGATGAAACGAAAAACTGCTATACTAAAAAGAGACAAACACATCCATCTATAGGATTTAGCTTGCGAGAGAATGAGATAGTATAATCGGTCTCCTCTTTGTGCGGTGCTTCGTAGTCTTTCCACTCTTGTCTACTTTAGTTTTCACTTCTACCGCGTGTGAATTGCACTCTGTTTTTTTTTTCAAATTGTCGTCAATTTTGGTTTTATAAAAGTGTACATTTGAACTATTTTGTTCTTAACTTTTCGATTTGAATGTAAAGCGTGTTTTTTCTTTTCTTTTTCTAGCACTGTTTAAATCCGTAGTCGTCAAACGGCGGCCCGCGGCAGATATTTGTGCGGTCCTCACAAATATCTGCCGTTTTTTTTAAAATATATATTTTTTCATGTACAAATAAATTAACCTGTCTTTTTTTCAAATATTTTGCGTACGTATACCCTTATGGTTTTTAAACGTTGATTTTAATTGATTGACATTTGATTTTAAAACGCCCAGCTGCCCTGCGCCCCACGCCCAACACACATCCTAAGTCAATTTTGAACGCGCGCATAGTGTACGTCATAGGTTCTCAACGTGGACGATAAAGCCCCTTTTTGGGCGTTTGAGACTTTCAGGGGGCAGTAGAAGACCCAGAGAAAATTAGAGGGGTTGAGATGGCACTGGAAAATTGCTTTTGTACCTTGTTAAACAAAAAGGTACAACATCAGCCCCCCCTCCTCCCCCCGAATATACCTCATACCCCTGGAATACCACACATTGTCCTGTTGACCAGAAAAGTGTGACGACCGCTGGTTTAGATCATAATTCAAACCATGACAGTAAGGGAGACACAAAGATTTCTATGAGACTTATACGAGCTGTTCAGAAAAGCGAACAAGTTAGCCTGAGGGTTCATGATTAGAATTAGAGACTTGGCAGACTTGTCGATGACTGAGAAGAAGAGTGACGAGTGGCAGCGACAAGCGGCAAGCGGTCCGGCAGCGCTTCTCTCGCGGATACGCCTGATTATTTCCTCCGGCTGGCGGCGAACCGACTAACGCTTCCAGTCATTCACTTCATCATAGTTCATAGTACTTACCTACTCCACACACTCCACTCCACTACATACTCCGCCGCACATGCTCTGTACGCGTTCATTTGCCTCCGAGGTCCTTCACCCATAGAGCGAAGGCACTTACATACATTATATTATTATGTGTGGTGTTATGCAGAAAGGATCCAGTTCATACATAATAAGGATGTCATTACGCAGAAAGGATCCAGTCCATACATAATATTATGTGCTTACGTACATGAAAAACAAGAAAAAAACATTAATTTACACGCTTTTCCCAATGTATCTAGATCTAGAATGGATTGATTATTTTTAGAAGAAAATATCTACCCATTAATTTGGTTATTGTTTTTTATTAAAACTTGTTCTATTCTGCAAAAATAGTCTGCATCTGTTTTGAATATCATAAAGCACCAACAAAAGTAAGACACCCGTAATAGCGTCCTTTTCGTGGACTGGTTCTTTTTTAAATAACTAAAGCCAAATCGACTATATTTTGGTAAAACCTTTTAAGCCACATTTTTAAAAAATGTTTCCTTTCATGTAAAATAGTCGTCGAAATACTAATAAATTATTTTTTAATTAAATGAAGACAATATTAGCGTCTTCATTTAATTAAATATTATAATTTGAGATTTTTCTCATAAAAGTTAAAAAAATAAAATAAATTTTGCTAATTTAGGCATTTTTAATACTCAAATCTTTCACAATTGTAAATAGAATGGCAATATTTTTACATCAATATTTTGAAAAAAAAAAAAAAAATAGCAACTCATAAATTTCAAGATTTTTAATTGGTTTTACGAATTTCTAAATATTCGTTTCGGTATAATAAACGTGGATATTAATATTCCGTCAGTATCTAGAGATTTTTTTTTCCATTATTAAGAGCTCCGTCGAAACTTCCCTTTTTTCTGCATACGTGGTTTATGAGAAAGAGGGAGAGGTATCAACGGATCTGTCAGCGTTTTGCCTTCCTACGCACAGTGCTGTAATTATGATTGTTGCTTTCGTTTCAGTATTATTATTTGTATCCGTGCGCATTTATTTTCACATACTTTTAATCTTTGGCGCTACTATTGCGACATTACCTTTTAAAACAGCCATTGTTTGAAACCCCGCCCCTGTAAGGCTCACAAAGGCATTCTTGTCCATTCTAAGTTGATGTTTTATTTCAGTTGTCACAAACACTGATGAACTGTGGACGTAGATATTGATTATAAAACTGTCTTACCAGTTTTATAATCGGTGAAAAATCGCTGTTATACCGATATCAAAAGTTTTCTTTGAATATTATTAAATTAGATACCTGAGATATACTCGTATGTCCGACTGTGTTACGAATGCGAAGTTGCCAAGTCCATGTCCAAGACAGGTAATGTAAAGAGCCATTATCAAAATAGAGTATTTGTGAATGTGAATGGAGCAAGGAAAGCCTGTCCTTCATCATCGCTGCCCTTTCCCTACGGAATATGACATGTGGCAATTTAACTTCACTGTAGTCCCCATCAGAACCCCTACAGACTATGTTTTTAAAGCGCTGAATTTAATCTCACCGAAACAATCATATACAAAAGATATTTTAACGTACGCATTCAAAAACCAGGACAACTTTACACAGACAAACTCGGGCCGATTCACAAGATTTACATTACAACATACATTCCACCAACCTACAACTAAAACGACTTTTGGACAGAAATATGGAATACTTCTCTATAAAATTATTTAATTTACTCCCTCTTGCAATAAAAATCATTAGAAAAATAACCGACTTCAAAAGAAGCATAAAAATATGGATTGTGGACATGGAAGGAAGAATATGGATACAATTTTGCAACTAATGCTTGTATTGTACTTTCTTTTAGATTTTAGATTTAACTTTATAATTTTCCTCTGTAATATTTTAACATAGGTATTTACTTATATTTTAAACAAGAAAACTTGTACAATGTGTCCTTAGAACAGAGTACCCCAGTAAGGACACATTTTTCTCTAAAAAACTGTAAAACAAAGAAAAACAAATAAATACAACTAAAAAAAAATAGTTGGTTAGATATGAATTGTTTTTGAGTTTAATTCGTAAAACTCCATATATTTTTAATAATTTTAATTTAATAATGTTATTTTTAAGTTCTGTAACTATTTTACTTTTTATTTTTGTGACAGCTGTTTCGGCTTACAAGGCCATTTTCAAACTGTGGTTAAACCGCTTTGAAACAATTTATTTATATGATTCTTGATTCAATATTTTGAAGGTGTCTAAATTGATTTATCACCGGTTAAACCAATTTGCTGAGAAACTAATTGAGACAGTAGACACTCTGTGGGATACTTCGAAATCTCTTTCTTGAAATGTTGTTTGTAGATCCGAAAAAAATGCAAGAAAAATAAGCAATAGTCAACACTATTGAGAAAGAGACGTTTAGAGGTTCAGAGCATTAGAATGAATAGACAGAGAAGTATGATAATGCGCAATAGGCTGAAAGAGTCGGTGGTGCCCTAAGTAGACTGGTACTCAAATAATTACTTCTGTCTTAGGTCAAGAGTCAGAATGCCTGTGGAGCATTTATGAATGTGAATTTAGCAAGGAGTATGTGTGTGTCATTACAGAGTGTGGCAGCCCACCCTCACGGCGAAATTGCGTGATGGCTTCGATATCGATGCTTGATGGTTAATTAATTGGTTATTTATTTATTTAACTATCTGTTTATGTCAGTGTTTGTTTATTTTACCACGATAACATGCGCCAATGATCCAATATTAATCAGAAGCCTGTAAAGTATTAACATTCCTTTGCAATTTATTTAATAGTTTACTTTGGATTCGTGTTCCGTTTCTGTGTGTTCGTATTATTTTTTTATACGATGTTTTGTTTACCTCTTGCTGTTAGCGGCGTGATTTACTGGCCGATGAATTCCCGTTTTCCCGCTGAGAAAATCCTTCCCCTCTGTTTGTTTTTGCTTTCCCCCTTTTATTTTTTCGCAAAAATACGGTTAGATAATAATGCATGGTCTGCAATAGACGTCAGTATGTTTATTTAGATATTCCTTACCTTGATGGCGTGCTGTTGTTAGTGACTGCTTAAGTTTAATGTTACGAGAATATAATTTTTAATTTGATACTTTCTTCTACTTAGCCCGAGATTTTTTAAAAGCAAAGTTGGAAAACAGTTGTCAATGTTTCGATTTCAATAAGCAGGCAGTCAATTAATGCAAATGTAACAACTTAACTGAGTAAAATATTGGTCATTTTTTTACATGAGCTCCACTCATTAACCAAGGGAATGGGTACCGCCGCCCCGGGAACCTTTATTGGATAACCAACCTCTGCCAAAGGTCACCCCAAGTGGTTCGCTACGTTTGGTGATTTAGCAGGGGTGCCCGGGTTCATGGGGTGAGGTTTGTCTAGGTCTTGGAGGCGGATGACCAGGACACACTGAACCCCAGATTCCTACCCACCCCTTAAACCCTCTTCCTTCCCAGAACTCTCCCCTCCTTCCTTTCCTTTAAAAAAACCCTCCACACAGCATCCCCAAAGATGACATAGGCCCTGAGTGAAATTATTTTCCTCAGGGCCCCCTGTGTGGAGCTCACGTAAAAAAAAGAAACGGGGGGTCCGTTGATAGATCTTAACAAACGGATTGCAATCCTTGTTCTACCGGTATTACAATGGAAGATGCTCCGAGGAACTAACGTCATCGATCTTCTCGGCACCTGTGCATCTTCGTGAAACACGCCAAACACGCGCCCAACACATACACGGTTGACATTTGGGAACGGGTCGTTTCTGCGACTCGTTCTTGAGTTCAACAGCTCGGCTGTGGAACGATTTACCGGCATCTGCGTTTCCTCCCTCCTACAACATGGGTCTCTTCATGGAGATTGTAGATTTGCATTATAGATTAGATTATAGGGCCTCAGCGCGGGTAAGCCACCAAGTGAGGCCAACATAATTGGATTGTACTATGAAATGTAAAATGTCGAATCAAAATAAATAAAAATGAAAATAGATACCCCGACCCTTCTACTTACGTTATATTGACTTGGTGACTTCATGGATGCTATGCTTTCATTGTTATAAATTCATATTCGTCATAGAATTTCGCAAAGAATTGAGGAAAATCTTCAACAACAAATAGTTTTATTGAAATGTGAAATAAGTCACCGTCTACCATTCGTCCAAACATGAAATCCATAAAAATTGGTCATAACTACAAATCTGCGTGGGTTGGCAGCGGTTACTCGTGAAGTTGAACAATACGGCGCATGCAGTATGCATGTCATGCGCTAAATTTTGCCTCACTAACTACACCTATAATAATAACAGTGGTGAAGTGAAGCTGATAAGAAAGGTTTTACATTTAATTTGTCCGCATATTAAATTTTATGTAAGTAATTACCCAATTTAAAAGCAATGAAACCTTGCACCGTGACGTATTTAAGTTCATAATATTTCGTTTACTTTGTACGGGGTGTTAAGGGACGTACTTGACTTACTTTAACCAAGTGATTCCTGACATTATTTGGAGTTAAAATGTAAATGAAATTTTGGTCCCCGGTGACTTTTTTGACGTTTTCTTTTACCAAACTTTCCGAACGAAGAATCATTTGTATCTGTGAATGTAAGCAACGTCAAATGTATTTCATTCTGAGTCTGTTCTACAGGTATTTTAATGGAGCCTGGTCTAAGAAGCTAGCATTGATCTCCGGTACACCGATGCATGTGCGTGAAACTCGACGAAAACAACCGGGACATCCGTTCACAGTTGATGTTGTTTCTTGAGAACGGGTCCAGAGATACTGAGATTTTAATGTTTTTTGTTCTGTTTTGTTGCTTTCTTCAGCTTCGCAACATAAACAAAATTATTGTTAATCCATTCAGTACACCACGTACTACAAACGCAAGGGTTTCTTTAAAATGATATTTTTCCTTTGCTTTCTTATATATCTTCAAGAAATAAAGTTTTTTTTAGTTATACCTACAATATTAGGCACATATATTTATCATGTTTTCATTATTTGTATTACTTTAAATTTGATGCACGTACTGCAACAGTTTATAATATTACACTCATGTCCCTACCGTATATTTTCTTACATGTGTATGGCCGAATTTAAATTACGTTACTAGTTGCATGCGTTGTCCAAATAATTGCATGACACCAAATAGTTGATGTAGATTGCCCAATTTTAGTGTCGTGCAACCTACAGTCAATATGGTACCACCAATATCTAAGCTTTTTTCTGCAATGCACAATGTTGTTGAGCTCACTCGTTCGCTCGTCTGAAATGGTTTCGCGACACTAGTTGTATTACGCTTTTACACTACGAAATTAGTGGCGTACCATTAGTGGCGCCGTAATTTCGTGCTAGCGCGATTATAATTTTATGGCATACAACTAATACATGCATCAGATGAAATTATATGTTTACACGTGAAACTAGCAGCTTGTGCGCATCTATATCAACAAGGCGAACTTTACAAACTATATTATAGGTAAATAAACGCATCTGAATGCACAAAGATATAATCAACTTCCCATTGTGTTGCATGAACTTCGATTACTTTTATAAATATTATCGTTCTTGGGAAGTGCTTGCCGAGAAAGGAGTGTGTCACTCGGGAACGAGCCTTTTAACTTTTCACCCACGCGAATCTCTGAATCCCACGCGAGGAGACATTTGCAATTCTATTGAACCGCTTGCTTGCTTTTATCCGTGCATATTTGCCCGGAATATCGAATGCATTTCTGAATATTCCGCTGGAGAATAGGTTATGTTCCCTTATGCATTTTTATTTCCTCGCGAATCGCAGGAACGAGCATCCCCTAGGGGGGTTTAGTGTACATTATATTTTATATTGCATCCGGTAGAGGGCTGCAACCCTAACCCGTTCGCCCTTTGCTGACCTTCCCGCTTGGGATATTTGCACGCTAGGTTATTATGCAGGTGGGGTTGCTACCCGCTAGTACGTGCATACAAGCCTATGTTTGCTCTCAGTTTAAGCTCCCACCGAAGTCAAAACACAGATCTGCATATCGATCGTGAACTGCCGATGCCTCCTAACTCGCGCTTGTGTTTTTAATGCCATGTTGAAATTTGAAATACACCATTTGGCAAAATATCGCATGTAGCTTATACAAATTATTCATGCTAATATTTGACTTGTCCTACGAAGCAGAGTATCTATTTGGTTGTTCTGAAGCAGCAAAAACTTTTGAAAGGTAGTTCTGTCGTCTTGAAATTTTGGGAATTTTCTTTTTGAATTTCTAGGTTGACGACCTGACGCAGCTAAGGTTGTTGAAAACTGTTCCCAGAGGTCACGGTATAGAAACCCGGCTTTGACAAATAATATACGGTGTAAATTCAGAATCGAAAGTTTGCTTAAAATTATTTTTTCTGGGCTTTGCACTTCTTCTTCTTTTGTGAAGACCGGACGGTGTCCAGACAACTCAGAATGAAATCATCTTAACACCGCCTTTAAAAAGTAATTAAAAGTGATGTAAAAAATGGTTAAATAGTTTACGTTAGGTTAGGTTATCGGCTATTTTTCAATTTTTTTTTTCATTGTTTTTATTGACTTTTCAAAGAGGTGTTGAGTTGACTTGATTCTGAGTTGGCATGGAACCCTTTTCAACATACTTTTGACTTCTCTTCTGCGGTGCACAGTAAATTAATCAAACAAAGTATGTGCTTTGATTACGGGATTTAATTATGGGATACGTACCATAAAATGATATATGATCAATATATGATACAGTATAATAATTATATAATACATGCTGTACCTATCTTCTCTACATCTCTACATTTTATAAATTAAAGTCCTCCGCGTCGTCTGTCTGTCTGTTCGCGATAAACTCGAAAACTGCTGTACGGATTTTCATGCGGTTTTCACCAATAGATGGAGTGATTCGTGGGGAAGGTTTAGGTATATAATTTGTTAAGGTTATGTGTAAATTGGTTGAAAAATAACGATAATTGTTAGAATCGTCGGAAAAAGTCAAGCCGCCTGGGAGCTTTCATCGAAAACACTGCCTGTGATCCCTTTGGGATATAACAAAACAATGCATAGTGGGATATTCCTATTTTATAGATCTACAAAAAGTCCGTGATGGCATATATATATCTTTTACGGATAGCTTACTATCTTCCCTTCTCTACATCTCTACATATTATAAATTAAAGTCCTCCGCGTCTACTGTCTGCCTGTTCGCGATATCTATCTTTTACGGAGAGCTTACCATACCCATTCTGTCAAAAAAATGGTCACGTACAATACGGTAATTGGAAAGTTATCTATACAGTATTAATCCTTATCAACTTAAATACGTTAGTTACCCCAAGCATTTCTTGCACATTATTATAATCTTTCGCACCATCTCTACGTATCATAAATTAAAGTCCTCCGCGGCGTCTGTCTGTCTCTTCGCGATGAACTCAAAGATGGTGGTGGTTATAAAGGTTGGATAACCATCCAGTAGATCCAGAGCAACGCGTGGCCGGGTCAGCTAGTGTATTATATAATTATTATACTGTAACGCTGTAGTATTTATATAGCGCAGTTTTGTGATATTTTACTTCAAGTGCGCAATATAATATATGATATACTTAAATATATTTTTCGATAGTTGCAATCTGTAATATTTACATATTGTAGTATTTATTGTTCGATTTGTTATCTACACATGTCTTTCTAAACTTCTGTTTTCATCGTTTTCGATTTCTTGCTGTTTTCACTAGAGCTGACTTTTTCATGCTGTAGTTATACCTGATACTATGTTATATTATGTAAAAGCCGAAAGGCGTTAATATTATAAATAAATAGTAATAAAACACTAAAATAATAAATACCCCAAAAATAATTCACGATAATACTTTTGGCCGTGTAAACCTCAAATCATATCAAAATACTTTGTTGTTTTTAGGCTATTTCGCCGGTATTTCGGTCACGAAGACAATAAAAATTGAATACACCTCATTCGCATTCATTTAATTCTGATAAATTCTAGATATTAATATTACGTATTCGGAATCGCTATTGCGTGTTTTTGCGGAGGTGTATTTTATGGTAATTATGGTGAATAATTCATTGTCGCCGAGGGGAGTTGCCGCCGGCGTCGGTCGAACTGCGGACCCCGGGTACTTGCAGACGGTTCCATGACAAAACAGAACTAGACAAAGCTTGACACTTGCAACCTAATATAAATTACCTAACCAAACCCAGCCTAACCTAATCTAACCTTTTATTTTTTGATGTTCTGTTTTATCGCAGTTCTGTTTTATCTGGTTACCCTTGTTGACGTACGGTGCCGTGGCGTGCCCGTATAGTGGCATATAATAATGTACCAACATTACAGACTGCTACAGTATTCATGGTACGCCATGTGCAAATTACTAACCCCACGCACAATAATTAACAATGCTGACGTTCATTTACTCCCATTTCCTGTAGAATATGCAATGCAAGTACAAAATGCGGATCATTGACATTAAATCAATATTCCTGGATATTTATATTTATTTATTTGTCCATTTATTTATTACACGCCCTAATTTGATTTTACATTTTAGCTTGTAAGTTGAGTAGGTATCACAGTTATTTTGAATATTTGTGTATATATATATATATATATGTTAAGGTGAAATATATCTCCCAGATGAGAACATTTATTTCCGAGATTTAAGTCTCGGAATCGGGGTATTTTGATAAGACAGTATCCTGGTGTTGTTAAAGTAAAAGGGTAGTAAATGTCGGAAAGATCTCTTGGGCATATGGATGTTGATTAATTGAAACAATTTACGACAGTTAATTTTGTAGTATTCGATGCAATTGTATTAAATCTCAAATATTACTCGTTTGTTGTAATGCAGCTATTTGTTTATTTATTTTTATTTTCGCATTCGATTCTACATTTTTTCCGCACCTTTCTCGGAAGATCGAAAGCAACTAACCTCAATTTAATAAGTGAAGGGTGAGTGCAAAGGACACATCATTTTATGTGTAAAGTCAGTTTATGCTTTCTTCTTATTGAAGGTCGCAGTTTCACAAAACGTTTTGCCGGATTGCAAAATTGGTCTCACTGCACATGTGCAATTATTTCTTTCCTTACCGGCCCTCCTCACAGCATCCCCAAATATGATATAGGCCTCGTGGAAAACTGTGAAAGGTCCTCTCCGGAAATGTTATTATTGTAAAATATTTTATAGTATATTGTAAAACACCACTAATTAATCAAAATTTTAAGTCTCCGGCTTGTACTACGGGTTTCGGTACACCATGTACACCATTCTATTATAATTACATGAATAGTTTCTTTGCTAAGCGAGCATATTCATAATGGAACAACGTAATGATGTCTTTTATGAAGCATTATGCATCTTTTTAATGATAATATTATTTCTGAGCGACACTTGGTCTATTCATCGCTTACCCCTTTGTTTTGTCGCAACTTTGCATCCTCTCCGAACCTTGTTCAATTAATCTCAATTAATTTTAATTACTCGGAATAAAGCCGCGCCTTATAGTTGACTAGAGTGCAAGTCTGGCCATCATTCTTTTTCAAGCCGCGTATGTTTTGAAAAAAGGCATTATTAGGTAGAGCCTGCCCTGCTAACGATGTAATCACATAATTAATTTGTAGTTCCGTGTATAGTTGTACACCGCGCCTCCAAAAAGGTATGTTTTCTATTTTTCTCTTATTTTAAATCCAAACAAAAATTTCCTCTGAAATCATAACATTTGTAATAAGGTACTTAAATTCTTACATACTTCATTAATAAACATGATGCTTTCACATTTGAAAAAATTATCTTGACTGGATCATCAACACAGCGCCAGCAGATTCTATTTTCGTAATAACTTGCTTGGTTTTTTTTTGCAAAATTATGTTTTATTGCAATTGGTACCTTCGTACCAGATAATGTTTTATACATTTTTTATAAAAATATTATCTATTTTTTATTAAATTTTTCTCAGAGTCTACTCACATTCAGAGAAAATTATTTTTGATTATGCCTATAGGCTACTGCAGGGCACAAGTTAAAAAAGCCATCATCTTTAAACCGGAACGTAACAAACAAATTTACAGATTTAGTTTTTTAGCTCTTAAAAAATATTCTTTTGAATTAAAACATTTGCCGAGCCAAAACCATAATTATATGAAATTCCCTCAAAAAAATCGCAAAGTATGCTCCAAAAATTATAAATACTAGTTTAATTCCGTTATTTAACACGTTTTAGGTATGAAAAATATCACAGCGTTTCTTTAAATGCTACTTTTGACAATTTCTATTGGCCCTCTACCATTCTTATATTTATATCTATCTTTCGAACCGTCTTCTTCTTCTTTTTAAACGCTTACTGCGGACTTTATGAAGCATGATATCTGTTTTTAAATTTCAACTATCTTTACTACATGGCATCGCCCGAGATTTAGATTGAAACATATGGTAAATGGTAAATCATAATAAAATGTTATCTGGATTTTTTAAAGGTCTACGGCTGATGTTAATAAAGTTATCAACTGAAAATGATTGCCTTGAACTAGAAATCTAAGACAGAAAAGGTCTGTCCAAATTTCATTACAATGGAGCTATTTTTAATTTGTGTGTTTTTGCTGCTCATTCAAGAAATTGTTATCTACTTTGTAGTGGATTACGTTATCTATGTTTAATTAGCACCATTAAACACATTCTAGCAAAGTAATATATTTTAATCATTGTAGTCGATTATGATTCATGTTTTATGATACTCTGTCCATTTACAATATAATATTCAATTATACTTCATATATTTATCTGACATTTTATTAACGCATATTGCATACAACATCATTGCCGAAATTCTACTTTACATCCGGTTGCATTGAATCAAAATGCTTAAAATTAATTATTTCCATGCAAATTAGTTGCCGATTATAAATTATACCAAATGATACAATAATCCTAATGGAGCCCTTCCGGTGTTCTTTGCTCTGTTGCGGTAAAATACATTATCATTTTCCCTGTCAATAATAACTTATGTGGTTTTTCCGGGAAAATTAAATACATTTATACAGTACATTTGTTTTTTTTTTGGGATTTATGAATAAATGTTGTGGTTAATGGTTGTTTTAACCTCCAACAATTTTATTTTAATTGAAATGATGAGCATGACGAGGTATTTTTCCACGAAGGTCTTTTACCTACTAGGTAAATTTGAATCATTCACCCCTCGTGTTCACATTATTTAGTTCTTGAATAATATAACCTCTAGTTTTTCAACGTTTTACCCGTTCATTCTTAAATTTCGTGTTTTTCATACCTTTTACCATTTAATTCAACTGCCAGTAATTCCAACTTCAAATCCCAATTTTATAAGCATAAAACATTATGTCGGCCACCCATCGTTCATTGGATCAAAGAAAACTTGTCCTAGATTTGCTTGGCACTTTTTTTTAAGATTCACCCAAAACACATTATCAATTTAATGTGCCTGCGCGCTCCTCACGCTTATCTGTCTTACTTAAAGTGGATCAATGTGAAACAAACTGTAAATAAAATTCTTTCTTGAACAGACTATGTAATAAGTATCTAATAATTACAGTGATATCAAAAATGGACATTCAATTGCAAGCTGAATAAATGTTAAAAGTCTATAAAAGAGATTTTCTGGCGTATAATGAGTAATTTATTGTTGTTTATATTTTATAAACCTGTTATTTATTTATTTATTTATTGTTTGAAACATTTACAGAGTGTTAACAAATTATTGCATTAATATTATTACGTTGGAATATGAACTGATATTAACACTCCAATTAGAAATGTTCACAGCATGCGTAATTAAGGTTTAGTTGTTGCTAGACGGAGATGCTAGTAGTGAAAAGAAAACAGAAATAATAATAAAAAAGAAATATAAGACATGAAATTTAAAACATGGTAAGTGTACAGAGAAAGAAACGTTTCTGGAAAGGATAATAAAGTTAAAATAAAGAAAAGACATAATAATAAAGCAATTAACAATCGTGACATATCATTAATCCTGACATATCATCAATTAACAATAATTAAAAATTTTATTTGATTTTATCCATCTTATCTTCTTATTGTACTCGTATTATGGATTGTATTTTTGATATAATGTTTAAAAATGATAAAAGTCAACCGTCGATTTAGCAGATATTAATAATTAAAATATACTTACAATTATTGAGAGAGGAAGAAAATGAAGATGGTTTTAATATGTGGGTCCATATACAAAAAAAATTACCGATCATAATTCCAAGCTCAAATTACGTGCACAAGTTTTTTGTTCTAATAAGTGATTTTTTTTAGGGTTTGGTTACGCCCATACATATACCTACACATACACATACCTACACAGCACGCATACATACTATCACTGCTTGGACTTGGTATTAATTATTGTTGCAAGTCCTTTTGTCCTACCTTTTCCCCCAATCGCTTACCCGCCAACCTTACCCAGTCTGCAATAAACTCCCGCTGCATATAGCCATCACTGTGCTCTGCTCACGAAAAATCCGCTATCAAAATAATTGCGCCGTGTACCTACTATAAAATAACGAACATTTACGCCTATTGTGATTGTGCCTCTTGGATGGGAAAGGAATCATACAAGTGCTTTACCCTTTTCCGGTGAGTCCTCTCCTTTTCTTTGCAACATGTATTTTTACCATTTTTAGGCAGTGATTAGTAACACAAAATTCAAGGTCCTTCGCCAGTCATCTTACAAAAAACGCATAATCCACTCTCACCACATAAATAATCATACATTTTTGATCCTAGCGAGCCGGATATATATTTTTTGAACCACAATATTAATAAAAACCATAGAGCAGAGTGAGATTACGTTTTATAACATCGCACAAAACGCATTAACGGTTTGATATACCTACATGAGTAATTTGTTTCCATACTTATTTCATTACGTTGGAAATAACATATTTACCCGCTGTTAGAATAAATAAATACGAGGCATCCTTTTAATATTTATTTCTGATAACTTATGTAGTTGTATTTTGCTGATAAAATCGCATTTACCTACCTTATAAATAATACGATTATTTCTTAATAATTGTATTATTGGATATCATTACAAAGTGGAATAATATTATGATCGCAAAAATATGATTTGTTAATGATAATAAACGCAATAAATAACTTTCTTTACCCGCTCTGTGCACGTATTCCGTTAACCTTTACACCGCGCAACAGTCAATTTAACCCTGTGAGCGGATTACAGTGAATTAATTGAATATATTAATTAATATATTAATTAATTAATTCCTCATAAATAATACAGACTCATCATACCGCATACCTTATACTGCATATCGCATACCGCGTATCGCATACCGCATACCCTTTAATCTCATACCGCATACCCTTTAACCGCATTCTGCATACCGCATACCCTTTAACCTCATACCGCATTCCGCATACCGCATACCATTTAACCTCATACCGCATTCCGCATACCGCATACCCTTTAACCTCATACCGCATGCCCTTTAACCGCATACCCTTTAACCGCATACCGCATACCCCTTACCTCAAACCGCATACATCATACCGCATACCCTTTATATAGCGCATACCCTTTAGCGCATACCCTTTATATACCGCATACCCTTCCTCATACCATACCGCATACCCTTTAACCGCATTTTTAGTTGTTTTACGTTTCATATTTTGTAAATATAACCGGAATAAAGAAAATGGCTACGAGCGCGTCAATCGAGTCGTCTCGGGATGAAAGACGTCTCAAAAAATTAAATGCTAAACTAGCCGCTAGCTTTGCGAGCTTACAGTCGGTGTATGACAAGATAAGAAAAGCTTCGGAAAGCATTTACGATCGCCAATCTTTTTTATCAGGCGCAACTACTGTTGAAAAAATTCGTTCTGAATTTATAACAATATTAGATGAAAAGGTGGATTGCGAACTGGAATTGAATCCGGAAGCAATCGCTGAATACACTCAATTAAATGCATTTGAAGAACTCTTCGGTGTTATTAAATATACAGAAGCAAATATGCTGTCGAATCCGGTTGCAAAACCTCGCCGTCAAATTAAGCTACCTGCATTGGAGATAGCGTGCTTTAACGGGAATCTGGATAGTTGGTCTCTCTTTTATGAAACATATAATTCAGTTATACATTTGAATGATTCTCTGGATGATACGGAAAAAATGCAGTATCTGATGTCTAAATTAACCGGAAAAGCACAAGTATTTGCAAAGCTATTACGCCTACAGGTAAAAATTATCAAGTTATCTGGGACGCATTGTGTACTAAGTATAATGATCAACGCGTTCTTGCTGAATTATACTTTGACCGATTGCTGAAATTACCTCCAGTTAACTCGGCCACGCCCGCTTCTTTAGAGAATTTTGCAGATGCATACTCCACGAACATCGCCGCGCTGAAGCAATTGAAAATAAAAGACCTCGCAGAATTCATATTGTTGCAACTGGGTCTTAAACGTCTTGACATAGAGACTGTAAAGGCTTTTGAATATTCTATTAAAAATAATGAAAATCTACCGTCCAGCGCGGAACTAATCGACTTCGTAAGAGTACAGCAACGAATTCTTAATCGCGCACAAATCACGCAACCGACATCGAGCCGTCTTGGCTCAAATAATAATTATACCGCTAAACCGCAAAAAACTAATTCCGCAAAGGCATTTATTAATGTTGAAAAAATCGATAATCACTCCATCGAAATTTGTTTTTGCTGTCAAAAGGGATCGCACCCTTTATACCAATGTTCTAAATTCACAAGTCTAGAACCACGCGAGCGATTTAACTGCATTAAGTCATCGAAGATTCGAGTTTGTGTGAACTGCCTCAGTACTAGGCACACCACGAAAGCTTGTAAATCGAAGACTACATGCAAAACATGCGCGCTCAACCATCATAGTTTGTTGCATTTCAAACAAACTGATGGGCCGAAGTCACAAACGGACCCAATACCATCTCCCGCGTCACAAACGGATGCCGATAATGATAACTTAAATTCTTCGAATCCGGTTTCGTTATGTGTGACAAATTCATGCCCAAGTGCAAATACTACTGCACTATTAGGAACGGCTGTTTGCACTACCAGAGACGCTAAGGGCCAGGTACAGACGATACGGGCTCTAATAGATAGCGGCTCCCAAAGGGACATAATTACGCGCAAATGCTGTTCACGCTTGAATCTTACGGTGCGGTCATCTCCAAGTACTTACGTCACGGGAATAGGTGACGTAAGAAATGTGACAAATGGCGTAACTTGCTTAAAATTACTCTCCCGCTATGACATCACTCAGTCGTATACGATTAAACCATATGTAGTAGAAACCATAACCAGTGAGTTGCCTACTGTTAACATTAACCGCTCCTCTTTGTCGTATCTTGACAATTTGCCCTTAGCAGACACAACATTCTGTACGCCCGGTGAGATTGATATCATCTTGGGATGTGACATGTTTGCTCGCATTCTAAAGGCAAACAAAATATCAGGTTCTCTCGGCCAGCCATTTGCTATCGAAACTACTTTGGGATATCTCATCTTGGGTACTGCCCCAACGATGATTGAAAACCCAAGTATAAACACCACGCAATCATTTTGCACGTTCACGCAAAATGATGAATTTTGCCTTTCGCGCTTCTTCGAATTGGAAGACATTCCAGATGAGAAGTTTTTAACGCCTGATGAACAAAAGTGTGAGGATATGTTTAAACTCACTACTTCTCGTGACACGGCAGGTCGTTATATCGTCGCGTTGCCGTTTCGAAACAGTCCCTCTGTTCTCGGTGAATCGTTACCCGCCGCCGAACGCAGGTTTCGGTCTCTTGAACGCCGCTTAATATCTCAACCCGCAATAAAGTTAGAATACGACAAAATATTGTGCGAATACCTTCAGAAAGGTTACATTTCCCCAGTTGACAATTCCGATTTACCGCATTACGTAATCCCGCATCATATCGTAGTTCGCGAAGATAAATTGACCACCAAAATTCGCATGGTGCTAGACGCGAGTATGAAATCCGATTCGGGTTACTCGCTTAATGACATCCTACATACCGGAAAGAATTTACAAGGTGATTTGTTTCGCATTATCCTCAATTTCCGATTATTCGCCATAGCTATAACCGCTGACATAAAACAAATGTATTTGCAAATTGTGGTGCAAAAAGAATGCCGACGTTATCAGCGCATGCTGTACAGATTTAACGATAGTGACCCTTTGCAATTGTTTGAATTTAATCGCGTCACATTCGGCATGTCTTGCAGTCCATTCCTCGCAATGCGTACATTGCGTCAACTTGCGTCGCATGAAAAACCTCGTTTCCCACTTGCTGCAAATCTGGTGGAAAAGGGCTCATTCTACATGGACGATTTCGTCACCAGTTGCTCGTCGGTCGAGGAGGCTTCCGAGTTGTCTACGGAATTGATTCAACTATTCGCCGCGGGAGGATTCGATCTTGTAAAATTCTCTTCTAACTCTCCAAAGTTTTTATCCACGATTCCTACAGCTCGTCGTGTTAAGGAACATGTGGAATTTAATCCCGATGAAAACCTGAAAATACTAGGACTTCATTGGATACCCGCTTCTGATCATTTCGTATTTGTCGTACACACCGACGAAAGAACTTGTACTAAACGAAATATTCTCTCGACGATTGCTCGTCTTTGGGATTTGATGGGTTTCGCCGCACCAGTTGTATTATTAGCTAAGCTTATAATTAAATCTCTATGGGAGTATAACCTGGATTGGGATGATACAATACAACAATAACACTGTTCGTAAATACTGTCAAATTTTGCTCTTCCTCTGTTTTATAAATTAATAATAAAAATACAATATTTATTACATTAAAATGACTACACGGTCAAACGCAAAGTCTGCCAGTAACTGTGTGCTTAATCCGGAATTGATGCAAATTCTCGATAATAAGTTCGATGACTTCAAAACTCAATTCCTTGAAAAAACATTTGCGGAGTTCAAAAAAACAATTGTTGAAGTTATAAAAAAGGAGTTTAAAGACGAAATAGAACAGCTCAAGAACAAGGTAATGCTTTTGGAGAGGCAAATTGATAACAACGATCAATACAACCGCTGCAATAATGTTATTAAAGGCGGAATTCCTGAAAATAAAAACGAAAATGTATATGACATACTATCCAAAATCGGTACTGTGGCTGGATGCAAAATCACCCGTGAAGATGTGGATTTCGCTAGCAGAATCTCCCCAAGAATAAATCGCAATGTAATAAAGGAAAAAACGAGAAACATTGTGGTCAAATTCACCCGCAGGTACATTAAAGACGATTTGTTAGCAGCAATAAGAAAGAGAAAGGGTATGTTCGTCTCAGAATTACAGCTTCCAGGATCCACTAGAATCTACATTAATGACCATTTAACCCCTAAAAATCAATATCTTTTGAAACAATGCCGAGAGATAAAAATGGAAAAAAAAATTCTCTACTGCTGGGTACGAAACGGAAAAATATTCATTCGTGTAAGTGACACCACCCCAATGATACTAATCGCTGATCAAGATGACGTCGATAGACTATCAAAATTAAAAACAACACATGATGTTTCGCCGACTGTCCCTTTAGGAAATTAAAATTATATAATACTGTCAAACATAAACCTAACATTATAAATCTCTCTCAAGTATGTAAATACCTTAATATCACACACATTATCTCCTTAATTGTAACACACGAATTACCATCACTTGTTAACTACAAAATAGTATCAAAAACTTATGAAATGTATCATCGTAATATTATTTTTCTCACACTCGCATGTTTACAATCAATTCGTATTTCGACCATAGATGTACCTCTTAATCTGTCAAAACTAATGCCTATCGAAACCATAAACAATGCAACTTACCATAAACAAACAGAACCTGACGTTCAAAAATGTCCCCAATCACAGCATAATTATATTATATTTCTAAAATATTTTTCAACAAATTTTATTCACAAAATATTAAAAAATGCTTAACATATATTTCCAAAATGTGCGAGGTCTTCGCACAAAAACACATAATTTCTTAAATCAGGTTCTTTTAAACAATTTTGACATTTACCTTTTATGCGAAACTTTTATGGCTAAATGATTCAATCCATGATAGCGAATTGTTTGACAGCAGGTAAGATGTGTTTAGAAAGGATCGTGACTACTTAGTATCTGGACAGCAGCAGGGAGGGGGGGTCGCAACCTCCAAATCTCTTAATGCTCAGAAACTACCGTGGTCTACGTGTACTGAGGACATTTGGATATCGGTGCCAATACTAGGTAACAATAATAAACTCCAAAAATTATATATATGCTGCTCGTACCATCCACAAAACACCAACTACATTCATAATCTAATTCATCACTTAAACAATACATCGGACCTGCACACAAATCACCCGGAAGGATTGTTTTTATTAGCTGGAGACTATAACATACCCAAACTAAATTGGAAGGTAACAGAAGGGCAAAACTATTTAGAATCAAATTTTCCAGAAGATACTGCTAGTTGTGCGTTGGTTGACTTCCTTTCATTCACGCAATTACAGCAATTTAATTCTGTGATCAATACAAATAAACGAACTCTTGACTTAATCATGACAAATATTTCAGAATGTAGCATAACTCACAGTACCCAGCCTCTGACGCCTGAAGATACACACCACAGAGCATTAGACATAGAGTTATCCCCTGTTACTAAACCGTCTCCCCTCGTTTCGTCAAGGACAGTCAAAATGTTTCACCGAGGTGATTACGGACAAATCATAAACGAATTATCCATAATAAATTGGGAACACGAATTTCAAAATAAGGATACTGAAGGGGCCGTATTAAACTTTTATAATATCATAAATGACCTCATACGTAAACATATTCCCGAAAAAATAATTTATGTTAATTTGGAAAGGTTTCCCCCATGGTATACTTCCCCACTTATTAAAATTGTAAAAGAGAAACTAAAATATCACAAAAAATGGAAAAAATACAAAAATCTAGCTGACTATCAATCCTTTTCAGTGCTGAGAAATCGTCAAAAGAAGATCTCACTTGAATGTTATGATAACTACATTAGAACGGCAGAAGAATCAATAAAAAAGTGTAGTAAACGCTTCTGGTCGTTCGTAAAATCAAAGCAATTGTCTTCTGATCTACCAAATCAAATGTATCTTGGCGATATCTCCTGCACTGATGGACAATCCATTTGTGACAATTTTAGTGATTATTTTAGATCGGTTTTTGTAGAGAATCCCAACCCCAGCCTCGATCCTATAAACTCTGATAACAATGTCGACAACTGTACTTAATTATCTAAAAAAACTCGATCCGAACAAAAGCGCGGGATCTGATTTAATTCCATCCATTTTTTATGTAAAATGCCGGGACCAATTGGCTTATCCTATCTCCATGCTGTTCAAAATGTCATTTGAGGAAGGCAACTTCCCCAACGTCTGGAAACAAGCACTCATTACACCAATCCATAAAAGCGGGGACAAAAATAACATCACTAACTACAGGCCCATCTCCAAACTCCCAATTATCAGCAAGATTATGGAAAACATGGTTCTTGACCAACTTTTTCCAGCAGTACAAACTACCATATCAAAAAATCAGCACGGCTTTTTTAGAAAACGGTCAGTCGAGACAAACCTGCTGGAATACACAGATTTCATATTTAATTCTATGGGTAGTAAAACTCAGATTGATTCTATATACACGGATTTTTCAAAAGCCTTTGATAAAATTAACATCAAACTGCTTCTGAAGAAGCTATTAAAAATCGGGATCAGTGGGGACCTTCTAAGATGGATCAAATCGTACGTCACTAACAGGAGTCAAGCAGTTAGAGCTAAGGGTTTCTCTTCACGTTTCTATAATATACCCTCAGGAATTCCACAAGGATCACACCTCGGACCTCTCCTTTTTATTTTGTATATAAATGATATAGACTCTTGCTTTAAAAACTCTAAAATCCAAATTTTTGCTGATGACATTAAAATTTACAAAAAAGTAATTAATATTAATGACAGCCTAGAATTGCAAGAGGATATCAATAGGCTTGGACTATATTGCGCGAACAACCAACTGTACCTTAATCTAGAAAAATGTAATACAATATCTTTCACCAAAAGCACTAACCCCCTAACATTCCCATATAAAATAAACGGAGTTGAATTAAAAAGGTGTAGTGAAGTAAGGGACTTAGGAATAATAATGGACTCCGGAATGTCTTTCCGATCACACATAAATTCCATTTGTGACAGGGCCTACAAACTCCTAGGATTCATTGTAAGAGTGACTAAACCTTTCAGATCACCACATGTAATCAAGATATTATATTTTTCTTTTGTTCGCTCCATACTAGAATTTGGATCAGTGATTTGGAATCCCCAATACAAAGTCAATATTGAAAGGTTAGAAAGAATCCAAAAAAATTTTTTGAAATACTTAGACTTTAAATCGTTCCGAATATCAGAACATGTAAAAGATTCCTTAGCATTCCATAAAATTACATCACTAGAAGAGAGAAGAAATATATCCGACCAGAAATTTTTATACAAAATCATCAACAACGCTGTTGACAGCAACTATCTTCTGGAAAACATCCATTTCCACTGTCCAGTACGTAATACAAGAACAAACAAACTATTCCACATCCCACAATCAAAAACTTACTACTCACAACATACATTTCTGAAAAGGACGTGCACAAAATATAACAATATCCTTTCAGACGCTGATATTTTCCATTTGTCCTCAGTTCAATTCACAAAATATGTAACGGAGAAGATCAAAACAGATTGTTGATCGTAAATCCTGCTGTGTGCCTTATTTTATTGTTTTTCTCTTATTATGTTGGTTTCATCTGATTTTCGTATGAATTATTATGTTGGTTTCATCTGATTTTATTATGTTGGTTTCATCTGATTTTCTGTAATCTAGTTAGGTGTTATGTATGTATAACTTCTTATATTAATGAGTTTTTTGTTTTTTCTTTAAATTCTATATTCTCAAATGTGGAAACTTCACTGGTTCATGCAAATTTGTCAAATGTAATTATTTAATAAAATATGTTCAACTGTTTGTTTCCCAAATAAAGTAAAATAAAAAATAAAATAAAATAAAAATAAAATACTCCTCCTGAAACAGTTGTCACACTTTGGCGACAGTTTAAAAAAGAATTGCCATTACTGCAATCTATTAAAATTCCTCGTTTTTTAGGAATCGAACCCCAGTGTATATTAACGCTTATCGGGTTTTCAGACGCAAGCGAACGCGCATTTGGAGGTGTTATTTACCTACATGTTTACTGTCCGAATACAGATAAAACCACAATTAATTTATTATGCGCAAAATCCAAGGTCGCTCCGGCTAAGACGATTTCACTTGCGCGATTAGAACTATGTGGAGCGCTAGTACTTGCACGATTAATGCATACGGTCAGTAATGCCTACACATCAAATTCAAAAGCTCATACGACTTTAGCTTTTTGCGACAGCACGGTTGCACTAGCATGGATAAATTCACCGCCCGCAAAATGGCAGACTTTCGTTGCCAACCGTGTCTCTCAAATACAAAACCATCTGGGGGCTGAATGCTTCCATTATATAAAAGGACAAGACAATCCCGCCGACTGCTTGTCGCGGGGTCTTACGCCCGCTCAACTAATCGACCATCCGTTATGGTTTAACGGTCCCGTCTTTGCCCAATTACCTAAACGTAATTGGCCTTTACAACGTTTTAATACGAAATCTGTGACTGATCCTCCCGAACGGAAAACAAAAATTTTGATGTCCGTTCAAGACATTAACCGCCTCAAAACAATTGCTCCTCACTTTGGTGGGATCTGGGAAAGTAACATTAAATGCCTGAAAGGTTATTTAAATAAAATAGTAGGCACCTCTCTACTGACGTATGAAGAGATGCAAACAGTGCTTTCTCAGATTGAAGCAATTCTAAATTCACGCCCGCTATCTGTAATTAGCGTTAACGACGTTTCGGCTCCATTGCCGCTAACCCCCGCGCATCTTTTAACGCTCACTCCCTTAAAATCTTTACCCGCTGCTGATTTGTCAGACGAGCCAGTCAACTTGGTACAACGCAAACATCTTGTGGATCGTCTTGTTCAGACGTTCTGGAACCGATGGCGAATTGAGTATTTGAATACTTTGCAAGCTCGCCAAAAATGGAATACAAATGCGAATCCGGTAACGACAATGATTAAGAGTGACAACATCGCGCCACTTCAATGGCCTATTGGGGTAATAGTCAATGTCTACCCCGGGGCAGATGGGGTGATCCGCGTTGCGGAAGTTAAAACTAGCTCCGGAATATAACGCAGGGCAGTCGTTAAACTCTGTCCCTTACCGTCACAATAGATTTAACAACATCTTAGAAGTTAGTTCATAATACTTTATTCTTAAAATCAATTAGGTTAGTTCCATTGTTAAATAGGTACCAAACCTTACTTTTAGTTTTATCTACCGCATATTATCACATTAACATATCATATTTTTACTTTTCCATGTTTTATTTTTTAATTTTCTTGCTATATCAGTCAATTTGACCATTTGGTAAAAGCATTTATATAACTTAAATAAATATTTTTATAACTTTTACATAATTAATTGCATTCTACCGCGTGTTACAATTTTGTTTGCGCATTGAAACGTATTGACACTCTTTTGGTTTATGGAAGTGGATTCTTTCATCCCCTTCCAGGCGGGGGGCATGGTTACGCCCATACATATACCTACACATACACATACCTACACAGCACGCATACATACTATCACTGCTTGGACTTGGTATTAATTATTGTTGCAAGTCCTTTTGTCCTACCTTTTCCCCCAATCGCTTACCCGCCAACCTTACCCAGTCTGCAATAAACTCCCGCTGCATATAGCCATCACTGTGCTCTGCTCACGAAAAATCCGCTATCAAAATAATTGCGCCGTGTACCTACTATAAAATAACGAACATTTACGCCTATTGTGATTGTGCCTCTTGGATGGGAAAGGAATCATACAAGTGCTTTACCCTTTTCCGGTGAGTCCTCTCCTTTTATTTGCAACATGTATTTTTACCATTTTTAGGCAGTGATTAGTAACACAAAATTCAAGGTCCTTCGCCAGTCATTTTACAAAAAACACATAATCCACTCTCACCACATAAATAATCATACAGGGTTTACATTATGTTACCTTAGGGGGGCATACATTAATTACGTGAGTTCAAAGGGGGTGAGAGGGGTCCCTCACGTTGCTTGAAAAGAATATACGAAGTGGCCCAAAATTATCTCACTGGGGGGGGGGGGGTCTAGATTGGAAGAAAAACTGCTCACGTAATTAATGTACGTCCATTAATTACGTAGATAAGCAGTTTTAGCCCTTTTTATGCCCTTACTCCATCTTGTTACATTACCCCCCTGTGATTGTTCAATATTTTTATTATCTACAGAGAAAATACGATCGTATTATGTATAGTCTGATTTTGATAATAAAAACCTTACATAACGATTTTCTTCACAATATTAGGATGTACCCGCTGTTTTAGACTAAAGTCAACACAGACGGGCACCGTTTAGTTTAGTAGGTACAACCGCCAGTCCTGTCGTTGTGTGGCACCGTTTATGGCCTGTGATGAGATGAATGCGTCTAGACCGGGCTGCTGCATTGCCCACGTGGTAGATGGTTGGTCCACCGATATTATTATTTACATCCATTATTCGAGCGAGCGTGCTCTGGGGTATTTTGGCAGATTACGCTATTTGCTTGTCGGACACTTGAGTTTCTGGGAGAAACGGTCGTTTGTTTTCATTTTGTTATTGACGTAAAATTATTGCAACGATGTTTATTTCATTCTTATCTATTTCATTCAATGTGAATAAGGGTTTTGTATGATTTAAAAAAAATTGTGTTAAAAGTATTTACCTCTGCATCTGAAGGTTACATTAACGATTATTCATCAGATACCTACTAGTAGTTATATAAACAGAAGACCTCGCGTCAAAAACTTATATTTCTAATTTAATCTTAATCAAACACCACCACAGCAAGCGGAAAATGTTGCTTGTGTCGTGATAAAAGACTTGACCAGTCGAGGAATCGAACACGCGACTCCTGATTGGGACTTAAACGCAATGCAAACTCAACCACTGATTTTTTAAATTTGATGTCATCCATTGTATATGTACAATACGATACAGATTAATTTATTTTAGGTTATTTAAAGAATTTATTATGACTATGACATTCATCGAATGAACGACCTATCCACAATTCATTGAAAACATAGAAAAACAAAGAATATAAAACTGGAAGTTCCTTTTATACAAATTTGAATGGCACAAATGTGCCGCTGAAATTACCTTTTAGTACCTTTTGGTTCTTAACCATTTAGCCCGCTGTCTGTCTCTCTTCCTGCCTGAAAATGTATATCGCCATCCATTTGAATTTCGTAATCATAATGAAACACAGTTTTATTTGGAAATATAAGCCCTAACAGGGCCTATAATTTAATCTCGAAACACGCCCGCCCACAATGATTGTGTTATGCTTTATTCTGTAATTGAAAATGTTTACTATTCCAATAAATAATAATTGATTTAATTTCAATTATTATTAGATGTTTTTATCACTACTTGTCATACAAAAGTATTTACAAAATATTTACAAATAATAACCGGTTGTATCTTTTGATAATTTAATCACTTCATTTTGAGCTTGGTAAAACCCTATTAAAAAGATTCGCTATGGAATGAGTCACGCTTTGACTAAGCAGGGTAAAAAAATACAATTGGGCTGGTATTCACTATTCAATGTCTAGTTGTCTAGCCTTTTTGCTTCATTAGATGTAATGGTATTTTTTGTCAGATTGTCTATTGAATGTTGAGTACTATTTTTTGTACTCATGAGAGAAAAGTAAAGATTGTAAGACGTTTTTAAACCAAACTCGTAATTGGTTTAATCGACTTTTGTTTGTGGTAAAAAATTGCTTTACGGAACTTGTGCTAACTTTCAAGTTATAATTCTTATTTCTAAAGGTTTTGATTGGGTGAATGTGAAACATTCTTGAATTTGTTTGGAATATTTATTAACTTCTTCGGAAACCAGTTTCTTTGTGCTAATTATTTAAGTCAGATGACGTTAAAAAGGGATTAAACATGTAACTGTGTCTTCTGGTCCAGCCAAAAGCGGTTAATGTTAAGAGGTACGACTGCGCAGCCTTTTTCATAGAAAATTTGAACTTGTGTTTGTGTCCAAAATACTTGACCAAAATCATGAAACGTTTTAGACGTGTAAAACATTTTTGACGGCCTCGGGCTCTTGACTCGCAATTCGAAGGTCGCGGGATCGAATCTCGGCGCGCGCTAATAAATTTTATTTGATTAATTTATGTTATTACACAAATAATTCATTTAACCCGTTTAATCACAGGAGACCCAAGTTGTCCCAAAACATCATATGCCGTTATAATAACAGGAGACCCAGATTGTCCCAGAGCGACCGTGCATTATTAAAAGTTAGATATCTCTCTTTCTGCAATGTGAATATTTGTGATTTCTTTTATGTTAGAATCGGAAAGAAATAATGTTTCTCATTGTCTTAGAATTATATGAGCTAGGTTGTTCAGATATTTTACAAACCTGATCAAAAGTTACGGTTTGATTTTGCGCCTATTTGTGACGTAATCCACATTTAATCAATATATATTATAAAAGAAAGTCCAAAAAAGCGTGCGGAACGCAAAAACTCAGAAACGAGTGCCGGTACGATCAAGAGAGTTATATGGTATGGTAGATCTCTATCCCCCCTAGGGAATAAGGGTATTTGTTTTTACCTAAAGGGCTTGCTTTTGAAGATATAAGGGCTGAAAGTTCTAAGAAGACTCTAGAAATTTCAAGAAGAGTCTGGAAGATTCTGGAAACTTCTAGAAAATTCGATAAAACTTTGGAATGTTCTGGAAGAAATGGAGGAGTATGTCAGCGAGCCTAGAAGGTTCCGGAAAGTCCGATAAAGCTGTAAAAAGTTCTGAAAGGAGTGGAGGAGTGTGTCGGTGTGTCTAGAAGGTTCCGGAAAATTCTAGAAGGTTCCTTAAAGCTGTAGGAAGTCCTAGAAGGTTCGATAGGGCTGTACAAAGTTCTGGAAGGAGTGGTGGAGTATGTCGGTAAGTCTAGATGGTTCCGGAAAGTTCTAGAAGGTTCGATAAAGCTGTAGAAAAATCTGGACGGTGTGGCGGAGTATGTCGGTGAGAGTAGAAGGTTCTGATGGTTCACGAATGCTTTAGAAAATTGTGGAAGGAGAAAGTTCTAGATGCTTTCAGAAACAATAGGCGGTGAGTCTAGAAGATTTCTGAAGTTCTAAAAGGTTCGATAAAGCTGTACAAAGTTCTGAAAGGAGTGGAGGAGTGTGTCGGCGTATCTAGAAGGTTCCGGAAAGTTCTAGAAGTCCTGATAAAGCTGTAGAAAGTTCTGGAAGGTTCCATAAGGCTGTAGATAGTTCTAAAAGGAGTGGAGGAGTGTGTCGGTGTGTGTAGAAGGTTAAGGAAAATTCTTGAAGATTTCACAAAGCTGTAGGAAGTTCTAGAAGGTTCGATAAAGCTGTACAAGGTTCTGGAAGGAGTGGCGGAGTAAGTCGGTGGGTTTAGAAGTTTCCGGAAAGTTCTAGAAGGTTCGATAAAACTGTAGAAGGTTCAGGAAGGTTCCGTAAAGCTTTAAAAAGTTCTGAAAGGAGTGGCAGAGAAAGTCGGTGAGTCTAGAAGGTTCCGGAAAGTTCTAGAAGGTTCGATAAAGTTGTACAAAGTTCTGAAAGGAATGGTGGAGTATGTAGGTGGGTTAAGAAGTTTTCGGAATGTTCTACAAGGTTCGATAAAACCGTAGAAAGTTCTAGAAGGTTCCGTAAAGCTGTAGTAAGTTCTGATAGGAGTGGAGGAGTGTGTCGGTGTATCTAAGAGGTTCCGAAAATTCTAGAAGGTTTCATAAAGCTGTAAAAAGTCCTAGAAGGTTCGATAGGGCTGTACAAAGTTCTGGAAGGAGTGGTGGAGTAAGTCGGTGAGTCTAGAAGGTTCCGGAAAGTTCTAGAAGGTTCGATAAAGTTGTACAAAGATCTGAAAGGAATGGTGGAATATGTCGGTGGGTTTACCTGTTGTACAATTCTAAAAAGTCAGTCATCGTCGCTTTCAAACACAATAAGGAGCCATCACATATTCCTCCAATATATCTAGAAGGAAATGAACTGCTTGTGGCCTCACAGGTTAAGTATCTGGGACATATCCTAACCGAAGACATGAAGGATATAGAAGATATGGAACGATAAAGAAGAGCAATTAACATACGGGCCGGAATGCTCTCAAGGCGGTTCTACCACTGTAGCGAAGATGTCAGAAAATTACTATTCAAGACATACTGTACTGCCCTGTATAATATTTACCTAATATTTAAACTTTTTTTTTCTTTTATAGTTGTTTATGTAATATGGCAGACTGGGATTGCACTACCCTCCCAGTCCTGCTGGAATAAAAACTTAAATAAATAAATAAATTTACAAGTTTCCGGAATGTTCTACAATGTTCGATAAAATTGCAGAAAGTTCTGGAAGGCATGATGGAATATGTCGGTAGGTCTAGAAGGTTCCAGAAAGTTCTATAAGATTCGATAAAGCTATAGAAAGTTCTGGAAGGAGTTACGGAATACGTCAGTGAGTTTAGAAGGTTCCGGAAAGTTCTACAAGGTTCAGTAAAGCTGTACAAAGTTCTGAGAGGAGTGGCGGAGTACGTCGGTGGTTCCGAAAAGTTCTAGAAGGTTCGATAAAGCTGTACAAAGTTCTGGAAGTCTGTGAGTCTAGAAGGTTCTAGGTAGTTCTGGAAAGTTCCCTAATGCTCTAGGATGTTATGGAAGGAGAAAGTTCAAGAAGCTTTCAGAAATGAGTGGCGGAGAGTGTCAGTGAGTCTAGAAGGTTCTGGAAAGTTCTAGAAGTTTGGATAATTATATTATTAAAAAAAAAATTTGCATGCCGCTAAAACTCAAAGACGAGTCCCGGTACGATAACGGTTATATGTGTGGTAGCCCTCTATCCTCCATCCATGAAGAAAGTTCCCGTTCTTACCTGGAGGGCGTTCTTTTAAAGATATAAGGGCTGGAAGTTTCGCCCCGTTGAAATTTCTAGAATAGTTCAAAAAATTCCAGAGTGTTCTTGGGCATTCCACCACATTCCAGAACAAAACATCTCGGAACATTCTGGAATGTTCGGGAATAGAATGGTACGTTCAGGAACATATCGGAACAGCCCAGATTATTGTAAAACATTCTGAATGTTGTTCAGAACACTCCTGAACACTCAGAACACTCCATTCTCTGAATGTTGTGGAATGATCTGGAACATTTAAAAAAATTTTTGTAAGGGGCTATCCATATGGGGTATATAAAGCAAGATCCGTCGTGGATTCGAACCTCAATTCAATCTCACATCAACTCCATGATCGATGTCGGACATCCCAGTCAGAGTATTTGAGAGCATTCCACAACGTTCCATAACATTCCGGAACCTTCTGGAAAATTGTGGAATGTTCGAGAATAGGGAAACGGGAACATCAATGTGAACATTCCAGAACACTCTCGAATGTTTTCCTGAGCGAAGCCGGGTAACCCAGCTAGTTTTAAAATAAAATTGTATGAAAGTGATAAAAAGTGAGGTGACAGTTTTATTACAAATTTTGTTTAGAAAAGGAATCTGAATTTGAAATTTGAAGTTTATTCTATTTTAATTACTTTAATTCAAATACTCGCAGATATGCATTTTTTAGCCAATTTACATTTCCAATATTAAAATTTTTATATTTATAAACAAAAATGTTGATTTCTAATAAACATATTGGAAAGATTATTTTATCTGAATTTTAGAACAATTTTTTTTTTTTGCAAAAGCGTTAAAAAAAACTAATAAATAGGAACATTTAAAATGCATGGGAAGAACCAGGAATTTTGCGCGCAAACTTTGACAGGCAAAAGTTGACAGAAAATTATTTTCTTATTATTCGAAGGGTTAAGATAATATATAAGATAATTAGCGGCACGTTCCAGAGTGGAATATAGTCTCAGTATCGCACTGGTGTAAGACCATTGAAACGCTGCTTGAATTGGCTTTGGCCGCGTTTGGTGACGAGATCTGAATAGCCAGGTACATTTTTTTGTACATTTAGATGATGTAATAATTTGCGTACATGTTCATGTTCAATATCTTGATACCACCTTCCATGGAAGCATAAGCTTGTGTCTTGTGTCTGTACTTCCCTACCTTCCTCTCCCCATCTATTTCCCCTCCCCTAACCTCACAACGTGCCCCAATTGGGGATGTCATAGCCTCACTGGCTCCAGACGAGAGCAGCTGGGACTCTTGCTATACTTTTTTATTGCAAAAATGATATTTTTAGTTTGGTCAAATATTTAGGCCTCAAATTTAATGCCGCGCAGCCGTTGCTCAAGTATTCGTCAGATCCTTAGATCTTCACCAATCATTTTTTTATGTTTGGTTTTTTATGTATAGGCATACGGGTATAAATATATATTTATGGTGTTTATCTAATTAAGTTCAGCAAGAGATATGCAATAAAAAATCATATATATATATATATATATATACTAACTAGCTCGTACCCGGCATTCGTTGCTATGCCATTTAATAAAGAAATTGTTTCTCCCTGCGTGTCCATTCCCATTCGTCCCGTTCCCCTTCCGCCCCCCCATTCCTCTCCCGCATCCTTTTCCCCTCTCGCGTTTCCACTCCGCCACCTCCACCTTCCCTCTCCCCACTCCACTCCCCCCTTCCCCCGCCCGCAAACCCCCCTCCCGAGTTCCCCTCCCCCCCTCCCAGGTTCCTCTCCCCCCTCCCGATTCATTTTTCATTCCCTTCCCTCCTTCCTTTTCCTTCCCCTTCCCTTCCCCTCCATCTGGTTCCCTCCTTCCATAAATTAATTGCCGGTACATTTAGTTTTCAAACAGTTCGTGTACCACCTATTGCAATTTTTTTATACAAATTTCATAAAGCCAGAGCTCACCAGTAGTTTTATACAAACCTTCTCCTGACATTAACGAATACAAAAAAAAAGAATTATTATTTAAGAATTATTAGCCGATTCACAAGTTTCCCTAGTCGTAATAAATGTAAAAAGATTTATAAATGATAAAGATGCAATCACTTTTCAGTGATGCATTACATCTAATGAATAGTGATTACTTCTTCTAGCGGAGCCCAAGCTCTGTCATTATAAATAATGCATTTTAGCTATACTCATCCCAAAAGCACTTTGCAAAAATTTCCTTCCTTTTAAAGGCTCGGATAGGTGGATTTAATGTTTAATCCTTCCCTTCTTACCCTCGTCTCCGCGTTAACGAGTAACTGCGCTCCTGGCTTGTGCCAAAGGACGGGGTCATCGTATTCCACTGGTGTAGTGTAAACCGAACCTCGGTAGCGTTTCAGGAAATGTGACGTGTTTACGTGCTGGAAATTTTTATTACTTCCAGCAAGACAAGACAAGACATTTGGAGTCTAATCAGTTTGTGTAATGAACTACACCTGTAACTTCAGAATTAAAATGTTTGTAATTTACTTGTAGGTGTATACGTCTTGAATGAATTAATTAATGTCAGCACTATTCGTGTATACGTCTTGAATGAATTAATTAATGTCAGCACTATTCGTGTTCATCATATATACAGAGTGTTTTGACAGGGACCATAAAATTATTTATGGTTCTGCCACTGAGAGGTTATTTGCGACTCCTATTTCTATTATGAGTTATGTTATGAGCAAGGGGAGTGGTTATAATCAAGTGCCTATGGTGTAGGTCAGCGGTTGTCAACCTTTTTGAGCCTGCGTACCCTTTGACTCTTACTACAAATTTGTTGTATCCCGTACTCTCTATCTATCTTTTGTACAAGTGTGGTGAATTATATGTTTCATTTGTAATTTTTTAATACTCTTATTTAAAAAAAAATCTATATACTTAGTACAGTTTTTTTCTTATTTTATTAACATTTTTAAATAATATATTTTGAAAACATTTTTACATATTAATATTACATTTTATTATGTTGAGGGTGAGGTAGGTTTGAGAAAGTGAAACTGTTGTTGGTAATATTGTATGTTTCGTGAACACCTCACTAGGAGAACCTGTGCTGAGGTGTTAACATGTTTATGATAATTACATTAATTTAACAATCAAGTCACACAAATACAATTAATGCAATTTTATTCAGAGTGTAACACGACTTCGGACATTTTTAACCGGTGATTCATGTGTATCACTATGTTTTGCTTCGCTTATGGAGTACGCGTACCACATGTTGAGAAGTAATGAGAACCACTGGTATAGGTTAACCTTGAACTGAAAACTTTTTAACTCCTCAGGCTAATTTGTTCGCTTTTCAGAACAACTCATGTAGGTCTCATAGAAATCGTCGTTTCTCCCTTTCTATCATGTCTAGAAATATGATGTAAATGGTGTTAGAGAGAAAACACGACGCTTTCTTTATATTCATATCTAAAAGTTAACCACAAAATATTTAAAATATACGCAAAATTTTCGACTTTGGAAATTTTTACTGATTATTTTCACCCGACAAAAAGTGAGATGTAATGTAGCTATAATATTCGTACATTTGTAAATAAAATGTGTAATTGTATTTTTTTCGTTATCATCAATTTTACTTAGAAAAACTCAACGTACTTTTGTGAACCTTACCAAAATGGAAATGTAGTTGTGGTTATGAGCATTAGTATGCAGTGGCGGCCGGTGGTCAAAATATGTGGGAGTTCACCAGAGTCATTAATTTAGACAATAAATTTAGGAAAGGTACATCCCTAGGAACTTATAAAGAAGTTCTATTCTCCGTTCTGTTAAAACGGAAATAAATACATCACAGTTTAAACTACAATTTAAACAATATATTTCAAAAAATACTTTAGGAACACTGAAATAACAACCAATGGAAGTTTCTCACCTGTACTTTTGTTCCAATTACGGGTCCTGTTTTCCCAATTGTTATTCGAACGCGAATTCTCAAAATTCATGTTCGTACTTATTGCTTCGGAAATGTAAATTTTAAACGAAAATAAACCAGAGAAATGCGACAAAAAATTAAATGGTGGATGTAGTAGCCAGGGACCATAAACATACCAAACTGAACTTATGAATTATGATATCATATCGATATCACACAAAGATTCGGTTGACATTTTGGATCGGAGTTATTCCCGCCTGCTGACAACTAATCAGCTAATTACTCATTGTCATTATAAACATGCTTTGACTTGAAGAGAAGAACGCGCGGAACATTCGTTAAAAATAGTAGCCTGCTGTTAAATTGAAGACAAAGTGTGGACAAAAACATTACATGTAAGGGAACGTACCCATACTAGGTGACCAACTTTTTGCAATTTTTAACCCCCCCCCCCCCCCCCCCCTCCCGGTGACCAAAATCCTAAGCAACCTGCCGCTCATTTGTATGGAGCGTGACATTTTGAAGACCCCCCCCCCCCTAAAAGTGTCACGTAGTATGGGTACGTTCCCTAAGCGTTCTTGTTTAACACGCCACTGTACGAACCGCTCCTTTCGATGTCTGGGTAAAATTCGGACCTGCGTTCTGGCTTTGGTAAAATTTACAAAGAACCATATGTGCCCGCGGTTTTGACCGTTCACGGGATTTGCTCACAAAGTAGTAAGATTCTTGAACGCTGTCGAAAACGAACTGCTATGAAGATAGGCGCAAGGGCCGGCTCTCGTCGCTCTGAAAGATATAGCGTATAATAGGTACCTACCTACCTACTGTGCGAGATCTTGAGTAAATATCATAGTAATTTATAACCGAACCGCGTTCCGTATTATGATCTTCAATTTTTGTGGGTTGTGCGGTGCTCGGGAGCTCTCATGAACTAGCCGCCACTGTTAGTATGTATATATAAATAAATTAGTTGTCTTTTGTCTAATTTGTCATCATAAGTTTTCATCATCACAATTTGGGAGGCGGGTATGGGTACCGTTGCCAGGGAACCATTTATTGGATAACCAACACCCCTGCCATAAGTCACCCCAAGTGGTTCGTTACGTTTGGTGGCTTAGCAGGGGTGCCCGGGTTAACGGGGTGAGGTTTATTCGGATCTTGGCAGTGGATGAGTCTGCCCACCAGCTGCCTGGCAGGCCGGTTCGGAAGATAATGGTTGAGGGAGTCCCTTTGACTTCTACAGTCGTACTATCTCGGAACATCGCCTTGCACCGCAGTGGGAGCGTTGGATTCATACGTCCGTCACTCCTGGTCACACTGACCCTCAGATTCCCTACCCACCCCTCATACCCCTTTCCTCCCCAGAATTTCCTATCCTTCCTTCCCTAAAGATATCTACTTTCCACACAGCATCCCCAAAGATGACATAGACCCTGAGGGCAATTATTTTTCTCAGGGCCTACTGTTTGGAGCTAATGTAAAAAAAAAGTTATAATCTTAAGCCGGGTAAAGATTGCTGTAACGTAACATGCAATGTAACACGCAATGAAAGAATTTGCCGTCCACATTGTCGCAATGTATCATGCAATGTAACAGAATTCCCATAGTGTGGACGCCTTGCGCGAACGAACCGTGCACACTACGCGCACAAACCGAGCATTTCAACTCGTGCGCGCCGCAATCCACAAAGTGTCAGTTTTTTCGCCGAACACAAAGAGGCGCGCAGTGTGCACGGAGAGTCAGTGTGGACGGCTTGTATGTGTCTATACCGCAGAACGCGCGCGAACAATGGAGGACTTGTTTTCGGCAGACTGAGCTATGTTCACCGCGCGCCTGCCGGAAACAGATGCGAGTAGGTAGATACATGCTCGGTTCGTTCGCGCGCTGCGTCCACACTTATGAAATGTTCCTTTCATGTTACATTGCATGTTACGTTACAGCAATCTGTACCCGGCTTTAGAGGATTCATGTGTGAAAATAAAATTTGTTTGAAAAAAGAACGTAGAAGATAAACGAAAAAAAGTTATATGAGTCGGTTTGTCTGCCAATCTCAAACCTATGTGAAAATACATCTGAAAAGATAACGTAGTAACAAAATATTTCGTCTCATCCTCACTTACCAAGTCAAAAAAATATGAATCTGTATGATTCCCTCGTTCTCGTATAAAAAGTGTATTCGATTCTTGTCTCGGGTCTTCAGACTTTCTGTCGGGGCTATGCAAATATCCTCATCCCTCTTTGTCTGAGGATGTAATGTTTATATCCTTCGAAATGTTTTAGTTGAAATTTCACGTAGATAATATTTTTACTTTTTATCTCAATTAGTTGTCAATCTACTCGTACATTAAATTTTATTTGGATTAGGGCCCCATTAACCAGCGGCCGAGAATTCAAATTTCATCGAAAGATGGTCTTGCGATCGTACCCTTGCAACTGTACAGGGTGGTTCCGATGAGAAAGATTGATCATTTTCCGTACCCGCATTTTTAACTAATAACTCATTATCGATTTTATTTCATTCCAAATTTGCTTTAATATAAATCTACATGCAATAAAAATGTTCAAACGCTTGATGATGAAATTTCCTGTGGTTATCTTTTGATCGAAGTATTTATAATTTTTCGATAATGTCTAAGCAAAATAAGTGTGTAACAAAAATCTGCAATGTTTTAGATTGTAAGAACGTAAATAAATACACAAACTGAAGTGTAGCTTTCCTTGATAATTTATTGATTTATTTTACTGTATGATTATATGATTTGAAATGTGTCATATAAAAAAACATATTGTTTGAAAATTTTACAAATCTACCAACGATCAGCGGTATCATATTGTTATAATAAAAATAATCAATCCATTTCATAATTTAAAACAAATCTTTACAAGATAAAATAACAATCTTTAGAATTGAATTTTTATTTTTTTGCAGAAAAGGGTCGATACATCTAGAATCTAATTTAAAAATTACATATTTACTTCTTTGGTGTCAATATGTATTATTTGGTGTTTTTGCGATGATTAAAACTATCATAGTGTCAATTTGCATTAAAAGTTCTTTTTAATATATGTAGGTAACTATGGAGTGAATTAATTAATTTTTTTACAAAAGTTGCTCAGTCGGAGAAAAGTTTCATTTGAAACTTAATATTAATCTCTTGATAAGGAAACATATACAATTAATTCAACCTACTCAATGAGGAAAAGTTAACCCAAAATGAGTGCACTTTTTATTTTCTATCGATCAATGTTGTACCACTTTGTGGTTTAACATTATTTGTGGTTTGACATTATTTGTGAAACAACAATTATTATTGAACCATTTTTTAATATTAATTTCGCCCACTTGCTTCGCTTATCAATCATCCTTTTTTCATATACCTACTGCCCAAAAGGTACTTATCAGTAGTGACCGACCGAAGGTCCGGTTTGGGTTTCGGCATCAGTTTTCAATTATTGTTTTTTTTTTTTAATTTATTTAATTTAACACGTGTTAACTGTCTGTATAAGTGTAAAAAATTTATCAAATAACAAAGATTCGGTTTCGGTGAAAAGTCCTGTTTCGGTCTGCCACTACTTATTAGTAAGCACAGCCGTTAAATGCAGCGTATAAAAAAATTATTTACTTTAAATCGTATAATTTTATTTAACATTCGTTTCGCAATTCACAAAATGATAACCCCATTCAATTCAAAGTGTGACCATCATCATTTTACGACACCAGATTTTAGCACATGAATATAAAGGCACGTAAATGACCTGCAGTACGTTGATCTTATTATTTACCGGCAGATTCTGAAAGTTTTCTCCCGACCGCTGTTGGTTGAAACTGAAACTCATGCATAATCTCTCGAAATTCGCGTGGTATATTTTGTTCAGATACAAACCAGACACGGGTAATTGATATTTAGGAAGCATACATAAATTAAAGTACACATTTCAGATTCCGCATTATTGCAGCGGTAAACTAAAAGTATTATTCAGTAAAGTAATGAAAATTACAAAGTAATCAGAATAACCTACCTAAGGACGTACTAATAAATACGCTGTTACTACATTAATATTATTTATTTAAATTGCGCAGGTATTTATGTACTCGTAGCCTGTGTAATGTATCTTTTTTGTACCAGTCCATGTTTGTTTTCATTCCATGAATATGCAGTAAAAAACGAGACTGGTAGTCCATTGTAGGATTAATAATATCAACTCTGATGATTTAGTACGAAGCTGGCAAAATGATAAATGAAAGCACTTCGAAATTTGATTTTGCAGGAGTTTGTGTTTTGAAAACATTTATGACTGATTTGCGGATGATGAGATTCGAAAATGATGCATAGTTGATGTACGTGCAATGAACGTGTCTAAAAAGGGGATGCGTTCACACTTGTGTTTTAGACACGTAGAGAGGATAGATAGATAGATAGATAATTAAAATGAATATCTGTAGAATACGATGCAAGTGGATAAAATATAAAGTCAGGGACGTTCTAGAAAAACGTAAGATCATCAAGTGAATCAAATACTCTAGTTTGGATAGCAGAGCATCTATGAGATGATATTTTTTTACATTAGCACCACACAGCAGGACCTGAGGGAAAAATCCCTACACTAAAAAGTACCTCCCATAGACGCACATTGCACGCGAATCAAATTAAGACAGGGCAGAGTTGAGGGTCATTAAATTATTTTTAATTATCTAAATTATATTCGTTTTGCTTCACTGAAATGTGAAAATGTTAACCTCAAAATAGACTATTAGTCCTGTTTGAGGTTTTTTTAATGTAAAAAAATATGATTTATGTGAATCAAAATATGAATATCCCTGCTTTGAATTGATGTATTCGAGTGATAGTGCTCAGTCGTTCGTGTAAAGGAGGAGAATGTAACGATAATTGTAAAATCCTTAAGAAAACCACAGATGTCAAATCACTACAGACAGTAACATGAAATTTAAGAAACATGTCGAAAACTGTGTCAAAAGAATTAGCAAACTTACTTACATTTTTATACGATTAAGAAATATCCTAAATCATTCAAATATTAAAACGTTTTACTTCGCTCTTGTGCAGTCAGTATTGCAGTACGGCATAATCGCATGGGGAAGCATCTATAAGAATAATCTGTATCCGATAGTAACAACACAAAAATGATCATCAAAGTTATTATTAAAAAACCAAGAATTTTCCCAACCAGCGAACTTTTCGAAAAATTTAAGGTCCTACCGGTTTCAAAACTATTAAAAAAAATGCTATTTTAACACTTTTTAAAGAATCTTATAAGTGTCCTTAACACGAAGTATAAGACCTAGAACATCTGGGAACATATATGCACCTAGATACAACACGACAGCTGCACAACACCATTATGAAAGTGTAGGCCCTAGCTGTATAACGAATTACCCGATGCAATAAAAAGTGAGAAAAACTATCTTATATTAAAAAAAAACTCGCATTGTATTTTTAAAGATAAGCAACAGATTATAATATTTTAATCGATGATTTTCAGATATATTTTGTTGCCAACATTTTGTTGATTTTCTATTTTTATAATTATGTGTATTTTTCTTATTGTACCATATTTTGTAATATCTTACAGTATTTTTGAAAGTATTTTATTTTCATTTTTGTACTCGTAACTATATGCATATTGTCTATAAGCAGTTCTAATATATTTTTTTTAAAGAAAGATAAACATTCCCGGGTTACGAATAATCCAACAATGTTTAAAAATCTCCTACTACCACCACAGAAAGCCGAAAATGTTGCTTGTGTTGTGATGGGGGACTCGAACACGCGACGCTCGGGTGGGACCCAAGCGCTATGCCCACTCAACCACTGACCGGTCAAAATATATAACATAAGTACATAGACTAGCTCCCCAATTAGACCCGAGAATATTTCTCTACTAATTGGGTAACCACAAAAACTGATGAATGATATGTAACATATATTATTATTGTAAATATTTACTTTTTGTTTAAATAAAAATAAAAAAAAATAATAAAAAATGTAGTAGGTAGTTAATACTAAAAACGGTTTTATAATATGAAAACTAGTACTTTTAACATAGCTAATGTTTTCTTTACATAAATTGATGGTTTTCACAATAATAACAAATCGATCTTCATTCATCTATAAATTCTATTATGATATGAAAATCCAATTTAGTGCGAAAATATTTGCGTTTTATCTTTGCAAATCTAAAAGTTGGAGCGGTCCGGATAGAGTTACGTCTCTTTGACTGTGTCTTCGCTTTGTACATTCAATGTCAACTTTTGCTGCCTGTGTTTGTAAGGTTTGCCTCTGTATTCTACTGTCTCTAAAGCTATGTTTGATACTCGGCTAGAATCGCAAATCGCCCCCGCACCAAACGCTTGAATTTTAAGTAAAGTTTTGTACGGATTTATTGGATGACCTTCTCAACGTTATATCTATTTATCTAATGTTTTATTATTGTCCTTTACTTTTGAGGTCAAGTATTTTATTTATTTTAATCTATTTATATGTCTTTTCTCAAAGCTGTAAGATAATGGAAATCCTTTAACCTAAACCTTTATTTATATATTCGAGACACAAACAGGACATTTATGAAACATGCTTGAATTAAAAAATAGTTATTAATTAGTATTAAAACTGTCAATAGACTAACGCTTCTACAGAATTCATGTTAATTTGTACATAAAAAAAAACAATATAGATTTAATTTACTTATTATTATCTACAATCGACATGCATTTGTGATATATATAGATTTATTTTTACTCAAAATAGATTTTAAAAAATTGTATTTGATATGATATGTCGTCCCAGCCATGTCATTGTGAATACTTACATTATTTGACCTCTGTTAAGTTATGTCAAAATGGAGACCCATTTAACAAGCCGCCGCTAACCGCTTTATATTATGACGAGTTGATGAGCAAAGTGTCCACGTTTTCGGAGCAATCTTTTAATGTTCACTTTTAAAACAATGTGTATCTGCAAAAAGAGAGTAACTTACTTAAAAGATATTGTTGTTTAATGTGATACTATTTAGCATTCTTTTGATATGTCCTCCCAGGGATATTAGGGAACGTACCTATACTACGTCACCAACTTTTTGCAATTTTTAACCCCCCCCCCCCCCCGGTGACCAAAAACCTAAGCAACCCGCCGCTCATTTGTACCAAGCGTGACATTTTGAAGACCCCCCCCTCCCTAAACGTGTCACGTAGTATGGGTACGTTCCCTTATCGCGGGACCTACATTTTTCCGTTTCCCAGGTACTAAGATTCCAGAATCCCCTACCCGGCTTCTACGGAGATGACGATCCAATCTTATTCGAGGGTTTCAAGAGATTTAAACCTTCTGTTAAAGCTTTCTAAACTAATTTACATTGAAACGCGATGTTCGTAATCATTTTAGAAGAAAATCATATGAATTAATCCAAACAAAATATGAAACAACAAATAGGTACACAAAAAAGTAAGTGACGCAAAGGATCGAACCCAGGACCCCTGTCTTGCCGCGGGACAACTATCTAATTGCTAAGCTTTGAGAATTGATTATTTTCGACGTATTTTATATAGATGGCAGACAAAAATGTGAAAATTAATTGAGGATAATATTGGTAATTCTCAAACTGAAATTTGAGATAGACAAAAATACGACAAAGAAGCAGGACTCAATAGCTTAGTGGTTAGAGCCAACCCGGTAAGACAGAGTTCCCAGGTTCGATTCCCAGTTGCAACCGTTTCTATTTTCTGTCTCTTGGTCTGTTTCATGTGATTTATTAGTAATTCATGCGATTCATTAATATTATCTTATGATTATATAAGTACTATAACCTTCAAAAGTTGTTCCAATAAATTGAGATACTTATTTTTGTGTCATATGGCGAGATGGAATAGGATTTCTTGACATTTCCATTGAATATGAATGTATTTAAAATAATTTCAATGTTTGGAATTCTTTCGATCATCAAATAAACGTGGATAATTTCGAAATGTAATATTTCCAAAAATAATCGACAATTCAATCGGTAAATTAATAAATCGATTGTGCTTAAACGTTAACTGTTTGACCTATCGCTATTCACACATCTTCGCGTTATAATAATCTCATCTAGCCGATGTTCTAGCACTGGTGGTAGTTCAGTGAGTGAACTCTCGGCCTCTGGACGGTGCCTACTGCCTGTGGCGTTGACCCTCGCTCCATGTAGGCTGTAGGCAACACAATATACCATAATAATATCGTTAGCGTCACATTCGGTCCGGCAGATCGCCGCTCTATTCTGTTGCGTTCCGGTCGATGATCTGCCGGTTAGATCCGCTGGAACTTTCAAATCTCACCAATTTAGAGATGAATTCAAAGTTAGTAGGCTAAATATTACTACTTCTGCATACACTATCTAATAATGAAAATATAACAAATGGAACATTAGGCAGCACACTCTGTAAATTATGGTGGCCGGTCATGCAACTTCAACACCTTCCTTGAAAAGTCGTTAAAAGTGATGAAAACATATGTATAAAGAATTGGTTAAATAGGTTATGTTCGGTTAGATTTTGGGCTGTTTTTTATTTTTTTCATAACTTTTAATGACTTTTCAAAGGGGTGTTGAAATTGCATGATTAAGTTATCATGGAACCGTAAATTATGTCTGTTCAATATAATAATATATCATGAGTGCCAAAAAAATGTACTCAAGACAGCAGTTTTCGTTTTTTTTTACCATTATTTTTATGATTTGATTTTTGTGGTAGGCAAGCTGTGTTGCGTTTCCCCCTTCTTTGGCCAGCGTTTCGAGAAGCCTTGCAGTGTCCACCGTATGCAAACTTTTTATGGAAATTTATTAAATAATAAAAACAACATGTAAATACTTAATAAAACAACAATAGTATGTGCATGTATGTGTACATATATACATATATTTTTTATATTTTTATATACATACATGTCTTTGATATCTTTTTAATAAATATAAAATGTTATTTACCCGCCTCGAAACAGACTCTGTCTGGTGAGGTGGGTAAAAGAAAACTATATACATAAATGAAAATAAAATAAATTGATCGTGTCAATCTTAAATCGGTTAAACGACAATTCAGAATCATGCAACAACAACACCCCTTTGAAAAGTCATTAAAAGTTAGAAAAAAATGTTTGAAAATAATATAACCCATAACCTTACCTAACGTAACCTATTTAACCATTTTTTGTTCATCACTTTGATTTTTAAAAGGAGGTGTTGAAGTTGAATGATTCTGAGTTGCCGGTCACCTCTTAAGACGACTATATACCCTAATATATATTTAGAATCTTAACGACGTAAGTAAAGAAGCTGTGTATTCAAATTGCGACTCGCGACCCGTGTATTGGGACGGAACTACTGTCGAATTTGCCGTATTAAATAAAAGAAAAAGAAGAAATCTTAACGGCGTAAGTTAAGAAAGCGTGTAAACAAATATTCGCCGCAGCATGGCGTATTGGGCGAACATACGGTCGAATTAAATAATGAAATTTTGGTAATATTGTCTTTTTTGTTCTTTAATCCATTTTTTTAATTTTGAGTATGAATTTATTTTTGTTTTCTTCTATTTTATTTTCAAGGGTAAGACTGTTGAATGCTTTTACAGCATGATATTTATAGTGCCTTTGTCCAAAGCCTGTATTCTAAGACCGTTGAATGCTTTTATAGCATGATATTTATAGTGCCTTTGTCCAAAGCTTGTATTCACTGTCGGAGTTTTTGTGTTATTTTTGTACGATTGTCTTACTGGTCTGTTAATTAATTCTGAATAACGTGTTACAAATATTTAAAATGTGTCTCCATGTTGTCCTCCCGAAGTTATTAATGCATCGCCTAGAAAAATAAAATATGGTGCTTACCGCTAAATTTATAGTTGAAAAACGGGTTATGAAGTTTTAAAATCGTTGTACGTAAAATATATTTTATGGTTAGGTACTGTTTTTATTAATCTAAAATATTAATAAGTCGCATCCCTTGTGCGGCATGGAAATAAAAAAAGTTATTATAGGTACGGCTGAGCTATACTAACGGCTGTTGTTCCCAACTTTCCGATCGATCAATCTGAGTCTCCGATTAGCCGAGTGATTTATTTAGTAAAATGCTCGATTCGCTTGTTTATCGGAGATATGCGTTGGGAAAAACGTATTTGTTCGTTTAGGAGTGTTGAGCCGAAATTTCGGCTCAGCAGTTGATCAGTAGGATTGGTCACGACTGCCGTTAGTGACTTATATCGAAGGAAAGAGGATACTGAAATGACATTATTTATTTCATATTAACTTGTTTAGCACCCAATCATAAAATATTCCTAAGACTGCGTACATGTTATAATTAGGGATGCAAGGTTTTTAAAAATATCTATATTATATATCGAATTAAGTCGATATTGATATATCGGTCTAGTAGGCCGATATATCGATATATCTTATTTTTTTAAAAGCTTATAGAATTCTAATGTACTTTTAGTTATATCAAACGTCTATAGATTATGTATGTATGTATTTTATATACTTACCTATGTGAATTATCACAAAATTTGGATAGGTATATAAAATGTGTTTTTTTTCTTTAATTTATTTGAAATTCCAGTATTTTGTACCAGCTATCGAACTTAAAAATAGTAACTTTGACAGTCTGCTTCCTTGCAGCCGGTTTCTGCTTTGAGCTATAGTGGCTCATGTCTTTGAAAAAAGACTTTCAGCAGGAACACTTAATGCCACGATTGGTAGATGACTCATTGCCCCTTTGAAAAGTTTGGGATATACACCTTGCATCTCTTGCCGTGTTTCAAGAATGTTTACTTTTATAGGAGTAGATATACGTATTTGCTGGAGCAGATAGATATAACGTAATAAGTTCGTCGTCACCGTCAGTTTTTTTTTCTTTTTATTTGCGTGTGAGCCAAAGATTTATGGTACCGATATTTCGGTACGATATATTGAGTTTTTCGATATTGATATATCGATATTTTTAGGGGTCGATATATCGATATTTATCGGTTTTCCGATATTTCGTTGCATCCCTAGTTATAATGTTTCAGAATATGCATTATTTTACTTTTTTCTTTAAACAATGTATTTACTAAACAACGAATTTTCACAATATTAATCTTGTTAATTTCTCTTTGTTGCAGGTGAGTTACAAATTCCATTACACAGAAGTTCACACTGGTAAATGTAATACAATTATATTTCATAATTTTTCTTCTTCGCTGCCTTTAATATAAAAAAATTGACACTAAGGTTCTGGTTTAATGCTATTTTACATTTCATTCTGTAATTCAGCGAGTTACAGTACGGTTATCCAAGAAATTCCGTCTCTCGGGGAAGTGTCCGCGAGTAATCCGATACCGGCGATGGTATCAGATACAATGCAGATGACATATTGCAGTAAATTGCTGATTCACTTAACCATCGGCTGAACTCCGTGGCGTTGAACTCCGCGGAAGCCGCAGAACATTTGTCACCGACGTTTTGTGCTTTTTGCTTTCATCTAGAAACTGATTTTCTGATTATACTGTATGAACGTACCTAAGTATCGGATACATTCGGATCCGTATCGTATTTGGGTACATGACAAACAGAATAGTGACAAAACACAAGATCGATCAAAGTAATAATAAAAAAAACTAACTTAACCTAACCTAACACAATCCAACGTAAACTAACCTATTTATTTATTTATTTTCAAAAACGGTGTAAAAACCAATACATTGGAAAGCGGTGTATACATAAATACATATATTTACATTTAAGATACAAATTAAAACATGAGTGATATTTCACTTTTAATATCACAATTATATGTATACAGGGTGTAACACGACAATCCAGAGGGATTTTAACCAGCGATTCCTGAGCATTTTTTATATTTTTTTATATGAATACCGCACAAGAGTCCCAACTGCCCCCGTCTGAAGCCAGTGAGACCATGGCATCCCCAATTGGGGTATGTTGTGAGGCTGAAGGTAGTGAGGGGAGGGCGATATGGGGAAGAGGCAGGTGGGGAAGTACCTGGCTATTCAGATCTGGTCACCAAACACGGCTAAGGCCATTTCAAGCAACGTTTCAATGCTGAATGGTGGTCTTACACCAGGGCGATACTGAGAGTATCTTTCACTCTGGAACGTGCCGCAAATATACCTACTATATATTATTTTTAATTAACTAATAGTGAAATAAAAATTAACGGTGTGTTTCAAAGTGAATACTGGTTTCCTGGATAGTGGATAGTGGTGAGTTCTGACATTATGAAATTTGTATTGCAATAAGTGGCATGCGAGCTGTTTGAAAAATGAATATACAGGGACTTAATGTATGGAATGCGGGATGGGGGAGGGGAACCCGGGAGGGGAACTCAGGAGTGCGGACAGGCAGGGAGAAACAATCTCTTTATTAAATGGCATAGCAACGCATGCCGGAAACCAGCTAGTTTTTAATAAATGCTGTTAGTAGTTGACAGTAGAATTTCGCAGAATTGTATCAGTATGTTGTGTCTTTACCATGTTTCCAGAATATTCTAATGAATTCCAGTGTAGCAGTCTTGTTTGTATAATAATTCGCAAAGTGATGAGGAGTTTCGTGTAAACTTTCGCCGGTTTTACGACACTGTGTTATCAGTTATCGGTGTTATCACTCAACGAAGTGACTTAAGTTATACCTATGACTATGTATGTGTCTTATAATTTAGGACAAACTCCAATTTATGATCAAACTCGTTTCATTATATAGTTGGTAGCCGAGATTTCTGGCTTAGCCCGGGCCTTTACAAAGAGTTTTTCTAAACCAGATGTAGACGTAATTTTTCTCTTATTTTGAATGTTGGGTGCACTAAATTACATCAAAAACTATCAAAATTCTACTTCAATGGGTGGGAAAAGGGGATGGTTTTTTGACAGCGACTTTTCTCCTGGGTGCAAAATTTCATCAATCTTGGAATAACACTAGATATTTTAAAAAACAAAACCAGATCGGGACACTCTTTTTTTATACTGTTCTGGGACGTACTTGAGTAACTTAAATGGACATTTTTGTTTGTTTTTGGGATGTTATGCCGTGTTACGCTACCTCCTCCTTTAGCCAACGTTTCGGACAGCGTTACAGATATGTGGACTAAATGGACATTGTTTGGAGTAAAAGGATTAATGAAATTTTGGTCTTCGATGACATTTTTAATATATTTATCAAGTAAAAACATTTTAAAAATCTGTAGATATTGGAAAGTTAATGTCGGGGAGAGGGGTTGGCCGATTACTCGACTAAGTGACTAGTGACGACTGTCAAAAAAAAACATCAAAAATGTCATCGGAGATCAAAATTTCATTAGCATTTTTTACTCCATACAATGTCAGGAATCACTGGTGAAGTAAGTCAAGTATGTCCCTTCACACCACGTGTATATTGTATAGACCTGTATACACCTGTACCTACATAAGTATAGACGATAAGCAGGTAAATAAGTATGTAAATTTTGTAGTATTTTCACTTGGTAAGTGTGTTGAAACATTACCATAACCTATAATTGGTTTTGATTTTGACAAGACGCATTGATTTTTTACAAAAAACTACTTGGATCTTGGACAAATCAATCAGTTTAGAAATTTGTAAATGTGTTTTTATTTTAGCGTTATCCAGTAAAACTGCTACGTTGATACGCAAAGGATGGCTAAAACGCCTTCTTCTTTAAAACATCTTTATAATCCTTTTTTTGTGATTTTAAGAAATATTCTCTGTATTATGGAAATTAATCCAAATGCTTTTCTGTTGGTGTTCTTCTATACATCTAAACAAACCAGTTCAAATCGATGGTAGTCTGTAGGAGTCGTGAGTTGCGTGTAAGGTGAGGACTGTGAGGTGGGTAATTCGAGTACCTACTGCTACTTAAAACTAATCGTCGGTTTTCCTGCTAAACCGCCCCACGCGCATGCATATTAAATATCGTTTGCCATTTTTAAATTGCTGATGGAATTCGACTCGTGTTTTTCGACCTTTGTTTATTTTAAAGGGAAACGCACCGATTCTATTAACGCTTTTTATTTATTCACTAACCTACCGGGGAATTTTGAAGGTTAGGTACTTAGCAGGATTTCAGCAACCTTTTCGGTCGGAAATTAGGTTGGCTGCATGATTTAATAAAGACTAATTTTAATAAGCTCTTAAATTGGGTTGATTTCGTTTATGCTTTTCATTTTAAATTGAATTTTTAAAATGCGATACCGTCAGCTTATTCTTTCCTGTAAGCCGTACGAATCAGACTTAATAGAATTCCTTTTAGACTTTCCGATAGCGAAGTGACTCATAGTCTTAAAGATTTTTTTTTGAACTTTTATTTTTTACTACAGTATTTATTGTGCAGTGATTAGATATCATCTGTGATAAGTACACTTAAGACGGATTGTTTCACAGTATTTGAACCATTCATCAAATTTCGAATTTAAAGTTCAAAGTTCCGCTATTCTTTAAGGGCCCGCAACCCGGATTTGTACCGATTTATTACATATGTCCCTTAAACACGGAAAGTTTTAAAGCTCTTAAAAAAATATATTTAATTCTTGAAGATAATATCTAGACTTTGCCCGCGCCGAAACGCAAATTATATAAAATTTCCTCGATAGACAAAAATCGCAAAGTATGCTCCAAAAATTATTATTAACACGTTTGTTTCAGTTATTTTACAAGTTATATGTAGGAAAAAAATCACAGTGTTTCTTTAAATGCTGTTTAAGACAATGCCTGCGAGATTTTTGCTCTATTTTAAACGATTCGTGTTTTTTTTAATTTTCGCGTCGATTTTGTCTCTGTAAATGTTAGCGCTCTCCTCAATGTCTAATTGTTTTGTAGATTTGACGAAAAATATTCAACCGTTAATATCAAGCTTTAAGGCTTTTTGCAATTCTAGAGATTAGCACCAAATGTTCGGTATATTCGTGAAACGTAACCACGAGCGATTCTGTTTAGCGGTCTCCTTCACGGGTCGGTAAGGAATCTACATAAACCAAGTGCAGTAAGAAAAAGTGATCTGAGAGCTCTCAGTTCCATAATATATTTCAATTGGCGTTCGTATACTGGACGGTGTGCGTACTTTCATTGCCGGCATTCTTACTACACCCGTATACGTCCATTCATTACAGTCCCGCGAAGGAGCGGGGTTAAACACATAGAAATCATTGTGGGTTTTTGTTCGTTAAAGCCCTGAAAAGCGAGCCCGTTGTAAACAAGTTCAACTAAATTATCAGTACTGAGATGATTTAAGATCCAACTTAACCCTAACAGTCAAATAACACGTTTTAGCGTTTTGCTGGGAATAATATCCTTAATTTATGTTGTGTACGTCCATACACGTTGGTGCTTAAATATTTGATGATCAAATCACACAAGACTGCAGACGTGCACCTTCCTATTTCCGGTAAATTCGTCCCGCGGCACTAACCGCAAGGACGTGAGGCACTTCCGGCTACATGCGGCTTCCGGTGGCTCCCCGCCGACAGCTCAGAAGCTCTTTTCACGCTGAATTCTGGCGGGATGTGAAAGAAGAAAACTGATCTCGTGCTTAAAGATTATTAAACTTATATATTTTTCCGGTTTCATGACAACACAAAACAGTGACAAAATATAACGTCGAAGAAAGGAAAAACAGCTAACATAACCTGTTGTATTTTGTCTCTGTTCTGTTTTATCCGGTTACCTTTTTTTCTAGGGAGATTAATAGAAATTGCGAGGGTAGCACATTGGGTAAGTACCTAACAGTAAAGATCTAATTACTAAGTACTCAAATCTTCCACCGGAACGATTCTAAGCGCTTTGTGGGTAATTTATGAACTGGACATCAGCTCAGTGCTAATTTACAGCCGATCGGAACGTGTGTCTCATCCATTGGCTGCTTTTTAAATTCCCACGGCGACGGAACGGCACGCGGCATATCTTTAAAACGAGTGAGGGAGAAATGATTACTTTTTCCTGTGGAGGAAGCAGACATACGTACATTGTGTGTCTCATCGTTTGTCTCACCGTCATTCATTATGTAAGAGAGCTTTTTTTTTACATGAGCTCCACACAGGAGGCTCTGAGGAAAGTAATTTCTCTCAGGGCCTATGTCATTTTTGGGAATGCTGTGTAAAGGTTTTTTTAAGGAAAGGAAGGAGAGGAGAGTTCTGGGAAGGAAAAGGGTTTAAGGGGTGGGTAGGAATCTGGGGTTCAGTGTGTCCTGGTCATCCAAACCTCACCCCATGAACCCGGGCACCTCTGCTAAATCACCAAACGTAGCGAATCAATTGGGGTGACCTATGGCAGAGGTGTTGGTTATCCAATTAAGGTTCCGGGGCGGCGGTACCCATTCCCGCCTCCCAAATTGAAAAGAGCTGCAGCATTATTGTGATAAGGAATGTTTATTGCCTTTTTGCGTCGTACCGTAACAAATTTTTTTTTTTGGATCTTATTCTGAAAAAACCCTTATTATTAAAATAAATAAAAAAAAACACCCATCGGATTCGTGAATTTTAATAATTAACCTTAAGTTAAAACAATCTTATTACCAAACTAACATAAAAAATTGCATTATTTGGATTGTTTGGTATAGCAAAACAAGAGTGAACTGCTTATCTCTTATCTTTATAAGTAGAAAGTATAATCTGAAGGAGATAACACTTTATTATGTATTTTTCTTTGGATTTTGAATGTAACGGGGTATTCCCTTGCAAATAGAGTAGAAGATTCACGATTGTAAAGTCGTGTGTTGGATATATTAGTAGAATATATTAGGAATGGGTACCGCCGCCCCGGGAACCTTTATTGGATAACCAACATCTCTGCCATAGGTCACCCCAAGTGGTTCGCTACGTTTGGTGATTTAGCAAGGGTGCCCGGGCTCATGGGGTGAGGTTTGTCTAGGTCTTGGAGGCGGATGACCTGGACGCACTGAACCCCAGATTCCTACCCACCCCTTAAACCCTCTTCCTTTCCAGAACTCACCCTTCCTTCCTTTCCTTAAAAAAACCCTCCACACGGCATCTCCAAAGATGACATATGCCCTGAGTGAAATTATTTTCCTTAGGGCCTCCTGTGTGGAGCTCATGTAAAAAAAAGGCATACACGAGCTAAACTAGTTGCAAGGCAGTTGCCCCGCAACATTTCACATGTATCGAAATCCATTACGTTATAAAATATGGACGTGTAATGGTTTCAAACTGCCGTCGCAAGTAATGTTGCTCTTTTTGTGCAAGGGTATATATATTTTTTAAAAGGTTGAGTTTAACAACGGAAAGTACGCAGTCATTATTATTATTTTTAATGAAACAAACGTTCCGGATGAATTTGAATCGCTGCTGGATATTATCGGTCTTAACATTATTCTGCGTCTCGTGCGACTGATTTTATTGTACGATCATTACTGTCACTTGTTTCAATATTATTTCTTTTAATGCAGGTTTTACGATATTTTGTTCACAGTCACGTTATTATAACGCTGTTTACTCATGCAATTCATAAATATTTACCGACATTAAACGTGATAGTGAGTTTATTTGCACGACTTGCTGATTGCAGGACTTGATATGAACGCTTTATTGTTTAATGAATTACTTATAATATTTAAAAAAAAATTGAACAATTATTTATAGCATGTATGTATATTTTAATAACATTTTTTAAATTTTGATTTTTTAAAATTAAATGTAGCTCTACTAATTAAACACCATAACAATAAAATACATTAAAAGTATATATTTGTTCATATGAAGCGGATACTTTGTGATGTGACATTATTAATTTAAATTGTTAAAATGTTTTGAATTAAATGTAGTTCTACTAATTAAACACCATAACAATAAAATACATTAAAAGTATATATTTGTTCATATGAAGCGGATACTTTGTGATGTGACATTATTAATTTAAAATAAAACAATAACTTTGTAAACACCACTTTTATTTTTATACTTTATGCCGACCGGGTTTCGCTACAACAGTAGCTTCATCAGGGCAGTACAATACTCTACTAACATTAGGTTACATGTGTGTTATAATATATAATTTACCAAAAATGGGCTGGACTCGTCAAGTGGAGGAGGAGGAAGGAGGCATAGATGGAGAATTGGGAAGGGAACGGACGTGTTCTTTATCAATAGGGAACAATCTTAGTATGGGACTTTTATTTAAATTTAGTTGGTTATTAACAAAGATATTGAAATATAAGTAGATGTGCTACCTGCAGTTTTTACTATGTGGGACTGCGCGTCCGGGTGTCGCCGATATTGTTTACCAATTAACAAATAAACTAATTGAACGAATAATTAACGAATAAACCAAACTAACGTTAAACTAAATTAACGAACTCTTTCCGTATTCAAATATTATTGTTAACCAATACTAATGCACATCTTCAAGAAATCAACGAAATGAACAATTTTTTTTTGTATGCAAACTACTCTAATTAGGGCGTAGTCCGCCGACAGTTGCGCGGTCACCATAGCATATCTCTTTTGTATTTGAATATCTTTGGTTATTAACTACCTTGCTATTAGTGTTTATGGCTCTCCTAAGTTCAAGTGCCTCTAAATTATCCATCCTTATACCGCTATTGTTTTTTATGAATAAGAATTTAAAATCAATTTGCAATGCATTGAATTTAAAATCTACCGCAAACCGACGTTCACTGATATAACGATTCACAATTCCTCTAACCATCCCAACTCCCATAAACATTCAGCGTTTCATTCCATGACACATAGATTAGTTACAGTCCCTTTATCAAATACCAACTTTGCAATAGAACTATCTACAATCAAACAAATCGCAATAAATAACGGTTACAACCCTAATATAGTCGACAACATTCTAAATAAAAAGTTAAAAAAATTATCCATTAGTAAATTTTTATACAACAGTCCACCTCATAATAATAATATACCAAGTAATAATAATCAACAATTAAAAACAATATCGGTATAAGGTTGGATAATTTAGAGGCACTTGAACTTAGGAAAGCCATAAACACTAATAGCAAGGTAGTTAATAACCAACTAAATTTAAATAAAAGTCCCATACTAAGATTGTTCCCTATTGATAAAGAACACGTCCGTTCCCTTCCCAATTCTATGCCTCCTTCCTCCTCCTCCACTTGACCATTTTTGGTAAATTATATATACACACATGTAACCTAATGTTAGTAGAGTATTATACTGCCCTGATGAAGCTACAGTTGTAGCGAAACCCGGTCGGCATAAAGTATAAAAATAAAAGTGGTGTTTACAAAGTTATTGTTTTATTTTAAAATTAAAAGTATATATATATGTTTACGTCGTTTACGATAACTACAAAGCCGCTTTCGCTGTTAAGTTTATGAATCAAAATCGTAACACTTATGCAACATTATGAATTACAATTTACATTCAATTAATGTAAACAATGTTTCAATTATGTTTAATTTATAAATGTTTCTTATGTAGAAGTGTATCGTGATCCAATTATAGGTCCAATTTCTATTTGTTATATAAGGTATGACATGGCAAATAACGCAATTCAAAGACTTACGTAAATTTTTATTATTCTTTATATCTATTGTTTGAACGGTGTTAATCACGTTAAACTGCATAATCAGGTAATTCAGGTTTGCGTTTTTTATGCTTTCGTATTTTTTTAACGATTTTTATCTTAATCTATGTTTACATGAAAAGCCTTACTTGATCTTTCCCAGTTGCGTCGCGTTCATTACTTCACGATTGTCACGCTTTGGTTAATTTCTCGGTTGATGTTTTCTCTCAGACATCAGAACAGAAGTGGCTCTTGTCTCTTATAGCCAGTTTTATCATTATTAGTGACTATTTCGTTGTCGCTCGTTGAGAATTATATCACACCCATTAGCATCTTAGAGCGGACCCAGCCGCAGCTGGATGCAACGCTTTCACGCAATCTGGAGGCGGAGAATGTTGTCACTGAAACAGAATGCTGAAAGAAAGGGATTTGTCGCACCTGTTGCTTGAAATATTTTGGACATATGAATTCAGAAAATGGAAGTCGTTACTGGACATCGTGTTTTCTCTCGGATATCAGAACAGAGGTGGTTTTCGGCTATTATAGCCAGTTTTATCATTATTAGTGATATTTCATTGTCGCTGGTTGAGAATTATATCACACCCATTAGCATCTTACAACGGACTCAGTCGCAGCTGGATGCAACGCTTTCACGCAATCTGGAGGCGGTACATGTTGTCACTGAAACAGAATGCTGAAAGAATTGCAGGGGATTTGTTGCTAAGATTTTATTTTGTACAGATGAATTCAGAATATGGAAGTCGTTATTTGTTACTGGGCATCATGTTTTTTCTCAGACATCAGAACAGAGATGACTCTGGGCTTTTGTAGCTAGTTTTATCTTTATTAGTGGGTATTTCGTTGTCGCTATTTGAGAATTATACCCACTCATTAGCATCTTATAGCGGACCCAGCCGCAGCCGTATGCAACGCTTTCACGCAATCTGGAGGCCGAGAATTTTGTCACTGAAACAGAATGCTGAAAGAATTACGGGGGATTCGTCGCACCTGTTGCTAATAAATGTTTTGTACATATGAATTCAGAAGATTGGAGACGTTACTGGACATCATGCCCTGTTTAACGGAAATTATTATTTTAAAAATGTATTTCTTGAATAGAATTTATGAAATTTGGTACATAAGTAGGTATTGGAAGTATTTTAGAATTTGTACAATCACAAAATCACAATGTAGGGTACTACAGTAGGTACTTAACATATGATTGAGTTCATGCAAAAAGTATTATCGTGTTTTTTGGGGTACATATAGATATCCGAAAGGTGATAGACGCTTTAACTCGGTCCGAAACGTTGACTGAAGGAGGATGCGCACCACGGCATGTACCCTAAAAATCACGATAATACTTTTTGCATGTAAATCTCTATCATATGTTAAGTACTGTAGTACCTACATTGTTATTTTGTGATTATACAAATTCGAGAACACTTACAATACTCTATGTCTTTTCAGGAGAAAATAATTTAGATGGACTTAGCAGATACAAGTATTATGTTGTCAGATTATAAAACAGAATTTTTTCAGACCTCTAAAAAAATGCCTGCAACTTGGAAAAAGTGACATTTAAAAAAAATGTATTTAAATTCCTCTTAAACTATTTATTACAAACATGTAAGGCATATTCAGGATTTGGGGGAACATGGATGGCATAAAAAAGTTACTTGTATAATCTCATGAGGGTAATGGAGGCATCTCCTTTAATTTTGGTCCGATTCTGGTCGCTCAGTAATTCGGCTAGTTTTCAATTAGACACACAAAACTCGTAGTTAAATTAACAAGCCGTTAAATAATATAAATGATCTCACACATGGTTGTCACTTGTGTGAAATCCGTCACTGCACTGAATTTTTTGACATTTAGTTTTAATGCCCAAAGGTTGTGGGTAGGAAAAGGAGAAAGGATAATCCCTAACAATTACCTATATGACTTAGGTACTTTAATGTAAATTTTCGAATACAGTTCGTCGAGATTTTTTTTATGTTAAAGCTCCCTGAACGGCACAAAAAATATTTCCAAATATCAACTAAAACCCAAAGTTTCTCGAAAGGCAACTTTAGAATTAAACCCAAGATTTTAAAGATGGATCTTTCTGAATATGGGGTACTGCATGGGCACGAAGTGGCTTCCTCTATTCTCATTCGCTCAGGTCTGATTGGTGAAATCCACTACGAGTGTGGGTTAGTTCCTATTCTTGGGCTCAGTTTAATAATTTCATCGCCATTATGATGAACCCTCCACAGTTATAAGTTCCAAGTTGCAGCTTAATTAGTCATTTCCATAAATCGATTTGATTTATTTTATCAAAGTGGAACAATGCGAAATCAACCAACCTCGGAAAGTAACAGCACATTGTCGACTTCATTCGTCTATTTCAGTATCTTACTAAATTAATTTCCATTTCATCGGTCCTCATAAATCATATTCAATATTATGATAGATTTCTTCCGGTTTCGTTAATTGTTTATTTGTTAGCAGTTAATTAGCTCGCTATGTTGAAATTTACATCGTTGAATTATTTGTTAGATATTTTCCTAAAATTATCTATCTGTTTCGTATTTTCTTCAGACTGAACTATTATTATAAATCACTACCTACTCAAGACCCTGAAGATAGAAAATATTCCGCCCGCAGAATGTTTATGTAGGTAATGCATTTCATATGTGTATGGTGCCTGCATCACCCGGCTTTTCTGAAATGACGTTGTTTAAACCGGCCAGCTATCAGATTTATAATAACTGAAATAATAACTATTAAAATGTGTTACATTTTTAAAATTGCGGTTTTATTCGGTAACATCATTTTCGAGAATCATGGAATTAAAACCACAATGTGGTAGAACTTTCAATGAAGATGTTTTTTTAAAATTACATTTATTATTACATGATAAATATTATTTTTTATTTAATTTTATTTAATTACTATATTTAAATTTTTTCATTCATAGAAGATACAAGTCAAATAGAAAATAGATGTAGGTTATTTTCTTATGGGGTCTACACACGACACTGCATGCTGGCCAGCAAGCAGTGACTGCAGAGAGCGTGGGTATGAGCGAACTAGCGCTGTCTCGTTTGTTAAAGGGCCGCTAGAACGAGACAGCGCTAGTTCGCTCAACTCCACGCTCTCTGCAGTCACTGCCGCAGTCACTAGAAATTGGATGGTGAGGAGACCCGTTTAGTCATCTTCACTAGAAGATGCCGTGTTGAGGGGATCTTTGTATGCTTTGGATAGTTTTCAGTAACTTCTATGGTACGAATTCACGGTTTAGGTAAGGTTAAATGTAAATGACTTAATCAACAATATTGATTGAGTCATTTTGAAGTTAATAAAAAGAAGTAAGACATATTCATAGAAGTGAGACACATTTTTAAACACTTTTTATTAGTTAGATAATAATGAGAAGTATGTTATTTCAGTTTCCGGAAACGAAAAATAATGCATTTTAGTAGCTATTTCGTTAAAAACACCAATAATTTGATGTCTTGTCTTCTCGTCATGCTTTGACTTAGTAATATTAAGAGGGCATTACCAGAGAAAGCCGGAAATACGTCATTTTCAAAAAAGTTTTTAGACGTATTGACTCTTTTCCACAAAAAATTATAAATGGATTTCGAAAGATTGTTCTTTTATCTAGCATAGTTATGTAATAAATTTTTAGATTTTTTTTTAATTTTCAGTATAATAAGGTTATTCCATAGGTCGTTGGCAGATTTGTTAAATTTTCAAAAAAGTTTTTCTATTATACCACACCCATTTCAAATAATGTAATCATGCAGTAAAATAAATCAATACATTATCTAGCAAAGTTATGTATTAGAATTTTAATTTTAGTTTCAATAAAATCATTAAAAAATATGTACGTACATGTGTTTCTTGACGAAAATTGGTCCATTTGTGTATTTATTTGCGCACTTACAAACTAATATATTTCAGATTTTTTTAACATTCTTATTAAATTTAGACATTATTGAAAAATGATAAATACTTATAATCAAAAAATAACTACAAAAAGTACACTATTTTAATAGTTTTATCATCACGCCTTTCAGCATTTTTGGATGAAGGTATAAATTAAAGCTAATTTGGATTGAAATAAATTCAATATTGAGTTATAATTTAAAAAAGCTGGTACGGAGAATAATCAATCTTTCTCATTGTAACCGCCCTGCACGATCGGAAGAACAACTTTCGACGAAATGTGGATTTTCGTCCGCTGGCTGGTTAAACGCTCTTAAAATAGTGTTTTTGGCTAGTTTTTTTAAAAATTATTTTTTTAATTAAACCTAAACTAACAACGTATTTTAGGATAATACGTTCATATTGTGGGTTAAATAAGAGAAGAAAAAAAGCTAACCTCAAAACTTTCACATCAATAACAATGGCCGCCAATTGATCAATTGATTTTTACGAAATAACTACATTTTAAATTTATTATTTTACATTTCCGGAAATTGAAGTACTACCTATAGGTATATCTTTACATGGTATAAAATGGAGTTTTTTAAACTACACAACGAATTTTTATGCGGTTTTCACCAACAGATAGAGTGATTCACAAGGAAGGTTTTTAGGTATATAATTTTTCAAGGTTTTGTGTAAATTGGTTGAAATATATAAATAAAGGGAGCGGGCTGGCAAGTGAGCAGCGGGCAGCGGGCTGGCATGCGGGCGGTGTGGATTTGATTTAACAGCTGGCGTTGGTTATAAAGGTTGAATAATGGCGTAGCGTTGTGATTCGTTAGCCACAGCAACGTGTGGCCGGGTCTGCTAGTTTTTTTTAATAAAATTAAAAGTGCGTATTAACCGTGTCCAACTTTTCTGTATATTTTTACCAATAAAAATATGTTTACCCATAAATTAACAATATCACCAGTTTTGAGAAAAAATAATCATGCTGGCTTACTTTTATTTTTCTTAATACTATTTGTTTTCTACGTTCTTCTGAATGCTTCTGTAAGGGACCTTCACGTAGACTGTAAGATTTAATTTAAAAAAAACCACTGCCCCCTCCCCGCATCGTCATTCCATAATGCAGGATATTCCATAGTGGGAGCGGTACCGCGTTGAGCTCATGGAAAATAGAAAACGAAAACGGCTGTAGCTAAACATCCTCGTCTTCGATTTCTTTGACAACCTGTCCAGTACAGCGTCAATGTATGGATTTGGTTTAATAATTTATTAAGTTCATTTTACTAATGCACGTATTCTCTGTGCATTAATTAAAACAGAAAGTGCCGAAAAGAAGGCTGCGCACCTTGAAAATTAAAATGCCGGTAAACAATCGTTGGCGGTTAAACAAAGGCACCATTGTACCCCGAGGCATTGTTATGTGAAAACAAAATAATATTATTCTGTGATATTGAAATACAGATATTATAACAGTAGGTATCTACTACCCGTGTGACTTCAAAATTATAACATGCGTGATTCTTTAATATTTATTACACGGTTGAATTTGTTCGACTTACTTTACTTACTTTTTTATTATATCCACCTTTATACATCCTGCGTTTTACCTCTGAACAAATACTCAAGTTGTACTAATAATTTTAACAATTAAACGTTAGTGAAAGATTTAGAAATATAATGTTTTAAGTAAATTTATTATATTAATCGTATTTTAAACTGCTCAATCTCAACTTTTATCGACGAAACATTTAATAGTTGAAGAAGTTATTTCGCTCGATTATTTCCTATATTTTCTTTTGTGCATTATGTTTGTATGTCTTTCCCTGACGAGGACTTCTCTGTATTGAAATTTTTGTATTATTAGGTACAATTTATTTAGATTAAAAGATTCTTTTAATATAGTCCTTGAGGAAGACCATAATTATTCATGTTCGAAACGTTGGCGTTGCTTAAAATGACTTTGACCATTTTTAGTCACCATATCTGAACCGCCAGTTATTCCACATGCTTTCCATTACGCCCGTCCTCATCCTTCAGCCCACAACATATCCAGAAAATGTGGATTTCGTAGTTCCACTAGCGAAAATTAAAAAATCTCCGACTTCGTATACTAATAATTTAACAATATTGTGAAGTGTTACAATTCTAAAAAACGAGTGTGCTTTAGACCACACAACTGAAGTAAAACATTTGCTCCATCTATATGACATGAAGAGAGAAAGAAAATCTGTGCGCGCACTGCTCTCTCTTGCTCCTACAGTGTGATACAGACAATAGACCTGCACTGTGTAACGTAACTGGCTATGAGAGAAAGAGAGAAAGAAGATGTGTGCTCGCACCTCTTTCTCTTGCCCCTACAGTACTATACGAAGCGTACTCCCTCTCAACTACCGTTCGCCTCGCTTTTCGTAAAGCTCTCGTCACGCATTCGCCAGCTTACTCCCCAAGTCAAGCGTGCGTAAAGATTACTTCAAAAAGGTCATTTCGCAGTATGAAATCACCTGGTGCCAATGAAATTTTGGCATCCCCAATTAGGGTATGTCATGAGTCATGAGGTTAGTGGGGAAGGGTTGGAGATGGGGAAGAGGAAGGTGAGGGATGTACTTACTCACCCGGACCGAAAGCCGAAGGTCCTGGGTTCGAGTCCCAGATGTGACCGTATCTTTTTTCGATATTTCTGTTTCAGATTTTCGATTGAGTTTCGCTAATATTGTCTTAATTAATTAAATATTACAATTTGAGGTTTTACTCATTAAGTTAAAAATAAAAATAAAAGTGTTATCGTTATTTATTTTTGAGCTACCTCCTTTTTCAGCCAACGTCTCGGACAGATCAGCCCTGATGATAGACACTGTAACGCTGTCCGAAACCTGAGCTAAAGAAAAAAAGAAAGCAACACAGCGTTACACTTCAAAATAAATTTATTTAATACATTAAATTTACAAGGATTCGATCCCGCGACTTCCTAATTAATAAATAGTCGAGACCCTTCAGCCACGGAGGCAATCCAAGATTATTCCCATTGCTCTGTATAAAGGTAGGATCATCTTCAAAATTTATTTGAAGGTTGTGGCGCCCTTTGCCTATGCCCTATGTGACGTTATTTAATTAATTTTTTACTTAAACATTATATAAAAGTACATTTACATTGTTTACTTCGCATTTATTATGTTCGCGGTACACTCCAGCCCGTTTCTCCGTTCTCCGCCCCATTTGACGGCTCTGCCCGTGCTTTATATTCCCGCGGTGGCGTACATTTTTTATCAGCGAGGATAAAGCGCCGTGACAAATTCCTCATCTGGCTCCCCGGCAACTCTGGCACCACCCATTCAGGGGGCGTCGTTCCTAGATTTTATCACTTTAGCGCTGGAGAGTCGGTTAGTTGGACGTCTCGGGGGCAAAGGCCGGCTTCCTTTGCTCCACCCCGTACCGCCGCATTTCGTACTTGAGTAAGAGGCTGGTCGCTGGAAGGGGTTGAAAAACGATGCCGGCGGAGAGCTGAATGTTGGGTCTTTTAAACTTTTTTGGCCGTGCCACGATTTGTAACTTTAGATCAGAGCTTTCCAAACGTGTTTTGCTCTGTCGTCCCATTGAATGAATGGAAGAAGGCTAGATTTTTCTTCAAAGCTTTTTCCACAAAATTCGCTTATTTTTACTTATTATTTAATTACTAGATATCGGATTATAATGTACATTTTCATATGCATAATGCATTGCTGAACGTTTTTGGTCGCTAGAGCGTATTTGAGTGGTTTTGGTCGTAAGCGCAAATTTCTACTTTTTCATCATTATCGCAGATTTCAGCCGTTTAGTCCCATTTTTATAGTAAACGCACTTTCTTCATATTATGTTTTGGCATTGTTAGTGCATATTTTGGCATTGATAGTGCATATTTTGGCGTTGATAGTGCATATTTCGGCATCGTTAGTGCACATTTTGGCATTGTTAGTGCGTATTTTGGCGTTGATAGTGCATATTTCGGCATCGTTAGTGCATATTTTGGCATTGTTAGTTAGTGAATATTTTGGCATTGTTAGTGCATATTTTGGGGATGATAGTGCATATTTCGGCATCGTTAGTGCATATTTTGACATTTTTAGTTCATATTTTGGCGTTGATAGTATATATTTAAAGCCATTGATTTAAAGCCAGCTGATTGAATGAGTTTCTCGAGCTTAATGAAACTGTCTATATTTCGGCATCGTTAGTATTTTGGCATTTTTGATGCATATTTTGGCGTTGATTGTGCATATTTTGGCATTGTTAGTGCATATTTTGGCATTGTTTGTAGATATTTTGGCATTGTTAGTGCATATTTGGGCGTTGTTGAATTGTATTTGATATGTAAGATATTATATCAAATAAATCAATATATTTCGGCATCGTCAGTGCATATTTTGGCATTGTTAGTGCATATTTTAGCGTTGATAGTGCATATTTTAGCGTTGATAGTGCATATTTTGGCGTTGATAGTGCATATTTTGGCATTGTTAGTGCATATTTTGGCATTGTTAATACATATTTTGACATTTTTAGTGCATATTTTGGCGTTGATAGTGCATAAAAAAAATATATATATATATATTTGCATATTTACGTAATTGTTTCGGCAACGGTTTCGGTTTCGGTTTTTAATGTAATAATAAACCAACAGAGTTAAAGATTATTGTGTTACTGCATGTGTATTTGTTTTTTAAATGAAGACATTATCGATGTTACTTGCGACGTGCACGTCTAATATTATCTGCTTAGTCAGATAGAAAAATAATTTAGTTGTCTGAAAATTTTCAACGACTTTTCATTGCCCTCTCCACTCCTTACTACCTTTCACTACCCCCAAGTTGCTCCTGAGGGCACCATCGCCCCCTAAGATCATCCCAGCGCAGCGCCTCCTTTGAGAATCACTTCTGGGATGTACGAGTAGATGGACAATTTTAATTTTGGTATTTAACCTCCTCGGTGGCGTAATTTGTTCCCGGAAATTGAGGTTTTGATTGGCGTTAATAAAATATTGACTCGATCAATTTGATAATGTAAATCGGAACTTCTCAATCTTTTCTTGTAGATCGAGTTATTTAGTGTAAAGCGCACCTGTGCGGTGGGTCTTAGTTTGTGAACACCTGAATTAGATTGAAGTTGTTAATTCTTATAAAAAGCTTCACAGATGTCTATCGCCGGAGATACGAGTATAGTATAGGTATATTCGTAGTAAGGGAACGTACCTTTACTACTTTTTTTTTTTTTTACAGTGTATACCGCACAAGAATCTCAACTGCTCCCGTCTGGAGCCAGTGAGACTATGGCATCCCCAATTGGGGTATGTTGTGAGGCTGAAGGTAGTGGGGAGGGGAAGGAGGTGGGGAAGAGGAAGGTTGGGAAGTACCTGGCTATTCAGATCTGGTCACTAAACACGGCTAAAGCCTAACGTGACTAACTGTTTGCAATTTTTAACCCCCCCCAAAAAAGTGACCAAAAACCTAAGCAACCCGCCGCTCATTTGTACCAAGCGTGGTATTTTGAAGACCCCCCCCCCCGAACGTGTCACGTAGTATGGGTACGTTCCCTAAGTTGTAATGCTATATGTTATGTTACAATAGCCAAGTATTTTTTATGTGATTAATTTGTGCTGTTTTCCAATTTATCAATTAAAAATAATATATAGTAGATTTGCGGCGCGTTCTAGAGTGACCCTCAATATCGCCCTGGTGTAAGACCATCATTCACTATCGAAACTTTGCTTGAAATTGCTTTAGCCATGTTTGGTGACCAGGTCTGAATAGCCGGTTCTTCCCCGCCTTCCTCTTCCTCATCTCCTTCCCCTCCCCACTACCTACAGCCTCACAACATGCCCCAATTGGGAATGCCATAGTCTCACTAGCTTCAAAAGTTTGGAAGCAGTTGGGACTCTTGTGCGGTACTTCCATAAAAATAAATAAACAGAACATTTTTCACTTAATACCTACTAACACAGTAAAAAGCCAAAAAACGACACGAAATTATTAATAAAAAAAATAAATTTTTACTGACGGGGGTGTGCTGTGGCTATTTTCTATCTTTATACCCAGAAAGCTTTGTAGTTTTTTTTTATTTTTTTTTTATTAGTAATAGAAGGTACATAAATTACAAATAATTTTTATACAGTAATTAATTACATAGTAGAATATTTGATGTACCCCCATAATTAAGCAAGGCTTGTGTGTATGGGGGGGTGTTATTGTATTGCTTTTTTTATATCATTCAGTTTAAGTTTTCAGTATAATTTTTGAGGTGAGTTTTAAAATTTTTTATATTGGTATTCATGTTTCTAATTTTTTCTGGTAATGAATTAAAAAATTTTGCTCCGAGATATTTATGACTCAATTGTCCAATTTTTTTTTTACATTTTGGAGTGGGAAGTATTGATGTTTGTCTAAGACTTCTGTTATTTTTAAAGGGTGCAACTTGATTTTTAATATTATCTTTATAAATTTGTAATGTTGCATGATAAAAGTATAATGCACTTAATTTTCTGACCTTAAATTGTTTGAATAAAAGTTCTGACGAATATGAGTAGGGTTTTTTTTAAATTGTTTTTATTATTAGTTTTTGTGATATGTAAATTGTTTGTGTTTGATTTTTATATGTACCGCCCCATCCTATAATGCCGTATTGTATAATTGATTGACAGAAAGCGAAGTATGTGGTTCTAAGTAATTTTTCGTTTAAAATATCTCTTAAACATCTAAATATATATGTTAGTTTCCTTATTCTGTTGTTCAGAATATTTATGTGTGGAGACCATTTTAAACGCTGGTCTATTGAAATTTGTAATGAAAATAATCTTGATCTCAACAATCTCCTTCATGGAAGGCGTAATCTTGAGACAGATTTTGTTTACAGTTACCTTTTTTACTGTACAAAAATTCCATTCAAAAGCTTTAAGTTTTAGAAAAATCGGAATAATCAGAAGAAAATTCATTCCGGGCCGCTGTGTTCTATTAATACAAGTTGACCTATCACGTTTCGAAGGGACCGTGCTCCTAATCTGCTTGTGAATGAATTTAAAGTTTGTAGCTTTCAACAGCATTGTGTTATTATAAATTATAGAAAATTGCTTTTGAAACTTTAGTAGCCCACAATAAATCCTGACGGGTTTTAAAATAGAGTTATAGTACACGTAAAATCCTTAGTAAATCACATTAAAGAGACCCTTGCTTATGCAGTGCTGTAATGTATGGATCCAAAATAATTTAATTTGATAATCATTTTGTTTTTTTAAGAATTGGAAGCTGAATAATGAAACATAAAATTATCAATGTCAAATTGAATCGCGCATCTAAATTTAAACAGAATTGGTAAACATCGCTACCCACCCAGGATAGCTTTTTGTTTGATAGCCCTCAAATGGTATACTAACTCCAACAGCACCGAGGGCTTTGAAACAGAATGGACGGTTACCTTGAGAGGGTTTCCTCTAGAATAACCTAGTCGTATTTAATGTTTCAAAGACCCATTTATGTGATTACGACTAAAAGGGATCGAAATGACAATTTAATATCATTCAACGGAAGCAATCTTCCCAAGATGCCTTCCATTGATAGGCTTGGTGTAACTCTTAAGTGATCAGCTCAGGTATGGGGGCTCCATCGAAACCAGAGTTATATTAGCTTCTAAGAAGCATGGCGTACTGTGCAGGGTTCGCAGATGCTTTAATAGCATACAACTGCTGACTCTGTACAAATCACAAGTCCGCTCCACTGTTGAATTTGGTAGCCACTTCTGGTCTGGAGCCCTTAAATACCTTAAAAAACCCTCAACTCTGCAGAAGCGGGCGGTCCGTTTCATAGATTTTCCTGTCTTAACAAACAGATTTGAAATCTTTAGAGTACGGGCATTGAGTGGAAAAGCTGTCCTTATTCTACAGGTATTTTAAGAGAAGATGCTCCTAGGAACTAGCGTCATTGATCCCCTCAGCACCGAAGCATAGTCAGGAAACACGTCAGACATACGCCCAACATAATATGTAAACGGTTAACATTTGTCACATGAGAACTCTTTCTACGACACGTTCTTGTGTTCAATAGCCCGGCAGTGGAACGATTTGCCGACCTCTGTGTTTCCTTCCTCCTACACCATGGGTATCGTCAAGATCCGTGTTCACTCCTTCTTCTCCCCAAAATGACCCTACACATAGCATCTTCAGACATAGGTCCTGAGGTAAATTATTTTCCTCGGGGTTTCCTGTGTGGAGTTAATGTAATCTGGATTTCAAAAGTAATCGTACGGCAAGTTTGAAAATTTAACTAATTTAAAAGATTCTACGGCGAAGTATGGCGGCAGATGAATTTTTATTTCTTCGAATTTTGACGTCATACGCAATACAAAATAAATGACATTTCACCTATTTTTATATTATCGTTTGGTTAATTTGTGATTAAATAGATACGTAATTAAATAAACAAAAATTTTAACAAAACAAAAAACGACTTAAAAAATGCACTAAAAAGTAAAAAAATAATTTCGTATTCTTCTACAACTTCATAATCGACTTACTTTTTCTACTCATCAATATGTAGGTACGATTGTCATTTTTGGAATCAGTGTCAGTCATGGTAGGTTTGTAACTACGTACATAGTTATAGGTGAGATGAGCTTGTGTCGCACAAGCGACTTGACGAGGCGAGAGCAGGGCCGCGGCGTGAGGGGAGCTGTCAAGTAAACACGCCGCGCCGGGCCGGGTACCTTTGCTGACACCGAATCCAAAAATAACAATCGTACCTACATATTGATGAGTAGAAAAAGTAAGTCGATTATGAAGTTGTAGAAGAATAGGAAATTATTTTTTTACTTTTTAGAGCATTTTTTGAAGTCGTTTTTTGTTTTGTTAAAATTTTTGTTTATTTTTTTTTATTTTTAGTGAATCCGAAGTACACTAATTTGTCTGAATATGGGTAGATCTACTAAACGTGCTGCTCATATGAGACAGACATAATTTAACCATAACGACATTAGGGTCAAATTAAGAGATTCAGCCGAGTTTCGTTAATTTGCTCCTAAGAATTGAAGAGTTCCGTTACTTTGTCATGGATCCGATAATCAGAACCTAACCAAACTCTCAACAGTCTATCCTTGAAGTACATCCTTTCCAATAAAAAAAGAATCATTGAAATCGGTTGGCGTGATATTGAGTTATTCGTCCATTTGTCGCGCACATACTTTATGCAAATTTAAGACTTATATGGTTTTCTCACGGATGCCATTGTCAGAACTAGACCAAATTAAAATGGGACCACATGGGAAGCACCAGCTTTCAAATAAAAAAAGAATCATCTAAATCGGTTCACCCAGTCGAAAGTTCTGAGGTAACAAACATTAAAAAAAAAATACAGTCGAATTGAGAACCTCCTCCTTTTTGAAGTCGTTTAAAAAATGAATAATAGAACGTTTTTTTCCCATGATTGCTCTCCTTGTGAGTTTAAATCAATGAGAAATTGGAATAAATTCCAACCGCAATTAAGAACAAACCAAGATCCGCTCCCCAAGTGATATAATTTAGCAATGTACAAAATTCCCCATACAAATCACCGATCGTGATAACATTCCTGTGTTTAAACTTAAACCCCGGCCGCCTGAGCGTGAAATCCGATTTGCCAGACAGCTGCGAATGGACGAGACGTCTTCCCGAATCACGGGTAACTGATCACGCCGACGCCGACGGGGGCTTTCGGTCCCGCATCAGCTTTATGGGATGAATCCAATCCCGTTGCAGCAACCGAGCCAGCCAGTCACCCAGCCAACTGCAAACTCCCGCCCTGCTCGTCTCCCTTACTGGAAGCCGTTCCTATTAAATCAGAGGAGATGGAAAAAATGCATTTATCTTCACTTCGTCTGCGGTTTCTGGAATTAAATTCTAAGTGCTGTAAATTGTTTATAACAGGATAGCATCCGCGATGTTCTTTTATTACGCTTTATCATTTTTAATGAGATACTCATATACCGTAAAACGAGGTCCTTTATCAATTTTCAACTAAATATTGTCGGAAAATTTTGAGTCATATTTAATGCTCATTACGAAATATTCTTTATGTGTAAAAGAAAATTTTATAATGTGTTTGGGGGGTAAAAAAATGATCAAAGTCATCTTTCGGTGTGGGGCGACTTTGATTTACCTTTTTTATAACAAAATGGCAATAGGTACCTAAAAAAAAATTAAACATGATCCAAGTGTTAGTTATAAAAATCGATATGTCTCGCTGACACATTTCAGTTTCAGTTGATCAACTCTCTGTTGAATGACACTTGATAGCATATTGACAAGTTTGAAACCTCTTTCAACAAAGTTGATGAAGTTTTCAGTTATAAATCTGGTTAAATTTATTAAACTGAAATGTTAGAATGCGGCGATTGACACTGCTATACTTTACAAAATAAACGACACGAAACTATTATGTTGAAGAACTCATAAAACTATTTCACATTTTTCTCTGTCCGAAAATATTAAAAAAAACGGCATCAACAATTTAAAACCGTCAATATGTTTGAATATAAGTTGTTACGAGTTGTCAAATTAGTTAGTTTGTTGAAACTACCAGTAACTAATTTGACACTCGTTTTCGAAACGTATTCACCTAAAAAATCACCTAAAAGAAGCGAGTAATGTCTTAATGTGATAATGAGAATTATGCAGATATTCGCAATGATCACAGTCGCCCCTTTCGCAATCATATTGCGAAAGAGTTAACTTGCTCAAGCCAAAATCTACGGCATCCCCAAATTCGCTGGAATGTTGTTAGACTGATAGAAATTGTGAGATACAGTAAAAGGGGACGACGAAGACTGACAGCTGCCTGTATATTCATTCTGTTCAATTTTTCAACACCTTTAATGACTTTTCAAAGTAAGTTTGAAGTTGCATGATTCTGAGTTGTCCGATTACCACCAAATATGTGGTCCTCCAGCTTGTCGAAATATTATCCAGATTTAATGTTTGGGCAAGTCATCAATTTGGATGTTTATGGTATGGAAATCTCTAAATTGGTGAATGTTGTGAGTCTCAAATATGTGGTCCTCCAGCTTGTCGAAATGGTATCCAGATTTAATGTTAGGGCAAGTCTATCAATTTGGATGTCTATGGTATGGAAATCCCTAAATTGGTGAATGTTGTGAGTCTCAAATAAGTGGTCCTCCAGCTTGTCGAAATGGTATCCAGATTTAATGTTAGGGCAAGTCTATCAATTTGGATGTCTATGGTATGGAAATCCCTAAATTGGTGAATGTTGTGAGTCTCAAATATGTGGTCCTCCAGCTTGTCGAATTGTATCCAGATTTAATGTTAGGGCACGTCTATCAATTTGGATGTGTATGGAAATCCCTAAATTGGTGAATGTTGTGAGTCTGAAGGAAGGAGGGCAGATAAAGGATATGACAAGGAGGAAATGAAGGTTGACGCACCTGACTATTCATATCTTGCTATTTCCGACTACTATATACTGGCGAACATATCCAGTGCGTCTAACAGATGACAAGAACGTGGGGCGTTATAAATTATACATTTACACATCTCCCTCCACAGATCTAGTTTGTTAAAGGACGGTACGATTGTGTCCGAAATTAGTCTCCAATTTAAACTCAATTCAAGTGGTTGTCACATACAAGGATACATAAAAAATGTTTATTTTCCTTTTCCGTAAGGCCCTCCGTTCATGGAGATACTTACAATCGACTCCAGATACTAATATCTACAGCCTGTATGTTTGACGAATATCTACAGCTCATATGTTGAACTAATATCTACAAACTTCAGAGTGTTGACTAATATCTACAGAGCGTAGGTTGAACTAATATCTACAGAGCGTAGGTTGGACTAATCAGCTAAATGTGTCCAATAGTCCGATATTAGGGATTTTTACATACATACTTACATAAATTAAGTTTTTTAAACTGCATACGCAATATTACGTTATTCCAATATGCTATACATAATTGCAAATCCAACCTCTGACAGTACTGTAGATATTCGTCAACACTTTGGTTCTCATAGATATTAATCAACAGTTTGAGCTGTAGATATTCGTCAATACTTTGATTCCCATAGATATTAGTTCGATGTTTTTAGTTTTTGGAATTCCTGTAGATGTTAGTAGACACCTCCCTTACAATCTACGTAATTGTCACGAAACCACAAGTACCCTGCTGATGTACCACTTTTTAATGCTGGTCTCCGTACACGGCGCTATCCGAAATATACTGAACTTGATCAATTTGATCATTTTTCACGTGCAGCCGTGGAGTGAACACGCTGTCATGCGATGTCATATGACTTTTTTTCCAAATCAATCCATGCCTTCTCCACTAAATCGTTTCTTACGTATTCTGGTAAAGTATAGTTATGTAAACATGCATTTTTTTCACTTCCAGAACAAATCTAAAATTACTTTTATGTTCTGACGCCATTTCTGTCAAACGTCAAACGAATAAGTATCGGACACAATATGATGCGAGCGTCGCTTGCGATCAGCACTGTCGGTATCGTGATACTGATTAGAAACCGACGGCCACCGCATAGCGCCGTGAACGGGCACCAGCTAAATCGTACGGGAGGTACTTACGATCGGCGCGTATGATACGTGCACGAGGTTCGAGTAGCTTGTAAGTATCTCCGTGAACGGAGGCACTTAAGGTTTAGTTCGTATATTTTGGGCTCTAAAGCGCATTTTATGTGTCTGTGATTTATGAATTTTTCTATCATCTTCCTTTTACGACCTTATGCGCTTCTCATAAAGATAACAACATAAATGCAACCCTCCTTATTGCATTTTCACCGGGTTACCTTTTCTGCATGAAATGTCATATTGTTGTTTTTAAACGCAACATTATCAAATTCCAGTTAATAAGATTGTTTTTATTGTTAAACCTATAAAACCGTTACACACTAGGAACAAACGATACATAAAATAAATTTCACGTATGACTTTTCTAATATTTTATTTTAAAGTTAATCTTTTCTATAAAAATATATGTATATATATAGCGATAATGGAATATTAAATTAAAGTGAGTTTTTATGACCATAAAAATATGTATTGCCTTGCTAATGTAATATGTATTGAAATATGTAATACAGAATGTTAAGGGACGTACTTGACTTACCACCGACCAGTGATTCCTGACATTATTTGGAGTAAAAAATGTACATGAAATTTGGTCTCCGGTGACTTTTTTGATGTTAGTTTTTTAAAGTTAAATCATTAAAAATCATTATATTGGATAGTTAGTGTCGGGGTGAGGGATTGGTTTTAAAAATAATATATAACATAAAAAAGTCGCCGGAGACCAAAATTTCATTTACATTTTTTACTCCAAATAATGTCAGGAATCACAAAGGAATTCAAGTACGTCCCTTAACACCCTGTATACTTTTTCGTTATTTGTTTTTGGGGTGTTATGCCGTGTTGCGCTACCTCCTTCTTTAGCCAACGTTTCGGACATCGTTGCAGTGTCCATCATCAGGGCAGATCCGGTAGATGTGTCTGCCGGATCTGCCTTGATGATGGACACTGCAACGATGTCCGAAACGTTGGCTAAAGAAGGAGGTAGCGCAACACGGCATAACACCCCAAAAACAAATAACGAAAATGCTTTTGGCCGTGAAAATCTTAAAACTTATCACCCTGTATACTTGTATACTTGGAGTGGTGCAATTTACACATGCAATATTTTAACACAAAAACTAATACGGTTTTTCCTTAGTACAAGTCTAGTAAAGTGGTTCTTAACCTTGTTGGAGGTACTGACTGATCATACGAGTCGGGGGTGTGTCTTGACCTCCGCCGAACCCACGAACCCCTGGGGTTCGATCGAACCCAGGTTAAGAACCACTGGTCTAGTACTAAAGTCAGAAACAACATCGTGGTTTTGATGAAGCCATCGATGTTGAACCATGAAATTTAATTTATATGCATTGGAAATCGTTCTCGCATTATAAATACATAAACATTTTCAATAATATTTTGTTTCAATAATACGAGAATATTGTTCGTGTTGGCAATGCTTAAAAACAGCAAACCGAAATAAATACTTCCCGATTATTTTTCGTACTATTTTCATACGGTTCAGCATTGTTATCGGTGTTTCTTTTCGCCCTCACAATAATTTCCCGAGATGGTCGTCTGAAAGATATTACTCCGTCGAGTATTCTCCGAACGGCCAAACTTACATACACAAAAACTCGAGTATTGCACACGGCCGCGGCCAGCATGAAAAAGAAATCCATTACGTTTCCAGTTACAATAGACTGTATAGGAACAACTCTTTCCGCGTTTTTACTAGGTTCTGATTGCTATTATATATTTATAACAACAAAAAGTCATTACATGAAACCTAATATTCCGATGGCTAAGGCCCTTCACTCTTGGAGAAACAGATACTAAACTAAAATGGTTGGCAACTCAATTCACGGCGCAACTCAACTTTACGATTTCAGTAATTATATCAGCTTGTTTAAAAAATATAATTTGTTAATAATTTATCAATTATCAACCTTAATATATAGGATGTTAAGGGAAGTACTTGACTTAGTTTAACCAGTGATTCCCGACATTATTTGGAGTAAAAAATGTAAATGAAATTTTGGTCTCCGGTGACTTTTTTTTTCATTTTTTTTTTTTCTTCAAAACAAACAAAATTAAATTCTTCCGCACGTCGTCGCTGGTCACTCAGCAGAGTAACCGACCAACGCCTCCAACAGTCCCAATACCTACGTTTTTTTAACGTTTTTGTAGAAAAAATAAAATATATCAAAAATGTCACCGGAGACCAAAATTTTATTTACATTTTTTACTCCAAATAACGTCAGGAATCACTAGTTAAAGTAAGTCAAGTAAGACCCTTAACACCCTGTATAATAATAATTTATCAACCTCCTGAACAAAATTGATATTTTCCTGCTCTGTCATATCGCAAATTACTCGAAAACTTGACAGGTCGTGAGGCGTAACCATGGCAAACAAAACATATCAACCTGGCAACTGAAACGCACCGGCCACGGCGACTAGCACTGCGAGTTGCGAGTGACTGGTTGCGTCGCCCTTGACAACTGGTCTTTAAGAAGTTGCCTGTGCGCAGACCACTAATGAAAATCGCAAGTTGCTTTCCTATGGACAGCGATTGTGTTGCCAACTGCTTTTTTTCAGTTGCCCATGAGCGGATGGGCTAATAGTGTTTTATTTAATTTATTAACGCCCTTTTTGGGTTCTTTTTTATAGAATTTTAATTAAATGAAGACAATATTGGCGAAACTCAATCGAAAATCTGAATACAGAAAAAGGATTCGAACCCAGGACCTACGTCTTGCTGGGGCGGAGCTTTTTATTTCTTTTATTCATTAATGATAAAGGCAAGACCATTAACCGCTCAAAATATCTCCTCTTCGCTGACGACATTAAATAAAAAATCGTGTATACTTGAAAAGTGAGGCCATAATCAATATTTTATAGAAGATAGTGAAATTTAACGCTTTTAGTAGGGCAATAGAATATAGATACTCCGGTAATGAGAGTATTGAATTTTTTATTTCTTTTATATTTTTACGCACCAGATTTAAATGTCCGGATTAAATTTTCCCCACAGGAAAACCTAAACCCTTTCACACACTTCCCAAATGATCATCTAGTCAATCCACGCTATGCAATTGCACTATATAAGTATTATAAATACAAAACAATACAAGAACAACATGTCAACCTACCAGAGACCAAATGGGAAAAAAATTCACCGACTCCAGATATTTTCATATCAGAGGGTTCGGCTCTGTGGAACTCCTAATTGAACCTAAATCTCATTTCCTAAATCTGTGTATTTTCTTATTTTTTCAGAAACAGTTTTTTTTTTAAATATTACAGGAATTTGGAATAGCTACATCAACGATATAAGTTATTTTTTTAAATTTTGTCTTGTAAAACTATATCAGGTCTGTTATGACTAATCTGTTAGTATAGTTTTATCATAATGTATTTTCATTATGATAAAACTATACTATTCATATTCATAATATGGTACTATATTACGGCAATCAATCAAGTTATGTTTAATTACCAAACTTTGGTGAATTATTTTTAAAACCTGATTGTGCCTAAATGTATACTCGGACGGCGCTAATACAGAACATCCCGATATAATATGTTCTATAGTTTCCGGAAAACCCAAACATTTTCTACATAAATCATCAATTTGATTTATATCTTTGATTATAATATGCTTCCTATAATTTTTAGTATTAATGACTCTATCTTGAATGGCAAGCATAAATCCTTCTATTTCTGCGCTCAACTCTCCAATACTCAACCATTTGTTTGACGAAAGTTTGTCAACATACGTTTGTTTGAGATAATTGAAGTGTTTTGCGTGAATAATTTTATTTGACCAGGAATCTAATAATTCCTGGTTAGTATTTATAAGAATGTTGGCATTCTTGTCATATAAATTTAAAGGTGTAATGTTTCTATCTGCCTTGCAAATTATTTTGTGCATTTCTGAGCTATTAGCTTTCCTATGGTAATAAATTCTAACCATTTCTGCCTGATTGTGTTTCAAAGATGTTATTTTGACTACACCTCTACCTCCCAAATTTCTAGGTAAATTAATTCGTTCTATAGCTGAATTTGGATGATGGCAATTAAACTTTGTTAACGTAGTTCTAATTAATCGTTCTAAACTATCTAAATCTGTATTGGACCATTTAATTATGCCAAATAATATTATTATTTGATGTATAAAAACAGTTCATTATAATCAAGTTCTGCTTTGTAAATAATAAACTGTTTTTATATATCAAATAATAATATTATTGAATATATAAAATAAATTAATTAAAATGGAGTTCTACAAAATAATCTTAATAACAATAAATAAAAGATAGTAATGGAGTTTGCGAACTCTTTTGGCTCATTGTTGTATTTTTCTTACAGCTTGGAAAACACCTTCTAATCATGTTTGAACTCGTTATGTTATGTCGGCTGCTAATTAATGTGTCCTAGGTGGTTTGTGAACATAACCTATTTTATTGTTTCTTTAGCAAAACGTTTTCCAAATGATGGTGGCTACGGGTCGCGGGGCCCTGAGCAACGAAAGAAAAAAAATCAGAGTGTGCAATTCACTCGCGGTAGAAGTGAAACCTTTAAAGTAGATAAGAGTGGGAAGGCTATAAAGCACCGCACAAAGAGGAAACCGATAGGCTACGTAACACCGCACAAAGAGGAGACCGATTATACTATCTGATTCACTCGCAGCTCGCAGGCTAAATCCTATAGATGTATGTGTTTGTCTCTTTTTAGTGTCGCTATTTTTCGTTTCATCTAGTTTCAAATCACAACGGTGCTAAAAAGTTTTCACTTCAAAATGACAGGTTGCACAAAAAACGAAATCTGAGACTTTTAAATTTTTTGTTAACAATAAGACAATATGCTTTCTTTACTTTTTGTAAGAGTAAATTATTGTAATACTTGCTGAAGTCCCTGGCTTTATTCAGACTAACTAAACAAACCATCACGCCGTTTCCCCGCAGGGGTAGGCAGAGAGGACGGACCGTCAAATAACTCGATCTTGGCACACACTCCTTGCCTCATTCACATTCATACATCGTCTTATACATGCTCTTCTATTATTCCGACTCTTCACATGGCCCGATTCAAGTATCTGATTCATTTGGTCGTGCCATATCTTCCTAGGGCGTCCCCGACTTCTTCTTCCATTCACATTTGCGTCATATATTCTCCTTACACTCCTTTCCTCGTTCATTCGCTCTACATGCCCAAACCATCTGAGCGTCCCTTTCTTAACAGAGTTTTTCTAAATCAGATGTGGACAGAAATTTTCCTTTTTTTGATCTTCAAGTGTGCAAATTTTTCTTCAAAACTCTGCTTTAAGCGTTTGGAAAAGGCGATGAGGGTGGTTTTTCGAAATTTCAAAGCAATTCTATTACAAATAAAAAAAATCGAGTGCCGTTTTCAGTTTACACGTGGTGCAAGCGAGATTTTACCAAAAAAATCTTAACCAATACTTGAAAAGTGAGGTCATAATCAAAGCGACCAATGAGCTCAGACCTCGCGTAATTTCCATCTCGTGTCTAAACCATTAGGAGCCTTTAAAAGTGACATCATTATCAAAGCGGCCGATGAGCGCAGTTGATGCGTCGCCAGTGCACTAATCGTCATTTCCGTTTCATCTGAAATCCAAATCACAGCCGTGCTATAGAAGTTTCACTTTAAAAAGTTTTGTATATTTCACGTATTTGTTTGGCCAAAGACGATAAACAATTAAGGTATTTTGCGAAGGAAAAGGATAAAAACAACCGGGATATGGGAAAATAGTTTGGGAAACGTCGACTCTTCTTCCATCCACAAGCTAAGGCTTTTAATGGAAGACCAGTAAAATTATAATATGTAGCAATTTTAAGATAAACAAATAAAAAAAAACATTGCTCTGCAGAATATTCCATTATAATCGGATGTTATGACTCCACTGTTGCTAGGGTAATAAGAATAAGTTGACATCGTTTACTCGTGTACGATCTTGGGACCATTTTACTTAAATCATTAACTACCGTGTCATAATTCCTCCAACCGGTGTGGAATAATATATGATTTAATAATATGACTAGGTTTTGCCCGTTGCAGAAGCAACTGACGGGTTTAAACACTATGCGATTTGACGTGTGAACGTGGATGAAGCGAGGAAGAGTGTGTGTTAAATTAAATATATGAAGAAACCTGAGGTTACAGTGACCTTGCAACGCATGCCGGGTACCCGTTGTATATATAGTTATGTAGTGCAGCGCTTGCATTAAAATGTAATTTCCCAGGAATTGGAATGGAACCATTACAGTTAAGTTGACCCCGAGGTTACAGTGACCTTGCAACGCATGCCGAGTAACCGTTGTATATTATGTTATAAATTGCAGGCGCTTGCATTAAAATTTTATTTCCCGGGAATCGGGATGAAACCATTACAGTAAAGTTGACCCCTAGGTTACAGTGACCTTGCAACGCATACCGGGTACCCGTTGTATATAATGTTATATAGTGCAGGCGCTTGCTTTAAAATGTTATTTCCCGGGAATTGGGATGGAACCATTACAGTTAAGTTGACCCCAAGGTTACAGTGACCTTGCAACGCATGCCGTGTACCCGTTGTATATTATGTTATAAATTGCAGGCGCTTGCATTAAAATTTTATTTCCCGGGAATCGGGATGAAACCATTACAGTAAAGTTTACCCCTAGGTTACAGTGACCTTGCAACGCATGCCGGGTACCCGTTGTATATAATGTTATATAGTGCAGGCGCTTGCATTATAATGTAGTTTCCGGGGACTCGGGATGGAACCATTAGAGTTTAGTTGACCCTGAGGTTAAAGTGGCCTTGCAACGCATGCCGGGTACCCGTAGTATATAATGTTACATAGTGCAGGCGCTTGCATCATAATGTAGTTTCCCAGGACTTCGGATGGAAACATTACAGTTTTATTGACCCCGAGGTTAAAGCGGCCTTGCAACGCATGCCGGGTACCCGTTGTATATAATTTTATAAAGTGCATAATTTTATAATGTTGTTTCCCGGGACTTGGTAGGGAACCATTACGGTTTAGTTGACCCCGAAGTTAAAGTGGCCTCGCAACGCATGCCGGGTACCCGCTGTATATAATTAATTTATTTACGCACAAATAGTCCATTAACAATAACAATCGGTTGCACGGTTTAGCAGTGCAAAATTTCATTATGCCGGAGCTCACTATTGTAGTTGTATTGTATTTCATTTTGCAAGTTTAAGTACTAAGTAGGTACTTTGTTGTAATATTTCACCAAAACGACGCCATTATGCTGTTGAGCATAAAATAATTTTCACTACAAATAAATTCATTCAATATCATGTTTTGATTTTTAAATAAAAAAAGTCCCCGCAAGTAAGTACCTACCTAGAACACGCGTAATGTATATATATATATATATACAATGTTCAAATAGAACACCCTTAAAAATAAAAAAAATAATTAATACAAAAAATTGACAATTCTTTAAATTTTTCTAGTAAATTTTCAGTTCTATAAAGTTCCGTTCGAGTTCTGTAATTATTTCAGTTTTGTGATGTAACTGGTCTGTAATGATAAAACAATAGAATTTGAGTAGAACCATCACAGAACGTGAAAATTAACTTAAAAAAAGTTCAATTATTCTGTATCATCGAAACAACCTTACCTTAGTATTTATTGCAATAAAACCTAATTCGTTGTGTAGGTACCCATTCAGGTAGGTACCTGCGCATTTCCTTAGATTCCGGCAATCTTAGCTTTTTTCATCATATTTGCAATACTACCGAAATAAGTAGGTACCTACCCCGAATGAAAAACGTGTTAATTTGAACTGGCCAGCAAATATTTAAACTTCCGATGGAATCTGTGAGCGCGTATTTTGATGATTTTTTTTCGGAAAATTTCGAGTTTTGTCAGCATCTCCTGACGTATTTTATATGAGAATCATATGTTTTATTGGTGTTAAAAGTTGCGGAATCTATCCGGCTATCGTATTTTCAAAAAACATCTAGCCCGGAATCGGTTTTTCGGCGGTAATGTCGTTTTCCGAAAAACAACGACCGAAACCGCCGAGAGTTCCGTTTTGTTAGGCTAAAAATTTGACATCTGAGATCCTGACCTATGTCAATAGTCCTATATAGCATTTTCCTTTGTGAAATTAGCGGGTTTTTTCCTAAATTTTTTTTTTCAAACGCCGTCTGTCGGCGGGAAATATAATCGAGTGATTCGAGTAGAGCTTCTAGTTTTCGCCGCCGATTCGTATCGGAGAATAAATCCCTGTATATATTTCATTTTGTCGGAAAAAAATTACCCCCAGTTTCCATTCGGAATTTGCTTCAACCGAAAGTGAACCTTGAGGTGGGTGAAACGCAAAGGGCGTACTGGTCGTTTTTGCGTCGACGAAAAAGTGAGCTTTTCCCGACCTACCCCAAAACTGTGCATTAATATATATATAAATCACCATAGATTGCATACCGCTTGCTCCAGAGATTATTATATTTGTGAAAGCACTTCAAAAACCTTGTATGTGTTATATATCATGTAATCCAAAGTTTTACTTTTTATCTAGTTTTTTTGCGGTTTCAACGTATATAAAACCCAAACACTTCGTATTTTATTCATACGAAGAATATTTTTCGGTGTATTTGCCTACCTTAGTTTCAGCGCTTCGCAGCGAGTCTTTGTCGCTTTATAAGCTTGCAAACGGGCCCAAAGTTTCAAAGCTTTTTTTTGTTTAGTCCTTAAAACCGCAGTTTCCCGTCTGTCCCGGGACTCCGGTCGATTGCTGAATGCTGAGGAACCTTGGTAAAATTTTAATTCATTTTTATAATGTTGTGAAACTTTTAAGGATTTTTCATTTTTATTTGTTTTGCTTTAATTTGAAATACAACAGTAGAGAATTTCAGTATCTTCGACTATTGTTAGTCGTGATTAATGGGCTGATGCCTAGGAAACTCTGCAGTCATTTGTAGGCTTTGATTCGTGCATTGGAACATTGTGCATCTCAAAAATCAGATATATTTACTTGCTCAGTTGCAGATCCGAGGGTCGATCAATAAATACCCATGTTTGAAGACCGGTGGCATTGCTAAGGGAAATTGACATTATCATCATCAACTGCCATCTGTCAAACATCACCATACTAAATTTCATACTATTCATAGGTTAGTTTTTATTTGGCAGCCAGTTGTTTCACACGTGTTTCATGTTTCACGATAAAATGGAAGAAGAACAACACCGATCCGTTATTCGTTTTTTATTTTTGATCCGTTATATCAGAACACTTTCGTGCCTGTAAACTTGGCCACCCTGACAAATCGGCAATCGCCGAGCACTTAATCGAAACCGGCCATTACTTTGGATTTGTCCCTGAGGTCCTGGGAAGACCCAAAACTCATAGAGCACGCCTGATTACGGAGGCAATTGAAATTCACAAAAATCCTATAAATATTAATAGAGACGACGGAGCTAGGCTCAATAGTTCTTGGTATCCGGTAATTGACGGTTACATCACGGCTAAACGCAAAAATATATTGTAGCGCCAGCTAGTAGAGGAGTGGAGCTGGCGACACGGTATCGCTCCAAAGTAGATAAGTACAAACATCACCCCTAACTATTACACATCTGCCCTGATGATGGACACTGTAACGCTGTCCGAAATGTTGGCTAAAGAAGGAGGTAGCGCAACATGGCATAATATCCCAAAAACTAATAACAAAAATTCTTTTGGCCGTGAAAATCTAAAATATATTTTTTGTCTGTTCTTTGGAATTACCGATAGAATTTCGTACGTTTGCCGTAACGCCACCGACTTGTCCAAGTCAACTCATTTGTATTGTTTGTTCGTTGTACCCGTCTCAAGTGTCTCTCTACCCAACCTCATTTTGTAGCGAAGCTAATTAGCTTTTTTCTGTAAGCCTGTTAATTGTAATTCAGAAAAAACTATTGATAATGATTGCAAAAATTTATTTTCGTTGCTTTTTTCGCATTTATGAAATTTAGTATCAAACGTAATCAAATACTTAATTTTAAACAACACAAAAATCATGTTATGAATACAAATCTCCGTTCCGTCCAAGAAGGGATAATCGATAGATCATCTTGATTTGTTTACCAAAACAGAAATGAATACACTTAGGGCGGTAGTAGCCACCCGAGAAGTAATTTGTTTTGATTACGATCCCGGAAAATGGTTTGGATGAGAATAGATGATGGGTGTAGTATCTACCGTATTACAGTCAACATAATATAATCAATAAAATATTTTTGCATTGGGTTTTCACTAAAACATTGTCAGTAGGTTTAATGTGTAAAGCAAGTTTATAGATTGTCACTTAACCATCTTCTTCGAAATCAATGCATCATTATTAGGAAATTATTTATTAAGAAATTTCTGGCCTTCTCATCTTATGTAGGTAAACAAGTGATTGACATCTCGTGTTCCATAATGTTCAAGTGGGATCTAATTTTTATACTGGTTTCTAAACAGTGACTAAACACAGTTGATGTTGATTCTAAAGCCTAGTGCGCATATTCGTTCTCACTCGACGGTTTTACTCGATATCGAGTAAGTTAACACTGTGTGGACGGCAAAACTCATGGCTCGGTAGCCGGCTTGCAGCGATTTGGAACTCCCTAATTTCTTTCATATTTTCTAACTTCGAGGATAGAGCCGGGCTCTAGTAAGATATTTACATCGAGTAAGTTGGTAGTGGCTAAGAGACTCCTAAACAAAGCCACTGTTTCTACCGCGTTATAGACACACTGAGGCTTTTTTTTACATTAGCTGAGGCCCTCAGGAAAATAATTTCCCTCTGGGCACATGCTGTGTGGAGGGTTTTTTTAAGGAAAGTGAGGAGAGGAAGTTTTGGGAACGAAATAGGTATAAGGGGTGGGTAAGAATCTGGGACTTAGTGTGTCCAGGAGTGACGGACATATGACTCCATCCCTCCAACTGCGTTCAAGGTGATGGGTCGAGAGATACTGGCTGGAGTATAAAGATCTCCCTCAAACAGTCTCTCTCGATCCTGCAAATCACGCAGCAGGTAGGCAGACGTATCGGCCACCAAGACCTGGACAAACTCACCTCGTGAACCTGGGCACCCCTGCAAGTCACCTAACGTAGAGAAACACTTGGGGTGAACTATAGGTGTTGGTTATCCAATAAATGGTACCCTGGGCGGCGGTACCCATACCCGCATTGTATGTGTAGACATCGCTTCAAACTGTATGTGTAGACATCGCCTCGAGCCTTCGTTGTTACTCGATCGAGTAACAACGATTTGCGTACTCGACATAACAGCTCTGACTAGCACATTACCACAAGTCGCAAAACACACAAACTAGAGCATTGAGAAAACATTTTAAACCAGTTTTGGACATAGGCATCCCTCAGCCATCGGATGACTGTCGTTATTTTTAAATCATCAGCCTTCTTACATATTGATGTCATTTTTTCCCTGGAGGACATGTATCCCGTCAGCCTATTCCTTGGTAGGAAAAAGTACCTCCGATACAAAATTCCTGTTAACCCTCCGATATCAAAAAGCAATCATAAAGACCACACATAATAACGTCTTCGATTGAATTTTTCAAATTTACCAAATGTATAAAAAATAAATTCCCAAAGTATACATACAGTTATCAAAGTATACATTAGTATTAAAAAATACGAAACCTTTTACTACTACTGGACTGTGTATCTATCAAACTAGATCAAATCAAAATAACATGAAAAATATTATGAAAATATAAGTTATAAAACCACTTTAGGACAAAAAAACTTCATAATTCTGCAAACAAAGTCCACAACATCCTTTCCCCGAAATAAAACGAATAGAAAAGTTTAATGAGTTTAAAAAGTCAATAATTGCAATCTGGATGAAAGAGGTCAATTAAATAACTCTACAAACAGCACTAAGAACGAAATCGAAGACGCATCTAATTTAATTAAATAACTTTAGTCCGCCTCATCACAGTTCTCTAGTGAAGCTATAAGAAAAAAACAAAGTCAATAAAATAACACTACAAACAGCACTAATGACATAGGAGACGCACCTAATTAAATTAAATTAAATAACTTTAGTCCGCCTCAGCACAGCCCTCCGGAGGAGAAGACTAGGAAAAAATAATGTTAAACGTATCTACACCATGTTTTTATTGTATATTTACATGTTTTATAGTCCCTAATAAAAAATAAATAAAAAAGTCCAAAAACTCTGTAGCTGAGTTACATGCATGAGATTCATTTTGGCTGTGGGGTTTGGATACGGAAGGAAACAAGGAGCCCTACATCAAAACTTTATAAACTCACCAACACGTTTGACAAGCTTTATGTATTAAAGCCATCCCTCCTCCCTACCGAATAATCAATTACCAAATAATGGTTTTAATATGGTAGTCAAAACCATACATACTGTTTGTCAATATTTGCCAATAGTCTTTAATTTGGGAGGCGGGTATGGTTACCGCCACCCCGGGAACCATTTATTGGATAACCAACCTCTGCCAAAGGTCACCCCAAGTATTTCGCTACGTTTGGTAACTTAGCAGGGGTGGGGTTTATCTAGCTTTTGGCCGCGAATGCGACTACTGCGTGGCGGGCCGGATTGGAAGAGATTGGTTGAGGGAGACCTAACCTAGACCTCTCCAAACGGATTCAATCACTCTTGTCACTCAGTAACTCACTCACTCCTGGACACATTTATCCCCAGATTCCCATCCACCCCTCATTTGTTCCTTCCCAGAACTGCCTTTTTTTCATGGAAAGACCCTTCTTTTCGAGTCTTTCGAGGAAAAAAAATCTTCTTTTCCTAGAGAAACCCTCCACACAGCATCCTCAAAGATGACACAGGCCTTGAAGGATTTTTTCTTAGGGCCTTCTGTGTGGAGCTAATGTGAAAAAGAGTTTTTTTAAAGTTGGTTACTTGTATATAATTACGATATTCAACAACGGTTAAGTAATTCAAAAGAATAAAAGCAATGGCACTCAGCACGTTTTCAAAACAATATCAGTGCATCACTGTGATCTCTGTTTCTGGCTTTTTGTTCATTTGATTTTAGGTGCGTATGCGTCAGTGCGCTTGATTGCACAAAACTGCACGCATAAATCATGAAAAAATCTTCCAATTTTTGTTTTCACTTTGATTGCCAACTTTACAGCATATACATAATATGTTCGAAGCACGGCTTTCAAAACTCTCGAACGGTGAGATCTGTCATAAAATTTTCACAACTTTGACGTATGGAATGTCTATGTCAACTAACTCAACTATTTTCAGCTTGCAACATCGTTTCCATCACGAACTATACAGCTTTGATATGTCCGTGTTACTGTCAAGAAACAATATATGGCATACGGCCCGATGTCGTTTTTGGCAATTTATTGTTATTTTTTTCAGTTTATGGAGTTTAAGATTTTTTTAAATTATTTGATAATGTCATTATCAAGTTCTCCTAGTTTTTAGTTTATTTATATTGTGACAGATGTTTCGGCGGACAAAACAAAAAAAAAATCAGTATGTATTTTTTATTTGTTTATTTAGCACAATATTATACATTATTTTTTTAAATTTTGACTGCCCAACTAGGAGTAATATCCCGTTTTAGGACAGTCAAATAATTATGGGTATGAACATGTGGAGAATGATTTGTAAAAAAGTTTAAAATATAGTACCTAACTGTTATTTGTTTAGCATAGCAAAAGAAAAAAAAGAGAAGAAAAAGAATAAAATAAAAATGAAATAACCAATTATTAATAATAATAATAATTTTATTTATCTTAAAAAATGGAACATGTTACAGTGTTACTTTTCCTCCATTAAAAGCATTTGCTTGTGGATGGAGGAGCTTGTGGATACATTTTAAATATGTACAATTTATACAGTCAGGTGTTTCACATAATATATCCACAGATTCACAGTTAATATTCATACACCGTTAAAACACAGTTTAATCATATCGCAATCAAGATCCTTTAACTACAAGATAAAATCATCCACATGTATTCAGTAATAAGTAAAATAGGTGTAATTTTTAGTGTGACATTCACGTGGTGATGAGGGAAGCAGCAATTTTCCCGTTGGTGATTTCTCTAAAATGTTTTTTGATGGAGTTCAAAAATTGTACTTTGTCATTAATGCTTCTTATTTCTACTGGAAGGTTATTAAAGAAGTATTTTCCTTGGTGTGTATAATGGTATTGAGCAAAAGACGTATTTAGTTTGGGGCATACAAATACATGTGTAAGTCTTGTACGATTTTCAGTTATGAATGAGAATTTATCTTTTTCTTTTATAATTTGTATGATTGAATTTTTCTCAAATAAGTTTTTAAATGTTGGAACTTTGAATTCTTCGAATATGCGTTCAGTGGGGAAGTCTGGAGGTTTTTTTAGTATAATTTTTAAAATGAGTCTTTGAACAATTTCTATGGGGGTCAAACTAGTTTTGTAAGCTGCTCCCCAACTGATAATGGCATACTGAAGAATAGACTGTACTAGTGCGTAGTATATTGAGTATAGATTTTTCGTTGATAAGAAGTTTCTAATTAAAACATAAAATAGCCGTGGATTGTTTAGCATAGTTGTTGAAATGATGTAATCAATAAAAATGTTTAATTAAATGAAGACAATATTAGCGAAACTCAATCGAAATCTGGAGACAGAAAAATCAGAAAAGATATTGGCTCCGCTGGGACTCGAACCCAGAACCCTTTTCTTACATGGAAACAGCTCTACCGATTAAGCTACGGAACCCATAATTAATTCGGTCACTTTTAACTGTATCATACTTCGACTAAGAACTACCAACATTATCTTCACTTACTTAACGCACATATTATTGGCTGCTATCTTTATATATGATTACAAGATTCAACTCGAACTAAATGCAATCTAGATAGTGTCTGGATAAATTTTTATCCATTTTATTTGTAATACGCGACATCTATTGACTTTTTCTGCAAGTCTAGGATGAATATTTATTATTAATTTTTTAAACTTTATGAGTAAAATCTCAAATCTCAAAATAATCAATGCTTGATTATTACTGTAGTTTGCTAAGCATAGTTATTAAAATAATAGGTATATATTACTTATAACTGGTGTTTACATTGCATATTATAAGCCTACATTCATATTTCGTATAAATATGAATAAAAAAGAGAAGAGATGGAATAAAATAAAATATGCAATTAAAACATAAGAATGTCAGCTGATTTCTAATCTAAAAGTAATAGGTAGGTACATACAGATAGGTAGATAGGTAGATACACATAATAATATAGATTAGAGGATAGGGGTATCTGTGTATTCTACACTGTTTTTCATTTCAAGTCCTGAGGAAAAGCTGGTTAGTAAAGCTACAATGTACACGGTTTCCGGAAACCAGTGGTAACAGACGGTAATCTGTTGAATCTACCACACACGGAGTTTTTTTTCGATCTTGTAAATGCTCATTCGATTTTAAAATTATTTTTTTGACAACTAAAGGGTTAAAAAAATTGGAACCTGGTATATATGTTTCGACGCATTAATTATTGATGATATTTACCCATTATGAATTCATTAAAACGTCCCAAGTCAAAACTACAATATACATTGATACGAGCATGAAGAGTGACCCAAAACCCCGTCACTAAAAAAAAACGCAAAGGGAATCAGTCACGGCTCGAATCGCGCTACCCAGTGTAGTCTAGGTACTTTCGTACGGTGGTTACACGAATCCATTATTTTTTAAACGCATCAGAATTCGAATTGAATTGTTTTGTTTTGATTTTTCTTTTTTGACAGATAGGAGTTTTTTGGAAGCGTCATGGGAGACTGTAAAAAACATTAACTGATATTCTGTGTAACTTGTAAAATAAACTATCGTACCGAGATACTTGTATTTTGTTTCTGAGCCCACCAAATTGATACTCGACCCTATCAATGTTTATACAAACTCATTATGGGAAGCAATCCATTGGTTACGATGGGGCAATTTATGTAATTGCCTTCCAGACAATATTAAAAATGAGAAAAGTATTGGTAGATTTAAAAAAAATGTAAGTGTATTAATTTTTATGCTCAACAAAATAATTAACGTGAATAATATTGTAATGTAAAATATGTTTAATTTAGGTTTTCTAGTTAAATCAGCAAAAGTATAATTTTTTTTTCTAGAATAAAAAAGCTCCTAGCGACCGATTTTTTTCAAATTTAGGCTAAAAAATTAGTATGTCCGACACGATTTACCCGAAAACGAAAGTTAAAATAAAATAAAAGTTATACCGCAAACTCTATTTCAAATGTGATGTAGATTCACCAGTTTCCCGCTTGTACTACTAGTTTCCGGACACCGTGTATATTTTATAATACGCGGGTACTATGTTTGCGACGGCGTTGCAATGAACTTTGAGAGTCTTGTCTGTTTGCAAACTGTCTCGAGTGTGTTGTCTCAGCCACCCCGTTGAAAGGGTGGAACTTAATAAAGTTTAGTAATTACTTTATTGAATCACCCCTCCCCTCTCTCCCCTCCCACTCACGATTGCACACGGAAGGAAACAATAAACTGCACGGCTAACCAAAGCGCATACTAGAGATAGATAATCTGCTTTTCGTTTTGTTTTGTTTCGAAATACAGAAATGTTACAGCTAAACCCAAGGATAAAAAGGTTTGTTAGGTTGGGGATGAAAACCCCTATTCCAATTCCGTACACGTTTCTGACCCGCTTTGCCCGCATCCACTATCGCTAACTGGTTATTTTTACATTCATTTGTGAAATTTAACATTTTTTGGGATTATACAACATTAAAACATCAAGACGAAATTTTTTTACTGTGTGTTATAATTTTGATACTGAGCAGGTTATCCCCTTAGGCTAATTTTTCGCTTTTGTAACAATTCATATAGGTCTCATAGAAATCGTTGTCTCCCTTACTATCATGGCGAGAAATGTGATCTAAAAGGCGTTGGAAAGAGAAAATAATAATTACATATTTATAAATCTAAAGGTTGTCCATTAATCACGTGATGTTTTTTAACAAATTTTAAACCCCCCCCCCGTGGTGATATGTGGTGAGGTTTTAGACTAACCCCCCCCCCCCCCCAAAATCACGTGTGTTTTTTTAGTACAAAGTATTTTGAAATTTTCAGAATATTGTCACGAAAAATAAATACACGTGATATCTCATTATACCCCCCCCCCCGGTGATATTTCGTGATTTTTTCCGAACCCCCCCCCCCCTTTCGAGCCTCACGTGATTAATGGACGACCCGTAATTTGAAGATAAATTATGAATTTTGTGTATTTTTTAGTGACCGACCGAAGGTTCGGTTTCTGCAAGTTTCGGCAATAGAATCTAGTTTCGGCATCAGTTTCGGTTTCGGCAGATTTTGTGCCGAACCTTCGGCCGCACCGAAACTCTGCAAAAGAACTCAATAAATGATAAATTTAGTAAATGATGTGATTATAAACGCAATTTAAATTAAAATACTCAATTGATGAGTTCCTTCCTTTATGATGTACATAAGTGTTGATTATTGACAAATTTTTGTTCCAAGAAGTAGTTAACATGTTTGTTAATTTAAAAAAAAAAAAAATTTATATGAGTACTTAAAATATATTTTTTTTATTTCATTTAACACACGTTAACTGTTTGTATAAAAAAGTTTCGGTTTTGGTTTCGGCAGAAAGTCCTGTTTCGGTCAGACATTAGTATTTTTTATTATTTATTTTTATACTTAAAACGACCAAAAAGTTAGATAACATTTATAACCATTGGTCTAACAAAATATGTGAGTGGTTTAATTTTGTTCGTCTTCAATTTTAGTTAGAAAAAGGAATGGTGGTTCATTTTTAAAACTTTTTATGTTTGCACTCGAAATTTTTATATTTCAAAAATTATATATCTATTTACTTCTGTAATAAAATTTGAAAGCGTATTTTATCACCTTTCAACAAAGTTTTTAGTTTTCGGATACTTTCATAAATATTCTATTTATTTTGATTTTATTGCAATGCGGAAATATTCTGATCTTATGACAGAATATGCTCGAGGCTTGGGAGGTTATTCTAGTCTTTAACACCTCATTTTCTAGTCTTTATCATTTGAATTTGTTCACGCTGGGACACATTGCAACATTTTTGAAAAGTTTCAATTCTTGATGTTCGCTACTAATTTGTGTGTACAAAACGAATTCTCTTCAATATTTATTTTAGTTTGTTGATACCTCATTTTTTCCCATGGCCTTTTTTATCAACCTTGATTTCTCTTTTTTTAACATAATCAGTAAACCTTGATACAGTAATTTTTGTTTCCATTCGCGGAAACAACGATGTTGCCACTGACATTCGGACGAGGTCGATGTTTACACTGTTTGTATAGTGGCGTAACGCATAATGTCCGTTTCCTTTAAAGTTTTACGCCAAACAAACCATTGTCAGCGTTTGAAACGCCATTGTTTCGCACGATCACAGCCCGCGACCATTCCGCGAAGCGATTTTCATGTCACGTCCATTATGGTGCCTACTATCCGCGGTACCTACGTATAGCGTACACGTACAGCCTGTGCAGCCTGTACCGGAAATACAAAAGCCTTTTCCGGAAGCCTGTGACAAAAGTGAATATTAGCCGGTCGTAAAGCTTTTTAAAAGGGATGTTTTTCCTCGGTACACATTATGAGGGAAAATTCGGACAAACGAAAAAACAGATATGGGTAATCTCACAAAAAAGAGACACGGACATGCCTTAGTGATATTTTTTTTGTACTGCGGAAGCACATTCGACGCAAAAAAATCATAAAAGCTTGTAGTTTTGTGATAAATATTCTGAGAGTGTCAGGAAAATTTATGTCGCATAAGTGAATGAAGAAGGGGGTGCTTCAGAAGTACATGGCACGATCAAGTATAATATGTTTACTAGTTTAGAGAAATGTCTGGAAAAGCGAGTTGGTATAACTAAGAATGATAATATAGGTTAAGTAGTATGCACCGTGGCAGAGTTAATAATAATAATAATTGGGTGACTTCTATAGCGCCATTTTCGTGAGAAAATCACCTCAAGGGCGCTTTAAAAGTTCTTTAAGAGTTCTGTGGCGTCTCATCTTTGCCTACCTTTATGGTAAATTGAGCAGATGTTTGGTGATGTGAAGACCGGTCAAGTATTGTCAAGGTAAGGCGATCTTCTATCTCCCTTCTACCATGCTACTTAATATCAATCTAAAAATGTTTTTTAACTGTGCTACAATTACGCATACGTATTAAGTACCATTTTTTCCGAGAAAATGCAATTGTTTGATATCTGAATGATATGACATTCATCAGCGACTTTCCTGGTGTAATAAATTACTTCAAACATGAAAAGTTTCCTGTAAATATTCACCCGAAGATAACCGATGGAACAAAACGGATGAGTGTTTCCAGGAAAAATATAACACGTTAATCCTGAAAATAATAATCCTATATGTACGCAGGAAATTGAATGTGCACAAATTTAATGTGCACGGATTAATTTGAGTGTTTGCAACAAATACGAGTTTTGTTATTGTATTGTGAGATTGTGTTCGAAAGATTGTGCTCACTTTTGCAATGTCTGTGAACTAATGCGATCCGAGCTCCCATTTAGTATTACAAAACATTTTTTAAGTCAGTAGTCTCGTGTATTTGATACAGTCATAGACTCTAAAATGCATCTTCTGGTTTCATAAAAGCGAGTCCTTAAACTTATCATAGACCCGTAAGTTGTTGCTGTAGGATTGTGGAAATACTAAGAAATCTGTTCCTTAACTCATCGGCCCTTTATAACCAGCAGCATGACAGCCAGTCCTCTAGCGTGGATTGGTCGTGAATGCCGAGCGAGGGAGATTAGAACTTTTTAATCGATAATTTTTAATCATTATTAATTTATGTTTTTTTCTTTTATATTTATGAACAAGTTCTGCTGTGTAATTATTACTGCGCGTGTCAGCTGTTTGGCCTTCCAAAGGCATTATCAAACTGTAATGAGGTCAATTACGGACGATCTATTTATATTAATTACTTCTATACAATTACTTACAATGAAAATCAAATTTCTTTTAAATTTATTACTGTGGATTTTCATTATAAGTAAATATAGGGCAGTGGAGGTAATCCACCTCTTACCCGCCCTGGTATAAGTAACTGATGGTTACTCCTTCAAGGCTCTCGCAAGATTCTAATTTTTTTGATTAAACGAAGCTACATTTATTTATTTTGAACGAATCTAGACCTCCAGTGTCCATGCATACGTTGTTAGTAAGCAGTATGCAAGTGCTTAACAGGATAAACAAAATGCAAAAAAATAGGTTAGTAAGACAAAGATAAATTAAACAGGGCAAAAGAAAAACTCATTCATGAGACTCCATGACGCGGAATTGCATCTGTAAAAAACCTGCAAGCACCTGTATAAAATAGAGAACATAAGAAATACAATAAATCTCAAATCAATTGGCAAGTACCAACAAAAAATGTGAATGGCTTTCGGTCTGACCATAAACTACACTTAGCTTCCGTGTCCCTTAGCCAACCACTCAGTGAAGCCTCAAAGAATTTTAACTGAATATTTGGGGTAAAATACCCGAAGACTAAAAGAAAATTCAGCGTTGGGTAGTCAGAGGCAGGACAAAGGACAGTCAAGGTCGTGTGATCAAACCTCAAGCCTGCACATGTCATTGGGGGAGGCGCAGATAGATTTGAGAAGGATCTGCAAAATTAATAATAAATATAGGGCAGTATTTGACGACCTCCGTAGTCCAGTGGCTAAGACTCTTGACTCACATTCCGGAGGTCGCGGGTTCGAACCCGGCATGCGCAAATAAATTTTATTTGATTAATTTGTGTTATTTCACAATTAATTCATTTAAAATAATATATAGTATATTTGCGGCATGTTCCAGAGTGGAAGATACTATTAGTATCGCCCTGGTGTAAGACCACCATTCAGAATTGAAACGTTGCTTGAAAATGGCTTTAGCCGTCTTTAGTGACCAGATCTGAATAGCCAGGTACTTCCCAACCTTCCTCTTCCCCACCTCCTTCCCCTCCCCAATACCTTCAGCCTCACAACATACCCCAATTGGGGATGCCATAGTCTCACTGGCTCCAGACGGGAGCAGTTGAGATTCTTGTGCGGTATTCACTGTAAAAAAAAAAACTTTTTGCAATTTTTACCCCCCCCCCCCCCCGGTGACCAAAAACCTAAGCCCGCCGCCGCTCATTTGTACCAAGCGTGATATTGAAGACCCCCCTTAAACGTGTCACGTAGTATGGGTACGTTCCCTAAATAGATGGTCTGTAAGTGGCCTCATTACAATTTGATAATGCCTTCGGAAGACAAAACAGCTGTCACGCGTAGTAATAATTACACAGAAGAATAAATCAACTTTTTTTTGTAAATAAATTAAATAAAAATAGTAATTTATAAAAAATAAAACAAAAACTTAAAATCATTTTGGAGTTATATAAATTGAACTTGATGACAAGATAAGAATAAACACAACTAAACTATCTATTGCCGGGCCTTTAGCAGACTACAACACTCTGGAGAGTCAGGGAGCCAAAAGCAGCGTAACTGGCAAACCTAGCTCATGTGAAGATTGCTGAGATATAATCACAAGTTTGCCTATAATATTTAAATTAATCTCCGGATGCTATAAGAAAATAAGACGACTTCTCCGCTGAGATAATCATTGGTTTGACCATAATATTAAAACGGGCTGCCCGATGCGGCATTTAATTGAGATGCGTCGCCGATTATCATTATTACTAGAATAAGGAGGAAAACTAGATTTGCCTTCAGTCCATAATTGAGTGGAAACAAGTATTCCATTTAGCCCAATCGTCCAGCGCTCTGTCCTACTTATACTCACATGACATCGCAGATCTCCATCTCATTGGAATTTCGTAAACACAGTTTTGTAATGGGAATTTAAGAGGAAACCCGGTCGCCATTTGAACAATAGGTATTTTACCAAACCTTTGCTGGCGCTGTAACTCCCCCGAATACTGAGCGAAAGGGACAACTGCACCCCAGGCTGAAAATACCTAAGTAAAACCATCTAAATCGATGTTCTGTATTCTCCATTTTTCTCCTCCAAAACTGGACCGATTTTTAAGATTTTTTTACTAATTGTATTAGAAGAAAATACCCTTAGGGAACGTACCCAAACTACGTGACCAACTTTTTGCAATTTTTAACCCCCCCCCCCCCCCCCCCCCCCCCCGGTGACCAAAATCCTAAGCAATCTGCCGCTCATTTGTATGGAGCGTGACATTTTGAAGACCCCCCCCCCCCTAAAAGTGTCACGTAGTATGGGTACGTTCCCTTACGTCTGTACGTTTCGATTTTTTTTTAAATAGCTACATTTCATAGTTTGTATACTGAACGTCTGTTGATGGCGTTAATACCAGGCAATTTTAACGATTTTTGGATCTTCCTAAGAAGTTACTTATCAAAAAAAGCAAAACGTATCGACACGCTAGTGGCCGATTTCTATATTATTTAAAAAAATATGTGCACTAATCCAGAGAGGAAATTGGGGAATACGTTTGTGTGAACAAAACACCGCTCGGTTTCCTCTTAGGCCCCGATTATTATTATTTTTTCATTCGTCACGCAAAACGAAAGGAAGCCTAAGGATAAAATTAATAACTTCATTGTTTCCTATTGTGTAATCTGTCATTCATAGTGGAATTTCATTTTAGTACGTCTTTTTATGGAATAAAAGACCTTTATAACTTTCTTTTACATGTTTTGTTTAAAATTTTAAAAAGTCTTTTTCGAATTCGTATAAATTAAGTGAGGTACCTACAACAGGCGTAACAGTGATTTACTTTTATTAAGACACGGGTAAATCACAAGTAACTTCGTGTTGCACATCATTTAATTTATACATATATGCGAATACGTTTGTATGTTTTATAATATTTATTATATCTTACTTTTTTTCTATGAAAGGTATCGGATGACTTACTCATGTAAGTAATGTTCACAAATTTTTATTTTCATATAATAATATATCCTTTTTATTTTCATGTAACAATATAAAAATTATCCTTTTTATTTATTTCTAGCTGTTTCTGATCGTTTCATTTATAAGACGTTGTTAATTTGTTCGCGTTAAAGGTTTATTGAAATCCATGTTCATCGGAGTAAAAGTTATAAATGAGACAATTCCCTTGTGCAGTTGACCTTTATTGCAAAGCAATAAGGTGCCAATAAGTCATTATTTTTCCACTCGAACTGCAGCGTATAACGACGATACCTTTCTGAGAACTCCAGATTTATCACCGACAATTCCGTACACAATTATTTTTCCTCGTAGATTGCGGTTTGCCATTTGAACTTTTGTTTCTTTAAAAATCATCGTTAAAACATTATTATATTTATAGCTAGTTGGAAAAGTTGATGTGACCTACATTTCTACGTTTAGTATTGATGCTAAAGGTCCCTAACGTTACGTTAAAATAAATATACTGGTAGTTCTGATATTTTAATATATTCAACTATTTTAATAATATCTGCAATTAGTTTCAAATGTCCATTTGACAGTATAATGGTGATTTGTCTTTTACAGATACCAAGATTTCTTCTGAAATAGAGACAATTATTTGCGAGAGAGCTGTACAATATAATTCTTGCCTGTATTATAAGAGAGGACAAATGGACAACAAACACAACCTTTTATGCGTTATTCATGCTGTCTCACTCATACACGAAAGTCTCTTTCATACCTTAATACATACGCTCACAATAATATTCCACGCAAAAATGTGCTTACTTTCAAATTCGCGTTTGTTTAATTCTAGAAGTATCTTCAATGTCAAATTAAAGAATCGCTCCGGAATGAAGTTACTTATCAATTTGTTAGCAAATTCATTGTAAAAATATGTTGACTTCTATATTAGATGTGGCCACAATGTCATCAATTTAGAACACCTGACTTGGGTATTCGTAACATTTAAATAAGTGACATTTCTGAGTACTTTGTGGTAGGAATTTCTATCATTGAGCCCCAGAATAACAACATTGAATTCTTTTGGGGCAGAGATCTGAAGAAGCTGCAAAATTTCTAGTGCGGTGAGCTGCTGCGTCATAAAATCAGCACCGCTCGTTTATCTGAAATTAGTATTTCAACCCAATTATTATATATATGAATAATATCAGCTCGCAATATTGTCGCACCGTGAGACATTGATGTTTACATTTATTTTAACTAATTTACATTCATTTTAACTAATTGACCATCGATAAGTTCTAGCATGTATGCTTTTTTCCATTATGATTTTACTACCTCTTATGTACTTAAAAAAGCTCACTGACTTCCTCAAAATATTAATTTTGCTTGTTTCCCTTTGTTTCAGGTGAGTAACGAATTCCATTTCAAAGAAGTTAGAATACCACCAGAGTCGGTAAATATATTTTTAATTTCCAGGAAATCGGTAGTTTACACTTTATCAGCTTCTACATTAGTGTAAAACCAAAATAAACCAATTATACGTTTTAAGATTTTCACGGCTAAAAGTATTTTCGTTATTTGTTTTTGGGGTGTTATGCCGTGTTGCGCTACCTCCTTCTTTAGCCAACGTTTCGGACACGTCTACTGGATCTGCCGGATCTGCCCTGATGATGGACACTGCAACGATGTCCGAAACGTTGGCTAAAGAAAGAGGAAGCGCAATACGGCACAACACCCCAAAACAAATAACGAAAATAAACCAATTATGTTTTTCCCCTTTGTGACAAATTCGAAAGACAAGTAATGAAAAATAAACAACATGATAATGCATTCATTCCAAATAATTGGTAAACAATATCGGCGACACTCGGAAGCGCAGTCCCACCTAGTAAAAACTGCAGATAGCACATCTATTATATTTCTTATCTATTTTTTATATCTTTGGCTTTGATATATTCTTTAACTGTCGAAATTTTTTTTTTCAATTGACGCTGGATTTTATTGAGTCCCATAATTAGTCACTATCAACTCCCCAACAAATTCGTAGCAGTTATACCTAGGGTGCAGACGTCCCCATCCGACCTGCTGACGGAAGTAGCGACATCTTGTGACGAATTCTTGAATTCGAAACCGAATTATAACAGTAGCTTTGTGTGAAATTCCAAGTACACAGATATTATTTGTGGCGCGGCTCGTATGGCGTGCCGTCAGACATGCACTCGAAGCTGGGTTCTGAAATTCAACCACGCAGACGTTACCGTATTAATACTGTTCGATTCGATTGGAAAATTTTACAGGAGACGATAAAGCGATTACTTCCTCTTTTTTATCTCCTTTACCATCAGCCTCACAATATACCCTATCGGGACGCCATACTCCCTCTGGCTCCACATGGTTGGAAACTATTTTTGGTTATTCACATAAAATAAAGAATATCGAACAATTCTTTAAACTATTTGAAAATCTGAACATCTGAATGCCTAATACAAATTATTCCTTAATTCCATAAGTTTTAGAATTTTCAACTCTAAATTGAAAATACAGGACGCACTCACTGTCTTCTACTTCTATTAAAATATTACGAGGTTTATAAGATCAGGTTCTCCTATCGCCCCGTGGCACCGGGTCCCCCGTTCGATGCCCGCCAGTGACTCATTGGTATTCTGGTCGGGCGGGGACGGAGTGACTCGAGTGTTGGCAGTTGTAGTAGCCGTGGCCGTGACTCACACCGGATTTCCCCTCGGCTAATAACCAGCCGCAGCCAACAAACCTGCCTGCTCCTTTTGAACTCCTGGCAGAGTTTATAATTTGCAGGTGCGAATCAAAGCTTATTGTATTCAAATCTAATCATTTTCAATGGCTTGACTCGACTGTCTGAATGATAAGATGCTCAATTCTTGTGTGTTCCGCAGTACTTACGACTTTTTATTTTTTTATCTTAAGAGTCTAGAATCTAGACTAAAGAAGCCTTACTAAAGATGTTGTGAATCTGGTTCTCGAACAAATGCAGATAAAAGGAATGAGAAAACGCTAGATCCTTAACTGTAAAACTTGAAGAAATTCTGGATGCTGAAGCAGCCAAACACGTGACGATATCCTCTTTGATGACGATGAGGTTTTATTAGCACCATGGAGTCATAATGTGGTGCTGGAGAAAAATGCTTAGGATTCCATGGACGGCCAGACGAACAAACGTGTATTTTCTGGAAAAGCTAGGCATCCAACTATTTGCCTACAACGTATCTTAAGATACTTTGGACACGTTGCTCACCAAACTGACGACTCCATTTTGGAGAAACTCTTGGAAATGCAGCGCAGGACCAAGAGAAGTGGAGGTGCCTTAACCACTATGGAAATTGGGTCACGATCCTCAACAATGAGGAACCGACTTGAAAAGAAGTCAATTAGCGCAGCTTTTGAATCTAATTTGAATTTTTTGGTCAGTGCGTATTTTTTCAGTTGTGTGGCTATGAAATAATCATTTACGTGATATGGGATTACCTTTGAATTGGGGGGCGACTTTGATCATCGCCGCTATTTGCATAATTACGGATCTGGCGTCACTAAATTCGAAGCTACTGGAAGCGGCGTATAGGGGGAGGGGAGTATTTCGTTAAATTATTATTACTGCAAGGACGGAGCGACCCCCACGTTAGCAGTTAAAGGTTAAGATTTCCTTAAAATAGTGCTGAAACTCAGGAAAACTGGCAAAAGGTGCTTTTTTAAATTTACATATTTTTTAATATACTTATTGTTTGTAGCACCAAAGATCACCACTCTTCTTGAAAACAAGAAAAGCTAGTTGTATGCCAACGGACGACCATTACAAGATGCAATATCGTTAAGCTTGCCATATGACCGGACTTAGTTCAGATTGTTAGGACTTGGCAACAGGCAACACTGTCCGGACTTTATCCAAGCCTTTTGGCGTAAACATGAAACATCAGTAACTAATCATACGTAGAAAATATTTGTCCCGCTTTTAGTTAATCTAAATTACTCCTTCGTACTGACTGTATTACCTGAATGTAATTAATTGTTTATAGCAACCCGAACTATTATTTTTTGAAGTGAAAACTTCTCTAGCACCGTTGTGAATTGATATTCGATGAAACGAAAAAGCGACACTAAAAAGAGACAAATGCAACTCAGAATCACGTCAACTCAACATCTGTTTGAAAAGTCATTAAAAGCTATATTTTAAAATAGCCCATAACCCTAACCTAACCTATTTAACTTTTTTTATATATTTTTTTCTCACTTTTACTGACTTCAAAGGAGGTTCTGAGTTGATTTCATTCTGACTTGTCTGGTCACTGAGACAAACACATACAACTATAGGATTTAAACTGCGAGAGAATGAGATGAAATCATCGGTCTCCTCTCTGTGTGCGGTGGTTCGTAGCCTATCGGTCGCACAGACGAAAAAAATGTAGAATGGGAATATGTCAGATTATTTGTATCCAAGTCATTCAGCGTTGAAACAAGTCAGAACAACAGACGTCGCTCGTCGGATGGATCAATGACGCGTACTAATTCAATATTCATGAGATTCATTCATATTCAAGAAGCATTGGGTCCACGAGCCGGCTATCAAAAGGGGATGAAATGATGATGATGATGAGTTAACTTCTGGGAATCCTATTATGATGTACATTCATTTCCATTCTGGTTGAAATGGTTTTTTTTTGCTATCGGGTGGTATCGTTCGACCGCGGGCGGTTTGTGGAAACCGTCCAATGAATGGAATTATCAGCATTGCTCGTTGTATAGACTGTGAAAATGTTCTTTTTAAAATTCAGGGCGGATAGCGAAACCACTAAGATCCAATTAAAGTCATAGATTCTGTGCAATTACAGTCATTCAGATATAGAAACAATTTCACTGTTAAAGTGATGTAATTAAATGCATATGACGTGTATTATTATTCACGTTCCCTTAAGTTTAACACTAATTAAGGGGGCATACATTAATTACGTGAGCAGTTTTTCTTCCAATCTAGACCTCACACTCCCCTGTTGAGATAAATTTGGGTCACTTCGTATATTCTTTTCAAGTAACGTGAGATTTTGCTGGACCCCCCCCTCTTTTTGAGCTCACGTAATTAATATATACCCCCTTGCATATGCAAAGTGAAGAGCAACTTGTTATAGTGGTTTTTTGTTTCGTCTTTAAGCTATCCGTATTGCAATATGATCCTACTAATCGCTTATAGAGCTTTTACTAGATGAGTAACATATTTTTTTTACTTTGTTCTCGATTTCTCTTGATCACGTATGCACTGAAACTGGAGATAATGAGGGATGGTTAATGTACAACTCAATTTTTATTTAAAAAAAATGTTTGGTAATTTTAATCTTAATTGCTTTATCAGTTAATTAATTATCATTGAAGAAGAAAACACTAATAATCTATTAGTGTTATCTTCTATGAAAGAGAACAAGACGCAGAAAAATAAAATGATAACCGTCGCAACTGGGGCCTGGACCCAGAACCTCTCGTCTTACCGGACAGACGCCTGGGGGTAGGCTTGTTGAAAAAATATCGATATATCGATATTTTTTATTCAAAATATCGATATTTTTAGCCGATATATTTTGATCCGATATATCGATATTAAATATCCACTATCGAAAATTGTCGCTGCGTAACACGTCAGCAAAGATTGACTTCCCGAGCAGTCAGGACGTTCACGTGACAGTACAACGTTTTTTATATAACATTTAGGGACTAATAACTTTTTACACCGCTTGCTGGCAAACTTTTTTTCAACGTGGATCCAATACCTTTAGGTGTGTATTAAAGATTTTAAGTTTATTTTTTCATTTACTAATGCGACAAATTTGGGATATTAAAAAAAAAACATCTCGTGAATTAAAAAAAAAATTCGAAGATTTCTGGAATACTTAAGATTAAGGATAAATACTGGTTTGCCTGATACAATAAAAAGGTTTAAAAATATTAGTCAGAAGATTTTTAGTTTTTTTTATATTTTTGTAATTATTGTCTAATAAAAATAAATACTGTTAAAAATACCATAATTTTTATTGAGATTTTTGTACATTTAAATAATACACATTGTGTATAAAAATTACCATTGATAATATTGAGCTGAATACACTATTATTTTAAAAACGCAAAATCTTTGGAAAATTTGACCGATATACCGATATTTTTTCCTCGATATATCGATATATCGATATTTTTTCCCCGAGATATCGACGTCGATATTGATATTTTAATAAATATCGATATATCGAAATATCGATATTTTTTTTCACTTTCGACATCCCTACTGGGGGGCATACATTAATTACGTGAGCAGTTTTTCTTCAAATCTAGACCCCTCCCCCCACCTTGGTGAGATGACTTTGGGCCACTTTGTATATTCTTTTCAAGTAACGTGAGATTTTGGACCCCTTCCCCCCTTTTGAGCTCACGTAATTAATTTACGTCTCCTTACCAATTCGGCTACAGAAACCTCTTATTTAAACGTAATTTTTGTCAATCTCATATGACAAATTTCAGAATCTCTACTACTGAACGGATTTTCATGGTGTATTCACCAATAGAATGATTCACGAGGAGGGATTAGGTATGTAATTTGTCAAGGTTTTGTGTAAGTTGGTTGAAATATATAATAAATAAAGCAGAATGTCTGTATGTGGCGGACTAGCGGGCTGTCAAGCGGGCGGTGTAGATTTGTATGCAAATATACAGTTTTGTGCCGAGGTTGTCGAAATTTTGCACATGTGACCTTCAAAACGAGAGTAAGCTCACTGTCTACATTTGATTTCGAAAACTCTGTGTAAAACCCGGGCATCACCGGGGACTTCAGGTAGTTAATAATAATTAAAACTATGTAATTATATTATAATAACTTCCACTATTTTTTCCTTATTATTGGAGACTACCCTTTCCCTTAGAAAGAAGTGTTCGATGAACTGGTTTGTAACCTAGATACTGTCTCGGATAAATATATTTGATTTTATTTATTGAAATGCCTATTGACCTTTTTGTAAAAGTTGAATATTAAATTTTCTGGAACAACTCTTTTTTTTATATGTTTGAAGGTTATTCATTAAATGTTATTCAATATATCATTGAAAAAGTTGTAAAAAGAGAGTTGGTACAATAAAAAATGTAAATGAATTAACTTTTTTTTTCAATTTTATAAGACAAACTCTATTTTTATACCTTTAGAAGGTTATTCCCATCAATGTAATATATCATTGAAGAAGAAGATAATAATAATAATCTAAACGAAAATATGAAAGAGAACAAGACACAGAAAAACAGAAAAAGACAGTGGTCGCAACTGAAACTCGAACCCAGAACCTCTTGTCTATCCGGGACGTGCGTTAACCAATTCCGCCATTGCGCCTTACTGCCAAACCGTCATAATAGTCAATTTCATATTTCAAATTTTAGAATTAACATTATTATCTTCAACTAATTTATTTTCCATATCATAGGCAACTACCCTTTTTTATTGGAAACAATCATTCTAAGAATTGGTTTGTAACCTGGATAGCGTCACGGATAAATATACACTTCCCGGATAGACAAGAGGTTCTGGGTTCGAGTCCCAGTTGCGACCATTATCTTTTTCTGTGTCTTGTTCTCTTTTATATTTTCGTTTAAATTATTATTATTATCTTCTTCAATTATATATATTGTTTTATTTACGCCCTTAGGATTTTTAGATAAAACAAGTCTTAATAAATGATCTACTATGCTATAGTGCGTAACAATTATCTCTATGTTTTAGGTATAACAAACATTCATATTATTTGAAGCGTCAACAACAAGCATAATATTTTGAAAGTTCAAAGAATTGGGAATGAGTGATAGTGCCGTATTTCCATTTATGAAGACAACAGCGAGTCTTCCGACTTTGCTTGTAATTCAAATTGGATTACGAGTCCGGGTACCTTCTTATGCGGAAGGGGTGGTTTGTGGGTGGCAGTGTGCTCATTCATCCAATAGCCACCCTTCCCAAGGCGATGTTAAAATGCAACCGTAACCTCCGTTGTTTGTCAGAGCGCTATATCCTTAAGACTGCTCCACAGTTTTCTCAGTAAAACTTTTATTCATTTTTTATTCAATCTACTTGTGTATTTTTAACAGCTGTTTTCTTAGCAGCCAGTAAACGTCGAGCTTTTCCTGTTGCAAAGTAATATGGATACAGAACAAGCGGGACGTGTTCCAGGGGTGTAAGAAACCATGAATAATTATATTACTTTGAACTGCCGGGGGAATAAATGTCAGCTTAACAGTCACATTACAGTCAAAGAGGAAATGGGCACTTTGGTGTGACGGCAAGGATAAATACAGTTATAATATTAACACAGTAAATTGTTTTCCCTTTTGCCTTGCCTATCTAGTGACGTCGTTAATTTGAGACAATAAAATTAGGTACCTTACTAAACTCTATTTTAAATTAATTAAACAAACGAGATTAACGATTTATTCATGGAGGGCGCCGTAAATTACTAACTAACCAACCATCATGCCGTTTCCCCGGAGAGGTAGGGAGAGAGGCGGACCGCCAAACAACTCTTGTGTTTTGAGGCACACACTCTTTGTGAGACAATGTATCACATTCATTCATCGTTTCATACATACTCTTATATTATTTTGACTCTTGACACTCGATCGTGCTATGTCTTTGTCGGGCGTCCCCGACTTATTCTACCATTCACATTTGCGTCAATAATATTCTTACATATCTTTCCTCGTTCATTCGCTCTACATGCCCAAAATCATCTTTCTTGAATTCATTACGCACCAATCAACCTTGCATTCTTTGGGAATTTCAACATTTCCCATTCGACGATCGTACATGGTTTTACCACACATAGGCCTCAGAGATCTCGTTTCTACAGCATTTAGTCTACTTTCATCCTTCCTCTACCAGTTCCATACCTCACTGCCACACATCAGGGTAGGTACCAGCACCCCATTGTGAATGCGAATTACCAATGCGAATTTAGAATATTTATTTAATTAGTTATTCCGGTTCTCTGCTAGATAGGCTTCCATGTTGTTAGCAAGTTCTTATTACTTTTACACCGAGTTTTAAAGCCTTTTACCGAGTTTAATAATAAATTAGTTCCACTAGGTCTACTAAAAAAACATTTCTTCGTCATTTTTGTTTTTTTTGTGTACCTTTTTTTACATTAGCTCCACACAGGAGGCCCTGAGGAAAATAATTCCCCACAGGGCCTATATCATCTTTGAGGATGCTGTGTGGAGGGTCTTTTTAGGAAAAGGAAGGAGAGGAAGTTCTGGGAAGGAAAAGGGAATTAGGGGTGGGTAGGAATCTGGGTCAGTTTGTCCAGGAGTGATGGACGTATGAATCTATCCCTCCTACTTTGGTGCAAGACGGTGTTCCGAGAGAGTACGGCTGGAGAAGTCAAAGGGACTCCCTCAACGCGTCCGCCGCCAAGACCCGGACAAACCTTACCCCATGTACCTAGATATCTATCTGGTTTCTAGCTTGATGTTCTACGTATTATAAAATTGTCTTGCATTAAGCTATCAAGTTTCAAAATAAATTGTCTTAAAAATGTGTTCGACCCTCTCCGACACATCATTGAATCTCTAATATCTCCTTTATCCCGCCCGTTTTGAAGGCAGCAACGGCATAATCAGATTTCCATCCCCGCCCCCATCCCCTTACTGGCTGGCTGGTTAGTACATACCCTCGCATTTTGGCCACGTTTCGGTAACAGTATTTCAGTCGCGATATTAAAACTACTTAGGTAACTTTCGCCGCTCCGTTGTCACTACTTGTTTAAAAGCTCAGCGAAAACAGTTTTTGTTTCTGAAACTCTGCCAAATGCGTGACTGTGCATCGCTTTTGCTTTCGTACCCGAAATATAGTAAGTACACTTTGAAGGGGAAAGTTCTTTTTAAACGTGTCCCGTAATTTGTCCGAAAAGTTATGCTAATTGTTGAACTTTTTTGACTGAGGAACCCGGGCGGCGTTTTGCCTATACAAACGTATTCCCCATTTTCCTCTCTGGATTTTGACACTACTGCAAATATGTTTTAATGTAATGTAGATATCGAGCACTAGCGTATCCGTACATTTTGCTTTTTTTATAAGTTACTTCTTATAAAAGTTAGAACCCTCCAAAAAACAAAACAGCGTATTTTTAAAAAAAAGCAATACCCACGCATAGAGCATTTTCTTCTAATAGAGTAAGTAAAAAAAATCTCAAAAATCCTTCTAGTTTTAAAGGAGAAAAATGGGGTATAAAAAACCTCGATTTTGATGATTTTTTTTAGGTATTATCAGTCTGAGGTGCAGTTGTCCCTGTCACTCGGTATTCGGGGAGTAAGAACGACAGTGACAGAAACAATTTGGTGTAATACCTGTTGTTTAAATTTCTTGGCGACCGGATTTCCCCTTAGTACTATTTTTTTAATGTTATTTCGCCCATAACATCCCCTTTTTACAACTGCTTTTAGTTATTAGTCTAGATACAGCGGGAATGTGGAAGGTGTTGGATAAGAAGAAGCTTGGGCAGTACCTGTGAATCATGACTATGCACGAGGGTTTTAGAATAACCTTGCGGCTACTCTTTGCTAAGACGCTTACGGATTTCGATATGAGTTATGCCCGACCACCAAACAAGATATGTAATTCACAATTAAGTGGTACTCACTGATGTTATGTCTTCTGGCTTGGTTTTCATTTGGTGACAGAAACAGATGTGTCCATAAGCGCTCGATAATTGGGGTTATTTTATAACCCACGATAGAGATCTGAGTCACGAATCGATTTACATAAGAAGTTCACACAAAGCATACGATATAATACGATAGGATTTACATTTTATGTAACGATAGGATAAATAACACTTCGACGTAGTGTCACGATACGATGATCGTTAGCAACGGACTAGCGATATTGCGGTACATGACACCTGTCTACCGTGTAGGTAGGCACCCTTATTGTGCGGAATTCCAAAAATCTGCATTCCTCCGATCCCGTATGTCAATCGGAGCACAAAATGAATGAAATCCAATAGCGTTATAAAAACAACCTGTCTATTCAGATTTAGTCAATAAACATAGAATCACTAAACGTTTTAAGTGCCATTGATTCAGAATGGCGTTCTCGCACAAGTGTGAAATTGCACCCTGGAAAGATGTAAATACCTATACTATTTTATTTCTGTAACTTTGTGAAATGACATTTGTTCATAATATCATTCAGAGTTTACCGTTTTGCCAATTTTGCAATTTTGTATAAAAAAATTGTAGACTCAGTATATTTGTGTTGTCTCCCGTTAAATAGAATTATTTTCGAAGCCTTTAACGATACCTACGCTTTTAGTACTAAACCTATAAAAAGAAAAGTCACCCTTTCTTTCTGGAATAAATCTATGGAATTAGATCGCTTTTAAGGTCTACTTAAAGCCCTCATTAAAGTCCGTTTAACGTCTAGAAACGAAATAATTTATTGCCTCGCTAACCAGATTTTTAAAAATTTCCTAAACTGTTCTATTTTAATCTTTTATCTGTACTTAGAACGACGAGCTTCAAAGTAAATACATAACTTCAGAAAAAGCCTTTACAATTTAAAAATTAAAAAAAAACTCTTAGATCGTCTGAAAAGCGACTGAAAGGATTTTGATAAAAGATTAATAAAGTTGCGCAATTAAAATCTCTTTGAGTAAAGAATCATGATATTACACTGATAAAATTCTAACCACTTACATCGTATTGGCTAACTATCTATCACGCTAAGGTAGAGATGATCGTTACTTCTTTCACATTCTTACATTTCCTTTGAATGTTTTTTTTTTTTAATAAATACTATTATTATCCCCATTTTAGAACTTCTGTGAGCTATGTGACGATAATTTTTCATGTAATTCAGGGCTTAACGGTCTGTAAATAATGCAAAATTGTTTAAAAAAAAATTGAAGATTCAGTATATTTTCGTTTGTCTCCCGTTCAGTAGAATTATTATTGAAGCAAGTGCTGGGTCGATCGATCATTTTACACGACCCGGGTCGCTCATGACACACTGGCGTCACGAGCGGGTCGCGATGACCCGCTCGTGACCCTCTGTTCGCGACACAAAATATGAAAATCAATTACGCTTCACCTAGCTACTTTATACTACCTGAGTCGGGAGAGCGGGTGGCGAAACCCGGATATTGACAACCTGTTCGCTCTCTCTATACATCTAAATATCTATCGTCGCTCGCCCCGCCACATCCGCACCCGAAAGCCAGGTTGCAGTATTAGAGAGGTTGCGAGAAGTGGGTCGCGAAACCCGGGTGCTGACGAAAAAATGACCCACTCGCTCTTTGGTGGTCCGTGAGCAGGTTTCAATGAGCAGGTTATTCACGACCGACCCAGGACTGATTGAAGCCTTCCACGATACCTGCGCTTTGAATACTCGTAATATACCTGTATAAAAAGGAAAGTCACCGTCACTGGCAATTTTATTGAAGTACGAGTATACTTAATCTGAGACTTAAAGGTATACATACTTAAAAAGGTGTGTGGGACGAATATTACACAGGTTTGATCAAATTTGTAAACTGGTATGGTGGGCCTTATTCTATGCTCTCCTATTATTTCGACTGCTGTCATGAGTCATGAGTGGGTTCTCGCTGGAATAACTCCGTCCAATGCCGTATTTCATTTTGCTCATCAACTCCAAAACCATCTAATTGTTCCTTTCTCAATATCCCTTGTTAAACCGTTAAGCCATTCCTTGTTCCACCCTTACGTGTTCTTTCCTTAATACGAATCTAAAATTAGTAATTTCTAATGTATTTGTGCAAAGAAACACGATTTTAATCCGCTTTGCACCGAGACAGCAAAAATTATACCGCTTTGAAATGCGTGCGTTATGTGTGTCGATAGCTTTAGATACCCGTTTTCTTATTTCCCCGTGAATGCTAAGCGGAAATGCTTCCTAGTTGCACCCACCCGGACTAGCTTCCCTCACAGGCGCCATCCTCCCCTACGGCGCGTGCTAACCCCAACTCCTTTCCTTCCTACTCATTTGTTAAGGGTTGTTATGAATTCCACAAACGGTTCACTGTAAACTTACATAGAAACGTATGTGCATGGTTTCCGGGAAATAGGGTTTTAAACAGGAACTGATGTATTTCGAAATTTTGGGTATTGAACCGTGTTGTACATGTGCACTCGGGTGTCCCAAAAGAAAGTTTATATTTAGTGGATCGATTTTAAAAAAAGTAAGGGTTCTATCAAAAAAATGTTTGTTAAATACTAAAATACACAATTTGGGAATTTATTTCTTAAAAATAATATCGTCCAAATGTAAAACCTCGCGTTCACGGAATTAATTTAATCGAAGAGTAAAATTTCTCATGACGGCTCGGCAGGTAGGCTTCGTGATGGCTGCCATTTCATGACGGATATTTTCTTTTAATTGCATCAGGGAAGTCGGATTTTTGGCGTACACTTTAGATTTGTGATAACCCCACAGGAAAAAGTCCATAGGGGTTAAGTCAGGACCACAAGGAGGCCAATTTATGTCACCTCTCCTGGAGATCAATTAGCCACGGAAAATTTCACGAACTCATGGCAGAGACGTATTGGACTATGTAATGTTGCTCCGTCTTACTGGAACCATGTTCTTTGGTTATAGACTGTAAGTTTGTAGCAGTACAGCATTAGGTATTTATGCAAAATGCTGTGTAACGATGATCTATGCACATTCAAAGCACTTGCGTGCTTCCGAATCGAAAAGTTTGAGTCGTCACGAAAAGACTGATACACACTCTACGTTTTCTACCGTTCTCGATGACCTTGATTGCCCGGATTTTGGTTTTTGCCAGCGTTGTACCGATCTCTTCAAACTTTTTGACCCATTTTCGAATGAGAGGAATTTTTTTTTTTTTTTTTTACATTAACTCCACACAGGAGGCCCTGAGGAAAATAATTTCCCTCAGGGTCTATGTCATCTGGGATGCTGTGTGGAGGGTCTTTTTGAGGAGAGGAAGGAATGAACAATGCTTGATGCATCATTGAATTGACGAAAACCTCAAATATTGCATAATCTTCTACGCGCTACAGTCGCCGAATCACCATTTTTGTAAAACTCACGCACGCACATCGCGCGGTCGCTCCCGAGAAATGCTTCATAGCGATTAAATTCCCAAGAGCCAGACTACTGATTGACATACCCCCCGCGCCCCTCGGAAAAGTTGCGTTCACACAGAAAGCAAAACGAATATATACTTTTGGGACATCCTGTATTTGTGCCCTTTCAATACTCATTTATTTTTTATTTGACCCAGGTACCTACTGAAAAATTATAAGTTAAATCTAAAGATTTTCCTTTCCTTTCTTGAAAAAAATAAAAACTGTAAAGAAGAAACTTATGATTTTACTTCACTTCGGAAGTAAATTTGACAAAAAAGTATTAACTCAATTTGAGAGGCGGGAACGGCCGCCCCTTGAACCATTTATTGGATAACCAACACCTCTGCCATGTGTCACCCCGAGTGGTTAGCTACGTTTGGTGACTTAGCAGGGCTGCCCGGGTAATGGGACGATGTTTGTCTGAATCTGGCGGCAGATGAACTGGACACACTGAACCCTAGATGCCTACTCACCCCTCTTACCTTTTTCCTTCGCAGATTTTCTTCTTCCTTTCTTTAAAAAGATCTTCCAGACAGCATCCCCAAAGATGACATAGGCCCTGAGTGAATTTTTTTTCTCTGGGCCCCCTGTGTGGAGCTAATGTAAAAAAAAACTGTAGGAGACTAGACTTTCACGCTGAATGAATTCGAGGTCCTTGAGAAATGTTTCTAGTTTTTAGGTGTGTTCGTTTAACCTGACATTTTTTTAAATTGTCCACATTTGAATCTTACTTTATCCACCTGTTTCCAGACCACCTGTACAACCCTTTACTCGTGCTTACCAACCCAGCATTGTCATTCCTTCGGGGTGAACGCTCGCGTCACGTTTTCAACCTTCGTTCTAATAAATTGTTCGTTAATGTTAATAATTATTAATGTTTATCTTTAACATTAATTAAGTTTTTCTGACAGAAGTGTAATGCGATTGTGAAAAAGCGTGCGACATTTTCCCCGAAATTAATGAGTTTTCTAGAATTTTTAACGAAAGAAATTGTTTCTTCATGCGTAATGTCAAAGGTGAGAGTGAACCTCGAGAAAGCCGAGTGAATATTTTAGTCAACTTGTAGGCAAAATGACATCTTCGTTCTTCACTCTAATATGTATAAAGTCGAAATAATTACTATTTATAACTGGAGCAAACCCGTGAAAATTTGCGGGATATTAAAATTATTCTACGATTTATGAAGGTGAAAGTATTTATAATATTTTTGCCTCAGGATTGCCTTTCAAAAACAAATATATTTAATTTTTTTAATAATATATAGTAATATTTTTACAGAGAGAAATTTACCTTTCAAATGAACACCCTCACTTGAAAAATTACGAAATCTTAAAAATATTTTGAAAACGAAATACACATTTCATTACAGAAAAAAATAACCGTCGCAACTGGGAATCGAACCCAGAATCTCTTGTCTTGTTCTGTTTCACATTTCGGTTGATTGATATTATAATATTACGTTGATGGGTATAATCTTCAAAGAAGTTATTAAAAATGTGTTCCAATAAAATAGAATTATTATTTTTTTTTATAATAAAATGAAAAAATTTGATCAGTTAGGTACCAACTTTATCGCTTGTCTGAAAACTCACAATCAGTTCCAATTTTGAAATTTTCAAAGCAAATCTGAGTTTATTGAATGTGAATAAGGACTATTTCATATAAAGCCTTTTTATAGCATTATAAGTCTTTTGGTTTAACGACAACTGAACAAAGTGGCATTTCAACACCCCTTTGAAAAATCATTGAAAGCTCTGATATTTTTTTTGAAAAACTGCCCATAACCTAACCTAATCTAACCTATTTAACCAAATTTTATTTATTTAATTAAATGAAGACAATATTAGCGAAACTCAACCGAAATTCTGGAAACAGAAAAAATCAGAAAAAGATATTTGCACCTCTGGGAATTGAACCCAGGACCTCTTTCCGGACAAATGCGCTAACCACTACGCCAAGGTGTCGATATCCGATTCGGTCATTTTTTATCATACTTCGACTAAGAACGATCCATATTATCTTCGTTTTCTTAACGCATATTTTATTGGGTTCGAGTTCCAGAGGTGCAAATATCTGTTTCTGTTTCCAGATTTTCGATTGAGTTTCGCTAATATTGTCTTCGTATTATAATTAAATATTACATTTTGAGCTTTTACTCGTAAAGTTTAAAAAAAGTAATAAATTTTTCATTACTTTTTGTGACTTTTTAAAGAATATGAGGTTGTACATTGTTGAGTTGTTCGGTCACCAAATCTTGTATAGCGTAAAATTTCTAAGAAAAAAACAAATTTTATTGAAAATCTACCCTCATTTCACCACACCTCCCTTGAAGCATCCCTCCCTACTCCCCACGTGTGCAGTTGTTACTTGAAGCTTTTTTACGAGCGCTTTGCTTCGAGCAGTATCAAACGTCGTTACTGCGTTTATAATGCAGTTTTATGCGAGCGGTTAGCGTCTGGGGTGGGAAGGGTTGGTGAAGACGGTATCCCGAACACCGACCACCGTATTGCATTAAGTGCCGCGTTTGGTTCCGACTGCTAAATTAAACCTTAATCAGATTATGAAGGTACTTGCTGCTTTTATGCTTGACTCATTTCATTATACTGTTTCAGGGGGGTGGTTTTCTTGGACGTAGGTACCCCAAACAGTTCGAAGGAGGGTTGTATTTAAGTTGTACAATGTATTTTCAATTCCTTTCGGTACATGTTAACATATTAGGAAATACTTTAACCCTTAGGAATCGGGCGTATTTGTTAAAGGTCAAAATATTTCCGCTTTGCTATAAATTGAATATTTCTGAACATATCCGAATACTAAAAACTGTTTTTGATGAAATAAGCTTCTAAATTTTATTATTACAAATAAAAATATAATTTTAGAAATATTAAAATTTTTAATGCAAACATAAAAACATTTTAAAAATGGCCCACCTTATGTTTTTCCTAAATAAAATTACTGAAAACAATAAAACTAAAAACACGTACATGTTTTATTTTACCTCACTTTTTGTCGTTTTAGTAAAAACAATTAATAAAAATTCACAAAGTTTAACAAATTTTTCTAAAATTGCATTCAGAAACTTTGGTTTCATAGAGGTGCACATTTAAATTTTTCTGTGGTTAAATTCTAGACTTGAATATAAAGCGTGGAGTTTTCTCCTTCTATCATCGTTTAGTTCATATTTATCACCATGAGAGTAAGGGAGATAACAACGATTTATATGAGACCTTAGACAAATTTAAAAAAATTTCAATTTCTCTTGAAAGACCGGAGCATATTTTTTCCGTTTCTCAGTCATTGTATCTCGCCACGTTCCATTGCTTCCCAAATGTTGTAATCGTAAATTATGTGAATTCTCGCATTCTCTTCGGAGATATAGGAGTCTATTCTAGCTGCGGTGGAAATTTATTTTGAGGAACTCTTTTTACATCAATCGTCATTACTATCAATAATTTTGACAGTAAAATAAAATTGGATAACTTATTGTTTTGTTGCTTTTATATTATCCAAGCAAATATTGTAAATTCGACCTCTGGGGATATCACGTAATTATTATTAAATAAATTTGATGCTTTCCTCTCTACTAATAAAAGAGTTCTTAATTAAATACATTTTACACGATTGATAATCAACCATTTACTCTAAATTAATGGTTGTATCGGATGTGTAAAATTTATACACTTATAAATATATTATAAAATCATTTATTTCACCAAGCACATTCATCACCGATACGGTTTTTAGTCATTATTATTTAGAATTCTATGGGCTCATTCAATAATCAGCCGATGATGCATCATTACAATGACATCAAATTTCAGTGAATCGGAACGATGAATTCCCATGAAACCATTAATTAATTATTAACGTACCTAATACCCTTATAATATGTGAACCTAGATTTAAACTCGTCACATTGAACCAATAATAATACGGTTAGGTAAACAGGCACACTTTAAAGATAATCCTTCCGGGAGATTGCGTGTTTAGCTTAGTTTCTCCCAACAATATAGGCATCTCTAGATGAACCCCTCATTAGGCGAAGAGGTCAAAATATGGTTGTTACCCGTGGCTCTATCCTACCGACTTTTTCTTGAGCATACTCGATATGAACCATCTACGGGTCAGAAGGAATGTGCTCAGTGTAACACATTTCTTCAGACTGAGTGGATGGTTTGAAAATCATGGAGAGCATTAGTTTCTATGTTCCCGATAGTTATCTCCGTCACCGACAGCATGGACTGTCTCCCGGCTGGCAGAACTAACTTGCCAATGGCATATGTTTTTCATGTGTTTCTTATTTTTCAATAAATAAATATATAAATTTCTTCTTCAAACTTCGCAAAATTACTTTGTGGCATCATTAATTATATAATGAATAACAGATCACTTTGTATAAACCACTATATTATAAACAATATCTATCGTTTTCTTATTACTACTTACAATTAATTATAATTATTGATTTTTGATTTAGACTAATTATTTTAATTATTTGTTCTTAAAAGTTTTTTATTATCTAAATGCAATTTTATTTTTCCTTAAATAATTTTTATATTTAATTTTGTATAACTATTTTTATGATTTGTAAGTAATTAATCTCCTCTACTTTTTAATATTTTGTCTATGTTATAGTTTATTCTAATTTGTCTATACTTGTTTGTCATTTATTTTTCTTTATATTAACATATCCCGATGAAGATAACATTGTTATCGAAACATGTAGATATTGTTTATAATATAGTGGTTTATACAAAGTGATCTGTTATTCATTATATAAATAAATAAATGGTCATAGTAGTCAGGAGAACGGTCTTGTTAAATAGAATCATTAATTATCGATATATTTAACATCAATGAAGAACAGTTTATACGCCAAGCTTTGTTCCTGTTAGTTTAAATCTTATATAAAATATTTTAAAATACTTTAAAAAACGTTTTAAAATTTATATTTTGTAATGTTTTTAAAATGAATAAATTGAATTGAATTGAATCAGGCTAATGTATGTTGATTTGTACAATAACAAAAAGGATTGATACTGATTATCTACAATTGATTTAAAACATATCAAAATGATGTTTTAAATGATTTTTTCTACATCATTTTAGTATGTGTTTTAAAACAAGTGTTGATAAATCAAACTCCTGGTTAGAGGCACACGATTCAAAACCCAAGTGTTGGTTGGTAGAAATTGCAATAAGCCCTTCTTTAATTAATATTATGTATAGACGTTATAACTTATAACAATGAGCTCTATACTTTGTTTAAGGAGCTAAAAGTCGCAAAATTTATAAAACTGTATAAATTGAGGAAGACTTCGGTGGCTGGGTCATGTGGAGAGAATGACCGAGCATCAAGCACCAAAGTCCCTGCTGAACTCAAGATCAATAGGGCGAAGGAGCCTGGGAAGACCAAGATTAAGATGGAGCGACAACGTCACATCTATCTTGGAGCTTCTAAACTGGAGAAAGCTGGCACAAAACCGAGATGAGTGGAGGAAGACTCTTGAGGAGACCAAGACCCACAAGGGGTTATAGAGTTAAACGTGATGACTGATGATGAATAAGAAGAGGAACTAAATTTTAATAAAAGATTTCATACCCAAAATTTTAACTGCCATAACTTTTTTTCCGGAGTGGAAGAAAGCTTTCGGATGCATCATTGTAATAATTGATCTAGCCTACTCGCCCTTAAGAGCGTTTAACCAGCCAGCGGACGAAAATCCACATTTCGTCGAAAGTTGTTCTTACGATCATGCAGGGCGGTTACAATGAGAAAGATTAATTATTCTCCGTACCACCTTTTTAAAATTATAACTCAATATCGAATTTATTTCAATTCAAATTAGCTTTAATTTATACCCTCATCCAAAAATGCTGAAAGGCGTGATGATAAAACTATTAAAATAATGTACTTTTTGTAGTTATTTTTTGATTATAAGTATTTATCATTTTTCAATAATGTCTAAATTTAATAAGAATGTTAAAAAAATCTGAAATATATTAGTTTGTAAGTGCGCAAATAAATACACAAACGGACCAATTTTCGCCAAGAAACACATGTACGTACATATTTTTTAATGATTTTATTGAAACTAAAATTAAAATTCTAAAACATACGTTTGCTAGATAATGTATTGATTTATTTTACTGCATGATTTTATTATTTGAAATGGGTGTGGTATAATACAAAAACTTTTTTGAAAATTGAACAAATCTGCAAACGACCTATGGAATAACCTTATTATACTAAAAATTAAAAAAGTTTCTCAAAATTTATTACATACGAATGCTAGATAAAAGAACAATCTTTCGAGATCCATTTATAATTTTTTGTGAAAAAGAGTCAATACGTCTAAAAACTTTTTTGAAAATGACGTATTTCCGGTTTTCTCTGGTAATGCCCTCTTAAACGTCAAATTTGTAATGGAGAAGTTATTTCTCATGTGGTGATATTATTAAATTCGAAATAATTACCTTGTGCATTATTTATCAATGGTCTTACATTCAAAATATTTCCCGCTTAGTGATAACGTTAAATTCACGGCACAGTATACATCACAGCAGAGCCTCCCCCTCCCCCGGCAAGAGGAAGAGGGCTTGCGGCGATAGCAGAATAATAATTATTCCAAGTGTATAATTAAATAATACGTGTAACGTAATTAAAAGCTCCTGATTGCTTCCGTGCGAGGGCTTAGCCGCTGTTTGCCCTCCCTAATCAGCCCGGTGGGTCCCGGACCCATCAAACGCTCCTGACGAATGGCAAGCACGTGGGATTGTCACAAGTAAAGTTAGTTGTGTTTTGTTAGTATTAGTTTCTACCTCCCTGCTCGCTGGTCGCTGGTGATGAAGGTGATGGAAGGTTCCCCGTGGAAATAAGCGACTTGCAAGTGTACAATGCGACACACTTCACCTGACCCCATTTCATTTTACTTTTCTTCGGGAGAGTAATTTCCGTTAAAAATGTATCGCGCGCTGCCGGGACCTTGACAGCACACAAAGGGCGGGAAATGTCACCCGTACAATTTTTATTCGATTTCAGCTTCTCTCCCTTCCGCAATATGTATGTAGCTTTTAGATGATTTCTTCATAAAACGTTCACTAATTCCGCGCTTTTGAGATGATTTTTCGCAAAAACGGCGCACTATAAATTATCCCATTATTATTATTGAAGTGAAAACTTCTTTAGCACCGTTGGGATTTCAAACTCGATGAAACGAAAAATAGCGACACTAAAAAGAGAAACACATAAATCTATAGGATTTAGCCTGCGAGAGAATGAGATATAATTGTTCTCCTCTTTGTGCGGTTCTTCATATGTAGTATGTAGATTTTAGAGGATTTCTTCATAAAACGTTCACTAATTTCGCGCCTTTGAGATGATTTTTCGCAAAAACGGCGCACTAATATCCATAAATTATCCAATTATTATTATTGAAGTGAAAACTTCTTTAGCACCATTGTGATTTTGAACTCGATGAAACGAAAAATAGCGATACTAAAATAATCTATAAGATTTACGTGTTTGTTTACGTGCGGTGCTTCGTACCCTCCCCACTCTTGTCTACTTTAGTTTTCTGAAGGTTTGCTTCTACTGCGTGTGAATTGGACACTTTGTTTTTTTTTTATTTAGAATTTAGAATGACCAAGACACAATGCTTTGGTTTTTTTGTATGAGGTTACACTCCAAGTGTTAGTGGAACTTTGAGATCTCCAAAAGGGAATGTGTTGAGGCTGTTGAAATTAGTTGGGGAAGGTGAACGTGTATGGCAAAAAATCAGTAACCGAACTATTTTAATGTTGTTACTTTACGTAGCTAAAGTAATTTAAAATCGCCTTTTAGTTCTAAAAGTATCTTCCACTCTGGAACAAGTTGCAAAAAGGTATAATTGAATCTATCTACATAATTATACAAAGAAGAGTCTATGGCGGGCGGATGGCTTGATTATACAAATTTACAGTTTTATTCCGAGATTAACGAAATTTTACACCCTTGATCTTCAAAACAAGAGGAAAGTCACTGTCTACATGATATTTCGAAAAATTACCGTTTCTCACCCCTTATAGCATATTTTTTATACTTCTTTATGAAAATTTGCACTCTTGATGTTCAAAATAAGAGCATGATTTCTGTCTGTACCTGATTTTGATAACGCCGGAGACTTCTGATAGTTGAATAATAAAAAAACATACGAAGGACGTCGTCATGGAATCTACGACAGATATTCAGGGTGAAAATTCATATTACATCACTGTTTAAATTCATAGACGGGTCAGGATGCTGGAATATTATTACATATTAATGCGGCTTATAAGTGACGTACAAATATACTGTTAATCCAAGTAACGCTTCATTATTCCAGTTACCCACATCTGGCAGGATCCCTGTTACAGCACGTGCTAAATGCTAACTGCTAACTCACATCCCGATGTTGAGAATTACACCGCCAGCATGAGGTATGGACCATGGTATACAAAGGTGTTCCGAATCCTGGCCTAAGTGCGCTCATGCATAATCCACGTGTTAAGTCGTTATTCCAGTTTGCCACGGGTTTATAAACAATTTCACCCCAGGTAATATAATAATAATAAGCGTATTTCAAATGAATTTACTGCATTCTGGTCATAAATGCGAGTTTGTTATAAGTGTGATAATGCAGCAACCCAATCGGCTAAAAATTACCCATATCGTTACGGAAGTTGCGTTGAAGAATGGTGATGGGGTCTCGTGTATGCCTATTTCTTCTCATTGTGTCCATTCATAAATACCTTGTCGAAGATACTGCACGTGCAGTTTCAGTTTTAGATGTGTCCATCAATTATTGATTTATCTTTATTTGCCATGTTCACTGAGTGCTGCTATTTTCAGGTGATTTGTCACAATAATTATTGTTGATAATTTACCTCATGTTAATTTGAAGTTTTTTGCTCGTACGTTATTATTATTATTATTACTTTATTACGTCTGTTGGCGCATGCATCGCCCTCTAACATATATTATGTTCCCTCATTCCTCCATCCAACCAGTTATCCAAAGATATTGAAATATAAGCAGTTATCCAAGTACCTGTCCCTGTCTGACAGTGTGTAGCCAATATATCGACGTGTGTGACATATACAACAATAAATTATGGTACGATCAGTCTTTTAACACAGCCTGTGCATTGATCACCATAGAGATCTATCTCTCAGTGCATTTAATGTTGAATCTGTTAAGAAAACCGGTGCAGTGAACATATGCAACCAATTGATGCCGTAATTCATTTACTACGAATCTGTTATTTGCTTGTGCAGTGATTACCGCCAGCTGTGGGCTGTGGCCCTCAAGATAATAAAATCGATTTACCATAATACCGCATCAGAAGAACAGGGGTTAGTCAGTCCTTATACTTGTCCAATTCCATACTTATAACGCCGACGCAGTTGAGTAAACATGAAAAGTTTATAATTATTGATTACAGTCCACAAATTGGTTCGCAGAGAATATATGCGACTTAAATGATGCCTGACGAGAAAGGTTTCTAAGGGTAAAGTAAAGGACTCACAAAGGATGTCTTTAATGACGGATAACAGGACAATGCCAATGATTGCACCACCCTTTTCCTGATTACACAGTTTAATTTCCGTTACGCTTTCACAGAGTTTAAAAATGCTCTCCCAAATATGAAAAATGGTAAAATCCCAAATCTACCCCAGACCCTTCTTATTTTATTAGTTCGTGCACACATTTTTTTTCATTACCCTTAGGATCCTACTACTTTAAAAACGCGGGGTTTTCATAGATTTTATCGCTAAATTGCCTCTCATTACGATACATGTTTTCTGCTATGTTGGATTCGGGGCGAAATTATAGGTCGCCCATAAATTCACTCATCTGTATTGAAAAAAAAAATGCCGCGACGTGCTTTGTTATTTCCTTCCCTTGCGACTTGTCGCTTCCGCATTGTTTATCTAGATCAGTACTTCCCAAACTCTGAATAAGAGATCTATATAAGATTTTTTTAAATATGAAGAACATGGCTCTGCGTGGTGCCCTTTCTCTTTTACCAGCTCAAAGTTTTGCTTTCACTGCACCCTTAAATTTTATTAATTTATTTTCTGTTTTGTTTTCCTTCTTACCTTTTCGCTTCGCTTCTAACTTATAAACCATATTTTGTTACTGTAATCAATTTTTAATGAATAATTAGTAATTTTTACAAATAATAGTTTATTTGAATGCACCAGTCATTTATTCATTAAAACGTTTTCTTTCATCCCTTTAGGAATTTCTTTTAGGTTCTAATGCTTAAACCGTGTTTTGTTAATACGATCAAAAATTTCTTAACAACTTTACAAATAATAGTACCCTAAATCATTCGTTATGGTTTTCAAATGTAAAAATGAAGTCGGGCACACACCCTAAGTATGGCTAGACGGAAGAAAAATGGATGTTATTCGTAGCGTCAATTACCTTACCTACACATCACTGTACACATCAGGGCAGTGGGTAGCCACTGAAGCGACATCGCAATTTAAAGCATTTTCTCCGATTGCTCGAGATTTTTTGGTGATCATTTTGAATATTTTCCGCCCACATTATGCTTCCGAATTTTAATATGGAGCCGTACAAACTGATTATAGTTCTATATAGCCAACGAATTCACCTGTCTTTTGTTGATTATTACAAATTCGTAGGATTTATAAAAAAATATTATAAAATCGTTAAAGTCTACTCAATTACTTACAAATAATGGAAAATTTGCCAAAATTGGCAGAAAAGCAATCCGAGGTATTTTAAATAGTGCCATTTTGTGGCAAAAAGCGCTCGAATGGGTAGATTAATCTGCATCCCAATGGCGTGAGTTTAAAGTCGCTTACAATATTGCTCATCGCCAGCTATTCCGGCTACCGAGATACTGCAGCTTTCAGAGCTCTTCTCCGCCGCCGCACGGGAAGCTTATGACGTAGACTACGCCAATCGAAGAATACAATCATCACCGCCGTGGTCGCCTAAATGTAGCCCCCTCTGATGAATCTCTAAAGACGGGAGGCGGTCAAATATCCTCCACAAACGGCTGCTTTTACATACATTACATTTTTGTGTTTAATATTTTTCATTTTTTTGGTTTTTATTTTATATGTGTATTATTTTATTTTTCGTATTATTCGTATTATTTTTTTTGTTATTTCGAAATATGGAATGTATTGCGTTGCACTACCCTTACATACATTCTGATATAAATAATTTTTATTATGAAGTACCAAGGATTTATGTTTTACAATAAATTAAAAAAATTTCTGCAGAAAGTATCTGGGATTTCTCGAAATTAACAAAACACTCAACATAATAGAATATTCGAGCGGAGAATATTTTATAATTGTGGAGTGCAACGCATAATCGCACATCCCCGTGTACGAGCGCGTTACAAGTTTGGAAAACACTGGTCCAGAACAAGCTAAGCTCCGCAACTTTGCTAGTGGCGCCACAAAAATTTGTGTTTTTATTATTATTATTCGGTTAAACAAACTCTTGACTTTGCATTTTTCGTCTTATTCCTCCAAAGCACTAGGTACATTCCCCCCTGCGCCTCACAGTTATATATTGGGAATCAAACGGAACTTTAGTTTTGCATCAAACGTACGTATATTTGGTTTTGTTGTGTTAGGTTACGTTAAAAATCTTTAAACGTAGATGTTTAATAATCTTTGGGAAATCGACAGTTGAATTTTATAATCTTTTAAATTATACCAAAAATACAACCAATAAGGAACTCCAGTGAAAAATATTATGGCTTTAAAAAAATATGTTCATACTGACCAATAAACACTGTTTCTGAATATATAAGTTTTTTTTTCATAATATTAAACGTAGAGTTCGTAAAAAAATATTCAAAAGTGCATTTTTTAACGTATCGTTAAAATACAATGTAAAGTTGGTACGATTGAATGGTTAGTGCTGACGTCACAATATTTAAGCCTAAATAATTCAGTATCAAAAATAGAGGTATCTCTATTAGTTTATCTCTATTATTTAAAATATTGAAAAACTACTGCACAAAAATAATAGTAATGCTTCTTCTGGGAAGAATACTTCGAACAACAGATTTCAAAATGGCGGTAGTTGATCAGCTGATTGCCCAATCCTATACTAATTTTTCAGGAGTAATGACGTCACACGATTTACCATATTTCCGGTGGTTTTCGGGGGGACTTGAAAAATTAAAACTTTGACAATTATTTTAACTATTAAAACTAACTCTAAAAATAAAAATAAAAATGCAGTTATTTAAGTTAGAAAGTCGTTATACATAAAAAAAAAATTGGACTGGAGTTCTCTATTGTGGAATGAGTACCCTGTTTCCATTTATTTTACAAGACATAGCGGTAAAAAATATCAAATAAACATTTTAAGAAAAGATAGCGCGAATTCAACTCCCATTTGTTTACAGTTTCAGTCATTTCTTAGAAAAATATTAAATTGGGCTGATTAAGGTTGTATCGCTGTGTTTATTAGAGTGCTAGATTTCAAAAATTTCACACTGTGCGGCTCTGAAAATGGGAGGCGGTAATGCTGAAGTCACAAGGTTCACTCGGATGAAGGTTTACTCGATGAAATGTTCCATTCTCGTTTCACCAAGTTTAGTGTTCAGACGGTTCCTTCGAAGGAAGAGTTCACTCGACATTCTCACTACGAAGTCGTCGAGAGTAGTCGCGGCGCGCATTGGAATTCGTCCGGCGCTGACGGCTAAGTTCGGGAATATTTACGATTTCAATTGACATTTCCGATAACGCCGAACTAAATTACGAGAAATTGGCGATTCTTGTAAATAGTAAATAAATTTCAGCACCATAAAATGAACATATGGTTAAATAATAACCTGAAAACTGATATCTACCAGTATTTTTGCACCATGAAAATATTTTTAATCCAAAATAGGCCTTGGCTTGCAATAAAATCCATATAAATGGAATATTTATTAACGTATCCAAAAACTAAAAACTGTTTTGGAAAGGTGATGAAATATGCTTTCAAAATTTATTATTAGAAATAACCACGTAATTTTTTAAATAGAATAATTTTTAATGTAAACTTTTAAAAGTTTAAAAAATGGCTCTACTTGCTTTTAATCTAACTAAAATTACTGGTTAACAAAAGAAATATAAAAAAACACACTTATTTTGTTAGACAAATAAATTATAAACGTTTCTGTCACCTCACTTTTTTGTCGTTTCATATAAAAATAATTCATAAAAAATTCACAATGTTTCATAATTTCTTTTTCAAATTCGATCAGAAACTTTGGTTCCATAGAAGTGTACATTCGTATTCTTTTGTGGTTAAGTGTTATATTGGATATATAGAAAATTATTTTCTCTTTCCAATACCGTTTATATCATATTTTTCACTATGATAGTAAGGGAGAAACAACGATTTCTATGAGACGTGTAGGAGTTATTTCGAAAAGCGAACCAAACGGAGCATTTTGACGTTTAAGCGCTCCGGCTACTCGTCTTCACGACAGAACATTTCGGCCGACTGATTTGCGAGTGAAAGACTGTTCACTTGAGTGTTCACACACATCATTCGCGTCACGTGATGTTAAATTCCGGTTGCGAGTGAACAGTGCCGAAGGAAGCATTCCAACATTGTTGGAATGCTTCATTCGGAACTATTCTCTATCACTCTCTCGTATTCTCTAACTATTCTCTATCACTCGTCTCTATTCACTTTCGTGTTCACATGGTTCATTTCGAGGGAAAGAGGCGGAATGAAATCACGAAATGAACGATAAATGAATGGTGTGAATGGGCTATAAGAGAAGGTTACAGACGCCATGTGGACTTCTGGGCCAATCCACCATTCTATTATTTCTCCACCCGAGGCAATCTTTTATTTCTTAACTTAAATTATCCCTAAAAATGCGCCTTTCTGTTTAAAACATTGTCAAGTATTTACAGGAAAAGTTTGAATGTTACGAGTACCTCGGGGGGTTTGGTTGGAATTTTAAATACGGGATTATCATATAAAATTGTTAAGTTTTTCAGCGCGACACGGAATTTATATGGCAAGGAATAACAAAGTCTGAATTTATTGCGCAATACATTATGGAGGCGAATAAATCTTGAAGATTTTTCCCATTCATGATTATAATGAACCATTGTTTACACACACGAACTCGTTCATTCTTAAGTTGGAATTTATTATTTTGCTTCGAGAGTTTTCGAGTTTTTGTTGAATTGGGAAACTACTCCCGAACAAAACGTTTTCTTTTTTGCAATTTATTTAAAGTTTTTTTTACGGCGTAAGAGTCCCAACTGCTCGAAACCAGAGTAATCTTTACCTCTCCATTTTTTTGTTTAAAATAATCTGTAGCATTTTTGGGCCTGTTTCAGGGTGGTATGTGCTTTCACTATCTATCGGCTTGGTGAAAGACCACCATTCAGAATCTAAACTTTGCTTGAAAGGGTTTTAGCTGTGTTTGGTGACGAGCTCTGAATAGCCTCATACTTCCCCACCTTCCTCCTCCCCGGCTCATTTTCCTCCCCACCACCCTCAGCCTCACAACCAACCCCAATGGGGTATTTCAACGTTTTTTTATTGCTTAAAAAATTAAGCACAAAAATTACAAAAATTAAAGCATTTTTTTTATTTTTATGTTAACAAATAAATTTTCTGCAGCGAGTCAAAGTTTCCCTATTTTGAATTACCGCTAAAACGATATTTTGGGGCGGGGCTATCGTGTGACGTCATGAGCGTGGACGCTCACCGACAGTATTTATTATGCTGGCCAAGCTGAGCGACGCTTGTGACGTCTCAATTCGGACTGTTTTGATTTTGTCAGTTTTAGATCGTTTTTAAAATCAATAATATTGAATGAAAACATAAAAAACAAACATTTTTAGTAGGATGATTAAAATCAGAAAAATGAGGTTTAAATATTCCGTACATTTTCAATAGAATCCCTCGTTTGTGGAAATATCACATTGGGGAAGTCATAATCTCACTGGCTCTTTACGGTTAGGACCAGTTGGGGCTCTTGTGCGGTACTCACATATATTTTTTTAAATCGTGAAAAGGATATGTGGAAAAGGAAGGTTATAAGGTACCTACCTGGCTATCGACATCTGTTCCTAAACACGGGTAAAACCATTGTTGCTTTTCCGAACAGCGGTTTCTCACCAGGCCAATATTACCAGTAGCTTACCATTGTGTGACAGATGTAGCTTGGGAGTTTTTCTTAAACGGGACACTACTTCTTTATGTTGGTATTAGTCGTGTTTGGTGACCACATCTGAATAACCAATTTCTTTCCAACCTTTGTCTACCTCTCCAAAATCTTTAGCCTCATTGGAAATGTCATAGTACGTTTCATTTTTTAGCATTACGTTTATCCGCCCAGGCTTGAATGAGGTCAGAATAAAAATGCTTGCAAAAATAATAGAATCAGCGAAGGCCTAGATAGCTCCAGCTGTGCAGATAGTGTGATGAATTTATTTGCACCAATGCGCAATTGTTGACATATTTACTGCCGCCCCCTAACTGGGGCGGAAAGCCTCTGTGGTTAAGTGTTAACCCATTAGTTACCATGGCAACACGGCCAATATAATCCACGGTAGCTTCCCAGTGGCCATTGGACACAACCTACTACATTACAGGTCCGATACGCCTATTATACGCAGTGGCTACTAATACCTGTTAGGCCTCGTCCGCCTGCTCGTAATCTTGTTTATTTATTTTTTATGGTTTAATTCAGCGGAACGAGTGGTGTTTTCAATGCTTTGTCTTTTTTTGCATTAGCTCCACGCAGGAGGTACTAAGGAAAATAGTTTCACTCAGGGCCTATATCATCTTTCATCAGTATCATCACTCTTGGCTCTACAAACCCCGGTGGGTCTTGGCCTCCTCAAGAGTCTTCCTCCACTCATCACGGTTTTGTGCCAGACCTCTCCAGTTTACAATCTCCAAGATGGATATATCTTTGAGGACGTCGCCGCTCCATCTTAAACATGGTCTTCCCAGGCTCCTTCGCCCTGTCGGTCTTGAGTTCAGCTGGGACTTTGGTGCTTGATGCTCGGTCATTCTCTCTACTCGACCCAGCCACCGAAGTTTTCCCAGTTTTATAAATTTTGTGACGTTTATAGCTCATTGTTATAACGTCTGCGCCAAAATCCAGAATTGCCAAAAACTGGTCCGAAGTGTGCCTCAAAATTTTTCTTTCAAAAACATCTAGTGTTCGCTCATTCCCCTTAGTTAGTACCCAAGTCTCAGCTGCGTATGTGAGTACTGGTCTGATAATTGTTTTGTACACCAATATCTTGGTTGTTCTGGACAGCAGTCTGGATTTTATTTGGTTTTGAAGGCGGTAATAACAGCGATGTATATCTTTAGGGATTATATTTTTAAGAAAGGAAGGAGAGGAAGTTCTGGGAAGGAAAAATTATGAGGGATAGGAAGGAATCTGGGGTCAATGTGTCCAGAAGTGACGGACGTATGAAAACACCCCTCCCGCTGCGGCGAGACAATCCTCACCCCATGAAACGGGGCATCCCTGCTATATCATCTAACGCTGCGAACTACTGGGGTGGCGTACGGCAGAGGCGTTGGTAATTCAATAAATGATTCCCGGGGCGACGGTTTTTATACCCGTCTCTCAAATTGAGTGCCATGCAAAAAATAATGCAACCTAAGATTAATATAAAAAAGAGAGAAATGACATATTATAAAATAATACTATGATGACATAAAAAAGATATAAAAATTTCGAGTGCAGTTTACACGTGGTTGAAACGAAACTTCACCAAAACGATCTCAACCAATACTTGAAAAGTGAGGACATAATTAAAGCGACCAATGAGCGCAGACCAGCGTATTTTCCGTTTCGTATCTCAACCAATAGGAGCCTTTAAAAGTGACATCATAATCATAGCTGTCAATGAGCGCAGTTGATGCGTCATTTCCGTTTCATCCGAAATCCAAATCATAGCGGGGCTATAGAAGTTTCACTTAAAAAAGAGGAATTTCTGTATGCGTGTACATTTAGCACTTGTATTATAGTGGTTTGGTGGAAATCTGTGTGTAGTGACGCGCTGAGCCCCTGGACTACAGCCTGGACGAGAGTATTCTCGGATTAATCGGGGGCTCGTTCTAGCTTCTCGGTGACCATTTTGCTGGTATTCATCATCGCATCCGCAGGAGTCTAAAAAGCATAACAGTCTTTCTTTTTCATTTTGATTAAAAGCTAAAACGGGCTTGGAATCTGCGTCTAACGAGGACCGTTCCAATGTTAAAAAAACATAATGGCGGTAATCAATGAATTCTAAAGATGTCAAATGTGAAAATCTGAAACACCCCAACCTAAGCCTTTTTCTAGATTTTGATAATGTGCATCGCGCTTGCTTCTGAAGAGCGCGATCTCTTGAGCCGTATTCATATTTAGACGTGAGTAATAAAGAAGTGGTATCGTGGTTTAGTGATATCACTCCAAGTGGGCTTTGTTCAAGTCTGCAATAATGTTATCGACTGTCCTAACATTATAAACTAATATTTTAAAATCGTTAGCACCCAGAGCGACTAGGTTTGTTTAACAAATTATTTCATGTTCCGTTCAGCCAAACGCGCACAAATGCTGGTGACAGGGATGCAATCGAAAGAACGTGCGAATGATTTAATCAAAATCAAACTCTGAATGATTCCGACATAATCTTTGATAGAAAATTGAAAGTTTTTTGTTTTAAACGTTGTACTTTTCTTAATTTCCCTTTGTAACACTATTTTTTTTCTCTCTTTAATTTTATTACAAAACATGTTTTGTAAAGGTTTATTTTTTATCCGATGCTTCTTCGTTTATTTAGATTTACACAATTAGGAACTCCAGTAAAAAATATTATGACTTTAAAAATATGTTCATACAGACCAATAAACGCTGTTTCTGAATATATAAATTTTTTTATAATATTAAACGTAGTGTTCGTAAAAAAATATTAAAAAGTGCATTTTTTAACGTCTCGTTAAAATACACTGTAAAGTTGGTACGATTGAATGGTTAGTGCTGACGTCACGCGTCACTAGTCATTGTATCACATTGTATTGAAATCAATTGACATGTAGGTATGGCACAAGCCACGTATTAACAACATTTCATGTTATTCTTTATTTCGTACTGTTTATAGAGATTTAGTTGTAGTGTTTATTGAAACAATATTTAAGTCTAAATAATTCAGTATCAAAAATAGAGGTATCTCTATTAGTTTATCTCTATTATTTAAAATATTGAAAAACTACTGCACAAAAAAAATAATGAATGAAAAAAGTAATGCTTCTTCTAGGGAGAATACTTCGAACAACGGAATAACGGATTTCAAAATGGCGGCAGTAGATCAGCTGATTGCCCAATCCCATACTAATTTTTCGGGAGTGATGACGTCACACGATTTACCATATTTCCGGGGGGGTCTCGAAAAATTAAAACTTTGACAATTATTTTAACTATTAAAAGTAACTCTAAAAATAAAAACAAAAACGCAGTTATTTAAGTTAGAAGGTCATTCATTAAAAAATTAAAAAAATTGGACTGGAGTTCTCTATTAGATACAATTGTTCTTTTATTGTTCTGTTACTATTCAATTTTTTTTTCTAGTTTTACTTTTATTTTTCTTATGTTAAATTATTGCTGCTCTTGTTAATCCATGAGAAATAGTTATTAGTTACTTCCACAGTGGTTTTAACATTATAATTATATGATAAGCATCCAACTTTACTCTGTACACAGGTACAGTGGCAGGCAGTATTGGGTTAATCATTTATTTCGTTTTAATGACACCACTCTAGGGGCCGTTGATTGATCCATGTCACAAACACGGAAAAACTCTGGCACTTTCATCCTAATACCAGTCAGAGTTCGTGTACAGCCCGCGTCGCCTACGCAGTATTTCCTTCATACGATTTAAAAGTATTACAATACAAAGTTGTTTAAAAATGTTTCCACCGTACAAATAAAACTTCTATTTTTGGCAACACGGCAACTCTTATTTTATTGGCACCGTCGTGTTTCCAATTTTAACAGTAAATTTCCCTTTCGTTTTGTCGTTTTAGGATTAGCGTTGTTGTTACCTTCTATTACTAATAAAAAAAAAATAGTTTTTTGTCAGTCAAACTACCGTATTGCACTCGGGCACCATTAGGTTGAATTTTTTCATAATAAGGCAAAAAATCTTCGTTCGAATAACACAAAACGGTTATTGTGTTCGATAACAACTGGTCTACGAGCGCATTTTTAAATTTTTTTTCAAAATGCTTTTGCCAAATGTACATGCTAGTATTTATTCAACATAATACTTTCACAATAGGCTCGGAAGGAACATATAAAACCAACTTAGCCCCACTGGAAATAATCCAGAGAAGACTCGTTAAAATTATTATTTATGTATAATGCATTACTTCAAATACAAAAAGATAAGCTAATAATAGAGTCATTGAGCACCAGACCAAGAACCACGGGATAAATAATAATTCCTAAAATTAATGAAACAACATTTCGCATACTCAGCCATTCAACGTTTTGACAAGCTCTCTAAAGAAATAAAATCTGAAAAAAAAATTAAGTTCTTATAAATAAACTTAAAATCCACAATCTTAATCTAATTTGGTTATGTATATTGTTGCATTTCAAAAAAATCATGGTAAATATTTACCTAACCATCGCACTTTTAATAGGCACAGATTAATGAAATTATATTATGATGGTAAAAGATGCATTAAGTTCAAAATTTCCCTCATGAACCGATATTCCTTTGCCGCCGCGCGCCGATTTTTGTGTGAATTTTCGAAAGTTTCGTTTCTTTTTTTTTTTTTTTAGATGAGCTCCACACAGGAGGCCCTGAGGAAAATAATTTCCTTCAAGGCCTATGTCATCTTTGGAGATGCTGTGTGGAGGGTTTTTTTTAGGAAAGGAAGCAGAGGAGAGTTCTGGGAAGGAAAAGGGTTTAAGGGGTGGGTAGGAATCTGGAGTTCAGTGTGTCCTGGTCATCCGCCTCCAAGACCTAGACAAACCAAACCCCATGAACCCGGGCACCCCTGCTGAATCACCAAACGTAGCAAACCACTTCAACCTAAATATGCAAAAAATTACTTTATTTAATGTTTCTTTTAGTAATTGTTGAAACGAAGTAGGATCCGCGTATAAATGTAACCTTCTTCCAATAGAAATTATACAAAGAACAATTATTAAAATCATATTAAAAAAATCCTGGGACTACCCAACAGAACGCCTATTTGAAGAATTTCAAGTTCCAACATTTAAAGATTTATATATCAAAAATTTATTAATTCAAATTATAAAAGAAAAAGATAAATATATTAATTTTTAAATGAAAACAGAACTCGACTTAAACATGTTTTTCTATGCCCAAAACTAAATACGTCTTTTGCACAGCATCATTACACTTACCAGGGAAAAACTTTTTTCAATCGTCTACCAGAAGAAATCAGAAGCATTAATGATAAAACCCGAATACTGCTCTCTGTCAAGAGACATTTTAAAAATATTCTTAAGAAAAAAACTACTGTCAATTAATCTTACAAATATCCTAAGTTTTTCATAACATTCTTTCATTTTTTAAAATACACACCATTATCAAAATAAATACTACAGCTCACATATATTTATGTACAATGAATTATTTAAGTACTAACTTATGTATAACTAATAACTAATAGCATTTATGTACACTCCCCTTCCATACACAAGCAAATGCTTTTAATGGAAGGGTAGTAAGAAACCTGAGATGTAAAATTATCTTGTAAATACCATGTAAACCTTATTATTAAAAATAAAAAATAAATATTAAAAAAAAAAAGAAGTGTAATTTTCATAATCTGTTCCTAAAAATGCGGCGGTTAGGTAAATAAATACCAAAATCAGTTTACAAAATATGTGTGTGTATGTACACAAACACATGTATTTTTTTTAATTTTCTGTTAATTTTTTGCAATAATTAGCATATCTATTGTTCTGTGCACGTATGTTCATTCATTTGAAAACCGTGTTTATGGTAGTACATCTTCCCGAAATTATTTAATGTATCAACTCACGATAATTCTCCGTCCCTAAACACGTTACATTTGTGTACATACGAGTATATTATATAGTTAAAGCATTAGTACATGAAATAATTATTGTTAAGTGGTTATAAACGAGGAGGTCATCAGGTATATGTAAGTATAAGTTCCTTCTGAAGGTAGTGACGATGAATTTGGAAGTATATCTAAGTTTTTATGATTACAGTGTTTATTGTCTAATAATCGATTCATTCTTGACGTTGTGTTAATAGTTTCTTAGTTTTTGTGTTGATTTCATAATTTATCCCCCTCTAGTTAATTTTTAACAAAAATGCTCTGCGTTAATTATCAATTAATTATTTTTAATTCTGTTACGTAAAACAATCGTTCCGGTCTCCGTATTAGATTTCCACAGAGATACAACACCGTATTTATGTACTGGATGTAACTACTGGTTCATACGAGTTTGAGTTCCACCTTGGCGATGGAGTGCATTTCACCATTTCAGTGGCACTACAACAGTGTTTGACCCCGATTGGAAAAAGCTCGACGCTCTAGAACTAGAACCTGGCAGGAGGGAGTGAGAGGCCACCTACCTACCGGTGTTTAATTACAGATCTCAGTGGCGAGCGGGAAATGCTTCGCCGGAACACTACTTGTTGTTTTATGTACTTTAAACGAAACTTTTATTACTGCAGCTCTGTACCGTGTACCGTGTACGGTTGCTTTCATATTCGTACATATTATATCACCCGGTGGGAACGTATGTAGTTATAATAACCTACCATCATGTCAAATCTTATTGTTTTTATTTATTAATTAATAATGTAATGCGTATAATGTGTTTTTATATTAATTTCACACAGGTTTGTCATTCTTAAGGATGCTTTGTGGAGGGTATTTTTAAGGAAGGATATGAAGTGTCCGTGTTCAGTAGTTGTGTATCTTGATCGTGCCATGTATTACGACTTTGGTGCACAGTTTCTTTAACTTTCTGACGTATTTAAGTGGGTTGCGCTTCCACCTCCTCATTTTTGGGACATTTGGCTAACATTTGGGATATTTAACCAAAGTTTGGGAAATTTGACTGACATTTGGGACTTTTGGCTTACATTTGGGACATTTGGCTAACGATTGGGACAGCCAATTTGAGAGGCGGTTATGGGTACCGCCGCTCCGTGAACCATTTATTGAATAACCAACACCCCTGCTACGCTTGGTGATTTAGTAGTGGTGCCCGGGTTCACGGAGTTAGGTTTGTTTAGGTCTTGGTGGCGAATGCGTTTGCCCACCTACTGCATGGCAGACTGGATCGGGAGAGACAACATAACCTAACCTAAACTAGACCTCTCCAGCCGGACTCTCGACACATCGGCTTGCACCGCAGTGGACGGAAAGATGGATTGATACATTGATATATTGTCATTCCTGTACACATTGACCCCCAGATTTCTTCCCACCCCTCATACCTTTTTCCTTCCCAGAACTTCCTCTCCTTCCTTTCTCTAAAATACTCTCCGCGTAGCATCCCCAAAGACGATGTAGGCCCTGAGGGATTTTTTTCCTCAGGATTTCATGTTTTGAGCTATATTGTAAAAAAAACCATTCCGCGGTGTTTTTCGTCGGGGCCGATGTTTTACCTGTCGTGTATGTCTAGATATCAATTCTTTCATTCTTACGTTGCATTTACAATCATTTTATAAGTGATCCTTTTTTGCTTTTCAAAATAATTACAATTCTAAATACATATTTAACAAAATTATCTTTTAGCCTTGCTGCAATTTAATTATTTGTAAACTGTGACTCGACAGGTATTCCACAAGCTATCCGATCGCTTCAACATTTTCCTGCAACACGGGCATTCACCTTTAAAGCTTTTTCACACGAGTGGCTTTCTCCACCGCTTCAACAAAGCACAAGCTGAACCTCACTTTGCATAATATAGAACTTTATGTACGGATAACAGTAATGTTTTCAACGGGTTATTGTCATTTCAAGAGGCATAAATTCCTCACTTTATTGTTATCATTGACATCTTGTGACAGGTTTATGTAGATCGAGCAGCAGAGTGTACAATGTACAAGCTATTTGCTATGTTCTCCGTTTGATTGCGATACGATAATATTAGAAAGATATAGGCTAAGAGAGACAAGACAGCAAATGTTTCTTGCGAGATACGATCTTTACCGCAGTTGGATATCTGGCTTCTTGTATAGGTAGACGAAATCGTGTATCCTTTTGGGAGATTTATTGATGTTCGTTCGTAAACAAGGCCATAGATAGTGAGACATTCCTATTGAATATCATTGCACTAGTTAACCTTATTTAGTAAAATGAAATCGTTATGTGTTTGTATTGGAAATATTTATAGATACATTCTCGTCTTGGTTCCACGTTCTTTGTGTTGACACAAGTTGCTGCAAAATTATTCTTTGTCTCTTTTTTCAAATACTGAATAGTATCGTACGCTTCAATAGAAGTCGTTATTATTTTATGTTTTATCTTTTCTTTTTTTCTTGCATGGTGTACATAACGTCAATTTGCACACTTAAATTGAAATTCACACTCATTGGCACTCTGAATTATATCTTTCCAGGTAATGTAATTGGGTTGTTCTTAGACTGAATGCTGTATAAAAATGAGATGTGTGGTAAAAAGATGTATGATCGTGTGAGAAATGTGGAGATCCGCAAAGAATGCAAGGCTGATGTAAGCGTAATGAGTAAGATCAAGAAAGGAACGCTCCGATGGTTTGGGCATGTAGAGCGAATGAACGAACGAGAAAAGGAATGTAAGGAGAATATATGACGCAAATGTGAATGATAGAAGAAGTCGGGGACGCCCGAAAAAGACATGGTGCCACCAAGTGAATCAGATACTTGAGTCGGGCCATGTCAAGAGTCACAATAATAGAAGAGATTGTATGAGACGATGTATGAATGTGAACGAGGCAAGGAGTGTGTGCCAAGACCGAGTTGTTTGGCGGTCCGTCCTCTCTGGGGGGAAACGGCGTGATGATTAGTTAGTTAGTTGTTCTTTTTAACCCACAAAAAGTTGTCTCACCAACTGGAGAAAAATTCAACAGAATTACCAATATTATTAATTTAGAATCTACTGCACTAAAGATGTGACGACTGTGTTCGTTTAAAAAAAATATGTATTTATATGCTTTTGTAGTAAAAATTACGTTACGGAGTTTTCAATCCTCGTGACAGAAGTGTTTTTCATACAAATCACAGTTGTCTCCCACCACCTTCCTTGACTTGCGTATATTCTATAATGTTACAAAAAAATAATATGATGACATATAAAATATAAAACTATTTTTAAACTCGTATAACCTATCTAGTAACAGCGATTATTATTTTTATGGTGTTTAATAAAATATTTTTAAAATATCACAAACTTATCTCTTACAACTGATGTTTTAGTACGTTAATTCTGTCACGTGAGATGTCATTCGAAATAGGTATACACGCAGCCCGTGTTTGTCGTCCCCGGTAGGCTGTTTAGGCCTCCTCCCTCCCTTGCTACAATTTCCCCTCTGAGAACCAGAGACCGCGCAGCAGGAAATCATCATCCACTATTGATGAAATTGTGACAGAATGGTATAAGTTCCTAAAGTTGAATTTAATGTTTCAAAGACCCAATCTTGTCTGATTACGTCTAAAAGGGGTCGAAATGAAAATCTAGTCTCTTTCAACGGAAGCAATCTTCCGAACAAGCCCTCCATTGATATGCTTGGTGTAACCCTAAGTGACCAGCTCAGGTATGGGAGCTCCATCGAAGCCAGAGTAAAGTTAGCCTCCCAAAAACTGGGCGTACTGTACAGGGCCCGCAAATACTTTAATAGTACACAACTGCTAACCTTGTACAAATCACAAGTACGCCCCACGGTTGAATTTGGCAGCCACCTCTGGTCTGGAGCTCCAAAATACCTGAAAAATAACCTCGACTCTGTGCAGAAACGGGCGGTCCGTTTGATAGATTCTTCCATCTTAACAGACGGATTGCAATCTTTAGAGCATAGGCGTCGGGTGGGAATGCTATCCTTGTTCTACCAGTATTACAATGGAAGATGCTCCGAGGAACCAGCATTATTGATCCCTTCGGCACCGGTGCATAGTCGGGAAACACGCCAAACGCGTGCCCAACATTTGTACACGGTTGACATTTGTCACATGAGAACGGGTCGTTTCTTCGACTCGTTCTTGTGTTCAACAGCTCGGCTGTGGAATGATTTGCCGGCCTCTGTGTTTCCTCCTTCCTACAACATTCCTTCCTCTCCTCAAAAAGACCCTCTATACAGCATCCCAGATGACATAGGCCCTGAGGGAAATTATTTTCCTCAGGGCCTCCTGTGTGAAGTTAATGTAAAAAAATATATATATATATATATATATATATATATATTTTCAGTTTTGTTGCAAATATATTGCGGTATGTGTTTTCTAAAAGGGTTCTTTATTCATTTGTAATAACAGAAAAGTTAAGAAATTTCATGAAGACTAATCGATAAAATAAAATAAAAGATTTTGTGACGGAGGTGTATAATTTTCGGTCGAATACATCTTTCAAATCCTGATAATTGTACAAAAATATGTAAACTTCGCGGCCGGCAACATTTTTCAATAGAATAGTAATTCAGTCATCATAAAAACTATAAGTGCCGACTAGAAAGGATTAGAATATTTTTTCGATTTTGAGCTAATCATTTATGAAAATGAAGGTTAAAGAGAAGAACAACCCAATTGCAAATGATGTAAGCATTGTTTTTTATCCTAGGGTTGTTGGTTGTGTTTATATATTTCGTTTCTGCGTTTTCTATCTCTTTTGGTTTGGGTAGGATTTAATTCTGGATAAAAACTCTGTCGTTTATTATTTATCAATTAACACCAGTGATTTTCCGTGCTGCGAGCGTCGCCATAATGATTATAATTTACCTTAATTTAAATCGCAAAAATATTGGATTAGTCCAGCGCATGGCACGTGCCTAGGAGGGTGTTATGACCACGTCCAGGGTCGGAATTACTATTAATCCGAGCTTACTAAGCGGTTGGGCCACTGACTATGGCTATTCGATTCAATTCCTAAATAGAAAACCGGACAAAGGCAACGGAAAATTACTCTAAAAGGATAATCTAATCCGACATCCACTTTCAGGCTGTGTGGAGAATATTTGTCCTAGCTTTGCGAAATCGTCTTATGTAGAGTTGTAAAATCAAAATTGAATGCTCGAATGCTTATCATTGTGTTGCTTTTAGCAAATTTTATTTTAAATTATTTGAAGAGATTTTAAACTTAAACAACTTTTGTATCTCCAATCGAACCCCATATTCAATTAGATTCGTAAACCTATTTCATTGGGTAGATTTTGTGTGAGTTTTGATTTTGTTTTATACTTACGAACAACCTTTGGACCTTCAATCGAACCAAAAGGTACTCCAATTCTTTAAATTTATTTTTATTTTACGTATTACGTATTTTAAAACATGTGGGCCTCACTCGGTGGTTTACCTGTGCTGAGGCCCCATTTTATACAATTTAAAAAAACTTCAATACAAAGATAATATGAATTAGGTAATGTTATTAGGTATATATGTTTTATTCTTTTACGTTACACATTTTTTGCAGTATTGGCTTTTTTGTTATTTAATTCATATTTTTATTTTATTTCTGAAATGTTTTTTTGTTTCCTTCTTTTTTTGTATCGAGTGAAAGATTTTTGGATGCTTTTATTGCCCGATATTTGTGGCATCTTTGTCCAAAACTTGTGTTTGCCTTCGGAGTTTTTATGTTTTTGTTCGCTTGTCTAAATGGTCTATTAATTAAAGTTAGATCTTGGGACGTTTCTTGAATTTAGTTTTTTTGGTAAAAGATATGTTTTAGAAGTGTTTTTTAAATGTATTTTTGGCGTATATCTGGTATCTACGTCGAACACGTTGAATATTTGGTCTGTGTCAGATATTAATTATTATAAACAAGTAAAGATAAAACCAACCTTTAAACATTAAACCCGAGTACCTTACATGTGTGGAATTCTTTCAATCTTCAGTTTGTAAATTCCCCAATGAATCTTTGCCCCTTTAGATGGAATATTAAAACTGATCCCTCTCATGAAGGCGATGAACACAATCAGTCTTTTCTTCATTATCTTCCAAGGCTTAATTCGCAGACCGAGGCTGGATTATTATTTATCATGGCTGTGCTGCTAATGTTCTGTATTATAGATCCGGTGCGTTCCAGGTCACTGACTGCGTCGACCACGACCTTTTACAGTATCTCGGCAATATCTTGATTAGGTATCGATTATACATATTTTACAGGACACCGTCGACTCCAGGAGACTTAGCACTTGTCTGATCTTTATGTTCAATTTTGCTGTCATTATATTAACTTGATTTTTTTCTGTTTGAGTTATTATATTATTTTTTTTTTTATATATAACTTAATTCATATAGAACTATAATAAGATTAAATAAGAGTAGGTACCTAACATTAGTTAATTAAACATTACAAAAGCTATGCTTACCTAGCTCCAGTTTCGGCTGTTTATATTAGCATACTTCAGAATTTCTTAGAAACCTGCACTGGCCTCAATTTGAAATTTGCCCCATTTCTGAAAGGGTCCAGTTCTAGTTTTACTGGATGGTTTTTAAAGGTCGTCCATTTATTACGTCACCCAAATTTTAAGCCACCTTCGTTAAGCCACCGCTACCAAATTCTACCGATTTCTTACATATCTCCCTTAAACATTTAAAGTTTTTAAGCTCTTAAAAAATATATGTTATTTTTAAGATAATATCTAGAAGCGTTCCACGCAGAAACGCAAATTATATGAAATTACCTCTATAGAAAAAAATCGCAAAGTGTGCTCCGAAAATTATTATAAACACGTTTGTTTCAGTTATTTTATAAGTTATAGTTGTGAAAAAAATCACAATGTTTCTTTAAATGATACTTTTTTAAAAAATTTTTTTAATTTTTTTATTTATTAAATTACATAATACATTTTGTACAAAAATTTGAGTAGTCCCACAAAGCTGTCATATGGCAGCTTGTCTGCAGGTTCTAACAATTTAAACATTCTTAATATAATATCTAAGAAAATATTTGTATATACATTTATAGTTTTTAGGAAACATTAGAATAGATCACATAGTAATCAATATATATTATAAAAGAAAGTCCAAAAAAACGTGCGGAACGCAAAAACTCAGAAACGAGTGCCGGTACGATCAAGAGAGTTATAAGGTATGGTAGATCTCTATCCCCCCTAGGGAATAAGGGTATTCGTTTTTACCTAAAGGGCTTGCTTTTGAAGATATAAGGGCTGGAAGTTCTAAGAAGTCTCTAGATATTTCAAGAAGAGTCTAGAAGATTCCGGAAACTTCTAGAAAATTCGATAAAACTCTGGAATGTTCTGGAAGAAGTGGAGGAGTATGTCAGCGAGTCTAGAAAGTTCCGGAAAGTTAAGAAGGTTCGATAAAGCTGTAGAAAGTTCTGGAAAGAGTGGCGGAGTTTAACCGTGAGTCCAGAAGTTTCCAAAAACTTCTAGAAGGTTCGATAAAGTAGTATAAAATTCTGGAAGGAGTGGCGGAGTACGTAGATGAAGGTTCCAGAAATTTCTATAAGATTCGATAAAGTTGTAGAAAGTTCTGGAAGGAGTGGAGGAGTATGTCAACGAGTCTAGAAGGTTCCGGAAAGCTCTATAAGGTTTGGTAGAGCTGTAGAAAGTTCTGAAAGGAGTGGAGGAGTTTGTCGGTGTGTCTAGAAGGTCCCGGAAAATTTTAGAAGGTTTCATAAAGCTGTAGGAAGTTCTAGAAGGTTCGATGCCTGGGGCTTCGATACGAAGGGCTGTATAAAGTTCTGGAAGGAGTGGCGGAGTATGTCGGCGAGTCTAGAAGGTTCTGGAAACTTCTAGAAGGTTCGATAGGGCTGTACAAAGTTCTGAAAGGAGTGACGGAGTATATCGACGAGTCTAGAAGGTTCCGGAAAGTTCTGGAAAGTTCAGAAGGAGTGGCGGAGTACGTAGATGAGTCTTGAAGGTTCCGTAAATTTCTGTAAGGTTTGATAGAGCTGTAGAAAGTTCTAAAAGGAGTGGAAGAGTGTGTCGGTATGTCTAGAAGGTCTCGGAAAATTCTAGAAGGTGCCATAAAGCTGTAGAAAGTTCTGGAAGGAGTGGAGGAGTATGTGAGCGAGTCTAGAAGGTTCCGGAAGGTTCTATAAGGATTGATAAAGCTGTAGAAAGTTCTGAAAAGAGTGGAGGAGTGTGTCAGTGTGTCTATAAGGTCCCGGAAAATTCTAGAAGGGTTGCCATAAAGCTGTATTCGATAGGGCTGTACAAAGTTCTGGAAGGAATGGCGGCGTATATCGGCGAGTCTAGAAGGTTCCAGAAAGTTCTATAAGGTTCGATAAAACTGTACAAAGTTCCAAAAGGTGTGGCGGAGTATGTCGGTGTGTCTAGAAGGTTCCGAAAAGTTTAAGAAGGTTTGATAAAGCTGTAAAAAGTTCTTAAAGGAGTGGCGGAGTATGTCGGTGAGTCTAGAAGGTTTCAAAAAGTTCTATAAGGATTGATAAAGCTGTACAAAGTTCTGGAAGAAGTGGAGGAGTATATTGGTGAGTCAAGAAGGTTCCGAAAAGGTCGAGAAGGTTCGATAAAGTTGTAGAAAATTCTGGAAGGAGTGGCGAAGTATTTCGGTGAGTCTAGAAGGTTCCGGAAAGTTCTATAAGGTTCGATAAAGCAGAAAATTATAGAAGGAGTGGCGGAGTTCAACCGTGAGTCCAGAAGGTTCCGAAAAGTTCGAGAAGGTTCGATAAAGCTGTAAAAAGTTCTTAAAGGAGTGGCGGAGTATGTAGGTAAGTCTAGAAGGTTCCGGAAATTTCTATTAGATTCGATAAAGCTGTAGAAAGTTCTGGAAGGAGTGGCGGAGTTTAACCGTGAGTCCAGAAAATTCCAAAAACTTCTAGAAGGTTCGATAAAGTAGTATAAAATTCTGGAAGGAGTGGCGGAGTACGTAGATGAGTTTTGAAGGTTCCGGAAATTTCTGTAAGGTTTGATAGAGCTGTAGAAAGTTCTGAAAGGTGTGGAGGAGTGTGCCGGTGTGTCTAGAAGGTCCCGTAAAATTCTAGAAGGTGCCATAAAGCTGTAGAAAGTTCTAGAAGGTTCGATAGAGCTGTACAAAGTTCTGGAAGGAATGTCGGAGTATGTCGGTGTGTCTAGAAGGGCCGAAAAGTTCTAGATAGATTAATTAAGTTCTAGAAGAGAAAAGTTCTGAAAGAAGCAATGGAGTGTGTCGGTGAGTCTAGAAGGTTCTAGACAGATCTGAAAGATTACCTGTATGCTCTAGGATGTTCTAGAAAGAGAAAATTCCAGAAGCTTTCAGAAATGAGTGGCGGAGAGTGTCGGTGAGTCTGGAAGGCTCTGGAAAGTTCTAGATGTTTGGATAATCTTAATTTTCAATATATATTATTAAAAAAGTGTACAATGTCACAATGTGCATGCCGATAAATTTCGAAAACGAGTCCCGGTACGATTACGGGAGTTATATTATGTGGTAGCCCTTCCCACCTATGAAGAAAGTTCCGTTTTTACCTGAAGGGAGTGCTTTTAAAGATGTAAGGGCTGGAAATTTTGCCCCCTTAAAATTTCTAGAACAGTTCAAAACATTCCAGAGTATTCTTGAGCATTCCACCACATTCCAGAACATCCCAGAACATTCTGGAATGTTGTGGAATGTTCGGAAATAGGATGGAACGTTCAGGAACATACAGGAACATCCCCGATCATTGTGGAATATTCCAGAACACTCCTGACTGTTGTGGAATGATCTGGAACATTATTCTGGAACATTTGAAGTCTCTTTTGTATGGGGCCACCCATATAGGGTATATAAAGCAAGATCCGTCGTGGATTCGAACGTCACTTCAATCTCACATCAACTCCCTGAGCGAAGCCGGACACCCCAGTCAGAGTATTTGAGAGCATTCTATAACGTTCCAGAACATCCAGGAACATTCTGGAAAATTGTGGAATGTTTGGGAATAGGGAATCGGGAACATCAATGTGAAACTTTCCAGAACACTCTCGAATGTTGTCCTGAGCGAAGCCGGGTAACCCAGCTAGTATTAGATAATTTAACTTACAACCATAAATATATGTATAAGACGCCTTCCGCGAGATTTTTGCTCTATTTTAAACGGGTCTTTTTTTATTAAACATTTTCACAATTTTCGCATCGATTTTATCGCTTTATATTAGCGCGCTCCTCTAACATTCGTAATTACATATTTTTCTATCTTCTTCTTTTTGAGCGCGGATGCGGCGCCTTAATTTATCTTTTACCTCTTAATTTACACTACCAATGAACAAACTCTTCTCTCTTCTTAATTGAATAGGTACATTGAAATTTTAAATCATTCAGTCTTTTTCAAATGTATTATTTTTGTTTGTTCATGAACATGAGAATAACCTACGTTACTTTATACCGGTGTTATCCTTCTCCTTACTATGTGACATATTTTACGACTTGGAATAGCTTCGCCTTACATCCTACTGTGCATAAGTGGAAATACAGGATAACAACATTCAAGCATTATATTAGCAACGTCATCGGTCAGTAATCGAGAAATTAATAAACTGCAAAATATCGCTATCCAGATGCTTGAGTTAGGAAATTCGGAGTATCAGAGGTTTGGTTTTTTTTCTTATGCTGTATTTTGATTTATTATAGGTAGCCAAGTAAGCATATTAATGATAGGATATTAATATATTAAAGTTAATAGTTTATTGTTGTCTTTGTAAAGGGTTCTTGAGGTACTACAAAAATGACGCTTTAGAAATTAGCCGGGCATTACCTAAATACCATAATACGGGCATGTCCTTAGTGTGGTAGTCGAAAATCTTGTAAAAACTGTATACCTAAGATATTTTTATGAATAAAGAATAGTAAAAAATAAAAAAATCTTTTTATCATTCTAAAAACTCAATATTTCCAAACAAATAAAATAATTTTCTCAGACACTTGCGTATCCCTTTTTCATAATGATCTATCGAAGGTCAATTATTTCTTTCTGTGTCTTAAATCTGATAGTAAAAAATGTGAGAAACCTCCAAGATTGTACAGTAACTTGGTAGAAACTGTTATTTAATTGGTTTGACAATTCAACGCAGAATCCTCTCTGGCTAGCATTTATTTCTTCTTGTCTTTCTCTTTCTTCTTTCTTCGAAGAGAATGCAGGGGAAGTGAGCTCTTCGGTCCGGAGGATTTATTTGATTATACGAATGCTACGGAGACAATAAATAATCTCACTGCTTTGTACCCCGCTTTTCCTGCATTTTATTGCGAGAATTTCCTCGACGGGTGGAATCCGAAAAGAAACCATATTTATCATTTTAATATTTTTAAGGCTCGTTTAATGCGATTAGGCTGTACTAAGAAACATTCATTCATCTTCTTTTTACAGGGTACACCTTTGCAAGGTGTATTTCTAAAGGAATTACATGCACGCTCATTTATAACAAGGAATTACGAGCGCTGCGAGTTCATTTAGGTGAAACATTATCTGGAGATTAGCAAAAAACCCTGTTTAATAATAATTAATAACACTGCTGTAATAATTCAAGTTGTAGCGTAATTTTTTATGAAATATTACACAAACGGCGTTGTAGAAAATATCTAGAATCTACGTAATATTGTATTTAAAATACTAAGCTATTTATTTTTATTTTTATTTATTAGGGAAACAAACAGTTACGCATATTTTATTAAAATATTTACATGTTACATGGTTGCATGAACCAGCGAAGTTTCCGCATAAAATTCATATTATATACAGGAAAACATAGATATATACATATTTTTTTAAACGAAAAAGAAATAAAAATACACAGAGTATATAGGATAGATAATGAAATTAAACTATGTACCTATAAATGTAAAAATAACACATATGTATTTCATTTCGGACAACGTTCAAAGATAAACATTATTCAAAAAAGAAAAACAACATAATTAGAATGAGTAAACAACACACAGCAGGGGTAGAGGGTTCTTAATTAACAATTTGTTTTAATGTTTTCTAATGTACATGTAGTAAATTTGAGAGTTCGTAATTAACAATTTGTTTTATTTTTTTCTAATGTACTTGTAGTAAAATTGAGAGTTCGTAATTAACATTTTTTTTCTAATGTACATGTAGTATTATATATATTTACCTGCTAAAATTAACCGGTTGAGAAAATTTGACACATTTAGGGGACAAACATCCGATTATCGTTAATTAGTAAATTTGACCCTTTTAGGGGACAGGTCGTACGGTCTCATAAAAATCATTACATCTCCCTTTACTATCACGACGAGAAATGTGATCTAAGCAGTGATAGAAAGACAGATAACATTACGCTACGATTTGAATTCCATAGATATCCGCAAAAAAAGAAATTATTCGGATTTATGACATCAAACTTCCACCAGAACAATGTAAGGTGAAAATTTTTAAAGTTTGCATTCAAAATTTAAATATTTCAAAAATAACATGCTACTTCTAATAATACAATTTGAAAGCGTATTTAATCGCCTTTTAAAAAATAAGTTTTTGGATATGTTCAGAAATATTCAAATTATTTTGATTTTATTGGAATGCGGAATTACTCGAGAATTCGCCGGCCATAGACATCTTTTTTATTAGCGGACAACGGTATCAGTAATTTAATCTCAAATCAGAAGGGTTTTGAACAAGTGAAATTTGATATTTACACATGTCGGTTTAAAGACGTACATGTCATTTTTTTAATGTTTTGTATGTGTCAAATCTGTTCTAGGGTGGGCACCTAAGGGAACGTAAGTTCTAGGGTGCCCACCCTAGAACTTACGTTCCTTAGTTTACTTAAAAAATATATTAATCACTTCTTTCAAGATGAGCTTAAACATAACCAAAAAAATAAATTAAATGACCCGTTATGAAATTTATTCTTTTTGTAAATTACGACTTATTACCCCCCCTCTCCCTCCTTCCCCTTCCCGCTTCCGCTTAACCATTGTAATTAGTTTTAAGTAAACCCTGATGAAGTAAGCATTGCTTACGAAACATGATGGATTTTAAATAACGAAAGTGGTTAAAACTAAGAACCTATTTTATTAATTTTGAAATATTTATCACACACAACAAGATACCTAAGCTAATATGTCTGATAATATATAACCTACTACAATGAAATTTGATTTAAAATGTATTATTACGACCCATTCACGGAGACATCCATTTTGCCTCATCATGTTTGCTCTCCTGTCAGAAAATAATTTCCTTTGTTTGAACGCTAGTCCATATTTTAATAACGGCTTGCGAAAGTAAGCCGTATGAAAGCACACTCCTATTTAAATTTTTATACATTTAAAAAATAATCGACTGGCAAACATTAATTTGTCTCTTGAATGGATATGAAGAGTTTACTTTTTAGTCTGTCTTAGCAGTTTGTAATTTATTCATTTAAATTAATTTATTATTAGGGTCGCGTTCTATAGAGGTAGATATTTTCAGTATCATTCAGAATCGAAGCTATGCTTGAAATGGAATTAGTTGTGTTTAATGACCAGATCCGAATAGCTAGGTACTTCCCAACCTCTCTCCAACCATATTCTCCCCTCTTTCTTTCCACCTTACAACGTACCACAAATTACTGGAAATTCCACTGGATCCGGGCAATTGAAACTCCTGCGCACTAAAAAAATAGAGATGTTCAAATATCGTAGAAAGGTCTTCGTTTGACAATACTATTTAAATGCTCCATATTGAACTAAAAAAAACTTAATTTCTCTATTTATATAAAGAAGAGTGGCGGTGGCGGGCGGGCGGTGTGGATTTTTTTTGAGTTTTTTTTTTACATTACCACACAGAAGGCCATGATGAAAATAATTCCCCTCAAGGCCTATGTTATCTTTGGGGATGCTTTGTGGAGGGTCTTTGGAAAGGAAGTTCTGGGAAGGAAAAGGGTATTAGGGAGGGGTAGGAATCTGGGGGTCAGTGTGGCCAAGAGTGACGGTCGTATGAATCCATCCCTCCCACTGTGGTGCAAGGCGATGTTCCGAGAGGGTACGGCTGGAGAAGTCAAAGGGACTCCCTCATCCAACCATTCTCTCCCGGCCTTCCGTGCAGCTGGTGGGCAGACGCATCCGCCGCCAAGACCCGGCAAACCTTAAAACATGAACCCGGGCACCCATGCTAAGTCACCAAACTTAACGGAATCACTTTGGGTGACCTATGGCAGAGGTGTTGATGAAATTTTGCACACTCGACCTTCAAAACAAGTCGCTATCTACATTCGATTTCGAAAAACCCTGCGATAAGCCCGGGCAACGCCGGGAACTTCAGCCAGCATTAAAATATGTGATCGTGGTTAACTAATTTTGCTTCTTGAAATAAAATTCTTTTTTTTCCTTTTTTTTTGCTAGTGTTAATAATAAAAAAAATATTGAATGGAAAAGAGTGCTCGTATTATGTGAAAAGTTCTTTTACTTATTCAATTCAAATAATTAAATCTATTCCGCGTAGTTTTACATTGCATAAGGAAACTATCTGCATTAATCTTACCATAATATTCTTTATGAATATTCATTTCTTATTCTCTATTTTCCCTTTCCAAAGTACAAAGCTCGCCCAAACTGCGAAATTAAAGTACCTACCTACAGTGGTTCTTCATACAGTTTGCACTCCAGTCTGCACTGGGAAACACTGAACAGACTATCCCTAGAAATGTGATAGAAGAAATCAGATGTCGCCAATTTACATGACACCTTTCGACTCCTAGGCCATAGACAGGACAATGATAGTGATAATATTTGGATAATTTCAAGAGCGCCCTTTATTGTGAAAAACCACCTCAAGGGCGCTGTGCAAATTGTTATGATTTCCTAGGATCTATTTTTATTATTTACTATACTGAAAACATGCTTGGCTCTCCATCTATAATATAAAAATGAATCGCTGAATGTGTTGCTAAGCGCATAACTTTCGAACAACTACACCACATTGGATAATTCTTTTTTTTGTGTGTTCGTTATTGTCAGGACAAGGTTTTTATAAAACTTCCAGTGAGCTCTGGCATTATGAAATTTGTATAAAAAATTGCTATTGGTGGCACGCGAGGAAGCGGCTATTGCTATGAAAAGCGGGAGGGAGGGAGAGATGGGGGGAAGGGGAACCGGGGAGGGGGAGGGAACTCGGGAGGAGGGTTCGCGGGACGGGGGGGGGGGGGGGGGGTGGAGTGGGGAGAGGGAAGGTGGAGGTGACGGAGTGGGAACGGGAGAGGGGAAGAGGACGCAGGAGAAGAAGGGGAGGCGGAAGGTGAACGGGACGAATGGGAAAGGACACTCAGGGAGAAACATTTTTTTTATTAAATGTCGTAGCAACGCATACCGGGAACCAGCTAGTTTCAAATAAAAATACCTTTATTATAAAAGTTTATGCTTGGAGAAGATACGACTTTGCACGCAATGCCCACTATATTAAAACACTGGACATTCCATAATTTTACATTTGCTATTTTACTTTATTGATAGCAGATTTATTGGGAGATTAGGGACAGAAGTAGATTTGATAGTTGATGTATTGGAGAGTTTAGGATTCTTTGCGACTGGAGAATTTTTATGAAATGAGCTTAAAAAGCTAACAAATTGTTAGTTGTTTACATTTTTTAAACTTAGTTAATGTCTCGGGCTGTGAATGTGGTTCGTCTGCTCCAGAAACTTTATTTTGCTTTATGTTTAATATTGAATAAAGAAGAACACAAGCAATGAACAAGGAAAACGACTTGCGGCGTGTTTTGTGATCCAAAATCTGGCTAATCGGGCCTTAATTTTCAGTGCAAAATTGTGTTTCATCTTGAGATGTCAGAGAATTGTAAGAGAGACAGAGTGTCTTCTAAAAGGTCTAGAACCAAATGGTAATAAGTCAATGGCGACATTGGTTTCCATTCAATTGTACATGGAAGATATTTTGGAAGATTTTGTTTTTATTTTTTGATTTCATATTTGTATGCAAAAAAACGACCGCCACAACACGAGAAAAATCTGGTTATAATTAAAAAATACCCCCGTAATAAACTCTTTATTCTGAATAATGTAAAAGAACGGTATTTGAAAATGTGAACACCTACCACAAAAGAGTTCCATCTGCCCCCTACCGCCTGAAGCCAGCGGAACTACGGCTTTGCCAATTGGGGATTTTTTAGGCTGAGAGTAGTGGGGAGGAGAAGGGTATGGAAATAGAAGGTAGGAAGTATTCGGGCACACGAACACGCCCACAACACCCTTCTATCGGTTCATCTGTTCAGTGCTACGAAAGCTCGGCGGCCGTACTTCGTCATTAGTGCCTTATTATATGACCCGGTTCGCCGCTCGGGGAAACTGCGAGCTGTAACGTATTCCAGTTGGTATTGTTATTTTACTGGAATTAAAATTACACTCATTATGGCAGTAAAGGGGTGAATAGTGGAAGCAGATAGTAATATTGTTCTGAATTTTAGATTTTTATGTAACATTTGTGTTTCATGTGAAAAATTGAAAGAGGATGCTTTTATACTATAAGGTTTGGTTTTCGTCTTCCTTTGATTGTCGGAATAGCGTTTTCTCTTCTGGAACGACGCTAATCTTAATTTTACGCCTGTCCTGGCCATCGCACAATGGAGATTCATGTATTTCAATGAAAGGTGCTTTAATAGAATAGCATCCCAAATGCTGGCCCAACATTTTAAGAACGGTTTTTAGATTTTCACGGTCAAAAGTATTTTCGTTATTTACATCTACCGGATCTGCCGGATCTGCCCTGATGATGGACACTGCAACGCTGTCCGAAACGTTGGCTAAAGAAGGAGGTAGATTTTAAAAACGTTTTTCCCATGTGTCTTCGGGCTCGACAGCTCGGCTGTGGAATGACTTGTCAACTTTTGCATTTCCTCCTTTCCACAGCATGCAACTCTTCAAGGCTCAGCCTTACTCCTTTCTTTAAGTATAGAAGTAGGACGAACAATTACGTCAATTATACTAATAAAACGAGCCACTTTTCTAAGCTTCCACAGACGCCGTTGTCTGTTTCTATCGAAGCTTAGAAAACATTAATTGTTCGATAATTTGTTAATAAAAAAAATTAACACTTACTAAGTAAGGGAACCGTACCCATACTACGTGACCAACTTTTTGCAATTTTTAAACCCCCCCCCCCCCCCCCCAATGTTGACCAAAAACCTAAGCCCGCCGCCGCTCATTTGTACCAAGCGTGACATTTTGAAGACCCCCCCCCCCCTAAACGTGCCACGTAGTATGGGTACGTTTCCTAATGTTAGCACTAATAAACTACTGTATTGCACCAGTGCAAGGGAGTTTCATAAAAAAACGCCTGAATTCCTACTGACAGCATCAGAGAGAAATGTCAGTAAATAAGCGACGGTGGTTAGCGTTAGAGCAATCCTGTGAAGCTGTGGTCGAGAAAGCATTATTGCCCTTCTCACATATACGGGGATAAAGTGCATTAACTTTGGGAGGTGATTCTACATGATATTATGGCCCGCCGCAAACATTTGATTTTTCCATCCGATTGTCTGATCAGACAAAATTAGATTGGTCGACCGGCGCGGAAAGGCGTGTCCTATTTTCATTACCGCCGCGCCGGCCGTCCAATCCGGTCCGACAATGGGCGTGGCCCCGGTGTTATAACCAATCGGTTTTCTACTCGATTTTTGTCTGATCAAACAATAGGATGGAAAAATCTGATGTGTGCGGCCAGGCTGCAAGTAAAAAAGATAAATAACTTTTTTTCCAAATTCCAACTTTTAGGGGTAGTTTTGTGGTAAAAAGATAAAATTAGACCGGTGTGTGCGGCCAGCTTTATTATTTTCCGCTGTTACGATACGTGCCAATCACATCTATGCAATGTTGCCACAATCGTTCCCGGCAGGCTCTCAGCAAGTAAGATCGCACCTCACACTACGGATTTTTAGTAGGTACGTCTTTTTGTATGGGAAAAAAAGTTGGAATTTCGGAAAAGTTGTTAATCTTTTTTACTCCTACCATCATTTAGAATCACCTCCCGAAGTTAATGCACTTTACCCCCCGGACACCCTGTACAGTACAGCATTGAAAGCAAAATTGAATACAGGTTTCACGGTCTTAGACAATAAACTATATATCACCAAGTAAGGCACTACAGCCAAGTTATCACGGTTTACTTTACACGATAACCGCTAGTATAGAGCGAATATACAACAAAAGTGTTTCATCGATTACAACGCATCTAAATCGGGATCGTAGTTGCAATCGTAATCCTTCGTTGCATCACTAATTAGAAAACATCGCTCTCCGCCGACATCACGGATTACCGAGCGGCAGCCGCGGCCCTCGCGAAGAGCCGCTAATCCGCCGCTCGGGCATGCGGCCCCGGCATAAACCTCCCCGGAAGCGTAGGTGCCTACCCTACCTCGTACAAGATTACCTATTTGCATATTTCATAAAGGCAGGCATATTATTTATTTAGCTTGTGTACCCCTTCTAGGCTCGTTTGGTTTGGTGTGCTTAATTCTTTACCTGTAATGTAATATATTATGTACTTACTTATGTAGATAGGTGTCTGGTTCATATTTTCAACGAAAATCTTACGAAGTGATAATACGCTCTCACGTGTATGAATTTAATAAATTTTGTTCTTAGAACAAGTCGAAATTTTGAAATATATTCTGTAAATACTATTCCATTGGGACCTATTTATTTTAAGTTATTTTTGTTAAACTCTTATTTAAAAATTAAGATTTAAATCAAAGGGTGCCTGGTTTCATATTTTTCAGGAAAATCTTACAAGGTGGATAATAAGCTCACACGTGTTTTAATAATTTTTGTGTTCAGAACAGGCCAAAATTTTGAAATAAATTCTGTTAGAACTACTCGAAGTCCCAGACTCGGCCATTGGGATGTATTTATTTTAAGTTATTTTGGTCGATCTCTTATTTCAAATTCAGAATTTAATCAAAGGGTTGGTCTGTTGTCCAGGAAAGACAATAGATCCTAGGTTCGATTCCCAATTGCGATCGTTACCTTTTTATTTAACTGCGTAATTTTTAGTTCATGGTTGAAATGACGTTTTGAATTGAACAAGTTTTGTTCCGTCGATCTCGAAATAGCTGCGCGAAAGCTCACCATTCGAGAGTTATTTACGATTCACGATAAACTGAATAATCAACCTTCCATAAGTAATTCTCGAAATTTTCTTTCAGTGTCACCCTGTTGAAAATCCACGGTTCTGAAAAAAATTAAACCATGTTAAGTATAGTTGAGTGACCAAATCTGAATAGTCAAGTTACCCCAGCCCTCCTGACCCAACGTCTTTTACTTAATATTCTTCATTTTGATTGTGCTATATTCCCACTACTCCGGGCAGTTGGGACTTTTGTTTGAACATCACCTAAAATGTAGGAAAACGCATTAGGAGGATAATTTGATGTAAGAAAAATGTTAACAACTACTAAATTCCACTTGAGAAGAATCTTCATCAACTGCTTATTTAACTGTTTTATTTAATGCTTCAATTTGGAAGGCGGATAAGGGTACCGCCGCCCGGCGAACCATTTATTGGATAACCACCACCTCCGCAATAGTGATGGTGTGAGTGGTTCTCTACATTTGGTGACTTAGCAAGTGTGCCCGGGTTCATGGGTTGAGATTTGCCCGGATCTTGGCGGCGGGTGCTTCAGCCCACCAAACATGCGGCAGATCGGATCGGGAGAGACCCTTTGAAGGAGACCTTTTGATCTCTCCAGCAGGACTCTCTTGGAACATCGCCTTTTACCGCAATTGGAGGGATAGATTGATACGTCCGTCACTCTTGGACACACTGACTCCCAGATTTCTACTCACCCCTCATACCTTTTTCCTCCCCAGAACTTCCTCTTCTTCATTTCCTAAAGAGACCCTACACACAGCACCCACAAAGATGTCAAAGATCCTGAGGGGAATTATTTTTCTCAGTCCCATCTCTGTGGAGCTTGTAAAAAAAGTTCTTACATAGCTGAATGGCTATTTTTTCTATTTGTTGTGTTTTTGTACCTTCTGGGAATTGTATTAATCTTTCTATTTTCATCTCTTTATGTTGTTTGTTATGTTGATATTGTTACGTCAAGTCCGCAATAAAATTTGTGACGAAACAACATGAAAATTTGGAACAATTTCATCGATAGTCTATTCCTCTTGAAATGCTAAGATTCATATATACCAGACCACTACAGCCGGAGTCGATACCATGACCTCTTGATCAGAGTACCGAACCGCAGACTTCCTGGAAAGCATAGCACGACGAGGGGAGTGGTGCTGTTATGTAAACTTGCAAACCTTGCGTCTAAATGGCTTTAAGGGCCTTTAACCAGCGAGCGGTCGAAAATCCACATTTCGTCGAAAGATGTTCTTACGATCGTACAGGGCGGTTCCAATGAGAAAGATTAATTATTCTTCGTATCAGCTTTTTAAAATTATAACTCAATATCGATTTTATTTCATTCCAAATTAGCATTAATTTATACCTACATCCAAAAATGCTGAAAGGCGTGATGATAAAACTATTAAAATTATGTACTTTTTGTAATTATTTTTATAAGTAGGTAATTGTCATTTTTCAATAATGTCTCAGCAAAATAAGAAAGTAAAAAAAATCTTAAATATATTAATTTGTAATACCGTAAATAGATGGACAAAATAGAGAAATTTTCGTCATAAATAAGTGTTCGGATATTTTTTTAATGATTTTATTTGAACTAAAATTAAAATTTTAAAACATGCGTTTACTAGATAAGGGAACGTACCCATACTACGTGACACTTTTAGGGGGGGGGGGTCTTCAAAAGGTCACGCTCCATACAAATGAGCGGCGGGTTCCTTAGGATTTTGGTCACCGGGGGGGGGGGGGGGGGGGTAAAAATTGCAAAAAGTTGGTCACGTAGTTTGGGTACGTTCCCTAACGTATTGATTTACAATAATGTATGATTACATGGTATGAAATATGTCTTGTAAAATAAGATATTCGTTTGAAAATTTAACAAATCTGCCAACGACCTGTGGTATAACCTTTTTATTCTAAAAATAAACATTTTTTCTCAAAATTTAAAACATGCGTTTACTAGATAAAAGAAAAATCTTTCGAAATCAATTTATAATTTTGTGGAAAAGAGTCAACACGTCTAAAATTTAATTTTAAAATGATATCATTATTGAAGGGTCACCTGCCTAAATGCTATATATCGACCAAATTGTAGGTACTGTAATGCCTGAAATTGTGATGTAATGCTGTATAATTTTCTGTTGTACATAATAATTAAAATAAAGTAAACATACTTTATATGAATTAGTGATATATACGAATCCACCAACCCTACCACTCACCACTTCGGTGTTTCTACAACTCTCTCCTGCCTTTCCTTTAAATTGGTATACAGTGCCCCTGTTCCACTTTTGGAATCTCTGGAGTAGATACCTATACTGAGCAATACAATTTAAAAATATTCGTCTAATAATTTTCTTATTTTTTTCTATTTTCAGGTGAGTACCGTCTTCTATTGGCCCCAATATCGATCTTCGAAGGGACTGGTAAATATTGTTATCCTTTCTCATCCGAATTAGTTTCTTCAGTTTGAAAAAAATATTTGCACAAAGAAAATGATTCTTAAAAAAGTTAAAAAAATGGACTTGGTTTTTTTGTATTTACCAACAATCCATCAATCAATCCAGGGATAGGCAGAGATGACCGACCGCCAAACTCGGGTCTTGGTACACACTCCTTGCCCCAGTCACATTCATACATCGTTTCGTACATACCGTTTAATTATTCGGACTCATGGTATGATCCCATTCAAGTATTTGGTTGTAATGAAAAATAGCTGTTATAAACCACTTTATTATACAATTTTACAAATAGTCAACTAGTTTCGGTTGTAACTAACCTTCTTCGGGACCTTAATAATATAAACTGAATTAAATACAGACATTTACATGTATATATGAAAAGCTGATAAAAAGAAAAGAGAGATAAAATATATTAGAGGGAGACAGAATGAAAACATTAACAATAAAAGCATTGAGTTACCTAGTGCAAGTATTTGGTTCACTTGATCGTGCTATGTCTTAGGGGTCGTTCGTTAATCACGTGATGTTTTTTAGAAACTTTTTAACCCCCCCCCGTGGTGATAAGTGGTGAGGTTTTAGACTAACCCCCCCCCCCCCAAAAATCACGTGTATTTTTTTAGTACAAAGTATTTTGAATTTTTCAGAATATTATCACGAAAAATAAATACACGTGATATCTCATTATACCCCCACCCTCCCTAGTGATATTTCGTGATTTTTTCCTAACCCCCTTCCCCTTTCGAGCCTCACGTGATTAATGGACGACCCCTTACGCGGGTGCCGCCGACTTCTTCTACCATTCACATGTGCGTCGTGTGGCCTCCTCACACTCCTTTCTTCGTTCATCTGCTCTAGACGCCCATACTAATGAAACTTCCATTCTTTTCTTACTCATTTTGCTTAAATATCTGCCTGTCATTCTTTGCGAATCTCCAAATTTTTCAGTTACACGTGGATTTACACACGATCGCCTCAGGGATCTCATTTCTACAGCATTCAGTCTACTTTCATCCTTCATCTGCCAGTTCCACGCCTCTCTTATCTTTACTTAAAATATGTAAAATATATATTATAAAATCTTATAAAGGGAGAGTATTAACGAATTAAATTTCGTTCCATTGTAAATACTCGGTTATTATTTTTATTTTTATTGCTTTTGAAATTAACGCGCTTTGGTAAAAACATGACGTAAAAAGTTTTGTAACTAGGGAAGGTTTTTTATAATTTACATGTAATGAAACTACAATATTGAAACAGTAAATTGAGAGAAATTCTCAGAACTTCTCGAATAAAGTTTTTTGTGTTTCAGCTTCACGATTATTGAAAAAGGATTGCTATGTACTTAACTAACAAACTGGCAATAAAGCCGATTAACTCCAGCATAGGTTCTCAACGTGGGCGATAACGCCCCTTGTGGGCGTTTGAGACATTCAGGGGGGCAGTAGAAGGCCCAGAAAAAATTGGGGGGCGTTGAGATGGCACAGGGGGCGTTGTTATAGGGCGTTGAAGGCGGCGTGGGCTGGTAAAAAAAATGAAGTAAAAAAAAACAAAAACACGCTAATCATGTGCTAATGAAACAATGTAAACTTTAATATTGGTTAGTTTTTGTTATTGTATGTATTGTAATCATTTTTATCACGTGTGCGAATGTAGTTCGGGAAGTGGGTGAAAATTGAATTGAAAGATTTCATTACATTCAGATCTACATTAAATTATTACATTATAAATTATTATTAAGAATTGACTCAATCTTGAATACAAGAAGGAAGGAGGTAGCAACCCGGTGCAAAAGAATTTGTTTTTTTTTAACAAAAAGGTGTGACAAATAATTTTACACATTTTTAATCGAATTATTGTTTTCGTGTTAGTTGAGCCCCCTCCCCTCCTAGTAAAAAAGATTGGGGGGCTCTAGAATAAAAAATGTTCTCAAAGGGGGTGGTGGGCAAAAAAAGGTTGAGAACCTATGAACTAAAGTGATATACTTGCGGATGATCAAACGGGACTAATCTCTCTTTTTTCGCCTTTTTATAATCTAATTCCTTACGATGGCTATACAGTTATTGAATACTCCATATTATTTTTCTCTAGGGTGCCATCTTTTTGAAATCTCACACCAAGGACGGCGTGTTACAAAAGGAAAGTAACTTGTGGTGATGTACTACTAAGCAATGCAAAATAATGTGAATTTGATTTGAAAATTGGATCGCTTAGAAATATTTTAGTTGCTAAATTAAATACTGCTAGTAGAACTCATAATATGCCTCTGAAATAATCGAGTATTTATTTTATTAATCTTATTATAAGTCCAGAAAAAAATAAAGTAAAGGGCCTGTAAAAACTGCTTTAAATCTGAAAATCGGTTTTTATTGTATAATGTGGAAATTTAAATTCTTTAGAAAATGATTGTAAAACATTTAAATATTTGTGCCGGAGCTTAGCAAAATAAAATAAAACACGATTTTTGGCGATGTTTTTTCGTGAATAAATCAAAACAGGCGGTTGGTGTTTAACGAGAATTTCAAACTTATCGCCATCTGTATAAGGAGTGTTGTTGTTAAAGCCTGATCCCATATTTTACAGGACGTGGTGCCAGGCCCGGACTGGCCAGGTCCGCAGGTCCGCGATCGCGGAGGGCCCCCGGCGCGAGGGGGCCCCGAAGGGGCCCCACAAAACGTACAAAAAGAAGATTTTGTCTTGTTAGTAGTTATTTTGTGTTCTTGGTAATGTTTGTTTACATTTTCGAAAAATAAATTAAATTTTCCAAAAGTAGAACATGTCCAACAACTGTTTATATCTCGCCGTGTATACGAACGCTTTATACGATCCACTTGTCATCCGCATCGTCTGCGCGGTGACGTGTGTCGTATGTCCACTGTCCAGTAGACAACTCATAAATGAACTAATACCGACAACTGCACCGCGATGTCATATCAGACCAGCTGATCGTCCTTCCCCTTTCCCCTTTCCTACATTTATAATAACATCCACCCCACACTATTGTTTTCAAGCCACTACAAGTCGATTCTATGCGATGCGGTTAGCTAAATTTACAGAGCAGTTTTTTTTAGTTAAATTAAATTTTTTGTTTAGAGTTGAGTTGTGGTACATTATTTGATTAATTAATATTACGAACGGAACAAAAACAATGAAGAGAACTTACAAGAGTGGTTTTCAAAAAATAGAGGAAAATAAGAAAAAGAAACAAGAAGATTTCCAGTGTGCCAGTTCAATGTTTACGTGGTTAAAACCATCAAGCTCAGAGATAAACGATGACACGACTGTAGGAAAGGTCATCGAAATTTTAGATTATTATTTTTATTATGGGTTGTAATTTTTTGAAATTTTGTTCTATTTATTCTACATTTTTACGTCACGTAAAAAATTAACTTAACAATATTAGTTTTTGCTTTTTTTACTAATAGGGCTAATTAATTTTTATAATTTAAACAAAATAAAAAGCTTCATAATTGCATAATCATGCTTTTGACATAATTCATTAAATGCTTTGGTGTGAATAAAATCCTGCCCTTTATTTTGAACTCCGTTATAATTATTGGCAGTTCTACAGCATGTGTTTAGTAGTGTTGTGGTATCCTAAAAATACTGTGAATTTCTTATTTCAATAAATAATAAAGTCAACAAAATTCTAAAATCATAATATTCGTATAAAAACCCATCTGAATTGCTTCTTCTTTATAGATGCCAATATAGCGTAGAAACGCGTTTTCATTGTTTTCAAGCACCTAATTTTCAAAAATTATCCGGGAGAGGCCCCCGGACCCCCCGTTTTATGACCCCCCCCCCCTCCCCACCCCACGTTAGGGGGCCCCTTTACAGGTTTTAGCGGAGGGCCCCAAATGGTCCCAGTCCGGGCCTGCGTGGTGCATTACCTTAAACATATTTTTAATTTACCAGAAGTGATAACACTGATAACCGTACCACCGTATCGTGAACACGATTTAATGTAAGTTTAAAACTAACTAGTTTCGCACAGAACCGTGCCTTCTTCAGAGCAGTAAAATAAGTGTAGAAAATCCAGAAATAAAGTTAATGTTAATATTGTTTTTTCTATTTTTTTCCTTTATTTTTCGCAATTTTTACGTTTGATATATACAATACTATGAAATCATACTAGTAATGGTAACCCACTAAGGCGCAGCCTGTGCACGGATAATATAGTTATATACATTTTATTATTACTTAATTGAAAATATAAATATGTCATGTCTACTGAGTTCAATTAATAAAACTCATATTGCTTGTTTTAAAATTTTATCTACCCACTCATACGAGTAGATATCTGTATTTAAAATACATGTTTAAAAAAATGCCTCTATAATGCTATGAAAAGGGTTTGATTTGTGAAATAAACTTTGAAGGATGGCTGTGGTTGACATAATTTAACAGTGAAAAAGTTTGACATTTTCACAGTAGAATGAATAAGCAGAATATATATTCTGTTTTTATCTGCGAAATGCATTAATTTAGCTACGTAACAAAGACGTTTCAATGTCAATAATCCAATGGATTTCGCTAGATTTGCTATGTTGCCATTTATATTCATTCATACTAATGTCATGATGCATTCAATGTGATGCATTTTATTGAAACATGTAATAATACACGTATTGAAGTGAAAACTTCTTTAGCATCGTTGTGATTTGAAACTCGATGAAACGGAAACTAACGACACTAAAAATAGACAAACACATACACCTATATGATTTAGCCTCCGAGAGAATGAGATAAGATATTAATTATTTCACGGGCACTCAGTTCCAATATAATACGATTAATCCATGGTCCCACGCAATCCTCCTTTAGTTTAGTGGGATACGAACCTTAGGCTGGGTCCACATATGTTCTTTTGTCCGTTCCGTTCCTCCGTTCCGTATCAGCGTCGCGATCAAGAACGCTAGTTTGGACGCCCATTCGGAACGGTACGGTGTTACGGAGGTACGGTACGGGTCGAGGTACGCCGCGATCCATCGGGAGTCGGTAAATTCGGCCCGTTCAAAGGCGATACGATACGGGTATGCGCCAGTCTGGACGTGATCGCGGCATGCGCAGGTCGTTCTCTCTGTCGCTGGAATGAACACGCGGATGCCGATGATCGCAGCGACGTTACGGAGGTACGGGCTATTTTTACTTGCGTCCAGAGTTTTTGATACGGAACGGAGGTACGGAACGGAGGAACGGAACGGACAAAAGAACATGTGTGGACCCAGCTTTAGCGGCCCGACACTCAGCGGACTAAGGATCGAATCTTACGAAATCCAAAAAAAAAATTATAAATAAAAAACCTTTCCTTTTGTAAAATCAATATCCGATCTTCAAACCACTCCCAATTGAACAGGCAAAGAAAATACAAACGAAAGCGACTCCGAAGAAGAAAAAACAAATCCTAAGAAAAGGTGCTCTGGAATTCGACGACAAAAATATGGAAAAAATCATCCTTCACATTGATAAAAAAAAAGTGCTTCGTAGTCTCCCCATTCTTATCTGGTTTAGTTTTCTAAAGATTTCCCTTCTATGAATTGTGAATTGCACACTCTGATTTTTATTAATTTGTCGAGCGCATTTCACTGCATAGGTGCAGTATCTAGTACCAAGTACCTACCGCTGCACTAGCAAGTGACCTACTTCCCTAAGAGTCAACTTGATCTAGTTATAAGCGCAGGTATTTGGTGCGACCTTAATCCCAGTCACAGATGCATGCAATTTTAAATAGAATATTACGGAAGCGGCAAACTCAAATCAAAAAGTTATTATCCTCGACTTTCAGCATTTGCAACTTTAGAGGGAAAAATTTAACTGAACACGCTTAATACGAACATTTTTTAAAGAACATTTCTATTCAACGTAACTATTAAATCTCTATAATAAGATCTTTAATGTAAAGAACCCGTTAGACAAACTGCTAAAAAGTAGTTTATCGGGACTTTTTGTCTTATATTTGTAAAATGTATAAAATAAAAAATAAAATAAAAAAATAAAAAACCTAATTACTATAAGAGACAACTATTTACTTCGGGGGGGGGGGTGGAAACTGCTGCATTTTAATAGTCAAAACTAACTAACTAACAATCTAACCGTTTTCCCGAAGAGGTAGGCAGAGAGGGTAAACCGCCAAACATCTCGGTCTTGGCCCACACTCCTTTCCTCATTCACATTTATTCAAACATACTCCTCTATTATTCTGACTCTTGACATAGGCTTGCATTTTAAAAGTTATTTAGTTAATATTAAAATTGTTTCTTTACTTGGCGGCCATTATTTTTTGAAGTGACAGTTTTAAGGTCAATTTTATACTTTAACCGAACTTTATAGCTTCTTAGTTTGGGTTTAATTAAACTATAAAAAAAAACATTATTATGCCAAACTTTTTGTGAACAAAATAGTCAAATTTTCCGTATTTTTAACGAAATACATATTCAAATGGGTTCCATGAAATCTCAGATTCAACTTAACTCAACACCTCTTTGAAAAGTCATTAAAGGATATGAAAAAAATAAATTTAAACGTAACCCATAAAACCTAACTTAATGTTACCTATTTATCAATTTTAAATTTTTTTTTTTCATCACTTTTACTGACTTTTCAAAAGGGGTATTGAGTTGAGTTGTCAGATCACTGTTTAAATGTAATATTTTCAATTTTTTTAAATTATTAATTTTTTTTATTTATTTTTTTATTTTAGTTTAGTTATTGTTTTATTTCAAGTAATATTTTTCATCTCCCCCGACGTAAATAGTTATATTTTACGGCAATTAAGTTGAATCGAAGTGTTATTTCAATAAAATATTCGTATTGACTATGCTTAAACTTTACCGAATCTTGCAGCCTGCCCAGCGATTCCGTATTTTTTGTGAGATCGTTATTGGATAACGGATAACGGCCGTTATCTTCTGTCAGATTTGTGTGATTTTTACGTCACATATTTTAGTTTAGATCGATTTAAACATGAATTCCTGCAAGTACGCATGATTATTTACTCGTTTAATATACGTTATACATAGAAAACGCAAATAACAGCCATAAAAATCACACAAGTCTGACAGGAAATTACGTCTGTTATCCAATAACGATCTCACAAAAAATACAGAATCGCTAGGCTGGTGATCTTACTTTAGATACGTACCTTTGGATGTTGTACATAAATTGTACGTGTTGATTATATAAGTTTTATATACAGGAAGGGTGATCATTTTGTTTATGTGACTACCTTAATCAGTAGTTCATATGTAGTACTTCAAAGCGCCTTTGAGGTGATGTTTACCAGAAAATATAAAAATTATCGTTTTCTTTTAAAATGATTAATAGCCAAGTGGTTAAATGTGTCGGGCTCCCACCCAGGTGTCCCCAGTTCATTCATCTGTCAGACAAGTCCTCCATCATTGTAAAAGCATGGTTCCATTTCAGGTTTTTCGTAACCCGGAATTATTTGTATTTGAAACATTATATGATGACCTTGTCCCATGTTGTTTCAAACATATTTTATGCCGAGTCAGGATACTGCTTACTACAATTTTAGCAATTAAAGCAAAAAAAAAAAACTCAATATGGGCTTTTTGGTTGCAATCAAAATACAATACTGCAATCATAATCAATACAATTTATTGCTGTCATAACGAACACGCTAATTTAAAAATACAATTGGTAGATTTATTTCGTTTTTTGTACCGAAAAAACAGTAAAGTTTAATTTGAATTATGAGGTGACTATTTATATTTCAAAAGGCGCTTTTAATATTCTCACGTTTATGGAACGGCAACTGAACAAAAAGGCAATAAATATACGTTCCTTATCATAATCATGCTGCAGCTCTTTCTTACACATTAAATAATAGTGAGACAAAAGATGAGACACACAATGTACGCAAGTCTGTTTACTCCAAATGAAAAAGTAATACTTCGGAGGAAACACACATACGTACGTTTTGTGTCTCATATTTTGTTTCGCCATTATTTAATGTGTATGAAAAAGCTGCAGCATTATTGTGAAAAAGAATGTATGTTTATTGACTTTTTTGTACCGTCGCCGTTCCGTAAACGTGGGAAAATTAAAAGCGATTATTGGCAACGAACATATTTTTGAACCACTTTACCATTCAACTATTTTACAAAGCGGGTATGGGTACCGCCGCCTCCATTCATTGGATAACCGACACCTGAAATAGGTCACCCCAAATGGTTCGCTACGTTTGGTGACTTAGCAGGGGTGCCCGCGTTCCTTGGGTGAGGTTGGTCTTGGTCTTAGCGGTGGATGTCTTAGGGTGGTCTGACCGGACCAAGAGAGACTGGTTGGGGGACACCTTTTGACCTCTCCAGCCGGACTCCCTTGACACATCGCCTTGCACCGCAGTTGGAGGGATGGATGCCACTCCTGGAAACACTGACCCCCAGTTTCCTACCCACTCTTCATAATTTTTTCCTTCCCAGAACTTACTCTCCTTCCATTAAAAATACCCATTAAAAATTATATTAAAAATACCCTCCACAGAGCATTCCCTAAGATGACATTGGCCCTGAAGGATTTTTTTTTCTTCAGGGCCTCCTGTGTGGAACTAACGTAAAAAAGATTCGATCTTCAATAACTGATACGATGACCTTCAATTTTCCACCGAACGCCGCCCAATAGATAAGATTTGTCCAGGAAATCCTCTCCCAACCCTCAGAGCGGGTAATTCAATTCGTATAGTGATACACTTCCGCCCTCCTGGCACGCAAGTGGCTTTATTATCCATCCGCACGGAATTGCCAATTTTTACAAGTGTGAAAAAGTCTACAAAATGAACACTTCGATTGTTCACGTTCCCACCCTGCGTAATGTACTCTGGCAGGTACTAGGTAGTTACTTTAATATAAGGTATGCCCTTCCCGTTGATATAATAATATATTAATATTTGTCAGCTGTGAATTAAAAAGTTGTAGTCATTTTTATTTTTTTAATCAACCTTCTGATCATTAATTTATAGATTTTTTTTAAAAGACATTTATTAGTACAAAATATAAATATAATTGAAAACAGAGAAATTATTATTAATTAATTATTATTAGGTACATGCATAATATGTGAAACATTTCATCTTAATAATTTTGAATCTATATTTTTTATTTAGAGATGTACTCTCATATTGCTTGTATGTATAGGAGAAAGGTGTTATTTATTTAGTTAGTAAGAAAAAAATATTATTGTTGTTGTTTTTATTTTGTGGTTTCAATTTTTCAAGTTAAATTAAGAAATTCTTTTTAGTCGTTTTACAGTACAGAATTTCTGATTTTACCATACCTGTGAAGATAGACGTACAAAAAAATTAAGTTTATTTAAAGTTATTTAAAGACGAATTCAATATATGGTGACCGGACAACTCAAGAGTGTGCAACTTCGTCACTTCTTTAAAAAGTCATTAAAAGTGATGAAAAAAAAAAACAAAACTTCGTTAAGTATATAGGTTACTTAAGCTTGGGTTATGGGCTATAAAAAAAAAACATCAATTTTAATGGGGTTTTGAAATGCCCTTTTCAAAGGGGTGTTGAAATGCCACTCTTTTCAGTTTAAAAGTCGATTAAATAGGTTAGGTTATGGGTTATTTTTATTTATTTTTTTGTCACAGCTTAATGACTTTTCAAAGAGATGTTGATATTAGGTACATGATTCTGATTCATGAAACCGCTTTTCTCAGTAGTTCTAGACGGTTGGGATCAGTTGGGACTCCTGTGCGATATTCACGTAAAAAAATGTTATTATGTCAAATTTTGTTATTATGTCCTCTTCTCATTTTGTTTAAAAATAATTAATATTAGATAAATGAAACAATTCTACTTTGTTTGAACCACTTATATAAATGAGTAAATCCGACCGTTTTCAGAACAAACGTTCCTTCTTCAGGGCTAGCGTATACTAATTTGACAGTTTCGAAATATGGATGGGAACAATGTTTTATTATGGTAGGGGTGGAGCCGTTGCTAGTTATTAATGTAGAGTGGGTGGGTAGGGGAACAAATCCATGATTGGGCTATAACACAATATTTTTTGTTTGTTGATTATAGATTCATTATTTTTAAGGGATTTTTTTAATTTCCAAGGCTTCTAAGTTGTCTAAACGTTTTCCTTTATGATTAATATGAAGAATATTTATCCCTGTTTTTTTTCAAAACTATGGTTATTTTACATTATAATTGAAACACTTCAATAAACTTTCTACTACCTTCGTAACAGAATTCGCGATATAAAATCATCTACGTATTTAAATGAATCAATATGGGTAAGTACTAGTAAGTTGTGCCTTACATTTGATTTCGTTCGTTTGTATTTACAAGAACGAGAAAATCTAACACTCAATTACTGGGGGTAATTAACTTAAATACACACATTACAGAACAATTAAGATTGAGGCACCATTAGTAAACAAGTAGTTAGTATTAGCCTAATGGGGAAGCGTGGATTTTACTGTTCCGTACCTTTTCAACTAGAATTTAATGAACATTTGTTAGAATACACATTGCATTGAATCAGTCAGTTGTTGGAAAATATATATATTTTATCTTTACTAAATACGCATACAAATAAATTTGGCGTTCTTAGGGGTAATGCTCTCGGCTAGCGATGCGGAGATCGCAGGTTCAAATCGCGGCGTGCGCAAGTGAATTTTATTGGACTGATTTGCGTTATTTTACAATTTAAAAATAATGTAAGATATATTCGCGATGCGTTCCAGAATGGAAGATGCTCTCAGAATCGCCCTGGTGTAAGACCACTCAGAATTGAAACGTTGCTTAAAATGTGACGTGACTAGATCTGAACAGCGAGGTACTTCCTCCCCGCCTTTTCCTATCTCCTCTCCCCCCTTCACTACCTTCAGCCTCACAATATACCCCAATTGAGGATGGATGCCATTGTGCCACTGGCTCAATTCGATTGGAAGCGGTTGGGTCTCTTGTGCAGCGCTAAAAAAAACAAGCACAGGTAGATGCGCAACACGTCATAATAACCAAAGAAATAATCACAATGATATTTTATTTACTCATAATTTCACGATGGTTATAATAGAATACAAATAATAATAATAATAATAAAACGTTTATTTGTTATAGAGAATACATCAGTACAAAGAAGCTTTGACTGTCCAACTAGGAAGGTCTCCCGTTCTAGGACAGTCAAATGACAAACATTTTGATAGGTATAAATTTAATTTAGAAATGACCAATTTGGGACACAAATCAACAAATCATCACCAAAAAACTTTATCTTATTTACTAAAGCTCAGGCAAAAATATTTAATTATTTATAATGTATGCATAATTTAATTATTTACTAATTTAGTTATTATGAATTATTTATTATTATGAAATGCTTGAGAATATTACTGTACACTTCTACTTTTTGATCGCCGACGTTAAATTTTCACCCTGCGCCAGCGGATTCTATTTTAGTAATAGCACATTTTTTTTACAAAATTATGTTTCTCTGTAATTTACTCTGTAAATTGTACCGTCTTACCAGAAATGTTTTAATATATTTATAGAAATAGTAGGTATGTAACCTAACATAAAAATAGTTTCCCCTGAATTGCTGGTTGCGCTCATAATATTCGGATGTATCTTGGCGCACAAGTAAGTAACATAGAAAGAAAGGTGTTTTTTTATTTTTATTTATTTTTTATTTATTGAGTTAGTTTATACTACATGAATATAAACTAATAAGCACAATATAACATTTCATTTGATAAATTTAAATATTTTTACAGTAAGCATAACATTTCTTTTTAAATACATTCATTCTTTCTTCATTCTTCATACTTTCAGGCATTTCATCATACATCTTTAGTCCTCTGTACATTAGGCAGTTCTGTGATTTTGATTTCTTCATTTGTGGCAATCGAACTCTGTTTGTATTTCTTGTTTCGTAATTATGAATGTCTCTATTAAAAGCAATTTCATCCTTAAAGTATTTTGGCATTTGGTTTTTCATAATTTTATGCACAAAAATTAACACATTAAATAGTAGTCTCTTTTTTATTGGAATCCAATTTAGCTCCTCTCTCATTTGATTAATCCTTGCGTATTTGCCTTTCCCCAGTATACATCTCATAGCTTTGTTTTGTATAACTTCTAGTTTGTTCAAGTTTCCTTCATAGGCCAAATATAACATTGTAGAGCAGTAGTCCAAATGTGGAGCAACGATAGTTTTGTAACTAAGCTCCGTAGTGTTTCTATTTAATTGTAAGCAAGTAAGTAATTGTAAGTCATGTAATTGTTTTTAATTCGTAATTTTGTGAAATGTTCTTTATATGCTTTTATTATTTTGACCTCACCTAAGTTATCGGAGTTATCGCGAAGGTGACCTTAGAAATTTTACGACGTTGACTCTATTTAACTTTCACTAGTTTCTGGTTATTGATCTCTGTGTATTCCAAAGTCAATCTTTATATGTCTTTGTGAATCAATTTAAGAGGAGAGTATGGGTACCGCTGCTCTTGGAACCATTTATTGGATAGATAACCAACACCTCTGCCATAGGTCTCCCCAAGCGTGTTTGCAAGTTCAGCAGTGCCCGGGTTCATGGGGAATGTTTTCACGGTCTTTGGCGACTGCCCACCTACAGCGTGGCGGGCCAAATCGGGAGATACTGGTTGAGGGACCTTTTGACGTCTCCAGCAAGACTCTCGGAACCGAAGTGGGAGTTATGGATTCATATGTCCGGTCGCTCCTGGACACACTTAATTTTCCTTCCCAGACCTTCCTCTCATTCCTTTCCTAAAAAGATCCTCCACTCAGCATACCCAAAGATGGAGTGGGCCCTGAGACGAATTATTTTCCGGTGTGGAGCTAATGTAAAAAATGTACGCATATACAATATATATTTTTTTTACATGAGCTCCACACAGGAGGCCCTGAGGAAAATAATTTCCCTCAGGGCCTATGCCATCTTTGGGGATGCTGTGTGGAGGGTTTTCTTTAGGAAAGGAAGGAGAGAAGAGTTCTGGGAAGGAAAAGGGTTTAAGGGGTGGGTAGGAATCTGGGGTTAAGTGACCTCCGTAGTCCAGTGGCTAAGACTCTTGACTCACATTCCGGAGGTCGCGGGTTCGAACCCGGCATGCGCAAATAAATTTTATTTGATTAATTTGTGTTATTTCACAATTAATTCATTTAAAATAATATATAGTATATTTGCGGCATGTTCCAGAGTGGAAGATACTATCAGTATCGCCCTGGTGTAAGACCACCATTCAGAATTGAAACGTTGCTTGAAAATGGCTTTAGCCGTGTTTAGTGACCAGATCTGAATAGCCAGGTACTTCCCAACCTTCCTCTTCCCCACCTCCTTCCCCTCCCCACTACCTTCAGCCTCACAACATACCCCAATTGGGGATGCCATAGTCTCACTGGCTCCAGACGGGAGCAGTTGAGATTCTTGTGCGGTATTCACTGTAAAAAAAAAAAAAAAAAAAAGTGTGTCCTGGTCATCCGCCTCCAAGACCTAGACAAACCTCACCCCATGAACCCGGGCACCCCCGCCAAATCACCAAACGTAGCGAACCACTTGGGGTGACCTATGGCAGAGGTGTTGGTTATCCAATAAATGTTCCCGGGGCAGCGGTACCCATTCCCGCCTCCCAAATTGAAAATATAAATGATATATAGATACATATATGAAGTGCTTTCATAGTGCGGTTATCTATATTGGTATTGGCCTTAGGTACCTTCTTCCCGCTCGTACCGAGTAAAGATTTTGTGTTATATTTTTGTGACAGCGTTACCAGACAATCAAGACAAAAAAGTAAAATCCGTCGGATATCGGAAAGCGTCCGTTATGCGTTATCGTCTGTCAAATTACATCATCTTATGAAAGCCCGCGTACATCCGATTCGAAAACCGGATCGGTAATAAAAATAGGCCACGCCCTTCCGCGCCGGCAGTCCGATCCGGTCTGAAAATGGCGCGGCTCCGGTTGTTTTACCTATCTGGTTTTCGAATCGGATGTGTGCGGTGTTTATCCGAACCGATTGTCTGATCAGTCAATCGGAAAGCAAAATCTGATGTATGCGCCCAGCCTTACGCTGTGCAGTGATTCGTTTCATACATGTTAGACGCTAAAAACTCTTACACATGATTAACATATTTTTAACCCTCTATTGAGGGTAGTCAACACTAATTTCACGATAATTTGTGTTAAAAATGATAAAAAACAAATTTCCTATCGTTTTTTTCTAATTTTATTTTTTTTATAATTTTTAAATATTGTGTTAATATAGTATTTGAGGTTTATAATAAAACAATTATATGTAAAAAGTAAAAAAAAAGTGTATTTTGAGTGTAATAAATTGCTAAAATTACGGTCCATTTTCTGCTTATATTCAAAGATATAAGCCTTATTTGGTTTTTCAACTTTTTTTCACCACTTATCAATTTTAAATGTACTTAAATTTTTGTTAAACATTCCCTCAAGCCTTTCTTTCTTCGGCAAACTCTTCCATGTCACGAACAATTCCAGCCTGGAAATCTCGTATGTGGTTCCTGTAAAATGAAAAAATAATAATAATGTGGATTCGTGTGGGTTAATATCGAAACTGATATGAATAGAATATTAGTTGCACTTTTTAAAAAATGAACATTATCGTGCGATTTTTATATACTCTGAGATAAACTCTCGAGAAGTTAGAAAATTTAATATTTTTTAGGCCAAAAAAAAACACAAAACTTATTTATTATTTAAAAAACAACTAAAATTATTTACACTAAAGTATTAAAAAAATCTTTAAAACATACCTTCTAAAGTAGCCACTAGTTTACAGAACCGAAAAAAAAACACTTTTCAAACTTAGTACATAATTTTAAACGTCGAGCTGCGACGAGCGAATAAATGCAGATGATAATTTCAAAACACATTATTCGACTTTAGGCCTCTGGTATGAGTCAATGCGTGCACTAATCACCCCAGTTAAGCATGCATTTATTATCCAGTCTATCTGGTAATGTCGCCATGACGTCATTGTTTGGTAATTCAAAAGTGACTTATTAGCGTCTAGCTTGTGTGAAACGAATCACTGTGCGCTGTCGCAAAAGATACAAAATCACCCTATTTAAGAGGATCGCTTTATGATATTAAATAAATTCACCGCACAAGGGACCGAAAAGTGAAACATCTCTCGGTCAAGTAATCCCCCAAGTAATTGATGTTATTAAGTAATTAACTCCATATCTAGGGCAATAATTTAATGATCAATAATGAGAAAAAGTCTTTATGGACAAGAATTAATAAGTGGAATATTTGTTCCGTATGTTTTATGAAAATTATCAAAATAGAAATATTAAATTGTTTTTATAGAAAGGGAAATAAAAATGTAGACTCCGATTAATTAATATCTAAAGTCCAACTGGTATTACGATCAATAATGGAAGCGACTCTCCGACACGCAAACAGTACTTTAATACCCTCCGTTCGCGTCGTATAACACAGACATACGTAGTAGTTCATCAGAGACATAAGTTCACTATTATCTCATAATCTCCGACCTATGTGCAGTACGATATATTTATATAAAAATTATACGCTCTTAGGGTGGATTGTTTCACAAAATTCGAACAATTCATCAAATTTCATCATGGGCCGATTGCTTCACAGTACTTGGTTAATAACATATTTTGAATAGTACACTCTCAGAACTTGAATATTAACTTTGAAATTTTATGAATTATTCTAATTCTGTGACACAACCCTAAATATTTCCGCTCACTTGCATGCCTAGAGCTTTCTCTCCAGTTCTAGAGAGAATTCCACTTCACTCTGGTTTCGGCGTGACCTGCTCCGTTGCACTCGATACGCAACCACTCTTGACTCAACTCACAGTGCAACCTGTACACAAGCAATTTTATTTTAAAAAAAAAACCGACGCAAAACATATCACAATTATTTTTATTGTCAGCACATCAGCCTTTTTAGGCACATTTTCCTGAACCAAAAAATACTGAATTTGGTTCATTATTCGCGGATCATTTATCATCTAGGCCACACGGGTGTGTACAAAATACAAACATCCCATGCCGTCAGGAGTGATTTGCATTTGAATCTCTAAACTTTTCAACTACGTGTTTTTCAATTCGTAGTCGCATACGAATTTTACGTAAATGTGCTTTGCTTTGCCCCGGGTAACTACGTCCATTTTGCAAAAAAATGTTATTTGTAGGTAGCTTAAGATTTTCAAATATAATTTTAAAAAATGGATCAAAGGTAATGATATCGCCTTTACCGGTGCACTCACCAAAATTCGAATTTTTACCAAACTATTGAGTAAATAAATTTTAATAGGAATTAACGTATGTTCAAAGGTTCAAATTAATTTCCAAAATTACTACCTCATCAAAGTCTAGCCTATTGAGACGATTATGAGAAACCTCATATTTTAACTCCTCATTTCTATTCTTATATTACCCAATGTTTATTATTTTCTCTTGTTAATTTTATATACTTAACTCATTTATAAAACAATGTAATATATTTTGTTAATAATAACTAATAGCATGTTAAAATACTCATATAAAGGGTTGAAAGGTTTTCTATGATTATATTCCTTCGATTAAACGACCCTGAAAGTACAAGCGATTTTCGTGACTGGGACAAAGAAACCTTCTCTTAAGATCTATTTTGCTCCACTTTCCACCGATTTTCCAAGATTTCCAAAGTTGAAAAAAACTTTCCAGCTCTACCATGTAGTTACCATTCAAAGGTTCAAAATATATATGTATATTTATTACTTACAAAACAACAAAATCAACATTTACGAAATGCCCGAAAGTGGAGCAAAGAAAGATGTATTTAGTTTTGCTGGAGCCTCCTGATACGACAAAAATACAATGTTGCTAATAGTGCAAAACTTTAACGGTAACAATTTAAACCTAGCCTATGTAGTTTCCTAATGTAAAAATCATCTAAATTGAAGCAAATAAAGCAATTCTTACAGCCTCCTAATGCGAACAGAAATTGGAGCAAAATAACTCTTTTCTACTACAATTAGAGTGACATTATATTCTCAGTTTTGCCCAGAATTGAAACCTTGCTTGAAAAACCTTGCTTTAGACGTCTTTGGTGACCAAATCTGAATAGCCAGATACTTCCCCAACTTTCTCAACCCCATCTCCTTCCTCTCCCTACTTTCACCAGCCTCTCTCAACAGGGTCACGCTTGCGCGGGTATTCACATTAAAAATGTATTTAAATAAACTTTTATCCGGAGCCTCTTTTCCGCGCGATGTAACTCCGCGCCCATTGTTAGAGAGATCCTCTTAGCGGGTACGGCTCCTCTTCTCCTAAAACGAATAAAATTTTCAAAAATTGGAGCAAAGTAACGCATTTTTCCGAAGCCTCCTTTCAGCGCGATGTAACTCCGTGCCTGTAGTTAGCGAAATCCTCTTACCGGGTACCGCTCCTCTTATCTCTGCGAGCGAGCACTTGCCAGTTACCAGCTTCCCGGGTAAAAAACCCCGATGCTTTGTGTATAGGCAGTACCGACTCTGCAGGGCACAGGCAATGTAGGCATAGGCACACGAGACCTTCCGTTGCTACTTCTTGTTACCGACTGCCGCTTTATTCATTGGCTAAGTACTACGTATTCCTCATTTGTAAACATTCCGCCAGTACACACTACTTAAGCACAACGTATCTACAACAGCCCTTTGAAATATGTACACCGGCATGTCGTTATTTATTAGGATGACAGCGTGGATGTAACATACTGTAAGCCAGTGCTCCGAAATCTTTTATGACACCAGAGCTAATTATACCTTTCATATACATCGGACATAAACTTTTGAATTTTCAGCAGAGAAAAAAAAATTCTCGTGTTCTGAGTGTAGTTATTCACATTTAAAATAATCATTTTTGCAAACACCATTCTAGTGTTCTTGTTACAAGTTAGAACACTTTCGAACCCACAGCGGAAAAACCATTCCAATGTTTTTTTGCAATTATTTGTGTACACAAACGTATTATTTAAACAAATATATGCCGAATCACACTGGAAAAAAAACATTTGTTTATTTGCTAAGTATTATGATTCAATCTAGCAAAAAGAAAACCCCATTGCAGTATACTTCAGTATACGTGTACTTTTGTATTAGTGATCGACGTACCGGTGGATGCAATATGTTATCCATATTTTTTTTTATTTAGTAACTATATATTCATTATTTTTTTACATTTTTATATGAAACATGTTAGGTATATATATATATATAAAATAGAAAATATATTCGTAGCCCTCCTCACTAAGAGATCCTGTGCTGAGGGGGACTACGCTTTGGATAAGTTTTCAGCGACTTCTATTATACTTCATTGTTTGGATAAGTTTTTCCAGAAACTTCTATGACGATGTTTTAAGTATACTAGTAAGTTCATTTTCCGATAGTTCCCTCAGCCAACATTTAATGTCCTTACTATTTTTGGTTTTAATTTGTTTGATAGTAAGTGGGAGTTTGTTATATAACTTTACTGCTAAAAATTCAGAACTTCTTTGTCCAAATGAAGAGTTACACTTTGGTATATGTAGTATAAAATAAAGTATGTCTGTTTGTTTGACTCTGGTTTTATGAGCACGTGAGGTGTCTGCCTCTGAATCATTTTTGTGGTGATGTACTACAATGTTTTTGGCATAGATTTTCTGTATGCTTGGAACATGAACTAAAAATTGTTTAAAAATTTCTGTTGTTGACCTTTAGTATGGTCTTTATGATGCAATTCTGAGTTACCTTAAGTTGTTTTATGTGGTTAGATGCTGCTGAGCCCCATCCTATTACTCCATATTCCAATTTTTATAATAATTTTTCTAGTCTGTAGTTAGTATAAAGATAGAGCATTGTAGAAATATATTATATATTTGTACAGCGCGTTGAGATGGTTTGACAAAAACGGCGCTGTAAAAATCATCCAAATATTATTTTTAGTGTAAAACAATAAAGATTCATTGTAAGTTCAGCGGTCGTCCTCGTCTTTGGCTTTAACTATTATTTTGCGCAATACACAGCTTGTTCTGTGGTTTAGCGTTATTGTGTTTGAAAAGGGACAAATTAAGTTTAAAAAAATGATATACGGCCACAGCACACTTAGCTTCAGCCTACCGCTCACCAGTGTACCGTGGCACATTGGTTGCGAAGCACTGCTGTAAGCTTATTTGAGCGGTTTTTGAAAGGCTCTCAGCTCTCGTATCGACTTACTTTATATAGCTACCTACATTGTGTGCATTTACATCGGTTTTATTTTTGGCCTAAAATTTTATATTTCATTGCAATTGGATATTTTTAAATTTTATATTTTTAATTTTATATTTTACAAAACTTTAAGAGGGTATTACCAGATAAACATGTCATTTTTAAATAAGATTTTAGACGTATAGACTCTTTTCCACAAAAAATTATAAATGGATTTCAAAAGATTGTTCTTTTATCTAACATTCGCATGTTTTAAATTTTGAGAAAAAATGTTAATTTTTAGTATAATAAGATTATACCATAGGTCGTTGGCAGATTTGTTAAATTTTCAAAAAAGATTTTGTATTATACCACACCCATTTCAAATTATATAATCATGCAGTAAAATAAATCAATGCATTATTTGGGTATAGCATGTTTTAGAATTTTAATTTAAGTTTAAATAAAATCATTAAAAAATATATACGTACATGTGTTTCTTGACGAAAATTGGTCCGTTTGTTTTGTTATTTGCGCATTTATAAACTAAATAATATATTTCTGATTTAAAAAAAAAAATAATTACAAAAAGTACATAATTTTAATAGTTTTATCATCACGCCTTTCATTATTTTTGGATGTAGGTAGGTATAAATTAAAGCAAATTTGTGATGAAATAAAATCGATATTGAGTTATAATTTTAAAAACTGGTATGGAGAATAATTAATCTTTCTCATTGTAACCGCCCTGCACGATCGTAAGAGCAACTTTCGACGAAATGTGGATTTTGGGCCGCTGGCTGGTTAAACGCTCTTAAGCTTAATAAATTATTCTGCATTCAATGGGGGTAAGATGGACAATTGTACTATTTCCGGTTTTTCGAGATACTAATTTTAAATATTGGGGATTTCTTAGTAGTGTGGGAAACCGCAATAAACAAATGATCCAATACATTTGTATTCATGTTTACTAATTACAACGTGCCAATCCACAGCATTAAATTCAGACTAATAATTGTGCGAACAATGCGAACAATTTTAATTTTTAAACGAAGAATACATTTTTATTATAACCAACTCCAGGAGTAATTAAACCGTTGTTGAATACCTCAATAAAAAAAAACTTATATTTTATTGTAACATTTTACATAATATCGCCTTTTGGTACTAAAATTATCACGGATCCGGTTTACACAGCTATTATAATAATTCAACTGATGCAGTTAGCTTTTTGTCAGGTTCCACGAGCATTGAAAAAAAATCATATTTTATTTAAATAATTGGAGAATGGCACAAACAGAAGCATTGCGATGACAGAAAGTTAATTGTGTGGCTGTGTTTTTAATTGCGACAGTAGCACAGAAACTTGTTTATTTCATTTACCAGAACAGCGATACGATAAATATTCCCACTTTCAATGTATTTTGTCGCAAGGTACAATAAAACTGTTTCAAAGTTCGAACACGCTTTTAAAAATGTTTTCGTACAATTTCAGCGTTTACCAAAAAAACAACTGTGTACTGAAACACGTCATGCGGCTAAAATGCAGAACCAATCTAAAGTGATTTTTTATTAATTTCCGATACGCTATTTTGCGACAGCTGATTCCTTTTTTCAGTTAATAATGCATATTTTTAGCAAAGTAACTTTAGATTAATGTATGTCATCGTCATGTTCATCGTCGTCATCGTCATCATCCTAAATTTAGGAGGCGACTTTGGGTATCGCCCCCTTGGGAACTATTTATTGGATAACCAACCCCTCTGCCATTGGTCACCCCAAGTGATTCGCTACGTTTGGTGACTTAGCAGGGGTTCATGGGGCTAGGTTTGTTCGGATCTTGGTGACGGATGGGTCTGTCCACCAAATGCGTGTCAGGCCGGATCGGGAGAGACTGGTGAAGGGAGACCTATTGACCTCTCCAGCAGGACTCTCCCGGAACATCGTCTTGCACTGCAGTGGGAGAGATAGATCCGACTGTCACTCCTGGACACACTGATCCGCAGATTCCTTCCCGATCCTCATACCTATTTCCTTCCCAGAACTTCCTCTCTTTCCTTTCCTAAACGATGACATAGGCCCCGAGGGGAATTATTTTCCTCAGGGCCTTGTGTGTGGGGTTAATGTAAAAAAAATCGTTAATGTCACCGCTACCGCCACTGCCACAGTTCCCTCACGTAACGATTTTTTTAAAATAAAAGCAAACTATTCCGGTTACTAATTAGCTAGTTATAGGTTGTGCAAGGATGGAGGACTTACAAAGCCCTGCTACAAACCTGACATAATTTCGCATCGGCTATATTTGGATGCTAGATATTTTCGCATTCCCTGGTTTACATTAATAACCGTGCGCAAAATGCTCGTAAAACATTAACCCGCTTTAGGAAATTTATCAAATTTCAAATTGTTTTAATCAATCCACGCGTAAATTAATTAACTACGCGTGTTCCGCTTACTCTACAATAGCACACTTGGCATCTCTGATCAGCGGGAGATATAAGCGAACCGTTGGCATTTTGTAATTAAGTTTACCGAATCGTTCACAAATGCCCGGTCCACGTGTAAATACCGCCCCGGCCCACTTAGTTCCGTACTTAGCGCTTACTGCCAAAACCGCCGCGCCGAGGGTTGTATTTCAGCCCGGGTCGTTCCGTGTACACTATATTGCGTGCTTATATGAGGATCATCTAACTGTGGGATCTACGTAGTTTGATCAGTGACAGAATATAATAATCAAAAAGTTTTTTTCTTGCTCATTATGGATGTGTTTTAAAACATTGCAAAACAATTTACTTTTGTTCAGGAGTCCACGGCACCAAATTATTTTTGAAAACTTCTTTAGCACCGTTGTGATTTGAAACTCAATGAAACGAAAAATAGCGACACTAATAAGAGAAAAACACTTACATCTATAGGCCTGCAAGAGAATAGTATAATCGATAAGATAGTATAATCGGTCTCCTCTTTGTGCGATGCTTCGTAGCCTCTCCACTCTTGTCCACTTTAGTTTTCTGAAGGCTTCCCTTCTACAGCGTGTGAATTACACACTCTGATTTTTTAAATCTGTTTTTGTAAAAAAATTTAAAATTAATTTTTTGTTAAATATTTTTAAAATTTTCTTAGATAATGCATTCTTAAGGCAAATATGCTTTCATGAGTGATATTACCAAAAGAACTTTAGTTTTATAATTTTATTTATTTACAATATTTTCTACTAAAATCAAAAGGAATTTACAAAACTTTGAAGTGTTGAGCTTGGAAGAGATTTGACTTTTGCACGCTGACAGGATGATTTCGACTATATTAGAAAGACTGGCCATCGTAAGATTTTACATTTGTTATTTTAATCTCCAGCATTTACTATTGATTACATTTATTAGAAAATCAATGGCAAAGGTTAAAGTGATATTTATTTTAAAAGACTGGAGAATTTTCTCTTTGGAACTGGAGAATTTTTGTGAAATGATCTTGAACAGCTTACAAATTAGCTTATATATATTATAATATATGTGAACCTCGATCATCAAATCTTATCCCCAGTTAGGTCGGATTACAAATAAACCGTCGTTTGCCGAATATTCTGCCAAAACCAATTCGGTTTAATGCAGTAGTTCGAAGGTTCAATTAGCGTGACTACACTGCCTACACACAGCGGGAAGTCTGGCAGAACGAATTATAGAGGACGCGTTGCTATCCCATTCTGCCTAGCGATTCCGTATTTTTTGTGAGATCGTTATTGGATAACGGACGTAATCTCCTGTCAGATTTGTGTTTTGCGTTTCCTACTTTTCCGTACTTGCAGGAATTCACATTTAAATCTATGTAAACTAAAATATGTGACGTAAACATCACACAAATCTAACTGAAGATAACCTCCGTTATCCAATAACGATCTCACAAAAATACGGAATCGCTAGGCAGAATGGGATAGCAACGCGTCCTCTATAATTCGTTCTGCCAGACTTCCCGCTGTGTGTAGGCATTGTAGTCACGCTAATTGAACCTTCGAACTACTGCATTAAACCGAATTGGTTTTGGCAGAATATTCGGCAAACGACGGTTTATTTGTAATCCGACCTAACTTGTTGTGTCGGCCTTTCTTCGGGAGTTTGCCAATTGCGTCTCCCGGCTTTTTCTTACTTTTCTTATAGTTTGACCCATGTTTACTTTCACTTAATTCTATTGATTCTGTGTAATGGGATTTCATAAATAAACTCTTTAAAGTACGTACTAGCTGTCTGGCAACTACTGGCTCGCATCAATATGTCAATTGATATTACGTCCCACACAGAATGTCATTTGATGACCTTTAGCGGTTGACATGACTCTGGTCTACGCCCCGTGGTCACGGGTTCAAAAGCCAGTGAAACTCATGCAAAAAAACCATGTGTTTTTCGCTTTATATGTCATTGATGTATTTTCAAAATACATATTTTATTTGCACAACGCTCCAGACTGGAGACGTGCAAATGGAGATACGTACATAATTTTATGCTGGTTTATCTACTTGTTCTCCTTATATATTATTTTTATCACTCACAAATGTTTCTTTTTAAAGAAAAACTTGCAAAGAGCAATACTTCTCTTTTTCTTTATTTTGTTCTTTCTTTCTTTGCAAGTTACTCCACTTAAAATTAGGTACAAACACTGTATGTAGGCATGAGGACTTTTTTGCAAATATTTAAAAATAGATGTAAATAATTATGTCAAAGTATAGGTACACGGTGTCCGCAAAATTGTACCTACAAGTGGAGACTTGGTAAATCTGTCACATTTGTAGTCGATTTGTGATATTACCTTTTTTGATTTGTGCTTTCATTTTTCGGAAAATCGAGTCCAAAGTTGTGATTTTTAGGTCAAATTTGACAAAACTTTTCATAACGGGGCTAATATCAGCTGATTAAAGTTTTTTTTTAAATGCTAAGATTGAAAAAAAAAGGTTTTTTTGGGTTTTCCATATTGTGAAGTAGATTCACCAGTTTCCCTGTTTACCTTGTACTGCGAGTTACCGAACACCGATAATAATAACTGCATCAAAGCATTCTATCAATTTCCGTGTTGAATCTAATATATATAACAATAGTCGAGCAGCTCCTACCTTCACTAATAATAATATGAATACCCGGAGATCAGGAAGCAGAATCGGAAGATATCCAAATATTATTACGGGCTGCTGGGTACTAGAGACTACAGGAGAAGCGCTCGGTAGAACCTGCCTCCGGCCATGCACGCGGATATCATCTCGTGTAGTGAGCTATCAAGTAACAGGACGGCAGGAGGCAGGAGGTAGGATGGCCCACATCAAAGCACCGCGCGAAATGAATACCAAACAACAAATATGGAAAACTTGTAGTACATATTTCAGAGGGTTCATACATCTACAGTGCCTACACTGTTTCTTGTGCTCCTGGTACTCAGAGCGTGGACTAATCCCTTTCTGAATAAGGATATATAACTGGAAAATTTTTCCCACCTGCTCCATATTACCTAATTCTCACAGCTTCGATTTGTCGTTTTCATTTGATGGGCTTTTCATCATTTCTTTCCTTTGAATCTATTGGATGTTTGAAAATATATGTGATGTCTGACGTTTCTAAAACCAATAGTTTGGAAAGTATCTAAACTTTTGAATGAAAATCTTATATATGTAATTTTGCAAAATATAACCGAAAATGGATTAAATGGATGATTCCATAAATAGCGAATTAGAAACAAATATTAAAATTGAAGAATATGAATGTAAATGCACTTTTTTTTAAGTTGCCGGTAACCCGGGCGTTTATTAACATCTATAGTTATTTACAGATATGTGCGCTACCCGACTCACTAGACAATATCTGTTCTGAGCCGGGTAGCAGTATCTATCATTACATATATCAATAAAGATTAAAGTAAATAAAAATACAAAGTACAAAATAAAAACTTAAATAAAAATACAAAGTATAAAAGAAAAACTTAAATAAAAATACAAAAGATTACCCACATAAAATAATCTAAATATAAAATATTACAAACATATATAACATAATTGAACATTTTTTTGTGTGAAAGTTATATTAAAAAAAAATTTTATATATGTTTAAATAACAATATACAACCTATAAAAAATTAACACGATCGGTTTGCAAGTAACTTGTTAATGCAATTCCTTTTTTTGTTAATTAACCACGTATTAAAGTTTTTATACGTACGTTTACTGTTGGGTTGAGTTATATGTTGTGTTTATTTTAAGAAAATGTTGAATATGGAAGGTGCAACGTAAGATTCTGATTGATTCTCAGCGATTCATGTAACAAAATTATTTCTAAAAAACATCAATGATATAATTATTGTGTACGTAAACCACGTAGTATTAAAAATATTGGATGAACTAATTATAATAATAATAATAATATCTTTATTTGGAAAACAAACAGCTTTACAAGATACATAAAAAAAAGAGTGCTAAAATAATACAGTAAGCCTAAAAACATGTTTTCGCTGATAATTTTTTTTTTTTTTTTTTAGTTTAGACAAGAAAAACATAAAGAAAAACGAAAAAAAAATAGTTACGAGAAGCTAAATACTTAAATATGCGTGATAAGAATATAGAAAAACACAATAAAGGGTAAACTTATGATCTTATAGGAGTATAAGGATGATATGTATGTAATTACTTAACTTCCCAACCTTCCTCTTCCCCACCTCCTTCCCCTCCTCGCTACCTTCAGCCTCACAACATACCCCAATTGGGGATGCCATAGTCTCACTGGCTCCAGACGGGAGCAGTTGAGATTCTTGTGCGGGATTCACTGTAAAAAAAAAAAAAAAAATTAGGGAATATGTAAATGTATTGCAAATTAGGAAAAGAAATCTGATAAATAATACAATAAATATATATAAATATGGATGTTAAGTGGTGTGTTGTGATGCATTACATTTATCTAATAGTGTTGCTTTGAATTTGTTGAAAGTTATATTGAAGATATCTGTATATGTGAGGTGTGTGTTATGATAGTGGCAGGCTCGATGTATGAATTCATTTTGTAAGTAGTTGGTGTTGGAGCGGCTGTTATAAAAATAAATAATTTAATATGTATATGATAGTCTCACTGTGATACCTTTTCTACATATATCCTAATGAGACTGGCATCGAAAAACCCAATGTAAACATACTTTATATAGATAAATAAATAAAATATATATTTTTTTTAAACTGTACCTGTTAGTGTTATTCGAAACATTAATTTACAAACGCTTCTTCAGAGAAAGTTCTGGGTAGGAAAAGGTATGAAGGGTAGGTACGAATCTAGAGATCAGCGTGTCCAGAGTGACGGACCTATGAATCCATTCCTCCCACTGCGGTGCAAGGCGAATGGTCGAGAGAGTCCGGATGAAGAGGTCAAAAAACCTCCCTCAACCGGTCCCCCTCAATCCGACCCGCCACGTTTTGGGTTGTCTAATAAATGGTTTGTACCCATATCCGCTTCCCAAATTGAGTTAAATATGCTTAAGTTACATTTTTTATTTCACTTGAAACTACACTTTACATTTTCATGTTTTTTATACAGTAAATTTTAAATTTGGGGATCGGGAATGGGTACCACCGCCCTGGGAACCTTTATTGGATAACCAACACTTCTGCCATAGGTCACCCCAAATGGTTCGCTATGTTTGGCGATTTAGCAGTGGTGCCCGGGTTCATGGGGTGAGGTTTGTATGGGTCTTGGAGGCGGATGACCAGGATACACTGATCCCTAGATTCCTACCCACCCCTTAAACCCTTTTCCTTCCCAGAACTCTCCTCCTTCCTTTCCTAAAAAAACTCTTCACACAGCATCCCAAAATATGACATAGGCCCTGAGGGAAACAATTTTCCTCAGGGCCTCCTGTGTGGAGCTCATGTAAAAAAAAGCAATCTACGTGTAAAGTTAACAAACAAAAAAAATCTTTTCATTAAGAACTTCGCAACCATTTACGTAAAAAAACATCTTTTCTCACTTTCTACACAAGTGTCATTTTGCCTTGGAACGGCTTTATATTATGCTTTTAATGACCTGCCAATCTTCCCTTTGGAACATTATTACCGTGTCTCCCTTTAAAAATCATACCTCTAATAATATTCTTACTTTATCGCCGTACAGCCCTCCCGTATACCGAAAAAACTCGTTCTTTCCTAGAAGTCGGAAAATGTATTTATTGGTTTTTGTAATAATATCATAAGCATCTAAGGAAATCTAAGAAGGGGAGGCTAAAGAAAGGCACAAAGAAAAGTTTACTGGAAACTCGTAATGTAGAACTCTGTAAAAATCAATATTATGATAGTAGTTTGTTTGGCGTTGTTTATTAACGTGATTATCTAATTAGTCAACACTCCCTTGCTCGGTTATGTCGCCCCGTTTCCACGAAAAACTAATTTGTTTGAGTTATGTAAATATGCAAATTTCCGCACACCCACATGGTTGACTTGTTCGGGGGGACTCCCCGGCGACCCATCGAACTGAATACTGTAATAATACCCCATTCAGGTATTCCTAACTTTAGGGGCGTTGATTAAGGTCCACGAATTAATTATCTGAAAAAAAATATCGACGGGCAGTACTCGTACCAACGGGACTCGCGGAAAACATCTCTATATCGAGAAGTCTGTGACTTATCTGTTGTCGTGTGATGTTAGTCGATGTGTTAATTCGGCGTGGAAACAAAACTCATAGAAACTTCACGGTATATTTTTTTTCCGAAATATGATATTTTTAACCAAGAGTTGTGTAATGAATTGTATTACCATTGAATATTGAGATATTTCTATAGAAGAGAGTTGGCAATTATACCTTACGTTTTTCCTTAAAGAAGAACAAAGTTTATTGCTGTAAAAACTATTTTAAAAGCTTATTACAGTTTGAAAAACCGGATTTGATTGCTTAAGCCGCCGCTACCCGATTTTCTACCGATTTCTTACATATCTCCCTTAAACATTTGAAGTTTTTAAGCTCTTGAAAAAATTTATGTTATTTTTGAAGTATCTAGACGCATTCCACGCCGAAACGCAAATTATATAAAATACCCTCGATAGAAAAAAATCGCAAAGTATGCTCTGAAAATTGTTATAAACACGTTTGTTTCAGTTATTTTACAAGTTATAGTTATGAAAAAAATTACAATGTTTCTTTAAATGATACGTAAGATACCTTCCACGAGATGTTTGCTCTATTTTGAATGAGTCGTGTTTTATTAAACATATTCGCAATTTTCGCGTCGATTTTATCGCTTTAAATATTAGCGCGCTCCACTAACATTCGTAATTACATATCTTTCCATCTTCTTCTTTTTGAGCGCGGTTGCGGCGCCTTAACCCCTTAGGCTAATTGTTCAGTTTTCGAAATAACTCATGTAATAAAAACTCGTAGAAATCTTTGTGTCTCCCTTACTAAATGTGAACCAAACGGTGTTAGAAAGAGAAAACAATACGCTTTACATTGAAATCAGAAGGTTGAGCGCTAAATAATTAAAATGTACACGTTTGTGAAACCAAAGTTTCCGACGGAATTTGAAAAAAAAAATTATTAGATTTTGGGAATTTTTGTATTCATTATTTTTACATTAAACGACAAAAAGTTAGTTGACGATAACGTTTTTAATACATTAGCCTAATAAAATATGTGTGTATTTTTATTTTTTGTCGTTGTAAGTAATTTTAGTTAGAAAAACCGTAAGGCCATTTTCAAAACTCTAAATGTGCAATCAAAATTTTTATATTTCAAAAATTATCTATTTATTTCAAATTATAAAATTTTAAGCGTATTTCAAAACCTTTCAAAAACAGTTTTAGCGTTTCGGGTGCATTCGGAAATATTCCATTTATTTGGTTTTTACTGCAAAGCGGAAATATTTTGATCTTCCGAAAAGTAGAGTCGAGGACTGAGGGGTTAAATAAAATTATCGCATCACCTTCAAGAAACAATTAATTTACATCAATAATATATTTCTCTTTTTATCACTTCTAAATATTTTTCGGCATATTCTGCCAATCATTGTCATCTCAAATTAATATTTATATCTTCTAATAAAACTCCTCAATTTTAAGAGAATAAAATTCAGTAAAATTATGTCAATCTCTACTCAAAATTGAATATTACCAAATAATGATAAAACCATTTTTATATTCAATAAGTTTTTCGATATGTTATTTACATAAGACTCATCTACCAAGTTATATATCAGCGGTTATAACACTCCATTTAATTATTAATTTAGTTTTTTCTTATTAAATTCCATCCTTTCTAGTTCGTAGGAGTGCTTTTGAAAATAATGATGTTTTGTCTGTCACGCGAACTAACAAAATATTATTTCTTTTGTTGGGAGTAATAATAAATAACCATGGCATAATTTCCAATGAAGCTGTTAACACTCCTACATTAGTATTTCCATAATGTTATTTTTCTCCTAAGCACGAATAACTTTTGTTGCCTCGCCCTGTTTTTGTTGCCTTTGGAAGAGAATTTATTAATAGTAAAACTAACATTTTTTTCGTCAGTGTTGAAATTCGATTATATCTCCGAATGCCCCCGATCACAGGATGCCTGCATTTAAAAGTAAAAGAGATACATACTCTTTCCCTCTACTTTAATACTTTTAGTAACATAATGTTTCCTGAATATGTGAAGATGAATATTTTTTGCAATATACTCGTATCAATACTTCCCACTCCAAAATGTAAAAAAAAAATTGGACAATTGAGTCATAAATATCTCGGAGCAAAATTTTTAATTCATTACCAGAAAAAATTAGAAACATGAATACCAATATAAAAAGTTTTAAAACTCACCTAAAAAATTATACTGAAAACTTAAACTGAATGATATTAAAAAAGCAATACAATAACACCCCCCCATACACACAAGCCTTGCTTAATTATGGGGGTACATCAAATATTCTACTATGTAATTAATTACTGTATAAAATTTATTTGTAATTTATGTACCTTCTATTACTAATAAAAAAAAAAAAAAAAAAAAAATATATAAGATTTGGACTCTCTTCGCCTAAGTATTTAGTGAAAATTCTTGAAATCCTTACGGAACTACTAAAAATCATCTTCCCCGTCTCTTCATGAAGCAAGCCTCTCAAAAGTCACCTCGAAGGAAACATCATGGAGGCACTTTCTGCCCTACCAGCTTGATGGTCTGCTTCCTCCCATCTCAAATCATTTCCTTTCCTCACTTACAGACAATTTATTTTAAAACGATCGCGCCATGTGGGAAATCCATGCATCATTTTATTCACACTGTAAATCTGACTTAATTACTTGATTACATTTGAAATGTACAATGAAATATTTAATTAGTTATTGAAATACAGCGTATCTCAATGCAACCATTGTGGTTTTATATTACAATAGCGCAGTAAAATCACGGGAAATTAAAAAAAAAATTATAAAAGTTAAAAAGTATTAAAAGATAGATGCGTTTTTAGATTTTCACAGCCAAAAGTATTGCCATGATAATGGACACTGCAACGCTGTCCGAAACGTTGGCTAAAGAAGGAGGTAGCGCAACACGGCATAACACCCTAAAAACAAATAACGAAAATAAGATATATTATATACAATTTGTGGTTTTACTCATTAAATTATTCCAAAAATATAAATATTCACCCTGGACTTGCAGAAAAGTCAATACATGTCGCACATTAAAATAAAAATTGATGTATTTATCCAAGACACTATCTAGAATGCATTTAGTCCGGGAAGAATCTTGCAATCAATCATGCACAAAGGTAGCAGCCAATGAAAATTTGAAATCTAAAATCGACTTCAAAAACATCTTTTATAATAAGTATATATGGATATCAATCAAATTTATTTACAGTGTCAATTTTTTGTACTTAACACGCCGGTATACACAGTATATAGAACTAGTTTTTAACCTTGATGCATATGTACAGAGTGTTATACTTTTGTTATTCGGCGGTACGTCCTCTCAGCATACCTCTTCGGGGACACTTAGTTATAATGTGTGTAAGTAGATATACTGTATTTTCCCTAAACCGACTGCATATTGTATATAAGAATGGCGGGGGGCCAAATGTCGGGGGATTAATTAAGAAAGAAAGTCAGATTAATTAAGAAAGAAAGAAGAAATTAATTAAGAACCATATTTTATATGCTGATTTTTTTCTAAGTGCTTTTTCAATTTAGTTGAAGGTATTTATTTCAAGTTTATTTTTAAAAATTTCGTTTTTTTTTCAAAAAGTTTGTTAAAACATTTAATGGCTTAATATGTGTAATGGTGTTGAGCCATTGTTGTATTGAGTTTAGGGATTATTATTTGTCCCTTGGTTCTATGTTTGGTTTTTTAGTAGTTGGTGTTGCAAGTTCAATTTAAAGTGTTGCAAATATGCAGAGACCTTAGAACTATTTAGCACATTAATTAATAAACTTAAGGTCTCCGCTTCTTCAACAGCTGGCAAAATCTCAGAATTTTCGGAATAAATATCTAAATTTAAACAAAGTTGAAACGTTCATGAAAATATTGAAAAACTTTTTAAGGGGTTGCCTAAAGAATATTATATTATTAATTGACCTGAATTCGAGAGAAGACAGTTTTTTTAACTAAAAAGTTTATTTATTTTATTTCAAAATAATCATAGAAAATTGGCCCTTCACTAAAATACCAGCTTCCATTTAATTTTGCCTACTAATGAGCCATGGATACAAAGGTACACAGGGTAGAAATTTAATTAAATGAAACTTGTTTAATTAGTTATAAATTTCTAATGATTTCTCAAATTTGCGAGCAATTAAAGCCTTTTATGAAATAGTCCCAATTTATTTTAAAGTATGCTCATGAGCGCATTCCGCAAATCACTGTTGACGTCAGAACTGTGGGTAGATTACGCTGCATCCCAATGGCGTAAGTCAAAAGTCAAATACAATAATGCTTATCGCTAACTATTCCGCCTACCGAGATAGTGCAGCGCTTTGGAAATGTTCCTGGAGAAACGCGTGTACTATTTCATAGCACATCTCCGCCATCGCATGGGAAGCTTGTAGTGTAGTCTTAAGCCAATCCAAAAATATCATGATCTTTGCCATGGCTACCTGGATAATCCTGATTGCTCTGTGGAGATGGTAGACGGTCAAATATCCGTCATAAACTACTTTTTGTAGAATTTCTTATTATCATCTTTTCATTTTTTTGTTAGTTTTTGTTTTTTATGTACCGCTAACCCTGCATACCTTCTGGAATAATAATGATTATTAAAAATTGTCACTATTTCTTCTGATCCTATAAAGTGTTGTCAAATACCTGTATTGAATGTATTTACCCATTTTCGCAATACGTGTTATTGTTTTCACGAAAATTCTTTTCCCAACACTGACGTGGAAAATCTGCTTATACGCGAGTATTTATCTGGCCATATCTCGCAATAATAACAAAGGCGCTTTCACAGTAACTGTGTAATAATATCTAAAGGTTTCGGCTATTCCCCGTATCAAGATGCAGATAAAAGTCCCCGAAAGAATACTAGTAACAATGACAAAAATTTTTACGAGAGCAACTAAAAGGAGAATTACATAAATATGACAATAGTGTCACAATTTCTCGTTCTAATGTACTTCTTCGTAATATTCCAAGACAGTGTTTACAAAACTGTGGTTCGGGAACGCCTAAAAGAAGACGCGAACTTTTCTAACGCGAAATAACCTGACATTATACAGGGTGGCCCTTAAGTGTATACCTAGTTTCAATTAACAATAAATAAATAATTGTAGAACATATTCGTGTTTTATTAATATTTTCAAAAACTACAATAAATGGAAATTTTAATGACATTAAGTTTTAAAAATTATATTGTCCAAGTGAGCTCCATCAGCCTGTTGACATTGTCTAAGGCGGATTCGAAAATTCTCAAAAAACACGTTAACAAGTTGCCCGTGGGATGGCGTTAATTTCCCGTACAATGTTTTGTTTTAACTGATTTATTGTTGTCGGATTGTCTTCACGGAATCTTGGTTTTAAGTATCCCCACAAAAAATAATCATACGGGCTGAGATCTGTGCTCCGTGGGGGCCACTCAATGTCTCCTCTTCGTGAAATGAGTTTTCCGGGGAACATCTCCTTCAAACGGTCCATGGACAGTTAAGCAGTGTGACAGGTGGCGTCGTCCTGCTGAAACCAGCTCCTGGAATTGTGGCCTTGAAAATTTTGAAAAGCTGGGACCAAGAACTCCTGAAGCATCTGACAATAATTCTTAGATTTCGCTGTCATAGCAACTCTCCCTTCGTTTTCAAAGAAATATTGGCCAATGATACCCCTAGCTGATATTGCAGCCCACACAACGACCGTCGGGCTATGCAAGGGACGTTGATGCTTCTATCGGGGGGTTTTCTTCTTTTTCTTCTATTCTCAGACCAATACCGGCAATTTTGTTTATTAATATGGCCATTGATATGGAAATTGGCCTCATCGCTGAACATTATGTTGAAAAAATTGTCAAAACATTCCAGCATCACACTGGCAAAATTAAGTCGAAGATCGGTATCATTCGGCTTCAACTCTTGAGTCAGCTGAATTTTATAAGCTTATAGATGTAAATCGTGGCGCAAAATTCTTTGTAAAGTGGTTCTCTTGATGGATAAGGCTCGGTTTCTGTTGCGAGTAGTTTGTTGTGGATTTTCCCTCACTGATTCACTAACACGCTGAATAACTTCTGGCATCCTCGCTGACTTCGGACGGCCTTCATTAATTGTTTTTTCTGTTGAGCCGGTTGTCTCAAATATTTTGATCCATTTCCGAATACATTTTGCTGTTGGTGCTTGATCAATGTCTCGTAAACCGAAATGAGCTCGGTGCATTCGTCTCGAAATCGTTACGGAATAATTGTTTATGTAATATGCATGAACACAAAATGCGCGCTGCTCTCCCATGAACGGCTCTAAGGCGACTAAAATTTCCACGAAATAACGCGTCTAACGATACCTCCCGAACCGCGCTCGCCCCACGCATTGTTCAAAAAATAACGAAACAAACCGCGAACACAGTTAAGGTCCACCCTGTATTATACTTATCGGTTTTGCATAGAAACAGGTAAGTATATTTTCTATATATAACCTGACACTATATTATACTTATCTGTTTTGCGTAGAAACAGGTATGTATATTTTCTTACATTTTTACGCAGCATCGCGTTCTTTGGTCAAATCATTGTACATGTAGTTTCGTATCGGTGACCGATGAACTAGCCGGCTTAGCTTTATTTTGAAAATATTAAGGAAGTCCTTGTCTTTTCGTCGTGAAAACATCATAAAATAACTGAAATAATATTTTATGTTGAGTGTATAAAATCAAAATAATTTTAAATGTAGCAGTTTACCGGTTAATTTAGTTTTTAATAAAATAACACATATTTTATTTTCAAGTTCGTACGCTGTTTCGTAAAATTCACCACGGTTGCATCGAATGGTCAGAGGGATACACAAAATCAACACATGTGCATAGCGCATGTGGCTGGACCTTCGGACCCAAAAGCTAGTTTCGAGTGTCTAGCTCTAGTGCAGTGATTTACGATGTTTGTTTTGTGATGCAATGCATCCTGTAAACACTAATATTGTTTACAATCGGGCAGAATTGTTAAGTTTTAAAAATAAAAGTGTATTGTTGAACCCTTTCATTGCCGCAAAAGTAACTTTATATAACCTAGTGCGTGACCCGAATGTAAAAACAACCGGGTATCGAGGTTGCCGTGGTGGACAAAACAATAAAAAATATGTACGCACGAAGGTACAACAAACTAATACGGATTGTGATAATAGTGACACACTGTCAGAACAGGGAATTCAAGTGGTAATACCTACTGATAAACGAAGCAGCCTAGTTTCTGAAGCCCTTCGTGATAATTGCCCCAACTTGAAAGTGATACGAACAGAACGACATGCCAATTTTAGAAGCAGGCGGCTTGCCGTGGGTTCCTGGAATGCACGATCTCTTAACAACAAGTTAGAGGATGTGGATGAGGTTTTCAAAGATCGTAAGCTCCACATACTCACCGTGACTGAAAGCTGGCACGAAAACAGCGAGTCGTATGCGATCAAGAAACTACAAGCCCTAGGGTACACTGTTCTGGAGGAGGCTCGACCTAGAGCTACGGAACACTCTAAAAATGTGAATCACGGAGGTGTTGTGATTATAGCCCGACAAGGACTGCGGCTTACCAAGGTGGCAAACGGTACATTCAGTACATTTGAGTACATTGGGTGCCGTGTTTCTTCTGCGGGATCATCATTTACGCTGTTAACGCTGTACCGTCCTGGTTCTAAACCGATCTGTGTGGATTTTTTTAGGGAGTTGTCGTGTTTTTTGGAATGGGCAGTGGGTCTATCGAAAATCATCACAGGTGATATTAATATTCACCTTGAGCGTGAGACGTCACCCAATACTGTCAAATTCATTGACTTACTGGATAGCTTTGGACTCCGTCAATGGGTCGACGTACCAACTCATGACGCTGGTGGAATATTAGACATTTTTATATCCAGGTGTAAGGGCCCACCACTAATAGCCAAAGTTAATGATATAGGTTTGTCGGATCATCGTCTTGTCCGCACTGAAATCGATTTCAACCCTCCTAAAGTTCCATATAGGACAATAGAATCGAGGGAATGGCGTAAATTCGATTTCGACAATTTCTTTGATGAACTTAAAAATTCTACTTTATGCGTAGAAAGTAACTGGGGAATTAAGACACCGACAGAACTCATCGAGGAGTATAACAAAATCTTATCAGGTTTACTGAATAAATATGCTCCAACCACCTCGAAAATACGTAAAGTTCGAAAATCTGATGGCTGGTTCGATGAAGAGTGTCGGAGTCAAAAGAGGCTTATGCGGAAACTAGAGAGGTCATACCGAAAAAACCCTGACGTTACTCCACGAGACGAGTGGATTAATGCTCAAACAGAGTACAAGGCGAGATTAAGTGAAAAAAGATCTGAATACTGGGTCAATAAAATTGACTCTGAGCGGAAAAATCCACGACGTCTCTGGAACTCCGTTAAAACTGTCATTGCTAATAATACCGTGCAAACCTCTACAGACATTACTCCGCAGGCCTTTTCTAAGTTTTTCTATGAAAAAATAGAATCCATACGCGCCTCCACATCTTCTGCCCCCCCACCAATATTTACAGCCAATTCCAAATGTTCCCTGTCATCATTTAAACCTACAACGCTAGAAGAAGTAGGAAGGTTAATTTTAAGTTCGCCTAATAAACAATGTGTTCTTGACCCTATCCCAACTTGGCTCCTCAAGAAATGTAGCGACGTGTTGGCTCCCTTCCTGGTTCACGTGTTTAATAAGTCCTTAAGTACAGGTGACTTCCCAGAACCACTTAAGTCTGCAGTAGTCACCCCAATCATTAAAAAACCGCAGCTTGATGCCGACAATTTGGGTAACTACCGACCTGTGTCAAATCTGCCTTTCTTAGCGAAACTACTTGAAAAAAAATTGTTGCTTCCCAAATAACTTCCCACTTAAACGTGAACAAATTATTTACTGATCATCAATCCGCATATCGCAAGTTCCACTCAACAGAAACCGGATTACTTCGTGTCCTGTCAGACATAACTCTTGCCATAGAATCAGGTAAGTTAGCCCTTCTTTCGCTTTTAGATATGAGCGCCGCATTTGACACCATTGACCACAACTTCCTTATTAAGAGACTAGAAGTAACATTTGGTTTACAGTCTAACATAAAAAAATGGCTAAAATCTTATCTATGTAATCGCTCTCAAGCGGTAAAAGTTGGAAACAAACAGTCCAACTTCACGAAACTCTCTTCAGGGGTACCTCAGGGATCCGTTTTGGGTCCACTTCTTTTCATTCTTTTTACAAATGATGTCGCAAAACTTATCGAGTCATTTGGTCTCTTATCTCACTGTTATGCTGACGATCAGCAAGTATACTTTTACTGCACACCAGATGAGATCAACGGTCTTAAAATTCACACAACTGATTGTCTAGAAGCGATCAGTCTTTGGATGTCCTCGAACAAACTTAAGTTGAATCCCACAAAGACCGAGTTTCTCTGGGCAGCCACGAAAAGACGCCAACATTTAATAGACTACTCATCAATTTCTATTTCCGGCAGCGACGTAATTGCAAAAACAACCGTCAAACTTCTAGGTGTTTATCTGGATTAAGACCTTTCGCTAAAAAGTCAGGTAAATAGGACCGTCAGTACTGGTTTCTTCTATCTAAGACAACTTAAATCAGTTCGTAGGAACCTCTCAACAGAGGCAACTAAGCTTCTTGTGAACTCATACATAGTATCACGTCTTGATTACTGTAATGGCATTTATGCAAGACTTCCTAAATGCCAAACTGATAAACTACAATCAGTGTTCAACGCCGCAGCACGGCTTATTACTGGGGTACCCAAGTTTTCGCACATTTCGGAACACCTTCGAAATCTTCACTGGCTGAAGTGTCCTGAACGGATCCAATACAAGTTATGCTGAATGGTGTTTAAAGCTCTCAACGAAATGGCTCCACCCTATATCTCTGAACTGTGCATTCCGGAAAATATTGGTCTAAGACATTCAACTCTTAGATCAGCGACATCATCTGCAATCGGAAGGTTGAAAGAACCTAAGCGAAATCCGAACACTAACTTTGGTGATCGTGCTTTCGAAGTATCCGGCCCTGAGGCTTGGAATAAACTTCCTATGGAATTAAGATGTATAACCAGTCCAACAGAATTTAGATCCAAACTTAAAACTCACCTATTTAAACACTCATTTCCATAAATTCGCTATTTCATTCAAACATTGCTATCCAATCTGTTGTTGAGCGATGAATTATCTTATTGCAGTTGAGATCGACGATTAAATTCATTCATTCATTTAAGATACCTATGCTTTCCTTTAAAAACTGTTAACCCATTACAATCATTTTCACAACCGTGTTATAAAATTGTAATATTATGTACGAACTTCCTTCTTCTTCTGGCGCTAACAATATTAATATTAAAATACGGTATAAAATAATTTGTAAAATGTGTAGAATAAAATATCTATGTATGTATACATGTATATATAATATCCTCAAACTGCTTCGACTCTCTTTCTCTGTCTGTACCTATATCTGTAGAGTTTTGTTGATCACTTGGTAATATTAGATACCTGGCAAAACTAAAAATATTTATTGTTGTATGTAAATACCTATTTTAATTGTAAATCTCTAATTTTAAGTCACGGTTGCAAATATTTGTATGTCACCAGTTTTAAGTCAGTAGTAATAAGTCTTAGTTGTAAGTCACTAGCTACATATAAGTCTTAAATGTAGGTTCCTAGTTATAAGTTTGAATCCTAGTTGTAAGCCTATCGTATTCATTTTATTTTATTGTATGCTTATTATATGTACAGCGCCCTTGAGATGATTTTTCATGAAAACGGCGCTTTATAAATCAGCCAAATATTATTATTATTATTATTATTAGTGGATACAATTTTTAGCCAAAAGTTGTTATAGTGGTTTGTCTAGTTTGTAGTTAGAAGTAAGGGGGCATACATTCATTACGTGAGCTCAGAAGGGGGTGGGGGGGGGGGGGTCCAGCAAAATATCACGTTACTTGAAAAGAATATACGAAATGGCCCAAATTTATCTCACCAAGGAGGAGGGGGGTCTAGATTGGAAGAAAAACTGCTCACGTAATTAATGTATGCCCCTTAAGATTATAAAATGTATTATAAGCGCCCTTGAGGTGATTTTTCACAAAACGGCGCTATACAATTCGAATCCAAATATTATTATTATTAGATTATATCGAGTTACGATAAAAATAAACGTAATTTTTTTATTACTGTTCTGTTTTATCACTGTTTTGTTCATAGTTCTGTTTTGTTCCGTTTACCAATCCCAATACAAAAAGAGTTCTTTGTTTATTTATTTATTACACGCCCTGATGGGTTTTTACATTATAATTTATAAGTTGAGTAACAAACAATGGAGAAAATATAATATAATGAGAAAAGAAAACACACAATTCAATGTAACAACAAAACAAATAATAAAATAAAAATACATATTATGTAAAAATGATAAGAAGTCTCATATTCAATATAAATAAAAATTGAAGAAATTATTTAAATCTATCTGTGCCTAGAAGAATAAAAGTGATAGAATATACAACATTTATACTGATTAGTTTTAAGATGAAATATATCACCTAGATTAGAATATTTATTTCCGAGACTGTGATGTCTCGGAAACGGAGAATTTTGATAAGCTAGTGTCCTGGTGTTATTGAAGTAGAAGGGTAATAAATGTCGACATGATATTTGGGTAACATGGATATTGATAAATTGAAGTAATTCAGGACAGTCAATTTTGTAATGCAGTATTTTATGTAATAGTATTAAATCTGTGCTTATTCTTCTTTCTGAAAGTTTCAATAGAGACGTTTTATCCAGGAGGTAATTGTAATCGATGTTTAGTATAGGAATATGCAATTTATAGTTTATAAACCTTAGAAACTTCCGTTGAATCTTTTCAATGTCGTCTGAATGGATGTTGTAAAAGGGAGACCATAACGTAGAGTTATATTCAAGTTGGCATCTGACAAGGGTTTTATACATATAACATAATAAATGTGTCTAAATCATTGAAATCTTTTGCAGCTCTCAAAACAAAGCCAAGAGTCTTTAGGGATTTGTTGATAATATTATTAATATGACATACAAAGGTGAGTTTACTGTCGAACATAATGCCTTGATCTATATTTTCACTAACACAATTTAAATTTTCATCATTTAAAGAATTCTCTGGGTTATTTGCGTTCAGTTCCTCTCTATTCCCATATCCCTGATTATTTTTGTCAATTTTCAATTGCTGTGTAATAATTATCGTATTTTTTATTGTTCTGTTTTATTTCTGTTTTGTTTCATTATAGTTCTGATTTTATTGTTCTGTTTGTTCCGGTTACCATTTTCAATTTTTACCATGTAAAAAGAGTTCACTGGGTTATTTTCATTCAGTACCTAACACTTTACTCCCGCGTCCCTGATTATTTTTGTCAACGATATTGTGTGTCGCTGGTCTTAAGATGGATAGGTACCGAAATTTCTTAATTTTGAGAAACTCTGAAGTAATGTCAATATATTTTAATAACGCGTATTTACTTTTATGCCTTCTCAGATCTCAGGTACATTAAGAATGGGGGGTGTTTCGGCACGTGTGGCCATATCTGGAGGTTTATTCCAAGAAAAGTTTTCCTTTGTTTACTGTAAAATTCCAAATTTTCTCAAGTTTGTGTATCATTATTAAATAATAACGATATTTCTTTCTAAAAGATATTGGAATATTCCCTGTATTATTTTATCTATATGGTTAGGATACCGGATAAAAATATTTTTTGAATAGAACGAAAATTTTCCTTTTTGTAACTGGGATTACTTTTTCGACCTTCTTTCAGTTTTGTGAAAGGAATTGGTGATTACCTCACCACTAGTAGTTCAGTATGTAGTTACAACACTGATCAAATTGTTGTGGTATTTTAAAAACTAAATATGCTTAGTAAAAGAGTTTGTAAACATTAAGTTATCTATTCTATAATGTTCTCGCAAAAAAAACTTGCATTTTTACAACTATAAATATCTTTCACTGCTACATGTCAATACCAATTTGTTTGTAGTCTCTTAAGAACTTACAAAAAAGCATTTAACGCATTTTTTAAAGGCAGTTATTAGCTTACATTTTGTTCCCTGTGGCCTGAATGTAATTTTAGTTAATTTAAATCATAATTGTATGTTTACACCAATTGTTTTGTTGAAAATGTTAAATTCAAAATACATCTGCTCATATTTACCAATTCCAAGATTAGACACGTTTAATTATGTCGTAATTAAATATTCCGTTTTGCTTATATATTCCATACTAAATTATGTGCATTGAAAATAATCATGTAGGTATGGTAAACTTGAGACACCAAACACTAAAAACAAAGATTCTTACAACTTATATCCCTGTATACACATTATTTACCTATTTACGGTTAATCGATGTTCGTCAACAGAATATACTTTTAAACCTCTCTATAGTATGTCATACTATTGTTTCTTAAAATATTTTAAAAATCTGTAAATGTAACATGTACACATTAATTTAAATATTATAACCCATGAATATTTAAGAATACGTGAAACAATTATTTCAGGCGAAGATTTCTCTCCCTTCGGGAATCAATTTAAACTGTTCGCAATTACAAGAATTGTTGGGTGTGTTAGTTAGTTGGTCTATGGAAAGGTTTCCCCGTTTCCTAGTCCTCCCGCCCTTCGCGACCCTCCTCGCTGTTCTATTCGAGACGTTCTAGGTCAGTAGGCCGGGAAGGGGAGTGAGTCCCTCCCTTATCTAAACCCTCCCCCTGTCATTATATAGCTCAGAGTACTCGAGTGCGATGATGGGCGCACCAATGTGTCCGAGGGTGTTTTAAAAGCCGATTTTCTGCAACGTTATTGCACTTAAACACAAGTGTCCTGTTTAACCTTCCCGTTTCCAAGATGGCAACTGACATTACCTAGCTTATTTAATCTATAATATCGTTAGCTTACCCAATATTAGCCTTTAATTTGGCTCAATCCTAAAAAGCATATTTTTACTAAAGGTCTATTTAGATAAAAGCGATATTCGCTGCCGCTGTGGGTAGCGAAAAATATCAGGCGGGATTCCACAGGGTATTTGTATGAGTTTTCGCAGCTAGCGCGAAACTAGAACCCCGCCGATAGGCCAAGGCGATATCTTTTCACTTGTTTTTAATAACAGGCGCTACCATTTCATTTTTTTTTCATTGGTCACGCACGATTGTAGTGTATGTATTTATTCACGGATGACACGAACTAGACTGACTAGACAGGCGAAAATCAACAACAGTCCGCTGCCCACGGCAGACGCGAAATCCGCCTAGGTTTGAATGGTGAGAATACCGTAAATAATACCCATCCGGTTTTCATTGCGAATATCACCTATATGTGAATAGATCTTAATCCATAAAATTGACATTAGACCGACATCATCAGCACAACCTCCACTCCATTGTGCAACTATGCTGTGGCCCGGTTCGTAGTATCATCAAATGGTGTGTTTCATATTTGATCGGGAAAGAGAAACACGGGCAGCCCATATATGAGATGAGCTGAGGATTTGAAGAGAACTTTAGGCTTCGAATGGGCGAGGGTTGCCAAGAACCGGTAAATCTAGAAAAAAAATAGTGAGGCTTTTGTATGCTAGGATATTACGCACGGCATTAATTAAATATGGACGATATGTTTAAATAACTTATCTATTACGGCAACCCTTCGTATCATCTAGGATTTGTTGGGATATTTTTATATTTGTTAATTAATTTATTTATATTAGTTTTCACATTTACGTAAAAACAATCGATGTATATATGTATATATGAAAACTTAGTTAATATACACACTGATACGTACAATTTAAAAAAAAAACTTACAAAAAACATGGTTAACCTTCAGGTTACGAAGGTTAACTCCGAATTCTTTATTTCCGCTCGGTTTCCCTTGAATAACATCAGTGGCTGTAATGTAACCCAGATATTATCCTTTGCGCTGTTTTCTATCGGAAGCTCCGCCACTCTGTTCACTATCCACTGTCCACTTCCTTCGATGCCCAATAGTAATTACTCTGAGTGCTTTGGGCCATTATCTCCTGAACTGGTGTCATTCGAAGTTAGCTCCCTTTCTCATACTACTAATTCACCTCGCTGATGTCATGTCCCTTCATAACTTTGTTTGGTATAAGTTATAACTTATAGGTACCTTTCGAAGACATGAAGCGCATGTTATTGTTATAGTTTTAGTTATTTACGACGTTAATCTTTCGGTCGAACGTGAACATTACCGAACACCGATAACAGTGAAAATATTAATGGCACGGCGCACTCGTATGACAAGTGACAATTGAAAATTCAATGAAAGTTTATTCTTAAATTTTCCCGGTAATAAAACAACAACATTTGAATTCACTCAACTACAATCATTATAAGCAGAACATGTTGCTTTCGCAATGAGGGGAGGACTTGGCTTTTAGAGGTTTTGTAGTGTTTTGTCCAATCCGATCGAAGTGCAAAGACGTGATATTGGTGATGTTTTATAGATCAATTAAGTAATGTTATTTTCACTTCAAACCCTTAACTAAATCATATTGGGGGACGGGACCTTGTTGTTTTTATTACGTCAGAGTGCGCAAGTAAATTTTAGGTAATTAATTTGTGTCGTTTCACAAAATCGATTCACTTAAAATAAAATAAAATCAGAGTGTGCGATTCACACGCGATAGAATTGAAACCTTCAGAAAACTAAAGTAGACAAGAGTGGGAAAGAGGAGACCGATTATTCCATCTTATTATATCGCAGGTTAAATCTTATATTTGTATGTGTTTATCTCTTTTTAGTGTCGCTTTTTCGTTTCATCGAGTTTCAAATCACAAGGATACTAAAGAAGTTTTCACTTCAATAATATAGTATATTTGCGGCACGTTCCAAAGTGGAAGATACTCTCAATGTAGCCTTGGTGTTAGTGAAATACCACCATTCAGAATTGAAATGTTACTCGAAATGGTTTTAGTTGGGACTCTTGTGCGCTATTTACATAAAAAAAGTGTAAAACCAAATATTATCTGTTACTCCAGCCGAATATTATTGAAAATGTTTTCCCACAGTTTCCCATAAAAATATTGACATTGGCAATGTTCAGATTAATTGAATCATTAATTAGAATTCAATCCCGGCAGTGAGTGGGTAGGCACTAGGCACTCGGATCTATAGAAATTTTCGGCTTGTGAAAAGGCTTCCAACTAAGCGACTAAACGGCGCTACCCGTTAGCAACCGTACATCCAGCCTGCCCGGCTTGCCGTCCTTTAGGCGGGGCACAGTGGGTCAGATTGTGATAATACATGAATTTTTTGGTCATGATGAGACATAAAAATGTTATTATTTTTGTCTTTCCTCGCACAATCCCCTCCCATAATCCGATCTTTTCAAAACCAATAGGTATTTCACCAAATTGTTGCTGTCACTGTCGCTCTTACTCCCCCGAATACTGAGCGAAAGGGACAACTGTACCTCTGGCTGAATACCTAAATGAAATCATTGTTTTATATTCCCCATTTTTCTTTGCCAAAACTGGACCGATTTTTAAATTTTACTAACTGCATTAGAAGAAAATACAGTTGTCTGTAGCTGTACGTTTTGATAAAAAAAAAATAGTGTAGAGATGGTAGACTATTTGTTTATAGTGTTAGGAGCGCCCTTGTGCGATGTTTACATAACTAATATTACCTACATGTTTTCAGGTATAAAAAAAGTTCTTTCACTTATACATAGTTTTCTAGGTAGAATTTTCCAGTTTCTTTTGTGACACTAGAAATAATTGTTCCCTAAGGTTAACGTTTTCAATTTGGGAGGCGGGAATGGGTACCGCCGCTCCGGGTACCTTTATTAGATAACCAACACCTCTGCCATAGGTCACCCCAAGTGGTTCGTTATGTTTGGTGATTTAGCAGGGGTGCTCGGGTTCATGGGGTGAGGTTTGTCTAGGTCTTGGAGGCTGATGACCAGGACACACTGAACCCCAGATTCCTACCCACCCCTTAAACCCTTTTCCTTCCCAGAACTCTCCTCTCCTTCCTTTCCTCAAAAATTCATCCACACAGCATCCTCAAAGATGACATAGGCCCTGATGGAAATTATTTTCCTCAGGGCCTCCTGTGTGGAGCTCACGTAAAAATATAAAAAAATAAAACGGAGAGACAGATATCTGAACAAAATACATAAAGTACCATGAATGAAATAATAAACTTTTCTATGGTGTATTAAATAAACTTTTAAACGCAATGCATCTCCATGGAATGCAATTTGGGCGGCGGGTATTTTTTTTTATTTTTTTTTATTTGAATTTTATTTTAGTAATTTGTACATTTAAGTTTACAAATTTCTAATTGATTATAATATTTCATATTGCAGTTTTTTTAATTATAATATTTTAAATTCACAAAATTTTTTGAAATCACAAAATTTTTTGTTTTTGTTTTATGTAGCTCCTACAATCCATCTTGAACTTTTCAATAAGAGTTTCTGGTAGTGTGTTATATAACTTAATTCCTTTGTACAGCAGACTGTTTTGCGTATTCGTTTTGTCCTTTTTGTTTAATCTTATTTCCTTGCAAGTCCTTGTGTAATGTCTGTGAATGTCCTTATTGTATACGATTTTATTTGTGAAGTATTTTGGTAACATGTTGTTTAATATTTTGTGGATAAATATCAACGTGTTCAAGGTCAGTATTTGTTTCACTGTTAACCAATTAAGTTCCTTTAACATTTTAATTATTTTTGAAAATCTATTTCTTCGGAGTATTATTCGCATTGCTCTGTTTTGGAGAATTTGAAATTTATTCTGTTCTCTTTCATTACAAAGGAAAAGGATACTTGAACAGTAGTTGAAGTGTGGAGCAATAATTGAATTGTAAATGGTGATGGCGGTTTTTCTGGAAATTTTAGGCCGAATTCTTCCCAAAAAAGATATCTTTTTGCCAATTTTCTTGTGGGTATATTCGGCATGTCTATTGAAGTTTAGTTTGGAATCTAATATGACTCCTAAGTATTTCATTTCAGAAACATTTTCAATAATTTCACCATCAATTTTAATTTTGCTTTCACTGGATGTCTTCTTATATCCAATCACCATACATTTTGTTTTTTTTTGTATTTAATTTAAGCTTATTTATTTTTAGCCATTTTGATACATCATTTAGTTCATTATTTAAAATATTTATTAGTTCTTCATAGTTATCTCCAATTAAGTATATAAGTGTATCATCGGCAAAAAGTCGTACTTTGCATTTTGAAAATATTTTCACCATGTCATTAATATAGAGTATGAACAATAGGGGTCCAAGGACCGATCCCTGCGGTACTCCTAATTTATTTTCCATTGGTTTTGAGAATTGATTATTTATTTTTGTTATCTGTTTTCTGTCTTTCAAATACTCTTCTATTAATTTAATGGCTATAGATGAGAAACCAATTTCTTTAAGTTTTCTTATTAATTATAATGATAATAATAACTTTATATTTATATAGCGCAGTTTTGTGTCATTTCACTTCAAGTGCGTAGGTATAGTTTTATTTGTGGAACCATGCAATCCAACCATTTATTGGATAACGAACACCCCTACCATAAGTTGCTCCGTGTGGTTCGCAACGTTTAGTGACTTAGCAGGAGTGCCCGGGTTCGTGGGGTGACGTTTGTTTAAGACGTGGCGGCGGATGCGTTTGCCCACCTACTGCCTGGTGAGCCGGTACGGGGAGACTGGTTGAGTGAGACCTTTTGACCTCTCTAACCGGACTCTCTAATCCCATCGCCTTGCACCTCAGTGGGAGGGTGGGTTCATACTCCATCACTCCTAGATACATTAACCTCCCAATTCCTACCCACCCCTCACGCATTTTTGCACACAGCACCCCCAAAGATGACAATCCCGAGGGATTTTTTCCTCAGGGCCTCCTGTGTTGAGCTAATGTTAAAAAAACTAAAAATTTTAAGAATTCCGGTCTAATTTTATACATTTTACATTTATATTATGAACTTTTTTGAATAGTTAAAAAGAACCAACTTAAAGTGTTAAGTGGCGCCAAGAGATTTTTCATCAGATGGAATCACAAAATTGTACATCTCGTTGTTAATTTTTTTTTTCTACGTTTTACCAAATGTTTATGGTCATTTATTTTCTTTCCCTTATCCACTGTGCGGGTTTGGTAGGTGTCAGTATCCGTGCTGCGCGGGGTGCGGGGGTCGCTTTCATGTTTCATGTTTTCCCACCCCCACAGAAAGAGGCCAGGGGGATATTGACGTGACGCAATAAACTGTCCGCGGCCGACGCGATATCGCGACGTTAGCAGGACCCTCAGTCCGAACGCTACAAAAGAACCGGCCTCGCCCGTAATGATGGATGTCGTTAGATTGAGCTTGCAGCGTTTTGATTGATGGTCCCTAAATAGAAAAGGGATTTTTGTATCGATTCCTGAGTTTTTCTGTCTAAAATAATTGACAGTGGACCAGAGATTAGGATTAATTGTTGCGAAGACGAATTTTTTTTTTGTTCTTACCATAGTTTTTCGTTTTCTAGTTATAGTTTTGAACTATTTTCGGTAGTGGAAATACGTTGCATGTCTCTTTCTTGAAACTGGAAACAAATTGGGATGGGTCTTGTAAAATGCTCTATTGTTGACTAAGCGAAGCCAGTCCAGTTTTAATTTGACCGATTTATATTTCATGTCATTCCATTTCAATGGTTCAGTAAAGATTATTTTTTCAAATGTTTGGTACCTGCCTGAAGAAAGTTAGAAAAAGAATTTTCATTGAGATACTGACGTTTCTTTGGACAAAATGTATAATTTCTTACAAGAAATTTTATAAAAAAGTTAAATAAATTATATAGATTGTAATTAAGTTCGTGGGTATTTTAAGTACCTGCTTATAAATCTTGTGATTTCGGATATTTTTATTTATTAAATAAGATAAAATTAGGACGTTAAAATTAAAATCAGAGATTTTGGACGTGAATTCTACTTTTTTCATTTATTTTTGGGGTGTTATGCCGTGTTGCGCTACCTCCTCCTTTACCCAACGTTTCGGACAGCGTTACAGTGTCCATCATCAGGGCAGATGTGTAAACAGAAACGTTGGCTGAAGGATGAGGTAGCGCAACACGGCATAACACCCCAAAAATAAATAACAAAAATACTTTTGGCCGTGAGAATCTAAAATAATTCGTGAATTCTAGTGTTTATAGAACTACTAGTTATCCTAACCATAACGCAAAAAAAACGTTATGTGATGCTGAAAATCTTTTCAAAAAGCGTCATGAAATTTGCGCAGACTTTTCTGTGTGGAATATCTAACTCAACGTATCTACTTTTTTATCACTCAACATCATTTCCATGACGAGCCATAGAGTTTTGAAATATCACTTTAAGTGTCAAAAAAGAAAAAAGCCCGTTTGTAAATTCCACATTTTCCATTTGTTCAATGAGATTAATAATTTCGATAAAGAGTTTTGAAGAAGTAGTTAAAGGAAGTATCTTGCGAAGCCGGATAGTAACTTTTGGCACTAAGAGTAAATAGGATACAAATACATTATATTTGGGTAATGGATTTTGTGTGATATTATTCACAAACATAAATTCTTCTCTGCATTTTTTATACAGAAAAGAAAATGGTTTCATTCATTAAGATTATCTCTGGTCGACCAATCGATCAACGAAAGCACGGAAAAGCAATGTGAATAAAGCGGTTTGTTGGGTATGAGTTGGTGGTCCGGGATAGGTAAAGGTCTGCGGTCTGATGTGTGCTGGTCGATAACGGTCGGACGAATCGAGTTCGAATCTCGCAACTGGTACCACCGACTCACTTATTTTTCAGTCGAGTAGATTACGTTTAACACAATTTTTAATCCATCGACGTTACAACGTTCTTAGGCTAAGTAATCTAATTTTATTATTTACAATCAGATACAGAAAACATACTTACCTTTTATAAACACGCTTTTATTAGAAAGTTTATGCCTAGGAAGATACGATTTTGCACGCAGAGGACACTGTATTTGAAACACTGAACACTGTATGATTTTACATTTGCCGCCCTCCATTACTGTTGATATTAAATTTATGAGAATATTAGTGGCAAAAGCAGAGTTGATAATGATTTAGAAAGACTGGAGAATATATGATTCTTTACCTACTAATAATTTTGTTAAGATAAAGCAGTTAATTGCTGTAAACAAGAAATTGTTTTAATATTCCTCTCAAATCTTATACGATATTAATATTCTCATACATTCCACTTAAATTGCTAAATTTCGAGTGAATCGGCAGTAGAATAAAGTTTCTTGGAACCGAATAAAGCCTCGCAAGGATTTTGCCTCTTTGCTCCCTCTTTGAGCGAAAATACAGTCGGCGGTATCTCGTTTCACTTGTTGCCCTACATAGAGCTTTCTTCCCATCGCGAGGGAGCTTTGGTTACAGCCAGGACTCGCTGCTTCGTTACTTCACCTTAAAGCGCTCCTAACACAGCGATCCGACTGTAACGCTATTCCCCCAACTAAACAGGATATTCGATTTCCTGCCGCTGAAAAGAGCCTTGAATGAACAAACGTAAGTCACTGAATATTCGCTTATTTGAGACGGAATTAGTTGTTTCTCTGTAATCTGAGTGTCGCGTTCTCTGTGGCCTATGGGACTGAGTAAGAAGCGATACATCTCGAGAATGATTTATTCTTCCAGCCTCCTTTACATCCTTTACACTCCGCTATAACCCATCCACTAGTAGCTGAATGTGACTCTTATCACAAGCACTGTGGCACAAAGAAACTTTACAAATGTAATTTTTTGGTGTCCTCTCCTGTTGGAGCATTATCATTGAGGGCATCTTCACTCTTCACCCTTGCATATTACAGTCTGGAAGAACTTGGCGAAACTGCACTCATGCTAGTCAGATTTTGAAGCAGAAAGCGTCGTCTGTATGTAGCCGTCGTCGTGAGTGCCGAAATTTTGAATTTTTCGGCACTCACCACGGTTATTCTGAGAGTATCTTCCAATCCGGGAAAGAAACCCAAATGTACCTACTACATTTTATTTTATTCAGTATTTTTTTTTACATGAGCTCCACACAGGAGGCCCTGAGGAAAATAATTTCCCTCAGGGCCTTTGTCATCTTTGGGGATGCTGTGTGGAGGGTTTTTTTAAGAAAAGGAAGGAGAGGAGAGTTCTGGGAAGGAAAAGGGTTTAAGGGGTGGGTAGGAATCTGGGGTTCAGTGTGTCTTGGTCATCCACCTCCAAGATCTAGACAAACCTCAAAAGTATATTTTTGAAGTGAAAACTTCTTTAGTCCCGTTGTGATTTGAAAGTCTATGAAACGAAAAAAAGCGACACTAAAAGGAGACAAACACACACATCTATAGGATTTAGCCTGCGAGGGAATGAGGTAGCCTAATCGGTCCCCTCTTTGTGCGGTGCTTCGTAGCCTCCCCACTCTTGTCTATTTTAGTTTTCTGAAGGTTTCACTTCTACTTACCACCTTTAAACCATTATTAAAAAAAATGTTTATATTAAAGCTATTCATCCATTTTTATTTTTAAAAAAATGTTTAGGCGGTTTTGCGAACTTAAGCCATATATTTGGAGGACGAACTTAAATTTCTGATAATTTATGCATTATAGTATAAGTTCTTAAACCGATATTGAGAGCACTAAAAACTTTTGCGTCTGATAGTAGTTACAAACTTAAAGCATAAAAAGGTAATTAAGCTTACGCGGACAACTTTTCCTGGAGTCTGGACAAGTTCAATACATTGAGGATAATCGATACCTTCATAATTTCCACTTCCACAAAACAAATTTATTTTAAGTTCTTATTTAGAATGAAATTGGTTGGAGATTAATTTTTTATATCAAATATCGATAGTGGAAAAATGAGTTAAACATGTAATTTTTCTCTTTTTTTCTCTTCCCATCTGCATCGTCGAAATATTTCTAGGAAAATAAGTGCATCTTTTACCACGCACTTATATTTTGTGTTATAAGATATATTTTTTACCCTCTTATAAAATAAAAATATATTGTGTAAATAAATTCTGTTATTTAAGAAATTTAAAAGAAAATGTTAAGTATTCTGAAAGATCTATTCAATATTATTTTATAATAAGAAAATCACAATTATAGATCTACAAAAAGAAATGTGATTTTTTTTCTTTTCGCTCTCCTGAACAATTAACATTTTGTCCTCTGTCCTTGTCCTGAAGGTTTTGCTTTTGGGGTATCGAATCTTGTTGCGTGTGTACATTTTGTATCTAGTCCATGATCTATGATCTATCCTTCGTAAATCTAATCTTGGGAGTTTTCTGTGTCAATTTTGACGATGGACACTGCATGATCTTCCACTCAATCACAACACTGCTAAACACCCCGAAGAACCAACAACTTGCGATACATTTCTAGTGGAATTGATTGGCAACACGCTTCGGACTTTTCATCAAGGTGGAATGGGTTCCATGCCAACTCAGAAACACCTCAGAAAGGTCATTAAAAGCTTTGATTTTTTTTTAAATAGCTGTTAACCCTAACCTAACTTAATCTATTTAACCATTTTTTAAATATTTTTTTATCATCGCTCTTTATGACCTTTCTGAGGTGCTTCTGAGTTGGTTTCATTGTCCGGTGAGTTGTCCGGTCACCGGTGGAGTCATATTGTTAGTTTCCTTTATCAACTGCAAGTTCCGAAATGTAAGAGGAAGAATGAGGAATCGCAACACTGCTAAACACCCCGAAGAACCTATAACTAGCAATACATTTCCAGTGAAATTGATTGGCAACGCGCCGCGGACGTTTGCATCTAGGTGGGTCAAATAAAGTGCACGTTTCCAGGGAATTTGCAGTCGTAGAAAGAACGTTGGCAGCTGTGTGAAGCGCTATTGCACAGCTCAAACGTGATGGATTCTCGGTAAATGGAAAATGCATTTCCGCGATCGTACCCGTTATACACACCGTTTTCACTTCGTGCGCGCGGAGCTTTCATACTTTGATAGGTGCCCAGCGTTCAAAAACGGCAAAAGCCACTACCGAGTATTTTTCAAACTATGTTAACGACTCTCCCATTTATGGGTGAAAATATAACCAGTTCACGAATGGCTCGCCGGAGTGCATAAGTCGGGATTATTTTCGATTTACGTTATCAACGTTTTATCGATTTTTATATTTATCACCCTAAGTACTTATTTTATGATTTTTACCTGCAAGAGAATATCAACATTGCCGACATTTAAGTTAAATATACTATGTGTTACCGATATATTTATTTTAACCAACCATCGACCGGTTTCGGAAGAACTTTACCTTTTTTATTTTTTATCTTTTACTTATAAACACAATTTTTTATATGTTCCTGATAAACCACTTTCTTAACTCTTCGCATCTCTTGACCTATCTCTTTTCTTGGCCTACTTGAACACGTACTTTATAAAATTTTGAAGCTACTCTTTGTTTTGTATATTCTATGCCTTTGGATTTCACGAAATACACTGATGACTTTTAATTTAGATTCAATCTTTAATAATTATCTGCGTCATATAATTCTGTATCTCTATGATTCAATTCTAAGACCGTCAAATAAGGTGGAAACATGAGAAATTGCACATCTCACATTATGTAAATAATATACGACGATGCGATGGCTTCCTCCTTCCTTCCTTCCATGGCCAGGGTCGGAGCGGGAATTCTCTGAGATCGGCGCTGCACCACTTCGTTATTTGGTCTGGATTCCTTCTCCGTTCTCCAGTCCAGGGGCGGACTTTCAGAGAAAATATACCCAACACATTTAGTAAAGTGATGTGCATCTACTATTTAATTGCTATTTTTATATTATTAGTTCCTTCTGTGCATATCTGAACTGATAAAATAAAAATAAAACTATTTTTGTAGGTTTCTTAAAAATTAAAAAAAATCAAATATAATCGCAATGCTAGCTTTATTACCGGGCTTC